>OX454415.1:119044976-120412234 GCA_949715475.1 Microchrysa polita
CAATCTTCTTTCGCACAACATTATCATAATGTGGGAACCTATAGGGGGTCTGATCATTAATATTCCAACTTACCACTTTTTAAAATTAAAAAACCCATTCAGTATCGCAATATCCCTTCCGCTTCTTCCTTACAAAGTTCCGTCTATGACCATGACGTTAATCGAATTTTGGCACAGTTTAGGTGTTTTGAGAGCCAAATTGATATTTAGTTCCGGGCACAAATAACTAAAACTAACCGTGGTCAATTGGTGTTATTTTTTTAAAATTATCGTGAAGCCAAGCCTCTAAATGCTTTTACAATCTACGCTAGCTAGCTATATCAAATGCTAACAGGTATCATTTGGGGCAAAACCAGCAACCAGCCTGCATATCAAGTCTATAGTTTTACCTGAAAACTGCACAAGATATCAATATGTTTTCAGTATATTACAGTTTCACCCCTACAATTCAAACCTGTTCCCACCTAACTCTTCTTGGCCAATTGGCTAGTCGACAGACTGCCTCTTTCTTAGTTACGAAATTGTTTTTTTTTTGTAAGTTTTCTAAACGCAATAACCCGCGTTCATCCCAAACGTACAAAGGATTTCTTTTTTTATATTTTTTCTCTCTGACAGTCTACAAACGAAGAAAACAAAAGACACGAAAAGAAAACAAAAACGAATAAAATTAGGGTCTAACGACAAGAAATTTTATGAGCCATAGGAACAGAACACATTTTCACGGATCAGTCGATATATTTGTCGCCATCTCGCAGAAGGGTCAGGTCAGAACATATAGAAGTCCCCAAAATCCGAAAGCGGATAAGTTACCCGAGGGGAATGCTGACAATTGCGGATGGACGATTGAATTGTATTATCTCTCTGAGAAAATGGCAAGAAGCTTGACATCAACTATTTTGTTGCTTTTCACCATGCTGTACTCGTAGCTATAGCTATATGAACAGAACATCCTTGCTGTTGTCTTAGTCGGATATAAGATAGAAAGAATGACAATACTAGTATTCTTCAGTTCAGTAAAGATAGTGCGGGTGGGCGCAGTTTCGTTCATCGGAATAGTATAAAAATAAATAAAGTAAGATAATTTCAGCGGAGGCAATTTCATCTGGTGCTTGTTATCCGTTGGAGTTTTATCTATAGCTTTTATTTTTAAGAAATCACCCCTAGGCATCATTTGTGGGTGAATTGCGTACATTTCACCACGAAACAACAGCCATAGAAAAATACGTTATAGTTTTTCCCGGAAAGAAAATGTTCTACTTTCATTCTTATGATAAGTCATGGCTTAGGCAGATCATATGGATGCTTATACTGTTAAGAATATTGTCGAAAACGTTTGTGTTCACACATTAAAAATTCTCATGAACTTCTAGAAAAACATTTGCATCTACTTCTGTGCCCACGCACTCCTCCATGACACTTCACCAAACTTAGGTACATACATACATTTAAATGCACGTACCATACTGGGACGAGTTAATCTGCAGCTTGATTTATGCCATTTTTGGAACGTGACACACTCAAGTAAAAAAGGATTTTGGGTTTGCAAATTTATTTCGCAATATTTTAATTTTTAAATGAAATAATTCATACGAGTTGCAAAATACGACTTTTCCGTGCGGTATGAATGTTAAATGTATACAAAGTACTCGTAGTACACCACAGACACAGACCACAGTTTCTTTTAGTATCTACTTACTTGCCCTGACTGTTTCTGTTGCACGAGCTTTCCAAACGATAAATTTTTGCGAAATATTCGTCACGAGTAAAGATTACACAAGGATTTATATCAACGTTAAATAAGATCAGATAAGCCATATTAAATAGATCTGAAATTGTATCTGCTGTAACCGCTATTTCGTTAGAGAATTGTTTTTCCTTATCGCATTTTTACCTAGGAAATTGTTGATTTTTTGAGATACAAGAAAGAAAAGATTGGTGTACTATATGTATTTGTGGAAGATTCTTTTTTATATTGGTGGTTTTTTCGAGATTTGGTTTAAAAGAGCCTTGACATTCTTTAGGACAATTACAAAAACTGGAATCTGCAACCTGGTGTGCTGATCCAAGAAGAGAAACTTATGTATTGAAAATACAGAGTAGAATGTTCGCTTATCTCAGCTAGAACAGATACTTACTTGTTTGAAACACATCCGCATTCCCATTTTGAATAAAAAAGGAAACATCAAATTAACTGAAGTTTCTCTATGACAAATGTCATTGGGAAAACTTTCTACATGTGGGTACTCATACTTTCATGTTCTCATAACAATATCGTACATAGGAGTACATGTTGCAAAATTGTCTGATGAACTGATATTATTCCCTAAAAGGGGAGAAATTGTTTCTCTAACAACGTTTAACGTGCGTTGAGAGCATTCTATCCAGGAATATGAATACAAGTGACTCTTAAGCATTAGAACTCTATTGTTTAGACTTAATTAAATATCCTGAATGTATGCTTCATTTGATAGTTTGCCGTTTGTATATGTATGTTAACTTTTGCCATTAAGAAATGTTTTGTTTTGTTAAAGAAGCAACTTTGGAAATTTTTAATTGTTCGTGTTTGAGATTATGAGTGCTCATAGAAGGGTCGATTAGGGGTAGGTTTGATACATTTTTCTGTGTATGAATTCCCATATGCATACACTGCGCGGCAAATGCTTGGGTTCAACGATGTTTCTTTGCAGGAAACAGTAATATAGAAACTATCAGATTCACTTATTTTTTTTCCAACAACTGCAAAAATTCAGGAATACGACTGATAGCTTAAATCCGCTGAGAACCTTTTTCTTTTCACTGATAGCTAAGAGCTGCAATCATGGCACTTTCATCGTACAAGTTCTCATCAAAATTGGTATGCGAGTGCCTTAACGTTAGAATCTTTCTTCTCAAAATTCTGTGGCCATCTATCGGGTACCCGGTCACTCGGGTGTCGGCGAACGAACGAAAAAAAACCGATGCGCTAGCTAGGGTGGGCTCATCATCTCTATAGTTATCAGGCCTGAGCCTTTCTGTGGGATAAAATGCTAAGAGGCTAATTTTTAAATTACCTTCTTAGCTATACTCAGGTCACCGACTTGCGAAGTAACTGGACAACCGCTTCAGTTACTCCGACATTAAGATCCTGTACAGGACAGAATAAAGACTTGTTGGCTTTCTGGTGTGACATTTTAGCTTTCGCTAACCATCTCCATGCTGTGCGAACGCCCAGCTCTCGTAAGTGCAGGAGATTAATATATGGGTGTGATCTCCACGATCACCAGAAGCTTTCCCTTGAAGGATCTCCTAGCCTTTATCAGGCTAGTTGTTGACCTTTCAGATCGTGGGTCTTGAGGGTAAAGGTCCCCTAAATATTACTGGCATACTTCGACTTAAGACGCTACTTTCTTCCGGGAAAATGTGTCTTAATTCGAAAGTGACGTAAGTCGAATAAATACAAAAACACAAATCGTCTAGCAGTAAGGATTAATGATTAAAATCAGAATATAGAACTAAGCGGCGCAGTGATAAGAGAGGATTTAACGAACTACGGGGCGGGAGTTTTCTTGCCATATTCGATAATACTACACTGTAACAAAAGTGGTGTTAATAAAACCCCAATCCGGTGTTCCATGGAGTCCGCCCTCGACTGGTGTCTATTTTATTTCAAAAGATCGGTGTATAATAATTACCTAAGAAGGGAAATATTTGATTATTCGAAAAAATCATTAATTGTTTTCCGATTGGTGTTTTCAAAAACCGTAATTGGGAGTTTCTAAATTTATTTTTTGGATTAAAAAAGAACTTCACTCCACCCTATAGAATGCTGCTGTTTTTTAATTTAAAATAAGATGTACGGAAATTTTTGACCACACCGAGATTCGATCTCCGGACCTCTAGATTACTAGCATTGCAACTCAACCAAGTAAGCTACAGAGCGAACACTTGCACTGATATCATAGAACCATCATAAAATGTCAATATAGAAATGCGAACATTCTCAATTGGTGTTTAAAAAACCCCAATCGGATAATTTATTGATACCAAACCAAACATGTTCGTCTATTGCATTTTTGGTGTTTTTGGTAATGCTCATCTGGGAAATTCATTAGAATTTCTATATTAATCACCAGTTGAAAATTATATGTTCTAAATACACCACTTGGTGATTGACTTTTTTAAACCCCACACAGAGGATAATATTTTTCAATGAAAAAACTCCAACTAATGTTAAAATGTTACTTATCCAAGCATGGTGAATTTTTACACCGTCTTTTGTTTACTGTGTAAACTCCATAGTTTTCAAGAAACCAAGTCAAGTGGTTTTTCTTAACACAGTCATTATGCAAAATATTTAATAAGAACCTCCTTGGGATTCTTTTTTATCTGTAGTAAATTTGTGGAGAAATCAGTAACTGCTGTGAAGTTGGACTGGGTTCACCTTAAAGGAGTTCGCGAGTTAAATCTGCATTTTCCAATCCTATCTATCGGTCCGCCATGGTTTAAAAAGCGGAGATTGTTGAACACGTGACTAAAATATTGGCAAAATATCCCATTCTGCGAAACAATTTACATTTTGCGAATTTGCAAATATGTACATATTTTACCATCAAATGCTTATCCCATGGCTTCATCATTATTTAGCTTTTGATTCGTAATTTACCAATTTTTCAAACATACCATTTTCAAACAATTTTGTTTTGTCAATCTGCATTGGATCCCATCATCAAGAATAATAAGGGGGACGTCAAACCATAAAGTTTTGTGTCATAACAACCGAAAACCGTTGTTTTTAACTAATCTAATCCGTGTGCCTTAATACGAAAATATTACACCGAAAATGTCTCTTACCTAACGGTAGATTTAAGAGGAAAATTGGGATAAAGTACGACTATAGAAATTTTAGGTAAAACATAATTCAATTTCAATAAAAAGATTAACAGTTTTTGCCTTTTTAAATTCAATAGTTTTTTATGTCTCCTGGAAAGTAGACTTTTCTACACTAGCACCTACAACGGTATGGTTTGGAACTCCTCAATATGAGATAAAAATTTCAGGCGCGCCAGTCCAACATTGGAATAAGGGCGCAGATGTATTAATGACATCCAATTTCCAAAATCTTAACTGTTAACTAATTGTGGAAATATTGACTTATCGTTCCATTATATACACCAACTGCGGTGCAAGTCTATAGTATTTGGCATAGCAACTTACCAACTCTATGGAAACTACGCGGATCTTTGTCTGTTGGAGGAGAAGAGACCCACTTTCTATTGTTCCGTAATAAAAACCATTTCGTCACCCGAAATGTCACTAATATTGGCAATGAAGGGTTTGCTACCCAGGGACACTTTGCCGCCAGTAAGCTGCAACGTGATTGGAACCAAGTGACAATGTTTATCCAAAAACGCAATTGGTTCTTTATTGATCAAGTCTTCGCACACAATTATAATCGTGAATATCACAATTGTGTAGGTAAAGGTCAACCAAATTAATAGTAAACATCAGGCGTGTTTTTTTTTTGTGTACCGGTGGGGTTAGTTTAGTGAAACTACATGGGGTTACAATAAACATGACCCAAATAGGTTATGATTTTATTGTAAACCATTGCAGTTAAACCAAACTAACCGATACCAGAGTAATAAAAATACGATGACAAAAAGTGATGAACCCTTATGTTTCTAGTATGTATAATCCTAAAAGAATTGTCAAAATATAACCCGAATAAAGTCAGTTCTTTCTCCCACTTTGTAATTAGTTTTTCACTCTAAATGTTCAGCAAACAAAATAGTTACTTGAACCAAAGAAGTACTCAATTGCTTAATCTTCTAAATATGATAAAAATTATTTTGTAATTATGGCGTATTTGATCCAAATCATCAACATCATGTCTCGAATATTGGGTGATTCAGAAAGCCGTCTGACTTCAACGATTCAGGCGGCTAGCGGACCGCTGCAATTCGTCGCACACAAAACGAGCGTGTATCGCCACGATTCAATGTGCAAAAACTTAACCCTCGGATGGTTCAGGTAAATTTTACATACGTAAATGGTTCAGTGGGGTCTGACAGACCCCAAGGCAAAAATCGGTCTAAAACTTAAACTTTTGCTTTTTTGCGACATTAGTTTGAACTAGAAGTAACTGTGAAGCCTTTTGATTAAGTGGTATATAAAAAAAGTGGAATTCGGACAGTAGTATGTGGAAGAAAAAATTAGGTGGTGTCAAATTTGAGGGTAATTTGAACTTATCACAAATAAATCAATATAAAAACTAAAATATCAACACAATTTTATTTTTATTAGTCAAAACGTATTTAATACTAATTAGCAAAGATAAGTACATCAACATTTTTTAGCTAAGGTTAATATTTTTTCTTAAATCGGGATCCAAAGTTAGTCAATATTTAGAGCATTCTTCTTCACAGCTTTTTCCTCGATGGTCTTCGCAGATTGGCTTTTTGCACTCGTTGCAATTGTATTTTGTCTTCTGATCATTTGCTCGTGGGCATAGAATACATTTTTGCCTCTTTGGGGGACCATTTGACCACATTGGGGGACCTGGAACATCAGCCCCAAAGGGGGGAGCTGAACAATGCACAGAATGTCTTCAATATTTTGCACTGTGCTTCAGCGAATATTGCCCGTTGATTTCCTCCTTCTTAGAAGAGGTTCGACAAGTGTATAGCCAAGTTCGCTGAGGAAGCTTTATGTATTATGTAAAATACCCACCTAATTATTACGCTCATAAAAGTCATTAATTTATGTCTTAACTTAAAAAAACGTAAGGTAATGACACAATAGTGAAAGGAGATCATCATAAATGAAAACCAGGTAAAAAACGGCATAATTTTGAATGAATTGAGTACAAAATTTATAAACCCCTAATTCAAAACACCCTAAATTTTCCATTTCTTTCAAAATTAACATATCTAATTTCCCAAATGTACTCTAATTACAAAGTTTCAACACTTCCCGACTATTGTTATTACATTTTATCGTTTGCCAAATAACATAGGTACTTTGAAAATTTCCCACAAAACGAAAAATGTACTTTTGTAAAAAAGACATACGTAAATGGTTCGTGGGGTCTGACAGACCCCAGAGCACTTTCAAAGTGCTATAGCTTATTAACAAAATCATGAATTCAAGCAAATTTATGCTTAAATGAACATATGTGACACATACTTAAATTACATATGCATCAAAATACCATTCAACAAGTTTTTCTATGAAAATTTTAAGATTTAAATTTCTCTGGGGTCTGTCAGACCCCACTGAACCATCCGAGGGTTAAAGTTCCATCAACAATACTAGTCCAGTACAATTGGTTGAAAATAGCCCCAAACCTAAACATCAAAAAAAAAAAAAAAAGAATTTTTTGATGCTAAATTGTTACATACACTGCCTAATATACGCAATAAAACGCAATACACTAATTTGCGCCATGGGTTAAGGGGGGAGGAGGTGGCAAAGGGGTGAAAATTTAGTTTTTTTGCAAATATCTGGAAAACTATGAGTCGGACGTTAAAATGTGCTGAGGACAAAACAAACTACATAAAATTACCTTTGTAATGATATGTAACACTCTAGACATTTTCTTAGAAAATTATACCCTAGACCCAATTATACATTTCGCACTGTAACTCTTGATAGAATAGACCTTCGGTCATAAGATCTTGTCCATATATTGCTAACAAAATTTATTTAATTTCTACTAAAAATTGGAATGCTCCGACCATTGACGCCCCCTCACTCCTCCTAACATTTTTCAAAAAGGCATGCCTGTAGCCATGGGCGTAGCCAGAGGGGGGCAGGGAGGGCGCTTGCCCCCCCCCCTGGTGTATGATTATGGTAAAAAAAAAATCTTATCGATGTAGTAAAAAAAATCGCTGCGCTTTACAATGCTTAATGCCCTAAAGATGCGAGTTTGATTCCAAGCACTACCCAAAATTTTCTACTGCTGAGACTATACTCTGGAAAACTAAAATGTAGTTTTCTTGCCCTTGACATCTGAAACTGGGAAACCTACCTGTTTCCTGTGATCATCATGAATCAATAATACCTATAGTTCGATCAAAAATTAAATTTTTCCTTTAGGGAAACTCTTTTTTTCTTTTGCGAGAATCTCACATTTTCATGCGTTTAATTTCATGGCTTCTGAGCTGCAGAACACAATTTTAATCGTCACATGAAAGCCTTTCTGGGAAGGTAGTGTAATTTAACTTTTTTCCGTCTGTAAGAGATTTTAGAGACAAATGGTATACACCTATGCCTAGTTAGGGAGCTTGTACCTTAAAGAAGTCTCATATTTCCGATTCATTGAAGTTATTTCATCATGATTCATTTTGTAGCTGAATCATACCAGCAATGAAATTTAGCCACTGTTAATATTTTGTTAAATTTGGAGGAAATCTTTTAAAAACCGTTAACCTTAATTCTATCAAAAAAAGATTTATAAATTTTCCTCAGAAGAAAAACAGTGACAGACGACACAAACTGATCTCTTGGTCTATTTCTTTTAAATCACAAGTGTAATAGGCAGTCCCAGAGCCAAAAACAGTACTGAATATAGATGAACTACGGCCTAAAAAGCTGAAATTGGAGGCCATTTGAATGTAGTAAGAATCACTAGTAAAAGTCTAAATAAGTGTCCTGTCCTTTCTTAAAATTTGGCTCTAAAATTTGTCTAACAAAGTTTTTGCGACCGACAATTTCCATTCCTAAGAAAATTATGATATTGAAAAAAATTCGTCTTTGCCTCCCCCTGACCGAAATCCTGGCTACGCCCGTGCCTGTAGCTTCTTTTTTAATTGAGCCAGGCAGATAAAATTTGGTGGGGTGCCTATTCTAAGCTCCATTATACTCCCCACCAAAAATTATTACCATCCGATCAAAACTAAGGGTACCCCCCATACAAAGTGACCGAAATTTCTAACAAATTCCACATTTTTTCACTTCTAAATTATATCTAAAATAGAAAAAAAATTATCTCTTAGAACGTCCTTATAACAGTTAACTATAGTCTTCTAAATGTATAACCAGAAGTTTGTACCAGAGCGTTCCTTGCAAGTACGACAAATCGGGTTTGAAGGTTGCTAGTACAAGTTACTCGAAATATTCGCAAATAGCCTTAGAACTGGTATCACTGACCTTCAAACCCAATTTTTTGATGCTTGTAGTGTACGCCTTGGTACAACCTTTTGAACATACATTCACAAGACTACAATTAACTGTTATAATGACGTTCTAAGAGATAATTTTTTTTTCTATTCTACATAGAATTTTATAAGTGAAAAAATGTGAAATTTGTTAGAATTTTATGTAGTTTGTTTTATCCTCAAGACACTTCAAGGTCAGACTCATAGTTTTCCAGATATTTGCAAAAAACTGAATTTTCACCCCTTTGCCACCCCCTCCCCCCTTAACCCATGGCGCAAATTAGTGTAACTTTTTACTGCGTATATTGAGCAGTGTATTCAACAATTTGGCATCAAAAATTCCTTTTTTTTTTATGTTTGGGTTTTGAGCTATCTGTACTAGACTATACGTGCAGTTTCTAGCGCATTGCACGAGATAGCTAATGCACAAACGCCAGATACTTCTTCATCAATTGATGATAGATGGAACATTGTGAAGGACGCTTTTATATTGTGTGGCGAAACATTTGTGGGCAGACTTCAGCGAGGTAGGAGACCATTTATTAGTGACGATACATGGTCTCTGATAACTGCACGGAAGAGAATTAAAGAGCAATTGAACTCGGCTACTGACACTACAGTCAAGCAACAACTAAGGACCGAGTACAATTCTCTTCAAAAAAGAGTGCAGAGAAGCGTAAGACGTGATAAACGCACCAACATCAACGCGTTAGCGGTGGGAGTAGATGATACGGCTTACCGTGGTGACAGTGGGACCCTTTACAAGCTCATTAAGCCATTAACTGGCAAATCTTTTACCCATGAGCATCCTGTAAAAGATAAAGACGGGTCTCTGCTAGTTACAGACGAACAACCACTGCGCCGTTGGAGAGAGCATTTCATGGACGTACTTAACAACAACTTCAACCCTTCAAGCCCACCTCCACCGGAAGCAGCAAGTCTTCCGCAAATGGCAAGAATTAATACCGGTTTACACTCTAAGCTGGAAATAATTAAGGCCCTTAAATCATTGGAAGCTGGTAAAGCCCCGGGGGCAGACGGTCCCCATCCATAGAACTTTTGAAAGCGGATATCAACGCTATAGCGGATATTCTTCTTCCCCTGATCCAAGAGTGTTGGACAACCGAGACTCTCCCTCAAGAATGGAAGCAGGCGTCATTGTTAAAATCCCTCAGAAAGGAAATCTCAAGGATTGTAATAATTGGCGTGGAATCTGTCTCCTCCCTGCAGTCTCTAAACTGATGGCCAAAATAATCTTGGACCGGATCAAGACAACGATCGACCGCACTCTGAAGAATGAACAAGCTGGTTTTCGTGAGGGTTTTTCATGTAGCGATCATATCAACACCCTCCGAATTATAACTGAACAATCCGCTGAATGGAGATCCCCGTTACATCTTATGTTCATTGACTTCGAGAAGGCGTTTGACAGCGTTGACCGGGCTTATATCTGGACAGCCTTACGTAGGAGAGGCATACCAGAGAAACTTATATCCGTCATAAAGGAGTCCTATAATGGAGCCCAATGTCATGTCTTGCACAAGGTTGAATTGTCCAGTCCTTTGAGGTGAATAATGGAGTCAGACAAGGCTGTATTTTATCACCAATGCTGTTCCTTATTACCATCAACGACGTAATCTGTGATTCTCTACGCGACCATAAAAGTAAGGGTATCAGGTGGAAGTTATTCGATTACCTTGAGCACCTGGACTACGCTGACGACATTTGCCTTCTCTCAAACACACCAGATCATCTGGCTCAAATGCTTTGCATCGTGAAAGTCGAAGTGCTGCCTTAAAAATGAATGCCGCTAAGACTAAATACATGAGCTTGTCATCAGGAGGGCAAAACACCACTTCTATCTCCGGACAACCGATAGAAAATGTCGATAACTTTACTTACCTTGGAAACGTAGTGACTGCGAATGGTGGGGCTGATGCCGATGTAGAGTCGCGCATAAATAAAGCCCGAGCAGTATTTTTCAGTTTGACTCCTCTCTGGCAAAACCACAACATCTCCAGAAATACCAAACTCCGGATCTTCGAAAGCAATGTAAAATCTTTGATTTTATATGGGTGTTCCACATGGAAGGTGGCCAGTAACATTACCACCAAACTGCAAACTTTCGTGAATCAGTGCCTACGACGCATCCTACGAATTCGCTATGGCCTGAGGTAATATCTAACGACGACCTCATCAAAATTACTCGCCAAAATAGGATAGTCATCGACATCAAACGGCGAAAGTGGCAGTGGATAGGTCACGCACTTCGAAAAGAGCCAAAAACAATTGCAAAACAGGCTCTAGATTGGAATCCTTAGGGCTAGCCGTCGTGTGGGACGACCCAAAAATACATGGAGAAGATCTGTTGAGGCAGAGGGAAAATCTATAGGTAAATCGTGGGACCAGTTAACCCTTTCGCTCCCAATGATGCCATATGGCATCATGAACTTTAATATTTTTTCATAGAAAATGTAAGAAATAAATTTTAACTTTTTGGGTGATATTAGACTCTCCCAATAGTGTAATACCTAGTTGATTTTTTCCAGCGTGAAATTTTTGGTTTTGGGATGTTATTTTTAATTAAATTTTAGAGAGGTTTGACGATTGTCGTAAAGCCGAAAAACTGTTTTATCCATTTCCCCATATTTCCTGATAGTAATCATTTTATGCAAAACATTTTAATGGTTTTATTTTGTAAAGAGGTTGTTGTAAGAGAAAATCAAAAGATTTTTCAATTTTTTTTTAGGAAAACCCTATTAAGTCCCAATGATGCCATATGGCATCATGCTCTAATCTGTTAACTATAGCGCTTAAAATTTTTTTTTTAAGAAAATATCATAAAAGATGCCTACTGAACGAAATAATGTTCTTAGAAAAATTCTCCGCTTAAAATCCATAATTTGGGCATGAAAGGGTTAAAGGCGATGGCTGCTAATAGGCAGAGGTGGAAAAGAGGCGTAGTCAATGCCGTATGCCCCACTAGGGGTTAAAAGGAAACAGAGGATAGGACTTTGTAGTGACGCTAGCCACTTTATAGTTTTAATTTTTACTACAAAGTAGCCAATACTTTGAAGTTACAAAGAAACTATACAGCTAAGGTTCGGCCACTCAAAAATACAGTATGACATGGTTATAACGCTCACGCATATAACGATTTCACGGTTGTAGCGCCATTTTTACTAGTCCCCATAATTTAGCCATGCATTAAGTGCAAATATTTCACGGTTATAGCGCAAGTCTTATAACGCTATCACGGTTATATCGCTCCAAATTGTCAGTCCCCAGACATTCATTTACACTTTTATAACGCCTTGCGGACAAATTTTAAAAAAATTGCCCGGCTAAATACGAAGAGCTGGAAAAGGTCCTATTAGAATAGTTTCGCCAAATTCGGGCGTCTAATTTGCCGGCCAATGGTCCAATTTTGATGGAAAATGCTTGCGAAATTGCGGTGACTTTAGAGCTAAACAATTTTGCAGCGAATACAGGATGGAGCGAGAGATTTAAAAAACGTCACGGGATATACAAACAAATCAGTGGTGAATCTGTAGATGTCAACAAATATGTTGTGACCACTTGGACAGGAAGTGTCCTTCCAACCATTGTAAAAGATTATCGTCGATATGAGTCGAGTCTATAATGCGGATAAGCTCGGACTTTTTTTCAACCTTGTGCAAGACAAGTGTAGTGTTTGGTTTTTAAGGAGAGGGTGACTGTTCTCCTATGCACAAATGCAGATGGAAGTGACTAGTTGGAACCCCTTGTGATCGGGAAGTCGCAAGAGCCTCGCTGCTTTAAGGGTATTCAGTATTTTCCCTGTGAATACAAAAATCAGAACCGGGCGTGGATGACAAGTGGCTTATTCGTAGAATGGCTGGGTAAGTTAAACCGGAAAATGGCAAGACAAAACCGACACAGAGCTCTTTTCATTGATCACTGCCCTGCTCATCCTCCTAGCGTCGATTATTTCAGCAACGTCAAAGTGATATTTCTGCCACCGAATTACACTAGTCGCCTGGAACCCCTTGACCAAGGGATTATTAAAGTTTTTAAGCAAAACTATCAGCGAAGCCTATGTTTCACTCTACATATTTTTATAGCGCTTTCACGTATATAACGCGCATTTCGGCTGGTCCCTTCAATAGCGTTATAACCGTGTTTTACTATAACACATTATGGTTGTTCACTATGTAGTAGCGAGGTGGTGTGCCGAAACCGTACCATATCCCTGCACATGTCGAGTATGTAGTGGCACATTTCTCCCACTAAATAGTAACAACCATGCTGGAAAGTTAAATAAAAAACTTGCGGTATTTGTTACGATAAAGTTGAAATTTGGGTGCCAAAACGTAACGGAAACTTGATAAAATGGCGTTATGTTCTCGCTACTTGAAATGCTGCTATGCACAAAAGGTTAAGATTTAGACAAAATAATTTTCGCAAAGGACTGATTGACTTGTTTGCGTCTCGCGATTACAAAAAATCTAAGAGGTACCAATTTTTTGTTTTATGCTTTGAATTGATAAAAAAGAAGTCAAAAACATTTTGTGGGTGATCAAAACCGCTTCGCGAACCACCCAGTATATTTCACCTTCCGATGCTTGCACGTCTATCGTGACAAGGATGATCGCGCGTTTGTCTCACATATGCTTACTTGTTTCAATGTGATTTAGCTAGAATAAAATAAAGGACTCTTCCGGGAAATGCAAGAAATTACTCAGGCATATTGATTCCACTTAAGTTTTATGAAAAGTTAGGCTCTTAGGAATTAGTACAATCAAAGAAACTTTGATTTGAAGGTTGAGTGCGAATGGCGTTTGAAGCAGTTCCAAGCTGCAAGACAATTATTATTAGTTACATTATTATCTGCACCTTTAACAAATGAATAATTTGCAATTATATTGTGTTTTGGTTGCCGGGCTTAAGTCCATATATTTGTGATTTTTTTTTGTATTTTTGGAATACCTAGTATTAGTAATAAGCCGATAAAATCGAGAAACTTCTGAGAATGGTCGCGCGTATGTGAGACATACAATTTACTCGTCCTTCGGAGCACAAGTATCCTGCGACACCCAAAAAGCGGATGGAAGCTTCTTTTCAGCGTTATAAGAGATTAGAAGACGGGGCTTCCCAGCAGTTTGTATTATATGTGAGTGATGAGCACGCAAAAAGCAGACCGTATGTCTCACATACGGAGCATCGGAAGGTTAACAAATCGTCCCTGACCTAACCGTTGTTACAATGGTCAAAAACAAAAAAAAACCCTTCGCTTCAAGCAGTGGCGGAACAACTTCACTCGGGGCCCTCCCGCCAACTTTTTGAGTGGGCCCCCCTGGCCCCACTGAGAAAAAAGCAGAGTTAAATCAATCGAAAGCACTCTTGAAGATTGATCCACACTTTTCAGTCATCAGGCACAGTTATTTTCCATACAAGTTGACAGATTATCAGTTAATTTATTGACTTACTATCTGGTCAATTTGTGACTGATGACTAAAAAGTGTGAATCGACCTCAAACTAACTCTTTTGAAACATGATTTTGACGTTACATTGTTTCCACTAAAATTAAGAACGTCGTACTTAAAATAGCTTTGCTAAGAACTACTTTCACTCTTTGCATTCTTATATTGAGAATAGCGTTTTTGTTTGACGTTTATTAAATTAATTATTTCTTCAATCGTTCTTTGTTAAAAACACTCACGCATCGCAGTATTGACCTCTATAGATGTTGGAAAGCAAAGTAAATTACCTGAGACTACAATGGGATTCATCTTGTTTAAGCTTTATATTTAAGCGTGTTCTACCACTCTTAAACTATTTTGTTCGCATTAACAGTGGATTGGAATTTATTCCGAAAGTTTAGAAAAGGTATACTATATCACCAAAAATGTTTTAAGATAGTTTATTTGCAGAGCAACCTAAAGAATATTTTTACGCATATCGTGCCTGCCAAGGAAAAGGGTGGGTTTGATTACAAACCGTGGCTACAGTATAGCAAATAGCGCAGCCATACAAAGCATATTTCAGGATCCGGAGTGTCTCATGAAGTTTCAAAGATTTTCGGACAATATTAAATTTGTTTATCTAAGGGACCTGGTGCGAGCGAAACAATAAATTTAGCATTTGTTTTGACTTCGAAAAGTGTATATCTTTTTTTGTCTACCAAAAATATTTAAGTCGATTTTTTTTTCACAGACGTTTTATTATTCGACAAATTTTTCATGTGGCTTTAGGCCCCTAAATCTCGTGGCCCCCCGCGACGCGGGCCCTGCGGGCCCTTATGCGCCACCCCTGGCTTCAAGGGAAAACATCTCTTTGATAGCTACTATACAACAACAGTTGCGACTTACTTAATATGCACTTACCCTTTACTATAAATTATTACTCTTGACAATATTTCAAACTCCTTCAAAGCCACGATGCTCTTTTTGAATAGAAATGTGGATCAACAAAAATAAACACGTTAACCGCTTTTTGTGCAATAGCTCTTGAAACTTCTGCAGCATAACTCTGATGCAGATATCCACTTGAACGAAATATTCACGCCTTTCATTTAGGGATCTACTTGAGCGTGGGAGTTTTGAAATTCTCTCAAGTGCAGGTACAATTTGTGCTACTGAGTGAAACCGTTAGTTCGCTGTTGTATACTATATCGTAGTAAGGTATAGTTTTAGTTTACTCTGAAATATTCGCAACTCATAGACAGTGCATTTTGATCGCGAAAGTGACGACATAAAATCATATAGGTACGCAGCCACTAACAGGATTCCCCTTTAAATTTTCCACACTTTTCATATGAAAATTTTCTGGAAATTCAAGTCACAATGTTTTACGTGTACCCCATCAATTGGTGTATTCCCTAGCATACTTTTCAGCACTTGACGAACTCATATCCTCTCTTTGTTGTTGTTTTTGTTTCAGAATAAATGACGATGTCGACAGTGATGCGTATAGGTACTATAATGATGCAATATTGTGTGCGTATGTGATCTCGGAAGTCTACTATACAGGCGAACTATATGTCAGGAGGTTTCTAGACTCTCTCTTTGAAAGGAGAAACCGGCGATGACTTGCTGAAATTGAGTAATCAGGGATAACACCGTATTGGCTGTCGTATACGAGTGTACTACGTAATACACGTACATATAGAGTGCTCTGCTCCGTGCCTGTGTGCTCACTCAATTAAAAAGTGCCTGCCGGCGAATGTTTTGTGATTTAAATTAAGTGCGACATGTCGGCGAAATTGATGAAATTTTATATGAAACACAAACAATCCTTAATTAGTTTAAGGCAATTGTGGGCTTAATGTTGGCACGTGAATAAAATTGCTACTTAATTTGCGTAACACCTAACTGGTGATTTGAATAGGCAATTTATTTTGTCGTCAAATAAACAAGAGTTTAATATAAGTGAGTACTTATTTTATTATTATATTTATTAAGTTTAACAGAAAATTAAGTTGATTTTTGCTCAAATATTTTTAGTTATCCCCGTTTTCAATTTTCCTGAATTAACAACGCAATATTGCAACAATTTGCATTGGTCTGCAGATTCGTTTAGGACTTTTCAAACCAATACTGAGGACCGGATTCTGAGTCGTCCTTCACTCACAATGCAATTGATGCCTGGGACATGCAATTATGTGCCAGGCTATTTATACGCACATTTGGATTCGTAGAAATTTCCCTGGAAAAACTATTTAAATGAGCACACATATGCACAATGGCGACTCTCATCTTGTTAGCCAAAACTTTCAAAAAACTCCTCCAAAATATACGATTGAATGCTTGTTTGTTGCATTTCGTGTATAATTTGTTCGCTGAACTCTTTCTCTCTCTGCTCCTCAACTATGGACTACGGCATGCACAGCAGTTTGACGTTACAGCTTAGAAAATGTATACACATATTGTAAACTTATTTTCGTCAACACAAAAGTTTTTCATGAAAACTTTCCCACCCAGCATGGAGGATCAGAGCGCGCGGCAGTGCAGAGTGTGTTCAAGCGTTTGGAAAACATATATTTTCGACCCCAGCATTGCCTCCAACCATATAAGTTTGTAGCTTCACACAACTGCTATATACGCTTATCCTGTTGCACCATTACTGGAGCTCCCTGTGTACGAATGTGTGAAAGTTTGAACTGGAAAAGTTTTGCAGTCAGTTTTGCTGAGAAGAGTTGTTTGATAAATCTGCGTTCGGTTTATGACAGAGAAATCTGAAAATCATACAGACAGAGAGCAGAGGAGGGTCCAAGTCCAAATGAGTGCTTCATTCGGTTATGTTTTCGGGGATAAGTTGTGTGTAATTTAAAGCATGCATGCGAGTGTAATCAAAAGCATGTCGAAGCCCAACTGTATGAGTACAACATATGAGGATTTCAAATGTATGACTCAAGTTGTTGCCATTCGTTTTAGGGAACGTTAATTAGAAGATCGTACATTGCAAACTTCAGTTTATTTGCTTTGATACATTGTTGCCGTCATATTTTTTAATTAGAGAGAAACATACGCTGTAAAAACTGTAAATTATAACCTTAAAATTTGCGGAAAACAGGACGTCACTGATACATACATGAAAAAATCCCTTTTAAATGAGCATAATTTAGAATGATGTGATATTTATATTAAAATCAAGGGTATTTTTAGATTATTCAAGTTTCATAAGAAGAAACAGTGGTTTTTCGCTAAAACCTTGACTGAAATCTTTACAGGCATTTGTTATCTTTAACCTTCGCTTTCATGAAGTTTTTTATTTATTCTGCCCGAGTAGATAAAATTATTTCATACAACTTGAACAGTAAAACCTGTGTATGTTGACCATACCTCCGCTTAAGATGGTCAACATACACAGGTGACCAACTTATGAAGAGGTATAACAAAACCAGTGGCGTGGCGTCTTTGGAAGCAAGGGAAGCATTGCTTCCCTTCTTCTTTCGAAATAAAAAAGGAAAGAAGCATATCGTATTAATTTGTTTCTTGTAACACGGTTTTTTGAATTGAAACCCAATACATCAAGCCACCCATTTCACGAAACAATCGTAAAAAATCAACAGCGAGAGAGTTCACAATCAACGGCCACGGCGAGACAGAAGCAGAGCGTAATAATGCCTGTATGAAAGATGAGAGCTTGTTGAGCTGATTTACCGTTGGAAGTGGATTTATTGGCTTCATTCAAATTGTAAGAAAGCGACCGGACGGGTAAACTTGGACGATAAGAACCATCGTATGATCATTTCACACTATCCGATCAAAACACGGACCGGCGAACAATAATCACACAGCAATTATGTATAAATGTTGCCATGCACGCTCCAAAGTTAGTGTACAATGAAATGACGAGTCGACAAGATTAAAATGCAAGTAAAACACGCGCTAATTGTCTTTGCAGAACGCCTGAACTATTGGTAGATGCAATCGTCTTATCGATCGTACGAAAGATCTTACGAAAGAAAACAATCGTGTCACGATTTTTTTCTTTCGTAAGACGCGTTCTTACAATGTGAAATGCACAATGCTTGTCTACTGGCCACTATAAAAGCTCTCTTGTCTTGCAAGTTTACCCGTCCGGTTTCGTCTTACAATCTGAATTCAGCCATTTCCACCTTTCGTTGCGATAACCGAATGGCGAGTACAGTTCGCACCAAAAATCAAACACATATCTAATGAATGGATGATAGAAAATGTTTCTTCCGTTATGTAATGATTTATGACGTATATATTAAAAAATATTTTGTTGGAACTTATGAGGTGGTGTAATATGTAGTTTCAAATTAAAAATTGTTGTGAAAATGTTGTTTTTGAAGAAATTAGTGTCACTTAGTGTATTTCTTCGGAAGAATTTAAACAAATCAACCAGTAATTCAATTAATCAATAAATTAAGAAATACACTCAGAGAAAAAAACGCACATTCATATTAAAAGCTCCACATTTAAATTGAACGCAGTATTCGTTTGAAAAATCTCGTTTGATTTGAACGAGTTCTCATTTACGCTAAAAGAATTTCTTTTAAAACAAAAGAGTAGCTAAGCCCCAAACGGCGGTCGTTTAAATCAAAAGATTCCGCATTACATAGTAATGTGTATGCATTCCTTTACGTAACAAATACATGCCAAAATATCATTTGTTTCAACGTAGCACAACAGGTAGTTAATGCTTCTGGCCGGTCCGATGAGTCTTACGTGTTCATGTTCATTGTATACAAATGTGTAGTGTCTAACAACAAACGTGTATGTCATTAGTTAGAATCTTCGTCGATGTTTAGAGTGTTTTCGAGAATATACTTTTGCATTCATCTGGAGGAATGGACGCTTTCACACGTGCAATTTAAGTTAGCGGGTGTTAAAATAAAAGTGTTATGTATTAATCATATTAACATTAGACATAAATAAAAAATAAAGTGTTTTCCTGAAGTTTTCAAAAGTTTTATTATTTATTGATTTGTCAACCCAGGTAACAGTGAGTATCTAATCGAATGGAGAATGGACAATCAAACGGAGTGTAATATTTTATTTCAGCAGAGTTTGCTTTTAATTCCATGTAAAACTCAATTATTTTGAATGGGGTAATTTCTATGAAATGAAAACGGGATGCTTTACTTTCGAAATACATACCGTTTCATTAAAAAGAATGCTTCGTTTAATTTAAATAACAAAAATGTTCAATATAAAAACGAAGACGTTTCATACAATTGCCTTTCATTTATTCAAAATGCGTTACCCGTTTACAATCAAAGAATAAGTGTTTATTTCAATGAAGAATACGTTTAAATCGACTGGCTCCTTCTTTTCAGGTAAACGCAAATTCTTTTAATTCAAACGCCTTTTCCCAAGCAGCACAAAATAACCTTGGTTGGATATACAACCCGATTTTTGGTTATATTTTAGTTGAATAATCAACGATATGGGTTATTGTTACTAAAGTGAGCATTTTGTTGGAGTCTAAACTTAAATATTTGCTGCAAAATTAACTAGATGGTTTCATTTGGGACAATTTTTTCTCCTGGAAACCTTAATGTTGTCTTTGCAACATTATTGTTTTTAAGTTGACTCAATTGTTATTCTTTGGACAATTTTGTTATAAAATAACTTAATTGTCACAGATACAACATGGTTTAAAGTATAACACAATTGTTAGAATTTGAACCGAAAGTATCTTTTTTATATTTGCAAATATATTGGGTACAAAGCGTCCCAGCGCTAACTGAAACAAATATCATAAAAGGGATTATGTCAAGAGAATTTTTGACATAAGAAAAAAAGAGAAATAAAATATGGCATGACTGAGAATCAATCTTGCGACCGCCATGTATGGCGCGGCAAGTACTTCAGATTTAGTGAACATGAGAAGTATTTCCCTTCTGGCGCAATGGCAATGGTGGCAGACTAGCACGCAAGAGGACCAGGTTCGAATCCAGTTGTAAGCAAATAGATAAAAAAGGTAATTGTCTTGGATAAAAAAGTTAAAAAATATAATATGTCTGAGACAAAAAGTGTCTAAGATAAAAATAAACTTGTCAATTCTGAGAAAGAAAAAGTGTAAAATTTTTAATTTTTTAGCATACGAAATTGTGGTTATATTCACAACCATTTTACAACAATAATGTCTGAAAGACAACGATATTACAACAATAATGTTACGTTTAGAGCTAGGCAAAAACCTCTTTTTTACGGTTTGGCAAACGTTTTTAAAACGTTTTTACAATCATTTTTCTAACAATATTGTCATATAACCATGGTTGTATTTCGGTTATATAACCGTTTTCCAACTCGTTTGTGATACTTGGGTACAACTCATTATGCTTTTGAAAGAAACGCCACTCGTTAGAATTAAACGCATTTGCTTGTGGAGCCAAATCAAAAGCGCAAATCGTTTGAATTAAATATATTTCGTTCAATATGAGTGAATATTTCTCTGAGTGTATGACGTTTTATTAATCCAATATTATTAATGAAAAGTGAATAATGTCTACAAAACTGTACCTATCACGTACATTTTAGGGTAAGTGCATAATGCACTTGCAAAACATTAACTAACTCGACTGGTCAACTGAGTAGGTACATAAGCCAAATCCAATGCATTAGACCAACCGAATCTATGCAATAAACTTAACAAACAGCATTTTGCCCTACTCTAAGTCAGCATTATAAGTCCAACAAAACCATCGTCTTTGCAGATACATTTAATTCAAAAAAAAAAATTTAGATCCGCCTATATATGGCGAATCCATGGATTCAACATGGACTTAGTAGGATCAATATCCAAATCCGCCCGTGGGCCCGTGACTGAACACTTTGACTGAAATCCATTTTAATACAATTAAATCCATAAATTGCCGAGTTAGTGCGGCCTTATATGTACATTTCCAAAAAAAGGCATTAACAACCGTTGACCATACCAGAGGCGAACCGGGGGGGGGGAGTATGGGGGGATAAAACACCCCCCGAAATGATGAAACCGATTTTTCAAAAGTATTAGTTTAAACAAAATTTACACAACATAACTATATTGACATAACAAATAAGTGATGATTTTCAGACTCAAGATCTATAGTGCACTAGGTGATTTCAGATTGCAAAATGTGGTGGAGAATTTTTTTTTTTGTTTCTTATGTTTTTTGGGGTGCTGAGCTTGAATTCGGAGCTTCCCGCCAAAATTTCGTTGCAAAACAGGGCCAAAACATTTTCGGAGTTTTTTGGCTTATAACTAAAACTGTTTATTTCTCCTTTAAAATGCGTTATGCGGTATCGCTACACTTGATAGTCATTTTTGTTTGGTTTTTTTTTGCGATTTTGACCCTGTTTCGGAACGAAATTTTGGTGGGAAGCTACGGATTCGGGCTTAGCACCCCAAGAAACAGAAAAACAAAAAACAAATTCTCCACCACATTTTGCAATGTCATGTACTAGGTTTATCACCTGGTTACTACTATCTTATTAGTTTTGAAAGTAGTTGCGAATTATTTTTTTAAAGTTTTAATTAATGTGAAATAATGTAAAATAGAAAAGAAGATTAGATACATTCAGTGAGTAGTTTTTGTTTAGAGTCATTTTACATATTATAATTCGCGAGTTTCAAAAACCACAAAAATTGACAAAATTTGCAAGAAATGCAATAAGGTAATTCCGTCTAAAAATTATCGTAACTACCGGTTACCAAAACTAGTTATTTCCTAAGGGAGTATTTAAAAAAAAACTTAAATTTATTTGATGAAAATCAACTTTAAATGTTTTAAATTAAATTTTTCTGAAATTTAGAATATATAAAAACGATTATCTTAAACTATTACTTTTTAGCTATATACAAAACACTTTTTGAGGAAAATGTGCCATCGGTCATCACCTTAAAAAATAAATATTATTACACGTTTCACTTAAATAGTTTTCAGAAATACATTAATTTCCAATTAATAATAAGATATTGTCTTATTTTTTAGTTAACTTAAGCATTTTATATTTATTGGAGTACCAATTCAGCTATAAACACCTTGCCGTCAAATTGATGGCTGTGACCCTTTTAGGTATACAAAATTCTTGACCCTTCTAGTGCTAAGGTTAAGGAACACAGAACAAGGAAATAAACACGACAACCGAATTCCAGTTTTTATCTGTGAATTATCAGAGAACATCTTTGACGGAAATTCCTACGTGGTTATGTTAGAAGAGTACGTTTACTTGAAGCGTTCTGCAATTGGGCGGTCATGTTACAAGTTTAATTTATCGCTACAAGTGTATTATAAATAGCATTATGGGAAGTATCGATAGTGTAGGGATGTCCAACATTTTTTTCGTACATGTTTGACTACATATTTTGTGAGTTTTTTTTTAAATTTAATGCACGCGTGCGAAGGTTTTGTATTTATTGGTTTTCATTTTTAGTTGGTTATTTTGTATTTGCTATTCTTTTCGGTTACATCAGCCAAAAAAAGGACGATTTTACAGGTCAATTTCCACCAACAATATTTTGCTCTGAAATTTCGTATGCAATGAAGTACAAGATACGAATTCCAATTAGTGCAAAAAAATTATCGAAACATTCGGAAAATGTTTGAAAACAATTTTAGGAAAACTTTTTCTTTTCAGCAAAAGATTTACAAAAGATTTCAGCCCCCAATAAAAATATCTGAGGTCATAACACCCCTCTTCCTCCGGTTCTCCTCTCCTACTACAACCGCCGTACCGTGACCGTATCGCCACGTAAAAGTGGGTCAATCATAGAATCATAGAATGGATCTGAAGTGCTTTTCCCCGCTTAAGTACTGGTGAGTCCAGACATTTAAATTTCACACATATTCCAATTCAATGAAATAGTACTAAATTGCCTTTAGTGTAGTATCCAGGTGATAATCCTAGTACATCAGATTGCAAAATGTGGTGGAGACTATTTTTTATTTTTATTTCTTATGTTTTTTGGGGTGCTGAGCACGAATCAGGAGCTTCCCACCAACATTTCGTTGCGGAACAGGGTCAAAATCGCGAAAAACCCTTAACCCTATTGCTCTTTTTCCGTTATTTGGCCCCTAACTCTGAACCTATTTATTTCTGCGAAAAACTCTCCATTTATATTTCAGATAGCACATAATTGCGCGTCCAAAGAGACATAAATACTATAAATCCGTTGAGCGGCACTACTACAATTGATAATTTAAATTTGCCATTTTTAACATAGTTTCATATTATGAATAAAATTTTGAGATTGAACGGTTTTTCATTTTTGGTCGCAACAGTTGCATTTTTCTTGCACATTATGTATTTTGGGGTGCATAACCTGAATCCGTAACTTCCCACCAAAATTTCGTTGCAAAACAGGCTCAAAATTGCAAAAAACCCCAAAAACATGACTATCAATTGTAGCAATACCACTTAACACATTTTAATGATTTGTGGCGCGTTAGACCCGCAATTATGTTTTCTCTAATATTTTCATGGACATGTTTTCGGAGAAATCTACACTTTCGGAGTTATAAACAAAAGAACGGGAAAACTCCGAAAATGTAGGGTTTTTTCGCGGTTTTGACCCTGTTTCGCAACGAAATTTTGGTGGGAAGCTCCGGATTAGAGCTCTGCACCTCAAAAAACATAAGAAACAAAAAATAAATTTTCTCCACCACACTTTGCAATCTGAAATCACCTAGTTACTATACTACATACTTAATCCCTTGCGGGTCAGGCAACTTAGTACTATTTTGTTGAAGTGAACAGTGGAGAACAGTTTCCACTCCAATAAAATAGTGAAGTTGGCAAAATAGGTTTTAGACAACAGCTTCCATTTGCGTCCAAAAACCACGAAGGTTTATATTTTTTATGCACATACATTTCCCTGTGTAATATGCATCACGACGTTTCTTTAATTTCACGTTCAGTAGTGTTCTTTATTCCCATACATGGGTGAGATCATATGTGTCGTGAAGTCGAAAAACACAAAAATATAAATATAAATATAAATATAAATATAAATATAAATATAAATATAAATATAAATATAAATATAAATATAAATATAAATATAAATATAAATATAAATATAAATATAAATATAAATATAAATATAAATATAAATATAAATATAAATATAAATATAAATATAAATATAAATATAAATATAAATATAAATATAAATATAAATATAAATATAAATATAAATATAAATATAAATATAAATATAAATATAAATATAAATATAAATATAAATATAAATATAAATATAAATATAAATATAAATATAAATATAAATATAAATATAAATATAAATATAAATATAAATATAAATATAAATATAAATATAAATATAAATATAAATATAAATATAAATATAAATATAAATATAAATATAAATATAAATATAAATATAAATATAAATATAAATATAAATATAAATATAAATATAATGTTGTGGAGAAAAGACGAATTTAATATCCGCTTAGGATTCAGGACATTGTCAAAAATGTTGGTATTCTACAACTTAGCATTTCTGCTCTCAGCTATAAATGTAAGTTTTACTAAAACCTTTGAATGCTTGAAAATAAAAGGGCTAATTTATTTTTTATTTGGTAATACAGCATTAGAAAAAATCCTAAATTGTGAAAAAAGTCATCCAAAAATGCTAAATCTATTTATAATATTTATTATTAAATAAATAATAAACTAGCGCATAAGTTGTCGAATATCCAAATTGTTATCATTATCCTCAACCCTGGCCCGAAATTAAGTTCATTTTTTCTGTATATCATTGAATAAGCTTCAGTGTAATCTAACTGTTTTCCGCATATTGTAAGGCGCGCGTAGCTTATATAAATATAAGTAACAGTGCTTCCAACGCACACTATCAATTTTTGCCAAATCAAGAGACAACTCACCTATCACAACAGCACCGCAACGTATCGCTCACTCACCAAACACGACAAGTACAACGATCAAAAGCATTCGGCTTCTCAACTCAGCAGACTCGAGCAGTATATAAGACGGACACAACGAGTGAGCAGCATTCTAATCTTGGTATCGAAGCATTCCAAATTACAACTCAGGAACATGACTCAAATCGCCATCCACGCCAGTATCGAATGTGTACAACATTATAATTGTTGTACCGTTGAATTCGGTTGCAATTGTTAAGTATAAAACCAAACTTAAAAGATTGTTCCGTTGTTTGCAATAAGAGGACTCTACTAAAAAATGCACGTTACCAATAAATCTAACGGATACAATATAAACATGTATATATTTCTTCTTTGCAGCTCAGAGACTATGTCGAAAGTCTTTTTGAGCAACTTACACTTTTGTTAAAAAAAAAGATTTTTGGTTGTTCTTTTTGGCGCTTCTGAAGATTATAATTATCGATAATAAGGCCCAAGACACATATCCAAATCATCATGACGATAATCCGTCATGATGATGAAAGTTCGAAACTTGGGTGACACATATGCTTTCGTCAGTTGCTTTTGACGTTTGTGTAAACGGTGAAAATGTCCCTCGCAATTGCGATATTTTGATGAACCTTTAGTTCAATAAATTGAAGAAACACTTTTCTTAAATAATTTGAATGAAAATGTGTAAAGGTTGATAGCAAATTTTATATTTTTGTAAAAATTCTTGTTCGTCAATTTTACAACAGATGACGTTTCCAGTCATTATTGAGCAAATGATGGTCCAAATGCGTAATTTGGAATTCGTGCTAATGATGATAAATTTGCGTGATAATGACGCATTTGCGACATTCGAAAATATATGTGTCAAGCTTGTTAATCTGATCTGAAATACTTTCCACACAGTAATTTCTGTTGATATAGCAGCACAGCTTCATTGTCACACAACAAGCCCGGTCAACCGGCAATTATATTTTAATTTATATCAATTATCGTATCGGATATGCAGTTCAAACGTTGGGATATTTCTGTAGTACACAACACATACTGCATGCAATTTACAAGGAATGCCATCGAAGCTCCTTGATGTTCTTTTTATTCTCTCTCTTTCTCTCTCTCTCTCAGCTGTTAGATAATTCTGATTTCAAAGTCCACTCAGTGAGTTGAAAGTAATCGAAACGAACTGGAATTCAATACTTAAATTGGAATGCTCCAGCCATATAGAGCCTTGTTCTTGTCCAACTACATCCGGCCATACTATGCGAATCCTGCAAAACATTGCTCGCCGTCCGTTCGTCGAGGAATTCGAAACTATCAATGAATTCCAGTTTGGATCTATCGAAAGCATGTCGCTCGTATACTTACATAAGAGAACAGGGCATTAGATGGGCGAATGTTTTCAATGAAAATGACTGCTTTAACGAAGGACCGTTACAGGATACGTTGATACGTAGATTCGCACATGGAGCTGGCTGGCTTTGTAATGCGAGAAGAATTTGTGACGCAAATAAACGAGATGGGCCGTATGAGTGTACGTAATGAAAAATCGATTGCCTCCTAGCTATACATGACCAGATGATATCAAATCATCCAAACCATATTGTGTGTGCATTCAGATCCTGATATGGAACAGAATGAATGCAACCAGGATTCCGAGATAGAGAGACCAATAGGATTATGGTTCTTGAAGAATACTTGAATGAGTGAACCAGACAAGTGCAATTGGATTGTACATTCATATCATTGGTCGTTCGATATGTGTGTTTTCAAAAGAGCTTATTGTTAAGTTTAAATCTCAAATATTGCCTTTAAACAAACTAAATAAAGGATCCCCTTTACAATATGCTCATTCAATTTTCCACTTTATTAAATACACTCGTATTGTTCGGCTCTCACGTTTTCGGAATTTCCCTTTCGCAGTAAATGTATCGCGTGACACGCAAACCTTCGGCAACCCTCAAAGTACATTAGAGTTCCAACAGCGTATATAACTCTAGCTAGATGGCTAATCTTCCTTTTTCGAGCTTCCGTTACACACGACACAACCATGGAATTCACATTCAAAGCATATACATAGTCATCATCACGTATGGTAAATCGAGTAAAGGATAAAGATTCTGGTCATTTTGTACTAATTTTATGCGACACCCATCTGCCATCTGTGTAATGTACGCTATGCTGAAAGCAACGTATGGACATGCATAGAGTGCAATTCAATGAGTACAGCCGCTGCGTGCTTAGCAATAGCAAAAGCGATGGTCTCTTATGTGTCAACGTTCTTAGATTCTGCACCTCCCCTACTAAGGGTAATTCATGCATTTGAACGAACATTTTCAGGACATGTAACTTCAATTGGATTTTCGCCCACTTTGCTCCATCATGACCCGGCGCTACGTGCTTGACGATATTTTTCCTATATGGTAGGTTACGAAAGTGCTTTTGCAAATAATGAAGGGAGCACATTATAGGATTTTCGATATACGTTTAGAAGAGTTTTGGTAGAATTTGGGGTTCAATACTTATTTTGTTTTTTTCCGGACATTGGAAAGTGGTTATCCGTGAAGCGTTTAATAGTCAAATCAGTTTGTGTTTATCCGTCCGTTCTTTTCTTCTTCTTCTTCTCTGTACCGTAACCCCTTGTGGGGCATGGTGCGTTCACTCAGCCGTTTATATAGGTTACTTCGAGTCAACGTTACAATGCATATAGTTTCGAAGTGTATATAATGTTGCAAGCAGTAGATTCGAGATTCGATCTCCGGACCTCTAGATTACTACGATCGTAGAGTGCGACTCAACCAAGTAAGCCACAGAGAGTGTTCGTTCATTTGAGTAGAGAATATTTCTTTCTTAGTTTCCCATGGAAGCGACGTGTAAGAATGGTGAGAAAATTTGAAGCTTCTTATGAAAGTATATAAAATATTTTAGAAAGCATGGTAGGTGTCCTAATCGGCTCTCTTGCGCAGAGGTTCTTAACCTTTTGTACATCAAAATATGGTAAGAGTGGTTGCAGGATGAAACATCCCTTAGCTTAGAATATCGGTAATAAATCGATCAGAAACACTATCAAAGGTGATTGCTAACTTAACTATAGAATCTTAATTCAGCAATGCACATTTAATACCGTCTTCTCGTTGCTTAACGCACCAGGTGCGCCAAGGGGACTGAGCTGATTCCGTGGATCGAAAGTGCTCATCTACAAGCAGGCATTTCCACGTGCTAGTGTGTTCAAGCCGGGTAGAAATGCGAGCGGAGTGGACGCCGCTCGTTGCCCCTTACTCCATTGCACTCACAAGAACGACGTGCCTTCCGGAACACACATACCACAAACACAAGGAATTAAAAATGGAGAAAAACGAAAAATTAACTGGTGTTGTTGTCCAGCTCAGGTAACATCTTTTTATGTTCCGGGGCTCCGATGTCGTTGGAGCTCGGCCATCTTTACCCTCTAACCTAAAAATTTAACCCGACCATTTGGTCCTCAAGCCCTAACAAGATGTAATTCAATTTTGAGGGACCGCCTTTAGCGCACACCGGCATAATACTTACGTCACATCATCCCCGGAAATATTCAAAACGGCGATTAGGGGAACACATTCACACCTCACACACTGCGCGCGAATTTACACTTTTGAAAAATGTGGCCCGGGAACCGTTACTTTTTTTTACTCCTAAGCGGTGGCAAGGTGTAAGTAAAACAACTTGAATCCCACTCTCGAATCTCTCCTTCCACATCGCTTGCGGAGATACTCAGTTGAGACGACGCAAAATGACTTTTCTCGTTGTTGATATTTTCTTGAAATGAATGTCTCTAGTGTCAAGTCGTCTTCTTCTTGTCATCGTCATCACTTGTAGTTTACAAAAAAATTCAGGCCGGCTGGCTACTCGAAATTGCACGGCAAACATTACAGATATCGTCGACGAACTCCACAGCCAAGACGTCGTTTGAATACCACCAACGCCATCTAGATATATCATAGCCGCAACTCAGCTGTACAATGACGTCATAGTTTAGCTCTTAAATTTTGGATTTACACGAACAAACAACAACAACAAGCATATGACGTAATTAAAAGCAAAAACAAAACCGTGCAACTTAGGCGAACATAACCAAAAACTATAAGCTGATTTTGACGTCTAAGATTCTATATTGCGGCCTTAATATCTAGACGGCGTTGATACCACGCACAAACCTGGTGAAATACTATTTGATCAGCGCTAAGATCCATCAGGAGGAGTTAAGGAAAAGTCAATAAGAGAGCAAGAAAAGAGAGTAGTTATCCAATTTATATTCGTGGTCGTGACGCCTGCGCTAGGCTAAAAAATCGATCGCTGAATGCTCGTTATCTTTACTTGGCTTCGACTTCGAATTTTAAAGAATTTTAAAAAAGCGTTGACCCAAATATTGGTTTTGAATCTGCAGATTCTCCATGGAGTGGCTACTACGCGACCTGGTCACACACAAAAATACCTTTAAAATGTTATAGAAACTCAGTCGAGTCCCTTTTCATTTTTTCTTGATTAGAATTATCATAAAGGAGATCCTATAGCATGATGTCGTTTACCAATAATTATGGAGCACTCGTCTTCTGCATAAACGAAACATTCTCAAGAAGCTCTCAATTGTCCTCGTTTTCATACTATATGCATTGTTTGTTTTGTTTGGGAAACATTACTCTCTTGGGTGCTCAGCATACATTCGTTGTATATATTTTGTAAAATAACAGTTCATGCCCCCTTCCATAGCTCCTTACAACCCATGCTTGTACCGGGTCCGCCATCAATCTTTATTAGCACATATTCGAAGGAATTTATTGGGCTTAAGCCCAAATATCAGAGCCCCCGAATAGCACAGGTCGGAATATTGAAGAGCTTCGCGTTTCTCTTCAAATTTCATTATTAGGAAAAATGGGGGCAATGAACAATTTTAAAATTAAGACATGCTTCAAATTAACTAATCAGCTACATTCCTGTTGGATAACTTTATACTAGCGGCATCAAAGTCTACACTAGAAAGGTAAATTTAAATAGGATTACAATGCGTTGAAATATAAAATTTTAAATGGTGTGCATTTCAGTGCATTGCCGCTGTATACTCAAACCAATGAAAAAACAAAAAGTATTAAATCATACCAGCCCCAAAACACTAAATTCCCTACGCCACTGCCTCAAGTAAAAAAGGACTCCATTCGAGCCTCTATGGGTTAAGATCAAAATATCATAAGAAATTTTCCGTTCGGATGACGAACTATGGGAAAAATATGAAAGATCGTACAAAAAAAGGCGATTTCACCCAAGGATCGGCGAGCTAAACTTCGAGAAGTCTCGAATTGGCGTGAACCTGTATTCAATATTAAGGAAAAAACGCCTTTCAAGCCAGTGGCGGCCCGTGCCTCCTTGCACAGGATGGGCACATTCACGGAATAACAATCTTTTGGAAACACCTAAAATTAACGACTTTCCACGTAAAGTTTACATTGTATTAAACGGAACCATAAATTTACGCTTCAATTTCACAGTTTTGCAACCATTTTTTAGATCAAGATATTATTTTTTAATTTAGGATCATTTTGTTTTTAAATGCAGTGTCCTAGTATATAATTATTAGACTATCAAATAGATTTTCGGGGGACATGCGAATTAATGTTGTGCGCCTTTAGCATTTTCAATGTAAATGTACATAGTCTAAAACAAATCAAAAGTGCTAAAAGTGCACAACAATAATGTTCATGTTCCCGAAAGTTTATTTTACATTCTAATACATAATACAATGAACACTTCAAAATTATTAATCTAATAATCATCATTACACAAGAAATCCTCCCGTGAAACATGTTTTCCTACATAGCATTGAGCCATCGTTGGTTTTTTATTCATTTTGACCAGCTCATGGTAACCCCGAAAATTGTACTTAATTGTCTACGTCATCATCATTCTCATTTTTATTACACTGATTCCATTCGAGCTGCTATAGGCCGGCCTACCTTGTCGGTGTTGAATTCGATGCCACCGCTTCCAAAAGTTTCATAAACGTCGAATGATTTGTTGTTGTAATTTGGTCACCGGCGCAAGTGGCCCACTGTGAACCGGATGCCTCTTCTTTATGTCGATGGTAAGTACATTTTCAACAATACCTAAAGGTTTGAATATGCGAGTTGATTATTGCATACACATAGGCAGTTTCGATTTTGATCAAACAAAAAAAGCCTAAAAGCAGCCTAATTTGTTGATTAATACATACACCGGAAATGTTTTTGTGCAGTGGCTCCCAAACAGTAATTGATAGATTCGCGAGAGACTTGGTAGTGATGGGAAAAAACTATTAATATGAATGATGTTCACCTAATAGTCAAAGGTAAAATTTTGTTGTACATTTCTACTGATGTTAAAAGATGTGAATATACAATAAGTGTATTTATTTATAGGGCGGGCCGTGCCCACCTTGCCCATTATGACGAGCCGCCACTGTTTCAAGCCAGAATAAAAAAGTTCTACTAGTTATTACCGCATGTATGGATACGCCCAGATTGACTCGGGTTTAATTCTACGGAACCATTAGGGCAATTGAATTGTCTCTATTAGTCCAAGCATTGCTTATTATGGTGTGGGGAGCCTCTATGAAAATGTTGAGCTTGTCGAGCATGAGTGCAGAATGCTTTAACCCTTCTGTCGGCACCTACTACAATATGCATATTCTATACCGAATAGGTCTGGCTGGACCTATACTGAGAAAAACATTTTTTAGAAAAAGTTAAATTTTTATCCGTAGAGTCATTCTGCATTTTTAACCAATAAAAGCATTTATATCATTTTCGTAGATATACTGGGAACGTTTTTAAGTAGGCATATTTTAAGGTGGTATTAGTCCATACATGTTTTTCCCTTATTTTTTTACTTTTTGCTTTTGTATTTTCATGGCGTATATCCAGTAGAAAGTTTGATCGCATTTTCTAATTTCAATATCTTTGGGGAAATATTTGGCGCTTTGTTGCTAGTTTTTCCCGGATATTAGTCTGCAGATTTTTAGGGAAATAAGTAGAGAGAAATAGGGCATTTTCAAGCGCGAAAATCATTTAATTCTACATTTTTCGTAAATTTCTTGGTAAAATCTAAAGACGTTCGCAAGTCACTCATACTTATGCCTTACTATTACAAAGGAAATAAAACTGATTTGAATTTCCTAGAGTCAAATCTCGGTTGATTAGATGATGTTCTAAAACATGATAAAATTAGGCATACCCAATTTTCGAACTTCACGGGTTCTCAAAGAAAAATCTGAGAATTTTTTATTGCTTATAGTACAAATTGAATTTTAAAGATATTATTACATCATAAATATGAAAATTCTAAAAGAATTTTATTTTTTCGCTTTTTACCTGCAGAGAAAAATGGGGTGAAAAACTGTAGGTCTGGCCAGACCTATTGGGTATCAAAAAGCACTATTAATCGAATTTCGCCAAAAACATGCTCAAAATTTCTAACGATTTTTTCAAATTTTTGTAAAATGCTTCTTAACATGTAATTTTAGGATATCATGAAGTTTAAAGTCGCTGCGATTTCATCTTCTATACTTTTTTGACCGAAATATAGTGCCAAAGGTCTGGCCAGACCTTTGTGCCGACAGAAGGGTTAAAAGCGTACTTCAACCAGCTTTTCGGGGTTTCAGCAATCTTTTTGATATTTTAAGGCATCAGGACAAAGCTCTGTCAAGTATTTTAAAATTTGGAAATGGCTAGTTTGAAGCATGTAATCCTTGAATCCAGTACTTTGCGGCAAAAGGATTAATTCAGAATATTAGAAAGGACCTCATGATTCTCTTCCCAACGGAATTTATGTCGTTATTTTATATAAAGTTGGGCCAATCCAATATTGAAACCATGCAGAGTACTTAATGTTTTTTCAAATGTAGACAACATTTTATGTTATTTAATTTTTTATATCGCAAAATGCTTTTTTGAAAGCATTGTCCTATTCAAGTGTCGCATTTTTCTGATAGTTTCTTTGAGTTTAACAGAGAAAAAATTTATTAAAAAACCTACATTACATTATTGAAATTTCTTTTAATTTGTTTTTTTTTTTTACTCTTATAAACTTTTTTTTTGTAAATAAAAAAGAAAATGGTTTGCATTTATGTGGACGATACAAGTAATCTTCAAGTGTATCTCAATGAAACCAGTGAGATCCACTTCACTACCATTTCTAAGTCTCAGTCACTTTATAATTTTTATACCCTTCGCTCATAGAGTGAAAGGGTATATTAACTTTGTCATGTAACGCATTGAAGGAAGCATCTCCGACCATATAACAAATATACATAGTAAAAGTATAAACCATGAATAACTTTTTTATTTCTAAACCGGTTTTTTTGATATTTTCACATAAAAAATAGACACTTGGGAGATATGTTTACACTTTGTTCGAAAAATTATATACTTTAGATGAACGCCCCGGGCGGTTTCGCAAAGACCGGATCGTTTTACGGTATGTTCCTTTCGCAATATTTCTGTCTGCAAACCTCGGATCTCCGCTACAATCTTTTGCTTCAATTCCTGAATTGTCCTTGGTTTATTATTGTAGACTCTCTCCTTAAGGAGAGTGGAGTGGAGCTAAGTCTGGAAATCTAGCCGGCCAGTTAATTGCAGATCCTCTGGAAATGACTTTTTCGCCGAAAACATCCGTTAAAATCTCCTTTGTGGATGCAGCGGTATGGCAAGGCGCTCCATCTTTCTGAAACCACATATTTGGTCGGTTTTGGCCAAAAAGACGAATAACATTGTTGAGCATCTCACAATTGAAACGACCTTTTTCGGGTTGATGCTGTTGCATCTGATTCGACGCTGGCTTCCACCCGCTAAATGATTTCGTCCGTCTTCGCACGTCGTCTCCGGGCTTGTCGAGGGCTATTAACGGTTCCTTGTCCTCGAAAACGTCGAACAACTCTGCGAATCGTCGATCTCGAGGGAGCAACTCTTACATGGAGCGTTCGTGGATACTCGCGCTGTGCCTCGACAATCGAATTATTATTCCGCGTGTAAATTTGTATTATTTGAACTCGTTGCTCAACCGTATAATCTTTCCATGTTGTTTTTTTTTTTCAATACTAACGCATATGAGTCCTTTCCATTTTTTTTATCATTGTAATTTTATAAAAACTTAATAAATTTGAGCAACGAGACAAGCATCCATTACCATTCATTCATTTTTTGTTATTATGGTGTCATTACCTGACGCATTTTTACGACTTAATCTATATATATATAAAAATACCGGCGTACAGAGGGCTGCGCCCGCAATACGAGGGTTTTTTAGAATTTTAATGCTTAGTGAATATTTTTTGTACATATAGTTTATAAGCAATAAATAAGAATTGTGCACAATATTAATGAAATGCTTCCTGTAAATCTATTTTTGGATTGGTCTAAATAAACGCGTTCCAGAATGAAAGGCTAGCGCCTTTCATTCTGTTCCACCTTTAATTAGACCAATCCAAAAATAGATTTACTATTTACCCAGTTTGTATAAAAATACTCCAAGGAAATCTACAGGCATTTTTCGATTTAAGATTTCTGATGGCCTTTTCTCGGGCAAACGTAAGGATGGCTTGGCTTTATATATGAACTGAATTATTAGCTGTAAATCTACTGTTACTGTTTTTTTTTTATCAAGGAAAAGCAACTTATAAGAAATGATTCCATTATGTCCCCTGACATAAGAGCCCATGCAAGCTTTCCTATGAGTATTGAACAAGTATACTTTTGCAGCTATTCAGGGACACCCTGTTAACTTGGTCCTACAAACTTCAAAAATATTTGTGGCAAACACTATTACCATTCTATGCATATCCACCAAATTTCATGTTCATTGTTTCATCAAGTTAAAATATATGCATTGAAGAAATGCTTAAGAGGCTTCCCTTGCATTGAAAGGCCCTTACTAAATACTAACTTGGCTATATTTCCGGTTTGGATACAGATATTCGAATGAAAATTCGTAGACATATTCCCTATGTAATTTTCTAAAAATCCCTAGCAGAATTTTCATATTTGGAAACCTAAAAGGGGCTACACACGATCAAATTCAAATTTTACAAATTTACTGTTATTTACTTTTCCTTAGCAAAAGTCAACAGTCTTAATATTTAACGTATATAATGCCATACTGGCCAATCTTTGTGCAAAGTTTCATATCGATCCCTATAACGGTTTAGAAAAACGGAGGTCGAAAAGGAAGTTTAACTTTGAACGCCAATAACTTTTTTACCGTTACTCAAAACTGGAAAATTTTAACTGATGTGAGATGTACTCGTTTAGATCTTTGATTTGAATACCCATACGTCAATCTCCGATAAAAACTAAAAAAGTCGACTTTTTTCAAACGTTCGGGACACCCTGTTATCTTCTTCCTACCAACTTCTAAGGTATATGTGCCAAAGACTGTAACCATTCTACACATTCCTACCAAATTTCAAGACAATCGGTTGATCCGTTCGCGAGTTATTTAGACGGACGGACGGACGGACAAAATCGATTTTATAAGGGTTTTTTGAAAAAATTCTAAAAAACCCTAAAAATGGACGTGTATTTGTGTCTGCTGCCAGTAAACTTCTAAACCACTGGACCGATTTGGATGATTCTTTTTTTGTTTTATCCGTCTTACATTGGAGAAGGTTTATGGATCAAACATTTTTTTTAAATATCAAAGGAAGTGGTGGTAAATATCGAAATTCCATTTTGTGTGAGAGTAAGTGATTAACCCTCATCCAGCGGGATAGGTACAGGTGTACCTTTTTCGTTTTGAAAACACCGTAACTTTTTTGCTATGGGTCCTATACGGCTGAAATTTTCTGACATCTCTACGATTTTAGTTTAAAATACGTATTCCAAATTTCAGAAATGTGTGACCACCCATCCCCAAGTTAGGGAGCAAAATTAATCTTACACCCTTTAACGGCGGCAAAGGTACATTATTTGTACCTTCATATATTTTGTATGAAAGAAAATTTACAAAAAACGAAAATAAAATATTTTTGGTGAATGCTCATGCTTAGAGAGATTTATTATAGCATCAATATGTAAGTTGAGAATCGAGTGATGTACAGAAGTATTTGATTTACGAATTTTATTTGTAACGATCAACGTCTTTGGAGATATCGAACTATAAGGACTAGGCTAACTCATACAGCGGTTTTTGGTTATTTGACATCAATCTGAAGACTTTTACTGGCATACCAAACTTTTTGAAGTAATGGCTTGGGGCAACCAATACAATGTATTACGCCTTCTTTCCCCCATAACATCTAGTGAAAATTAGGTTTGTATCAAATGCTGAAATTTTGGATTTTAGCGGTTGATTTTCTTTACCACAAAATTCCATAATTTGTATTCCATCACCTAATATTTATTATTTGTGTAATTCGGGACCTCCACCCGACTTCCTTTTGAAGTTTCAGCCGAAAACCAGCAGAAGCATCCAACCAAATTTCTAAATGGATGTTTGGGTGGTACATAAACTTGGTTGAATTGTACGTCGGTACCATATACAGATACCGATAACTGCTATAGAATATGCCACATGTCTTCGGTTTCTTGTTTTAATTTTTCAATCGATCCTTGGATTTAATTACATATACGAGCAAATATATTACAATTAACCAACAACAATCACAATTAAAATTTTAGATATTTTTCTACTATAGGAATTGGCCTGAGTTTAGATTTACAAAGATTAGAAACTGAAAATTATATTAGCCGATTCTACTTGCTTGTTGCTTGACAGGACCTTTCTTGCGTATAATTTTAACCTAAGACTCCACAATTCGCAAATCAAACATACCAAATTCTTCTAAAATCATTAATGACTTAATTTAAACCGTTTTCTACTTTTAATTGTAAATCAATTTTAGATTTCGTCAAATTAAAATTCCAAGCAACCCATTTTTTCAATTTTCTTTTTAACATTTTGCCTATTTCCTAAATTTACCCACTCCAAAAATTAAATACACATAAACCCAACTTCTTAAAACATTCACTTCGGCAAAAACAGTTACTAATTTGTGACTAGTCAACATAATATAACGGTTTTACGGTCAAAATGCATACAAATAGTGAAGATTTTCATACAAAATATACTAAGGTACATGTGTACCTTTGCCGCCGGCAAGCGTTGTAAAAATCTGCCGCTGGATGAGGGTTAAACCTACTCGATTCATACGCTTTAAATTTTTATACGTGTACTAAATGAAATCGAACCGGCTTAAGGATATGATCTTTTCGAAACGGCTGGACTGATTTTTGTGAAATTTTGTATATATCCTTTCTAGGTATGGTAATCGGTCGTAAACTATATTTCATGCCCCGAAGTGCCCTCCTCTTCTTTTTATCGTTATTTTACTATTTTGTACAGTAAGGGATTAAACCTACTCGATTCATACGCTTTGTATTTTTAAACGTGTACTAAATGAAATCGAACCGGCTTAAGGATATGATAGAAATATGATGATATGACGTAGTGTAATGGAGCCATAATTATCCAGAGAAGTTTTAACTGTATTAGAGGTGGGTACATCAACTGTTAAATACATAAACAACACTGCTTAACACTATTGAGCAACTCTGTCGAAAATTTGTAGTTGGGTAGGCTACCATGGAACACTTGATAAAGTCACTTCCAGTATAGGAAAAACTCTTAGGACTATCCTGACGATAAACTGCTTCGTTTTATACAGAATATAGGACACATAACGGATTTTTGTTTGTTTGTTTGTTTAATCCATCTTACGCTGAAGAAAGTTTACAGGCCGAGAAAATTTTGAAAGTCTCAAAGGAAGTGGCAGTAAATTCCATTTTGTATGTATGGAATATTTAGTTGTCATTGGGTCAATACAGCAATTTCATAATCAGCTACTACTTCGGAAATCCGTTTTTACGAGTATATCCGCAATTTTTTAGCGGAGCGACACGGTTGAGGTGTTGCCGAACTCACGACAAAATTACCTAAAAGGTCATCGGACCCACTTCCCGATTCCCCTCTTACGTCGATCCCAATAAATTCAAAATCGCTCATAAAGTTAAATAAGTGTAAAGTTGTGAGCCAAGCGAACAACGCGAGCGCAGCGAGCACTAGATAAGAGAGCCAGCGAAGCGAGCTCTCTCAGCTAGTTTCTAAATAAATTGTCTAAAAATGGTAATTTTTGGCAGCAATTACATTTTAAGCATTGAGTTAATGAATGGGTAGCAAAATTCCATTCTACCTGTCCGCTTACGTACTTTTTGTGAATGAAATGGTTCAAAAATAAACTCTTTCATAAAACGTACCTAAATCGACCCTTCCTCAACGCGTATTTACCTGGAAAGTAGTGTAAACATATCTCCCATGTGTCTAGTTTATTCTTACCAAATTTCAGAAAAAAATATTAAAAAATAAAATGCATGATTTACACTAGTTCACTTTTAATGGGCCACCGTGTACATATGATCTGATCAGCATAACTGGGGAGTCAATTGGGCGATGTCAGTCTGTTCCCTGTGTCCGTCTGTTGCGACGCGGTTTACTCGGCCAATTTAAAACCTATGAAGCTGAATTTTTGCAGAAATGCTTCTTTTTGCTGCAGGCGGTTTGTATGTTTGATTCGGTAAAATCGGACAATGGGGTCATGGGGCTGCCATACAAACCTAACCACCCAAATTAGGTTCTTCTAAAAAAAAATGTTTTATTTGTGCACCAATTTAAACCAAATTGCACACAAATGTGTTTCTATTGATGACACAAAAGAAATGTAAGAATGGATCAAATCGGACCATGGGGTCATGGGGCTGCCATACAAACGGAACCCACCATTTTGGTTCTTCTAAGAAACATTTTTTACACCAATTTCACAAAACCTTGATTTCGTGTGTCTTTATCAAAGCAACAAAAAAGCCTAAAACAAATGGTATCGTACTATGGGAATATGCTCCCACATCCCCCAATAAAAATTCTGAGTAAATATTTTTATTTGCCCACTTTTTCCAATCAAACCAACATAAATCTTGTTTTGTCGACGCAACGGAACTTGTGTGAAGACGGAACGAAAAGAATGGGGAGGGGGAATTAAATACAAGTCGTAGGTACGCCCGATAAAACATTTAGCCCGAGAAGAGTTAAGTGTATCCAAATTTCGCCCGAAATTAGCCTCGGTCTCGTTGAATAATAAAATAAGGCGAATATCCATATTCTTCATATCGAATTAGGTTGTGCGACATCAAAGGCATCACGGACCACCCAAGATTGTCTCAGGGACCACCGGTTAAGAATCATCGAATATGAGCGATCGCAAATATTGTCGAGAGCGCTAATGGTAAGGATTTTATTTTACACTCCAGCGAAATATTTTTCCAATTTAGCCCGGCAAACAGAGTTCGTGCAATTGTGTGCAAAACTTGTGTGGCAAAATATCCCGTCAGAACCGAAAATCGATTATGTTGAACCGCTCTGTTCTTTGTAGGAACCGGGTACCCAGGTCCGGTTCCACGGTTCTGTGCAACACTACTACAAAGACGTCGCGGTAGCGCGATAGTGTCTTCTCAAATTTTCATTCTGTGCGACATATTTTTTGTTTGTCTTAGTTATACCAATATCCTTTCGGCATCGACTGAAAATAAGCCAAACCAATGACTATCATCAGTTATAGCTCCCTGCAAATAGATTTGAAGGCAATTTTATTTTTAAAACACCTCAACTTTCCGTAATAATCCCCTAAGTATAAAATGATCCTTTAACTGTCGTCTCTATTGACAAACATAAACATTGTGCAAATATTCGTTACTTATTAACTCATAAACGCAAACCCCTAACGATTGTCCTCTTTCATATTGTTCATTATTTTTATGGCAAATACGAAGACAAATTCGGTGTTATTTCCCCGGAGGCTTCACTTTACGGTACACGGCAGGACGGTATTTTGTTTTCATCTTTATCGTCTTTCAAAATACATAACAACCTGATGGCAAACGCAGATAATTGAATTTAATCGGCCATTTATAGGATATCTATAACGACAAAAATCCCTTCACGGATCGTAAAAACAAAATTCATTCGAAAGCTTTAATTTCATCATTTCATTTTTTTTATTTGTCTGTTGGGCATTTTACGCCTTGGAAATCCTCAACATTATGGCGATGGGATATTGTGTAAGAGGAGGTGACTGTGGTCCAACAAAGCCAACTACGGACAACGGACGAATCGAACTGGAAAAGTCGTCAGAGAGACTATACGAATCCCTTGTTGTAACCTCAAAGTTTAAAAATATATAATAAAAAAGGAAGACTATGGGAGTTGGCCTCAATTCGTTGAACTTGAATATACAAAAAAAAAACAAGAACAACAATAAAAATGTGAAAAAGAATTCAACCTGCCGAACAGAAAGTATGGTAAGTCATGTCAGCACAGAAACACGAGCATTGCGACCCCGCTGGCCTGGAACATCAACAGGACAACAGAAACGATACTCGTATACACAATTCCATTTCCCTGTGGCGTGACTATTTCAATTACGAAAGAGTCTGAAGGGATTTCAAGTTGAATGTTTGCCGAATGATCGGCACAGGGGTCGGCCGGTCGGTCGCGCCGATGATATCAGAGGACGACTCGGTCGATTAAGAGTTCGATGTCGGTCGTTGTCGCTACAGTCCTCTGGTGGTCCCGCATCCGCATCGTCGGCTGTTGCCATGTTTCTGGGCTTTGCTATGAATTTCATTCGGAATACATTATTATCAGTTCGTACGAGGTGAACATGTGTTTCTGTTTTTCCAACAGAAAAGCCATGTAATAATATTGGCATTTATTGCAATAATAAAAGCCCGAAGCGGAACAACAATGGTGAAAAAACACTGGTCCCAGCTTTGTCCTGTGGATTTTAATTCATAAAATGTTATTGTTATTTAAATTGGCCCCATCACGTAGAATAATTTATTGAAAATGGAAAAAATGTTCATTTCAATTGAGTCGACGATATAAGAGTGTATAGTATACACAAAAATTGTCCAATCCAAACATTCAAGTTTGAAGGGAAATGCGTTGATTCCCGTCCTAGGACACTACACAACTCCCGAAGAGTGTCATCGGCATCGCCAAAACAGACGCTGACTTTGACTAGCTTTGTCGTGACTGCTCTCTTTTTTTTCGCGATGAAAATTGAAAATTTTGCTCGTTTGATTTCATTTCGTTCTTATATGTTTGTGTCGTGACACGAAATGAAACAGCAGCGTGGATAGACATCCTTGTATAGTACCATTTGACTCCACAATAGGACATGATGGCCGGGGCGACGCGTTTGTGAGACTATTTCGCTATGCTATGGTGTCAGCACAATCTCGCAATGTCTTCTGTCATAAGAATGAAAATGAAACGATGAATATTTTCTGGAAAGCAAATTGAAGAGATATATTTGAGCATTCTGGGAAGCATTTCCGGAACAATAGAGCGTAGCGATTCATTGGATTATTTCGCGATGACTCCGACGGGAGCAATCGGAACAAGAGTGGAAATGATGATGACTATTTGGGAAATTGAAAATAGGATTGTAACTGGCATAGTCGTATTCGTATTATCCGCGTGCACAGTGGGATCGAATTTCCGAGCAAAGGATGCTCAGTCGCGTGGGAATTATGTGGAATTGTAGTAATTTAGAATTGATTTGATAGCATAATAGTAGGGATATTATTTGGAATTCTTCAAATAACGAGTTGAATTATTTTCTATCCTAAAGTATAAAAAACAGAGAGCATGAGTGTGATTCACACGAAAATCGTTTCTAAAGTGAGTATGGATGGCCAAAAATGTGGTAGATGCTTGTAATGTGGCGCCATTTTATGTATGATTGGAGATGTGTCTTTGTCTTCGCCATAAAAATGACAGGATGTCTGGGACATAGGGACATAGGTCACCGGTGCACCGTTTTTTAGGCTTTTTAGCACCTGTTCAGTACCGTTTTCTCCAGGATTTTTAACCCTCCACCGAGCACGTTTGGTCTTTTGGGACCCCAGTGGGTATTTTTTATCTCGACTGTCTCGATATCTTTACTATTCTTCTGGGGTCGATCCATTGCGTCTTTCACGCTGAGCTGTAGGCCGAGGTAAGCCTCATATAATTCTTGGCTGCAATGAAAGTAAAGGAAGAGATTACACCATGGATCAACTGGTCAGAAATTATCCTGACTTAAGAAATTCACGAAAACAGCTGCTAGCGTTGTTCTTTAATTGCTGCGATAGGTACCTTCTTCTTCTGATATAGGACGAAAACACTCCTTGACTGTAGCAAATCTGAAAAAATTCTAGATACATAATTTTGCCTCCCCTAATTCTTACCACAGCTTATTCTATGTCATAAAAAATCGCAGAGGCATCTAGAAAAAGTTGAAAACAAGTTTACAGGCATTGGCTATTTCATATTTTTGAAATTCGTTCTAAAAGTTAGCCTCACTACTCTAGAAACAAAGTAGTTTTCCTTGAGTCCAAGGCAGAGGGACAAAACAGTAAAAACGTTGATCGCCATAGGCGCTTTAAATGTGCACAGCTTACGGTATGTACAACAGAATTTGTAAGTAATTGTCTTAAACATGTTCAAAACATAAAACAGTACCTATGAATTAGTTTTTTTTTTACAATTTGATACATGTTCAAGGATAAGTTCATTAAATTTTGGGGTCCGAAAAGACCCCACGTGCCCGTTCGCGTTGATCGCGGGATGTGCCTGGCGAAGGGTTAACACCTGTTCAGTACCATCTTTTTTGTTACAGCATCTTGTATAGTACGAACACGAATTCTACTCTTTTAGATGGCAATTCTGGGCTTGTGGCTCATTGGCTTCATTGAGATTTATATAGTGTGATTGTCGCGACAGTGAAGGTTAATTTTTAGGGTTTTTTAGAAAATTTTTTTCAAAAAACCCTTATGAAATCGATTTTGTCCGTCCGTCCGTCTGTCCGTCTGTCCGTCTGTTCACTAAATAACTCGCGAACAGCTCAACCGATTGTTATGAAATTTGGTAGGAATGTGTAGAATGGTTACAGTCTTTGGCACATATACCTTAGAAGTTGGTAGGAAGAAGACAACAGGGTGTCCCGAACGTTTGAAAAAAGTCGACTTTTTTAGTTTTTATCGGAGATTGACGCATGGGTATTTAAATCAAAGATCTAAACGAGTACACCTCATATCAGTTAAAATTGTCCAGTTTCGAGTAGCGGTAAAAAAGTTATTGGCGTTCAAAGTTAAACTTCCTTTTCGAGCTCCGTTTTTCTAAACCGTTATAGGGATCGATTTGAAACTTTGCACAAAGATTGGTCGGTAGGGCCTTATATACGTTAAATATTAAGACTGTTGACTTTTGCAAAGGAAAAGTAAATTACAGTAAATTTGTAAAATTTCAATTTGTTCGTGTGTAGCCCCTCTTAGGTTTCCAAATATGAAAATGCTGCTAAGAGTTTTTAGAAAATTACATATAGAATATGTCTACGAATTTTCATTCGAATAACTGTATCCAAACCGGAAATATAGCCAAATAAGTATTTAGTAAGGGCCTTTCACAATGCAAGCCTCTTAAGCATTTCTTCAATGTATATCTTTTAACCTGATGAAACAATGAACATGAAATTTGGTGGAAATGCATAGAATGGTAATAGTGTTTGCCACAAAAATTTTTGAAGTTTGTAGAACCAAGTTAACAGGGTGTCCCTGGATAGCTGCAAAAGTATACTTGTTCAATACTCATAGTAAGCTTGCGTTGGCTCTTATGACGGGGAACACAATGGAATCATTTTATATAAGGTTGCTTTTCCTTGATTAAAAAACAGTAACAGTAGATTTACAGCTAATAATTCAGTTCATATATAAAGCCAAGCCATCCTTACGTTTGCCTGAGTTTCTTTTTGGTCAAAGGCCATCAGAAATCTTAAATCGATGCCTTTAGATTTGCCTTGGAGTACTTTTATACAAACTGGGTAAATAGTAAATCTATTTTTGGATTGGTCTAATTAAAGGTGGAACAGAATGAAAGGCGCTAGCCTTTCATTCTGGAACGCGTTTATTTAGACCAATCCAAAAATAGATTTACAGGAACCTTTTCTTAAATGTTGTGCACAATACTTATTTATTGCTTATAAAATATATGTACAAAAAATATTCACTATGCATTAAAATTCTAAAAACCCACGTATTGCGGGCGCAGCCCTCTGTACGCCGGTATTTTTATATTATGGGAAAAGTTATTATTTTATTTATATATGTACTATAAAGACGTATTGATTGGACGATGTTGTATATGACTAGGTATCTGCCTGTGACGTGTGACTGTCCTGATGGCAATTTATTGCAAACTAAAGAAAAAAAGGATTATTATACCTACATGCCAGTACTTCGATTTAATGGAGTTTTATTTAATAAGTCGTATGAACTCTATGAACCGAAAAAATATAGCGACATGGGAAAGATTCGCCCGATTAATCATCAGACTATCTAACGTTATATTTATCATCATTTATCTTAAATGGATTAGACACTAGATGCTGTATGCGGTAATTGTATACAATTTTAATGATCTGACCAGATTTTTTCAATTCTGACATGACTTTTGTGGGATGTGACTAATTTACTTCCATATTGCGTTTTTTTTTTTTCAAAATATGGAACAGGCTAAAAAGTCGACTTCTTTCACCTCTGTGGGGACACTGCTATATTTGCCATATCAACTTGAAAGGTATTTCTGCTAAAAACTGTTCCTACCAAATACCAAGTCGATTAGATGATCCTTTCATGAGATATTTAAGAACGGGCAAACAAAATCCATATAAAAAAAAACATTCCACAACACCGTGAAAACGCAGGCCTTCTGTAACAAAGGCTTTTTCTCAGCACATACGCTGTATTGTGTTTGTTCACTTTGTATTGTATTTGTTTACAATACTTGACAAAATTGATAAGAGACGCATGATGCATGTACAGATCTAGCGGATCTGATATTTCAGTTGGTGGTTTATCTTTGTACAGTGCAGTAGTTTAGTGTTCTCGAATTTTGTGTTGTGGCTGGAATCTTTTGTTTGGAGGTAAGTTTTATAAACTTACTGAGTATTTGGTGTGTATGCATGGTGCACTATGTATGTGTGTGAAGTATTTTTTGTGGATGACCAGGGATGAGTCCTTTGTTTTGATATATTTGACCACTGAATTTATTTAATTGTTGTGATTATCGTGGAATCTGGTGATGGATCTCCTCCCAGATCTAGCTTGTACATCGGTCTCCGCTTATGGGATGGATCTCCTCCCTTTGTCGGGATGTACAGCTAGGTGTGAAACGAAGTATATATGTGCTCCACTCGTGGGATGGATCTCCCCCACCTGTTGGTATATACTTGTTTCGTGTAAGATAGTGATGGAGCTCCTCCTATCTTAAATGTTCATAACAGTTAGTTATTAGTTTATTATTGGTCCTGGTCATCCATAATTTGTGTATGTGTACTCACACTGTGCTAATTTTATATTTACAGATTCGATGGCTCTCCACAATACCACAAGCACCGCCTGTTCGCCTGTCCTGAAAATTAAAAAAAATGAGACCGAGTTTGCAGGTCTTCAGGTTCTCCTATATTTTATTTTTTCTATATTTTACACTTCTCACGTTCACATGGTTTAAACTAATAAACCCGAGAAAGACCCGGTCCGGTGTTAAAAAGATGCTGAACAAAACTGTACTGAACAGGTGCTAAAAACTTGAAAAAAAAACGGTACGGAACCGGTGCTAAAAAACCTGAAAACTGTACTTGAAAAAAAACGGGTCATGGTTAAAAAAAAAACGGGCCATTGTTGAAAAAACCGTTACTGGAAATAAAACTGGCTCATAGTTGAATAAACCGGTTGTTAAAAAAAAACGGCGGTGCACAGGGTGTTGAAGAAAACCGGTATCCGATACTGAAATCTGAGTAACGACAGGCCTAATCCGAAGTATGTACTAGCTATCAATAGGCATTTAGAATAGCATTATAGCTTAGGGCTACCACCTCAACTAGTTCTCTCGCCCGACACAAGTAACATGGGGAGGGCTCATTGGTATGTATTTATTTTTGGTGGATGCTTCCTATAACAGAGTATTCTCATTCCACTAGTTTCTACAGGAAACGGTATGAAGGATCGTCGATCATTCAAATGGTAGGCATTTCGTGCAGTATAGGTACTAATATAAAAACAATATCTAAAAAAAAATATTTCATTGTTGGTATGCAGACTAATTCCTTTTTAGAGACTTGAAAACCTTTTAAGCTTCTGGGGCCCGAAAAACGAGAATCTAACACGTGCAACAACATTAACAAAAATTATGGCCCGCTTTTTCCATGATCTCTACTTAAGGTAAACGATTCATTTTCACAATTTTCTTCAAAAATTAAAGGTTTGCTCTACTCTTATTGGTGATAGTACCACATTTGAAGGGTCTCATCAACTACTTCGATTGACAGAGCTCTTGTAGAAATGAAATACGAGTATCAGTCCACAATTAATGAATCAGTAAGATGGCCAGTCCAGTTCACAATAACGCTAGGACCCAACAAAAATTGCTGAGAAGCCCCGTGTAACAAGTTAATCCTCTGTCTCTGTTTCATAAATTTCTATCCATACACTGAATATGGAGCGCTTATTTTGAAAGTGGCGTAAGTCCAACTTAAAAACTTAAAAATCTGAGTATTCGTATTCGATTTGATTCAATTGTATTTATATTCTTCGGGTTTTAATTTTTTTATATATGTTAAACATTTTGCATAACCATAAAAAAATAAGGGATTTTTCTTTCGGTAAACCCGAAATAACCGAGAATTTGATAAAAATTGCTTCTTTTTTCGCTAGAATGGACACGTTTCAGCTTCAAACAGCCGAATATTTTAAAAATTGGTCATTTAACATTTTTTTAATAGTCAATAAGTGTAAAAAAATTTTTGGTCAGTAGTCCAGTCAAATTAGCACATTAAAAACAAAAAATACACTTCGTTAATAGTTTGTTGTCTTGAAATAAGCATAGTCGTAAGAAGCTAAAATTTATTTTTTATTTATTTTAGAAAAAAATATTTAAGGAATAAAAGTCGTATAAGTGCAAAAAAGGACCAAAATTATCGCGTATCATATTAAAAGAGGCATCACGGGCATTCCAGTTCTACAGGTTTTAATTGTTTTATATCTTCAGGAAGACGTAAATCGCGTATGCCTTCGATTACTATTGAATAGGTACAGTGAGCGCCACGCAACATCAAACCCCGCTACGAAAAAAAATATTTTAAAAAATCAGTTAAGTATATTTAATTTTGTTGATTTTGTATTTTTCACATTGACACTAGTAGTATGTATACGTAATTTTGTAGTCTCTTTTTTTCGTTGAAAATTTTCGCCCAGCTGGGCATTTAGTGAAGATTATTTAAGCTGCTAAGTATAAGAAAAAAATTATATTGTTTTTATAAGGTGTTGATATTTGGTTTGCCTCCGAAGATGCCGAAATCAAAATACTGATTTATATTGACGTAAAATATTTACGACAACAGTGAAACTTTTATTTAAGTTGACGTCACTTTATAATATTGTTTTTTGTCTCTCTCTCTATTCCGTTTCGCGTTTTTTCTATCCTATACTATACAATTTTGGCAAAACCCGCCTTAAGGTGAATAGACAAAATCAAATTTTTCTTGTAATTATCAACGTAAACATACCTGAACATAGAAGTAGGGGGAAACGTTGAGACCGAAAAAAAGAGACTACAAAATTACAAACTGCTGATGCCAATGTGAAAAATGCAAAATCAGAAAAGATAATAGAGAGTTTTACATTGCCGTTGCAAATATAACTACATTGTTCGACATTTCGATACAAAAATATCGCTTGACGACAAAACGCAAAACAATTTAGCATGTCCGAAGTAGCAAGTAGGCGCCCGCATGGGGTTATAATCACGACAAATAACATCCTCAATTTCGACTGTTAACAGAATATCCAATATACGGAAATACACCCATGATTCTTGGAACATGCAAAATTGTGGTTTACTGATTTACGTATTGTCGTCAAGCGAATTTTTGTATGGAAATGTCAAACTATGTGATTATATTTGAACGACATGCTAAAACTCTCTAATAATAATTTACAGTTATATGCAATCAAAAGAAAGTTGAAAGTCGATTAATGACCTGCTGTGCGATCTGATATTTCTCAAGTTTTATTTTGAAAAAAAAAAAAAACGTTTTGGTTGTAAGAAAAGTAAATGCAACATTTTTTGAGGAACCGAGAAATTAAACTAATTTTTTCAAATTTAAATAACTCTACAAAAAACATTCCTTAAGGTGTTGCGGCAAATAAATTGAAAGTTTTGTTTATATTCCGCAACGAGATCAAATTTGCTTCAATATTACTACTTTTATTTTATCTTTTTATTTTCTTGTGAAAATAGTTTCAACACATAGGTCTCTGGAAGTCCGTAAAGTTCACACTTGGTCAAGTGACTTCTTTCCTCATTCAATCGAACTTTATTCGAACTTTACGAATTTTATACTAATTACGTATTTGAGCGTAGGCAAAAAAATGAGTTTGAACCCTGGGTTCCACAAAGAGAAGGTGACATTTAGCTTAGCAATATTTCCATAAATATGTATTATGATTTACAGTTACATTTCATTAAAACTAGCAGCAAGATTCTCATTTTTTAATTTCTTTTCATAGCATGCCACTCTAAAAATATGTAGAAGATTCTTAAATATTTTCTCAGAGCGGGCATTATTGTTATACCCTCCGGCTTGACGTTGAGTTTCGGGACACCCTCTATAGGTATAGCGGTCTGAAATTCCTATTTCGATTGCACTTCAGGAAAAGAAGGAAAGAAAGAAAAATCATGGCGATTGTCCAAAAAAAACAAGCCGAATTGCGGTAAAGTCGGATAGCCTAGTATTATTTCCCTAGACATTTAAGGACTTAACGGCCCAATGTACTTCGAATTTCTACCACGCATCATTATCAAATATTAGTCCAAGCCAAATTCAAATTCCGATTTTCAATAGCCGAAAAAAATTGCTGAAATTGGAGCTGGAAGAAATTAGTTTTATTAGTAGACACATATATCTGGTATAATGTATAATGCTTTTAACAATTCATTCATTCAACTAATAATTTCAGTAATTTTAATTGAAAGTTTGAAGGGCTAATCACTTTACTATATTTCAAGACATTTTCTTTCATATATTTCCATTTTCGTTTTCTTCTGACATGAAATTTTACTGAAAAATATAATAAAATGTTGAAAAGCACATTAAAAATAATTTATAAAAGATACATTTCTATAATATTTTTTGATCATAAGATAATATATTGTTGCCCTAAGCATTTTAATTTTGAAAGTGGAGTAAGTCATACGGATGGACTTATGCCAGTTTCAAAATAAATACTTTGAAGTTGTTGTTAAGTAGCAGAATTTGTGACTATGAAAACTACAGTACATTTTTGAAATATTTTATGTTTTTTGTCATAGAAAGAAACCGCCAAAGACATGACATCCGTAATGCCATCATGAACTTTCTAATTAAGCGGCTCATATATAGTTGAACTTGAGGGCCTAAATGTCCACTCGAAAAATGCGTTTGAGATCCTTCAGCACTCGATCATAACATCTAACCTTGGGAGGTATGATCGATGGATAGCAGTAGCAGTTCGTGCGAAGTAATACCGAATCCTAAGAGGCTCACGGTGCTTTAGATTATTTTTAAGACCTTTCCGCACACTATGTAAAAAAATAGTAGCATTTATAAAAAATTGTAGCATTTTTGATACGAGTATTCAACGTGGCTTGGCAGAGGTTTTATAAACAGCAGGTAGTAACCCTATTTTAGCTGTAGCACTTACTTAAGGTGGTATTACACTATCAAATAAAGTTTGTCCAGTGGGTCACACAAAATTTGTCCAGCTTTTGCAATGACCTATTACACTATGGGACAAACAAATTACAACTTGTTTGGCCAATGACGTAGTCAGTCAGGTTTTGAGTCATTTGTTTGACCAAGGGAAATTTGCCTTTTACTTGAATAATTTTTTGCTATATAGAAAATCAGTTTAATTTTGCTTGAACGCGTAATCTTGCCTCTTGTTAATTACAAGAAAGATGGAAAGTGGCCTTCGGGAGAATGAGAAGAAAAATTTGGGTTTCTGAATGTTAGAAACTGAAAAGTGGTGTACGGAGAACTTAGGGAAAATTAGAGAAGCAGCCAGCTCTTCTCACAAATTTTCTGTGTGTTTCATGCAGGGGCGTACGCAAGAAAAAAAGAGGGTTTTAGGAATAAGGTTGATTGTGCTCAGTATATCTGAATAACTGAGTTTATACTGAGGACCACTGGGAAATTATCCAGCTTCACCACTCTATATGGTCGTAAAGAAGCGTTAAAAGCGTTGGAGCTTCTAGTCACTAATCAATTTCTTTCAAAATTAACTGCTGATCTAAGTCTCAAGCTAGTGGAAATTTGAGACTGGGGAGTATTTTCAGTTGTCCTACTTCTAACCTGAGAGACCATACAATCAACCTTGGTCCAGTGATAAAGCCTTGGTTCATAATAAAATTCTCAAAGTAATTACGTGATAATTTTCGTTAAAAAAAAGGAGCACCTTTGAAACAGAAGAAACATCTTGCTTTCATTCATGTAATGTTGTATCCCTTGCATTTGCTCACTGTCAGTTAGGTACAGATTAGTTGAATGCTGGCCTCGAAATTTAGACATTTCGCTTTTGAAGTTGCGGTGTGTGTTTTATATTAACCTGATTTCTGATCTAAACATCATCACCAAATTTCAGAGAAACTTTTAGAACCGAACATCGAACAAAGTCGGTAAAATTATTGAAGCTACATACGTCCAGCATTTTTTGCTAGGGATGGGATCGTTAAACTAGAGCTGTGTACTGAACACGCAGATTGTTTCACTTCGATGCTATTACCGAGAGTTAAATTTTATTATCAAATGCATTTTCTTCGATGTAATTCCACGGATTAATTTAAATTTTGAATTTTCCAATATCACACAGTTTGCAAAAAAAAAAGTATAAAATTGTCGTTATTTTTTATATTGATCATTAAATGGACATAATCGAATCATTTACATTTCAATTGCGCTTTACTGTCATTCCAGCATGGGCTTCAACAGGCACAAGCCGCAACTGCCTCGTTGAGGAATCTTTTCATAATCCTAAATTGAAAATGCATAATACATACATACATACGAGTCCTTAGCTCAATAGTTATAGCCAAAGCAGTTCATTAACTCGAATTCTCTATTAAATCTAACATTACCAAAAAAGGCCATTCACAGAACATTCGTTTATGTGCATGTAAATAAGTACACAGAAACCTAACCGCATTTAAATGTCGAACACTAAAATCCTATATAACGCCATATCCTTTCCCCCTTTCCCGTATTTAGTAGGGGCATACAGTATTTTCATTTGTTCGTTATAGTCATCCAAAGAGCACGTTAACATGCTTAAATTGTCGGCGATCGTTACATTCAGAGAACCATAACGTACAATAATGTGCCATTAAGCTTGAAGACCATCTTCACCTTGACAGTTCAACCTTCGTTTTCCGATTCGAACATAAGGACATGATATCGACAATGGAAAGAAGAGCGTCGTCATTTTGTGATAGAATATAGAGAGTAGTTAAACATTCCGCACGAAATTGCATAAAATAACTCGCGATAGACTAGACTATAAAAGAAACAAGTCAATAAAGGATACAAATCTCTTCATAAAAACTGCGGTAGCAAGCGGATTGATTCTCTCGGTTCTATACCATGGATTGAGCTGGAACGTAAGGATATGAACACAACGCACACATTGGAAAAAGGAAAAAATATTTCCGTAAAATTTTATCTATAATAATGATCGGTAAATTTGAATAAATTGCTTTATATGTATGCTACGAGTATGACACACTTCGGACGATAAAATGTCAATAGGATATAGCTTAATTCCCTAATAAAATCACTTGAAATTCATGTTCATTAAACGTGCCTTTCTTATCGAAAGATTTTCCTTAAGCAACACCCGAATAAAAGCGAAATGCATCAAAACACTGTAGTAATCCTCGAATCCATATTACGATCTTGTTTAACCACTTCTTGCGATTCCCTACTTAAAATTTACGGCATGTGTCTGAAGAGCATAAAACGTTCCGGACATTGTGGAAGGAATGTGAGTGAGTGATTCTGCCCGGAGTGATTGTAAAGAACTTAACGTGCTCCCAGGCACGTATTGCAATTTACATTAGGACATTGCCAGTTCCTTTTGAATTGATATACCTTCGCAGACAGCGATGACGCGGCAAACGAGACACAATCATAAAGTCGTCTTGATGGATTGGTTCAAAGAAAGGTATATGTTGCAATAATACTGGGAGTGATGTATATGTGAAAGAGTTCTGCAATAAAATAAACGCGAGAGTTGTTTCGCGCGGATAGGTTGTTAAAATCTTCCATCTTACATCTAACTACATGTGCCTGCAAGTAAACTGGTCTCATTTATAAGGTCAAGGGTATAGGAAACTTAATAAATTATAAACATCCCGAAGAAACGCGCTGAGGTGCTCTATTATTCAATATTTTGGGAGGGTTTGAAAAAATGTTCTTGCGAAAAGAACAAAAGTGTCGTTTAAACGGCTGTAATTTGCGACCGCTGACAGACAAATGTGCCCAATTTAGGAAAGATCACCTAAGGAATTCCCAAGGTACCGGCTGGCTTGGGAGGGACAGAGGCGGTTGGGGAATTCAACAAATGTTATTTGTTCGTTGAATTCCCCGATCATATCTGTCTCTCCAAGAGTGTGTTGTCCACAACCTTGATCTCTTGTAAATATGCAGTTTTTAAGCTACCATTCAGACCCACAGGTTTAAAAAAAAACTTTTTTATCTGTTTACCAATCCAGTGCCGTATTCCCAATATGGGCATCTTGGGCCACTGCCCGGTGCGGCAGATTTTGAAGGGCGGCAAATTTTTGAAACTTTCACTGAACCAAATCGCCTGCTACAGTAAAGAAAATATTTCTTTTCATTTGAGAATATAGTCACACTGATCCAAGTGAAATTCCAATAGCAGCGCTTTAAGGAAAAGTAACCTTGAATCAAGCAAACTTTTCTTATGAAAAAGACAAAATAAAAAAAAGAAACTTGCATCTAACCAACATCGACCCCATAACCCCCATTCTTCCCAGTCAAACGAGCTACCCACTGAACCAAAGACACTTTTGACTAATCTACTACAACGCTCCAATATAAGCTAAAGCTAAAATAAAGCTTTTCCACGAGCTTTACATGGAAAATGTATCAAGCATTTGTTTGCTTGAATTGAGAATAATGGTTTAGGATTGAATCTACTTCGTATTTCAAGGTCTTGAAAATAGGATCGTAATGTGATTCGGCTTACAAATTTGGAATTTATCCTTGACGTGAAATTCTGCTAGAATGATTCAATGTTTTTAATACACGATACCAGAGCGCGAGCTCTTGATTTCCCGACTACAAGCCTACTACAAAACCGCCAGATTGGGAAAAAATTTAAAATTTCTTTGGTCGTAACGATCTCTCGGATATGTGTGAATCTCCTCGAAGGAGGAATTCATCTATCCACAAACTCTTTGTTTTATATTCCTATTGATCCCTTCAAAAAATTTAAAAAACTTACTATGTCGTACTGACATAGAAGCCAATCATGCTTCTAAAGATTTCAAACAAAGGCTGAAACTGCTTTTATTTTATTTTTATATAACGGGATGTACCGTCCACGCGTTGACATTCGCAATCAACCAAGCCAAGGTATACTTTGCAGTACTGCGGAGTCAAAAAATCGCTTGCGCGCTAAACAAGACACCGGGCTAGATTGAACGAAAAATTTGCAACTCTAGTTGAAGCATCAGGAACGTAGCCAGGATTTGGTTTCGGAGGAGTCCAACAAAAATTGTTCAGTATCAAAACAAATTTCCTTATTAATCCTTTCAGTACTGACTAACTTTACACAGATATTGCCATATTTTGATTGCCTTTTCTAAGTGTATTCTATAGTTGTTCTACTAAATTTAATGGTATTGAACACCCAATGCGAGACACCCTTATATAAGTTTGGCCGGAGACAATAACTCATAATATATTTAAGGGATGGGTCGCACAAGGGTTTTTAACTATACTTAGCCACTATAGAAAAACTAATCGATTTCGTTGGTGACGAGCTGAACAGGGTTTCCTAAGTACATAAATTCGCGGCCCGGGTGCAGTGAATATTAGTATCAGTCTCACCAGTATGAGAATGCTAATCAATTAGTTGTGTCCCATGTAATATTCGAATCGCCAAAAACTAAAATATTTCGATGTGAGATACCCTAAAATTTTAGGTTCCCAATAGGCGCCAATAGTTAAATAGGACCTGCGGTTAATGATTTGTAGTACAGAAATCTTCGTGCCATGCCAGGAGTCAAGCTAGCATTTTTACGCATCCAAATATCATATCGCAACAACCTAAACATCTATACCCCTCCGAGATAAAATGCAAGTGTGAAAAGCTAAATTAATTATTATTATTAAACTTTTAATGCTACACCCCTTTTCAACAATACTCTTACGTATTTAACCGTACTTATTACAGTCAGATATGCGAACGGTAACTGCTAGAACACTTTCGGTAACCCAAAAGAGTCTTGTTCAGGGCTATTGTCATACAGTCCGAAATTATTCATAAAATAGCATCGACTAAGCCCAACATCGAAGAAAGGGTGAAAAAGGCTATACTATGGTACCGTACTCCTGCAAGAAAGCCATTGGTAAAACCTGTGGATTGCTCTATATTGGATTTATACAATTATTGTGCGACCTATTCTATTTTATGCAGTTAGTTGGTGGTCGACGATACTAAGCACTACTACCTATAATAATCTGCTCAAAGTACAAAGGTAGGCCTCTCGCTCTCGATACTGCACCCTGAAACCAGCAACTGACTACACTGTTCCTAAATACTTTTTTTGGCAGGAACCACTACAGCTTGATTCCGTCGAGGGAAACTTGGGTCAATAACACTCCTGGCCAGTGGTTCGATTACAATCAACACTCATGGGTCGAAGATGGACACAAGAGTTGGTATCGATATCTACTCGGAGGTAATGGACATTCACTTGTCTTTTCGTCTTCCGAGCTTTTGTAGCGTCCTCCAAGCAAATGTCGCAGCGATTTTGGAAGCTTCAGCTTGGTTGGGTAATCAGGTCGACACTAGAAGGGACGTCATTTTACATACAGACAGTCAGGCTGTAATTCCAACACCCGACTCAGCGTTGACCACAACAAAACTGTTGAGTAGTGCCTATTATTGCTCATAGAAATAAGTATGGCTTTTTCAACATTACACTATGCTGGATACCGCGCCATATCGGCTTTCAAGGAAATCGCTACGCGGACGACTTGTCCTGTGATATAATAGCTAGAAGCGTTGAAGGCGAGCGCGAACACATAAACGCGCCTGTGACCTCTTGCTCTGTGGTAATTGAAGCTGCTGTAGAATGCAGGTTTAACGATAGATGGACCTATGGTAGCGCCTGCGCCGCAAGAAAGTTGACTTAGCCTATACTAACTAAACTCTGTTCGCTCATCATATCTACAATTACTGGACAGGAATACGAATAAGTTCGTAGTGTCGTGAGGATCATAACGGAGCATTGCGGCATTGGGGAACTCGCGAGACGACTACGCATTCCTCACAAAGATTTTGAAGAAATTGAGATGACAAAGAAGAGAGAGTGCGCATCACTTTCTCTGTTACTGCAAAAAATGCTATTACATTGTAACGGTTAAAAATAGAGGGGTTCTGTTGTACATTAATTTTCCGCAAATGAGCCACACTAACTACTATTAAAAAATTCTCCACCATGACACCCTGTACTTATTAGGTACATCCCTATTTGCTATAACGATTCCGAATTTTTTAATGCAATAAATAAAATCATTTACTTAGAGGTCTTCAGTCTTCTACAAAATTAAGGAAAATATTTAAAAAAAGGGAAATGGATAAAAACTCATTCGCTTCAAAAAATGTTAATATCCCAAAATTCACCCCTTCGAATTAAGAACGCTAAACCAATTACTGACATTATCAGAGCCATGAACGATATAACGAAAATGATGAAGAACGAAATTCTTCAGAAAACCAAGCAATACGCAGTTGTACTTGGCTTTTAGTATTAAGCCAAAGTTAGTGAACCGTTACGTTTAATGGTCAAGAAAAATAGTCAATGGGCTGCTCCTCACAGTTTACAGCACTACTGGCAGAATCTAAAAAACAGAAAAGCATACTATAGTGAAAAGAAAAGTTGAGCATTTTAGTCGGGAAATCGGAGATTTGTCATTAAAAAGTCCTTGGAATTCGTTGGAGTTGTTACTTCATCAAATGATTTGGAAGTTGTGCTGTAATAAGCTGCAATTGATCGGATACTTTTTTGGAGTCATAAATTAAAATTAAAATCCCAGGTTCCCGAAATACATATATGTAATATGTACCTACCCAGCTCTAAATTTTATATAGTCAACTTATAAATTAATTTGTCCTTTTACTTTTTTTTAACAAAAATATTTTATACACGAATAAAATACACTTAATAAAGGAGTAGTCTGGCTGATCTAGCGGTTAGTGTGCGCACCTTTGGTGCACAGGGTCATGAGCTCGAATCTCACCGTGCATCATGGTGTTTTTCGAACTCACGATCTTGTGACGGACTATGATCTCACTCAGATGTTAAACGAGTACCCATTTATGGGGATAAATAACACTGCTGAAAGTGATGCTGTTCTATTATGGCAACACTCCTGTTTTGAGCAACTGTCAGTCAGTCCACTTCCATCTTTGTACCATCTCTGTTCTACTGCTTTGCTAGTTCTGGTTCAATAAATAGTTTTACAAGAATTCAACGACGACGGGATTTTACTCATCATGGTGTTTTTCGAACTCACGATCTTGTGACGGACTATGATCTCACTCAGATGTTAAACGAGTACCCATTTATGGGGATAAATAACACTGCTGAAAGTGATGCTGTTCTATTATGGCAACACTCCTGTTTTGAGCAACTGTCAGTCAGTCCACTTCCATCTTTGTACCATCTCTGTTCTACTGCTTTGCTAGTTCTGGTTCAATAAATAGTTTTACAAGAATTCAACGACGACGGGATTTTACTTATATAATAATAATTCCAGGTAACACAACAGTGGCAACGACGACGGGATTTTACTTATATCTCTGTCCTACAGTTTAATCGAAAGCATGGTGCTATTGAGGGACACTACATCGTTGGGCAAACGGTTTCATTCAGGTTAACAGCGAAAGGAAATTGGAAACTTGCGACGGTTTTAGAACGCATTGGAAATGTTATGTATAACATTGCATCGAATGGACGAGTTCTACGTGTTCATGCGAATCAGTTACGTTCAGCATTGCTTCCCGAATCAACCGGAATAGAAATGGACGTCACAACACTTTATGAACCATCCACGCCATCAACGAGCGCGCCAGCAGACGATACACCTATAGCTGATCAGTCTTCACCACCTGTGCGTCAACGGCGCAACCCAAGAGCAGTGACTAGAATAACTCCTCCTGTTCTTCGCTCAAGGACACCCAAGCATTGAATTCGGGGGGATGTTCTATTATGGCAACACTCATGTTTTGAGCAACTGTCAGTCAGTCCACTTCCATCTTTGTACCATCTCTGTTCTACTGCTTTGCTAGTTCTGGTTCAATAAATAGTTTTACAAGAACGACGACGGGATTTTACTTATATAATAATAATTCCAGGTAATACAACAGATGCTGATCTCAATACCTCAACAAAAAGCAGATAAGATCTTGGAAATAGGATGTCACTAACACATCCTGCGGCCTTAGTCCAATGCTGGATTGTCGCGCCTGTTATTTATTTATTATACCCTTCGCTCATAGAGTGAAAGGGTATATTAACTTTGTCATGAAGTTTGTAACGCATTGAAGGAAGCATCTCCGACCATATAAAATGTGTATATATATGATCAGCGTGACGAGCTGAGTCGATTGGACGATGTCCGTCTGTCCGTCTGTCTGTCTGCTGCGACGCGTTTTGCTCGGCCAGTTTAAAAGCTATGGAGCTGAAACTTTGCACACATGCTTCTTTTTGTTGCAGGCAGTTTGTATGTTTGAATCGCTGAAATCGGACAAGGGGGTCGTGGGGCTGCCATACAAACAAACCCCCCAAAATTAGGTTCTTCTTAGAAAAACTTTTTTATTTATGCATCAATTTCAATAAAATTTCACACAAATGTATTTTCATTGCTGACACACAATATATTTAAAAATCGACCACATCGGACAATGGGGTCGTGGGGCTGCTATACAAACCTAGACCCCCAAATTAGGTTCTTCTAGGAAAAACTTTTTTATTTTCTCATCGATTTCAATCAAATTTTGCACACATGTGTTTCTAGTTATATCACAAAACATATGTAAAAATTGACCAAATCGGACCATGGGGTCATGGGGCTGTCATACAAACCTAGCTCCCCAAATTAAGTTCTTCTAAGAATTTTTTTTTTTATTTATACACCAATATCAACAAATCTTCACACAAATGTGTTTCTATTGATGACAAAAATTATATGTATGAATAGATGGAGTCGGACCATGTGGTCATGGGGCTACCATACAAACCTAGCTCCCCAAATCAAATTTTTCAAAGAAAAAACTTTTTTATTTGCACACCAATTTCAATCAAACCTCAGAAAATTATATTTCTATTGATGCCACATAACAAACGTTGAAATAAATGAAATCGGACTATGGGGTCGTGGGGCTGGCATATAAACCCAACCCCAAAATTAGGTTCTTCGAAGAAAAACTTTTTTATGTATCCACCAATTTTAACCAAATCTCATAGAAATGTGTTTTAATTGATGCCACAAACATACGTAAAAATTGATGCAAAGGCCATGCGTTCACAGGGCTGCCGTAAACCCCCCCCCCCACACCTTTGGTTCTTCTAAGAAACCCACATCCCCCACTTTCCCCACTTATGTGAAAATTCAAGGAAAAGCATGGAAGCGGGGAGGACTAACACAAGTCATAGATGCGCCCCAAAAAACTTTTAGCCCGAGGGGAGCGAAGGGTATCTAAATTTCGGCCGCGCCCGAAATTAGCCTCGGTCTCGTTTTTATTTATTAATAAAGGATTCACCATAGAAAAACTAAAATATTTTTTTTTTTGCTTTTTTGAAGTTTTTATAATAATTTCCGTCATTCTATATATATCAGATATATACCTATATATAGCTAAATCGATGCGCCTCTAAAGGGGAATGAATATTGACCAAGGGGGCACGGGGCCAAATCTAATGTTGATGCAATATCATAAATTTACCACCAAAGAACATGGACCACCTAAAAAAGTGGCGAATTTAAGACTATGAGTTGAAAAATGAGGTACTACCAATGTAGTAAAAATTCAAAAACACCTCTTATAGCTCAGCTATTTCGGAATTAACGGTTCGTTTACTTGAGTTTAAAAATAATGAGAACTATACTCCAATCAATAGAGACGAAATAATAGGGGTTAGCTTGCAAAAATTGGGGACTTCTCAAATTTTTGATATGTTATAAAGACAGGTGGGGTAAGTTAAAATCCAAGTTTGCGTCACTTTCCCCCCTGTGCTCCCGCCGCTATCTTTAAAAAACCATCTAAAATAGGCCCTTTCATCAGTTTTTGGCCTGTAACTTCTTTACAGTCCATTTGAGCACAAAATCTGCCAAGACAGTAGAGTAGAGTAATACTTGTCAGATGAAATTTATAGGAAATTTTGTGCTCTACAAGATTGTCTCGGCATATTTCGTGCTCAAATGGACTGGGAAGGAGTTATAGACCGCAAACTGATAAAAGAGCCGATTTTAGATGTCTTTTTTCAAGATAGCGGCGGGAGCACAGGGTGGAAAGTGACGCAAACTTGGATTTTAACTTACCCCACCCGTCTTTATAACATATCAAAAATTTGAGAAGTCCCCAATTTTTGCAAGGTAAAATCTCTCCGTTGATTGGAGTAATAAATAATAACTTGACTCTTCATTATTTGTGTGTTTCTCTCTGGGTAAAGCAAAGCTTCATCATTAGCTTAATCTACGGTTTACCTTTAATATTGCTCTCAATCTCGGTAGACCATCTCCATGTGCTCCTAGATCTGACTCAACGACTAGCCTTGTTTCCAATAGACTTCGCATGGATTAAAAAAGTTGAGAACCATGGCTCCACAAAGAGGAACGGCAAACAGATGTAAAGAACGGACTTGGCCATCCGAAGATGCCCAGGGGACGGAGCCAATGCCTCTACAACCGTGCAGGTTAGGCAATGACGATCGGGCTCCTCAACGAGCGAGCAGTGGCATGCGCTTGCTGTAGCTCAGTTCGGGAGATACGGGCGGGGTTTGCGCCACTCGTTGCCCCTGTCTTTTTACAAAAAAAAAAGGATGTCGCATGCCTATGGGTGCACTTCACGAACAAAGGGGTTAAAATGGGAAGAAAACCGTAAGAATAGCCGACGCGCACAGGTGCCATCTTATTGATGCTCCGTGGACCCGGATGGCGGCGGATCCCGGCCAAACTATACCCACTAAATTTTAATAATAAAACCCGTCCTGAGGCGCCCGCGGCCGAACCGAAAATTGTAGGGCGCCTCCCTTCGAAATTAAAATTCGCCCCTGGAATGTGGGGGTATTATATTTAACGCGGTAAATACTGGCAAACCGCTATAGCGGACGACATGCCGCAGGCTGAGTGACGCGACGTCATTAAGCGATGTCAAGAATGAGGAGATAACTACACGCGGAATATACACGAAACGCAAATTTTACTTGTCTACGCGAAAGAGGAAAAAAACATACGAACATAGACAAAATTACATTATTTACAATATTACGTAACGGAACGAAACATAAAAACACGCAAACTTATCTTATTCGTCATTTTATTTTATTTTTTTTATCTCGCCCGATCCATCTCGCGTGTTCTCCTCCCGCCAGCTGTCACGCAACTCCTCGAAGTTGGCCGTGTCTCATTCCGATCCCGCCATTTTCGTCCAGCTGTTCTGACTGCTCAATGATTCCGACACATAGATGTCCATTTTTGGATCTGGCGGGATTTTCAAAAATATTAATGATTTTAAATTAATGAAATCATCAATATTTCTGAAAATGCTTAAATTCCAAAAAATAGACACTTATGTGTCGAAATCGGTTCGTTACACAGAGTACAAGATAAGGAAGCCAAATGATTGAATCTACAAAGAAAGAAACATACCAACTTCAGCATGATAATTCCATTATTACATATTACAATGCTTCCATATTATCTTTGGGACAAATGATACAAACTTTTAGCCAATAAATAACTTCCAGTATTTTATGTCGCATTGCTGAATACCCATAGCTTGGTGGTAGTTGCACCAGATACACTATTATCAGAAAATTTTCAAACCACCATTTCGTCAGCCAACATCAAAAACTCGATATTGTGGCGCAACTTTGACCGAGCCTTTGCCAAAAAAAATCGACCATAAATTTCCTCAAACAACCGCCCCATTGCCTCATATTTCAAATAATATAGCGACGGCGGCGGTAGTTCCCAATCTTAAATCATCCAAAGTAAATTCGTTGGCGAAAACTTTTCGCTTGAAGGAACTTTTCTAACGGACTTTTTCTTCCAGTTACATACTTCTTCTTCTTCTTGTTCTTCTGCGTGCGGCTTTTCTTATTTATGACGATTTGTCCCATCGGCTAGTACATCATATTTATTACTTAGGAGAAGTCAACTTATAGCGCTCATTATCTGAAAATATTTTCCCATTTGTACACGTTCATCTGGTTACTCCCTCGAGAGAACGTTCATCATCCCACACCGGCGAGAAGCCAACTTAATTTGAAACAGGCCAAAGTGCGAAAACTTTTAGCTGTTATGATATTCCGGTACGGTAGACAAAGTAGTACTAATGTAACAGTTATGGCATTGCGATAAGAAACAGAAAGGACTCGCTACTATGTCGGAAGACTACTACTATGTTTGGTATAGTCGGCACAGTCCGGTATCGTGTTTCGTTTCGTATGGGAAAATGTCGAGGAAACTGTGCGCTTGCAAAAACAAACTGTCAACAAAGTTTGATGTTTTACGGTAAGGCTGATAAAAGGTGTACAAGAGTAAAGTCAACGAGATGAAGATTCTTCCCGGCTGAAACAGGAAGCGGATCTGTGTGCCAAGAATTAAAGTGTTTCAAAGAAAAATTCAGCTAATTATGGCCAGAGAAGTTGGAGAGATAATTACGAGGGCGCTATAGACTTTGTTGAAACAGAAGGAATAGATGTGGCTAAATAATTGCGCAACAAGGATAATATCGGAATTTATTTATATCTGACAAGAATGGAGGAATTTTAGTGGCAATCTTCTTTAAATTCAAAATATGTAGGTATACGAGTATAGTTAAGTTTGATGTGTTATTTGCATAAGTCAAAAGGAAAGTTTCATGTCAAAGGTAAATAATGTTTCATATGCAAACAATGGCACAGACGACGAAGCATGAATTAGAACCAATTAAAATAAAATCGAAAAAAAAAATCTGATAATTTCACTCAGGGCCGGATTTAGCCTCTATTGCGCCCCTGGGCAGTAAAGAATTTGCCGCCCTCCGCCACTAGATAAGCTTAAAGGTAGCAGTTGTCACCTCACAAAGGAAATGTAGGCAAAACGTTAGGGCGTATGTGAAAAATTGAAAATTTCATATTTTTTTACTAGTGAGTGAGTGTCGTATTTTGTTTGTTTGAAATTTTTTTTTTGCTTCCCAGGGGAGGAATCCAGGTGTTCCGTCCACCTCTCAAAATTGTTTTAGGAATGATTGAAACTCCAATGATAACATAGAAAACTGTACAATTCTTATTACATTCGGCTTTTCACTTTCATTAGAAATGCGTTCATGTTTTCTAAATTTTTTTCTTTGTCGATCGTTTTGGAAATAATTTGCAAACTACCCCAACAAATAAAATTTCCTAATTTCCTTGACCTAATTTGTTTTCGGTAATAAAGATAACGAAAACGAATTGCGAAAGCTGATGTTATTCAGAAAAAATCATTCGGTGCCTAAAAAGTTCTAGGTTTTCCTGATTTCAACTATTTTAAATTATTTTTTATTTTCGGTGGAATTTCCCGTTTTTCTCTGAACAAAAAATTGCAAATTCGAAAATTTAATCGTAAAAATTCTTAAATCTTTTTAGTTAAACCCGATAGAAACTCAACAATTTGATAGCCAATGCCGCGTTTCTAATATCGAGACTTGGACCTCTCCCGAAACCAAATCCTTACTTCCCAGCGAATTTGATGTGGGGACAAATTCAAGAAGTAATTGAACACACGAAAATGTGTGGTTAGATGAATTACTTGCTTGGAGGAGTTTTGAACTTTTCAAAGGATCGCTATCACCAAAAATACTGTTCGTTTTTGTTCTTCAAGTCTGGGGCAATTTTAGAGGCTTGAAAACAGGAGCTGGCAGCCAAGTACTCGCGTATTTATATCATTTAATGTGACTTTAGGCATAATGTTTAAAGTGAAGCCAAAGATGATTTATACTCCTACTCTAATTGAACTAAAGGCCGCCACGCCATTCAGGGTGAATGAGTGTATGCTTCAAGGAAAATTTTGGGTCGTCCCAATTTTATAAGTCGGAATCACATTAATATTTGAGTTGAGGTAACGATTAGGTGCTTTGATTAAGAGGAATATGTACATCTAACTAGAATAAAATTAAAAAGCAAATTATTTTCTACAATTATGTTTGAGTTTCCAAAATCCATCTTTCCCATAAATTTTACACCAATAAAAAAATTTAAGAATTTGCCGCCCCTCAAATTCTGCCGCCCCGGGCAGTAGCCCAGGTTGCCCATATGGGAAATCCGGCCCTGATTTCACTGACTGGCGTTCAAAGGCATTACCCTTTTTTACCGAAAACATGTGTATTCCAATTCAGCTTTACAACAATCATTTTTGTTAATAAAGGATAAAATTTGATAAAAACCAGCATTCTGAGTGTACACAATCATATTTTTTCGTCTTTTAATAAATCCATTTGTCTATTATACGCCAAATTACATTTTAGCATTCATGGAACTTGACAATTTTAACGTTTGTTCTTCGTATAGCATCGAAAGTCCATTCGTCGGTGCGCATATGCATTGTCATGCCAGGAATTAACTACACATATGGCCAAAGAAATAAGTACACCCATACGAATTTTTCTTATCACCCTGTAGCCAAGTAGTTATTTTAGGAAATAAACTCATATGGAAAGATTTAAATACTTAATTGGTGAGGAATGAAATAATATGTAAATGAGCATATTATAATAAATAACAGCTTTCATATACCTTGAAAAAGTACGAACTGACTAAAATAGGCTGGACAAAATAATAAGTACATGTCAGTTAATTTGATTAAAACTTGGTTTAATTAAAATATTAAGTTCTGATTCGACAAGAATTTAATTTATTTTATTATTTAAAAGTAAATGGTCCATTATTTTGAAAGAAAAAAATACTGGCGTACAGAGGGCTGCGCCCGCAATACGAGGGTTTTTTAGAATTTTAATGCATAGTGAATATTTTTTGTACATATATTTTATAAGCAATAAATAAGTATTGTGCACAACATTAATGAAATGCTTCCTGTAAATCTATTTTTGGATTGGTCTAAATAAACGCGTTCCAGAATGAAAGGCTAACGCCTTTCATTCTGTTCCACCTTTAATTAGACCAATCCAAAAATAGATTTACTATTTATCCAGTTTGTATAAAAGTACTCCAAGGCAAATCTACAGGCATTTTCGATTTAAAATTTCTGATGGCCTTTGACCAAAAAGAAACTCAGGCAAACGTAAGGATGGCTTGGCTTTATATATGAACTGAATTATTAGCTGTAAATTTACTGTTACTGTTTTTTAATCAAGGAAAAGCAACCTTATATAAAATGATTCCATTGTGTTCCCTGTCATATGAGCCAACGCAAGCTTTCCTATGAGTATTGAACAAGTGTACTTTTGCAGCTATTCAGGGACACCCTGTTAACTTGGTTTTACTAACTTCAAAAATATTTATGGCAAATACTATTACCATTCTATGCATTTCCACCAAATTTCATGTTCATTGTTTCATCAAGTTAAAAGATATGCATTGAAGAAATGCTTGAGGCTCCCCTTGCATTGTGAAAGGCTCTTACTAAATACTTACTTGGCTATATTTCCGGTTTGGATACAGTTATTCGAATGAAAATTCGTAGACATATTCTATATGTAATTTTCTAAAAACTCTTAGCAGCATTTTCATATTTGGAAACCTAAGAGGGGCTACACACGAACAAATTCAAATTTTACAAATTTACTGTTATTTACTTTTCCTTAGCAAAAGTCAACAGTCTTAATATTTAACGTATATAAGGCTCCACTGACCAATCTTTGTGCAAAGTTTCATATCGATCCCTATAACGGTTTAGAAAAACGGAGCTCGAAAAGGAAGTTTAACTTTAAACGCCAATAACTTTTTTACCGTTACTCGAAACTGGAAAATTTTAACTGATATCAGATGTACTCGTTAAGATCTTTGATTTAAATACCCATACGTCAATCTCCAATAAAAACTAAAAAAGTCGACTTTTTTCAAACGTTCGGGACACCCTGTTGTCTTCTTCCTACCAACTTCTAAGGTATATGTGCCAAAGACTGTAACCATTCTACACATTCCTACCAAATTTCATGACAATCGGTTGAGCCGTTCGCGAGTTATTTAGTGAACAGACGGACAGACGGACAGACGGACAGACGGACAAAATCGATTTCATAAGGGTTTTTTGAAAAAAATTTCTAAAAAACCCTAAAAAGGGTTTTATTGGCCTTTTGGAGATAATTCTTATGGTATGTTCCCATACATCCATATATCCAGTTACTTCCAGGAAATTCCGTAATTGGTCCGTTTTGTGAAAACTGTGTTTCTGTTTCATTGATTCTCTCTTCATTACCGTAACTCCTAGTGGAGCATGGTGCGTTGATGACTACCGTGTGTAGTCATCAACGTTACAGAGACAACTGAATTCGGAGTGTGATACGGATGTCAGCCATACCACTTCCTAGTCGCATTGTTAGTTTTTATTATTCTACGTTAAGAATATTTCTTATCATCTTCTTCTGAATAATAAACTTGCGACGAGTCGTGCCGAGTTTGGAAACTCGTTTCTCTATGAGTGTCTATTTCACAGAGTGGCGACCGAATGATCACGGCCACAGAGCACGACATTCCAGATTCAATTTAACTCTAGTAACAACGTGAAAAGCCACCCGACTTGGTTGAAGCGGATCCTTGACCAGTTTGTGAGGTACGGTTAGGGTTAATATCCTGCTAAAATCCCCATTTTAGCAGGATATTAAAATTGTGTGTGTTCATCAGTGGAATATTCTAGGACTCTAAAATATCATTTCTTATATGGAAATTGTCTCATTGTAACGGTTATTAGGTATATTTGAACGAAACCAAACTATGAAAATTAAACCATAGACCACGTTTTTTCGACTCCATGGGAAATAGTCAGTAGATGTAGCATATATTATATTATTTTTTTTCCTGAATGAAGAATATTACGATAAGAGTAGTTTCCAATCAAATTTATTACGATCTCAAAAATAAAACAGAATATTCTGTGAGTTTTCATTGTTCGGTCTGGAACAAGAAAAACTATCCCTCCCAAATTTTCTTGAACCGTCAACACTTTTTGACGTCGCCATGGGAACTTTTTGTCAAAACTGCTTTATTTCTTGTATTCTTCGATTAGCTTTTCAAAGGGATTCTATATTTTAAATATTTGCCGCGAAAATCACCAAGAGAACTTTTCTCACCATAGTGATAATGAGACCGACAGTTGTCCTTAAGGCCCTTACATAGACTTAACTGTATTTGAGACGGCTTATATTTACTTTTTATTGAATTACACAGTAAATACAATGTTTAGCTGGTTTATTTCGTTATTGAGAGAATAATTTTTCCGCTATTTCAAAGTTTCGAACTTAAACTTCTTTTTTCGTACCTACCATGCGTTTTTCGCCCCCTTAAGTATTTTTGTTTGTTTTTAATTTAACGCTTCTTGCATACACCAATTAATAAAAAATTAAATCCTTACGGAAAATAGCAACTTGCTGTCAAAAGATTAAAAAAAACGATGGTGTACTTATTATTTTGACCAAGCTGAAAACCCACTTCAAAGTTAATATCGGGAGGGACTAAGAAAATAGGGGGATGCCATTTAGTTCTTCGGTTCCGTTGGCATTGTTGTATCCTAATTGTTGTAATGACTATCTATTTGGAGTAATTCAATTTTAAAAAGGGTATGAAAATTTGGCTTAAAAAGGTACATGAGGGGTGTACTTATTTTTTTGTCCATATGTGTATGTATGTAGTATTTTTTTTTAAAGGGCTTTGTTTTGTACCTATACATATTTCCAAAGTAGTGGAATACGTGATGACATTTCGAAATTTTTCCATTTCGATTTAATAGTAGAACTTTTTCAAGCTTGTAACCAGTTTCGCTAAATTGACTTTTGAATTGACAGGACTCGCTGCAGCAGCAAAATGTCAATTGTTGAAAAAGATATTTCATATTATGTGTCCGAGCTCCGAGTTTTGAATGGCACTGAAAAGGATACCTATCTCAACAATACTTGTATAGGGATTACGTATGGTGACAAAAAAGAAAGAGTTTCAATAGTTTGGAAGGTAACATTTTTATATAAATACATAATTCTAAGGGACTGAAATCGTTCAAAACTCATTTTCAAGCTTTCCCCTACACACTTGACGTTGAATAAACATAATCATGATATTATCGTAAGCCATTAGGCTGCGAAACCTAATAAATTTCATGCTCTGCAGGCTGTTAGGAAACTCTGACATTCAAAGTACATATATGAGACGTGTCATATCGACATTTTCCCTTATCGCAATTTTAGGAAAAATTTCATTAGGCAACCTGTACAGTAACCCACGTCGTAACGTAACGTATAACTTTGCGTAACGTGTTGTTGCATTGAGCCGCCAATGCCGTCCGTTTTCAACACAACACAAGGATAAGCGAAAACATTCCGTCTATTTTCAGTGTTACTTTCGTGTCTGCACTGTCTGCCGTTTATCGTCAAAGGGACGTTTTACACACCAAGTTTTGTTTAGTCTATAAGTATGAAACGATTCCATTAAATTAAATTCTGTATTTACTTTGACATCAACGTGGATATCTTTCTCTTAGTGGTAGACCCATGGGCGTAGCCAGGGGGGGGGGGCAGGGAGGGGCGGTCGCCCCCCCCCCCCCTGGTCGATGAAGATGGTAAAAAATCCTTATTGATGTAGTAAAAAAACCGCTGCACTATACAACATTTTCAAAAAATTTCTGCTGCTGGCGCAGCAAATGCCTTTTTCACCACTCCAAGTGCTGCCGGAGTAGCCATGATTGGGATGCAGTCAGGAGGCGCATATGACAGCGAGTGGCCTCTCGTAACTGACGGAGGCTCGTACCAGCACACACATTTCACTTTTGAGTGTGCTACTGTGGCTGCGTCCTGTTTCATTTCATGGCTTCTGAGCAGGAGAACACAATTTCAACCGTTAGTTCCCTTCGGGAAGTTAGTGGAATTCAACTTATTTTCATTTGAAAGGGTGACAAATGGTATACAGCTTTGCTTTGTTAGCCCTGGAAGGTCATGCTTTGTCGGATCGACTACGCATCATCAAATTTGTCCCATTTTTCGTGATAATTCTCATTATTTGAAGCTGAGTTTTCGTACAGCACTTACCGTGCCGATGTACGAGTACTTGCCGGGTACATTGCGGCTAGACGACATAAGCAGGGTAAGTTGGATTTTTGGAAATTGGCGTCGTCGAAACGACGAAACTTTTAGAACTCCAGTATGTATTTCTTATGGCTAGTTGTCGATTCGATGATAAGTCTGTGTCTATATAACTAGCTCGTAACAAATATGTTTATTTTGGAAATGTGGACAAAAAATTTCAAAAATTATGGGAAAAAATATTTACTAGGACAAAAATAGGACAAATCAGGAAAATGGCTCAAAATTCTGCCTCATTTTAGGAAGATTGCATTTCGAACTCATAAAAATCGGCTCCCAAATCGATGTTTTTCCATTCTAAATAAACTATCGATTGAAAATCTGTCAAATTTTATAAATATTTTGAGAAAGGGTGATTTGTATGAGGCGTCAAAGTAGAGTGTCGTCGAATCGACGACCTTTCCGTGCTAAAAATAAGCATGACCTTCCAGGGTTAAGGACCTTGTAAAGAACGGGTCTCATATTTCAGTGTCTTTCAAGTTCTTCTTTTTCTTCTCAGTACCGTATAGCCCCTTGTGGGGTCATGGTGCGTTAACTTAGCCTTTTATAGGCAACAAGTCAACGTTAGCACTACATATATATTTCCATTCACATGTACGGAAATTTTGGACCACGCCGAGACTCGATCTACGGATTACTAGCATCGTTGAGTGCGACTCAACCAAGTGAGCCACAGAGCGGGTCTTTCAAGTTATTAAATCAAAATTTATTTTCGAGCTGAATCATACCAGCAATCAAATTTAGCCACTGTTAATACTTTGATAAATTTAGAGGAAATCTCATTAAAACCGTTAACCATATTTCAATCAATAAATATGAAATAACATGCGTGGCAGTCCACCAGTATGCTAGGGCCGCAGATGTGTGAATGACATCCAACCGGAAATTTCTACCCCTAAGAAAATCATGATGTTGAAAAAATTTTGGGCTTGCCCCCCCCCCCCCGGACCGAAATCCTGGCTACGCCCATGGGTAGACCTATAATGCTGCATCGCGAATCGTACTTCGGAAAGGACATGTATACACAGGGTGTCCCGCATTGGGTGGTCAATACTGTAAGGGTTGATAGCGCAACTTGTTTCAGCAAGAAAATTACCAATACAATTGGATTTTTTTTACCGTTACCTTGTTATCGCTCTTTTTGTGAAAGTCATCGAAAATCGTGACTTGTCAAGCAAAATCGTAATTTGCAGCACTCATGATGACTTAATCCTAGATTTGATTTCAGTTTCAGCAACTACATAAAATTTCACAAAAACTGAAGTTTTTCCTGTTGCCAACATTATCGGCACTTTCAAGATACAGTTACTCAAACTTAAGAGAAATTTTAAAATAGATTTTTCATCGAAAATTCAAACAGTAATTTCATAACGGTGCTTTATACGTACAACTCTGCAAAGTTGATAGAAGTTGCTTCAACATGTTGGCTTCCCAACGGTATATCACTTTTCATATTTACATTGCGGGATTTTAGAATTACACATATTGGATATAAAAAAACAAGGCAATTATTTTCTTATCGGATTATTTAAACTGAAATTTTATTCATTTATTTTTTATATTTTACTATCGCAATTTTGAAAATTTGTTAAATAAAAATGAAAATAAAGTTTTGAATATGAGAAAGAACCGATAACCTAAAAATATTAACTAATGATTAAATGGGTCTGTTCCCGGGAGGTAATCGGCTCGGAATAGACATTGCTTTTTAAGTTACCCCATAAATAAAAATCTGGGGGAGTAAGGTCAGGACTTCTCGCAGGCCACGCAACTGTCCCAAAACTGCCAATACACTTTCCGGGAAATTCGTTTTCAAAATATTCTTTGATAGGTCTCGCATTATGAGCGGGCAACCGTCTATCTGCCATAAGTAGCAAATATTAAATTTTAACTGTTATAAGTACCGTTGCATTTGCTAAACAATGTACCAAATTTCAAATATCTTACAGTTCTGGTCAAAATAATGTAGCGAGATTCTATCCCGAATTATAATTCCCTTTGTGTGTCTTTTTTCGAGTCAAGGGAAAATTGTTAACGATTCCACTGAAGCCATGATTTTTACCATTCAATGCGTGTTTACCTAAAATTCTGCAATGTAAATAAGAAAAGTGATATACCGTTGGAAAGTCAACATGTTGAAGCAACTTTTATCAACTTTGCAGAATTGTACGTATAAAGCACCGTTATGCAATTACTGTTTGAATTTTCGATGAAAAATTTTTTTTTTTAATTTCTGTTAAGTTTGAGTAACTGTATCTTGAAAGTGCCGATAATGTTGGCAACAGGAAAAACGTCAGTTTTTGTGAAATTTTATGTAGTTTCTGAAACTGAAATCAAATCTTAGATTAAGTCATCAGGAGGGCTGCAAATCATGATTTTGCATGACAAGTCACGATTTTCGATGACTTTCACAAAAAGAGCGATAAGAAGGTAACGGTAAAAAAAATTTCGATTGTATTGGTAATTTTCTTGCTGAAACAAGTTGCGCTATCAACCCTTACAGTATTGACCACCCAATGCGGGACACCCTGTATACTCACAAATCATATACACCCAAAATGAATAAGAACTGTTTTTATTATTTCTCAAAATTTATGGGTAAATATGGTAGAAGACAATGTTGGTAACCTCTATGTGTAATTTACATTACACATTTGTATGCAAACTTCGCATTGTTGCGGCACACAATGTGTATCTCGAGCCGGTTTCGACCAACAGTGCATGGCGCTCCGCATTTCACATCAGCCTCTTCTAATGCGGCGCGTCATGCACTATTGCGAGAGGCATGACCGGACTCAACCAGGCAGTGTGTTCGATCCTCTTATAGAGGACTCGAAATACACACTGGCGCCGAATCACATTTGAGCGGGGCTAGCCACATACTAGCACCCAATTCGGCGCGGCCGTCGTTTCTGACTATACGTGCCAGTCACGGAATCAAAACTAAACATTGTTGTTGGACGGTGGATGCATACAGCTCGAACAACTTATTTGAGCAATACACTGTCCCGCTTGTCCATAGTGGGATTACACAATTTACATTACACATTTGTATGCAAACTGGGCGGCTAATTCCTGCGCCCGGTCTTTAAGCCGTCCGTGTAAAATATGATGGTACTGGGGTCGAATCTCTGAATCTGTCAGTCCTGGTGATAGAATAGTCTGGTGGCATACTAAGTAGGCTGTTATTACTTATCCATCCTAGCTGCACTGAGTTCAGTGGGCATGCCGTATCACATGCTTTAAGCCTGTTAAACCTAGTACATGAGATTACAGAATGTGGTGGAGAGGCTTTTGTTTTGTTTTTCGTTACTTATGTATTTTGGGGTGCTGAGCCCGAATCCGTAGCTTTCCACCAGAATTTCGTTGCGAAGCAGGGTCAAAATCGCAAAAAACCTCAAAAAATTCCTAACAATTGTTAACACATTTTGAAGCTTAATTTCGCGTTGGACCCGCGATCATGTTTTCTCTAACATGTTCATGGACAGGTTCTCCAAGAAATGTACAGTTTCAGAATTATAAGCCAAAAGACGGGAAAACTCCGAAAATTTAGGGGTTTTCTTGCGGCGTTGGCCCTGTTTTTCAACGAAATGTTGGTAGGAAGCTAAGAGACAACGAGACCGAGGCTAATTTCGGGCGCGGCCGAAATTTGTATACTCACTCTTCTCGGGCTACAAGTTTTTTCGGGCATACCTACGACTTGTATTTAACCCTGGAATACTAACATGACCGGTTAGGGCGTTATTACTAACAACGCGTAATTTTGACGTGTTCATATTTTCCTACAATCACTTTCCCAGTTTACATATTTTACCGAGCCTATCATTTTTTAGTGCCACAGACAAAAATTATTTGACCAAAATATGCCCTCGGAAAATGCTCTTCTGTTACTAACAAGACGTATAAATTACATGCTTTTTTATATTGGTATTACTATTTACACGTCAAATAGGTAGTAGCATCTAGAACATTGCTAAGCTTACCGCCGTAGACAACAAATAGGATGCTGCCACTCACATGGACATACAACAACTAACTGAGGAAAGCACTGCTGCAGTGAGTAGTCAACCAGACTCGTGGAACAGCTTATACACATTATTATGTGAGCGAACACGTCAATTTTACGTATTGTTAGTAAATTAGGGTTTTAATAACCGCTCCCCCTTCCACCTTTCTTTTCCTTCCGTCTTTACAAAAGTTCCGTTGCGTCGACACAACAATATTTGTGTGGGGTTTGGTTGGAGTAAGTGGGCAAATAAAAATATTTACTCAGACAATTTTATTGAGGGATGCGGGAGCATGGCCCCATAGTTTGATTCCATTTGTTTTGATCTTTTTTTTTGTGCTTTGGTAGACACATTAATTCAAGGTTTTGTGAAATTGATGAAAAAAATGTTTCTCAGAAGAACCATAATGGGGGGTTGGTTTTGTATGGCAGCCCTATGAACCCATGGTCTGATTTGATCCATTCTTAACTTTGTTTTGTGTAACCCATAGAAATACATTTGTGTGAAATTTAGTTGGAAGTGCACATATAGAAAAGTTTTTCTTAGAAGAACCTAAACTTGGGGGTTGGGATTTATGGCAGGCCCATGACCTCATTATGCGATTTAACCGATTCACACATACAAACTGCCTGCAGCAAAAAGAAGCATTTGTCCAAAATTTCAGTATCATAGCTTTTAAAGTGGCCGAGTAAAACGCGTCTCAACAGACGGACTGACGGACAGAAGGACCTCGCTCAATCGACTCCCCAAATCATGCTGATCATATTATGTATACTTTTTATATGGCCGGAGATGCTTCCTTCAATGCGTTACAAACTTCATGACAAAGTTGACATACCCTTTCCCTCTATGAGCGAAGGGTATAAAAATATACGATGTTCTTTGTTGTGTTGCCTCTGTAGATCCGCGAAAGTGAAAGTCATTCCTTTTCTTTAGATAGCCAATATATTTCGGGCTAAAAGCCCATCATCAGGGTCTTATATCTAAAAGACAATGATTTTTCACAATAAAAAATAAAAATTGAAATAAATTAACAAATATACCTTATAGTAATGAACAAAGACAATATCAAAAATGACAGCAAAACTTCTAAAAAACAGTTGTTTACATAAAAAGTCAGTATTTCAAGCAAAATATCACAGATGTTGTGAATGCTTAAGGCTAGGTACACACGGAGATGTTAAAAATATCACAGATGTTAAATTGCAATAGTTGGATTATAATTATTTTCATCTCATTTTAATTTTCAATGTTAGTCTTAATCAAATTAATATACGTACTACTATAATGTTTTTTATCGCTTTTTTCGTTGCATACTACATTCTCATACTTTATTATCTGGTTTACTTCGTGGATTTGAAGTTTGCATTTATTTCTCTCATTTTTTAGAATTTGAGTTTTGTTAAAATCGAAAGTATGTTGGTTAATAATGGAGTGTTTTGCAAGGGCAGATATATTATCATTAAGCGATTTTTTAGTGTCATTTTTATGTTGATTTAGACGAGTACCTAGTTTTTGAATCGTTTCGCCAATGTAAGTTTTATCGCAATCAATAAATTTTTCTCCATCACATTTTGCAATCTCAAATCACGTAATGACTGCTCTATTAGTGTAGTTACTACGTGATAAACCTAGTACATCAGATTGCAAAATGTGGGGGAGACAAATTTTTTTTTTGTTTCTATTGTTTTTTGGGGTGCTGAGCACGAATCCGGAGCTTCCCACCAAAATTTCGTTGCGGAACAGGGTCAAAATCGTAAAAAACCCTAAAATTTTTGCTGTTTTTCCGTTATTCGCCCCCTAATTCTGCAACTATTTATTTCTGCGAAAAAGTCTCCATGAATATTTTAGAGAGCCCATAATTGCGCGTCCAAAGAGACATAAATATTAAAAATCTGTTGAGCGGTATTACTACAGTGGATAATCTAAATTTGCCATTTTTAACATAGTTCCATTTTATGAAAAAATTTTTGAGATTGAACGGTTTTTCATTTTTGGTCGTAAAAGTGGCATTTATCTTGTACATTGTGTATTTTGGAGTGCAGAACCTGAATCTGTAAGTTCCCACCAAAATTTCGTTGCAAAACAATGTCAAAATTGCAAAAAACCCCAAAAAAATGACTATCAATTGTAGCAATACCGCTCAACACATTTTAATGATTAATGGCGCGTTGGACCCGCAGTTATGTTTTCTCTAATATTTTCATGGACAGGTTTCCGAAGAAATGTACACTTTCGGAGTTATAAACAAAAAAACGGGAAAACTCCGAAAATTTTGGGTTTTTTCGCGGTTTTGATCCTGTTCCGCAACGAAATTTTGGTGGGAAGCTCCGGATTCGAGCTCAGCACCCCAAAAAACATAAGAAACAAAAAAAAAATTTTCTCCACCACACTTTGCAATCTGAAGTCACCTCGGAACTACACTATATAGCTTTCGTGCAAATATACTATGGTACACCTTAATACTGTTGTTTCATCAGTCAATCAGGACGAAAGATACATGTAGGCAACATAGGTATCAAACTTCTGGATTTTCTTAAAGGACTTTCTCAAAATACTAATGGAAGTATTTTGGATCCTTTTCGGGCAATCTTTAAACCAAAAAGACATTTGAAGATATGTATTAAATTTCGTCCTTGGGAATCCACGGCATAACTTTTAATCCTATTATGAAACTGAAATTTATACTCTTTAGCATCATCGGCTAACTTTGCCTAAAACCAAATTTTAACCAAATTTAAGGTAATAGTTTTTTTTAGGGTTACGACAAGCAAAGCAACATAGAGTCGAGTTCTTTTAGTTATACTTCATTTGAATTTCATTTATATCCAAAAAAGATTTTTTTGCAGGTAGTCATTATTTGAACAAGATTTCATTTAAACGAGGATATTTAGAAGAACGCTTTTGATACGTGTTTGAATTATTTTCGTACCGTGCAAGCAGTCATATATAAATCCCAGAGAGAATAAAGGAAATTGTGAATTTCTCCATAAAATTTAAGGAAGTATTTTACTGGAAAATTATCAGTTATTCTAGAAAGGATGAATTGTCCTTTTCTTTCAAAGTTGGACCTTAATTGATCTCGCTAAGAATAGTGATCTGCACAAGATAAATGAATCTGAGTCTGTAGGAGTATTTTTGAAAACAATGCTTTTTATTCCTCTTCTTCTCTGTACCGTTACCCCTTGTGGCCATGGTGCGTTCACTCAGCCGTTTATAGGTTATTTCGAGTCAACTTTACATTGGATATAATTTCGGAGTGTATAAAATGTTGCATGCACTATATAGGTATATTTCCTATCCGCACATGTACTGAAATTCTGGACCAAGCCGAGATTCGGTCTCCGGTCGGTAGATTACTAAAGCATCGTAGATTGCGACTCAACCAAGTGAGCCACAGAGCGTGGTTATTTATTAGTTGTGTATTTTTTGATTTTACATTTTCATATTTTTGTAACTAAATAATTAGACATTTTGAGCAACAGTGTTTAATTGATAAAATATCGTCAGGTGAACAGGCAATAAGAAATGTTTTTATTTATTAATTGGTTCTATGGAACGGTTTTTAAGGTCCGTTTTTAGGGGCACCTTTGGAGTTATTGTATATTTGTCATATATAAATTTTGAATATTTTTGAATCGGAAACTTGTTTGTTAATTTTTCTTCGGCTATCGCCCACAGAAAAAAGCGGTACTGCAATAGACATGCCCTGTAGATGCCACATATTGAGTTTTAATAAAAGTTTTTCGTTCTTTTTTCACTGTGGCAAACAGTGAAAAATAAACGGAAATTTAAAATTGTAATTTACCTACTTCTAATTTCATAGCTCAAAAAAAATCGTTGTGAACTTTTTTAATGGGATATTAATTACTTAATCAAAAGTTCAACTGCAGAAAGAAAAATTGCAGTTCTTGTCCATGGCTGCCGATAGAAAAGTTTTGAAATTTTTGTTACCTCGGAAGCGTATTAGCTGAGCAACCGATGAAGATTTACTCTTGAGCGTAGAAATAAGGGTTTTTTTAGTGTGACTTGCGTTCTGGCAACACCACAGACATCCATAGAATCAACAGCGTTTTTTTTTTGTAAAGTATGGAAACGTCTCTTATACACAATTACATTTATCTCTCTAGTAGCTATCATCACCTTATGACCAACATCTTAACCCATTAACGACGAGACCCTGAAATCTTACCGATTGAGCTGAAATTTTCCACGTCGGCTTAAAATGGCTAAAAACACATTTTGTAGAAAAAAAAAAATTTCCCCGGATGCCGGGTTCAGGCTCCCGGCACTGTTACATATATGTAACATCAGGCACTCGAAGTACTCGAGGGTGTTACATATATGTAACATCAGGCATGATACGGGGAAAGTGTATTCAAAGTAAATTTTTGATTTTTTTTTTCAAAAAGAAAACATTTCAGTACATTTTTTTAATAGAGCGAAAAATATATGAAAGCCAATATTTTACATGAAGTTTGGAATGTAGATAATGCAACAATAACGTAGAAATAATACGAAATGTGTGCGAAAATTGAGCAGCCTTACAAAAATATTATGTCAAATATTGTATTATTTTATTTTATTATATATGTGTTTTTGCATGTGGAGTTGTTGTTGTTTTATTGAGAAGTTTCTTGAACACCCACAGAACTAATAGATTTGACAGTTTGTGAATAGGAAAAAAGTTTATAGAACGACAGTACAGATTTTGAAGATTATGGAAGATTTACCAGTAAATTGTAAAATTATTGTCTCAATTTTTTTGCCAATTTGTCCATCCGCCCAATTTGTCTAGAAAGGACTAAATAAAGAGCCTATAATTCCTCCTTGTCTATAATTTGGTATACATTGGAAACCATTTCTTCTTTCGTAGCTCAAAATATATCTTTTAAAATATTATATTAGCAGAATTAAATAGAATAACTAATCCTTGGCCTCATGAAAATAAAGCCTTGACTCCTTGACACAAGGGTTTAGAGAATCATGTGACATTACTAATTTTAAGGAAAAACCTAAATAATAGCATTTTTTCTTTTAAATTTTAACATTTATGACGACTATTCATGCTATTTTCCTAGATAAAAATGTCTTGTTAAAATCCGGAATTTTCGTTAATCCGGATTTTTTGAGAATCCGGACTTCATTTTTTTTATCATTTATCCGGACTATCGCGTCAATAGTGTAAAAATTCCATAAAATAAAAAAAAAACACTAAAAAAGTACATACTCATACACCTCGTATACGAAGAGTGCACTTTCCCCATATCAGGACGGATGTTACATATATGTAACAGTGTTATAAAAGTACTTATAAAACGTAAACTACGGACAATATTTATTTCATTTATTTTTTGTATTGTTTCAAAAAGACCATGTAATGCCATACGATTAATTTTTTCCCAATTTTTTTCATACAATTAAATATAAAAATAAAATTCCTCTACTACTTTTGCCATCGTGACGATTTTTGTCAACATCGAAAAATCCATCAGAAAGAAACCTCTATAACTTCCACAATAGTGAATCAAATTCAGCTAAATTGATTTCTACGCATTGCTAATAGTGTCCAGTACAGGATAAAACACTTTTTAGTGCCGAATTGATATCCTATTCCTTTAGCAGGCGTTTGAAACGAAGGATGTCTTACTGTTACATATATGTAACATCAGGCATTAATGGGTTAATCAAAAATGAAAATGTGTAATTTTCAGAGCTTTCACATGATTCCCCCTAAAAAATATTCTACGCAAAACATTTTCGGACATAATGAAAAACGACTTGCGATTATGGCCATTTACAGGACGAGTAGCATGTACGCACTTCTGCATGCATGCATACATATGCCGTCCATATGCCGCTGGCTCCACCCGTGCAAATATGTATGTGCCTTCAAATGGAAACAAAGAAATACACATACGCACGCCTATGTTCAGGGGCTCAGGGTTAAATTCTACAAAATCCACCTCATAATTTATTCGACCGAATGTTAGCTAGTTTGGCCGTAACTCTGCATGCTGTCTTGGTTTCGTCCGCAAATTGTGATTTCATGCGGTGAATCCTGGTGTCATGTCTCATTGTAAATCATTCGGGTGCTTGTTTTATATCCTCCACCTACACAACGCCGAATGGTCCATATTTCGAGATAGAGGTGCCTCCATATGTGTCCGTAAAGTCTACATATATATATATATATCGGTGCAATACTAAAACACGATTTAAGGGCGAAAATGGATGTTCTAACAATATAGTTTTCAGGCTCGCTACAGGATGCTACGGTTCGTTCATGAAAGCGATCATTACATCTAGGAACGGTGAACCATATACATACATAAAATGTCATAGTGGCAGAGGTTGTAAATTTTCATTGAAAATATTCTAAATCCTTGTCTATATATTTTCCCTGAGATAGTTTGACGATGGGAATACACGGACGGTATTTTACCGTAAAGTGAAAAGACGTTAAGGTTTGAAAATTCTCTTTTGCGAACCAAGGGTGTTCATCAGTTCAGACAACGGAATAGTAGAACGTCTCCTGATCAGCTCATAGTTCAGTGAACATTGGACATTTTTAGGTCCAGCCACAGCCTGTTTCAATCATTTCTCGAAAAAGATCCTTTTTCATGACATATGCAAAATACTCGGTATCTTCCAAAAACGAATTTCAAATTCTTAGCTCGATTTTATTTTAAACGTCTTGCGAAAAAATAAGTCACTCTTCTCCTGAATATAGATACTTCATTCATGTCACGCGTGAATGCCTTTGACACACCATAACTTTCTTGCATCCTTGTTAGCAATAATGTGAAGTATAAACGTCTCTTCCATTTTCAACGTACACATCCGTGAACCTCACGTTTAATGGGTAAGAAAACGAATTCCATCAACTAAGCCAATTACCGGGATGCAGACGAAGGTCTAGCAATACCTACTCTGTGTACTTTTTTCCGTCTTACTTGGCGTAAAACATAGTTTATAACAGGTAGGTAATGAGCTTTTTTTACAACATCGCTCTACGACGAATAGAGATTCAAACGACGCGACTGAAAGTCTGGCGCAGAGATTTTCCCATTTCCTTTCGCGATTTCTAAACGTCCATACGTCCTGGCGTAACAGTAACAGCTGCGGCAGAAGGAGAAAAAAAAGTCAATTACTAAACCGTTCTTTTAATTTCGCTGGTAACTTTAACAGGATTGGCTGCAAAAGGAAGCTGTCGTATAGTCGGCCGTCAATGTCCCTGATGTAGACATGCTCTCCCATTTGAATTCGTTTCGAATTGACACTAGACTAGAACGAAATACTTTTGGTGCACAGATAGTTATGGTACATGCGATGCAATTGGCATAGAAAAGAGAAACTAGGTTTCCGACAAATTGACAGCAAATTAAATCAAACGAAATTTACCTTGTTGTGAGGGAAGATAAAATGGAGTTTTTAGAGCGAAAAAAATGAAAGTAGAGTTTTATATTCGTTTGATAACAAGGTAATGCATACAAAACGATAATTGCCGGAAGAGGAAGATTGTGTGGAGTTTACTAGGAATTGAGGACGAAATAAAAAATGCAAGTAGGATCAAAGAGGTATGGTACATGGGATATAACTATGGGATATAATCATAGCTATCTTCTTTAGTATTCAACGACAATCACCTGAAACTGCACATTTTTTTCTTAAAATATTGGAAGACTCCAACAACGATCAACTATACCAAGATGAGGCACTATTTATAAATGACTCCGTAGCCCATATTGTATCCGTGCATTTTCAAATTGTGAGAAATTATGAAACAGAGACTCACTTCTATCCGTTAATAATGACCATGTAAATCTGAGAGAGAAGGGAAAAATGAACCACTTCGGAAAGTGCGCATTTTACCCTCTATGTTGCGTTCGGCAACTCAAAAATTCTGATATATTGGGCTGTTGGTAAACCTAAGTTTATCGTACGCCAGTAGTAACATGGAGAGAGCTCATCTGTACTTAATTTTGGAGAGGTGTCTCCTATGACAATCCTACAACAGAGTACTGTAATTCCATTAGTTTGTAATTTCTACATGAAACGAAATCAAGGGTCAGTCACTCTTTCAAATTGTAGGCATTTCGTGGCGTATACTAATTGACGCATTAAGCAATATTTAAAAAAAACTCCATTCTTGGTATGTAGGCTACTAAATCCTTTAGGGACAAGCGGGGCCCAAAGAACGAGAACCTAATGCTTGCAATTGCAGGACGTTAACAAAAAATATGACCTGCTTTTTTCATGTCCTACTTTTTGTCCCAAAAGTAGAGATTGGCTCTACTCATATTGGTGTTAGTACCACAGTAAAAGGGTCCGATAAACAACTTCGATTGGAATAGTTCTTGTATTTGTAGGTTTTAAAGCAACCCACAATTATGGATCAGCAAAATGTCCAGTTGAGGCCACAATAACGCTCCGTTCCAATAAAAATGGTAGAGGACAGGTTCATCCTTTGTCTCTGTTTCATCAATTTCTATCCACTCTCCGAATATAGTTTAACTTGATGAACTGAATCTCGACTCGAAAATGCAATGCGATTGAAATCCTATCCAATCCAAAGAGAATCGATAGATAGGGAGCAGAGCGATTCGTGCAATCTAGAAAGAGCTGCCTAGTGTGTAAAAAGGAATCTTGTCTTTCGCCGCGCCGAGCATCGTATATCGATAATGCGAGTAATACCGAATCGCGAGAAGCTTACGGCGATAGAAGAGACGTTTTAGATTATTTTGTAGAAGTGCGATATGTGTAGATACGGCACACTAGGGCTCTCGTCCACTGCAAGCGTAAACTTGAGCGGCGAGGCGCTCCAGTGGCAAAGCTTTCACAAAATATGCGAAAACAAGCTTTTACTAGTAAAAGATATAAGCACACACAATACTCAGAAAGCTTTTCCATTGTATTGAATGGAATTTTTGTTTATTTTGCATAGTTACACCATATTTTGCTTGGTTACGCCATTAAAATTCGGAAAAGCTTTAAACGCGGGAGCGCAGCGCCGCTCGAAGCAGGTAATGGACGGCAGGCGTATAAAGCAAACAGTTCCATGTTTTATATACAACATGAACTGGCAGGATAGTCCATCTCTGCCGGGTGAGGTCCGAGCAGGTGGTAACCCTACACCAATGCATCTATAAAAGCGAGCTAACGCTACCAATATATACCCAAAGATGGGCTAGTCAGCTGATTTTAAACTTGTTCCCTCCTACTCTGTCCAATGGAATTTTGCGTTTAAAAAATGTTCGGTACCTATGTGTGCGGCTGCGAATCATGCATCCCTTTCCATGAAAAAAAAATCTACTGAGCTCTATCTAGATAGATCATCCATTTTCTCTTGGCTTGTGTTAGCCTTTTATTTAGAAAGGCTTCTAATAAACTCATCCACCTGTCTGACGGAATACTTGGCAATCGAAGACAGAGACTATGGACTCCGCATCCGACTCGAATTCTTTTCATTTTTTAAAAAGCCCAATAGGCTACAAAGCAAAGAAACGAGAAAATTTCACTGCAGTCATTTTTCATAAGCATACTTTCATAAAGTAAATATCCTAAGACTTCATTTCACGAGTATGAACCACTCGAGAGAATTCACTTATAATATATTCACACGCTTTCAGGAATTTTCTTTCGTTCTTGTAAAATTGTTAGCTACCTAACCAACACTATTTCTGAAAAAGAGACAAGGGAAAACCCCCACCAAGAAAAATATCAAAATGTATTTGCATTATCCTATCCATAGTTAAAACACATTTTCTACTCTCCAGTACGATTCACGGGTGGTGGTGGCGGTATCCTTTTTCTTCTTTATGTGCGATGACAATATTCCTGTCATACTAAAATCTAATTAAATTACTACGAAAATAGTATGGATATACGATGAACAGATAGAAAGGTGTTTTCACAGGAAAATTTATCTCCATTCTCTATACAGTCACTAAGAGAGAATGTGGAGCACACATTCTCTCTCTTTTTATCTTATCGCATACACACGATGCTTTCAAAACTTTCTTCATTTGAAACTTAAGATGATAAATTGTAATATTTTCAAGTAAGAGTGTCGTTGCGTCATGTAAATTGCTAAAGTGAAGTATTCCGTTGGTTTTATGCACTTTTCTCGGGGCTTATGTCATTTTCGGTGCGCTATTCAGCAAATATACTATGAGTATAATGACGACACGGGTAGCTTTTAAAAGTAACCGACTGTCGTAAAATTTCATGCGAAAATGTGTTTTTTCGGATGGTGATAATGGTGTAAAGTGAATGACGTTAGCGATTAGTTAATTATGAAAATTGTGTTGACGTAAGTGAATTTTTTACAGATATAGCAATGCTTGAATTAAGAAAATTAAGTCGCATGTAGGTAAGTGTAATTTGATTGTGCAATTTACTCAAGATATGGTCACTGTTTTGATCCAGAATGGGGCCTACTCTCATAGCTGTATTGATGGGGTAAATTCTGTTAAATGGAAAACGTTGAATTTAATCCACCTAATGTAATTTGATTGACATAATTCCACAAAAAAACAGCAAATTGGAAGAATGTCCGGCAAGGAAAAAAACCATAAGCTGAAAAAAATAATTTACATCAACTCAAACCTGCCACTCATATTCTTTTTCACATTTTGGGTGGAGGCGTATCTTTCAAAGTTTACGGTGAGAACTTCAAAATCAATAAATGCGTATCATAGCAGATATTGACTTATAATTTTTTCATCACATACAGATAAACTAAATGATGGTCTGTTAAAATTCTGTTAATGTACTGTTATGTTTACAGCTCTGTTAACGTACAGTTAATGATCTTATAGCCTTTAACTCTGCTCATATTCTGTTGACGTATTGTCAAAATAATGTTAGCTCTGCTTATGCTCTGCTAATGTTCTGATAATGCATTTTCAATGATCTGTTAATGCTCTGAAAACTTCCTCTTAATTATGTTAACGTTCTGGTAATTTAATGCTCCTGTTAACCTTATGTTAAAAATCTGTTAAGGTTCTAATAAAGCTGTGTTAACAGCTTTACCACTCGTCTTACAATTTTGTCACAATTTTAGTTTTCTTGTTACAATGTTACACCGCGATCATATTTGTTACAATCAGTTTAACCGAATTTACATTTTAAGTTTTTTTTACTCGTAGTTACCAGAAAAAAAGTGTTATGTAAAATATTTTTTTAGGTTTTCTCCCTAAGTAAATGTGTCTTTTATTGGCGAGATCTCCCATTAAAGGTAGGCTCCTGTTTGTGATCTCTCTGTTCACGCAAGATTAGAGCCCATTCAAAGACATTGGTTTTCAAAGCGTAGCCAGTAGACTACTAACATTATGCCGAGTCTATCGATCTCTACAAGTAGGTATAGTAGTGAAGGGACGCATTCCAAATCAAATTGTGCAAATTAGCAATTAGCAAATGTGCTTCGAGCTTTTCGTTTCGTAGGGCCTGAGTGTTCTTTATACTTTCTCACATGACAAAATTCAATGTAAGACGCATGTCGCCTGTGCAATTTGTTTGAGCATAATCACATTCAATAGAATTGGTACATATAATTGATTCCATTATTATTATTATTATTAAAACTTTTGACCTGGAGATGAATAGGACATCTACATTAAACTTCACAATTTATTTCTTTCTCTGACTTCAAATAGAAATATTCATTTATTAAAGTTTTATAAAAATCTCGACAGCTTAGGGGCGATTCAGAATATATACAAGATTTACTAAATCCTAGATTTAGTTGACAGTTGTACATTCTACGATGCATTTTCAATTTAATGTCATTACAATTTCATTAGGCGGGTTTCGATTCGATTAATTTAAATCCGGTCGATAGTGTGAATCACCTCTTAGACTTCAGTATGACTGTTAATTTGTTTATTGGATTTTTCTACATTGATGGATTTTTTTTAATTGCAAATTTTATTTTATACAGCATTCGAAAAATTTAGGATTTTTTTATAAATATAAAAAAAATGTATGAAGGTTACGCGAAAGAAATGACAGCGACTGAAATGAAAATGTTACGCATGTCAGTTGGTGTAACCAAAAGGGACCACATCAAGAGTAGCTACATCCGAGGCAGCTTGTCCATAGACCAACCAATCACCGAAAAGCTCGAAGACCGACGAATGGATTGGTATTGCCATGTTCAAAGGCGTCCGCCTGAGAACCCCGCAAAGAGAGCGATATCAATGGAAGTTCCACTTGATGGACCCAAGGCCAGAGGCAGACCAAAGAACACCTGGATGTGTCAAATGAAAAAGCAACAACAACGCATTGGTCTCGGCGATGACACGATCCAAGATAGAGCTGCCTGTAGAAATATGCTGAGAAATTATCGCCCAAACGGGCGATGTGCCTACACCGCAGGTCGAGCAACGCGGAACCATGGAGCGGTATAAAGAACGAGGCAAGGAAGAAGAAGATAAAAAAAATAAAATATTGAAAATAAGTGAATTGCAGTACAGGCACAGTTGGTTAACATTGGCTTGTCATCTTTATAAATACCCCATGAAATAATTCTGTCTTAACTTCTAGCTGAAAAAAAAACAATTTGATTTTTTTTTTTCTTAACCCATTTCAAACTTAAATTTTTCATCGCGTTGTGTCGAACTCTCTAAAAAACAGAAGATTCCTTCAAACAACAAGGTTCTGTGTAAGATTAAGCTGCTGTCTATTGTTGATTTATCCTCGCAAAATCAAAACATTTCCTCTAAAATTAAAATCTTCCACCTTAGGCTTCAAAGGCCTACTAGTAAATCTGCAACTGGATGTGGTGCAGAGCGCACATCAGATTGCTGGAGGAATTCCTATCAGCTTCTGGTATCATCTCAACAAGATGGGCCTAAAGAGATCGAATTGTTTTAATGCAAGGTTGAAAACGACTAGTGCCTGGTTAATTGACTATGGAATAATATAGCTTTCTAGGTTGCAGTGTTCACTTTTCACTGTTTGCACAAAAAACTGAATAAACAGTCCTTTTGTAAAATAGCATAAAACAACATATTTAGTGCCAATGTTAATTTATAAAATTTATGAAAAAACATTATCGATTTATTTGAAACAAAAAGCTAAAAGGAGGATAAATAATCTCTCTCTTCTTCCTTTTACTCCCTAGTGGGACACAGGACATTGACTACGCTTGTTTTCCACCTCTGCATATTATAACAGCCATCGCTCTTGTACCAAGTTCAAGTACTTTGTCTCGATGGTGAACAACGGAGCTACATGCGATGATGACATCAAACATCGCACAAAGGTTGGGTGGATGACGTGGCGAGAAAACGCTGGAGTTTTCTGCGATAAGAAAATGCCACTGAAGCTGAACGGCAAGTTGTACAAAACGGTTGTACGTCCCGCCCTCATGTATGGATCAGAATGCTGGACCATGTATGATGGTTACGCGAAACAAATGAAAGCGACTGAGATGAAAATGTTACGCATGTCAGTTGGTGTAACGAAAAGGGACCACATCAAGAGTAGCTACATCCGAGGCAGCTTGTCCATAGGCCAACCAATCACCGAAAAGCTCGAAGACCGACAAACGGATTGGTATTGCCATGTTCAACGGCGTCCGCCTGAGAACCCCGCAAAGAAAGCGATATCAATGGAAGTTCCACTTGATGGACCCAAGGCCAGAGGCAGACCGAAGAACACTTGGATGTGTCAAATGAAAAAGCAACAACAACGCATTGGTCTCGGCGATGACACGATCCAAGATAGACCTGCTTGTAGAAATATGCTGGGATATTATCGCCAAAACGGGCGATGTGCCTACACCGCGGGTCGAGCAACGCGAAGCCATGGAGCGGTATAAAGAACGAGGCAAGGAAGAAGAAGAAGATATGTTAGTTTTGAAAGAAATGGAAAATTTAGGGTTTCTTGAATTAGGGGTTATTATAATTTTTTGCTCAATTCATTCAAAATTATGTCGTTTTTTACGTGGTTAATATTGACGACATTTTGGGCATTGTTCAGCTTGCCCCTCCCCCCATGGGGTCAGATGCCTCAGGCCCCCATTGGGGTTAGAGGATCCCCTAAAGCGGCAAAGATGTGTTCTATATATATCCACGAACAAAGGATCGGAAGACAAAATACAATTGCAACGAGTGCAAAAAGCCAATCTACGAAGACCATCGAGGGAAAAAGCTATTAAGAATACTCTAAATATTGACTAACCTTGGATCCCGATTTAAGAAAAAATATTTAACCTGGGATATTATCGCCAAAACTGACGATGTGCCTACACCGCGGGTCGAGCAAGGCGAAGCCATGGAGCGGTATAAAGAACAAGGCAAGGAAGAAGATTTAACCTTAGCTAAAAAATGTTGATGTACTTATTTTTGTTAATTAGTATTAAATACGTTTTGACTAATAAAACAAAATTTTGTTAAAATATCAAATTTGACACCACTTAATTTTTTCTTCCACATACTAAAAACTGCTATCCGAATTCCACTTTTTTTTATATACCACTTAATCAAAAGGCTTCACAGTTTATTCTAGTTCAAGGAAATATGTCAAAAAAGCAAAAATTTAAGTTTTAGAGCGATTTTTCCCTTTGGGGTCTGTCAGACCCCACTGAACCATTTACGTATGTAAAATTTACCTGCACCATCCGAGGGTTAATTCTGGCAAATTGCGGACCACGCCGAGATTCGATCTCCGGACCTCTAGATTACTAGCATCGTAGAGTGCGACTCAACCAAGTGAGCCAAAGAGCTGCATACATACATAGAGGAAAGAATTTTTTTTTAATTTCAAAATTTCATTTGGATCCAGCAAGAGGATTAAATTAAGCGGGGTTCATTGATTTTTCATCTGAAACCCAACGATGAATTATTATTATACTCAAAAACTAGTTGAGCTCTTTGTTAGCTTTTTGGAGAGCATTTCAGTTATTTGCAAAGAACTTAATATCTTCACGGTGGAATATCTGAATGAAGGCTCCTTGACTTCTGAAAGCGTCAATGAAGGGTGTTATTTCTAAAGCCCACATCATATTTCAAACATATCTCACTTGCGTTTTGTGGATATTATATTTGTTTTTTTTTTAATAAAAAATAAAAATGTTGATCATTTGGTCTATTGGGTCATAACCTAGTTATCTCATGAATTAATCGCGTTGATAATTTCAGGAAACCCGTGGATTCTGCGAATGAAGAGAGAGTTACTCCTTACTGGAAAACGCAAGATATTCGAGCCTGTTTTGATGTGTAGTGCAAATAATTGTCTGGAATATGGTTAGACCTTTTGAAAAACTGTTTTTGTAATTTTTCAAGAATTCAAAATTTTATCTATGAAAGGCGCATTGTAATGGACTACCTTATGGGAGTATAAGGGTGCAGCATTCTGCTGCCTGCTTATGACAACACGCTCGAGTTTTGACGAAGCAAAACAGCGGCGAAACGATATTGAAGTTTTAAAGGGGTTTGGATAGAACTGCTATTTGTACATACGTTTCCAGAAAATCTCTCAAGAGGGGACACGCGGCACTAATTTAACCTTTCTATACCAGCGTCTTGGTCTGCCAGACCGCAGATATAGTTTTTTTTTCAATTTATCTATTTTACCTGAAACGCTAGTGAGACATTTTTCTTTTGCCAGCAGCCGGATTTGTTTGGACTCCATTTTAGCGCACATCCTAAGTTTGCGCGAGTCACGCGTGTTAATGTATTTGGCGTCAATCGACCCACTGACCCGGGTGTCTGCATATCAAATTAATGTTTAATGCCTGGAGTAAAACACGCAATATCGAAGTGGTTTTCTTAGCGGAAAATGTTAAGAACAGATAATACAGTTATTGCATGGATTTCTGTTCATTATATCCTTTAGTTTGATTACGTAATATTGTTCTGTGTGTTTTCTTAGTGGAACCCTTAGAGAAAACATAGCAACCAATGCCATGCGTTAGTCCAGAGTGGCTATGTGATCACACAATTTGACTCCAAATTTATTACACTACACTCTACAAAATAAATCAAATGTAAAAATGTTGTCGATGCAATTATTAACGCCGCCTACGAGCTATTATGCCTAAGGTGTAGCTGAATCTTCTGTAAAATCAATCTTATTTTTTGAAGAGGTCTAATTTTGGTTCTAGAAATAGTTTACGTACTGTGTCTTACGATGATGCGCCGTTTTTTCGATTCTTTAGACATAGTTTACATTTCGCCGAACGTGTGATCGCATTTGTGGCCGTCGGTTCCTTTGAAATTTATAGGGAAAGGGGTGGAAAATATTATTGAACGAGATTTTTCATCAAGGTATATAATATAATACCAATGGTCTGTCTGGATCTATACGCTAACAGAAGGGTTAAATATCACGTCAGCATTTTAAGAGAGTAATGAATATTACGCGGATCTTATATTCTCAAGTGTAAACAAAAAATTGACGTTGAAATAAAATTTTCACGCATCCTATGAACTGCAATAGTGTGAGAACGGTGCCATTTTTATTTTCTGATGCCCACTCAGGACTAAAGCATGCTTTTTCTAAGGCGGAACCGTATGATAAGGGGAGCCAAATTTTCGGTCTGTGAAACCTATGCGAGTATATGTGTTACAAAAAAACAAAGGTTAACCGAGATTTGGTAGTAAAGCTAAAAGATTTTAATCTAAACCAACAATTAATAGTCTGGTTGGTGTTGTCGTTAGTGCGCACACCTTCGGTGCACATTGTTGTGCGTTCAAGTCTCACCGTGGACCAAGGCAGGGGTGATTATGATTTTCGAAATCAAGACCCACCCATGTGACGAGCTATGATCTCACTCAAATGTTAAACGAGTACCCTTTCATTGGAACCAATAACAAGGTTGAGCGTATTGTTGTTCTCAACACTTCAACAAAAAAAACTGTTGAGATCTTGGAAATTGGATGTCACTAACACATCTGCGGCGTTAGTCCAATGTTGAAGTGTCACGCCAGTTATTTATTTTAACAATTGAAAAGCACGATTATATTTCTGCGACGAAAAGAACCGGAGATTATTTCTGATCCGCAAAAGGACAGGGGATCAGAATGGCACACTTGTTTGTGGAACATTCGCTAGTGCTGTGTTTCGCAACCTCACCCTATGGCGACTCATATATGTAATTTCGTGAATAATGGTAGCTTTTCTATTAACATTTTTATGTTTTGACTCTGGCACATAAATTCGAAAAGCGTCACGAAAATTGCAACGAAAAAGCGTGAGTGTGAGTGTTGGGTGCCATTCAAGGTTCAACAGAGGTTGGGCTTGGGTTCAATTTACGTTCAACTTGAGTTCAACTTGAGTTCAACTTGGGTTCAACTTGGGTTCAACTTGGGTTCAACTTGGGTTCAACTTAATAAGATAAGAGAGATAAACTAGAATAGAAACATGAAAATGTCCCACTGAGTTGCGGACTTGTACGCAAGCTGATGAAAAATGAAAAATGAGAAATGAATTTACTGCAGATTTCAGAGTCCTAGCTGTATTCGTTCGAAAGTTGCCTTCGTTCAAAGACGTGACCCAAGGCGACTTATCCATGACGATTGGGGTCGAAAATTAGAATTTTTTTAATATAAACAATGAAATACCACTACTCTTATTGTTTCCTTACTTACTTGATTAAATGGAGCGTTTTTTATAGTTTCCCCCCAAAACTCTATGCTGTTAATTTTACTACTGTTATCAATTTTCCAATTATTTGCAAAATTTTTGGCACATGTTATTTAGCATTTGTATATGTACAATTTTACTAACTTATAGAAAACAGCACACACTCACGCATATACGTATGCATACATATTTTTTTTTCCTAATTTGGATACGTTCCTCAACTAAGCAGTTTTCCTAAATGGCTCCAACAAATGTTACGCCATAAAGCATAGCGTACAGTTCCCATAAAGTAGGATTCGCGTCATTACGCCTTTCATCATTTGTGACTCTTTATGTACGTTCACTCTTTATTGCGCTCGAAACCAAATACCAGATAACTCTTCTTTGTGTTTATAGGGATCCTGTAAAGTACAGGACAAAATAGGCAAAACACATTGCGCTCGCTGAAGTTTTATCCTCATATTCACAGGGTTTTCCATACGAAGGCAACAACCATTCTGAATAAAAAAAGGAAATACACACACGGGTTTCAAAAAGAAACTTTTCAGAAAATGCTTCTGAAATCAAAGTGTGCACCTCACGGGAATGAAAATAAATCCCGATGTGGCATTTACTGTTTTTCTTTTTGGGTGGCATTTACCCCATCTATTATGATGTTGGTGTGTAAGTCATGCACACAAGAAGTTTACCATAGTCTCCAATATTCAGCCGCGTATACACATTTATGTATGGATAGGTATGTTGTCGACATGCTTCATTGAATATAAATTGGCCTAAATTACCCCGGGGAGTGTTGAACGCATTACAAGCTCTCGCCTAAATTACTTTTCTTTTTCGTCGGCCTTCATACTCGTACGTTACGTACGTATGTATGAGTTTGCTCTAAAGCGTTGAACGTTCTCATCATCCAAATGAAAGGAAAACACTGAAGATCAGGTCCACAGGACTTTCCATTAAATGGAAAAACCGTAAGCGTCGCCATCCACGTTGCCGTCATCGTCGTCGCCATCATCATCATCAACGTCCTTTTGGACTTGAATGTCGGGATTTATTATTCACTTTCGAAAAAGCGGTGCTAATCTGAAAATCCGGAAAACATGAATGGAACACAAACAGTTTACATAGCCGCGCTGATGTTACCAAGTGAATATATTAAAAGTTGTCGGATGAAATTTTTCAGTTATGTGTCTAGTCGCTTTTAGGGAGAGTGTATAGTGGTTTCAAAGGGTTGACACCACAAAATGTTATGGTCATTTTGTAGGAAGTATGTGCAGATCCTTATAGCTACGGAAAACTGGTTGCTGGTAGGTGTTAGCCCTTTCCTTCAATTTCTGAAGTAAACCAACGCACGAGAATTATATAGGGTCGAAAACGATAAGACGAGAGGCTTTGTTCCAATTCAGTATACAGGGTGTCCCGCATTGGGTGGTCAATACTGTAAGGGCTGATAGCGCAACTTGTTTCAGCAAGAAAATTACCAATACAATCGGAATTCTTTTTACCGTTACCTTGCTATCGCTCTTTTTGTGAAAGTTATCGAAAATCGTGACTTGTCACGCAAAATCGTAATTTGCAGCACTCCCGATGACTTAATTCAAGATTTGATTTCAGTTTCAGAAACTACATTAAAGTTCACAAAAACTGAAGTTTTTTCTGTTGCCAACATTATCGGCACTTTCAAGATACAGTTACTCAAACTTAACAGAAATTTTAAAAACGATTTTTCATCGAAAATTCAAACAGTAATTGCATAACGGTGCTTTATACGTACAATTCTGCAAAGTTGATAAAAGTTGCTTAAACATGTTGGCTTTCCAAAGGTATATCACTTTTCTAATTTACATTGCAGAATTTTAGGTAAACACGCATTGAATGGTAAAAATCATGGCTTCAGTGGAATCGTTAACAATTTTCCCTTGACTCGAAAAAAAACATACAAAGGCAATTATAATTCGGGATAGAATCTCGCTACATTATTTTGACCAGAACTGTAAGATATTTGAAATTTGGTACAATGTTTGGCAAATGCAACGGTACTTATAACAGTTAAAATTTAATATTTGCTATTTATGGCAGATAGGCGGGTGCCCGCTCATAATGCGAGACCTATCAAAGAATATTTGGAAAACGAATTTCCCGGAAAGTGGATTGGTAGATTTGGGACAGTTGCGTGGCCTGCGAGAAGTCCCGACCTTACTCCCCCAGATTTTTATTTATGGGGCAACTTAAAAAGCAATGTCTATTCCGAGCCGATTACCTCCCGGGAACAGCTGCTGCAGCGAATTAATGATGCTTGTGATAACATTAAGGAAACCCCTCCTGAAATCCTTCGGGACGTTTCTTCCATGCGCCGAAGGTGTCGAGTCTGCATACAAAATGGAGGAGGCCCATTCCAGCAGCATTATTCCAATTCATCAAACAGACCCATTTAATCATTAATTAATATTTTTAGGTTATTGGTTCTTTCTCATATTCAAAACTTTATTTTCATTTTTATTTAACAAATTTTCAAAATTGCGATAGTAAAATATAAAAAATAAATGAATAAAATTTCAGTTTAAATAATCCGATAACAAAATAATTATCTCGTTTTTTTACATTCAATATGTGTAATTCCAAAATCCCGTAATGTAAATATGAAAAGTGATATACCGTTGCAAAGCCAACATGTTGAAGCAACTTTTATCAACTTTGCAGAGTTGTATGTATAAATCACCGTTATGAAATTACTGTTTGAATTTTCGATGAAAAATCTATTTTAAAATTTCTATTAAGTTTGAGTAACTGTATCTTGAAAGTGCCGATAATATTGGCAACTGGAAAAACTTAAGTTTTTGTGAAATTTTATGTAGTTTCTGAAACTGAAATCAAATCTTGGATTAAGTCATCAAGAGTGCAAATTACGATTTTGTGTGACAAGTCACGATTTTCGATGACTTTCACAAAAAAAGCGATAACAAGGTAACGGTAAAAAAAAATTCCGATTGTATTGGTAATTTTCTTGCTGAAACAAGTTGCGCTATCAACCCTTACAGTATTGACCACCCAATGCGGGACACCCTGTATATTCAACGGTTCATTTGAACCTCGTTTTTCCAAGATATCAATTTATTAAAAAAAAAAACTAAAGAAAACGTTTCGTCCAAGCCCAACAGTCACCAAATATGTAGCTGAGAAGGACTACTAATTTTTGCTAACGTGTCTTAGGCCGTACGAGAACTAATGCAAAAACTCATCTCCTTGGCAGCACCAGTCTTCCTAGTTCGGATTAAATCTCACAAAAAAACGGGATCGATGCTAATTTCGGGCGTGGTTGAAAGTTGCATACCGTCCACTTTCTTCTGGACTAATAACTTGTTACATATTGAAATCAAAATTTTTGAAAATTTGGCATTTTTATGTTTTGAAATCGAAATTTTGTATAATTTCGTATTTTTGATTTGAACTCGAAAATTTTGGAAATTTCGCATTTTTATCAGCAGTTTCATGGCGTATATTGTTCTGTATTTATGCGTTTCAGTATTCCTATATTGTGACCGATTTCGTACACATGCGAAAATGGCCCAATCAACTCCCTTCATCATACTGATCAAATATATTTTATATACTCGGAGGAAGCATCCCTCAATGCGTTACAAATTTGTTGGCAAAACTAATATAATATAACCTTATGTTACAATGTGAAGGATATAAAAATATTTTCTTCCTCTGCCTCTTATCCTTGTCTTTTCTGTACACACTAGAACCAAGCCAAAACAGTGGGCATAACTTTCCTCACACGAAAAGACGAGGTTAAAATTCAGAATTCATAATTACTTGCCCATGCCTGACTTTCGCTGGGAAATTTCGTATTCAGTGGACGCTACACTACACCTTCACCACCATTCAACGACGACCTTCACACGAACGATTGGGATGCGGATGCGAATCGGCCAACGAGAAAATGAGAGACGTGATGGCTGTGCGAAGGATTCGCGTAAATAGTTATACGGGATGGCGACCTACGTGTATAGATTTCCATGGTTATTTGGGCCTTTCATTTTCATGGGTGCGATCCCACCGCCTCGCCGCCTCCTATCCGGTCAGAATATGTATTCCAAAATTTTCATTTTCATACAATAAAAGTTATCTCTTTTAAGCTCTTAAGTGTCTTTTGGATCAGGAAACTTTTGTGTGGAATTTTTGATTTCTATTATAGGAAAGTCGACACTTTTGGGAGTTCAATGGAGGATTTTCATTCCTTGCTTTTCCGCTTGTTTTTATTTTTTTCTTGCATTTTACGATGCTGTGGCTCCCAACAGGATTAAAATATTTTAGAGCAAGCTATGTATATGCCTGAAGTTTTTTGCCCGAATAGATTTTCCAAAATTATGTGGGAAAATGGAAATTAGATTATTATGCAAAGTATCGCATGAAAACTCCCTTCATTTTGGGTGTATACGTGAAAGATGCTCCACATCCGATACAAAAGAGCAAATTTCCATCTTTACCTTCTTTTAGCGAAGAATATAAATTTGCTTGGCTCAGTGAAACGATTTTCACAGTTTATATGTATACGTACGTTGTGCTGCATTTACCTTGACGGTATGAATTTTCATGAAACCGCAATAGATGCAAATTGTTCTTTTCGCCTTGGCTCTGTTTAGTGCAGTCAAAATATCCCAAATCAGGCCTCCAAATAGAAAAAAATAGAGTAAGGCTAATTTTTGTTGTTTTTGAATCAGTGGGTTCCCAGGAATCTACAACTGATTTTGCTAAAAAAAATGTTGATCGGAAAGGTCCCAAAAAGGACAAAAAAGGATACACTTTAATCCTTGACCGGAGGTCGGCATGCGGGGTATCAGATCAAAGGGGACGTCGAGTACAATACATATCCGGTGTTTGTTTCCTGTTTCAAGGACCCTCAAAGGAATAAATCGAGCTTAAATGGGAAATTTTCGAGTTTCCCGTGTATCTTTCCAAAGCCATAACTACGAGAATAATTCAAGTTGTCCCTAATTTTATCACTTTTCAGAAGCTATAATAGATGGAGATTCTACCATTAAATTTGCTAAGAAAAAATTGATCGGAAAGCTCTGGAAAAGGTCATAAAAGGACACTAATTTCACACCTTGATCGAACGTGGGCATGTGGGGTGTCATATCAAAGAGGACGTCGAGTGCATTGCATATCCGGTGCTTGTTTCCTGTCTCAAGGACACTAAATGGAATAATTCGGGCTTAAATGGAAAATTATGGCTTTAGAAAGATACAGACACGGGAAACACACAAATTTTGAAATTGAGCCCAATTTTCTCCTTTGAGGGTCCTTGGAACAAGTAACAAATGCCGGATATGGAATGTACTTGACATCCTCTTTGATGTGACACCCCACATGCCCACGTTCGACTAAGGTGAGCAATTAGTGTCCTTTTATGTCCTTTTTCAAGGCTTTCCGATCAACTTTTTTCTTAGCAAATTTAATGGTAGAATCTTCAGCTATTATAGATTCTGGAAAGTGATAAAAGTAGTGACAACTTGAATTATTCTCGTAGTTATGGCTTTGGAAAGATACACGGGAAACGCGAAAATTTTCCATTTAAGCTCGATTTATTCCGTTGAGGGTCCTTGAAACAGGAAAAAAACACCGGATATGTAATGTACTCGACGTCTCCTTTGATATGATACCCCGCATGGCCACCTCCGGTCAATGATTAAAGAGTATCCTTTTTTGTCCTTTTTGGGACCTTTCCGATCAAAATTTTTTTTAGCAAAATCAGTTCTAGATTCCTGGGAGCCCACTGATTCAAAAACAACAAAAATTAGCCTTACTCTCTTTTTTTCTATTTGAAATGCTAATATGACTGCACTAGTTGTAATTTTCTTGAATTACTTTTGGGTGTCTATCTTTAGAGAGGGATGAGTATTTTGAACAGACTTTTAGGTAAGCTAAACGTGCCGATGAGCGTGTGCTATGTTTTATGGAAATATTGTTTTTAAGTTTTTATCTTGGTATTTGAGATCCGGCGATACAGGTTACCTCAAGCTCCAGTTATAATGCAAAATAGTAATCTGGAAGTTTTAAGACAGCTCATAGTCAGGGCTGGGTTTACTATGTGAGCAGCCTAGACAGTTGCTCGAGGCGATCAATTTTAAAGGGCGGCATTGAAAAGAAAATTCATACTTTCTATTAATTGAAAAATCAGTAAAATTAAAGGTAGTTTCCACCTAATTGGAAAAATCAATTAAACTCAACAAAGGTGTTTGCTTTTGTTAGTGTTAGATTTACATATTTGCCGCTAATTTCCAAAATTTGCCTCTACAACAGAAGGGACAAAGCGTCCAAAGTCGAAGCAAGGCAACGTTCATCAATTCAATTGGCTGCAAACGATATCACAAAAATCTGATGAATTTAAACATTTACCAGGGCTGGATTTAACCTCTATGGCGCTCCTGGGCAGTAGTGAAATTGCTGCTCCCTGTTACTAGTTAAGTATGGTAGTATAGAGCAGTCGTTTTATATGAAACCTTAACTTATGTTAAAATTTCCCTGAAGGTTATTTCTGCGAAAAATACAGTATCACCTCAATGCTAATAATGCTGTGAGGCTACGTCATTATGGTGTAGATTAGATTAGATTGTAGAGGGGCGTGAACCTGCAGCACTGAAGCTGGTGGGCCTATTGTGCTATCGCCCTACTCGCGGATGGGCAGGACTATGCCTGACGATCAAGGTTGATCGTGCTAAGAAAGGAATTGAGATCGCTTATAGATGTCGAAGCTATGTTGTCCGTATCTGGAAAGGCCACTCCGAATTGTGAACAGCGGCGCTGACCCAGTGCATCGCACTCGAAAAGGACGTGGAAAGAGGTCTCGTCGTCTTAATCGCAGAATCGACAGCTCGCGTCTTGCACAAGCCTTATTGTGCGTAAATGACATCTCAGAAAGTAGTGACCTGCGAGAATACCGCAGATGATGCAAACTTTAGCTCTACTTAGCTGCAGCAGCTCAGCCGTTCTTTATCTTTTGTGGGAATACCCTGCTATGAACATTTTGGATTGTCTAAGCCCAGATAGTTTATCCCAGTGCTCAGTTGCCTTGAGTAGTTCCAGGTCCTTGAACGTTCTCTTTACTATACAGGAAGAGATGCCGCAGAAGGGGGATGATGCAGCTATCGTGCCAGCTCATCAGCCTGTTCGTTCCCTGCGATGCCCATGGGACCTGGAACCCAGAATATTGTTAGGCTGTTTATTTTGCCTAGTTTGTTCAATGCCTTCACGCAGCCGTCAGTAAACTATTTGATGGTCTGTGGATGCAGCCTAGCGAAGTTAGCATGTTACAGCCTGGAAGCGGCGGCCGAATAAGAGCCTTTGCAAGGTGGTCGCAAGGCATATTCGCGAAAGTATTGTTGTTGAGGCATATGTGCTGCCCCTTAGTAAGCTCCAGACTAGCATCATTTGCAATGAGTTTTACCATTGCTAGTTTTGCCTCAGTCTCGAGGTGGATTTCAATTGGGTGTAGATCTAGTAGAACTTCTAGAGCACTGCTAAGGCAAGATCGAAATGCACCGGTGGTAATGAGACATGCTAGTTTCTGTACATTACCTAGAGTGGACTTATCCTCCGTAGTCAGGGCTCTCTTCCACCAGACCACAGCCCCATAGTTTAAAGTTGGTCTACCTATTGCCTTGTATAGTCAGATCATAATCGATGGTTTGAAACCCCAGGTTTTCCCTACTATTTTTTGCATGTCCAAAGGACTCTGGTGGCTTTTTCCGCCACCGCCTCGACATACTTTTTACAGTAGAGCATTACTCCAAGATATTTGACTTGACTCCCAATTGGTAGAGAGGTGTTGTACATTGTCGGGCTTCTGAGTTCAGTCAGATTTCTGTTTCTGGAGAAGGGTATGATGATCACTTTCGATGGGTTGACTTGGACCCCGTTTCCATCACACCATTCTTTTACTATATTTAGTGCTGGAAGCCATTGGATGATAACTTGCACAAAAGATCGTCAGCAACCAGGCACCACAGGAGTGGCGAGAGTACACCCCCTCTGGGCATCCTCTTGTGACCTTGGCAAGGAGAGATTGTTCATTTATTTGGCAGACGACTTTTCAGGAGAAAAACATGCTGCTGATCCATCCAATAGTCGTAGTTTCTACCATATCCTATATCTTAGCGCTCTTTGAATTGGATCGAACGTAGTATAGTCGAATGCCCCTTCGATGTCCAGGAAAGCAGCGTGCACGGTGTTTTTTAGCTTAAAGGCCTTTTCCAATTTCTCCTGCAAGGCTGCTGATGCTGATTCTGTTGATTTACCTGGTTGGTAAGCAAACTGTCTTTTGTTTAGCGGATTTCTGATGTGCTCATAGGCGATTTTTTCCATTGATTTGAGCATGAATGAGGTAAGACTGATTGGTCTGTATGATTTGGGATCCTCTTTAGGTCGGTTTCCCATTTAAGGAATAAATACAACTCGCGCAAGTCTCCATTGGTGCGGAATGTAGCCTTGCGCAAGGCTGCTTCTGAAGATACTTACGAGGTATGGAATTTGGGACTCCAGACCCTTTTGTAGTAAAGCTGGAAAAATCCCGTCAGTGCCGGCGGATTTATAGCTCAAATGAGCATATGGCCCATCTTATTTTATCTTGAGTAAAAATTGTTATTGCTGTTCTCAAGTCTGAATAATTAGTTCTATACAGACAGTCATCGTTTGAAGGTACCCCATTCCTTAGTATTTTGCATCCCGGAAAGTGGGTGCTGAGGAGTAGTTTGCCCGTCGTTAGGGAGTCAGTTGGGTGGCGCCCATCAGGATGCTTTACCGTACTTAGGTACTCGGTGTCATTTTTAGCCAAAACTTTATGGAGTCTGGCAGCTGTGCATTCAACACCTTCGCAGAATTTGACCCACGAACTCATTTTGGCAGACCTGATCTTTTTGTTATACTCATGTTTAGCTTAGAGCGGTACGTTTCCCACTCTCCTGTTCTTTTATCTCTTTTAAAGTGTCTTCTTGTTGACCTCCTTAGTCTCAATAGCTCCGGAGTCCACCAGGGTACTCCTCTTTATTGTTCGTTCTTCTGAGGGGGCAGTTTTCCTCATATGAGGTCACTATAGTCACCTGGTCATTATGGTGTAGTCCATATCCATTTGTTCCCTCTTGTGGTCCGCGGCCCTTAAGCTTCAAAAAATAGACACATGAGTACCTCGTGAATTTTACATAATGAGGTACCTTAAAAATTGAAAGCAAAAAAAAATCGACTAGAAAGTAGTGTGGCTAAAAACTGAATCATTTTCATTATCCGAGTTCAGTTGTCGCCAAATTCTTTGACAATACAAATGGTCGACAACGGAGTTACTTAAAAAGCAAAACTGCCGGGGCAGGGGCTGGCCAAAATTGTTAAGGTACGTGTTCGTAGAGACAATTCATGTGATGATCGCTCAGCGATCGGAACTTTGCATCTAATGTCGAGCCGTATTTAGATATTTTTTGAATGGTTCTACTTTCCTAGTATCGATTATGGACTAAAGGAACATGTCTGTATAGAAAGTATACCCATATAGTGCTCAAAACCGGTGTTTAAACTTCGATCGCTGAGCGATGATCCCGACCTCTACGAACACAAACCTTTACGCTTTTCTTTTCTTTATGTATAGTTCCTTTCAATTTTAGGGCTCGTCAAACCTAAAAGGTCTTCCTAGAAAAATCGCATTGCAGAAAACAAATAAGTTCATTCAACGAACCTCCGTTTAAAAATCTTGCACGCTGTTTAGCAAGCCTTTATGCTGGTGATTTTGCAAACTAACTAAAAATTTGATTGCTGTGTAGACTTATAATATTTGGTGTTGGCAGAATAACGGTTTTTTATAACATTTAAGTTACAGGTGCGAGTTGCTTCAGATTTTTATTGCGGCGATTCGTACCATCTTTTTGTGATTCAGCCTGTAGGAGAGTAACGTTAACCTTACAAATTAATTATATCATTTTCAAAAAGTAAATAGATTTACCGCTATTATACACTCCACCACAAGATGTAAAATTTCATAATAACTTTTTTTAGCAGAAATTAGAAAATCGTACCCTAGATTCTATAATATTTTGCAGAGCTGTATGTACTTCAAATGATCGAAACAGTCGGACCATTTTTGCGGTGCATTCAATATCAATCAATCAATATTAAGTTTAATATAAATGTATAATATTAAAGGTAGCAGAAAATGGTGTGCGTCTTGTGTATACGATAAGACTAATCAGTCACTAGATAAGATGTAGGAGTAATTGGCCCTGAATGGCACAATCTAAAGGTGGTATTACACTATCAAATAAAGTTTGTCCAGTGGGTCACACAAAATTTGTCCAACTTTTGCAATGACCAAAAGTGTTTTTCGAGACCTATTACACTATAGAACAAACAAATGACCAATAAGTTTGGCCAACGACGTAGTCAGTCGGGTTCTGGGTCATTTGTTTGACCAAGGCAAATTTACCTATCACACTAGTATGACCGTTAAAAAAAATGACCAAACTAACTTATATTCAATATGCATTTAGTGGTTATTTGACATTGTTTCATTTCTTTGTCGAATTTGAAAAGGTTTGGATTAATAAATTTTTGTTATATAGAAAGCACAGAATCAGAAGTATACAGAATGTTCAGCTCCATACATCGAAGTGTCCTAAGTAAAATTTCGACCTGGACGCACGGTGGGTCCATAAGAGAAAATATTTAGATGCCTTAAGCGAAGAGAACGTTCCTTCTCAATGTAGATGTAGAGTAGATACACTTTTGCTTGTTACTCTTCTTTTCATGCGCTACTTCGATAGATATTGTGTGAACGAAAAAAACTTATGCGTGTACATGAATGTGAATGCGATAGAGATAGCGCGACGACGACGGCCGCGTAAAGATATTCGTATGGTGTAATTAGCGATGGATAAGGATAGATTGGCGGGTGCGGGTGTATGAATTGGCGAGGACGTTGCGTGATGTGTTGATATATGGTGCGGCGATAGTGCCGCGGTGACGGAACATTGACGGGTTCATGAACTCGCATGCATGCATTTCAGATACATATGACGCGGCGCGCGGCGACGAAGGGGTTAGGATGCTACAATATTGTGTTTGCAGCTAAAAATGAATTGGGATCAATAATAGAATGATTTGTATACGATATTTTACATTAGATTTTACAAAAAAAAAATGAAGTAAGAAAAAAATAAGATCTACAAAAAATGAAAATCAAATTTATGGAAATTGCAATTGGCACATCATATGTGACTTTAGCAGCGTATACAAGTGATTGATTTTTTTAACAGGTTTTCAGAAATTTTTTGGTGATTTTGGTCTTAAAAATTTACATAGGTTAGTATAATGTATAAATAAATTGTTGTGTCTACAAGAGATATGTTTTCACGTCTATCCAGTTTTCCAATTTTTCAACGTTTATACTTTTTAACAACCACGGGCTATATAAAGAGTTTTGATTATAATACATACATATGTATATGTATGCATGTACATATGTTTCCTGGTTTGATTGCAGTTTCGAAAAATGAGCATTAACCATTAAATGAAGAGCTTTATCTTCTATTCAATCAAAAACATCCTTCTCAATTTATAATTTACGCATACGACACTTAACAAAGAACATATGTATGTACTAACGTCCTTGGAGGAAAAGAATGGATAGCCGAGAAACTTTTTAGCAAACTTTGCAGTTTTCCTTATATAATTGCCGTATTTACTGACTGGAATAGGAAATTCCCAAACGAAACATTATTTACTTTTCATTACATATTTTGAAATATTTGTCCGGTTTTTATAAATTCCAATGAACTAGATTAGCATACAACAGTAATAATACAGGAATAATAATCTGAACTGTGAACAAATGTCGACCAAAATTGTTTACACTATGGACTATGGGAATCAGAATAAAAATTTGTAACGAAATAGAAATATGTACATACATATCTCCCTTAGTTTACAACGGATCGAAACCAAACTTCGACCATACGTTATTTAAGATGTCTACAACAAGTTGAAGAAAAACTAAGATAGCTATTACAGAACAAACAATAGATTAGTTATTGTGTGAATTTTTCCAAAACAAGATCGGTTACCACTATGTGAAACACTCTGTTTATGAGTGCGATTAGTGGATGCGATGGGTGGAAAACAGATTGAGTAGAGATTCTTACCTCAACTTCGTTAGCCTCCCTCTTCTTGAACAGCATAGCCGAAAAATCAAGGGTAATTAATTATGTAGAATAAAATTTACCAAAAACTTTACAAAATCATAGTCTGTCTGTTGGGCTACACCTGCCCTAATTCCGTCGAAGACGGTCCCAAGCCCGTTAAAGGAAGAGGGGGGTTTTGATGCTTCTGACTATAAAATAAACTATTTAAAAGCGTGTAGGAGGCTACGTTTAATTAAGTAATATCTGCAAATTTAGTTAAGCTGAAATATCAAATACAATTTTAAACTCCCAATGCCTCAAACACGCAACCGGACCAGATTAAGTCGGTAAAAATGTGAAACCCTTCCATGCATATTGCATGGAAGGGTTTCACATTTTTATTTATTTATTTCTATTTCAATTATAAAATGTGAATACTTATACATTTAATACCAATTCAAATTATTATTTTTATCAATCCGTATAAGAAAGTATACAATAAATGTAAATATTTTTTCAGAAATTTGCGCCTTATGGCGCTAATCAATCGCATAAGAAATGCACATATTAATTAATATTATAATGCACAATGGTAAATACGTCAATTATTATAAGGAAAAAATGTAATTTTCAGGTCAGTTTCATAACTCTCCGTGATGGAAAGCTATAGTTGAGTTACATAATAAATAAAAACCATTTCCGGATAAAATAAATAAATATCCACAACAAGAAAATAATTTTCTGAATTAAATTGATAATTTTGCATATGAACTTAGTGTACATAGTGTTGCAAGTACTACTGTTAGAGTTTATTGTGTAAAATCGTAGTTCTCACACAGCCACGATTAAAAATAGAAAGTAAAATAAAAAGTAAATTTATGTACAGGGTGGACCATTTAAAGTGAAACAGTGTAAACCATGAATAACTTTTTATTTCTGAACCGATTTTTTGATATTTCCACACAATAAAATAGACACTTGGGAGATATGTTTACACTATATACCAAAAAATATACCCATCCAATGGCTGCCCCGGGCGACTTCGCAAAGAGGGGATAATTTTACGGTATCTTCCATTACCTTTCGCAATATTTATGGCTGCAAACCTCAGATCTCCACAACAATATTTTGCTTGAATTCCTGAATTATCCCTGGTTCATTATTGTAGACTCTCTCCTTAAGGTATCCCCACAGAAATAAATCTAGTGGAGTTAAGTCTGAAGATCTAGCCGGCTAGTTAATTGCAGATCCTTTCAAAATGACTCATTCGCCAAAAACGTCTGTTAAAATCTCCATTGTGGCCGCTGGAACTCAGTGGCATACGCTTCTAGTAATCAGGAAGTTGTAAGTGAATTATGTCGCGTAAGAAAACATGTGGCATTCATATAAGATACGTTGTAATGTTCGTGATTTCCCCAATCGGAAATGACTTTCTTCGGGTTGATGTTGCATCTGATTCGACGCTGGGTTCCACCCATTTATTGATTTCGTCCGTCCTCGAACCTCGTTTTCGGGCTCGTCGAGGACTATTAACGGTTCCTTGTTCCTAAGAATAGCGAAAAATTTTGCAAATCGTTCGTCGAAATTTGCGCTGTGTATCTAATTATTATTTTCCGTGTAAATTGGTACTATTCGAACTCGTTGCTGAACCGTATATCTCTCCATGTTTCTTGCAATACTAATGCATTTGGATCCTTTCCATTTTATTTCATCAATGTAATTTTATAAAAAATTGACAAATTTAAGTAACGATTCACTCATTCATTCATTTTTTATTATTATTGTGTCGTTACCTGACGCATTTTTACGGACTAATTTCTAAATAAATTGCTTAGTAATGGTAATTATTAAACAGTCATTATCTTTTAAACATTGAGTTAAGGAATCGTTAGCAATATTCCATTTTATCTCTCCGCATAAGTACTTTTTGTGAATGAAAATGTTCAAAAATAAACTCCTTTATAAAACCCAGCTAAATCAACACTTCCTCAACGCCTATCTACGTGAAAAGTATTGTAAACATATCTCCCATGTGTCTAGTTTATTCTTACGAAATTTCAGAAAAAAATATTAAAAAATAAAAAAGTTATGCATGGTTTACACTAGTTCACTTTAAATTGGCCACCCTGTATGTATTACACGTCAGTCAGGAAATATATCCGTATAATAAAAGAATGTACATATATTTAGAATAAATTGAGCTGATTCTGTAATTAAAAACAAAAACTACAAATATTTTGTACTTTAAAATATTAAATGTCTCATGCAACAACTAAAAAACTTTTTAAACCTCCTTTGACCTCCGCGGCAATCGAAATAAATAAATTAGTTTAAATTGCATCAGCTATTTTATTTTCCGTGCTTGATTACAAAATGTTATTTTTCTGTTTGGATGTTTATTCTATGTCGTTATTTGGTTAAGATGGTTTCATTTGTTCCGGAAATGATTTTTTATATTCATATTCATTCATTCATATTTTGTTGTCTGAGACATTTACCTATATGCTTAGGAAGGTTATGGACTTGACCGGGAAATTCTATTAATAAAAGATTGATGAAATGAAAAACAAACTAAACAAATTGTTCAATCAGTTCAAACATAGATATGGAGAAATTAAGGGGAAACAGATGTGCATTGCCTCATTGCCGGAGATCAAAACGCGAAAACCCAAATATGAGAATGTTTAAATTCCCTGAATGCGATACTCCGCTATTCAAGGAGTGGGAAATAAAGTGTAAATTTGATGAAGAATTCGTCGCAAATTCCTCGCAATTGTACATTTGCGACAAGCATTTCTCGGCTGACTTAATCGGGAAAAGGTATTTAAAATAATAATAATAATAATAATTGCCAGACATACTTATATGGAAGCGCAGTTGACCCACAATATAATTTGGAATATGTACTTCGAACAAGGACACGCCTACAAATATTTTCCCAAAACGCACGCTTTTTGTCACTTTTAATGTGCCTTCTCCTGCTCTTCGACACTCTTTAAGTTTGAATGTGCTATTCCAAATCTAGGTATGAATTTCATTTATTTATTATAATTTTGTGGATATGTAAATAGCTAATATTTTCATGTATAATTCTTAAAGCACTGTCAGAAGAAATCACAGAAAAGCTAAATAATTTTTGCATACATATATAATATGTAATTCGTTTTTCATTTGACTATAATTAAATAGCAGCCTATTTATAAAAAGCATGTAAACATTTGTTAATTTTTTTATCACAACCATATTGTGCACCTTGACGTTGACCTTAGTAAATAACTTTTTCAAATTTTTTAATCTACATATTCCCTCAATAAATTATGTAAAAAAATAAATCCACGAGTCTCATGTATAAATATAAATCCCGTATGATTTTTATATGTATTAGCTCAGCGCACGTTCGTACATATCTGGTTCAATTCTTAAGAAATGGATCCTGCTTTATAATAATTTTCGAATGGTACGTAGATGATAGTGAAATATTTATTGTTTGCTTTTCGTATAAAAAATTCATTCACTACTTATGTTATGATAGAAGAATTTTGTCCAGTAAGAAGGTGTAATATTTATTAAAAAAATGGTATTAGATTCACTGGCACTCTTGAATTTCGTATAACGCTCATATGATTTTTTTATATCTTTCTTTTTGCAACTTCTAACCGTGGATAACCATTACATATTACCACATATTTCTATAAATTTATTAGTTTTTGTAGAATATAAGCAAATGTACATATGTATATAACATACCTATAAAAAATTAATTAGAGCAAAATATTTGTTATTGAAAATAATATATTTTTTTGTTAAAACCACATAAATGTAAAAAAAAATAATTTCTTCAGTCCCTAAATTTTCAGTGTTTTTTTTTATGATATAATGATCGTAAGTTTTTTTTAAACAACCACTTGAATACGCTGAGAAAACCTACAGTTTTTAAAATATCGCATTACTATCCCACTGCGGCACTTCTAGCTGAAAAACAGCATCTTTTGGACAAATTTGCCGCCCATTCATTATTTTTTCCCAATTCAAGTATGTACTACAGAAGCAAACATAACTTACGCATCTTAACTATCCTTCGCTGCCGCGCGTCGCGCCGGAGATATGGGTCATATGTATGTATCTGAATGGGAATTCACACATTTCATTTCATGCACCCATCAATGTTCCGTCACCGCGGGACTATCGCCGCACCATATATCAACACATCACGCAACGTCCTCGCCAATTCATACACCCGCACCCGCCAATCTATCCTTATCCATCGCTAATTACACCATACGAATATCTTTACGCGGCCGTCGTCGTCGCGCTATCTCTATCGCATTCACATTCATGTATACGCATAAGTTTTTTTCGTTCACACAATATCTATCGAAGTAGCGCATGAAAAGAAGAGTAACAAGCAAAAGTGTATCTACTCTACATCTACATTGAGAAGGAACGTTCTCTTCGTTTAAGGCATCTAAATATTTTCTCTTATGGACCCACCGTGCGTCCAGGTCGAAATTTTACTTAGGACACTTCGATGTATGGACCTGAACATTCTGTATACTTCTGATTCTGTGATAGAAAGTCAGTTTAATTTCGCTTGAAGGCGTCATCTTGTAATCTTGTTATTTAACTCGACTTCGGGCTTTGGCCGCCTTTGTTCGAAGACGAAAAGTGGCCGCCGGGAGAATAAAAAGAAAAGTTTGGCTTCGTGAATGTTAGAAGCAGATTAGAGAAGCAGCCAGCTCTTTTCACAAATTTTCTGTGTGTTTCATGCATGGGCGTACGCAAGAAAATATTTCGAAAGGGTTCTTAGGAATAAGGTTGACGGTGTTCATATTTTATAACTGCTCTGTGCATACAAGTCGCTGAGCTTATACTAAAGAGCACTGGAAAATTATCTTGAGAGTTATATGGATCATCCGATCCTTAAACCTTCAAAAAATGTTCTCCGCCTTCTCGTTTGTAGCTTGAAAAATAGGGTCCTCTTTTATTTCTAAAAAAAAGTATTTGTTTTTGATCAATAAAGCGAACGTTTTACTAAACTTACATGCTAGTATGTAATATAGGTAAACGTCAAAATTAAGTGTTTCGCGATCCGAGATCCTCGATATTAGAAGAAGTTTTCGATTTTCTTTTAGTATAATTTGTATTGGAGAGCTTCCTCACCGCTCTATACGGCAGCAAAGAAAATGTTAAAAGTGCTACAAAGGTTCATAGTAGTTGGACGGCCCTTGGAGCTTCTAGTTACTAATCAGGTTCTTTCTCTCCACCCATCTAAAATTACCGAAAACTAACTGCGTATCTTAGTCTCATCAAGCTAGGAAAAAAATTTGAGAAACACCGGGGAGTAGTTTCAGTAGTCCTATTTCTAACCTGAGAGACCCTACAATCAATCTTTGTCCAGTGGTTCATAATAAAATTCGGAAATTAATTCCGTGATAATTTTTGTGAGAGAAGAAGCACATCTGGAACAGCAAAAACATTTTGATATCATCCATGTAATTTTGTATCCCTTGCTCTTGATCACTGTCAGTTATTTTGCTACAGATTACGCTGGGCTCGTTGTTCTTTTGAAGGTCCGGTGCGAGTTTTATATTAACTCGATTTCTCATCCAAACGTCACGTCACGTTGACCAAATTTTGGAGGGGTTTGGAATCCCCAAACCCATATACACATATGTTGGACCGCGTCTAGTTTCAAGTCATAATTTTATTGTGAGTCCGTTCGAACATTAAAAAAGCTACCATCCTCAACGAAATAATTGGAGCGGGAACGGGTTTATCGTGACATTAATAGTGCCAATAACAACGTTAGTTTCATATCTCCGTTCCCGATTTATTGCGAATATCTGGTAGTAAAGATACAATATCTAACAGTTACCTAAAGGTAAAACCGAATATACGAATAAATCAATATTTCTCATTCTTCTTTCAATTTTTCCACATTTTTTTATGGAAAATATGTACTTTCTTTCCTCTCGAAAAAATATTATTTCATTTATAAATCGTGGATTACTAATTGTAATTGAACTTAATATTGACACTATTGCCGCAAAATCAATTTGACCAAAGATGTGTTTTGTTCTTACACTGAGGTCATATGTTTGACCAAAAATGAATGACCACAATGGTCATTCATTTTTGGTCAAACACATTTTTGGTTATTTATTTTGCTATCACACTAGTGGGACAAACTTTCTGCGTCATTGATCAAATTTTATTTGATAGTGTAATACCTCCTTAAGAAACCTTTTTCTAGCGATGAGAAGCTTTTGGCATCGGCGCTCTTTGCATATATGAATGCCACAGCTTTAATCACAATCGCCAAGTAATCTGACGATTCTTACTATACAAAACCACAAAACATGAAAATTAATTTAATGAAACATCAACACTTCTTATAAAATGTCTATATTCTTTATTATCATTAGCATTCACCTTTTTTTTACACATATAAAGAAATGATTTTATATTAGTTCGCATTGAAATATACAATATATTTGCAATATTTCTAATTCACGATCATAATTTTTGTTTTTAGTTTTTACATTTAAATATCTTTTTTTTTCTATCTTAATATCTATCTTTGTAAAACATCAACACTTTATAAACTAATTGTTTTTTTCTCATATGATCGCCTTTTACTTTTTGTTGCTTTTCGCTCTTCCGTCATAAATATTCCAATAATTTTTTTTTTCGGCTTTTAAAACGCTGGTCTATAATATTACATTTAATATTCATTATGTATTTATATTCATTTTAAAGTTCCATTTCCAGAAATTCCACAGATAGATTACAATATTTCAGTAGTAATGTATTTATTATGTATTATGCCTGATTAATTTTAATTTATTATATTTTTCAGTTCTCAAAGCATCATATTATTTATGGATATTTGTTTTAAGCAGTTTTTTACAGTGATCAGAAATCTTTTTATATTGGAAATTTATGAGAACGAAACACAAAGTTTCAAGCATGATATTTTTTTTCGTTTTTTTTTTATGTTATTGAAAATTTTATTTTATAATTAGTTTCATTCAACTCGTCAAAAGAAGTCAAAATAAATCCCAAAATCTATATTTCAGTTTTTTTAATGAAATAAATTATTTAATATGATAGAGTAACATACATAATTAAAACACTGGTCCCTACACAAAAGTAAAATTATTGGCAAGTTATTTTTTTAAATATTTATATTCGCATGCGAAAAATAGCCCGCACTATTATGCGTTTAAGTAGATAAAAGAAAACCTAAATTATAAATACTCTGCCATTTACATTTCTTTTTTTTTTCTTAGGCTGATATAGATAAAATTTGAAAGAAGAAGCCATTGGCATTATCACAGGCGTTTTCAAATTAGATACGTAAATATATTATTATGAATACTCATCCAAAAAAGTACAAATTTTAAAATGGAAAAAGTTGACAATATGCTGCTAGTGATCATGCAATGTTTCATAATTGCACAATTTGTTGCCTTTATAATAATATAAAATTAATATAATAGAGTTTGTGCAGTTTTGCAGAAGAGAAACATTAAAAATCCCAGAAATAAATTGTGCAAACATAAAATATTCCAATTTTACTTTCCGATTCAAAAAAAAAAGTTTAATATTTTTTTTAGAAAAGGTCGAAAACGGTCGAAATTATCTTCAAAAGAAACGCATTAAGATGGTATTTGCAATTTCTTCAATTAATTTGCTATATTTGCAAAATCATTTTCAGATTCCAATTTCAGGACGTTCGGGTATCTTTGAAATTGTCCTTAACATAAACAAATTTACCAGTAGACTTTTGAAAAGTCATGATTCAGCTTTTGGAAGTTGTTAATCATGAAATTAATTCTTTTGGTGTCTTGTTAAACCTTTTTAAAATAAATATTTTTTCGTTAAATAAAGCGGCAACAAAATTAATAGTATGGAATAAAACGACATAACTTGACATTCCATATAAAAATTCGCTTGCTTACCGTATACGAAACAAAATATTTTAATTTTGCATATCCTAAGTAGGCATAGGTGTAAAAAACGACAAATTATTTCGCCAATTTCGACTGTTTCCAGAGAATCAAATATACGGAAATACACCCATGCCTACTTGGGACATGCAAAATTAAGATATTTCGTTTCGTATACGGTAAGCAAGCGAATTTTTATATGGAATGTCAAATTATGTCGTTTTATTCCATACGACTTGCTAAAACTCTCTAATTTTTATGTATTTTGGTTCGATTCCAACGACATTCGCTTCAGAATATGCCTGATAAATAGGAATAAATTTGTTATAAATGTGCGGAATGTACAAGTTTGTTGCATAACGGCATAATTTCCCCGATATATTGACATTATGATGTACATATACTCTTGGACTGGACTATGCATGTTCTTGTTATTTATAACATTCATAAATTATGATCTTACGTATATTTTGGACTATGAAAATAATAAGCACTATACACTGAAAAAATCATTAGCTAAAAACAAGAAAAAAATACAACAAAAAACAGCCAAGGAATAATTTTTCCTGATTTAAGATGTATTTTCTTGTTCCATGAAAAGTCTTTGCTTAAATTAAATAAATAAGCATTATTTTAAGAAAAAACTTTTCTTGGAAGGTTGGTTGGTTGGTAAAAGTGGTGGCCATAGGCGAGACTTGCCCAGAGCCCAATTAGCACGATAAGCGCCGTTTTGAGACCACAGACATCCGTTAACTGCTTATAGGATGAGGGTTACAGGAAGTATAAATTTGGGCGTAGATGCACCAAAGCGTCCTTTACATGAGTCGAGTAAACGGTAGAGTAGATCGGGACTGTTTTCCACTGTCAAACTTCAAATTCATACAATTTTTCGTTTGGCATTGGAAAAATTCCACTCCACTCCACCATGCACTCGACTCATGTAAACAGGGCTTTAGAGCCATTTAGAGAGGTTAAGGAAGTGAAGCAGCTCGCCGATTTTTGCCTCCGACGCCTCCTCTAGGCTGCCAAAAAACGGACAACCCAGCGCACGGTAACGAGATCTGGCGAGACCTGGGCATTCACATAGGAAATGAAAAAGAGTTTCTCTTTCATTTGTATTATCGCAGCTGCGACAGTGCGAGTTGTGGGGTATACGCAGCCTTGCTGCATGGTCTCCTATTGGCCAATGTCCAGTAATTACCGCTGTGACTCTAGCAATATCTTTTCGCGGTCTGGTCAAGATCTCGGATGTTTTTTTCCGGTCATACGATGGCCATAGTTTCCTTGATATTACGCAAGTTTTAAGGCTCCGCCAATTAAGATTAGCAACTGCGAGATAATAAGCGGAGATTTTACTTTTGACTGCTGCCAACGGAATGTTCACGTGCTCCGCATGAGAGCTTTGTAGAGTTGCCCCTATTCTGGCCAACTCATCTGCAGCTTCATTTCCTTGTATGTTACTGTGTCCCGGCACCCAAAGTAGGGTGACTGTGTGTCTTTCTCCCAGATTGTTCAACGTTTCTCTACAGGTCTTAACGAGCTTGGAGGATGATCTTACGGATTTCAGTGCCATGATAGCTGCCTGACTATCGGAACAGATGGCTATGTTTTTGTTATGTTGTATATTTCCAAGTTCGTGACAAGCTTTCATGATTGCAAACAATTCAGCCTGGAAAATGCTGGCGTGATTAGGCAGACGGTAGGATTCTGAGATATTGAGTATGCCGCAGAAAACTCCTGCACCCACACCACAATTCATTTTTGATCCATCTGTAAAAAAGGAGAAATCGTATTCTCCTGTTAGCACACTCGCTGTCCACTGGCTTCTGGTGGGAAATCTTACATGGAAGTTCTTCCCGAAACTTAGTGTAGTTATAGAATAGTCCGTAGTAGCGTCGATTGTATGTTGTGGCAGTTGGTTAATAATATCAGAGTGGCCATATGGCTTGGCAATCCAGTGACCAGACTCTTTAAGCCTGATCGCACCACAAGCCGCTAGTTCTTTGATAAAAAGGTTGATCGGCAGAAGATGCAGAATTACATTCAAAGCATCCCTCGGACATGTTCGCATTCCCCCTGTAATGCTAAGACATGCTGATCTTTGCAACCTGCCTAAATTCGTTACATTGTACTCTTTACTGAGGGCTGGCCACCAGACCAGTGCCCCATATGTTAAGATAGGACGTACAATTGCTGTGTAGATCCATAATATCACATTTGGTTTGGTGCCCCATCTTTTGTCTAAGATTCTTTTGCAGGCGTAGAAGGCTACGCAGGCCTTTTTAACACGCTCCTCTATGTTTAGTTTCCAGCTAAGCTTTGTGTCTAAAACGACTCCAAGATACTTTGAGCTGTCTGATAGTGTGAGTTATTCTCCGTTTAACTTTGGAAGGGTAAAAGGTGGTAGCTTGGTTTTCTTAGTGAACAGCATCAGTTTTGTCTTGCTAGGGTTCACACCAAGGCCGCAGATTGTGGCCCAGTTGTGGACCAGTCTAAGTGCTCGTTCCATGATTTGACTGATCACGGAGAGGCACATACCTGACACTAGTATCGCTACGTCATCCGCATACGCCACCACATTTATGCCCTCTTCATCAAGTTTAGTTAAAATTTTGTTGATTACCATTAACCACAATAATGGAGAGATCACCCCCCCCTGAGGTGTACCCCTGAGAACGAATTTAGTCAGATTGCTGCTTCCCAGGTTCGCGTGGATTACCCTAGTTCTCAGCAAAGTGACTATCCACTTACTGAACTCCGGCTCAACTCCTGAGTCACTAAGGGCATCGTGTATGGATTCTATACGAACATTGTTGAAAGCTCCCTCTATGTCGAGGAAAGCGCATAACGTGTATTGTTTATATTGAATGCTGTACTCTATATTTCGCACTACCTCATGGAGGGCCGTTTCTGTCGATCGGCCCCTGACGTATGCATGCTGCGACCTTGAGAGCGCCGAGTTGTCCAGCCCTTGCCGGATATGGAGGTCGACAATACGTTCCAATGTTTTTAATACGACGGATGATAAACTAATAGGCCTGAAATCCTTCGCGGTTTCATGCCCTCGTTTGCCTACCTTCGGGATGAAAACTACTCGAACCCGTCGCCATGAAAGGGGTACGTAGTTGAGGATCAGTGAACTTCTGAAAAGTGGTACTAGCATTGGAACTATGAGATCCTGCATTTCTTGGAAGAAGAAAATACATCTTAAATCAGAAAAACTTTTCTTGGAACAGGAAAATACATCTTAAATCAGGAAAAATTATTCCTTGGCTGTTTTTTATTGTATTTTCTCTTGTTTTTAGCGAATGATTTTTTTTTCAGTGTAGATACTCCGTATGTCCGCATTGATAGAAAATCTTGTTATTATGGTTATATACAATTAAAAAAATTATAGATTTGCTTACTCAACTAGGCATCTTCTCATGACTAACGAAGCAACATAAAATATATATTTTATTTTTTTTTAGTTTTATGTATCTATAGATTTCTTTCTTGTAACTTAGCTTTGGTAGCAAACTTAATAAATTTAAATGTCTATATAGCTATAGCCGTTTATTGTTTCTCCTTTTCATTTAATTTCTTATTACTATAATTTTATCTATGTAATTTCTCTCGTTCTTTTTTTTACAGTAAGTATATCTACAAAAATACCGATTTTAATTTATTGGGTGGTTCTTTTTTGCCTACATTTTCATAGTTGATGTAATTTTTAACCTAACAAGTTTTTTATTGACTAACTGAAAATTAACAAAAAATAAGCGATCATTATTGATGTGAGCGATGAAATTATCATTTCAGCGTGTCCTGTAAGAAAATTAGAGAAAGACATTATTGATTGTTTTTTTATAACAAATTGCGAGCGCCTGTAAACTTTCATTAAATTAACCTTATCAAGGTCGACCTAATAGATTTTTGTGTAATTTTAACCATCTGCAAATGCACAGTGTGAAGTTGGATAAAATCGATGTTTGCAGATTGTAACGAAATTACTTTCGTTCAAATGTTCTGAACATTAAATGCGTATATTTTCTACACAGTGTTTTGCTTTCATTAAGTGATAGTCAATACTTGAAAAGAAAAACTATACAAACAGGGCTCAAAATTGATTTCTGAACTACGATCACTAAATGATCATCTAATTTGTGGTCTCTGAAGCACGAACACGAAACTCATACACAAAAAAAGTGAGTAGCCTAGTTTGTGTGTTCCAAATTTAGAATGAAGCTAAAAAGGCCGTACAAGCCATGTTTATTTTTTTTGATTAAAAATGTTGTTTTGCCAGAATCTTATGTTATATTTATTCAATTTAACCCGCGGATGCCAGGCACGGGAATGGAAGTAAGCTTTCGTCGGTGTACTTTCCCGCTGCACGGTTCCTAAGCTATGATATGGAATTATTGTGGAACTTGGAAAATAATTCCTCAGTCGGAGTCTCTATCTAAAGAGAAATACTTTTCAGTTTAGACGTTGTATACAAGTATGGTGTCCCAATAGCCAACGTCAACGCTGATTAATGCGGTAGGAGAAAAAATATTTAAAAAAAATGTCCGTCACGAATTTTTACATCTATTCAATCAAAAGAAAGTCTTTCAAAACTGAATTCTTTCCCTTGTTGAAACCCTAAGGTTTTGTTTTCGAGAGGATCTCAATCACTTATGTTTGTGATCACGTTGTCCAGCATACGTATATACAGGGTGTCCCATAAGTCAACGTCACGACAAAACAGAATAATAGCACACATAATACCCGCTACGAAAAAAATATAAAAAAAAATCAGTCGCCTATTTTGTTATATGCAATCGAAAATCCCCACGCCTCGTTTTAATTGTTCACGCACTGTAATTGTATCTCAAATCTCAATATTTTTCAAATTTTCTTTTCGAGGTATAGGCGACTTACATTTTTTTTCTCATTCAGTTTCAGCTTGACGTTCACTTATGGGACACCCTGAAGATCATTGCAAGAAATATGATACCAATTCTTTTATAATTGAGAGGACATATTTCAATCATTGTGGTTTGAGTTTTTGCAACAGCCGCATAGTCTTCCCTAATTTGTTTCTGCAATATAGCTAACTAGCTCTGATTTGATTCTCTTAGAATTCTCCGCATTGATGAAAATAAACCATTTGGAAATTTGTCCACAAAGAGATCCGGCTAATTGAAGTTTATCTGCTGCGCATTGTGTAAGGAAGTTATCGAAAATACCGAGGGTACAGAGGGCTACGCCCGCAGAGGGTTTTGAGCATTTTAATGCAGAGAGAATATTTTTTGTACATATATTTTATAAGCAATAAATAAGAATTGTGCACAACATTAACCCTAGAGACATAATCTACGTCGAATCGACGTACAGAAATTTTTCTTTTTATTATATCTCATAAGTGAAGCTTTATAATTTGTTGGTTCCAAGATTTAACTCAATTCATGTCTGTAGGCGTAATTAAGAGGCAAAATTATTGGCTTGGGTGCCACACAGCCTAAGATATTGGGGGGTCATAAGTCAAATATACGTCGAATCGACGTATGATTATCTTTGATGTCAGTAAAAACTGTAGAACAAATTTGTACTGAAAAATATTTTAACTGCCCCGAATTGACATTTTTATAAATCTTCATAATGTGGATGTGTATTTACTTGAATAAAACCACTGTTCCGATAAAGATATCCTTTATTTTAATCTATTGAAAGGACAGGGCTTCTAATGTCCTAGATGTTCGATCCTATCGAGGAGCCAACTGCGACACCGATCACTATTTGGTGAAGACAACCTACAGGTGCAGAATCTCTTCGGTGCACCTAACGAGAATCAACCCTGCCAAGATCTTCGAGGTTGACAATTTGATTGATGATGCCACGGCGGCTGCGTATACAACAGCACTAGAGGAAAAACTGTCGCCCATGCTTGATGACATCAACAATTTAGGCATCCATGAGTTCTGGGAGGAGCTCAAAGACAGCATCAAGGGGGTCGCAGAAGAAGTCGTGGGCTATAAAGGCCGGCGCAGACGAGCAGACTGGTTCGACGACGAATGCAGGGCCTCGATTGAGGCGAAAAATGAAGCCTATCGCCAATACACACAACGCGCATCCCGAGCCAAGAAAGAAAGATATAACGAGCTTCGGCGAGTATCTAATAAGTTAATTAGACGTAAGAAACGCAAACATTTTGACGAGCAGTTACAGCAAATAAACCAAAGATTAGCCAGTAAGAACATTAGACAGGCGTACAAACTTATAAATAATGTTAAGAACGGATATCAACCCAGGACAAGCCTATGTAAGGACAAGGATGGTAACATCATCAGCGTCATCGAAAGCGTCAACAAACGATGGGCCTCGCATTTTAAAGAGCTCCTCAATGCACCATCAACATCCCCCACGGAGCCAGCTCTTGAGCAGTTAGCCGAACCAGGCCCTCCCGTTCTACCCCCAACAGTAGAGGAGGTGAGTCTTGCCATACAGTCGCTTCAAAATAATAAAGCGCCCGGCGCTGACGAGATCCCAGCAGAACTGCTGAAGCATGGTGGAACGTGCCTGACCAACGCTGTACATGTGCTACTGCTGAAAATATGGAACGACGAGGAAATCCCCGAAGATTGGCGCAAAAGCATAATCTGCCCAATCCACAAAAAGGGTGACATGCTGAAGTGCGAGAATTACAGGGGCATATCATTAGTTTGTACGGCCTATAAGATATTATCTAAAATTCTTGAAAAGAGAATTAATCCGTACGCAGAACGAATCATTGGCGAGTATCAAGGCGGCTTCAGACCTGGTCGATCAACGACCGATCAGCTTTTCACAGTTAGGCCGCGTACACATACAGTGCGACGCCGAGCTTTTCCGGGCCGGGCGATGCGATGCGACGCGATGCGATGCGACGCGATGCGATGCGATGTGTGCACACTCATTGCGATGTCGGGCCGGGCGATGCGATGCGATGCGATTTGTTGCGAGCCGACGCGATTTCTTTCTATGGCTAGAAAAATTGATTTTTCAAGGGGATTTCATACGGCGCTGGCTCGTACGATTTGCTGCTGATATGGCTATGATTTCAGATCGAATTCGTGACATAGGGCTTCGAGTGTTCTACCATTGATATTTTCAATATACATACAAACGTGTCGGTATATTTATGTAGCGTTGTAGATAATTGTGGGTATTGAATGGATTGTCGTAGGTAATAATAGTGTAATGTAGTACCATTGGTATTTATACATACGTACTTGTCGGTATGGCTATGTAGTGTTGTAGAAAAATTGTAGGTAGGTCATGTAATGATGAATGACTGAAAGAGGTAGGTAACCTTTCTGGAAATTTGCAGTGTTAGCTTAAGCGTTTCAAAACAATTTTCGGGCGGCATTTGGATTTGGTGTTAATTGTTGTTCAAATATGTATAAATGGGTGAAATAGGTAATTTTTGGAAACATGCAGTGCAACAAAACCCCGTTTCTAGCGTAAGCGCACTTTTATGAGCCTCCCGGCCAAAAATGGCATCCCCGTTTCTCGGGGAAATACACGTCCAATCGGCGTGGCAGAAACACTAAGGTAAATTTGGGTCGCTGATCCTGAATTTGAGGTCAAAAACAAGAATTTTTTTCTGGAGTTGCCCGCCCCCAAAATTGTACCCCTGTTTTCTCGGGGAAATACTCGTCGAATCGGCGTGGCAGAAACACTAGGTAAATTTGGGTCGTTGATTCCGAATTTGAGGTCAAAATCAAAAATTTTTTGTTTGGGGTTGCCCGCCCCTAAAATTGTACCCCTGTTTTCTCGGGGAAATACTCGTCCAATCGGCGTGGCAGAAACACTAGGTAAATTTGGGTCGCTGATTCCAAATTTGAGGTCAAAAACAAAAAAAAATTTTGGGATTGCCCGCCCCCAAAATGGTACCCCTGTTTTCTCGGGGAAATACTCGTCCAATCGGCGTGGCAGAAACACTAGGTAAATTTGGGTCGCTGATTCCGAATTTGAGGTAAAAAAAAATTTTTGTTTTGGGGTTGCCCGCCCCCAAAATTGTACCCCTGTTTTCTCGCGGAAATACTCGTCCAATCGGTGTGGTAGAAACACTAGGTAAATTTTGGTCGCTGATTCCGAATTTGATGTCAAAAACAATGAAATTTTTTTAGGATTGCCCGCCCCAAAACGGCACCCCTGTTCCCGTCCAATCTGCGTGGGAAGAGACACTAAAAGAATTATGGACCGTTGATTCCAAATTTGAGGTCAAAAACAGAAAATAAAAATTTGGGGGTTCCCCGACCCAAAATGGTACCCCGGTTTTCTTGTCACCGTATGTTCCCATAACTCACTTATCTACCACAACTTTCAATAATTCATTGCAAATACATGCGCAGTCCGAAATTTTCTCACACGTAAGCATACGCAGCAACCCGGGTTGTGCTGCACTGCATATTTCCACAAACGTTATTTCTTTGACCCATTCATAGATTTATACAACAACAACTGTCAAATCCGTATGCCCTTTTTTGGGGGTACGCGTACGCTACGAACTGGGTTGGACAGCACTGTAAATTTCCACAAAGGCTTTTTAGTAGACCGATCCATTATTACATTACATACATACGGCTATCCATTCATTTAATATCTACAAATCTATAACATTATACACCATCCGACATGTATGTATGTACATATATATAAATATCCCCAATGGTAATGCAACCCGATCTGCACAAAGCATGCCTCTCATATCGATATCAGCATCAAACAGCACGAAACCAGCCTCTCTATGTACATACATACGATACACCATGCCACTACGAAACCGATCTAAACACAAATCGTACCGTCCATGTCGCTCCCTTCGGCGACAAGGCACCTTACAGCTGCTCAAAGCACGATGATTCGACATACAAAAGTTCTCCATCTTACAACAACATGCCACTACGAACCCGATCCAAACACAAATCACATCCCCCATGTCGCTGGTAGAAGATTCCGGCCGCCGCAATGCGCATTGCATCTTCAAAACAGCACGGTGAATCGACATGGAAAAGTTCTCCATCGTACAACCATACAACTCCGTGCTACTACAAACCCGATCCAAACACAAATCACATCCCCGATGTCGCTGGTTAAAGATTCCGGCCGCCGCAATGCGCATTGCATTTTCAAAACAGCGCGATGATTCGACATGGAAAAGTTCTCCATCGTACAACCCGACGTCGCATCGCAAGCAGTCTGAATGGTACAGGCAGGTTCGCGCTGGTTCCTATCTAAATGCTAAGAAATTTTTTTTCTTGCGATGGGAAGCTTATCGCATCGCATCGCATCGCCGGCAATGTGAATGGGCTGTGAAGCTACTACTCCAAAAGTGCTGGGAATATAACATCGACGTATACCAAATCTTTGTCGACTTCAAGCAGGCATACGACAGTATCGATCGAAGTGTACTGTACAACATTATGCTGAATTTTGGTATACCGGCAAAGTTAGTGCGACTCACAAGGATGACGATGACTAATACCGTCTCGCAGGTCAGAGTGCAGAATCGACTCACTGACCTATTTGAAACTCGTACTGGACTCAAGCAGGGCGACGGGCTGGCGCCGACGCTCTTCAACCTTGCTTTGGAGTATGTAATTCGAGCCATGAATATGGACAGCAGCGGAACGCTACTCATCAAGTCGACTCAATTAGTAGCGTACGCCGACGATATCAACATCATGTCTCGAAGGTTGGGTGATGCAGAAAGCCTTCTGCATAACCTCAATAACGCCGCAAAGGAAGTTGGACTACATATCAACGAAAGCAAAACAAAGGCCATGATGCAATCGAAAACAAGGACGCCAGCAAATTCAAGCATCACAGTGGGGGACCTTAATATCGAGTATGTAGACAACTTCAACTATCTGGGTTGTAACTTATCAAAGGACGCCAACGAAACCGACGAAATTAAGCGACGGATACAACTAGCCAATAAGACATATTTCTCGGTCCTCCCTATAATCAATTCGAAACTTGCGCACAGGAACACGAAGCTCCGCGTGTACAAAACGATCATCCGACCCGTGCTATGTTATGGCTGCGAAACATGGACCCTCACCCAAGCCTCCGAAATTTTGCTAGACCGATTCGAACGAAAGGTCCTTCGGCGAATTTTCGGGGCCGTTCGCGAGCGAGACCAATGGCGTATCCGGTACAACCATGAGTTGTATCAATTGTACGATGAGCTGGAAGTATCGAAAATCGTGAAGCTTCAACGTTTGCAATGGGCGGGGCATGTACAACGAATGCACGATAATCGCATGCCAAAGAAAGTGATGAACGCACAACGAATTGACGGAGCGAGGTTGCGTGGACGACCGAGAGCTCGCTGGGAGAACTCCGTAGGTGAAGACGCCCACCAGCTGCTGGGCTTCCGAAACTGGAGGACGAGGTCACGTAACCGCGACAATTGGAGGTCAACGATTCAGGCGGCCAAGGCCCGACGTCGGGCTATCGTGCCACATTGATGATGATGAAAGGACAGCCCACTTTCTCCTTTAACCACTTTTTTAAAATTAATATTATATAAACAAACAATTGATAATTTTGCAAAACCATGAGTTTAACGTATTAATATTAAATACAAATGATTATATATCTACCTTTTAACAACATGTTACTCTTAACAAAGAAGTTATAAGGATGTTAACTAGCAACACGTCGAATCGACGTATGATTATCTTTCAAGGGTAAAAATATGATTATCTCTCTAGGGTTAATGAAATGCTTCCTGTAAATCTATTTTTGGATTGGTATAAATAGCCATTCATTCTGTAACACTTTTAATTAGACCAATCCAAAAATAGATTTACTATGTATCCAGTTTAAATAAAAGTACTCAACGGCAAGTGTACATATATTTTTGGATTTATAATTTCTGATGAGTTCTCAACAAAAAGAAATTCAGGCAAATGTCAGGATGGCTATACTTCTTTCTTCTTACTTGCCTCGTTCTTTATACCGCTCCATGGTTGTTGCTTTTTCATTTGATATATCCAGGTGTTTTTCAGTCTGCCTCTGGCCTTGGGTCCATCAAGTGGGACTTCCATTGATATCGCTTTCCTAGCGGGATTCTCAGGCGGGCGCCTTTGAACATGGCAATACCAATCCATTTGTCGGTCTTTGAGCTTTTTGGTGATTGGTTGGTCTATGGACAAGCTGCTTCGGATGTAGCTACTCTTGATGTGGTCCCTTTTGATTACACCAACTGACATGCGTAACATTTTCATTTCAGTCGCTATCATTTCTTTCGCATAACCTTCGTACATGGTCAAGCATTCTGATCCATACATGAGTGCGGGACGTACAACAGTTTTGTACAACTTGCCCTTTAGCTTCATGGGCATTTTCCTATCGCACAAAACTCCTGAAATTTCTCGCCACGTCATGGATGGCTATACATATCTCTCTCGATTACCGTAATTCCTAGCGGAGACAATTGAATTCGGAGTGTGATACGGTTGTCAGCCGATAAGAAAATTTCTTATCATCTTCTTCTGAATAATAAACTTGCGAGGAGTCGTGCCGAGTTTGGAAACTCGTTTTTCTATGAGTATCTATTTCAGAGAGTGGCGACCGAACGATCACGGCCACAGAGCTATACATATAAGCTGAATTTATTAGCTGTAAATCGGTTACCGTTTCTCCCAATAAAGAAAAAGGAACTGATATGAAATGATTTCGTTGAACCCGTTGGTATGTATCATAGATATACATACTGGATAAGAAGAAAGCATATCGTTCTATTGCAACCCGTGAAGCCACACACATACTTTGATTTTCCCGTATTCGTACACGGCAATTTTTTTCTCCCCTCTCACGTCACTGTCCAAAATTGCGATTATAACACTGGCTCTCAACCTTTTTTCTCAACTGATTTTTTTCGGAAGAAATCATTGAACATTTAACGTTGATTCCGCATTTTTTTCATTTTCGTACATTCTTCCTGGATTATTAAAGCTAGCACTTATTTGGAATTATACTGTAACTTATTTTTAGTACAACAAAATCGCATTATCAAAATCTGATTACAAAACTCTTTTCCGCAAAATGCTGAGAAACACTGGAAAATTGCGGGGAATTCGCTCATTCCGTTCCGTTCCAACTTCTGACATGAGTGACAAGTCCCCGTCTGTTTTCACATCGTTAAGAATTGTATTCAGGGATAACTTTAAAATTTAAAGTTTTTAGTGAGTTTCATTAATTCAAATCCCTTACCAACATTTTAAACTTAAATAATGAAGTGCGCTGTAAAGAATTGTGCAAGTGATTTACCGAAAACTTTGAGCCTGAATTTCATTTTTCGTGTAAGCTTCGTGTTCTGGTGATACAAATTGAAGATTTTTTAATAGCTAACCACGTCGGCTGGTAAACTGATAACTTGTAAGGTGTAAACAACATATTACTGAATATCGCATGTACCTTCTTATAGATGGTACTATCAGTGCCATAAATATTTTCGGTAAAAATATGATTTCGGTGAGCTTTCCCATGCGTGGCACGGATTTCTATGTATTTTTCATGATGCTAACCAGTGAATCTCGTAAAAGGCTCTATTAATCCGAAAAACTGAATTAGTGGCGGTGAAAATGAAATATGTGAGAATGTTTTTAGTTGCATATTTCATAGATAAAAAGTGATTTTTTCTCGGAAAATTCGGGTGAATTCACAGTAGCGCCGTGTAGTATGTATTTTCTCGTTCTTTTGTTCCAATCGTTCCAATTTCACCTTCACCTCAAACCTTTTTTGGTGATTGTTTATGATAAAAATATGGCGCGAAAGATTCGAATTGTGAACTAATTAGAATATTTCGGATGTTCGCTAAAAAGGTAAACTAAACTAAATTTAACCGAAATTACGTTTTAGAATGTTCATAGAAATTGCTGTTAGCTACTTTGAATGTTGATACATATTACCTTAAAATTGTGTCGTTGTTTTTGTCTTATCATAATGATAATGTGTATCATTAAGAGAGTGGTTTCGACGTATCTATTTAATTACCCTGATTCCGATTTTGAGCTACTAGCCGCTGAAACCATATGGGGCAATACAATCCAGGTAAAATGCTGATAAAAACTAATGTTGTTTTTGCCATCAATCACAGTCATTGTAAAAAATTGTGAGGTTACGAAACAAAACAGTTGTGTTGTGCCGTTCTGATTCCCTAACTACAATTTTGCGAATCAGAAATAATCTCCGGTTCTTTTCGTTAGTCTGTCTAATATAAAAGAAGATCCTTTTTTACAGGTTAGTTTATATTTCAAATTTCAACCAAAAAATTCAGCAAAGCTTAAATTTACATTGAAAGTATGTACAGAGTTCACCGAGCGAAAAACTTGCATTTATGTCTCCCGTGAAAAAATTTACGTGGAGACTTGCTTTTTATTTAGTCAATTTAAGATAAACGTTTACTCGCGTTTTGATTGATTGTCGACCACATCTTTTCCTGTGAAACAAAGAGAAACTGCATTGTTTCGCTGCCGAAATGTCAAAAACCGGCAAAACCGGTGTGGAAATTTTCATGTGAAGTGGAGTTGTTACATTCATAGAGGATAATTTCGCCATTGCATAATAACATATAAAATTGTCTTTTAAGTAACAAAAATTTAAATGTTTGACTAACGTTATGTGCAAACACATTACAGAGCTTTATTCAACGCATAATTATTCCTCATTTGAAATATTTTTGCGTTTCCGCATGAATTTAAACCCATGCAAAAACAATTTAACAAGTGTTGCAGTCAAAATATTTAGTAGTCTGGCTAGTGCGCGCGCCTTCGTTGCACAGGGTCATGGGGTGGAGACTTAGAGTAGGTACTAACATCTTCATTTCACGTGAAATCCATGCAAATACTGTCAAAATTTTGATGATCGTGAAAACGAATTCGCTTGGTTGTAGTTACTTTACACGAAAGTCTCCACACCGTATTTTGACATTTCGCCTGCGATAACAATGCCGTTGCACTTTATTTCACAGGGAAAAGGTGTCATCCACAATCAATTAGCCCGCGAGTTCTCATTTATCTTAGAGAATAAAAGGCATGTCTCCACGGCACATGTTTCATGGTAGACATAAATGCAAGTTTTTCGCTCGGTGAGCATAGTACTTGCCTTTACCATGAACAAATTCAGTTTATACATGGTGTTTTTCAATAATCCCACTCAGATGTTAAACGAGTTCCCATTTATGAGGATAAATAATACTGGTGAGCGTGCTGTTGATTTCAACCCGTCAACAAAAAAAACAGCAAAATCTTGGAAATTGGATGTCACACATCTGCGGCGTTCGTACAGATTCGGACAGTCATGCCTGTTATTTATTTATAATAAATTTAAGAAACAGGCTCATTTTATTGCTATACATCCCGTGTAGTTTTGGGCAGCGTTGTTAAACACGATCGTGAGTTTTGAGTCAGAGTAAACCTCGATACCAAAAAACGTAACTATTGCTGGCGTCAAATGTCTAAATATTGCTTAAATAAAAACAGCAACTATCGATTTTGGACCTTTCAAAATCATAATGCAACATCATCTAATATTATAATTTTCCATTTCAAACAGCCAGCCAGTAGTCTGGCTGGTCTAGCGGTTAGTGTCTAGCGGTTAGTGGTGAGTACCCATTTATGGGTTCCATAAATGGAATCTTATAACACAATCTGCCGATTGGTATAGACATTATAATGTGATTGTGATTAATAACCGAAATGTGTGAATATGCATCTTAAGAATAACATAAGTGCAGATTTGCAATTCCTAACCGCAATTTATTGCGTCGCAAAGAAGTGGCATCTGATGAGATGCGACGTGAAATGCTCTGTTCGCCAAAACAGGCCAGGGATCATGATTGCATTGATTCGTTTCCCTGCCGAGTTAAGATGATTGTTAAAGGCACATAATCGGAACCAAGATATATTACCTCCGGTCATGCCACTCCCGGCAGTGCATGGCGCCGCAAAGCACTGGCACTTACTGATATGCGGTGTCATATGCTGTTGGTCGAAACCGGGGAGGATTTGTGTGTTTTCGCAGACACTTTTTTACTATAAAAAAACTAAGTGTATAACTTGTAGTTCATGTATTTTATTTGTTAAAAATTAGAATGAGGTGTAGTGAATTTTTGTAAATTTAAGGGATCGTGTTATAATATTTTTGATATATTTTAGGATTCTATTAGAAGTGCGGCAAAGGAGACAATGGCTAACTATTTTAAAAGGCCGAATGAAAACAAATATAACTGCGAAACAAAACAGAATATGTCACAAACACTTTAACACTTTAACCTCGAAAGTGAATTCATCAATTTTTTTGAATACAGTAATAAATAAACCCAATAAATTATTTGATTTTTCGCTGAGTAACCGTTTCAGGCTTAGTATTTATTGCTGGTTTGATCGTGTGTGACATATATCTGAAACACTTCTTGCAATTGTCGCCGAATTTTCACAGCACATTTTTTTGACCTAGGTTGTAACTTAATTTTACTTTTTTGAAATAACCACCATTTCAGGTGATTTTGGAAATAAAGAAATCAATGGTTCCATTTAAATAAAATATAATATAAATAAACTACATATTTATTGAATTGAATTGAAATAAAGGAATTTATTAGACCTTCTGAACCCTTCTTTGATTACATATTTGGGTTTATTTCAAATGTGTTTGTATTTTTTTTTAAGTACGTTAACAAATAATCCGAAAACACCTATTCATCATTTTAACTACATAATTATAGTTCCATTATCATACACGCACATACACATACCGACATTGTAAAAACTATACAGCAACTAAAACGAGATGCTATAATTCATAAGTATAATACACCCATTTACACATATCTAAATAATAATTCTATGTATCTTTAATGCTAAAGCATTTGTATGAGTTAATTTATTCCAAGATGAAATACTCAAACTTTGCAAAATAATTTCCTCTAAATTCTAGTTAGGGTTTGAATCAACAATAATTGATAGTGCTGCTCAAACTTTTCATTTTATACTTTTTTTGCGGCGCCTATGACCATGTCACACATACATAGGCGCGGATCGCACAAAAATGCTTCAACGTTTTAAGCATATGTCCGGTCCAGTATGTAGGTCTATGGTATGTATACCCACACAGATCTTTCCTATGCGAATTGAAAAAGTAGACTTTTGCAACTATTCAGGGACACCCTGTTAACTTGGTCCTACAAACTTCAAAAGTATTCGTGCCAAACACTATTACCATTCTATGCATTGCCACCAAATTTCATGTTCATTGTTTAATCCAGTCACAAGAAAAGCAGTGAAAAAAATGCTTAAGACGCTGCCCTGGTATGCATTGTGAAACGCCTTTACCATATATTACATTCGCTATATTTCCGGATTGGATTAAGTTATTCCAAGAAAAATTTGCAAACTTATTCCTTATGTCATTTTCTAAAAATTCTCATCTCTTTTTTTATTTGTGCACACCTAAGAAAGGGTACATACATGCAGTGGCGGCTCGTGGTGGAAAATACCGGGGGTTCACAAGGAAATATATAAATGTATTGACTTCGGGAAGAATATGATGTAACAAAATTTTTCATAGTTTGTATTAAAAAAATAGTATACAAAAAAGCCAAAAATTCTACAGAAATTATTGTTTTTATAGGTATTATACGTATTATTCTTCCGCAGACTATTTCAGACTTTCGTCAACTGGATTGTTTGTTTTCACTCCCGCACAACAAACAGAGAAAACAAAAGAGTTTTCTATGCCGCACACACATGGCGAATCCATGGATCTTATTAAATTTTCATTCTGTCAAAATCCAAATCGGCCTGGGGATAAGTTCATTGGACAGAACGAAAATTTCATTAAAATCCATGAATTCCACATATTCTCATAAATATATGTACTTGTTTTTTTCGCGAAAATTGCCGCTTTAAATTCACGCCAGAATTGTTATTTTCAGTCACTTGCACTCTGCCCTACAGAAATTACTGGAGGGTCTTCCCGAGTTTTTATTTTAATCTTATTTTCTTCTAGAAGATTTTTTAAATTTGCTAAGAAGTTGACCGTTGCATTTTTATTCATCGCGATTTGAACAGAACAGACGTATGCGACACAACCTTTCTTATTTTAGAATTTAGCTCATACGATTTACAAGACGCTGGCGCGCTGTGCACAACAACTTTGTGCACAAGCTCTAGTGTAAATTTTGCACTACCCCCTTGCCCCGGAAACCGCGAAGATATCCAAAACTAGAGCGTGTGCTCCTCTTCCCAGATTGTGCACCCATCGATTTGATTGCAGGTTGTCGGTCGTAGTGTCGTGACCATGTCGTATGTGCAGCGAGCAGTCGGCAGTATATGTATGTATGCATGTACATTTATGTCTATGGGCATAGATTCAGTAGATGGAATGTAGGTTTATCTATAAATCGAATAAGGACACGATGCGGGCTAGATGTGCGATTTGAGATAACAGATATAAAGAAGTGAATTAAGTACTCTTACGATTTTTTTTCTCAGGGGGTGCACGTGCACTTGTGCACATATGGGCGAGCCGCCACTGCATACATGTATAAATTGAAATTTCACAAATTTACTGTTATTTACTTTTTCTTAGCAAATGTCAACAGTCTTAGTATTTAGCGTAGGTATATAAGCTCTTATTGACCAACCTTTATGCAAAGTTGCATATCGCTACCTATAACGGTTTAGAAAAACCGAGGTTAAAATGTAAGCTTAGCTTTAAACGCCCATCACTCCTTTACCGTTACTCAAAACTGAAAAAAAAACTGATATAAAATTTACTCGTCGAGTCCTTTGATTTAAGTACCCATACGTTAAGCTGACCAGACGTAGCCCACGCATTTTGCTGTACAGTACAGCATTTTCACCTGTCGTACAGGATTAGTAAACGTACAGCAAAATGTACAGCATTCACAATGCCACACGAGAAACTTGAATTACTACTAAGCTCCTCGGTAAGGCCTCTTATCAGTATTGTCTGTTTTAACCCAGATAGTCGCACTTTCATTTGACTAGCGTTTATTTTCGATAACACGGGGACTCCTTGGTCGATCGATCCTACCTATCAGCGTTCGACGGTTCCAGCGGTCCAAATCGCACTTTGGTCTTTTCTAATTGAAGATTGTCCATCAAATGTATGGAATAAATTTGACTTGTGGAGCACCCCACTGCTCATAGTCTAAGAAAATTGGACCAAAATATGGCCATCGAACGGCAAAAATCCTACATCGGAAATTTTTTTTGATAATGGTTGGGGATGGTCCCGAGATGATGGCATAGAAAGTCCCAGCCGATCGTGGGTCCGCAACCTTAAGAAAAGGGGGGAAAGGGGGGGGGCCTTTTTTCTGTTTTTTTGCGATTATTTCGAAAACGGTAAGAGATACAGAAAAATGGTCTGAGGACAAAAAAAACTACATAAAATTATCTTTGCAATGATATATAACACATTAGAGTTTAATTGAACATTTCGGCGTTAGAATAGAACATAAATTAGAATATTTTCCTTTTAGACCTTTTTTAAAAGCTCCATAACTTTTGAAAGAATGTCAGTTCAGCCGTAAAATTTTGTACAAGTATTCACAACAAGTTTAAGATAATTTTAACGTAAACGCTGAGTCGCTCCGGTCAAGGACCCCCATTATCCCCCCATTTAAATTTGTCAAAATGGCATGTCCATAACCCCCCCCAAAATTGAAGCAGAGTGCTAAATTTTGGTTTGTTGCAATTGGAGATCATAGTCACCCCACCCACCAAAAATCAGCTCATTCGGATAATAACTAAGGTGACCCATGACAACTTTGTTCTACAGTTTATAACATGAGTAGTACGTAGAACAAACTCCTGATAGGTCACTTTGTATGGGAGACACCATTAGTTTTTATCCGAATAAGCTGATTTTTGGTGGGTGGGGTCACTATGACCTCCGATCCCAACAAACCAAAATTTAGCACTCCGCTCTAATTTTGGGTGGAGTTATGGATATGCCGTTTTGAAAAATTTAAATGGGGGCTAATGGAGGTCCTTGACCGGAGCGACTCATTGTTTACATTAAAATTATACTTGTTGTGAATATTTTTACAAAATTTTACGGCTGAACTAGCGTTTTTTCAAAAGTTATGGAGCTTTTAAAAAAGGTCTAAAATGAAAATATTCTAATTTATGTTCTATTCTATCGCCGAAAAATTCAATTAAACTCTAATGTGTTATATATCATTGCAAAGGTAATTTTATGTAGTTTTTTTCGTAATCAGACCATTTGTCTGTATCTCTTACCGTTATTAAAATAATCGCAAAAAAAAACGAAAAAATGCCCCCCTTTATCCCTTTTATTAAGGTTGCGGACCCCCGATCGGTTGGGACTTTTAATGCCATAATCTGGGGACCATTCCCTACCATAATCCAAAAAAATTTCCGATGTAGGATTTTTGCCGACCAAATATGCCATTTTCTTAGACTATCATATTTGGTGAAAATTTCAAGGCTCTAGCTGTCAAGGTTCAGAAGTTACAAGCGTTGGCGCCCACATTTCCTTAAAACTTCAAGTTCATACTTATCCGCGGTCGGGAGTTACAGCTGCCCAAATCGTACTTTTGTGTTTTCTAATCGGAAATTGTCCATAACTAGAAGCGAATTTTTTTAAATTTGTCAGATTTGTATATAGCATCGCACTGACTATACAAATTTCAAGCCTGTTTAGCTGCCAAGGTTTAGAAGACTCCAACGAGGTATCAGTTTATCTATTGCAATAAACAAAACCAAGCTCTTAAATAAGTATGTACGAAGAGGGCTGCTTTACCACCACCTGCCTCCGAAATCTGGGCTGCGCTACCCCTAGTTTCTTATAGCTTTGCATGTTATAAAATACATTTGTACTTCACATTCTGATGATGTTTTATCAACTAGGACATTGTGAACTTTATGGATCCTGTTAAGTATCAAAAGAACTTGCTTGCTTTTCCAAGCTTCGCCACGTATTTCTCAGAATATCGGCTACTATTCTTCATAAATTCTGATATGATATGAAGATATCACTTATGAAAGGAAGGAGAGTATGTGGTCGTTTTATGGCATGCATCATAGTGGTAGCCTCTTGTTTTGCCCTACCTCCTGGAACAGCACGATCACGGCCACAGAGCACCTCGTGGCATATGATGCTTCCTTCAAATCGGCGTGAAAGGGGGGAGGGAAATAGTATGATTGAGGGTTTGCCTGAAAGCCGAATTCCGCAATGTGTACAGCATTGGACCTTCGGGAGTCTGGTCACCTTACCATACGTCCATCTCCGATCAAAACTAAAAAAGACTCTTCGCGGCACCCTTTTATATTTGCCCTACCAACTTCTAAGTATTTCGTGCCAAAGACTGTTATCATTCTTCACATTCCTAAAAAAAACTCTAAAAACTACTCCACAATGTTAGAAATGAAAACGAGCACTATCCTTTGGCGCACAATTTTTCATAGAAGCGTTTTCGATAATGTGTTGAATGTTTCAGTGGACAAAAATACTTTCGGATTAATTCTGAATGTCTTACGTCTGTTCTAAAGTCGCCAGGTTGCCGTGTGCCATTTGTGTTTTTTTTCTGTTTTTGATAATGGTGAAAAATATTTCGCTCAGATAATTCAATAGTGAGTTTAATATCTTTAATTCCAAACAAACTCTCTACAAAGCCTTGCAGAACTGTGCTGAATTGCTCTCAAGAATCTGAATGAAAGCGGAGCAAGTTTCTAACTATACAGGGTGTCCGGAAACTGCTGCATAAACGCACCGGATTGTGATTACCCACGTGATTTCCAGCAAAAAAGTTGTAAGGAACATACTCCCTTAGCTTAACCCTTTAGCTGCCACAGCCACTTGAAGATTTTTGAAAAAATAATTTTCTTGGACGACTAAAATTTCAATATCTCAAAAGCTAGACAAGCTAGAATTGCAAAATAAGATGATTAGCCAACAAATTTGCCTAAAAAATGAAACTAACAGCACTAAGATCGGATAAGAGGTTTGTTTCTTACAGAACTTCAAAGTCAAATTTTTGTAATTTGACCCTAAAACAATATGATTTTCATTCGCAATTTTTTCCAACTTCTGCCAAGGTGAGGTGCCCGTACGATTCTTTTAAAAATTGGCGCATAGTCTAACGATCATTTCTTTCTTACATCATTTTATTCTAGCTTCGTTATTTCTAACAGTTTTAATGCCTTAAGTGTAAAAAACTAGGGTTAATTTTGGCTCGATTTCAACAGACTTTGGATAGATTTTGACAATTGGAGATCTTTATGAGCAGTGTAAATTGAATTCGAGCTAAAATTAACCCTAGGTTTCTACACTCAACGTATAAAAACTGTTAGAAATAATGGAGCTAGAATAAAATTGTGTAAGAAAGATATGATCGTAAGACTATGCGCCAATTTCTAAAAGAATCGTACAAGCACCTCTCTTTGGCAGAAGTTAGAGAAAATTGAGATGAAAAAATAGATTGTTTTTGGGTAAAATCACACAAATTTGAATTTGAAGCTCTCTGAAAACCAAACGTCTTATCGGATTTTAGTGCGGTTAGTTTTATTTTATAGGTAAGTTTGTTAAAATGATTATGCCGTAATAATCATTTTGTTTCACTATTCTAGCTGGTCCTAATTACAAGGATCTTTAGTGTGAAACTAGTTGCACAACTATAGTGTGTCCATGATACTCTTCAAAAACCAATATAAATTCCAAGCAACAAGAAACTATACTAACCTCTTAGCCCGTCACCTTCTAGTCGTGATATGGCACTGGAAATCTCCTCTTCTGACGGTTCTGCCGTCGTAGTTAATCCTTGATCTGGATAGGAGAAAATTTATCTGTTATTAATGTTAATACTCGATACATTCACACCATCGCTTACCATAGAATATCGTTTCGCGACGCTTCGTATAATTCGAACCGGGCAATGTGAGAACACAATTTATTGGTGTCGGCGACTCTATCCTGGAACGAGGCATTTCAACCGTAACATTACCACTATATAAATGATTTGGCATTTTCCGTATATTCTTAATCGTCTGCACCGGATGATCGTTGTTGAATCTGCGAAAAGAAAGAATGAAAATTCCATCTTATCAGACAACCGAATCCAGCATACAACTTTGTAGTAGCACTCTATCTGGAAATTTGTACGAAATGTATATACGTATCAAGGATTCATGTTTTTTGTAATCCAATATCAGAGACATTGTATCTCGATTCGATTGGAATGCATTCACGGTCTCGAATTCTCGAATTTCCATGCTGACACAGGGATTTTTCAACGGAACAGAATCGTTTTGGGAAAATCTCCAATATAATATTATGTACTTACAATATTGTCAGCACTGGCTCGGGGAAAACATTTTGCACGCTGCACACAATAATCACATCGTTCGATCCGAAATCGACTTTAGCCGTCAATTGGAAATCCGTTTCCGGGACTGTTAAAAGAACGATAAAAAAGAGGAGATTATTTTTTTAAATGGAAAATAATAATGGTTTGCAGACGAAGTTAAGGATGAAATGTATCCGTAGATATTTCAATTGGATTTTGAAATGTTGGTCTTCGAAATGGATAATACAATTTCGTAATTGGAAACTGCGGATAAATATTTTGAATAAATCTCTTCATGATAATAATAATGATGGCTTTCATTTCAATATTTGCATTAAATATTTCTATTACATTTTTTATATAACCTTACAAATAACCTTAACAAAATTCCCAAAAGACAGCAATCGGAAGACGAAATATCGGTATATATACGTATTCAGAAAAATCTTCCGGCATTTCTTTACTTCTTACTTATATACTCTCAACTCGAATGTACCTCTTTCGGTATTCATGACAAACTTTAATCTTGTGCGGATTAAACAAATGCATTACTGACCGGAGTTCGGGTTTAACTGAAAAACTTTTTCAATTTAAGATTAACTATGTTCATAAAGTCTTTTAAAAAAATGTAAAATTTATATTCTGAATTTATAAAGATTTTTTAACTTCCTTTCGTACTTTTGCGCGGTTGTTTTCTTAAAACGTTTGCTAATTTTTAATGAACTATAAAATGAGAAATTTCAGTTTGGGAAGAGAAATATCATGATACTAAAATTGCTTGGTGGCAGCGTACCTATTTATAAGTTCGTTTCGCGCAAGAACTTTTTATTTACGTAAATGAATTTTCATTCCGGTTGATATCATAAACACCAATCTCAAGGTAGGCAACATTGTTCCCTTTTTCCTGCACTAGGTGTTGTCGGCCTGGACCTTATAATTTGTTTATACATACTGCGCATTTTTTTCACAAATATCCACGCCATGACAAACTGTCACTCAAAGGTCTCGAAAAATAGGCCGTTACTTGCAGGGTTACTAACAGTAAAAACAGAGTTTCTGCCAGTCTTGCGTCCGGGTTGCAAGCTGCTGAAACTTTTGTTGCCGAGATGGTTTAATGTCTGCCCCCTAAAAATAACTGCTTTTCCGTATACCACGGCCAAATTTCCTGAAAATGCATTCCACTTAAAAATCTGATTTCATCTTCCTTTCCTTGTTCTTTATGTCGCTCGGCATGCGGTGTATGCGCATCACCCGCTCTGGCGGTAATGTCTCAGCCTATTTCTATGCAGGCTGCTCTATCTTGGATGGTGGTATCGCCGAGACCAATACGTTGATGTTGCTTTTTCATTTGACACATTTATGTGTTATTCGGTCTGCCTCTGGCCTTGGGTCCATCAAGTGGAACTTCCCTTGATATCGCCTTTGCGGGTTCCCAGTCGGACGGCTTTCAGCATGGAAATGCCCAATCCATTTGTCGGTCTTCGAGCTTTTCGGTGAGCCGCCTCCGATGTAGCTGCTTAGAATGTGGTTCGTTTTTGGTTACACCAACTGACATGCGTACATTTTCCTTTCGGTCGCGGTCATTTCTTTCGCTTAACTTTCATACATGGTCCAGCATTCAGACTCATACAACATACAACCGTTTTGTACAATTGGCCCTTTAGTTTCAGTGGCATTTTCTTATCGCAGAAAACTCCAGAGTTTTCTCGACTTGAAATAAGGTGGAACAGAGTACTCGCCCAATGCGTTTTAACTGGTGAGTTGGCCAGATTGATGCGAGGCAAATATTGCCGTGGTACCGTCCGTTTCTACGTTTTAGGTGTAGCCACGTATGTATATCACTTACCACCTTCCTTAATTACCACTCCCGGGATACATTCCCGATGTAACGCCCGCGCTGGCGACCGCAGAACAGTCTGCCGATGGCATGCATCAGGATTTTCAAAGGCATAGTTTAGGTACACTCAGAACACTCTCAAAATACGATAATCCGCGCCTAACGGTTCATATAGTAAGCTAATCGTAGTCCACTAGCCCCAACTGGCGAGACATTATATTGGAATGGATGTTACCCGCTTGTACTAGGACTACGTATGTTTATCATTCTCGCCTGAGTACTTCAGGTGCTTAGTCGCTCAGCAGTGTTATTAATCCACATAAACTCGTTTAACATCTGAGTGAGACCATAGTCCATCACATGGGTCGTGAGTTCGAAACACACCATAAACTGAATTCGTTCACGATGAGTCGCGAACCCATGACCCTGTGCACCGAAGGTGCGCGCACTAACCACTACACCAGCCAGATAGATGCTTTCGTGAGTCACAATCTCTTGCGAGAACTACGGCAGCTAAGTCGTCAGTAACACCGACCAACATCATTCCTTTCCGCATAGTAAGCTTCAGGATTTCATTGCACTCGCAGTTCGTCATATATAATAGAGTTAGGCGTATTTCCTGATTTACTTGGTTTTAAAATGAACACTAAGATTTTGCATGATTGTGGAAAAATCTGTTCTTCGAGACAGGTTCGCCCAATCATCTTTCTTGGCGCCGTCAGAATTGCCATTTTCAGAGATAGCATCCAAGTCAGACGCTTTACCATTCTTAAGCCTATATGAGCCGCTCTCTGTAATCGTCGTAGCTAGGTTCTAGTGAGTATCGAGGGAACAGGGTCAAAATAGTATTTTTGAGCAGCACCCGACATTTGAGTTATGAGGCTCTTTGTCTAATCTTCTTCATGACCACGCTCTGTGCTGCTTAAATTTGCCTCTTCAGAGAGCTGTTTAAAGCAATTTTGTTTGCTCTTTTTAATTGTTTAATCTTTATCGGTCTACGGGGAACGGAGCCGTCCTTTGATACATTCGGTCCGCATGCCAAGATTTTTTCTGTCGATTCGGTGACTACCACAGAACTGAAACTAAGGTCAGACTGCTTTCAAAAATAATATTCGTTTAATGCCCCAGAATATGTCCGGGGTTTGTCAAACTGCGCGGTACAAAAGACAAAGCTGTGAATGACATACGCCAGGGAGGAACAGAGGCGATGGGAGAATTTAACGAACAAATAACGATTTCCAACCGAAGTAAAACTTTTCGGAGTGTCGTATTTGTTTCTCGACTGCACGAGCCCAAGAAATGATGTCGCCAGCCATTTTTACGAGGGTTGTACATATGTGTATTCGTATCGTACATAACTGCGTTCAGAGAACCGGTGAAGTTGCATAGATTAGGGGCAGAGCATATCAGCTGTAGACATGTGTGCCATTGATGCTCGCTACAACTAGTCGATTTGACCTCCCCGATCTACTCCGTTGGAACGCATAACGGCCATGTATCCAAAGAACTACTTCGGCCGTGTTTTTTCAGCAGCTAACCTACAATATACGGGGTAATTTTCATACAAATGCTAACCCGTAGCCTTATTCAGGTCTGCAATTCAAACTCGAATTGCATGCTATTCAGTTTTAATGAGCTTTTCAAAATTCGCCTAAATGTATGCAATCCCAATCACTTCTCGCACGTTTTCCAATGACTATAGCTAAAATAAAATTTTAAAATGAAAAGCTTCTAAGGTATTGTTTACATGTTGCGTACAAGTGTGTGCAAAAAAAAGTTTTTTTTTTGTAAATTTATGTTAAAAATGACGTCTGCCAACTTCTTATTCTGAAAAAATTATGGTTCACGCATAAAAATATGTTTTCATTGGAATAATAGCATTTAAACTTTTGCATTTGTAAAGTGAAAACGGGGCTTTAATATAAATGAACAATATATTGAATTACATTGCAATGCCTACGTAATAGGTAATTTGAAATTTAACCCTCTATGTTTTTTTTGCGCGCCTGGGCCAGCAAACCTGCCCACTATGTTGGAAAAACACGGCCTTCATTGTCCTTATATCTGCGAACCCTCTCCCGTATTTGTCGTACGGGTCGCAGAATGGCAATGCCAATATTCTCCTCATTCACAATCCGTAAGAACGATCTGGTACTGCGTCGCATTGATTCAATGTCAGTTGGAAAAAAAACTCAGTTGTGAGTTGGTTTTATTTCCTCTTGATAAACAGGGCATCCGGTGCCTCCAGATTAGTCGCTTGCTTGAGTACGAATTCACGCCCTTATCAGCGACTTCACGGCGAAATTGATTTGAAGATTCACCTCCAACCGCTCAATGTACGCCTCGTTGTGAGCGAGGTCTATTCTTTGTCTCCCACCGCAAGTTTCTACAATCGTATAGCAGTAAGTTCCAACAAAGCATTACTACGGGTTTTTATTGGAACGCTAGTTCCCCAACTCAACTGTGTGATCACCAAATCACGAACGAGCACCCAGACTTGCTTCTTCCTGGTGCTATGCTGCGAAACGTGGACCCCCACCCAAGCCTCCTAAACTTAACTGGACAGATTCGCACGAAAGGTCCTTCGGCAAATTTTCGGGGCCGTTCGCAAGCGAAATCAATGGAGCATCCGGTACAATCACGAGTTGTAGGAATTTTACGATGAGCTGGAAGTAGGGATGTCAAAATCCGGCCCATAACCCCGTTTTCGTTTTTTTTCGGTTTCTTGCCAGGCTGGTTAGACCGTCCGGTTTTAACCGGGCTCAAAGTACCGGTTTTCCGGTTAACCGAGTCTTTTTATTGATTTCCTTCGGATTTTAGTAAAAACACACTCGTAATGCTGTTGTTGTAATGTGTTCGTATCACATGCTAAATCAAATCAAAATGCACGTATAGGATGCGCCAAAGAAACTTATTTATTTGAAAAAACTCCCCAGCGGTGAGTTGGATGGAAGGGGGCGTATCTGGAAGGGGAGTTCCCCAAGTTTGTTTCCCATTCTAGTCAGATGCCATCATGCTCTGGTCTAGAGAGCAGCGGGCCTTCGCCGTCGAGAGCTTCTTTTCTAACGGTCGCATGATCGAGGATTTTTTTTAAATGAACGCTAGGTACGTGTGGTTTCAGCAAGATGGAGCCACAGCACACACAACACCAGGCTGAATGAATTTGTTGCGAAAATATTTCCCCGATCGCCTTATCTCTATCAGATTTTAAAAACGAAATTTTTTATAGGGGACAACGCTGACTGAAAAATCAAGAAAATATAAAAAAAATTATGAATTTTGAAAGATTTTTTTTCCGGTTTTAACCGGATGGACAAACAACCCTCCGGGTTAAAACCGGGAGGAGAAAAAAAACCGTAAACCGTTCTGAAAGTACCGGTTTTCGGACTAACCGACCGGTTTTTGACATCCCTAGCTGGAAGTATCGAAATTCGTGAAGCTTCAACGATTGGAATGGGCGGGGTATGTACAATGAATGCGCCTGTCGTGTTTAGACAGAACAAGAACAAGATGAAAACCCGGTTTTTTTTAGAAGAGATTCGCGAGGAGCAAGGCAAGGGAAAATTAAATTTTCATATAAAAACCGGTTTTGTTCTCGCGTGTTTGTTCCCCGTGTAGACAGGCCCAATGGACAATATTCGCATGCCAAAGAAGGTGATGGACGCACAACGAATTAATGGAGCGAGATTGCGTGGAGGACGGAGAACTCGCTGGAACCTGGAAGTACTGAGTGGCTGAGGACGCCCACCATCTGCTGGGCTTCCGAAACTAGAGCTTGCTTGAATACTCCAGGTGAAGTATTTAACCACGTTTAAATGCTGATGCTGATGCTACAGCGATTACTTGCATGACTCGCACAAAATGCCTACACTTTTTGTACGTAGCGCCCCAATGTACTATGTACATGACTAAAGCAGCCAAAACCTCCACAATGAAAGTCGCTACTGCAAAAATAACCCTAAAGGTACATTTTCCTCGACACGACTGCACGACAGCGACTCGCTCATTCCATATAAAAACTCGTTTCTCTCTCATTTTAAAAACGAGTTTTTATATGGAATGAGCGAGTCGCTGTCGTGCGGCCGCGTCGAGGACAACGTACCTTAAAGGTATATTTTCCTCGACACGACTGCAGGACAGCGACTCGCTCATTTCATATAAAAACTCGTTTTTAAAATGAGAGAGAAACAAGTTTTAAATGGAATTAGCGAGTCGTTGTCGTGCGGCCGCGACGAGGACAACGTACCTTAAATCGTTAAAACACCAGTATGTACCTACTTACTAGTACGAGTGCTCGTTATTTAGGGCAAAGTTAAAGATCGTATTGGTCATATCTGTTTCACTAATTTTCGAAGGGAGTTTGAACATTCAAAGCTTCAGCTAAGTAGTTTTTTCCAGTATGATCATATGCCGAAACTTTTAAGAGCTCGGCAACAGCTGCTTTCTCGTACCGGAACGATCACTTGCTTCAAGAAGAATCTCGAGGGTGCTAGGACCGTCTCGACTCAAGCACAATAACGACGATATTGAAAATTTTGATTGAATTTTGGGTCCTGCTGCTCGCTAAACAAAATCCTGGCTACGCCCCTGCGGAAAATGTTTAAAGCTTCGATTTAAACTCTTTCCACCTTTGACGATCTCCGATGAATGATTTTCAACAATTAAGTTACCCTCATAAAACTCTCATCTCTCATATGGCCTGAATGCATTTATTAATTAAGGACATATACCCGCCAACAAATTAAAAAAAAAATCCCAACACTAGAACTGAAACTCTTGAGTTAAATGCACTCATCGTCCAATTTATCTGTCATGAGATCCATGTCCACTTTTCGGAAATTGGCTACTGATATTGCTCTTGCGAAACACATTCTCATCATTCTGATCTTTGGATACATTTGCCTATATCCTCTCGATACAGGCTTCTCTCTATGCACATAAAGCTCAACAACTCTGGATAATTACCAATTATCTGTAGACGTGATGACTTTCGGTCGGTTGATTGAAACGTTTGCACAGAACACGTGTATTCACCGGTCATATTCCATTCTGGCTTTATAATTGAAATGGCCCGATGTCGATGATGATAGTCGGTTGATAATGAGAACGATGTGTCAATTCGGGATTTCATGGAGCTCTGTGAACAGACAAAAAAAAACCAGAGAAATCAGGATAAAATACATAAAATGACGGAAATTAATTATTACTAATTAAAGGCAACAGGATACAGTTTCAACATTTTATCGTTGAGTTATTGATGAATTTTAAATAAATGCATATAAAAACTTCAGTGAAGGATTAATATGGTGCAAAAAAGAGAAAAGTTTCGTTGTAACGTTTTTACATACACTACCCCTGTTTCCTGTAAAAAGCTACACTCGTTTGTGCGTTACGTTAAGGGGCGAGGAGGCCAGGAAAAGGGGAAATTTTCTTAATTCACAATGATGTAAACGTACATAAAAACCTTTCAAAAGCATAGATCCCAAATATTTCATGTGTCGCTTATTATATTCTCGAATACGTATTATACTCGTCATGCTCAAACTAGCTAATTAACAAGAGTCCTTACTAGCAAATCTAATTTCCCAAACAGAAATCCTAAAAAAATCCCTAAGCAAACAAATCTATTTTAATCCCAAACCTGGATTTACCAAAGCTGCTTAATTCCGCGCGAACACTTTTATTCATTAAATATACGAGGCGCACAAAAGTCGTTAACTAACGACAAAGTCAGTTTTGCAATTTTCCATTTCCGCATGAAATACACCACCCCAAATTAATCAACATCTTTTCAGAAATTCTGCAACAAAATTACATTTTAAAATGAATTGCAGTTAGAGTTTCTCATAAGGCTACATGCATAGTAGGTACAGCGAGTGGCATATCATTTTCTTTCCTCTTGCGCCGCATTCCTACATCATAGGTACATGAACCTAAACTTAAACTGCATCACAGCGCGCACGGGCACTGAATGTAGCCAAAGTTTACATTATCATAATTCAAATTTCACCTTATTCCGCCATAAGTTGTTACCCACCCATAGAGTCATTCGTCCCTTTCGCCTTTCCAGGATATATGTAAGTAAAGTAAGTATGATGCACTCAGCGTCGACTGATGCCGCATATAGTACCAACCATTCGCTGCATAATATCATCGTTCGTCGACTTCATATTCGCATAATAACTGAAATTTTGTAGTCAGCGTTGTAACAAAAGTTTTATGGGGAGGGATAGCGTATTAAAAAAGTTGCGCGACGCGATGTGATGCTGCGAGAGATCAGTGCCCAGGTAATGCACCATATGTCTGTCATACAACTATACCGACTTACAACAGGATGTGCTTTAGCACCGTCCTGTCGCGCTTTCATATCGCACCAGATGCATAAGTTTCATACGATTACACATATCCAGGATGGCTATGCTACACCTGTATGCTACCGTATTATTAAATTTTGTGCAATTTTGGCTTTAGTTGGGAATTAAGAATTCCACTGAGATACATACATACTCGTACATAGGGACATGGCCCATTTTTTTCGTGCACACGTGTGTTCAAACGAAAATCCTGATTTACTATTTTACAGGAATTAACCACCGAAACGCAAACGGATGATGAGAAAAAAATTCAACCAAAAATCAATAAAGCAGATGAACTGACGGTGAATGCTTTATTTCATATAGTAAAAGGGTAGCAGCGAATCTCGTAAATGCATGGTCCAAGTGGATGGAATTAAGTTACTATTTATAATACATTCATACAAGGATATGAGACCGATAATATGACATAATTTGCGTAAGTCCAAACAAAAAGCGATGCACGTATTTGCAATTCAATAGAATTAATAACAATATGATTTGCATGAAATGGAATGAATTTCATTGAAATTCTTATTTTCATGATTTCAACTTCTTTTGGCATGATTTCACTAGCGATAAGTATTGATGTTTTACCTTCAACTTGTGATGCTTTCATCATCGATGTTTTGGGTTTTATGATCGGCGTTTTCCTTCTACTCATGTTTGCTATGACTCAGTTTCCGATAGTCTATTCACCTAAAATAACAGCACTTTGGTGGAGGTCACTAGTTTGCACTCAGTTAGGTTGGGGTAGACGTTACTGATTAATTTAGGCATACAACATTCCAGCACGGACAAATGGACAGCACAAGTGGCCACTCGTAACTGACAGGGCTGCGGAGGCTGCGCCCTAATACATACGTTTCACTCGTGGAAAACTAAAATATTTGTAGTTTTCAGGCCCTTGATAACCAGAACAGGGATTCCACCGTGTAAGTATCATGAATCGATAACATAAGTAGATCAGAAATCTTTCCCTAAAAGAAGACTCTTTTTTCCTTTGCGAGGATCCCATATTTTCATGCGTTTCATTACAAGGCTTCTGAGCTGCAGAATACAATTTGAACTGTCACATGAATCCGCTCCGGGAAGGTAGTGGAATTTATCAACATTTAATTTCATTCCATCTGAAAGGGATTTTACAGCTTTGCCCAGTTAGGAGCTTTTCACACATACGGCCAGATTACGTAATCGGTGCAAATTTCTTAACTTCAGCTGTCGAATTCCATACAATTTTGAATTCACCACACCGCAAACTATACGTAATCTGGCCAGATTTAGTACAAGTGTGAAAACCTTCTTAGGAACCTTGAGAACGAATCTCACACTTCCGTGTCTTTCAAGTTATTTAATCAAGATTCAGTAAATTTCTAAACACGCGCAGGGTCTTTTTTTGGGGTTGGGTACGATATCCCGCACATCATATTCCTGTTTTTCAAAATACCGAAATTCATTATCCCTCCAGTTAAAAATCCCGCGCACTTGAAATCCCGTCTAATCAAAATCCCGCCAATTTAATATCCCGCAATTTAAATAACACGCTAATTTAAAATACCGCTCTTCAATATCCCGTTTTTCAAAATCCCGTCATAGAAGATAAGTATTCTTTCATAAATCACGCGCGCGATTTTTGGAAGATTACTTATCGACGATATTAAAAAGCTCCACCGTATTTACCGTTAAAATAATGGGTCTCCTCGTATGGGGATACTATTCTCTCGGATATTCACGATCAGGTGACTTAATTTGAATAATAGCTGTTCTGGTCTTTCAATAATCGAGATCAAAGTACTCCCTATATGGCAGTCTTGTTCTGTGCAGGCTGAATTACCATCTTAATCGAAGTCTTTCAACGGAGTTATGTCAACAAAATATTGCATTAACTGCTGGGAGTCACATAACATAACTACTGATTTATTAGCAATGGAAATAATTTTTGGCGGTATTTTGACGGAATTATTTCACTAGCGGGATTTTTAGTGGGCGGGATTTTGATATGGCGGGATTTAGTAATGTAAAACGGGATTTTTTGTAAAAAGCGGGATTATAGACGGGCGCGATTTTGTTTTTCGGGATTATGTAGGTATCCCCATTTTTCGTTATATGGCGTAGAAAATCAATCTCGACGGTCCTTTGTTAAGATTTGGCTCTAAAATTAAAAAAAAAAAACTAACAGGCGTGACAGTCCATTTTTGGACCAAGGTCACAGATGTGTATGTGACATCCAATTTCCAAGATCTTAGCTGCTTTTTTGTTGAGGTGTTAAGATCAACAGCACGCTCAGCAATGTTATTTGTCATGAATATCAGAGTCCGTCATAGTCATAGATAGTGAGTTCGAAAAACACCATAAACTAAATTCGTTCACGGTGAGTCTTGAAACCATGATTCTGTGCACCGAAGGTGCGCGCCAGTAAGCAATACACCAACCAGACTATTCTAAAATTTAAAATAAATAACAGGCGCGACAATCCAACATTGGACTAAGGCTGCAGGATGTGTTAGTGACATCCTATTTCCAAGATCTTATCTGCTTTTTGTTGAGGTAATGAGATCAGCATCACGCTCAGCAGTGTTATTTATCCCCATAAATGGGTACTCGTTTAACATCTGAGTGAGATCATAGTCCGTCACAAGCTCGTGAGTTCGAAAAACACCACGGCTCATGGTGAGATTCGAACTCATGACCCTGTGCACCGAAGGTGCGCGCACTAACCGCTAGACCAGCCAGACTAAAATTTGCCTAACAATATTTTCGTGACCGACAATTGCAACTTCTAAGAAAATCATGATGTTGAAAAATTTCATAAAACTACGGAGCTAAAATTTTGCACAAATTGATGCAGGCTGTTTGTATGTTTGAATCACCGGAAGTGGAAGTTGTTTCATTTTGAAGGATGTGTCCGTCACATGTACATAAGCCCGCCACTATTTTGTTCAGTGCTAGTAATCTCTGATAGCTTAGGTGTAGGAAGTAGGACTACGAAACGAGAGGTACCCGGTTCAATTCCCAGTAGAAGCAAAGTGAGAAAATAAAGTTTTTAAAATATTGTAAAAATAAAAATAAATAAAACAAATTAAAATAAAAACAAATTAAAAAAAAATTAAAATAAAACTAAAAATAAATAAATAAAAAAATAGAAAAAAAGGGAAAAACATTTTTTCACTTTTTTAATTTTACAATCCAAACTTTTTAAATTTAAAGTGAAAAATTTTAAAAATAAAGTGAAATCTCTTTGAAAATAAAGTGACATTCAATTTTGATTTGACATGCAGCAATTTTAAAAGTACAAAAATCACTTTTATATTTCCACTATTGATTCAAAATGAAATATTTTTGAATTAAACGTAAACGTATATGGAGCCAAATCATATTAGAAAATGTTTGAATCATAGCTATTATTTTTGATTTTATAACGATTTTTTTCTCTGTGTAATAGGTACGCCCGAAAAAACTTTTAGCCCGAGGAGAGTGAAGGGTATCCAAATTTCGGCCGCGCCCGAAATTAGCCTCGTTTTTTTCTAGTTTGATCGTTAGGCCACATTTTTCTAAGAAAAATCTATTTGCACAATGAAATTTTACTCAGTTGTGTGCCTGATCTATACACCCTAAATGCGATAGCGCGAAGTGTCCCTCATTTGCCCAGAAAAAAAACGTTGTTTTCCCTCTCCTGCAAAAAAGGTATTAAGCGAAAACATTTACAGGAATTTTTGGTTTTGGGGAACGGCTAAAATTCCGGCTGAATGAATTTTAGCAAAAAACCGATAAAAACATACAAAACAATGACATTACGAAATAAAATAAACAAAGAACTTCATAATGTAGATTTGTTTCTTCCTTGTAATACTACTCGTAAGCTTCGGCCTAAATTTTATGCAGATCTGATCTCTTAGCAGTGGAGAAACAAGTTGACTCAAGGCCATCCTGCCAACTTCTTAAGTGTACCCTGTAAGTCACAGTTCTTCTGAGGTTACGGATGCTAGGAAGCATACATTTAGCGAAATTATTTAATGTTATAGGGCATAATGATACATGGCTGGGCAAAGCAACAGATACAGTGAGAAACGGCAAATGGGGGAATTAAAAGATCGACTACCCCACGATCGTTGAAACTAAAACCAAATTGGTCGTTTAGTGGTTAAGGCCGCGTACACATACAGTGCGACGCCGAGCTTTTCCGGGCCGGGCGATGCGATGCGACGCGATGCGATGCGATGTGTGCACACTCATTGCGATGTCGGGCCGGGCGATGCGATTTGTTGCGAGCCGACGCGATTTCTTTCTATGGCAAGAAAAACAGATTTTTCAAGGGGATTTCATACGGCGCTGGCTCGTACGATTTACTGCTAATAAGGCTATGATTTCAGATCGACTTCGTGACATAGGGATTCGATGGTTCTACCATTGATATTTTCAATATACATACAAACGTGTCGGTATATTTATGTAGTGTTGTAGATAATTGTGGGTATTAATGAATGAATTGTCGCAGGTAATAATAATGTAATGTAGTACCATTGGTATTTTCTATATACCTACATACGTACTTGTCGATATGGCCATGTAATGTTGTAGATAAATTGTAGGTAGGTCATGTAATAATGAATGACTGAAAGACGTAGGTAACCTTTCTGGAAATTTGCAGTGTTAGCTTAAGCGTTTCAAAACAATTTTCGGGCGGCATTTGGATTTGGTGTTAATTGTTGTTCAAATATGTATGAATGGGTGCAATAGGTAATTTTTGGAAACATGCATTGCAATAAAACCCAGTTTCTAGCGTACGCGCACTTTTATGAGCCTGCCGGCCAAAAAATTGCCTCCCCGTTTCTCGGGGAAATACACGTCCAATCGCCGTAGCAGAAACACTAAGGTAAATTTGGGTCGCTGATTCCGAATTTGATGTCAAAAACAAGAAATGTTTTTTGGGGTTGCCCTCCCCCAAAATTGTACCCCTGTTTTTTTCTCGGGGTAAAACTCGTCCAATCGACGTGGCAGAAACACTAGGTAAATTTGGGTCGCTGATTCCAAATTTGAGGTCAAAAACCAAAAAAAAAATGTTGGGGTTGCCCGCCCCCAAAATTGTGCCCCTGTTTTCTCGGGGAAATACTCGCCCAATCGGCGTGGCAGAAACAGTAGGTAAATTTTGGTCGCTGATTCCAAATTTGAGGTCAAAAACAAAAATTTTTTTTTGGGGTTGCCCGCCCCTAAAGTTGAACCCTTGTTTTCTCGGGGGAATACTCGTCCAATCGGCGTGGCAGAAACACAAGGTAAATATGGGTCGGTGATTCCGAATTTGAGGTCAAAAACAAAAAAAAAAATCTGGGGTTGCCCGCCCCCAAAATTGAACCCCTGTTTTCTCGGGGAAATACTCGTCCAATCGGCGTGGCAGAAACACTAGGTAAATTTGGGTCGCTGATTCCGAATTTTAGGTCAAAAACAAAAAAAAAATTGGGGTTGCCCGCCCCTAAAATTGTACCCCTGTTTTCTCGGGGAAATACTCGTCCAATCGGCGTGGCAGAAACACTAGGTAAATTTGGGTCGCTGATTCCGAATTTGAGGTCAAAAACAAAAAAAAAAATTTCGGTTGCCCGCCCCCAAAATTGTACCCCTGTTTTCTCGGGGAAATACTCGTCCAATCGGCGTGGCAGAAACACTAAGGTAAATTTGGGTCGCTGATTCCGAATTTGAGGTCAAAACAAGAAAAAAAATCTCGGGGTTGCCCGCCCCAAAAATGGTACCCCGGTTTTCACATCACCGTATGTTCCCACAACTGAACTATCTACCGCTGCCTTTATTAATAATTCATTGCAAATACATGCGCTGTACGAAATTTTCTTATACGTAAGCGTACGCCACAAACCGGGTTGTGCTGCACTGCATATTACCACAAATCTTACTTCTTTGACCCATTCATAGATAGGTACAACCACAACTGTCAAATCCGAATACCGCCCTTTTTTGGGGGTACGGGTACGCTACGATCTGGGTTGGACAGCACTGTAGCACATTTCCACAAAGGCTATTTAGTAGACCAATCCATTATTACATCACCTACATACGGCTCTATCCCTTCATTTAATACCTACAAATCTCTAACACTATGCAACACGTCACCTATGTATGTATATATGTATAAATATTCCCAATGGTAATGCAACTCGATCTACACAAAGCATGCCTCTCATGTAGATGTCTCCCTATCAGCATCAAACAGTACGAAACCAGTCTCTTTATGTACGATTACATACATACAATACACCATGCCACTACGAACCCGATCCAAACACAAATCGCATCGTCCATGTCGCTCACATCGGCGACAAGGCACCTTGCAGCAACTGCTGAAAGCACGATGATTCGACATAGAAAAGTTCTCCATCTTACAGCCACATGCCACTAAGAACCCGGTCCAAACACAAATCGCATCGTCCATGTCGCTCACATCGGTGACATGACAAGGCACCTTGCAGCAACTGCTGAAAGCACGATGATTCGACATACAAAAGTTCTCCATCTTACAGCCACATGCCACTAAGAACCCGGTCCAAACACAAATCGCATCGTCCATGTCGCTCACATCGGTGACATGACAAGGCACCTTGCAGCAACTGCTGAAAGCACGATGATTCGACATAGAAAAGTTCTCCATCTTACAGCCACATGCCACTAAGAACCCGATCCAACCAAACACAAATCGCATCGTCCATGTCGCTCACATCGGTGACAAGGCACCTTGCAGCAACTGCTGAAAGCACGATGATTCAACATAGAAAAGTTCTCCATCTTACAGCCACATGCCACTAAGAACCCGATCCAAACACAAATCGCATCGTCCATGTCGCTCACATCGGCGATAAGGCACCTTGCAGCAGCTGTTGGAAGCACGATGATTCGACATAGAAAAGTTCTCCATCTTACAGCCACATGCCACTAAGAACCCGATCCAAACACAAATCGCATCGTCCATGTCGCTCACATCGGCGATAAGGCACCTTGCAGCAGCTGTTGAAAGCACGAGGATTCGACATGGAAAAGTTCTCCATCGTACAACCCGACGTCGCATCGCAAGCAGTCTGAATGGTACAAGCAGGTTCGTGCTGGTTCCTATCTAAATGCTAAGAAATTTTTTTTCTTGCGATGGGAAGCTTATCGCATCGCATCGCGTCGCCCGGAGTGTGAATGGGCTGTAAAGTTCAAAGTCTTCAGCGTAGCACATAAATGGACAATATTTTTCGATCGTGCCACAGTAGTACTCGTATTCTTTTCCACGAAGGTACTAGTAGTGTAGTTCCGAGGTGATTTCAGATTGCAAAGTGTGGTGGAGAAAATTTTTTTTTGGGTGTTGAGCTCGAATCCGGAGCTTCCCACCAAAATTTCGTTGCGGAACAGGATCAAAACCGCGAAAAAACCCAAAATTTTCGGAGTTTTCCCGTTTTTTTGTTTATAACTCCGAAAGTCTACATTTATCCGAAAACCTGTCCATGAAAATATTAGAGAAAACATAACTGCGGGTCCAACGCGCCATTAATCATTAAAATGTGTTAAGCGGTATTGCTACAATTGATAGTCATTTTTTTGGGTTTTTTTGCAATTTTGACCCTGTTTTGCAACGAAATTTTGGTGGGAACTTATAGATTCAGTTTTGCACTCCAAAATACACAATGTACAAGATAAATGCAACTTTTACGACCAAAAATGAAAAACCGTTCAATCTCAAAAAATTTTTTATAAAATGGAACTATGTTAAAAATGGCAAATTTAAATTATCCACTGTAGTAATACCGCTCAACAGATTTTTAATATTTATGTCTCTTTGGACGCGCAATTATGTGCTCTCTAAAATATTTATGGAGAGTTTTCGCAGAAATAAATAGTTGCAGAATTAGGAAGCGAATAACGGAAAAACAGCAAAAATTTTAGGGTTTTTCACGATTTTGACCCTGTTCCGCAACGAAATTTTGGTGGGAAGCTCCGGATTCGTGCTCAGCACCCCAAAAAACATAAGAAACAAAAAAAATTTGTCTCCACCACATTTTGCAATCTGATGTACTAGCTTTATCACGTAGTAACTACACTATAGGGCCATACTGCTTGATTAACCAAAGTTTTATGGTAAAATTAACTGTCCAGTTCAATTTTAATGGATTTTTCTGAACGTTCTCAAAATTTGGTTACAAGGGTTAGTCTGTTAGTCTCATTATGATGTAATCGCTGACATTTCAATTACCAAAAAAAAATGTTTTAGTCTACATGCTCATTTAGTCGAAATTTTCGTATTTTGACAAATTAATTGCTGCCAACTCAACAACAATATGTCATACAAACATTTGTAGAAATGTTTGGGTATTTAAATTTTACACGACAATAAGTGTACAGGAAAATTTCATAATATTGAGGTTTTTTGGTGATAAATATTAAAAATGATGTCTCGCAGTTTATTATACAGTGAAACCTGTCTAAAGAGACCACTTTCGCTTAATAAAGGTAATAAACTTAGGGAACAAAATCATCAATTTAGAGACAATGTACAAGTTTTTTCCGAAATTAAAACTAACGTGAGTGATTTCAAAGCTACTATTTTCTGAAGAAATCCACGACCTAAATTTCCACCCAGAATTGGACAGAGCAACTTAACTTTAGTGACAGAAGGTGTCTTGCAAAAAAAATTGACTGGTGCATTTAGTAAAGATACGTGGAATGTGAAGATAGTGCATCTATTGCATATTTCATTCAATAATTCTATTCTGCTCACGCACGATAAAAACTCTGTTCAAATGATGTGGAAAAAATCCAATCAGCTTCCAAAGTATATAAAATGATAAAAAATCACGAGTGTACATAAAAATTCATACACTTTATTTTCTTGAAATGATACTCACAAATTCTCCATGATTAAGTTCAAAATCCAATCCAATTTAAAATGTTTGTTACTGCCAGGCCAGCATCGTCCGCTTCGGTCAAAAGGTGAAACTCAAAAGGGACGAAACTCCTCTTCAATTTCTGCAAGTCAGAAATTGCAGGGATGGAATCATTCAAAAAACGACGATGCTGCCCGATGGCAGAAGAGCAAACTAAAAAACTACTGTGCTGCCCAACGGCAGATGAGCAAACTAAAAGACGATTGTGCTGCCCACTAGCGGACGGGCCGATAAAATATAAAAGGAAGTAAGTCCCGCCATCTAGTGGTCAACACATTACAAATCAACGTTAATTTAAAAAAAAGCGTTACAAATTAAAATTACGATGAATCGATATTATTGATTAATGCATGACGTAACAAACTCAATTCTCTACAAAACTCAAATCTTTGGGTTCTTCCAATGGTAGTTCGAGTTCGGGTTTTTTCCAATTTTGGCCCGCAACGAAATTTTGGTAGGAAGAACAAACAAAATTTTCTCCGCCATGGTCGCTTTATACGGGCACATCGCATTTCTTACGGTCGCTAATAGAGGTGGTCGTTTAAGAAGGGTAAAATTTGTATAGAGAAATGAGTGATGTAGTGGTCGTTGGTCCGATAAACAGGTGGTCGCTTAATACGGGGAACAAATGCATGGAGTTGTATGGAAACGAATTCCGTTCCCGAAAAAAACGGTCATTATGAGAAGTGGTCGCTTAATACAGGTGGTCTTTTAGGCAGGTTTCACTGTATTTAAAAAAATTATATTTCAAAATTTAATAAAATGCCTGGACTGGATGAAATGAATCCATGCAAAAAACCGGCCGGTCGCATTTAGTAATATCTTCTGGTAAGCTGTATAGTTCCGGGCTAAATTTACTGGGAAAATGGCTAAATTGGCAACACTGAACAACCCGTCGTCAGTTATCGTTTTCCAGGAAAACATTCGTATGCGCACCCTTCAGAAATTTTTGGAAAAAAAAACTATTATGAACCTGGCGACATCACTTTCGAATTTTTGATTTTTTCCTACACTAGGGGGCCTCGCCCCCTGCTCGCTACGCTCGCTTTATTTTGCCCAGACTGATGTTTCGTTTGACAAAAAAAAATCTTTCCACTTTAACATGTTGCAAGGAATACGTCGAATTACCAAAAACCTTATATGTAAAATGACGCTATTTACGAGAAAAGTAACTAAAATTAAACAAGAACCGTGATTTACTTACCGAAGGAAATGGCTTATGTTCTGGAATCCACTGATAAATTTGAACACCATTCAGTAGCCATTTTAGCACAAATCCTGTTTCACTGGTATCCACATCGTACTCACAATCCAATATAAGAGGATCGGGATCTTTTACATCCTCCACTGTATACGTCGTTGGAACTTTAAGGTTCGTTATAACAACCGCTACCGAAACATCTGAAATGCACAAAAAAAAGAGAGTAAGTCATTAAAAGCTTCTTCTCATTATTGTTATCACTATTGCGAATAAATCTTTCTGATTTCGCACAAGTCTTTCCTTCAACTATAATGAACACTCTCTCAAAAAAAAGCGCGACTAACGGCACTTGTAATTATTCGGAAAATACTAACGAATTCCAAAGAAAAGCTTCAAAATCTTATAGCAGACAACCCAATGCAAAATTTATGCTATTATAAATATTCATGAATCCATTTACTTTCCCATTATTTTTCTTGCTATTTATATACATTTATATGTGTTCTTCTTTTTTTTTTGTTTTTTTCTTGATTGTTTACTTTGCAGCCTTTTTGCCGCGTAAGAAAGGCAACAGCAGAATAAAAATATATAAAAGCCGTCAGCTTAATACTGACAAGACGTATGTATGTACAATAACGACAGCAGTCACACTCAAGGATTCAAAAGACCAAAAACGTAGGAAGGACAGAAAAAAAAAGAAATGCAAAACACCAAGTCAAGAAAACACAGAAAACTGAAAAAGATTTTTGACAAAGATAAACTTTTCTCGTTATTCTTTGCACAACGCAACGATTCATTTTCTTGAATTTTTTTGTTGCGTTCTTTCAAACGGTTTTATATTCTATATGGACGAAACGTATGATTTCTTTACGTCTGCACAGCTCTCGTATTAGGTACCGAGTACGATATATCCTTAGTTTCTTTTCATAGCAGTTTTTTTTTCTTTTCTTTCTTTTTACTGTGAAGTGGCACAACACACGTACGAGAATAAAGTTTGGTTTGTTTTTTTCGTGATGCTCCTGTGCTCTGACTCCTTCATATACAGGGATTTTGTAATATGTTTTCCCCGCATGTTTCTTTTTTCTCTAGAGCCGAAGTAAAGCGTCTGGTACGATACCGTTATCATATTGAAATGCTTGGCCTGTCCCATTCAACAGACTTTATATGAAAGACTCAGTGAAATCCCATCATCTTTGAGGTTCACATTCGTTTGTCTATCCATTACCATCCAATATATGGTTCGGTGGATATCCTTTTGAATCCTTGCGTATATCCTGCAATGCCAACTTACGGTTTTACATACCTAGACGCAAACACAAAAAAAGCAGTACTTCTGCGTCAATAGTGCGGGACTTTTTTTCATATTTCGACCGCATGTGCTTGCAGACATACCGAGTAAGCGTTTTTGATATGTTTTGTAGAATGCATATGAAGTTTCACTGTAAAGTGAATGTACAGCAGAAAGCAACTAGAACTACCTATGCAGAATAATGCTGAAGAGAGAGAATATAAATCGTGAAAGGGTTTCGTTTTAGTTTTTTTCTTTTCTTTTTTACGTTACTCTAGCTTTACCTACCCCGCGCAGCAATTCCTGTGCGACACGCTTTGTGCACGCTCTGTATACGACGTAGAACCACTTAAGTCCTTCGTTGTAGCTTCACTGCCTCTCAACGGATTTTCATTCATTTTGCACTATTCCCCGTAAGTGTATGAATATGAAGAAGGAAAAATATTGCAGAGACAAGAGCCCATCGTATAATACCTTCTTTGCTAGATTCTTTCTTTTTCGTGAATAGAATCAGACATGTGTGAATTTTCTTGCAAAATTGTGGTTATTTTGAAGGTTTGCCGCGCTCATAGGGAGAGATGCAAATTAGTTTTTAATGAGATACGCCTTTGGTGGTGTTGCTGGCTTTACTGTAGTTTGTGAAAAAAAAATCCTTTGTGAGACTTCAATTTAGAGGATTACTTGAAGCAACTATGGTTTATTTATTGTATACGAAATAAGTATGAACTTTGTGTCTTTAGAGTTTTTTTTCTATAAAAGGAAGCAGCCATCATAATATCCGTACAAAATACCTTGGGGACTATGGAATGTATGCTCCCTAAATAATGAATGTATTCTTTAAGTGGCTTTCACCTTTTACTCCTTAGTTGCAAGAATTATAGGAGAGACCTTTGGAGTTTTACAATTTCAAAAAAACCAAACAGTAAAGTGGGTACCGCAGCTTATCCCAAAGTTCGGTATTTCTGCGATACGAATTACCATAGGGGGCAACGTTAGCAAAAAAGCTCTCGGGTTATTTGTTCTACGAAATATTGTACAAAGTATAAACCCTCCAACAATTTAAAAACCTATTTCTCCGCCTCATCTCTTATCCCCACAAAAGTCAAGTTCAACTATAGAAGAGTCATCTCGCTCAACGCCGCCATCATGCCATACAATAAAACTTTTTAAATGCCATTATGTCTTGTTGACATTCACGCAGTCTTTCACTAATACGTCCTCCGTCATTGCTTTCCGCAAGCTATTATGTAGGGACGGTGACTAAATAAAGTTTATACCAGGATGCCTGATGGCATCTTTTGCAGCCAACGCGACGCGTCGAAATACAAATTTCTTTTTTTCTTTTTCACTGAAACACGACTACTTTTCTATATGAGGCTACATATAATAGTAAGAGTACACTTTCTCTGAAATCATTTCAGAATTCAGTGAGACAAGCTTTTGGTAGATCGATATTGAAGAAGGTCAATCCTGGGATGTTGTTTTTTTTTCATTAAATTATCCTCAGGACAGACAAGATGCAAAAGCGCCACATTCCCATTTGACGTCCCAAATGCGTCATTTTGCTTCATTCCAATAATATTGTCGTGTATAAAAGCTATCTTTTTCTTCTGTGACTATTGATGGGAAAAATTAGGTTTTATGAGTGGTAAGAGTAAAATATCAAGTAGGGTCGTTTGACTAAAGAATAATCAAGGACATCTTAAATTTGTTTACAATATGGATCAGAACCGGAAAACAATTTTTCTTTGGAAGGTGATATAACAAGGATTTGAGATAACAACACATTGCGATCGTAGCGATGCGAACAACTGAGGTGCATTCTTAATAAGTTCTTAATGTGTTACTAGTGTCACAGTCATAACTTTTGCCAGACTAACGCTAACGTCACAGAAAAACGAAGGATTGCTGCCGAAAACATCACCCAGGAAAGAGCTAAGTGGAAACAAAGATTCGATGCGTAACATAAGATGCCGACCCAATAAGGTGATCTCGTCGTGATCAGCAATGCACCCACAGCAACTGTGGAATCTCGAAAGCTGGAGCCGAAATTCCTTACGTCGTATCAAAGGTCCTTCGCAACGATCGCTACGTAGTAGAAGATCTTGAAACGTCGACGCATCGAAAGCCCCAATACACTGGCGTCTTCTAATGAGACAATAATAAAAAATGGTGTGGATTTTGTCCAGAATTGGATCCTTTTCCAAGCGATGACGTTGACGAGGAACCCGAGACGAGTTCCAGCAGGACGGCTGAGATGTCATAACTTTTGGCCAGACTATACCAACGGCAACCTGGATGTGTCAAATGAAAAAGCAACAACAACGCATTGGTCTCGGCGATGACACGATCCAAGATAGAGCTGCCTGTAGAAATATGCTGAGAAATTATCGCCAAAACGGGCGATGTGCCTACACCGCAGGTCGAGCAACGCGGAACCATGGAGCGGTATAAAGAACGAGGCAAGGAAGAAGAAGATACCAACGGCAACCTACACACGCATACATGCATGAGCCGGCACACACGGCGAACCATATAAATACCCGTACACAACACGCACTCGGGGGTCCTATTTTGGATGTCATCAAGATAACTTCAAATAAATATGAAAAACCCTAAATAGTCTAAGTCGGTTTATGGATCTCCTGTATTAGCTCTATATGCAAAAACTGTAAGGAAGAAACTACAAACCACTCAAAATAGGATTCTGAAATGTATAACAAATAAATCCTTCTATTATTCAACTGCTAGGTTACACAACGAATGAAACAAAAATAAAGACAAAAAATGAATTAATAAACAATACTTCTCCTAAATTTTTGGCAAATTGCTTCAATCATGATAATAGTTTTATAAGATCATTAGTTAGTCCAAATAGAATTTAGTTCTAATATTACTTAGCTTAAGATAGGTTAATATTTTACTTTTCAACTAAGGTTTTTTGGTTCAGTAATTTTTTCCTTACATATCCCTATAATTAATTGTCCATAACTCCCCCCAAATTCGGGGCAGAGTGCCAAATATTGGTTTGTTTCGATTGGAGGTCATTGTCACCCCACCCACCAAAAATCAGCACATTCGAATAAAAGCTAAGGGTACCTCCCATACAAAGTGACCCAAGACAACTTTGTTCTATATATTATAAAATGAGTAGTACGTAGAATAAACTCCTGATGGGTCACTTTGTATGGCAGATAGCCTTAGTTTTTATCCGACTGAGTTGATTTTTGGTGGGTGGGGTCATTATGACCTCCAATCCCAACAAACGAAAATTTAGCATTCTGCTCCAATTTTGGGGGAGTTATGGATATGCCGTTTTGAAAAATTTAAATGGGGGGATAATGGGGGTCCTTGACCGGAGCGACTCAATGTTTACCTTAAAATGATCTTGAACTTATTGTGAATACTTATACAAAATTTTACGGGTGAACCAGCATTCTTTCAAAGTTATGGAGCTTTTAAAAAAGGTCTAAAATGAAAATAAACTAATTTATGTTCTAGTCTAACGCCGAAATATTCAATTAAACTCTAATGTGTTATCTATCATTGCAAAAATAATTTTATATAGTTTTTTTCGTCGTCAGACCATTTTTCTGTATCTCTTACCGTTTTTGAAATAATCGCATAAAACCGAAAAATGCCCCCTTCCCTCCTTTTTTGTAAGGTTGCGGACCCCCAATCGGTTGGGACTTTTAATGCCATAATCTTGAGACCATTGCCAACCATAATCCAAAAAAAATTCTGATGTAGGATTTTTGCCGACCAAATATGCCATTTTTCTTAGACTAATAGCTGCTGTTACATCTTCAATTATGTCTTCCTCGGTTTCAAAATTGCCTGTGGCTAAGCATTCGTCTACTGCAACAAATTCTTCGAAGGAAGTCGTTTCAATATCTATGGCTCGAAATAAAGCTGTCTTCATTCATATTACTGGAACTTATTTCAACAGACACTTAACTGCTAGAGAAATCCACCAACTCTGAAGCAATTCTTTGATGTATAGCTTCTGTTACGCTCTTCGATTAAACGTATTGCTTCCAATACATTGATAGGTTTCAATTCTATATTTGCGTCTAATTCTCTCATCATTTTCCTTATGAGTAAAATACCTTAAAATTTTTGATGACTCCCTGGTCTAGGGGTTGTAATATTGTTGTTGTATTCGGAGGCAGAAGCTGAATTTTCAAACGTTCCAAAGGTTTTCTTTTCCTGCTACAGTTGAATTGACAGCAAGTAGAATAGTTAGCCTCTCCTCGCTCTGTTTTGCACCAAAGCAGGGATTGACTGAGTCAGGGTTTTGTTTGGTGTATAATGTATAACGAAAAAACAGTCCTGTTTCATCGGCATTATAAATTTCCTCTGGTAAATAATCTTGGATTAAACGAACCAATTGTTGTAATTTCGCAAGAAACCGTCCTGAATACTATCGAATTCCTCTTTTTGAAGTTGTTCAACCAGCCATTACTGAATTCTGGATGATTCCATTTCTGGGCAAAATGAAGAGCTTTTTCTTTCATCAGTGGGCTACTTAGGCTGACGTTCTTTCTTCTACATTGTTCAAGCCACTGAACTAAACATTTATCATTATCCGGAAATTCAGCATTTTTAAACCGAAATAAATCGTTTCGGACCGTTCGATTGACCTGGGCTCTCATCAAAATTTTGTCCTTGTTTTTTCAAATCGTTGACAATGTGTACGCTGGAATTTTGAACTCAGCGGCGATTTCAGCTTTCGAACGCGATCCTCGGTTTTACACAGCTTCAATTAAGCGCACTTTATCCGAAAGAGAAAGTGTATAACATTTTCTTGCAGTCATTATAGCAAACTAGACAAATTCACAGGACAATTTTTAAACAACAAGACAAATTCTCAAGTTGAGACACAAGCAATGGGCGCCAAACACAAACTTGTATTCGAGTTATGTATACATTCAATCGAATTATCGAGTTTGGGATGCCTAGATTTACATAGAAAGTTCGTGGGACCGGAAGAGTTCTTCGATATATTAAGGTATTCGAGTTGTTGAGCTTCGAGTTATCGAGTCTCCTATGTAATGTACTCGATGACCTCTTTGATATGATACTCACACTAAGAGAAAAAAAGTAGACCGATCATCCAAAAAGTGGTTGATATCAGCTCAACCCTTCTGTCGGCACCTACTACAATATGCATATTCTATACCCAATAGGTCTGGCTGGACCTACTGAGAAAAATTTTTTCTTTTTTAGAAAAGGTGAATTTTTTATAGGTAGAATCATTCTATCGATTCTTTACTGCCATTTTTAAACAATAAAAGTATTAAAATCATTTTTGTAGATACACTAGTAACGTTTTTAAGTGGACATATTTTGGGGTGGTATTATTGTAAACATGTTTTTCTCTTATTTTCATCTCTTTTTGCTTCTCTGTTTTTATGGCGTATATCTAGTAGAAAGTGTGTTCGCATTTTTCAATACTAATATCTTTGGCCAAATATTTGGCGCTTTGTTAGTAGATTTTTCCTCGATATTAGCCTGCAGATTTAGGGAAGCAGGGGGAAAGAAATAGGGAATTTTCAAGCCCGAAAATCATTTCATTCTAAATTTTTCGTAAATTTCTTGACTAAATCTATTTAGAAAGACGTTCGTAAGTCTGCCATACTTAGTCCTAACTATTACAAAGGAAATAAAACTGGTTTGAATTTCATTGAATCAAATCTCAGTTGATTAGGTGATGATATGAAACGTGATGAAATTAGTCACACTTATTTCCCGAACTTCACGGCTTTTCAAAGAAAAATCTGCGAAATTTTTATCGTTTATAGTTCAAATTGAATTTTAATGACATTGTTACATCATAAATAGGAGAATTTTAATAGATTCATATTTGCAGTTTTTACCTCAAGAGAAGAATGGGGGGAAAAACTATAGGTCTGGCCAGACCTATTGGGTATCAAAAAGCACTATAAATTGAAAATCATCAAAAACATACTCAAAACTTCAACAGATTTTTTCAAATTTTTGCAAAATGCTTCTAAACATATTATTCTAGGATATCATGAAATATGAAGTCGCTGCGATTTCATCTTCTATACTTTTCTGACCAAAATATAGTGCCAAAGGTCTGGCCAGACCTTTGTGCCGACAGAAGGGTTAAGGTTGATTTTAATTTTCAGCTTATGATTCTATGTAGTTGAAACAGCTACGATACGAGGCTATGCGTAGTTATTAGTCTGACTGGTCTAGCGGTTAGTGCGCGCACCTTCAGTGCACAGGGTCATGAGTTCGAATTTCATCGTGGATCATTGTGTTTTTCGAACTCACGAGCTTGTGACGGACTATGATCTCACTCAGATGTTAAACGAGTACCCATTTATGGAGATAAATAACACTGCCGAGCGTGATACTGATCTCATTACCTTAACAAAAAGCAGATAAGATCTTGGAAATAGGATGTCACTAACACATGCTGTGGCCTTCGTCCAATGCTGGATTGTCGCGCCTATGTTATTTATTATATTAGCTAAAACATCTACTAAATTTACAAACTTAATTAATTTGTAAAGATAGCTATTAATTGTATATAATGCTAAATAGTTGAATTGTTTTGAAGAAAAGTATAACTACTTCACGGTCATTTTTCATCGTTTGTTTGTGGTTCAATTTTATTTTCCAATAATACACTCAATAACTTAAGTGGAAGAGTTAAAAAAAAAAATTCTCAATTCTTCCCGTGTTAAATGAACAAATTTAATAAATTTTCAGATGCGAGGATTAGAGAGATTTACATTTATAGAGCTATCTTATTTAAATTACAGTTACAGTTGCAGTTATTTCCTCCAATTATAAGTAATTAATGACAGTTCTCAAAAATACGAGATGTCAAAATATATATCCCGGCCAGTGTATATTCGTTTAATAAGAGTAGTTTGCTTTCAACTAGATAATTTGAGAAATACACAATTCTACAACGAATTAAAGTAAGTATGCTTGGATTGACTTAGAGTGCTTTCTATGCTTCTAAATTGAAAGAAGATGATTACTTAGCCATACAAATTTGAATTTGCTATATCCTGACTTACTTCATCAAACATTCAAATTTGAAAGACGAACATACTAACCACATTCACTATACTTAGAAGCTTTGATATGAAACCGAATTTCTCAAAATAAGTGTAACCACGTTTTCTCCCTCAAATAATCCTGCATCAATATTGTAACGAATAGGTAAAGTAAAGGAAACCACTTATGTCTGTTATTTTCATTTCTAATGAATTTTCCATTTATATTATGAGTATCCATCTGTGAAAAAGGATATGTATGTGGGAAAGTTTTACTTTACATTTATGAAATGTGTTCAGCATATATATCGTAGGTTTGTAAAAGCCAAACTGCTTTCTATGCCAATTAAATACAAATATGATGTAATAAAGAAACATTCAATTTGTATTTCTTCTACTATGCATGCAGATTTTTGAACAGACGTAGCACATAAATATTGCAATTCATGCTATTGTGTTTCTTGTATGTTTTTTATTAGTAATATGAACCAAATATTTATCTAGTATTCGTGTAATACGTACTCACAATATATCGAATCAAAAACTCCAGCTACCTTTGTATCCGTATATAATGCATCAAGAATAAATATGGTAAAATCACAATGAAAGACCATGTTACTGTACATGCCACGAAATATCACGTACTGTCAGTCAAAATACGTATACCATGAAACAACTCGTGTAATATCATTTCAGATTAGTTCCTCCAGTCAGGATATCAATTAGACTGAAAAATTTTAATATTTGAATTCCTCTGCCATTTTCTACTTTATCTTTTCCCTTCACTCGAAGGAAGCACTTCTCGGGAAACAAACAAAACTTGAAATATTTCATACATTTCTTTGAATATGTATTTCATATGCTCTCGTCCTTCGTGGTGGCATACTTGACTACACACGGATACTATCTTGGTTTTTATTTTTTTTTTGTTCATCTTGAAAACGGTTCTCCTCCCGAACGTGGAACATTTCAATTTCATTTGCAAACATCCAGACGATACGAAAGTACCTACTATACACAATTCCCAACGACGTTGTCGTTGGCGTAGTTTTGAATAATCCGTGGAGCCAAAGAGCCCTGGACGACCGCAAACTTTGGTTGGATGCCACCATCTACCATTATCATATAAATGGTAACATCTTATTTTTGCACACATTTTTCTTTTGCCCTGCTTTTCACGCGACGTACGACTGACTATATACGCTCCTCCGTATAACTTCAGCGCCAACATATTTTCTCTGCAGAAATTTCCCGCATTACAGTGTTGGAATATTAGATGGGGAGAAAAATTCATAGTAGCCTTACAATAAATTTTACACAAAGTGAAATAAAAAAAAACACAGCCAGTCCAGTGCCACGCTTGGGAGAGGCACCATTGCACCGGCAAAAAATAACGAAATGCTTCTTTTGGGGTGTATAATCCGGCCGTTGATATTTTCCGGCTTGCTTTAAAACTATGGAGCCATTTTCTTCTGCTACATATATACATGCATAGATACGATGGCAATTCCTTGGCTCAGACTAACTGATGAACGTGGTGCGGCGAAGGATAAACTGACCCAATTTTCTGCTTTTTCTGGCCACCACGACAACGAAACTTCTCATAGATTTCCGACCCGGGTTTTTACTTATATATGCTGAAGGATGCTAAAACAACACATACACTGTCTTACACATGGTATAAGTATAGTGCTGTTACCGTTGATTCTAGTTCGTTTGGCAACGAACGGTTTTCTTTGCTTCGCTATGGCAGCGGCGGCATCCTCCAGCCGGGTCTTCATCCTCGCTGGCTATTATTCTTTATACAAGGCCGCTACTTGAATGGACCAAGGACAAATGTGAATGTTTGTTTTCCTTGCAACTTTGTTTTGCTACCATAAATAAAAGCCGGCGACAGATTAGCATGAAGAGGCAAGCAATAAAGGATGCAGTAGGACGATATGTATACAGTATACATAGAGAGAATCCCCAAAGGAGGTCATCGTTAGTATCGTATCCTGTTACGGCCAAAGGCGAGGCGAAAACCAACAACGTATATAGGAATAACAATGATCTCTGAAGAGAGTGTGTGGCAGATGGCCTGCATGCCACGCGAGATCTAAAAATACTCCAGAGTGTCAGTCAGCGGAGATTTTTCGGGGCGAATATAAAATGAATTGGTTTGTGCTGATTCAGTGGTTTTTGAGAAATTGTTGATTTATTGTTTTCTGAAATAGAGTGGAGTACGGTAAGGATTCAAATGATTTAACTACAGTAAAACTTCGTTATAGTGCTGCAGCTGTAACGTTTTCGCCGGCTACAGAGCTCATTTTTTATTTTATACCGGCCCCTTGAAAGAAATAATGAATCATTCCTTGTTCTAACGCTCCGTTTTCTCGGAGATAATATTTTTTTTTTTTTGCAAAACCAACATCCAGGGAGCGATGGAGCGGAGCGGAGCGACCTTAAATTTCGGAGCGAAAGAGCGGAGCGTGGAGCGGTTTTTGGCAGGCTGGAGCGGAGCTCCGCTCTGAAGTAAAAAAAAATCCGAGAAAAAAACTAAAAAAAAAAAAAAAAAAAAATTTCGACGAAGTTTTTTATTTTTTAGCACGATTTGAAGATTTTGGAAGTTTTAAAAGCAAAGAATTCGTTAAGAGACTTGCAGAATTTCGGATTATTGTGAAATTCATTGTGATAAAGGAGGTTTTGCGTTTAGTCATAGTCATCACTCTTCATTATTAAGAAATTCAAGATCATCCATGAGAGAAAAGTCCTGTACTCGATGAATGAAACGCCCTTTTTAATTTAAATTAGTTATTAGGTGCGTTTTATTGAATGGCGTACAGGACAGCGCAGCTTCCATAACAATTTTACAGATATCGTTCTATACGGGATGTCCGGAAACTATCACATAAAAGCACCTAAATATGATTCCTCGTGATATTTCCAGCAAAAGGAGTAATAAAAAAACCCGAATTATTAAGTCTTTAAAGATTTTTAAAAAAGCTATACTCACACTACCTACAAATTTCCTTTCGGTCGTGGCAAACAATTTTTCCTAAAAATAAACCCAATAAAAATCTGATAAGCAGTTTTAACTGTGCTAAAAAGCTTCAAAGACAAAATTTTGTGATCTTACTTCATATAAATTTTTTTTCAACGGTGGTCTTGCTGGAAATGACATTAATAATCATATCTCGGTGCACTTATGCGATAGTTTAGTTTCCGGACACCCTATCTAGAACAACTCAATTTTATGTTCAAATTTGTACGAAAATTGTTGCTATCCTGTTCTGTACTTGATCGAATAAAACGCACCTATTAAGTCATATTCTATAATCCGTGAGTATAGATATAAGTTGAATTGATGAATTCGCGGAAAATAATAAATATTTACTAAGAACAATGAAGTTTTGTTGTATTTTTGTAATGGAGCGGAGCGGAGCGTGGAGCTGAGCGGAGCGAAAAATTTTTAGTCGGAGCGGAGCGTTTTCAAATTAGTCGGAGCGGGAGCGGAGCGGAGCGAAAATGTGTCGCTCCAAATCCCTGCAAACAAACGAATTCACGCAAATTTAATCAGACCTCAGATCACGTAATTTGCCGCAGATTACGTAATATGACGCAAGTGCGAAAACCTCCTTACGCTAAGGTAACCAGATTCCTTAAGGCCCAATGCTGTACACATACTTACGGTATTCAGTTTTCAGACAAACGCTCAGCCATACTACCTCTTCACGATTCGGAGGAAGCGAAACTTTGATAATATTCGTACGACTTCATACAGGCACCAAAATTTGAAATAAAATATTTCCCTGTAACAATGAAGTCGTTTTTCTCAGAGCAGTGTAAAGGTAAGGCAAAAGCGGCACGACACTGGACCCGGATCCACGAACCCAAGCATACTTTGCATACTTCTTCACGCAAACGACAGTCAGTATTACTTTAATTTTTTTAGGTAATGTAAATTTATACCTATGGGCAATAGAGTTTTGTTAAACCTTACAAAAGGGAGAAAATGTCGTATATTACGCCAGGGTTGCTGGTTCGTGTTCGTACTAGCACCATGCCCTTCGATCCCTTCGATAATAATTGTACATGAACAGTGGGAGAAGAGGCATGTGCTGCAATGGGGCAACGCCGAAAATAGTTTCCACAGTTCACAGCATTCAAAATTTGTGAACTATGAATAGGACTTTGTACAGCTTCAAGATTAACCTTTTGAAAATACAACAGTGAATAGGGGACACAGTTTCTTTATGAAAAATATATGACTTACTATAATATCACGGCTTGTCCTAGTATGATAATAATTTACTGACCAAAATTCCACCAAGTATCACAAATTACAACGCCTAACCTGCATGGATGGGCCTAATAAATTTTTGTTACAAGACGTATTCGCAGGTCAGATCACATAAATGTGCTGTTGCAAATATACCTAGCCATTATCGTTCGAAATTTACAGCCATCGAAAGATACGAGTACGACCCAAGGCCAATAAAATTCCATAGGGGCTACTATTTTCCGAAATTTTGTTTTATAGAGCGGTGGTGAAACGGCCGATACGGCTGGTTCGTGTTCGTACTAGCACCATGCCCTTCGATCCCTTCGATAATAATTGTACATGAACAGTGGGAGAAGAGGCATGTGCTGCAATGGGGCAACGCCGAAAATAGTTTCCACAGTTCACAGCATTCAAAATTTGTGAACTATGAATAGGACTTTGTACAGCTTCAAGATTAACCTTTTGAAAATACAACAGTGAATAGGGGACACAGTTTCTTTATGAAAAATATATGACTTACTATAATATCACGGCTTGTCCTAGTATGATAATAATTTACTGACCAAAATTCCACCAAGTATCACAAATTACAACGCCTAACCTGCATGGATGGGCCTAATAAATTTTTGTTACAAGACGTATTCGCAGGTCAGATCACATAAATGTGCTGTTGCAAATATACCTAGCCATTATCGTTCGAAATTTACAGCCATCGAAAGATACGAGTACGACCCAAGGCCAATAAAATTCCATAGGGGCTACTATTTTCCGAAATTTTGTTTTATAGAGCGGTGGTGAAACGGCCGATATAGAGGACCTTGGGGCGGGAAGACATGTTTTTTGTTTTGGCTCGATCGATTCAAGAGACAAAAAGTCACTAGGACCAGCATAATTGGATGTTGGGATTTTTTTTAAATATAATTTGTCATGGACGGCCTTACAAAACAAAACGAAGAGCAGCTGCTAAAATTTAAACAAAATTTTAAAATTTTGAAATCGTACTTATTGATGACGATTCGAAACCTTAACTGCGCCTTTGTGAGTTTCTTTTGTAGCATGGATTTTCAAATAAATAGCACATTCAATTCAGAGACACTTTAGGCAAATTCTGATTTTGATACATTTATACAGGCTGTACCGCATTGTGTCTCTCTCTCTCTCTCTCTCTCTCTCTCTTTGGTTGCTGTTAACCCCTTGTGGGGCATAAGGCATCAGCTACGCCTACTTTCCACCTCGTTCTGTCCTGTGCCATCGTCTTTAGGTGTGACAACCTCTTGTTTAATGAAGCAGCCTCGCTATCAACCGATCTTCTCCACGTGTTTCTTGGCCATCCAACATGGCGTCTTGCATTGGCTCGTTGTGGGTTCCAATCGCGGCCTGTTTAGCAATATTTTTTGGCCCTCTTCGGAGGGTATACCTATCCATTGCCACATTCGCATTTGGACAGAAGTGCCTATCCAATCCAGGCCTGTGACAATAAGGAGATCATCATTCGAAATAAGTGGCGTTTTATTGCTATCGCGGTTAGATTTGACTCAAAACAATCGCGTTTAACTTCCCGGTTAAGATCAAACAGCTGACACTTGTTTTGCATTTTTGACTCACTCTCGTCGGCTTATATTTTAGATTTAGTGGATTTAATCACAAAAGACGATTATTTATTTTGCAAAATCTAAAAGCACCATGGGAAAGATTCTCACATTTGGTTTGAAAACAAAAATGCCAAATTTGTTTCCCTATGCATTAGTCATGTGCATTTGATTCCCATAAATTCTATCCCGTGCAGGTTAGTGGCACGTGTCGAACATACCTGGGTAAGTGTCATTTTTATTATATGGAGTTCACTACGGAAAACTACACTAAAAACTACAACAAAACTACATAAAACGAACCTATTATCTCTGGCCAGCGGATTTGTAGAATGCGCCATAGACACCGGTTTACGAAAGTTTGCAGCTTAGACGTTATCTCATTGGCCACCTTCCAAATTGAACAGCCATAAAGAAGCACAGATTTTACAATTGCATCCAAGATTCGGATTATGGTGCGCCTGGAAATGTTGTTATTTTGCCAGAAGGGAGTCAAAGTGAAGAAGGCTGCCCTAGCCTCAGAGCTCATGTACTTGGTCTTGGCAGCGTTTATCTTGAGCCCAGCGTTACGACTTTAGCAATGCAGAGCATCGGCCATTTAAGCTCTTCTTTGTACCGTAATCCCTTGTGGGACATGATGCGTTCACTCAACCGTTTATCGGCTACTTCGGGTCAACGTTACATTACATATAGAGTTTCGGAGTGTATATAATGTTGCAAGCACTATATATTTCCTGGACCACGCCGAGATTTGATCTCCGGACCTCTAGATTACTACCATCGTCGAGTGCGGCTCAACCAAGTGAGCCACAGAGCGTGATTTCAGCTACATCCTCCTTTTTGTAGATAGCAGAGAATTATCGTCAGCATAGTCCAGGTGTTTCAGGTAATCAAACATTGTCCATCTGTTACCTTTCATTTGGTTTTGAAGCGCGCTCACATCGTCAATGGCTATGAGGAAAAGAATAGGTGACAAAAAGCAGCCTTTTCTCACACCACTGTGCACCTCAAAAGGATCTCATAGCTTACCGTTGTGCAAAACGTGAAACGAATGCCTTCTCGAACTCAATGAACATGAGGTTTAATGGGGATCTCCACTCGGCGGATAATAATACCTCAATAATAATTCAGAGAGTGTTTATATGGTCGCTACATGAAAAACCCTCACGAAAGCCAGCCTGTTCATTCCCTAAAGTGCGATCAACTTGATCCGGTTCAAAATAATTTTAGCCATCAATTTGAAGACAGCAAATCCCACGCCAATTATTACAATCCTTAAGGGTACCCTTTTTCGGAATTTTAATAATCACGCCTATTTTTATTCTTTTGGAAGAGTTACGGTTTCCCAACACTCTCTAATGAGGGAAGCTCAATATCCACTGTAACATTTGAACCCGCTTTAAATAATTCAAGCGGAATTCCATCTATCGCCAGGGCCTTACCGGCGTTCATAGATTCGATAACTTGCTTTAATTCCATCTTAGATGGTGGTATGGAATTAATACCGGTCACTGGAGCGACATCTTATTCTGCCGATGAAAATGCACTTGCAGGCCCAAAGCGGTTGTTTATAGGATCTCAAAAAGGTGCTCTTTCCATCTTTGAACCTGCTGCGCATTAGGTGGTCTATACTTAAAGGATTGGTAGGAAAGCTTCTTTGATTAAAAAAATCCATGTATTGAATTGGTAAAATTTTTACCATTATTGTGCTGTAGATTTTTTTGTGCAAGTCGAGGAAAATCAGGACTTGTACTGTTAAAATAAAGTTGACCACTCACTCAATCAATAAATGAAAATTTGACTTCAGTTTCTGAAACTATAGAATATACAAATCGCGTAAACTGGCTTTCAAACAAAATTCGAAATCGCTTTTTCATTGAATTTTAAAACAATAACGGTACTGTGAACTGTCAAATCTGCAATGTTGAGAAAAGTCTCTTTGATGTGTTGGCTTTGCAACGGTCTATTCCTTTTTACATATGTATATATGTCAAAATTTTGGAAAAACTCACTATAAAATTAAAAGAATATATACAGGGTGTCCCATAGGTCAACGCATAGTCGAAAGTGAAAAAAATATAAAAAAACAGTCACCTATTTTACAGTTATACGCAATCAAAAGAAAGTCGAAAAAATTCACGGTTTGTTGTAATTGTTCACATACTGTAACTGTAAATGTGAATATTTGTCAAATTTGTTTTTCTGAACTATAACGGCAAATAAATGCTGTATCAATTGCAGTCCAACCCGAAAATTAATTATTTTAGCTTTGCGGAAAATCTGTCCTTTTCTGTGATACTAAAAGATACAAATTATTGATTCATCAGAAAAAAATTTGTTTGAAATAATGATAAAAGTATTAAAAATATGAAGTAAATGTTTAACTATATATGTATAACAATGTAATTTTTCATCAATTGTATGAAAAATTTCTAGAAAAATCCGCTCTTTGTGAGGTGAGGTTCCTTTTTTTTATGGAAACGTATCTTCAACCGTTTACGCATTTAAAATTTTCTGTTACGATAAAATATTTATTAACAGAGAGTTTTAGCATGTCGTAGAAAATACTACGATAGTACGAAGGCTTTGAGATTGTCTTTGAAAAATTCGCTTCCCTCCGTATACAGAACACCACAATGTTAAATGTCCCAAGTAGGTATAGGCGGATAATCATGACAAATAAAAAATCATAACCCATAATTTCGACTGTTTAAAGACAGTCAAATTCACGGAAATACCTACTTGGGGCATACAAAATTGTGGTATAGTGTTTTGCCTACGGAGGCAAGCGAATTTTTCATGGAGAATGAAAAATCAAAAATCAATTAAATATTTTACTTAGTACTCAACTTTCGTTATAAGCTATTATAAATTTAGTTTCCCCACAGCTCTCGCTTCTTTTCAAAGGCCATTGACTCTATTATACGATATGACTCTATTTGACCTCATAATCTTTCATCCAGTTTCTAAATTATTATTGCATGTTTTTTGTTCATATATCACGCGAATACTCCATGTCTCTACACATTACACGAATTCTTTCGTTTCATCGTCCAAAATAACTTCATGGATCAAGAAAATAAGAGAAGAATAATGCGACAGTGGCTATAAGACACCTAGAAAAGCGCCACGTAGTCTCCAAATGACTAACACGTAACACACATTGCATCCAAAAGGATTTTCCAAGATATACGTATCCATATAAATGGGTGTTAGTATTTTGTACATACCTTATACCCATGCACATTATACGATATACATACATACATTCCATACCAAACACGAAACGACGATGATGACGACAAAAAGGACGAAGAAAAGTGCTGAATGGATGGTAGAGTTCTCAAGATAGTCTACACGAGGCAATAAATAAATCCAAAGAAGAAACATATCCTCTGGCGGTACAATTTGCCGAGGCGTCGTCGTCGTCGTAGTCGTTGCCGATCGCAACGAGACGGAATATTGTGCAATGGAGCGCCTAGAACTTAATGCGAAATGAATCACACTCGACTTTGACTTTTCCGCAAATGGTGTTAAGCGAAACGGGAAGCATTGTTTTCAACGTACAAATATACAGTGTGTATTTGTCCTGTTGGTGAAGTAGTCATATGGTTTTGAGAGTTACGGATAGAAACGTGTTCAGAGTAATACTTTGCTTCTTTTATTATAGTTCCTTGGATTTTGCTTTTTAAGGGTCAATTGGCTTATTTCTCAATTTCTTAACCCATCAACATTATTGAACAACACCGCTGCTTCAGCTTAGCATTCAATAAAACCTAACGTGGAAATGAACCCATCGCAGCCCTACGAGACTTGACTTTAAACGCTAAACAAATGTGTGCACGTTTCCGCACTCGACCAACCCTTAAACAAAAATGAGATGCGAAAATTCGAGCTCTATGCCTGACCAGGAATCATGATTTGGTCCTGTTTCACCTGCGAAAAAAAATGTGGAAAATACAATCGAACAAAAGCTACGAGCATATGTCTATGGCAATCGTCACGTACCGGCAAAGAATGATAATCTAATGCAAAATCGATAAAATTGTGACCGGAATAACAAAAGAACAAAAAATATCGAAGCTAGACCAGGTCAATTTACTATACTATTATACAAAGTGACGTTGTGCCGCAACGATATAAAGTAACCCTCTTGAACTTATGTTCAATCCGACAAACTTCGACTTTAAAGGTTTGCACGGAAATTCAAGACAAGTTTCTCCTGAAGAATCCTTGTTAAACTTCAGCAAGCGTGTCGGAAATCCGAGACACCTTCAAAACACCAAGAGCAAACTTTAAATCAATATCGAACTAAGGATAGAGTAGTCGTCCACTCAAGTTGTTCGCTTCGTTCATCCCTCGTGTCATTGACAACGATGTGACCAAAATATAGGAAAAGGATAATCACTTTTTCAGAAGAACGATATTAGACTCATTCGCCAAAGGCATTGCTCAGTGTGGGTGTGACGGTGATCCGCAAAGGTGACGATTCTGCAGGGAATATATAGGTATAGCTGTCCGTTGTTAGTAAATGAAGATGGAACAGCATAAGGATGAAACTTATCTTAAATGAGCTTGTTGAGGAAACTTGGCTTTTTGTCGACTTGACTAGTCGAGTTTAATATAGAATAGGGACTAAGCATGTTAAAGGCGCCTTTGAAGGACTAATTGCATCTTGTGTAAGTATTGTAGGATCAGTTTCCGAGGAATTCTTGAAAACTGGAAAGATAGCAAAACTTCCTTTTTGTGATATCACGTTGTAAATAGATTTATAAAGTTTATAAAAATATATGTATATATACATAGATATTTAAATTATACGTATAACTAAAACTTCCACTTATGAAAAAATATGAAGAGGAAGAGGTTATGTTGTAGTGCGGTTACACTCCTATAACATTTTTTCTCATCCTAATAAGGTCAAGATTAAATCTCGTTTTGTGTCAAATGTCCCGAATATATCTGAATAAATTGACATATTGCCGTGAACTTTCCAAATTGCCTATCAATCAAGTTATTGTCACCAGTATAGCAAACAAATGATACGATAATCAAATTTAACCTTCCGTATCGGATGGAAAGTCTTTGTTTGACCAGGATGCTTTCTTCGCTTGTCACCTACACAAAAAAATGTTGAAACTGACGATTAATTCAATTTGATTTATTGAAGTTTCGACCAGGACAGCTATTGAATGGATTTCATTCAGTCGATGATGGTTGCGATAGAGGTTTCATACACATTCTCTAAAATTGTATAGTAGGGAATCTAGCTTATTAGAAAAAAACTTGCTGTTGCGTTAACGGGAAGTATCGAGGATTAGAAATACAGTGGAGCCTCGCTAATCCGACCCTGTCGGCACCAGAGAGTAGGTCGGAACAGTCGAAAAGTCGGATTATCCGGAGACCATAGAAAATGCGATTTTGTTGTATGTATAAAAAATACCGGCGTACAGAGGGCTGCGCCCGCAATACGAGGGTTTTTTAGAATTTTGATGCATAGTGAATATTTTTTGTACATATATTTTATAAGCAATAGATAAGAATTGTGCACAGCATTAATGGAATGCTTCCTGTAAATCTATTTTTGGATTGGTCTAATTAAAGGTGGAACAGAATGAAAGGCGCTGGATAGATTTACTATTTACCCAGTTTGTATAAAAGTAGGTACTCCAAGGCAAATCTACAGGCATTTTTCGATTTAAGATTTTTGATGGCCTTTGAGCAAAAAGAAACTCAGGCAAACGTAAGGCCGGCTTGGCTTTATATCTGAACTGAATTATTGGCTGTAAAACTACTCTTACTCTTTTGTTAATCAAGGAAAAGCAACTTATATGAAATGATTCCATTGTGTCCCCTGACATAAGAGCCCATGCAAGCTTTGCTATGAGTATTGAACAAGTATACTTTTGCAGCTATTCAGGGACACCCTGTTAACTTGGTCCTACAAACTTCAAAAATATTTGTGGCAAACACTATTACCATTCTATGCATATCCACCAAATTTCATGTTCATTGTTTCATCAAGTTAAAATATATGCATTGAAGAAATGCTTAAGAGGCTTCCCTTGCATTGTGAAAGGCCCTTACTAAATACTAACTTGGCTATATTTCCGGTTTGGATACAGATATTCGAATGAAAATTCGTAGACATATTCCCTACGTAATTTTCTAAAAATCCCTAGCAGAATTATCATATTTGGAAACCTAAAAGGGGCTACACACGATCAAATTCAAAAACTTTTTGGTGAATGTTACTGTTATTAAAATATTCCCCAAAAAGCGGTAGGTATATTTAAATCGCTTTATATAATGGGGCACATCAATGGATTTCACTGGATCCATCCATCTATTCATCGTGTATTTGCGGCCTATAGGACTACGAGCCTATAGGACTACGACCCTATATACGAACCTTTCACAATTTATTAAAAAAAAACACAAGACCTACTTACATGTTACCCTTATCAAGAATTTGTGGATAATTGACCCTCAGTAGCGCGTGTAGCGGCATATGTATATGTTGGGATATTTTTTACTGTTGTTTAAAATTTCAGAAAACAAGCCCATTTAAAAATCCTGCTTTTCCCTAATTTTGCCAAAACAAAGAACTTACTTTCCTACAAAGTATTAAACAGATAGAATCGATTAGGTGCCAACCCACCATTTTTTTATTATCAGTACACATATTGGCTGCGAGACTATCGGACTGTAAGTAAAACGAAGCTTGCGCTCTCGATCGTTTCAGCGACAAAGCAGAGTCAAGCGATCATAGTCATGGCACAAAGAAATATTTTATTTTGGAATTCTTATTATTCCCGGGCCCAATATTATTGAACTGTGGAGCACACAACGAGCCCAAATATTTAAAGAAACATCAATATTAATAAGTCTCAGGCCTGCCTTGATCTAAGGTCTCCCTTCCCGAAATCCGATTTCGTCATGACTTAGCTCATATGTGTAAACGTCCCTTTAAACCTTCGCTGATTAACGGCTTCCTTAATCCTTTCCTTCATTTGTCAAATGTGGTTTATAGAAACGAGTTATCAAGCCAAAAAAAAAACATTTTAATAGCAATATTTAAATTTGAAAACCACGCAATGCTAGATTTTACCATGTCCTCAGTTATACTGAATGATGTATTTTCGCTCTCGCCCTCTAACCTTTTTAAGAAGAAACTAAAAATACATTATTCGCTATTTTTCTTCATGAGACCGATAGTAATTAGGATTTAGATTTTCCTAGCGCTAGGATAACGGGATCGTGATCCGGGTCTTAATAACCTTCAGATGTAATGACGAATTTTTTATTCAGACAACAACAGCTAAAACCGCTTCCTACGTTGAGAAAATAAAAACCCATTTTGGCAAACGTCAAAAAATGTCCACAGACAAGATATATGTACCAAGAATCACCATACAATGCCAACAAAACAACAAAATGCCTGAATGTCAGAAATAGTCGAGCAAGAATAAATTGATGTGATAAAGATGTGATCGTAAGACAATGGTAGTACGTCAACTTGAAAAATTGTTTGTTTTAAGGTGAAATCCAAAAAAAAAATTATCTTTGACGCTTGGCAGAAACTGTACCGCTTATCCGATATACGTGAAGTTAGACAAAATTATTGCCTACAGTAGTAATCTTCTTTCAATATTGTAGCTAATCTAGTTTCGGAGACATTGATGTTTTAGTAGCTAAAGAAGGGATTTTTTTAAATACCTGTGACAACGAAAGGGTTAATAATCCGGCGTATGTCGAGTACACCTATTTCCTGATAATTATATGAGGAATCATTTCCGGTGCATTTATACGGTAATTGTCGGACAACCTGCATACATATGCCAATTTCAAGGAAAAAACGCACGCTCATGCAAATGTGTCTAATGTGTAAATCTCCTATCAATATCCATAATATACAATGAAGCATTAGTCAGAACAGGGAAACTTCAATAGCCATATAACGAAAAATATGCTAGAAACGCGAATCTCCTTTTGTAAACAGATGGCAGAACCGCGAAAGTCCACTGTAGCCTTTGTTTTTAGTGTTTACATAATTTAAACTATCCACTCAAGAAAATAGAGACTTTCTACTATATCTCAGAAAAAAAGTGAATATTTCGATTTTTGAAAGCAAATTTAAACTTCAGATCGCTCTTTCTCAAAACTATGAAAATGTAGATTCACGGTTGGGGTGACGATATGCGAAAGCAAAGTAGGAATAGTCTAAATCAAGACTCAAATAATTTAGTATTTGATTTATTGCGATTTCTGATATAGCTTCAGCTCGCAAAAACCAGACCCCGCTTGAAAAATCCACTCTGTAAGTCTTTTTTCCAGTAAAATTTTACTAGGTTGATTCTAGTGCATAAAATCATTATCATTCTAGCGATTCTGAAAAAGTAGAGCCAGTGGCGTAGATAGCTTTTCGGGGAGGAGGGGGATCATTTTGCAAGATTATTTATAATTTTAAGGTTATAAAAAGTCGAATTTCAGAATAACAATTTCTGTGTTTATTACACTTCAACTTAGCAGTTTTTTGGAGCAAATTTTGGTGCGAAATATATAGCAAATTTGCCATATAAAAAAACCTAGTCCTGAAAATGTTCGATAATTTGGGCTTTTTTACTACGGTGAGTGAATCAACAGTATTCCAATTTTCGTACAAATTTTCGCTACTGTAATTAGAGTATCAGAGGTTTATATTGAGCTTATATTGTAATCGAAATTTTCCGATAACACAGATATTATATATATATATATATAATATCTGTGATATTATATATATTTCGTGAGTAGATATTTCTACAATTTTTAAACTTTTAGGAAACCGTAGCAGCTTAATATATTTAGCAGCTATATACAGGGTGTTCCTAACCCCAACGATAATTCGGTAACCGGTGTATTCGGTACGAGAAAAATAGTTTTAAAAAATCAATCTCGTTTTTGAAGTTATTTGTAATTAAAGAAAAATAAAAAAACGCAGACCTTATTGTCATTTTTCGTCCACTGTAACTGCAAATCTTAATATTTCTCAAATTTTCTTCTATGCTCTACATCCCAACCCAAAAAATAACTTTTTTGTTTTGTTCTAAGTTCAAATAACTGTACTGTAAAATAAATTGCACTGGGACCTTCCGGCAAGTAATTTTAAAACTTGGCGCATTCTCCCTAGTTTTCATAATGGTATGACGTTTGCCTATTTATTCCCGATTGGAGTCAGAATATTTTTTCAAAGACCTGAAACCATGGCAATTTTTACCCAAAAATTGCAACACTCAAAATATCAAAAGAAATCTGGTGGCTTATAAAGTTCAATTTTGAATGGGAATGGACGATATTGGACTCATTATTAACTTTACAGGCCTCCAGAGGTATTTTGATATTTTGTGTGTTGCAATTTTTGTGTAAAAATTGCCATGGTTTCAGGTCTTTAAAAAAATATGTTCACTCCAATTCGGAATAATTATAGGCAAAATTCATACCATTTTAAAAACTACTATTCAGGTTTTTGAAAAAAATGGAAAAATATTCTGACTCTATATCTTTTAATTTTGGAAATTACTACAAAAATTTTTCTTGAAAGATTTAGTTAAAAAAAATCCTGGTTATAGTTTTGTGAGTTTTTTGTATTCATCATCAATGTAGCACGATAGCCTGACATCGGGCCTTGGCAGCCTGAATTGTTGACCTCCGATTGTCGCGGTTACGTGACCTTGTCCTTCAGTTTCGGAAGCCCAGCAGCTGGTGGGCGTCTCACCTACGGAGTTCTTCGTATTAAATACAATAAAATTGCGAACAACTGGAGATAGTCAAGACTGCCCTGCTATATACGAAATAACCTTTTGTCAAATTTCAACTTAAAAGAAAAAAAAAGACTGTTGAAAAACTCAAACAATAGAGAACGCTCAAAAATTGGAAGCAGTTTTGCAGCGTTTTCTCTTCATTTTCTTTCCATTCTCCAGAAGAAATCTTTATAATCTTAGGTACTGTGTATTTCCCCATTGAAATTGTGCTTCTGTGGAAAAGCACTCCGTGTTCCACAATATTTTTAAACTTTTAAAACGAATATTAAAACTTTCCGGCAACTAATTTTTAATCAGTGCTTGCATTTAATTTTTTTTAGCAGCACTTCTAGATTACTCGTACTTCAGTAGTGCTTGCCTGTGCGAATTCCAGATCCAATACGAAAAAGTATATTAACGTAAGCCCTATGCTATAGTGTTCCTATTGTATCTATACACTTCTATTATACATTTAAAATTTGAGGAAGTGCTAAATTTTCTATTGCAGTTCTGGAAATGCTTTCACGTTTTTATGAAACACTACAAACATTGAATAATTCCACCAAAACTTTACTTTTTCTTTGTTCTACGTACCTTAAGTAAAAATAAAAAATGTGTGACCGAAGGGGGGGGGGGGATTGATCCCCGTAATCCCCCCCTTATCTACGCCACTGAGTAGAGCTGGTATCCACTATTTTTAACTAGATTGAATGTAATTGAATAAGACCTAGATATCCAGTTCAATTTCACTACACTCAGAGAAAAAAATCACATAAAATTAATAGGAATTGGTCATTTTAGTCAATAGAAAAATCCGGTTATTTGACTAATAGGACCATTATTAAACTAATGGGATACAGCATCATTAACTTAATACGGTCAAAATAGTAAGTTAATGTGGTGTCATATTTTAATTTTTATATGATATCATTTTAATGGAATAGTCATTTCACATTAATAGAAATCATTTCTTTCCCTCGATAAATATCCGTTTGTTTAGTCCCATATTATTATACTATTCACACGACGTCACTGTAGATTTTTTAATAATCACGATATTTAGCCAGACCGAGTATTGAACATTCGATTCACTGGTACTATTTGAACTTACCGAGTCACGGGAAGTCGACCGAACGATATCGGCTAGGGAGCATGTTGTTGATTATCTTGCGAGATACGTACATGTGCTGGAAATTCAATTAGAAGGCTTATCCTATTAATGCAATAGGACGTCCAATAAAACAATGCGCCTGTTCTCTACCGGTTTTGTTTAGTTGTGTGATCTAATTAGATTATCCTGTTAATTTAAAATGTATGTCCTATTATAAATTCAACAGTTTCTGATCTTTTTAAATCAATGGGATTAAACTATTCAACTGTTTGAAAGTTAGCCCTTTCATTCCCAAATTAAATTCCTTCGGGGAAAAAAATAATATTGCTATTATTTCGTCTTTATTTGTGTCTAAAAATTCATTTTCAAAGAAAAAAAGGAAATACAAATAGTTGACGGCAATATGGTTTATTTTTTTTTATTACGGAAACGATGAAAGATATTTTCTCGGTGAGTAAGAATAAGCTCCCACCCATTTAAAAATAAATAACAGGCGCGACAATCCAACATTGGACTAAGGCCGCAGGATGTGTTAGTGGCATCCTATTTCCAAGATCTTATCTGCTTTTTGTTGAGGTAATGAGATCAGCATCACGCTCAGCAGTGTTATTTATCCCCATTAATGGGTCCTCGTTTAACATCTGAGTGAGATCATAGTCCGTCACAAGCTCGTGAGTTCGAAAAACACCATGGAATACGGTGAGATTCGAACTCATGAACCTGTGCACTGAAGGTGCGCGCACTAACCGCTAGACCAGCCAGACTACCACCCACCCATTTACTGAAGCTATATTTAGAAACCAATAGTGTAAAATCCGGCCAATCCGGACGTCAAAATACGGATTATTTGTTTGATAATCCGGATTTAGGGTCATTTATCAGTAAAGTTCAAAATAAAATTATAGTTTTTAAATTAAATTAAATTTATAAAAACTAGCAAAACTATAAGCTCTTCTGATTGAATCTACTGTTGTAAAATTTTTAAATTTAGTTAGAATTTTAGCATAAATGATATATTATTGACGAGTCTGGAGTCTTTATCGGTGCATTTTGGAAATCCGGATAATTCGATAATCCGGGCATCGGTCCCAACCAATCCGGAATATACCCTATTAGGTTGAAATCGCCCAATCTCCACCATCTGAAAGCTTTTATGCTACTTTTTTCCGCCAAGTTCATCTTTTCATATCGGATTCATTCCAATCCCGGCGACAATGTTATTCCATAAATGTCCAATGTAAACCACAGTTTACAGCTTTCAACGTCCCCCAATGCCACCCTATTCAATTTTTGTCACGGAAAATTCTGGCAAATGAATCTTTTCTTGTTAGCGAATAACGCTATATTTTTTTCACTGATGGATTTTGCATCTAGAATTATGTAGGAGGGGAGTACTTGACCACTTATCGCAATGGATGAAAACACCCTGACGGCCTTAATTCTAAATGCCTTCATAAAAATGTCAATCCATATACATTAACTACATGTTTACTATTCGAATGCTGTTATATGTAAGTTTTAGTGTATGTCACTCATTTTTATTTAAAGTAAACCAAAACATGGGAAAAGTGTTTTAAAGTTGATGTAAACTGCAGTTTACAATGGGAATGAAAGGGTTAATAGGAGTCCTTTTTAGACATTTTTTTCTGAGTGTAGATTTTCAGCAAATAAGTGATATATTTCTAGAAAAGCAGTATATTTTACTGATAGACTATTAATTTTTGGTAGAAAATAGTTCTTAATAGTTTTCTCTCACATATTCGATTTGGCCGGTTCATTAGTTGTCAGTCTGTTGTTGAGTTAGATGGGATTCACACTATGGACAGGATTTACTAAAACCCCTAAATTAATCGAGTCAAAACCCGCCTACTAGATCAAATCGTGTGTCATTAAATTCTAAATGCATCGTAAAATGTACTTGCATTTTTCAAATTGCCGTACAATATGGTACAACTGTTAACTAAATCTAGGATTTAGTAAATCTTGTCGATAGTCTGAATCGCCCCTTATTGTCTACGAATGAGAGGTAAATAGTCAAAGTCGACAATGAAAATCTCCTCTGCATGTTCTGGTATGAAAATCAAATAAGAAAGGTATTCCTTTAGGTTTTTTCTTATTCCCGTGGACAGTCGGTTTGCATTTCAATAAATTTTCAGATAATGTTTTTGAAATGAAAGGAAATAAATTATAATTTATCCATTTAACTGGATCATCAAGTTAGGTCAAATGAAATCTAGTAAAAGTCACTAGATAATAATTGGATTAGAATTTCAAATTAACTAAATCATGTAATACAATCTAACGAAATCTAGTAAACTTTACTAGAGAATCACTGAAATACAGCTAACTGGTTCACTAGAATTCTAATTATTAGGTCCTAGATTATCAATTTATTTTACTAGATTTCTTTCGAAAAAAATTGCTGGAGTTCTAGTAAAAATTTTTTTCACTAGATTTGCAACTAGAAAATCGAGGAGCTCAAATCTAGTTCCGGTTTACTGTATTCTAGTTGAAAATTGTTTGTTTGCAATGGATTTGATGCAAATGAATCTTGTTAAAAATTCGATTGGTAGAATTTTAGATCTAATTTTTGTTAGTACTTGCTTGAATGCTTCTGTAATTAAAGTAGATAAACCAATTTTGCCCAATTCAATCCATCACAGTGCTCTTCTTCTTGAGTTTGTTTTTTATGATTACATTGAAGAAGAGCCCGAAGTTATTCCTACTAGAAATTTTCAAAAAGCCCAATTTGAAAAACTAAATTCAACATTTTTTAATATGGATTGGGCTCCAGTTATATCGAATAGTAATCTTAATGAAAGTTATACAATTTTTAATTCAATTTTAAATAAATCTATTCGCAAGTACGTTCCTTTAAAAAAGAACAAAATAAAAGCAAAAAATCCTTGGGCTACCAAAGAATTGTTCAAACTTAAGAGAGCAAAAAATAAGGCCCATAAATTATACAAGAAGTCATCCTCTCTTGCCAATAAAGAAAATTTCTTTAGATTGAGAAGAGAGTATGAATTAATGAATAAAAATCTTTACAAACAGTATATTGCGAGAGCTGAAAATAATATAAAGAATGACAGTAAGACATTTTGGAATTTTATAAACAGCAAGCGTAAGAATACGGGAATCCCAAAAAATTTAGAATTCAATGGCAATTTTTACAAAGATGTTCAATCGGTTTGTGACGGATTTGCTAGATTTTTCAGTTCAGTTTACAAAGTGCCAGACTCCGTTTCATCAGAAATGAATGCTAACATCAATGGAAGTCAGAGTGCATTGGTTCCTCGGATAGCTCAGGAGGACCTTACGAGTGCTCTTGAGATTTCTGAGGATGACCTATTGAATGCTATGCGTGATCTTGATGTTAGTATTCAGGCCGGACCTGATGGCATTCCTAATATATTTTTGAAGAATTGCATGCAATCGTTATGTCGTCCTTTAGCCTTTATTTTTAATTTGTCCTTGACTTCAGGTGTTTTTCTTGATGAATGGAAAGTTTCATACATAACGCCTGTTCACAAAAAGGGTCCGAAGCATCTTATTGATAACTATAGACCCATAGCTAAAATATCTGCAATACCGAAGTTGTTTGAAATGCTTATTAAAAATAAAATATATGTTTTAATTAGCCGTTTGATATCGCCATGTCAACATGGATTCCTGAAAGGAAAATCAACTTCAACAAATTTGGTAACATTTACTAAATTTGTTGCTGATGGTATTGAGCAGGAAATGCAGGTTGATGTGGTATATACCGATTTTTCGAAGGCTTTTGATAGAGTAGATCATAATATTTTACTTAAAAAACTAGAACATTTAGGAATACAGTCAATTTTTCTAAGCTGGGTGAGATCCTATTTAACGGATAGGACTCAGTTGGTGAAGTTAAATGGCTGTACATCTCGCTCTGTTATAAAGTGTTCATCAGGGGTTCCGCAAGGAAGCCATTTAGGACCACTTTTCTTTTTAGTTTTCATAAACGATATCATCCAAAATTTTAAATTCGTGCGTGTATGGCAGTATGCCGTTGATATGAAAATCGCTATGAAAATACGCAACATTGATGACTGCCTTAAGTTGCAATCCGATTTAGAAAAGCTGCAATTTTGGTGCCGCGATAATAATTTAAATTTAAGTGTTAGTAAATGTAAAGTACTTAGCATATATAAATTGAAAACTCCGGTCTTCTTTGAGTACTCCTTAACAGGTAGTGTTCTTGAAAGGGTTGCCGAAATATCAGATCTTGGTGTAATTTTCGACCACGAGCTTTCATTTCGACAACACATTGATTACATTATTTCAAAAGCGAATAGTATGTTAGGATTTGTTAAACGTAATGCGCGCGAATTTAATGATGCTTTTACTTTAAAAATATTGTATGCAGCTTTCGTTCGTTCGCACCTGGAGTATTGTTCTATTGTGTGGAATCCGTTCTATAAGGTGCATATCGAGCGTATAGAAAGAATTCAACACAATTTTACACGGTTTGCCATTTATCAAATTGGCTGGCGTTTCAAGCCAGATTATAAAACTCTCTGTTCCTTATTGGGTTTACAAGCCTTAGATTATAGAAGAACATTTTTAAACGCTATGTTTATAAGAGACCTGTTTTGCTCTCATATTGTTTGTGAAGATATATTAAATAACTTTCAAGTCAGAAATATTCCTCACAATTTGCGGCGGAACAACCTTCTTGTTCAGCCTTATCATAGAGTAAACTATGGGCTTAATGAACCAATTACAAGGTCAATTATTCTTTATAATAGTTTGAAGGACTTAGTTAATTTTAATTGTACTAATAAACTAATGTTTAAAAGAAGTTATTTTGATAAATTTCCTTATTAATATATTTTGTTTTCAGTTTTTTTTACGATCTGCTAGAGTTTACACTCGATTGTTTGATTAGTCACTTACGTACGGATAGTAAGTAAAGTGATGCCTAGAAGCCTAGTCCCGGGACAAAAGTTTCTGTGAAGCAAAAAAAAAAAAAAAAAAAAATCTTATTGTGATATACTATACTATACTATCACTAACATCATTTTGTATAGAATGTTCTCCTTTATACCTCACATTTTACAGAAACCCAAGCCTAATGAAACATCGTGGTTTAATAATGAATTTAAAATAGCTATATCCAAAATAAGGAGAAAGCATTTAAAGTATTAGTCACGCTCTGTGGCTCACTTGGTTGAGTCGCACTCTACGATACTAGTAATCTAGAGGTCCGGAGATCGAATCTCGGCGTTGTTCAACATTTCCGTTCATGTGCGAATAGGAAATATATAATGCTTTCAACATTTATATACACTCCGAAATTACAGTCGACTCTCGATAATTTGAAATTCAAGGGACAACTCTTTTGATTCAATTTATCGAGAGTTTTAATTATCGAAAGTTTTTTAGAAATATGTTGAGAACGGTATAGCGAAGTAAGAACTTAATATACCAGAGTAAAGAATATTTATTATTCAAGTTTTTACGTTGTATTTTGTTTTCAATGAATATTACTTGTCATATCGACAAGCACCTTTTGACACGCGGAACCATATTCACTTATTCAAACTCACTCTTCATATAGGTGTAGCTCACGGGAAACTAAATTCAAAGCATTCAATAAATCTGATTTCCGGGAAGAAACGGTACTTTCAGTGCATACCACATCACGCACGGGAAAAATTTTAAGTGTTTTCGCTCTGAATTCAGACTTGTAAAATTTCTATATTTCAATTTATAGAGCAGCAAACAAAATTTACTTCAATTTATAGAACGTTGAATTCATCTTGAGTTCAATTTACCGAGCACTGGCAATGGCGTCAACTTGTTTCAAATTATAAAGCAATGAAAAATCATTATAGTACAGTAATCGGGTATATTTTACTTAAAAAAAATACGTAATGGCTGAAATTTGGTGGAGATGTTAAGCAACGTGCCCTAAGTCTAAATCTGAGTTTTCGTATTTGTGGGGGTGGGGGAAGTTATAGTAATTTGCCTACTTATAGGGGAATTTTGCGTTTTTCCTTAATATCATTCTTACTAGTGTTCCTACAGTAAAGTGATGTGTAGAAGTTTTGTTTATAATCGAATAGTCTATTCAACGGTACCTAAGCCAATATCGTAGGCTAAGTAGTTCCGTTATAATGACCGGTTAAAGGGCAAAATAGCACTAATAATGAGAATATTTGGCTTAAGTAAAACACGTAATGGCTGAAATTTTTTGGAGATGTTAAGCAGCATGCCCTAAGTCTAAATCTGAGTTTTCGTATTGGTGGGAGTGGGGGAAGTTATTGTAATTTGCCTATTTATAGGGGCATTTTGCGTTTTTCCTTAATATCATTCTTACTGGTGTTCCTACAGTAAAGTGATGCGTAGAAGTTTTGTTTCTAATCGAATTGTCTATTCAACGGTACCTAAGCCAATATCGTGGGTCAAGTAGACCCGTTGTAGTTACCGGTCAAGGGTCAAAACAGTTCAATAAATGGCCATTTTCTTTAAAAAAAAACGTAATTTATGTAGCAAGAGACGAATCTTTTGTCTAAAGCTGAGTTTTCGTATTAGTTGGGATGGAGGAAGTTGGTGTTAATTGCTTATTTAAATGTGTATTTAGTGATTGCGAAAAACTTCGCTATGTCAAGTTGTATAAATGTGTGTTCTTGCTGATTGAATTATTATCTCTTTAACGAGATCAAAATCAAGGTAGGTCAATTAGCGTTCCAAAAAATAAACAAAAAGAATTTATTTACATAGTCGCTGGAGTTTTATTGATGTAACAAAAATATATGACTACCTCAATTTTGGTTTCTTAGATTGATTTTCTTCCTCTCTTTCGGACTCATCATTGCTTGCGCTACAATTGTGACCAGCTTCGTATCCTTCTGGGTTCGATGGAAAAAGCACATCGATATGGAGGAAGTCGTCGTTTTCGGTAAGAGTAGAAAAGTCAGGTATGTTGCTACACGCGTTTCCACAACAAACTATACAAATTGGAGAGCACTTTAATCCTGCTATCTTATACCCACATGCTTTCCCACAACCAGTTTTACAAGCACACGAAATAACTTTCAATAAATTTGGCGGGGTTGGTTCTTTTTCGCAGGGAATGGGCCGGTACATATTTGAAGTTTTTGTCCAACCCCAGTCTTCAGGGTCCATGTAATTACCAATCCATTCTTGAACCTGATGATACACTCTGAACGCATGTAGGCGGGCGGCATCTTCAGTAGGCGGTAGTGAGGCCAAACTGAAATTATTTTTTTTCGAGAACTCAAGGAAACGTCTAAAGCGCAGATAATTAAGGCTTTCATTTTCTTATTTCCCACCATACAGTTTATAAAAAAACGATTGCCCAATAGAGGCTATTTCGGATGGAGACACACGTTCATTTTGAAACCGTTGAATTGAGTGTAATAAGTCGGGGTCTTTCTGTAGCGTTGAAATAAATTTCATTTTACCGGCGTTGTAAGTTGCAGATGTTGTATCACACCCAGAAAAAGCATGTAAGAATAAAATGTTTTCTTTAATTTGTTCTCCATTGCTGAAGCTCGAAGTCGAAAATAATTTTGTTGGAGAGCGACCTGAGCTTGGTTTTTAAAAAAACACGTTTTTATGTCCTTTACCTAGTGCCGTTAATAACACAAGGATATCAATATCGGAGGCCATAATTTCCACAAAATCGTAGGAACTAGCCTTATTTAATGCTTCTCGGACGATATCAGAATCAGCGTCTCCTGGAGCTTGGACTACACTAATGCCTGCCTCATTAAAATAATTTTTCAAAAACTGTATAAGTCGATGCTTATTATTTTCATTTGTGAGAAATTGAGCCTGCGAAACGTTCGCCGTACAACTACCAGAAAATATAATCTCTGGAGACCATTTTTTTGCTTTGCGCATCCCTTAATGACTCCACCGAATTTCAGTCATTACATGTTTTATTTAAGCAAAATATTCCCATTATTGGTACTATTTTCACCTTTAACTGGTCATTATAACGGAACTACTTGGCCGATGAAATTTATGTAGGTACCGTTGGATAGATAATTTGATTAGAAACAAAACTCCTATACGTCACTTTACTATAAGGTCAACAGTAAGAATGATATTAACGAAAAATACAAAATTCGCCTATAAATAGGCAATATACTCCAACTTCCCCCACCCCCACGAATACGAAAACTCAGTTTTAGATAAAAGACATGTCCCCTAACATCTCCAGCAAATTTCAGCCATTACGTATTTTTTTTAAGTAAACGGCCGTTTTGTGTCTTTAAATACTGTACTATTACCGCTTTTAATTTATCGAGAGTACATAAATAATGGAGTTTGTAATTATCGCGAGTCGACTGTATATGCAATGAAACGTTGACTCGAAATAGCCTATAAACGGCTTAGTGAACGCACCCATGCCCCACAAGGGGTTACTCAAACTCAACACCACCCACCACACCACACCCGTAACATCCTCAAGACAATCATCAATCAATCGAAACACAAGTTTGATAGATAGGTACGTACGACAAAAAGTGCTAGGTTTCCGCAGGGAACTGTATGCTATCACCAACGTTATTTCTTTTGATTATTAACGATCTCTTGCAGATTACACGAAACCCAATCAAGTTCTGCTGATGACAGTACGATGGAATTCATACACTTCATTGGAGTCACATGGAAACGCTACAGCCTTCAGAAGAAACCATTATGTTTTCATCCATAACTGATGCCATTTCTAACATCATCGATTGGGGTATTCGTAATAGAGTAGTTTTGAATTCTGATAAAACTCAATGCTTCTCTATTTTCAATTAATTAGGCTGTATTTACTGATGGTGTACCAGTTCCAGATTCGCCTCTGCTGGAAATTTTAGGAATCAACATATTGAGCAAATTGAAATGGAACGATCACATTTTCCCCATCGCCAAAAATGCCATGAAGTACCTACCTAGGCACCCTAAATTGATGTGAAAAATATTTTCACCAGAAAAGTTAGCCCACATTTACAAGAGCGGTATAAGACCTAGGCTTAAATATAGCTCCCATGTTTGGACGGGTGCAGGTCACACTGCATTAGCTCTGCTCAGTGGCGTAACGAACGGTGTTCCATGTGTTCAGTGGAACACAGGCCCCCAAGCCAAATGGGCCCCCAAATCCGAAATCATAAAGAAATTTTCTTTGATAGATCCTTGGGTAACTGCTCTTTTAAAATATGCAAATAAGCTGTGGAATCTATAGGATAGTAGCAAAACATTCAATTTTGTGTATGGAGGAGCTTAGATCTTTTAGTATTAAACTCTCTTTGCACCGGAGAATCATCAGATCCATCCATAAATGATAAAGGTCTTTGCTCATATTAAAATTGAATATACATAAATACAGGTTCAACTTAAGGCGGAATGCCTCTCTTGAAGGTTTTTGCGTAAAATTGGGCCAATGATCCAGTTATTGGAGTATTTAATCTTGAAGTAGCAATCACTAGCAAGCAACCCTAGGGAAATATATTCACAATGCTGAAAAGGGATAAAGGATGACCTATTGATGGTTATGGCTAACCACAGTTACTAAGATCGTTCAATAAGGTTTAAGTTAGATAACCTTTTTTTAACTAGGACTTAAGAAATAAAAAAAAAACAGGTGTCTGCCGATAAACTAGAGTTTGTCTTTGGAGGGTCTCTACCATGAATTTTATTTTAGTCGATTTAGTTTTCATTGGATATGAATGTGATCCTAAAATCTAAGGTAATCAGTTTAGTCTAGAATCAACGACTTTTACGGGATAGGTGGTCCTCAAGGTGGTCTTTCCGCCGCGTCTCTTGTGATGATTTTGTGATAAATAGATGATCTTACAGGTTCTCGTGTTAATTATTCAAATTTTAATTTTATCTCTTCCCCTTCTCAGTACCGTATAGCCCCATGTGGGCCATGGTGCGTTAACTCAGCCGTTTATAGGCAATTTCGAGTCAACGTTACATTGCATATAATTTCGGAGTGTATATACCTAATGTTGCAAGAACTATATATGTATATTTCCTGTCCGCACATGTACGGAAATTTTAGACCACGCCGAGATTCGATCTCCGGACCTCTAGATTACTAGCATCGTAGAGTGCGACTCAACCAAGTGAGTCACAGAGGGCGTTAATTTTATCTCAGAGAATTCAAAAACTATAGAAAATGATTTTCGTTGTTTTTGCTCATAATGTGGACTGCTTTAAATGTGGGTTATGTTCTGTCAATTATTCCCGGTGAAAAAAAAGAACGTTAGGGGCCCCCGTTTCGATTTCGAACACAAGAAAATTGGAAAACGTTACGCCACTGGCTCTGCTAGATAAAGTCCAATGCACATCTTTCGAACTCATTGGTGATAACACAATAACTGTTAATATTGATTCTCTTGAAAATAGGCGTATATTGTTTGTCTGTCACTCAGATCCATAGTTTGATTTCTTAAACTGCAACACCTACTCGACAAACTAGTCGTGATCCCCATTATACTCTTGAGGTGTCAACTTGTCGCACTGTAAAATTCCATGCGTCATGTTTAACTCGAACAATACGCATTTGGAGCTATCTGCCAGCTGCTGTTTTTCCGACAATTATTAACCCCAAATTCAAATGAAATATACCCCAACCCCTGCTTATCACTCAAAACTCAAACCTTTCCAAAACTAAGGTAAGTTTTCCTACCTTTACCAAAGTTGTGCTCTTGCACTAAAGGGTTGCCTCCTATAAATTTGGTGTTCAATAAAAAAAAAAATCTTCGAGCTTTGGACACTAGGTTTGAGAGAGGGAGAGATCACTGAAATACCAAAATTGATATATTATAGAAGAACCAAGTTGATGGTCATGGTCACACCAGAAAAAAAGTGAATCGCCGGATAAAGGACAATTCCAATTTTGTGTCTGTTTGTTTTCAGCACTCAAACTACAATAAAAGCACTAGTACCTAAACAAACCACATGTTAAGAAAAGTAAACTTAAGACTTTTCGAAAAATCGATCAAACATAATTAAAATGTACCTAGAACCTATCGAAATGACTCGTCCGAATGGCATGGCGCGGCGTGCTTATAAACCTATACAACTCTGACATATACAAAAAAAAATCAGGTAAGGGCATCAATCATCATTAATATAAAAATCCAAAAGGATAATTCAATTACTATTTTATACGGGAATCATAACATCATGCTTTTTTTCAGTCAGATCGAAATCACTTAATTTATTTATATTTAATTACAGTGTTCACGACCAATTTTCATTAAAAACTGATTTTGAAATTCCGAACCGAAGGCAAGCCATCTCGTGATGTGACATATGTTTGTATTTTCGCATGTCGATATAGTTTCAGCCGTAAGCTCCATTATTATTAATAAATAGCCCCAATCACGATGATAATTTAAATAATAACACCATCATTATTCCCACGTATTTCAAATAGCCACATTGAAATTCAGAAGTGACCACAGAGCGTGCACTTTAAAACAGAAAAAAGAATTGAGTTTGTTGGTATCGCGGCTTCGATTCTCACAGTGAATTAAAACCAACAAATATAAAACGTACTATAGGTACACACATTGTAGAGTGTAAATGAAAAAACAATGCTTTAAAATTAATTGGAATACAAGTACATGGCCCACTTGGCAGCAGGACTTGTCCATTGTTACCACCCCGGCTACATATCGTTTAATTGCCCACTTCCATGCCTATAGTCAAACCGCATCATATCTGCATTTAGATTGGCTTGTTCTGCGCTGCTGCTGCTGTTCACTTGCTCAGCCACTCGTTCGATTGGAAATGCATGCATGTAATAAAATTCCGATACAAATAATTAATCAAAAGGTTGACAGGTTCCACAGGAATACGTGATATTCGTTCCAATTCGGTTGAAGGACCCTTGAGACAAGTACGATGAAAAATCACGTCAGAAACTTCGACACTGATGTGTCTGGGCTGGAAACAAGTCATCATGAACGGAGAGCTTATCATTCATGGACCCATATCCTTTTTTGCGACCAAAGTCCTGAATCTGAGTTTCGTGACATGCAGAGATATATTAAATAAATCCAGTGGCGTAACATTTTCAAAATTTCTTGTGTTCGGAATTGGAATTGGGGCCCCTGAGGTTGGAATTTTTCATCCAGGAAATAATGACAACCGTATTTAAAGCATGTTCCAAAAGTTATAATCTTTTGAGATTGAAATTTTGATAATTTTATGGGATAACTTCTATAGGGTCCGCCAATAAGCGCGCTCGAACTTTAAAATGAAATAAAGCAAGTTGTGTGAGAGGTATAAATGAAATTTATTTTTTGTTTGAAAGAGTATTCGAAGGCATTATGTATGGAAAATAACATCGTTCAAGTGGCCACCTCGGCTTCGCTTGGTGGCGCGCATACAAGAAGTCCAATTTTCAATGACTCTGGCGCACAAATCGGGCTGTATTTCATCGATGGCGTGGCGTATGTTGACTTTGAGGTCACAGTGTTTTGTGGTTGGTTTGCGTAGACCTGCGATTTAAGAAAACCCCACAAGAAATAGTCTAGTGGGGTTAAATCGCACGATCTCGGTGGCCAGTTGATGTCGCCTCCGCGCGAGACAACCATTCCTCCGAAGCGCTCGTGCAGAAGATCCATTGTGGCGCGCGCTGTGTGGCTCGTAGCGCCGTCCTGCTGAAACCACATATCCTCGACATCCATATTGTCGATTTCATGCCAGAAAAAGTTCGTTATCATGGATCTGTATCGTTCGCCGTTTACGCGCGGAACGTTGCTCGAACCGATGAATGATTTTCGTAATAAGTTTTAATGATTTGCACATGTTGCTCGCGGCTGAATTGGTTCATGGTGATTTGTGAAGATACACTGAATAATAACAACTAGATTTGATAACTCTACCACAAACAACATGGCCGCCATGAGCTGTCAAAGATCGAGCGTCCCTATTGGCGGACCCTTTACGTAGCATATTTTACTATATATTAGTAAATTGAAGAGAAGTTACAAAAAATACTACCTCGAAGAGAGCATCTACATGCCTGTCTTGTAATTCACACAACTCTGGCGAAAGCTACCAATACGTATCCATGCCCTATAGACAAATTAAATCGACTGAAATTCATGGTAGAGCTAAAACCAATAAAAATTAGTCTTGCATAACTGCGGATTAATTATCTGGATAGAAGGTTTGTTAAAACAAAACAAAAAAAACTTTTCGACTTCGACTTTACTGCAAAATCTTTCGGTCAATAAATCGACACTTGTCCTTTTGTCAATATTGGTGCAGCAGTCACTTTCCCTTCAAGATTCATAAACTCAACGAAGATAACAATGACTCAATTTTACGTAAGAACCTTCAAGAGGAGCACTACTCCCAGAAAGTTTAAAGGTTCAACTTATCTTCAATATTTTTGTGGCCAAAACTCCAAAAAAAACTGATATTCTCACAAAACCCCACTCAACAAGTTTGGGAGACGATTTTCTTGTAATTGATTGCAAGCTTAAGCCAATTGTATACCGGCTTTCTGGAGCTCCGGAGAAGCTTGAATATCAAGTTTTATGTAAACAGAAATAGTAGACTCTGCGGCTGACTTGCGTTGTAGATTAATGTGTTTAAAACAGTTAATCAAGGATATATCTAAAAAAAATACTCTTTTTATTTTCGGCTTTGTGGGCCCCTGTACACCGTACATTACGCCACTGAATAAATCTATACATGACATCGAAACCTTGAATGAAAATATGCGTTCATTCCTGTCTATGTACATATGTAGTTAAGTAAACGCAATCACATATTATGTGTACCTTTACGTCGAAAAAGAGCAACTCTAATTGAACTTTCGTGGAATCAATATTGAAATGCCTTGAACCAAAAACAAGGACACTCACCTTTGACGACTAACGAACTCCATAATCCAAACAGAAATAAAAATTTCCTCATGTTTCTCGTTATTTATATTGTTACGAATATTAACTCGATTCTCGAACGCTTTGCTGGAAAACGATGTCCTTGACACAGGATATATTCGCAACGTCCTGCTGAAATATAGCCGTGTGTTGTCTTACACTCCGAACTGACGGTATATGTATTCATAAGACATATATGAGCCTTTTAATAAGCCACTCGCTTGAAATATTTCTCCTTTTGCGCCGGCAAAATTATCATTAATTGACACTTACTCATTACGAAAAAGGCGCACAAACACTCAAGACCTTCACTACTTGGGATATATTCTCACACGAAACAAAACAAACTTTTGCAAACAAATTGCCGCAAGATAAATTTCGCGCACCTGTTTCCCAACGTATAGAACCGCAACAATCTCGATTGAACGCTACTTCAGAGAACAAACAAAAAAATCCATTCACGCGCTTTCGGTACGTGACAATACTTTAATTACACAATAAACAACAATAAGTAAACAGATCCCGTTTCAACTTCGGGAACAACATCCTTAACCACGCACTATGGGATTGTAAGGATAACACGTCGTCGTCGGGATCACTGTGCACAAATAATCTTAATATTTTAGTTGTACCACTATTTATATATAAGCTTCAGTTCAGCCGACAAAACTAACAAGTTAACTCTATACGCTCCGATCGAAAGTCGCGAAAAAGGACAACGTGAAAATCCCCGTGCGTCATATCTGCTCTAAAACAAACCGTAAACTGACCTTTCGCAGCGCTACCATCGCTTCTTAACTGTCGGAATTTCGTAAGGGAATACACATTGTCCTTTGAAAGTTTTCCTGACATTCCCGATCGGGGAGAGAGCTTGGACAGAGTATCCAATTCCATTGAGTCAGATTCGAGATTTTAAGCTACATACTGGAATAAGGGGTGGTGAAAGCCACATTTGCCGGAATATGAAACTGGTCTATTCCAGGAAAAGTCCTCCCTCCTTTCTGGAAGTCCTGAACCTAGCACAAATAATATTCTTTCATGAAACGATTTGTCTCTTCACAAATAAGCTAACCCCGAAGTGAACCTGAAGTCCGTAATGAAGTGAAAGCTGGCGAAGCTTCAGTCGCGTGTAAACTTTACTCATCGTGCTCTAAGGACATGAGTGCACTTGTATGATATGTTCATTAAGCACTTCAGTGGCGACGATGACGGGTTAATCAAAATGTGCTCAGCCAGGTGAAAGTGGCTTGTTGCAGTTGATGGGCGTGCAACAGTTTGATGGAATGTTTGGATGTTGTCGAAGGATTGCACTCGTTGTTTTTGTTTTTTACTACCAACCATTTTTTTTTTCGATTTCAATTCCACGTACCCACACAAAAACTTTTCAATTTTAATCCAAAAACTTCCTTCCTCGAAAGATATAATACCGGTCCTCCATATCTATTCATCCTCGACTGCTCAATTTACATTTTAACAGTCCCGCATATTTTTCCCTTTTTGTCGACATTTTCACGTGCTTGTGAATATCTCTCGCACAACACAACTATTGTGTCCGTTATTAGGCTGAAAAGTCCCTGAAAATGAATTTTCTACTTGACGAAACGATAACCAAGTCCACCGAGCAGCGAGCCGACTTGTTCGACGTTATAGCTCTCCATAGGCATAGAGAGGACCTTGCAGAGCAGACGAGAGCAGTGTTGGGTGTAGGAAAAAAATAGTCATTGGACCGGAAATTAGGGCTAACCTCTAATTTACTTTTGTATTTGGGGAAAAATTGAAAAGGGAAAAAAACTTAAAATCAGCCGGATGGAGCGACAGAAAAACGACAACGACCGTCGCAATGTTTCGGAGCAATGTTGTGGCAATCGCTCAGAAAATCGAGTGTAAGCGAATGGAGGCAGAGCAGGCATGTTAAGGGATCACGGTCAGCCGGTGAATGTCCTCCCGAAATTTATGTGTTTTACGATAGGGGTCGAATATGGGAGAGCAATATGGTCAATGTATCCTGTTTGGGAAGTGTCCCTGGAGGTTTGGGATGTTTGTGATTGGTTTCATGCCATATACGCTAATCGTCATAATTTTGTTCCATAATGGTTGGGGGTTCTGGTTAAGATAATATTCAATTTATTAGTATGGAACTTGTTAACGGGCTCATTTAACAGCAAAAGGTTTATAAGTAATACAATCGAGAGATATACTGGCCATAGGCGGGGAATATTCCCTAAGCAGTCCCATAACGAATTTCTAGGCTCGAAAGTTTTTTAATCGAAACTAGTCCATAACTGGGTAATTAAAGAGCAGTTAATTTTGAAAGTTAGCAAATTTGTGGCGCACCGTGTTGACAAGAGATACGAGTAGTATGTGAAGTAATCAAGACTTATAACAGCAAAGTGCCAGCGATGAGTGCAGTGGATAGGCGGATAAACGCTTCTTCGTGAACGCATCGTTATCGGCCCACGCTTTTCAAGGAACAATTACATCGTCCAGTTACGCCATGACACCGGTTCCCGAGAGAGTAGTATCCATTATCTCGTAAAAGATTGCAGGAGAAGTCGAGAAACCATATTATTTGTTCACTGTCATGACCGAGTTCGATATGCAGAAACGCGTTCGAGACATCTAGAGTTGTGCAAAGATTAACTCTGGAGTGGGGAATTAATATCGAAGTGACTGAATCACACAGTTTGGTCCCGTTCAACAATCTGCAGTAACACGCACTCATCCGTCTTTTTATTTCACTACGACGATTAGAGCAGCAAACTCGGCATAGTTGATCCTTGTTGATAATGTACAGACGTTGTAGTCGATATAGCTGGACCTCCACGTCAGCAGGGACACCGGTCGAGCTCTGATGAGGGGTGGCTTTATACCGTTCTGCAAAATTATCTCCGGCTTAATTGTACTGCATCTTCCTAATTCCCGAGATAAAAGACCTGGGAATTCCTGCTTGGCCCATGTTACCGGTGGGGTAGCTGAGATGAATTTTCAGATCGCAACGATAGGCATATACCACGAATATGGGCCTTCTCTTTCCATGTTGCTGCATAGGTCCAGTCCCTGCTCGCATACATAGACAAGTCCGAATTTACACCGCAGCTCGATTGTCGCGGAGAATTTAGATAAGGAGATAGTATTAAAAGTTGTGCTTACGGCCTTTGCGGTAGGTGCTTTGTCGATCCAATCTTCTTCCAATTTTCATTCGAAATAATCGTCTAATTGGGAACGGGAGTCGTGCTTCAGAATCAAGGAAATTCCGTTGACTAGCAACTTAACGAAATTCCGTGCGTTCTGCTTTCGATACAGTCTCACTCACTTACTGGTTTTCTTCCGCGTATGTCCAAAAACTTCCTCTTTCTTCTGCGGTCTGCGGATGAGTGCTGTTTTATGGACTTCTGTCAGACGCATGCCATTTTCAGAGAAGAAACACTGTGGGTTAAACGTCCGTTCCTACCGTAAATGTTTAGCAGACGGCCTCGAATAGGCGAACGGATTGATTTTTTTAGACGGCAATCAGTGCACCATAAAGGGTAACAGTTTTTCTTACCAAGTGATAAGGCTTGGCGTTTACATACTGCTTGATGCAAGGCCTCCCTCATGGGGGCCAATTCTGTAGTGTGGGCGCCTTGCACACCCACGTAGGACTGGTCGCCTTACTATTTGGGTAGAGCGTGATAGTCACTCCCCCGAAGGTCCCACTGGATCGACGCAATGTCTTTGAGCCAGTGGAGGTCCCCCCTGCTCCTACCGGCGTGTAGTCGAAGTGAGGCCGAACAGCATAGCCTAAACTAAAACAACGACCGTGCCATAGGCAATGCCAGACAGATCAGAGCCCCCCTGTTATACAACATCCGGATGCAAGCCCCTGTAGGAGCGACTAAATACCTAAATGCGAAGACATTTAGAGCCAGGACATATTTACATTCTGTGAACCATCCTCAACAGTGACGCCGAAGGCGTCAAGATTCCGGATATCCGCGTACGCCGGGCAGTGGCATAGTACTTGCGTCCAATCTTCGCCAAGATGTTCGCACACGGAACACAAAGTATCATGAACTAAATTACGCGTGTGAATCCCTGCTTTAAGCGATCCTAGAGCAGTGATGAGGAATCCTAGACTTAGATTGAAGTCTAAGTCAGCATTTCCTCTCACGTCATTAACCTGCCTAACGTATTCGTATGTAGTTCTCCCATAGGACGCTTTTTCCCATCTGGATTGCCATCTCAAGGAGGCCTACGATTTCTCACCGGTATCTCCCAAAGACACTCTCGGGGATAGCAAGCTACTAGGGGGTAACGCAAGCCCTGTTCGTATATAAAATGCCGTTCCACGACGCAAGATTTCCAAGTCAATAGGGAGTGCGCCCATCAGGACCTGGAGAGCCACGGAGTCATTGAGTCAGCGGGACACCTTGACACGTTTCACAGAGTTCCTGCGGATTCATATGCTGCCCAACCAACAAACAAGGATCGTATCCCACAGTAAGTTATCAAAAGCACTCTCGAAATCAATAAAGAGCCCAAGGATGTATTGAGACGAGCTGCGTGATAATGACTCCCTGATAAAGAACCACGCATCATCAGTACATCTTCCAGCACGAAATCCATACTGACTGTCAGACATCTGACCGGCAAGCCTTTCCTCCATCCTCCGGACAAGAATCCCTTCCAGCACTTTACCAAGTACTGGTAGAAGACTAATGCCCCGATATGACTGAGGTTTGAACTTGTCTTTGTCATGATCAGTGCCGGATTATCCTTAAGGCACATAAGGCACGTGCCTAGAGGCCCCGCACTCATAGAGGCCCCTCCCTCACACAGACATTGACACAATGGAATGCGTTTAGACCACTTAAAAAGTGTCCCAACATCTGGGTAAACTTTGTTAGTCTAAAATCTAAAAATTATATCTTTCACTTGTCTAAATATCCGATCCATCAAACTGACAGTTTCAGCTGTCTGTGGTTTCCAGCTCGCGATGCCAATTGGAACCAGTTATCGATTCCACAGTAGCAATAATTTTACTCGCAGCCAAATTTAGATATCCAATTTATTTGTGCAGTGGTGTATCATGCAGCTGCGAATTGCACAGCGGTGTACCATTTATCGAATACATACACCCAGAAAAAAAACATGTGTTAGAACCAATGAAGTTTTTACTTTACTTCTAGTAAACAGAAAATTTCTTTAAACGTATGAAGTTTGAATATAATTAATTAAAAATGCCATTGGATCAAATACACTTTCATAGAATTTATAATTTCAGTAGTAATAGAATTATAACATGCCCACATACAACTAATGCAACAAAATGAAGTAAATAAAATTCAGGGGAACTACGATAATTTGGCATAGCCTCTACATATGTATAAACATTATAATTTTGCATTGCACCGCGTATCAAGTAGTTAAGATTTTAGAAACGTTGACAACATTCCACATCTGGCCTCATGGCAATGTGAACGGACTGGCACGCAGGCGGACCGAGTTCGAATTCAAGTTTCGGCATAAGGTTTTTTAATGAATAAAAAAAATATAAAAATTTGAAATGAAATTAACCTTAATCAACAAAAATCACACAAACGCATTTTCTTTTCGATTTTTCTCCATGACTTCTTTAACCGATACCTATAACTCGTTTTGACTTTTCCTCAAACTTCGATTTAAAAAGAAAAACATGAATCTCGAAAAAAATCCAATTTTTTTATTTTTAGATATTTAAAAACTTACGTTAAGTATCCTCATGTGTGAAAATTCACACATATGGTATTAGCTGTGTGTTTTATATGGGTGAATTTTGTTTTTATTGTAATAATATTGCGAAATCTACTTTTTCAAATTGCGAATTCTCATTTTCGATAAAAAAATTTTTGAGCGGAATGGTCCCAAAAAGGATACTCTTTAATCCTTGAACGGAGGTCGTCATGCGGGGTATCATATCAAAGGAGACGTCGAGTACATATCATGTCCGGTGTTATTTTCCTGTTTCAAGGACCCTCAAGGTAATAAACCGAGCTTAAATGTAAATGAGTCAATTGTAGTTACGTACTAGCTTAAGCTGACCAGACGTACAGCATTTTGCTGTACAGTACAGCATTTTGACCTGTCGTACAGCATTGGGAAACGTACAGCAAAATGTACAGCATTCTCCATGCCACAAAATGAAGCCTAATTCACTAAATAATAAAGTCCTCGATGAGGCCTGTGTCTGTCTTGTCTTAACTTTTAAAGTGTAAAGTGTAAAGGACTATAATGTACCCTGTACGATCGATATTTATCGAGATAATCGCAGTTTTATCTTTGGCAATCCTTATCATTTTCGATAACTCGGTAACCCTTCTGGATATTTCTGAAATTTGGCACACTTGTAGAGCTAGTTGGCGCTCACATTTTCACGTTTTTTCAGTTTTCTAATTGAAAATTTTTCATAGCTCGGAGATTCGTATGCGAAAAACTTTGAAATTTAGATAACTGGTAGAGCACCGTTTCATACGTATATATATTTGATAAAAATGTCAAGGCTCTAGCTGTCAAGCGATATATTAATATTCCATAAATCGGAACCGACCGAAATTTCTGAAATTATGCACACTTTTAGAGATACTTGACGAATATTTCATAAAAGTTTCAATTAAGGTCCTTCCTATCCGCATTCGGAAGTTACAGCTGCCAAAACCATACATTTGTATATTTTTAAGCTTTTAAATCAGAAGTTACTTTGCGGGCATCACGAAAAGCCAGATGCCAGATCATACGGCTGTCCAACTTACAAAAATCTTAAATTTCTTAACTCTATCGTTTGCTTTATGCGTTTAATCATATTTCCTGTACTCATCCTTGTTGTAGCTTTTCGTGTTAAAACATACGTTTGTGCTTCATCTGCTGATGGTTTTTTGTCAAGGAGTACCAGTGGCGTAGATAGCTTTTAAGAGGGGAGGGGGGGAGATCAGTTGTCGGGATTATATTTTCAGCACGGAGGAAATCAAAAAATGGGCTGTCATTTGAAGGTTGAGATTACGGAGGAATACGGTTTGAAATTCTTCTTGTGAATTTATTTGTCTTTTTAATATCCCTTATGTTTATAGTATGTGGATTAACTGTGCTCTCTTTCAATTTTAAAGGATCGGTATATTTTATGACACGCAGTGTATATTGAGGCCACTTCTGTGAAGTAGGTAATACAGAAGGATGGTCCGGCGTATGAACGAACGAGATGGTTGTGATTTTATTCGGGTGGTAGGATGCAGCATTATTCAAGGAAATTAGTCCTGCATGTGCCGCTCAATACGAAGCCTATTGTATCACTAGATATTCCATAATACTGTTTTTCGCTAAAAAGCCAAATTTTCTTAGTAAATTCCACCTGTGATGTGGCAGTCACACTATCTGAAAAATAACGAAAAATAATCCAAAACTCATGTACGCCAGTATACGCTTGGAATTGTCAAAATTCTAGACAAGTAACAATTATGCAATTGAAAATACTATAAAAAAGGATAATTCCGGAATCCACCTGTGGATGGCATTTCTGTAAATATTGTTACGAAATGTACCCAATTAATAGCAAAGAACTAAATTTATATAATTTAGTATAAAAAAATATGTGTGACCACGGGGATCAATCTCCTTGACACTTGACTTATCCACACCACTGAGGGGAACATTGAGAGCTTTAGAGTTCCCTGTTTATTATCAACAGAACCTTCCCGTCCCAAAGTGCACCACATATTTCCCAGAATATCGGCTGATATTCTTTCTCAGTTCTCTTCAGGAAGATATCACTTATGACAAGAAGAATCATGGCGGTAGCTCCGTGAGATATTATTCTTTCTTGTTTGAAAATCGAGTTCCGCAAGTATGTATGTACAGCATTGGGTCTTCGGAAGTCTGGTCACCTTATACTAGCTTATCATGGCATTGATAAACCGACCCTTAATGTCAAATGTCAACAATATACTCTTCTTATAACCGTAATAGTGGGCAATTCAACATAAAGCAGATTTCTAACTTTAAGAAATTCGCCCAAATTACATTATAATTGCATATCTGTGAAAATCCACACATGAAGGTTAAATCACAATAAAAAAAAAAATTAAAGAAAATTTAAAAGAAATTAACAAAAAATATTCTTTTCTATTTTTTTTTTTTTTTTTAATAAAATTCAATGAAATTTTTACATAGAATCGATGAACAATCTCATTAATACATTACATTAATACAAGCACAGTGTCCGATTTTGAAAATTAAATGTATGAAAACTTTCATAATGAAATTTTAATTACTTCATTTTCCGTCTGGCATTTTGCAGCGCGTGTGGATGCTGTCTTATGTCGAAAAGTGACATTAACCTACCCGCCTTCTGGTAACATTTAAAAATCTGGTATAAATATTCAAAAAGTTTACCCAGATATTGGAGCCACTTTTTGATGGCATTTTCTTAGTGTATGCGCATTCCGTTGTACTAGAAATTCCATGGTATGTACTTGAATGCGAAATAGTTTCTACGACAACTGTATGATATAGATGTCCAATTCAGACCAAATTCTGAAATGCGGTCTCAGAAAAGGTACGACTGAAAAATGTGAAATTTGAAGATTTACATTCAGAAGCCAACACTATTCTCACAAAACCAACCGCTTACGCCAGGCGAATGGTCATGAAAACTGACTCAAGAGAGTATGCCCTGCACTGTCTGATATTATATAAGAAATTGATAGAGGCTTTTTCAGAAAGCTTAAATTTCCACCCCCTGAAAATTTTTTTGCTTTTTTGCTACTTATGGGATGTTTTGTCTTGCTTTAGTCTTTGGCTTCCACCTCGGCCCTCGTTCGCTGCATAATGAAAAATGATAACTCCAATGAATAGCTATAAGATAGTACAGTATTTAAAGACACAAAACGGCCGTTTACTTAAAAAAAATACGTAATGGCTGAAATTTGCTGGAGATGTTAGGGGACATGTCTTTTATCTAAAACTGAGTTTTCGTATTCGTGGGGGTGGGGGGAAGTTGGAGTATATTGCCTATTTATAGGCGAATTTTGTATTTTTCGTTAATATCATTCTTATTGTTGACCCTACAGTAAAGTGATGTATAGGAGTTTTGTTTATAATCAAATTATCTATCCAACGGTACCTACATGAATTTCATCGGTCAAGGAGTTCCGTTATAATGACCAGTTAAAGGTGAATATAGTACCAATAATGGGAATATTTTGCTTAAATAAAACATGTAATGACTGAAATTCGGTGGAGTCATTAAGGGATGCGCAAAGCAAAAAAATGGTCTCCAGAGATTATATTTTCTGGTAGTTGTACGGCGAACGTTTCGCAGGCTCAATTTCTCACAAATGAAAATAATAAGCATCGACTTATCCAGTTTTTGAAAAATTATTTTAATGAGGCGAGCATTAGTGTAATCCAAGCTCCAGGAGACGCTGATTCTGATATCGTCCGAGAATCATTAAATAAGGTTAGTTCCTACGATTTTGTGAAAATTATGGCCTCCGATATTGATATCCTTGTGTTATTAACGGCACTAGGTAAAGGATATAAAAACGTGTTTTTTGAAAAACCAAGCTAAGGTCGCACTCCAACAAAATTATTTTCGACTTCGAGCTTCAGCTATGGAGAACAAATTAAAGAAAACATTTTATTCTTACGTGCTTTTTCTGGGTGTGATACAACATCTGCAACTTATAACGCCGGTAAAATGAAATTTATTTCAACGCTACAGAAAGACCCCGACTTATTACACTCAATTCAACGGTTTCAAAATGAACGTGTGTCTCCATTCGAAATAGCCTCTATTGGGCAATCGTTTTTTTACAAACTGTATGGTGGGAAAAAAGAAAATGAAAGCCTTAATTATCTGCGCTTTAGACGTTTCCTTGAGTTCTCGAAAAAAATAATTTCAGTTTGGCCTCACTACCGCCTACTGAACATGCCGCCCGCCTACATGCGTTCAGAGTGTATCATCAGGTTCAAGTATGAATTGGTAATTACATGGACCCTGAAGACTAGGGTTGTACCGGCCCATTCCCTGCGAAAAAGAACCAGCCCCGCCAAATTTATTGAAAGTTATTTCGTGTGCTTGTAAAACTGGTTGTGGAAAAGCATGTGGGTGTAGGAAAGCAAGATTAAAATGCTCTCCAATTTATATGGTTTGTTGTGGAAACGCGTGTAGCAACATACCTGACTTTTCTACTCTTAAGGCCTGAATAGACCTCGGGCGGAATGAAAATGAAATTTTTGTCCGCTGCGATTTTCTCAATGAAAATGCATGCTTACTGTCGTGGAACATGTCGGTAATGATGGGGAATTTCATAAGCTACAATCCGAATATGGTTCCAAAATTTTTCTCGGCCATTTTATGTATTATTTTTCGATTCCCCCGTCATTAGATATTTTCCACGGTGAAATGACCGGGGAATCGAAAAATAATACATAAAATGGCCGAGAAAAATTTTGGAACCATATTCGGATTGTAGCTTATGGAATTCCCCATCATTTCCGACATGTTCCAGGACAGTAAGCATGCATTTTCATTGAAAAAATCGCAGCGGACAAAAATTTCATTTTCATTCCGCCCGAGGTCTATACTGCGCTTTACTGAAAACGACGACTTCCTCCATAACGATGGGCTTTTTCCATCGAACCCAGAAGGATACGAAGTTGGTCACAATTGTAGCGCAAGCAATAATGAGTCCGAAAGAGAGGAAGAAAATCAATCTAAGAAACCAAAATTGAGGTAGTCATATATTTTTGTTACATCAATAAAACTCCAGCGACTATGTAAAGAAATTCTTTATTTTTTTATTTTTTGGAACGCTAATTGACCTAGCTTGATTTTGATCTCGTTAAAGAGATAATTATTCAATCAGCAAGAACACACATTTATACAACTTGACATAGCGAAGTTTTTAGCAATCACTAAATACACATTTAAATAAGCAATTTACACCAACTTCCTCCATCCCAACTAATACGAAAACTAGCTTTAGACAAAAGATTCGTCTCTTGCTACATAAATTACGTTTTTTTTTAAAGAAAATAGCCATTTATTGAACTGTTTTGACCCTTCACCGGTAACTACAACGGGGGTTCTACTTGACCCACGATATTGGCTTAGGTACCGTTGAATAGACAATTCGATTAGAAACAAAACTTCTACACATCACTTAACTGTAGGAACACCAGTAAGAATGATATTAAGGAAAAACGCAAAATGCCCCTATAAATAGGCAAATTACTAAAACTTCCCCCACTCCCACCAATACGAAAACTCAGATTTAGACTAAGGGCATGCTGCTTAACATCTCCAAAAAATTTCAGCCATTACGTGTTTTACTTAAGCCAAATATTCTCATTATTTGTGCTATTTTGCCCTTTAACCGGTCATTATAACGGAACTACTTAGCCTACGATATTGGCTTAGGTACCGTTGAATAGAGAATTCGATTAGAAACAAAACTTCTACACATCACTTTACTGTAGGAACACCAGTAAGAATGATAAAAAACGCAAAATTCCCCTATAAGTAGGCAAATTACTATAACTTCCTCCACTCCTACAGATACGAAAACTCAGATATGGACTTAGGGCACGTTGCTTAACATATCCGCTGAATTTCAGCCATTACGTGTTTTACTTAAGCCAAATATTCTCATTATTAGTGCTATTTTGCCCTTTAACCGGTCATTATAACGGAGCTATTTGGCCTACGGTACTAACTTAGGTACCGTTGAATAGACAATTCGATTATAAACAAAACTTCTACACATCACTTTACTGTAGGAAGGAACACTAGTAAGAATGATATTAAGGAAAAACGCAAAATTCCCCTATAAGTAGGCAAATTACTATAACTTCCTCCACTCCCACAAATACGAAAACTCAGATTTAGACTTAGGGCACGTTGCTTAACATCTCCACCTAATTTCAGCCATTACGTATTTTTTTAAGTAAAATATACCCGATTACTGTACTAATTTGAAAACGAAATAATTCATCTCCATGAGCATCTAAAGTTGGAATTACAGGATGAGTGAAATGTTTAACTCCTTAAAGGAAATATTATTAGGAAACTGCATTCCTAATGTAGCGATAGCCTTAAGGATATATTTAACTATGCCTTGTTTTGTCAGGGAGAACGAAGTTTTTCAAAGTTGGCAATCATTAAAAACGTAAAACGTTCTGTAATGAAGCAAAGTCGACTAAACGCCATAATATTAAAAGAGACAATGCCAAAACATTAAATTTCAGGGATATAATTCACAAGTTTGCAACTGAAAAAAAAAAACAAAAAAAGTCAATATTTAATTTAATAAGTGTTTGTACTACATACAATATATACATACTTTAAATTTTTGCGTAAAAAATATATTTCTTCTTATTTCGTAAACTATTTTATGTACGAAAGTATTTATTACACATAATTTAAGAGTTTTATTTGAAGGCAGTTCACAAGAAAGTGGCCCTCAATTGTTGTATGCCTAGGGGCCCCAAAGAGCTTAATCCGGCACTGGTCATGATCCTTCAGTAGTACAACCATGCGGGCAGACTTCAAACAATTCAAATTGCGACAATGAATTCCGAGCTTATGTCCAAAATTAAAAGCATTAAAAGCATTGCCGCCCCTATTTTTTCTGCTTTGAAAAGGATCATGGAATGCATTGACTTCATTTGCAGGATTTGCCACACTTTAAATTTGAATTTCACTATGTATTCCGTTCCTCAGATTCGATACAAAAACAGGAAAGAGACTGAGACTGCAATCTCAGAGACTATAGACATCCAGGTGTCATTATTTAACATCTTTTGATATCATATCCTGAAATATCGCGATTGCCCTAATCTTTTGAATCTGAAATCTTTCTCTTAATAAGACTCTAAGATGTCGGTCCTTTCCCTGAATATCAAAATAATATTGAAACATGCAAAAAAAAAAATCACAATGAGCAAAATTATAATGATTTGTTTTTCGTATATTTCTTTCTGTATTCCTTGAAGGAATTACCAGATTTCAGTCAAAAGATTCCAGCGGATTGGTGTACACCCAGAATAACTGTTGAAATATGCAAAAAATCATAAAGAATAATTATTAAAAACATCTAACTACTTATGTTCGTAAAGCTTATTTAATTTGCCTAAACTATGCAATTGAATTGAGGTCTATGCCAGACATGCGAGCGAAGCGAGCACAAGCACAAGCACAGCTTGTAAAATATAAAAACAAAATTGTCGGCATAAAAGTTGCCTTTGACCTGAACCGAATCTAAGATATCTATCGGTACTCAATGTTGACGTAAGTATCTGAAAAGGGCAACTTTTGGGGTTCAATTTGAAAAATTCAACACTGAGTGGGTACAACACGTTGTCAGTTTTATTCGTTGCTGTAATCCTGGAAATTATAAAGTTGCAGTCCCTTATCATTAGCCAAAGAAAAAATCCACACACTGGTTTGTTTCCAGTTTCCAAACATGAGTGTCATTTTCACTTTTCTTATAGATATATTTCTATGAAGTGCTGACCAAAATGCCGCCCCAAAAATTTGCAACCGCCTGGCTTACACCCCCCCCCCCCCAATAGAGCGGGCGCTGATTAAAAGCAATTTTTGCATCCATTTTCGGTTTTCGGTCAACATTTTCTCGGGGGGCGCCGGGATCAGCAGATCTCGCGTGGGGGAACGAGCCCCCCCCAATAGATCGGGCGCTGATTAAAAGCAATTTTTGCATCCATTTTCGGTTTTCGGTCAACATTTTCTCGGGGGGGGCGCCGGGATCAGCAGATCTCGCGTGGGGGAACGAGCTGAAAACATTGAGAACTACTGCATTAAAGGGTTATCCCCTAAAGCAGGAGTTCCCAACGTGTGTGTCGCGACTCCCTGGGGCGTCGCGAGAATGTTTTAGGGGCGTCGCGGGACGCACACCACACTGGTCACTTTCACGCACCAAATTGCTGAGTATCGTACACAAAGACAAATTATATTTACTAAAATCCCTTCGCGATAAAAAATAAGACACTGCATCTTATTAGGTTGTTCACACCGCGACAACAACATTTGTGACGAGTTTGTGGTGAAAACTCTGTGGCATTTGGTGTGAAAAAACACTAGAATCAGAGTCGAGCACACATGCTCGTCATGTCATTGCAAGGAAACGAAACACATTTTTTGAGGGCATTTTGAACAGTATTTTCCTGCTAAGTTCTTCAAACAATTGGATTAGAGATCCATTTCAATAGACTCCACCTCATCTTCACTTCCAACTGCCGAAGAAGAGCAACTTGTGATACAAGCTTAACCCTTTCCCGGACAGAACGTCTATAGACGTCCAATTTTGAGCATTTGACATACAAATCGTGTCAAGATATTCTCACAGAAGCAGGTTCGACCATCGCACTGATTTAAATTTCACTCATTGACGTGTTTCAAATTATATTCTTTACCGTTGAATAAAGAAAAACTAAAGTAATAATTTACGAAAAATTTGAATTAACAGTTTTGCTTTTATTATTTTTACTAAGGGAAGCTTTGAATTAAATCTGGCTGGTCTAGCGGTTAGTGCGCGCACCTTCGGTGCACAGAGTCATGGGTTCGAATCTCACCGTGGATCATGGTGTTTTTCGAACTCACGAGCTTGTGACCGTCTATGATCTCACTCAGATGTTAAACGAGTACCCATTTATGGGGATAAATAACACTGCTGAGCGTGATGCTGATCTCATTACCTCAACAAAAAGCAGATAAGATCTTGGAAATAGGATGTCACTAACACATCCTGCGGCCTTAGTCCAATGCTGGATTGTCGCGCCTATTATTTATTTATTTTATTTATTTCAATTAAATGAAAATTGTGTTATTTTTATTTGAATTACCCGAAATACATGTAGATTTGATTTTGTTATTTTTATTCAATTAACGCAAGACTTGAATTAAATCAAAAATATTTTTTTTATCGTTTTTTTTTTCTATGAAAACAAAGTACACTGAGAAGGCACATTGAGCAGCAAACACCGTATTACTAGCACATTCGATGCAGTAGCGTGCTTGTAGGCTTCTTGAAATAAATCTTTGGCTGCAAATTTATATTTTTCTATGTCAATTTTCTTTCAAACCTAAGAGATGCATGATCACTTCATCTCTAACTCTTTTCTTTATTTTTGACTATGAATTGATTTCATTAGGACAAATTTGTTGTGTTTGAAATTTCTGTAATTTTCACCAAACAACGCACTTCGCACTCCCTCCTTCCTCATATAGTCCAGCTAACTATGTATAACCACACAGAAAACAAAATGTCTTACTAGGTGCGTCGCGAAAAATTTTAATCTGTAAAGGGAGTCGCAGTATAAAAAAGGTTGGGAACCTCTGCCCTTAAGCATTGACATAAAAAAACAATCTTTCTGAAATTTGCCACGCTTATAGAACAGCTTGTTACTGACATTTCATCAAAATGTCAAGGACTTACTTATCAGCACTCGGATGTTACAGCTTTCCAATCGGTACTTTAATGACGCACACACACGGGGAATCCGAATCCTTTTTTTTTCTTTATGTCAAAGTCCAAGAAAATGTATGAATTTTACAGAACGGAAATTAAAAACGAGACCGAGGCTAATTTCGGGCGCGGCCGAAATTTGGATACCCTTCGCTCCCCTCGGGTTAAAGTTTTTTTGGGGCGTATCTATGACTTGTGTTTAGTCCTCCCCGCTTCCATGCTTTTCCTTGAATTTTCACATAAGTGCCGTGGCGAAGATTTAATGGGAGAAGCGGGGGATGTGGGTTCCTTAGAAGAACCAAAGGGGGGGGGGGGGGGTTATACGGCAGCCCCACAAACGCATGACCTTTCCATAAATTTTTACGTATGTTTGTGGCATCAATTAAAACACATTTCTATGAGATTTGGTTGAAAATGGTGGATACATAAAAAAGTTTTTCTTCGAAGAACCTAATTTTGGGGTTGGGTTTATATGCCAGCCCCACGATCCCATAGTCCGATTTCATTTATTTCCACGTTTGTTATGTGGCATCAATAGAAATATAATTTTCTGAGGTTTGATTGAAATTGGTGTGCAAATAAAAACGTTTTTTCTTTGAAAAATTTAATTTGGGGGGCTAGGTTTGTATGGTAGCCCCATGACCACATGGTCCAACTCGATCTATTCATACATATGTTTTGTGTCATCAATAGAAACACGTTTGTGTGAAGTTTTGTTGAAATTGGTGTATAAATAACAAACAATTTCTTAGAAGAACTTAATTTGGGGAGCTAGGTTTGTATGACAGCCCCATGACCCCATTGTCTGATTTGATCAATTTTTACATATGTTGTGTGATATAACTTGAAACACATTTTTGCGAAATTTGATTGAAATCAATGGGAAAATAAAAAAGTTTTTCTTAGAAGAACCGAATTTGGGGGTCTAGGTTTGTATGGCAGCCCCACGACCCCATTGTCCATTGGTTGATTTTTACATATATTGTGTATCAGGAATGAAAACACATTTGTGTGAAATTTTATTGAAATTGATGCATAAATAAAAAAAAATTTCTAAGAAGAACCTAATTTTGGGGTGTAGGTTTGTATGGCAGCCCCACGACCCCCTTGTCGGATTTTAGCGATTCAAACATACAAACTGCCTGCAACAAAAAGAAGCATGTGTGCAAAGTTTCAGCTACATAGCTTTTAAACTGGCCGAGCAAAACGCGTCGCAACAGACAGACAGACGGACAGACGGACAGACGGACATCGTCCAATCGACTCAGCTCGTCACGCTGATCATATATATACATATTTTATATGGTCGGAGATGCTTCCTTCAATGCGTTACAAACTTCATGACAAAGTTAATATACCCTTTCACTCTATGAGCGAAGGGTATAAAAAAGGATTCAAAGTGACTGCGTGTTTTTTTAATCGAAAATGGCCATAGCTCGGTGTAAATGGTTAAAAAATTACACAATTTATTCTCAAAACAAAGCTTACCAGTATCTAATTTCCCCCACGACTGGCTACCAGATAGACAGTCTCCGTTTTACCGTTAACGCCAAACAATGAACATTATCATTTTGCAATGCACAGTCCTTTTTATGCCAAGCTTTATTCATCAGGATTTATTTACTAACGAAATAATGTATTATTTTGCATTTGCATGCTGTGCTTGGCGATAATATTCAAAAAAGGTCAGGCGTCTGTCCATCTGCTATATATCCTTACTACGGCTCTAGTTCCATTCTTCAGCTCGCTGAGAGATTCACTATGGAGTAAACCAATATATCTTTATAATAAACTCCCACTATGGCGCTTTGAATATTCTTATATGTGCGGCATGCACGTAAAAATTACAAAAGGGTCAAAAGCCATTTAAAAGTGACCAGCATCCCTTTTTTATTTTGTTTGAAGTATCCTTGTACTATATATCTCATCCTTTCAATTTTTCACTATACGTACAGTCATTGAACAAAAGCAGTGAATTCTTTGGCACACACATGATATACTTGACAACTTTTTTTGTTGCTACACAAAAGGCAAATATACAAATAGAATACGACATATATGAAAATGAAAAGGGAAAACAGTTGGTGAATGGTTTGTGCTGTATGGATGTGTTTTCATCGTATATATCCTCTGAATATCCCATTTTATTTACGAATCGTAAAAGTGCTGTTGTTCACATTCCGTACTAGCTCTTCAGTTCTACATTTGCTGAAAGGGTGCTGGCGCTGAACTGCGAAGAACAGTTTATGTTTGCTGCCTCAATATTAGAATCAGTCAGTCAGTATAGACACAGTCATTCTCGTCCTCGCAGTTCTTATCTTTTTTGTATGTTTATGTCCGTTTCTTTTTTCTCTGAACATATATTTATTTGTAGACAAGACAACCACGTAGTTCGTGGGTCGAATTGTGTAAGAAAACCGCCCGGCCCGTCTTTTAACATAGCAAAGCTTACAAAACAAAACCCACATGTTTGCCAGATATGTATGAATAAACCGAACAAACGCGCAGCACATTGACGAAATACCACTATATCCATGCCTGGCAGGACATATGACTGTAATACATTCACAACAATAGAATATAATAAAAAGGGCGATGGTAATGATATTTTTCGTATTACATTGGCAACAGCAGCAATAAGCTTTGTATAGGTCTCATGGGAAAAATTTTCTAGTATTCGGAATTTTTTCCTTCGTCCTTTTTTTCGTTTGCGGTGTTATACTATATAGCACTTGAAAAGGATCTTCGAATGGAACGATAGCCAGCAGATTGGCTCGCTTGAGTGGAAACTGTTCAGCTATTTAATATTCGGACGAGCTTTGTACATTGTACAGTTGTTATTGTCATCATTGACTATTAAGGATATTAAAGATTTAATATTGAAATTTTCTTAACAGTGGTCGAAATGAACAGCCGCAATTCTGGGACAAGGCCGTAGTATAGAAATATGGAATTTTGTAATAAGCAATATTTTTGATTAAAGTAGGATTTTTATTTTCCAAGTAAAAGCAGTTGTGGCTGGTGTTATGGTTAGTGCTCACACCTTCTGTGGACAGGGTCGTGGGTTCGACTCTCACCGTGAATCAATTCAGTTTATGGTGTTTTTGGAACTCACGACCCATGGAACGGACTATGATCTCATTCAGACGTTAAACGAGTACCCATTTAGGGGGATACAAAACACTGCCGATCTAAACACCTCAACTAAAAAAGCATTTATGATCTTAGAAATTGAATGTCTCTAACACATCTGTGGCATTAGTCCAATGTTGGACTGTCGCTGATATTTTTTTAAAAGCAGTTTCCATAAAAACGAGGACTTTCTTACGTTTTTTTTTTTTTGCAAAAGTGAGCAAGATTTTAATTTTTAAATATTTTAGTAGTGCTTCGTGAATATTATCTTGAAAGTCTTTATTATTTATTAATTTGGTTAAATTATCAAACAGTAACAATAAAAAAGCTTCAAAGTACACCGCAGATTTAAATCAATCTACTGCCATTTTTAATAGCATATTTTCATATCACGCAAGTAACCCTTCTAATCTTCACTTCATTACAAGTTAATTACAAAAGTATAAAGCGCAAAAAAGGCACAAGAAAATAGAAATCATTTCTCTTAAAAAAAAAAATCAACTTTCACCTCAATTAATTTTCAATTTCACTTGAATTTCCTTCTTTTATCTTCAAATATTGCGTCTGAGGAAACCCACAAATTTTCTGTGTTCTTTCATTTTATTTGACCTGTACAAATTCGACTTCCTCGACCTATTTTCCCAGTATCTGAAACCAAAATATTTTTCTCTAAACAGATTACATTGATCCAACGATGACGTCGACGACCGACGGTCGTTCAAAGAGAGGAATCCCTTCCGGTCCGACGCAAAAGGAGTAAATGTGCGACAGAGGATTAGGTTACCATCATAGGATCCGCAACTAATGACATTACAATTTTGGGGCTAGAAATTCGACTTTGTCTCGCAAAAATGGTTGAGTAAAGTGTACCTATACATATAGAGAACTAGGCGGTTGTAACAGAAAGACAGACCCGCATTGTATCGTTTCAATTGGTTTGACTTTAGTCTATGGTTATGTCCTGAAGGCAAGGGAAGATTATTTCTCGGTCGGAGCTACACATATAGACAACAATATTAAATGGCGAGAAAGTCTCGACATACAATGTCGGGAGGGATTCGTTTAAGTGAGACCTAGTTAGGATAAGGATAACAAATTTATGAATTTTTGATTGGGATTGTTTTTTTTTTCTGTGAAAAACTACAGGTGTCTTTAAGAAGAGTCAATGTAATGGGTACATGTATTATTAAATATAATATGATTCGATGAATGTCAACCGGCGACACTTTTCAGTAGAAGAAAAATATATGCATGGATGGCGTGATATAAAGTTTACAGTTCGCTTATTGTTAAATTACTTTATTTGATTCATATAAAAGAAGTTATTAAAATTAAAGCATATTACATTGTAATTTAAAATTTGAAATGCCCCTTCAATTGCTCCATTTTTTTTTTTTGGAAAATAACCAGATATTATTGAATGGCGCAATATAAAATAACCAGTCAGTTATTTTTATTCGAGGGTCATATTAATAAATTTATTATGGCCGTGTTTCTGATAGCTCTTATTCAGTACCTGTCGGCTGATTAGTCTTATCGCGTAGAGAAGACACACACCATATTTAGAAAGCTTTTCCATTGTATTGAATGGAATTTTTGTTTATTTTGCATAGCTACGCCATATTTTGCTTGTTTAAGCCATCATCTTAGATTGAGAAAATCGTTGCGCACTTTCATCCAACAGCGTAAATAAGCAAAAGATAACATAACTATGCAAAATTAACAAAAAATCAATTCAATATAATGGAGAGGCTTTTTAAATATTGTGTGTGTCTTCTCTGGGCTATAAGACTAACCATTCTATAAGATCTACGAGAGAATGGGCCTATGTCTAGTTGTCTGTCGCACGTCACAAGCAGTCTGAAATCAACCTACGTATAAGCTTCACCAGCACTCCTTCCCTCGATTCAAGAAAGCTTGCATGTGCGCTTCGCAGAATGCAATGGTACTAGTAATGGTATTCCTCCTACATAACATCTAAATGTGCCTGTCTAGACAGTTTCAATTTTCGTTCGTCTTCATCATTTTGACAATTGAAACTTGAGATGTATGCGCTATTGAAGAAACGCATTCATTCTTGAACGCAATTGCCAATGTTAAATATTAACAACACATCATCTTTTCATACAATTCATGAAAGAATTTATCATTTACCCGTCCTGACCAAAGCCGAAACACATATTTAACGATAAATAATGAACAGATCTGGATAGAATGAGACATTGATCTCTTCTGTTCACTTGACGCAATCAATTACATGTTCAATGTTGAAAGTGGATACGGAGCTTGAAGACGATAGGGAAGATGAAAGCGCACATGTGTGGACATAGCCAATGGATGTGATCCAAGGTGAAGCCATGATGCGGTCCGTGAACTCTTTTCCGCAGCAAATTTTTAAGATGGTCTTCATTTCCCGAGTACGTTTTGATGTCATCTAAGGACTTCGACAACACACAGTACTTGATTGCAAAGCCTCTTAGGACCAGTCTGTTATTTGTCGTCATGACTCATGATTGATCTGAAGAAGTTCCGCTGATTTTTTTGGCAAAATCAGAAGCTCAGCGTCTATCGTCCAAGACCAGTACCTCTACCAAGGGAATACCGGAAGTGTTAGAGTACTCTTGACGAGCTTCGTTCACCTTTCATATACCTTTATTTAATATACACTATAGGAATTGCAGTTACAGTGGAAGCGAATTTGCCATTCTTTTGAAAGAGAATATCAGGGCTTGTAACAGACGAATATAGCCTAGTGATCAAGACCTGTTTCCAAAGATATGTTTCCTGGTGTTCTAAGAAAGCTCCTTTATTATTGTTCGTTCTAATTCGATAATATCCGTTCTCATTCTCGAATTCCACGCAGAAATTCTTTTCGGAAGTCGCATCCAGGGTCATAGGGTTCAGATTTTCAAGCATAATGCCTTGGTTACACAGTGCGAGCTATCGTGCGAGTTGGCCTAGACAGCTACTGCAGAGTAGCTACTTGCACCATGTGACCGCATCACGTATGATGCACCATGTGACCCCATCATACGTGATGCGGTCACATGGTGCAAGTAGCTACTCTGCAGTAGCTGTCTAGGCCAACTCGCACTATAGCTCGCACTGTGTAACCAAGGCATAAGTATCCGCAAAATTTAATTCCCCATAGCCCAATGCAGTTTTGGTAAAATAAGCAGATGGCTGCAGATTCAAATGCCGCTTCAGATGCAAAAAGAAAAAATTGATCGCGCTGAAAAACTAATGCTGCTAACCGTCCCGGATTCTGCGGGACCCCGCCTTTAACAAGTTTGTCCCGCATTGAAATCCTTCCGCAATCGTTCCGCAAAATATGCAAAGTGCGCTTGCAATTATTTTATTTCTAGGTTTGCATCTTTGAACGGCTGTACCTGTAACTTTCGAATGCAGACAGCTGCGACATTTCGAAATTTTCATCAAAATGTGCACCACAAAAAGCTATACATCCATGATCCTCTTTTATCCATTTTTTGTCCTTGGGGTCCTTTGCATGTTTTTTTTGTTTCTGGGTTTGCATCTTTGAAACGCAGACACCTATAGCATTCTGGAATTTTCACCAAACTGTGTCCCACAATACGCTCTACATCGGCTCCCCGACCTCAATTTTCATTTTTTTTTATACCTGTCACTATAAGAAAGGATAATAATAACTTTGTCATGAAGTTTACAACCCACAGAAGGAAGCGCCTCCTACTATATAAAGTATTTATATTATTGATCAGCGTGATGAGACAAATCGATTGAGCGATGTCCGTCTGTCTGTCTGCCCGTATGTTGCAACGCAAACCTCCCTCCTCAGTTTTGAAGCTATCGAAATGAAATTTTGTATACAAGTTTCTTTTTAGTGTACGCTGTATATATGTCGGAACCAAAAATTCCACCCACATGTGTTCTTAATGAAGCCTCAAAACATATCTAGGAATGGATGGAATCGGAACATTGCGTCATAGGGCCCTCATACAAACCAACTCCCGAATATTAGGTTCTTGTAAGAAAAACTTTTTTATTTTTGAATCGTAACCAAAATTCATCCAAATGTGTTCCTGGATTAGCCTCAATGCATCCAGGAACAGATGGAATCGGTACACGTCATAGCGCTGCGTTAGAAATTGTTAACGCAAAAGAAGCTTCAGTTTCATTCAAATGTGACGGGTATTCAAATTTCGACCGCGCCCGATATTAGCCTTGGTCTAGTTTTTATGTAAAATCGACCTTATTCACGATTGGTCTCCTTCACGATTTTGGTGTCCTTGGTTCGCATGAAACTTTTCACAGTTTCCAAAATGTTGAGGAGTTGAGCCAGAGCTTGGGTCGTGGATAGAGACACTACTAACGACCAGAGTAGTCCATGGTGACTTAGGAAGCAGCCACTTGACTATATTTGTGTGCTGTCCTCTGCACCTCAGGGTGTTGTCATCTCTCCACTACTATGGCGAGTAGTAATTAACAAAATCCTACCTAGGCTTGACAGGGAGAGGTTTAAGGTGGTCGCATATGCGGATGATGTACCGATTGTAGTATCAGGAATGTGTCTCTCCGTGGTCAGTCAGATCATGGAAAGAGCCCTTGGTTTGGTCAGCAAATGGGCCACAAGCTCTGGCCTGGGCGGAAGACAAAACTGATGCTGTTTACTACAAAAACCAAAAAAAAAAACACCTTTCTCGCTTCCGAAATTAAATGGACATCAACTGCAATTATCGCCCAGCTCGAAATATTTGGGCGTTACTCTGGACTCAAAACTCAACTGGAAGTTGAACATTGAAGAGCGCATTAAAAATGCTTGTACTACTTTTTACGCCTGCAAGACAGTATTTAGCAAGAAATGGGGTCTCAAACCAAACATGGTACTTCGGGTATACACGGCGGTGGTACGACCCATCCTAACATACGGGTCACTCGTCTGGTGGCCAGTGCTCGGTGAAGTCTACAATGTAACAAAACTTGGTAGAGTGCAGAGATCGGCTTGCCTTAGCATCACAGGAGGCATGCTCGAGGGATGCGGTGAATGTAATCCTACATTAACCAGCCTTGACACACGACAAAGAATCACCCCGCTCTGGGTACCCGGACACAGGAACATAGAGGGTAATGAGATGGCTGACGAATTTTCCAAAAGGAGGACCACTCTTAACAGCTCCCAAGCGGAGTGTGTTTGCGCACTGATGGCGGCTGTTAGGAGTAAGATCTCTAGCCACTATATAAGAGCTGCTGGAAAAATCTGAGGACTTGCGTTATATCAAGGAAGATGTGGCCCTCCTACGACAGGAAAAGAACGACTGAGATTCGGACTAAACCGTGTAAAGATATCGCGAAGCTTACTGCTGTTATCACGGGGCACTGGCAAATAGGGTTCCACGCCAGGTTGTGTATCCCCCACAACGCACATTGTCGCCGCTGCGGAAATGTAGATGAGAAAGAAACCCTGACTCACTTTCTGAGTGAACCCGGTATAGGACGCTCGGCAAGGCTTTTCTAGGAAGCTTGGAGGATGCAGCTAATGTGGAATTAGGGGAGCTGCTGTACTTCCTTAACAACACGGGTTGGTTCAAGGCATCTCTCCACTCCTAAATTCATCGCCTAACCTTTATTATATACACTAGTTCAACTTCACGGAGTTTGTGGTTTCAAAACGGCGCTTTAAGAGCTAATTAGGCCTTTGGCCAACCTCTGTCTAAGCCGCCACTTTAACCAACCTTCCAAAATGTCTATAGTCCAGTTAAAATATCCCAATTCAGGCCTCCAAATAGAAAAAAAATAGAGTAAGGCTAACTTTTGTGGTTTTTGAATCAGTGGGCTCCCAGGAATCTAAAACCCATTTCGCTAAAAAAAAATTTGATCGGAATGGTCCCAAAAAGGACAAAAAATTATACTCTTTAATCCTTGGCTGGAGGTCGGCTTGCAGTATCGGTCGGTATCATATCAAAGAATACGTCGAGTGCATTACATATCCGGTGTTAGGTTCCTGTTTAAAGGACATTAAATGGAATAATTCAAGCTTAAATAGAAAATAACGACTTCATTTGAGCCCAGTTTTCTCCTTTGAGCATCCTTGAAACAAGTAACAAACGCCGGATATGGAATGTACTTGACGTCCTCTTTGATATGATATGGTGTGTAGTTACTGTCCTTTTTCAGAGTTTTCCGATCAATTTTTTTTCTTAGCAAATTTAATTTAATTTATAGATTCCGAAAAGTGAGAGGAGTAGAGACAGCTGGAATTATTCTCGTAGTTATGGCTTTGGAAAGATACACGGGAAACACGATAATTTTCCATTTAAGCTCGATTTATTGGGTGGTTTAAGATTGTAAGACGAAACCGGACGGATAAACTTGGACGACAAGAACCAAACGTACGTTCATTTCACAGTTCAAAAATACGGACGGGCGAACAATAATCACACAGCAAGTATGCATGGGCGTAGCCAGGGGGGGGGGGGGGGCAGGGAGGGGCGGTCGCCCCCCCCCCCCCCCCCTGGTCGATGAAGATGGTGAAAAAATCCTTATTGATGTAGTCAAAAAATCACTGCACTATACAACATTTTTGAAAAATTTTCTGCTGCTGGCGCAGCAGATACCTTTTTCAACTCCAAGTGCTGACGGAGAAGCCATGATCGGGACAGTTTGCAGTCGGGAGGCGCATACAAATAGATGACAGCGAGTGGCCTCTCGTAACTGACGGAGGCTGTGTGCCAGCACACACATTTCACTTGTGAGTGTATCTTCTGTTTCATTTCATGGCTTCTGATTTGGACTACACAATTTCAACCGTTAGGTCGTGAAGTTAGTGGAATTCAACTTATTTTCATTTGAAAGGGTGACAAATGGTATACAGCTTTGCTTTGTTAGCCCCGGAAGGTCATGGTTCGTTGAATCGACTATACGCATCATCAAATTTATCCCATTTTTCGTGACCATTCTCATTATTTGGAGCTGAGTTTTCGTACAGCACTTACCGTGCCGATGTACTTGCCGGATACATTGTGGCTAGACGAAGTAAGCAGGGTAAGTTGGATTTTTGGAAATTGGTGTCGTCGAAACGACGAAGGATGAATTTTGTGTAACTTTTAGAACTCCAGTATTTCTTATGGCTGGTTGTCGATTCGACGATAAGTCTGTGTCCATACAACTAACTCATAACAAATATGTTTATTTTTTAAATGTGGGACCCATTTTTTTTCAAAAATTATGGAAAAAAATATTTACTAGGACAAAAATGGCTCAGAATTCTTCCTCATTTTAGGAAGATTGCATTTCGAACTCATAAAAATCGGCTCCAAGGCACTCAATGTCAAAATTAGACATCGTACGTAGAATTAGAATTAATCAAGGGAACTCGGGGTGAAGATATTCCAAAATTTACTGTAAATAATTCTACAATCCACTGTAAGATAGACTGCAACTCGGTCCTTTGGCTACTTCACTCATTTCGTTTAAAAATCGACTACATAGTAAACTGTTAGTAACAGACATTTTTGGTGATTTTTGATTTTTGTTTTGTGTATCTATTTTCTATTACTACTTGTTTAATTTGTTCTTTTCTACTTTTTTTTTACATTAATTAAAAACGTGCTTATTTTATTGTTTTAGTATTTTACTTAAGTGCATTTACTTAGTCCTTATAAATGAACATTTGAATTAATACTCTTTAACGTCATATTGTTAATTATACCGTTTTTGGATTATATTTTCCTGTTTTGGTATTCTTGAATAAATAAATAAATAAATAAGAACCGCAATAGGTGAAGTGAAAGAAAACCCGTGTTGGGACCCTAAAATGGATCGCTGTGCCTCTTGTATATACAGGGTGTCCCATTCATGGTGGAGAATATTTTAATGGTAGGTAGTGTGGCTCATTTGGAGTAAATTAATGTACAACTGGACCCCTCTATTTTTAACCGTTACAATGTTATAGCATTTTTTGTCAAAATGCACGACTTGCTGAACTAAATCAAAATTTGCCACACCACCAATCATTTCATCCGAGATATGACTTCACTTTCTGAAACTAAATAAAATTTCCAATAAAACGACACCTTGCCCGTTACGAAGTTGCTCGTATCTTCCGAGATCCACCCGTTCAAACTTTAAAGAAATTTTAAAATTGCATACAATTTTATTATATTAATTTTTTACGAAAAAAACAATTTTACAATTTCTTTAAAGTTTGAACGGGTGTATCTCGGAAGATACGAGCACCTTCGTAACGGGCAAGGTGTCGTTTTATTGGAAATTTTATGTAGTTTCAGAAAGTGAAGTCATATCTCGGATGAAATGATTGGTGGTGTGGCAAATTTTGATTTAGTTCAGCAAGTCGTGCATTTTGACAAAAAATGCTATAACATTGTAACGATTAAAAATAGAGGGGTCCCGTTGTACATTAATTTTCTCCAAATGAGCCACACTACCTACCATTAAAATATTCTCCACCATGAATGGGACACCCTGTATATGAGCTTCTCATTCATTAAACCCAATTTCCTAGTACGTTTAGAATATGTGTTTTATGATTCGAGCACATTTTTTAAATTATATCAACGTTAAGTTTTTATTTAACTCATTTTTAAATTTAGTGTTTTATATTTCGGGCCAAATAACATTGAATTAAGAAAATTTCTTTTGTAAATCAATTTCCTTACAAAATTACTCAAAATCGATGTCTTTTCATTCTAAATAAACTAACGATTGAAAATCTGTCAAATTTTATAAATATTTTGAGAAAGGGTGATATGTATGAAGCGTCAAAGTTGAGGGTCGTCGAATCGACGAAGCATGACCTTTCCGTACTAAAAATAAGCCAGGGTTAAGGACCTTGTAAGGAACGGGTCTCATATTTCAGTGTCTTTCAAGTTCTTCTTTTTCTTCTCAGTACCTACCGTATAGCCCCTTGTGGGGGCCATGGTGCGTTAACTCAGCCGTTTATAGGCAATCAACATTACATTGCATCATTTCGGAGTGTATAAATATAATGTTGTAAGCACTATACAGGGTTATTGGTTAAGTCGACCTATTCCCTGCAACACGTTATAATAGGATCAAAATGCAACAAAATGAGGCCATAAATGTTAGGCAGATTTTCAATGGTCACTGAGATATATGCATTTTTAGGTTTTTTTGAAATAACCTAGAATTTTGCCATTTAAAGTAAGAATTAAAAAAAACTACTAAGGTAATGGGCTTAGACTTATTTTTGGATTTTAGTCAACACTTTAGCAGACATTTCTTAATCATTTAAAATTTCAAAAACCCATCACAATTCGAAATTTTTAATTTTAAATAAAAAAAAAATTTCTTAAATTTGTTTAAAGATATCTTTTAATGTAGTATTACTAAAAAAATACATGACATGGAGTCTGCAGACCACTGGAAAAACTTACGCGTGTTGTCAGCTTTCCAAAAAGGTGTCAATGTCAATACAAATATTTGAAATAATTGAAACAGCTAGCTGCAACTTGTTCGGGGACCATCATTTTGTTTGACAAAAAATTAAATAAATGTTATTAAATTCAAAATGCATCGTACGAGTACGTATAATGTACTACTTTATTTCATTTTTTATCAAACGAAATGATGGTCTTCGAACAAGTTGCAGCTGGCTGTTTCAATTATTTCAAATATTTGTATTGACATTGACACCTTTTTGGAAAGCTGACAACACGCGTAAGTTTTTCCAGTGGTCCGCAGACTCCATGTCATATAATTTTTTTTAGTAATACTACATTAAAAAATATCTTTACAAAAATTTAAGAAATTTTTATTTATTTAAAATTAAAAATTTTGAATTGTGATGGGTTTTTGAAATTTTAAATGATTAAGAAATGTCTGCTATAGTGTTGACTAAAATCCAAAAATAATAGTGGCCAGCAGACAATGCTGGCCACTATACAAAAGCTCTCGCTGTCCGTTTATTAGCCGTCCGGTTTCGTCTTGCAATGTCAAACCACCCATTCCGTTGAGGGTCCTTGAAACAGGAAACAAACACCGGATATGTAATGTACCTGACGCGACGTCTCCTTTGATATGATATCCCGCATGCCGATGTCCGGTCAAGGATTAAAGAGCATCAATTTTTGTCGTTTTTGGGACCTTTCAGATCAACATTTTTTTTAACAAAATGAGTTTTAGATTCCTGGGTGTCGTATTACCTGTTCAGATAATAACAAGTAGCACATAGCAAATCCATCCAGCGAACGAAAATGTTCAAGCTTGAGAGAGCTCATTCGTCTATGATGGCACTCAGACTGTAAGAAACAATTATTTAAAAATTAAAATCTAAATTTGCCAACAACAGAGATAAGAAAAGTTAAGATCTTCAACCTAATTCAATTTCCAAGCTTCAGCCATTCGTATACCTATATTTCTTTTCCGAAATTACTCTTCCCTTGTAATAATGAGCCGTCTCTACGCATCGTCCTTATTTCAGCTCTGCAAGAAGTTTTATCCTACAAAAAAATTCATCATCATCATTACATCATTTATCTTTAGAGACGCTTTCAATTTCATTTAAAAGTTGAATATCAGATAATAAAAAGCAACGAGTAGCGGTTTCTGCATTTTCAAGTATTACAGGATTATTCACAAAATCCAGACAATTACCACGACAATAGCATAAAGAAGAAGCAAGAGATTGAATCGTCAAGCTGTTGTGTTTTTGCGGGTGTCTTTAAAATTCATTTTTATTTTGCACAATAAATTGCGACTACAAATAGCACTCAAAGCAATTCATCAAAAACCAAACTCATAGTTAGACGTATAAGTACGACAAACGCGAATCCCACCAGAATATTCTTGCGAAAGATTCTGTGTTGTATAGCGAAATGGACCATTAAAATGAACTCCCCATCTCATTTAACTAACAAATTCAATTAGCGAATGCGCTCCCCCTTTCATCCTGTATTCTGCGCGACGCATTTACATAGTGCACGACTATACTCGGACAGCAGCCGCCGCGGACCATCAACGGTTGACGTCCAATATTTTTAAAAATTTCACTATTGCTTTTTTTAGTGTATTCTTCTGGAACCGGAGTGTGGAGTCTGGTCACTGTTGCAGATGAACCATTATCCTTATCCGGATGGCTAGCTGGTTTCCACTTAGTCCATTTATATACGCGATTCAGCACTTTGGTGCCGAGAATGCTATACATATATAGGTTGTGTTCTCGACTCCCGAGTATTCTGTTCTCGTTGTTCGGAGTTGAGTTTTTTTCTCTCTCGATTCTGATTGTAATTTCAGGATGCCGAAATAAATAAACGATATTACGTAAATCGTTTTGAAAGGATTCACCATATAGCTCTAATGGTGTTGGAAAGCTCGAGTAGTTGCAAGCGGCGGGCCGTCAAGGATTGTACCGCGAAGCGTCGCGTCGCGCGTACATACAAACTTGAAACGCTATGGAGCGGAATATAGCGCGAGCGTATACTAACAATGAAACAAACAGGACGATAAAAAATTTAAACAAATTGTGAGGAATAAAAAACCACTTTACATGCAAAGTACGGCTATCAATCAGACTTGTGGAAAATCCATTCCATCCAAGGATTTTCATCGTTTTGCTTTGGTGTTCGGGTGTTGAATGCCGCTTATTGCATACAGTTTGTAGGGGAATTGGTGGACGATTGGAATCAAATTATGGATTTGGTTGAAAACACAGGGAAAGAAGGTTTTTAATGTTTTTAGCTCCATTATCTACAAATTTCAGTAGGCTGTAAAAAGTTTCACTTTTTTAAAAAATGATATAATCGTGGTCCTTATGCGAAAGTCGAAGCAAATTGCAATTTTCAAGATTGGCTAACATCCGTGAGCGTATTCCTGTACGTCTTTAGTTAAATAAGGATTTTACATTCAAACTACAAAATAAAAAGAAAAAAAACATGAGCTAGCATCCATTCTCCCGGAACAATTTCATGCTATCATGCTTCCATTCAAATTCATTGGCGTCGAGCCTGTCTCTCACGTAAACCCTCCGACTGTTGTAACACACCCTGGCTCAGTTATAAGAGAGATAAAAGTTAAAGCTTCACATTGCCTAACGTTCCGTGCAGATTTTACTGAATTTGTTTATAGCGGACGAATACGTTAGAGTAGATTTTGGCATTCTCTCTATCCCCACTCCTGGTCTAACGTGCATCATACATATGTATGTATACTGGAATCCTCGCGCTCTTCATATGAATAGATAGATGAAGGATTCCGCTACATATGAATAATAGACGGGCTCGGAACGACAGCGAAAAAAATGTGAAAAAACCTCTAACGGAAAACCACAAAATCACTGAGAAGGGCGACAGACCGGGTGAATATTCGTTGGTCGAAATTGGCGAATTCATAAATAACAAGTAGCATGAATGCGAAAATAGAGAAAATATTCTGGCTCAATAGATTCACATGAATGTGTATACAAAAAGTGCTTCGTTAATGCGTTCATAAAAACTTTATTTTGGATATTATTGGAAGCCTTTCTATATAGATATCCAAAAAATATTTATGGTTATCCATTGTTAGGTGACCTCGGAGATATTAGAATGTTTGCATTTAAATGTATTTATCAATTGACTTGGTTTTAGGATTTATTTGCAATTTAAGGAAAATTTCAAGTAAAGTTATTTAAGGTTTGTGTTCGTAGATACGACTCATAGGATCGTCGGTCAGCGACCGAAGCTAAACCACCCGTTTTGAGCACTATATGGGTATATTTTTCATACAGACAAGTTCCTTTAGTCGATAGACGATACTAGGAAAGTAGAACCATTCAAAAATATTTAAATACGGCTCGAAATTGGATGCAAAACTACGATCGGCGAGCGATCATCACATGAATTGTCTCTACGAACACGTACCTTTAATCTCCTGTCTGTGTCCTAACTTTACCGGGCGCGATTGATTACATTGTTGTTGCTGATCGCCGTGGTACGTGCTAACTGTGCTTCTATAGTTCCAACTCGTCTGAGGAAAGGTGCGATCAGGTAAAAAAGCCAGGGTGCCTTTGTATGAACGGTAATTAATATAATTAATCTTTTAAATTTACTAAAACACGTAAAGAATTAGGTGGCTTATGCAAGCTTAAACTATTGACTAGTGTTGTAACCGGGTGATAAACCTAGTAGATGAGATCGCATAATATGGTGGAGAAACTTTTTTTTTCTTATGTTTTGGGGTGCTGAGCCCAAATCCGTAGCTTCCCACCAAAATTTCATTGCGAAACGGTGAAAATCGCGAAAAAACAACAAATTACTATCCATTGCAGCAATACCGCTTAATACATTGCAAAGATTAATGTCGCTTTAGACCCGCAATCATGTCTTCTCTAACATGTTCATGGACAGGTTTTCGCAGAAATGTAGAGTCTCGGAGTTATAACCCAAAAAAAGGAAAAACTCCGAAAATTTTGGGGTTTTTTACGGTTTTGGCCCTGTTTCGCAACGAAATTTTGATTCAAGCTCAGCACTCCAAAAAACATAAAAGAGAAACAAAAATTCTCCGCCACATTATATTGTTTAAGGCGGCTTTTTTTAGCAGGAAAATATGAAGTTCCTATGTAAATTTTTTTTGTCCCGAAATTCGGTTCAGAACAAAGTGTTTGGCTTTACCGAGGCTTATAGTTACATATCTGTCACGGTTGCATTAAATTTCGTGTTTGCATCTTGATGATTATTCCAATAACCTGATGCTCCAATGCCATGAAAGTACAAAGCCGCCCTATGCCGCTCCGTCTTTCTATGCGATAGCTCCTGAAAATTTGATATTGATTAACGAGTCGATGACTGTATTTTCAACTATGTGCAGAGTCGCCCTATGCCACTCTAACACAAGAAATTACAACTCCGGTTTTTCTATTTGATTGACTGACACAATGTTCTTTAATGTTCGATAGGTTACAATGGAATGAAAAAATGACAACGGCAAAAATTTAAACAGTACGACCTTCACTGGACTTCAAAGTCAAATTTCAAATTTACGATATTTTCCTGTTCGCTAAATAGTACTGCCAACTTGCAAGCTGAATGATTGTGCTATCCCAAGCAGCTGATTTTGCTGAATCAAGTATGTAATGTACAATTCAAATTGAGGTTATGGGAAATGTCAAATACAATGTTTACAAACAGATTTCAATCGGATCGGATTTCAATTCAGATAAGTATTTGATTTTATAATTTTAAAGGATGTAATACTTTGTGGTTTCTCTTCTTTTGCAGGTTCATCAGGAGTGCTGTCCACGGTGTCGGTATCAGGATGCTGGGTAAGTTACAATTCGCATTAAAGTTGTTAATTCAATTTCATTTCAGGTTGCGTTCAATACGATCCGGAACATTCTCCCCCCGCTGGGATGTACATCCCTGAGTAATTCTTCTCGTGGCGTTTGGCGTTGACTTCAGCTTGGACACTGTTGATTGCTCGGTTGATCGTGGCATGGCTGGCAGCTTCGATATCCGATCAGGCTTAGGTAGGACGAAGTTCAAGCAGCTATGCTGCTGGTTCGTCTCTATCTTCACCTTCGCGGAGACGTGTATGCTTTAAATGGTGAGTTAAGGAAAGGGACGTAGGGTATGGGAACATTGTGCGAGAAAGATTAGATTAGCTTAGGATTAGAAGTGAAGGAAGTTGCCATTGTTTTATTGTCTATTAACCGGAAGGAGCGATATTTTAGTTATATTTCGTTTAAAGAGTTTTCCGTTTTGTAATACCGTCACTACGCGCACTAAATTGTCATGACCGGGATGTAATGCCGTAATTTTTGCTAGGGGCCACTTATATGAGGGGTATCTTTCGTCTTGAACTAAACAGATGTCACCAATTCGGGGTTCGGGTTTTTGTGACACCCATTTCGGTCGTTGCTGCAGCCGCGATAGATATTCCTTGGACCAATGATCCCAAAATACTTGCGCAAGTCGCTGTGTGAGCTGCCATCGTGATAAGTAGCTTTCCTTCAAATCGAGTACGTTAGGTTCGGGGGCGTTCAACAAAGTGTCTCCGATCAGGAAATGGGCTGGTGTTAGGGCAAATGCTTCAGAAGATTCATCATAAATTTGGCACAATGGACGCGAATTGAGGCATGCTTCAATCTGAGTGGTGGTGGTAGAGAGCTCTTCGTAAGTGAGAATAGCGTTGCCCAATGTTTTCCTTAAGTGCAGCTTCATCGACTTGACGCCTGCCTCCCAGAGACCGCCAAAGTGAGGAGAGGCTGGAGGGTTGAAGTGCCAGTTGATTCGTTGGTTTTCCGCATATTCCGCCATACGCTGGTTAGCCTTCATGATACGCATCATTTCAGCGTTAGCTCCCACGAAATTCGTTCCCATGTCACTGTACATATCTGTGCAAAGACCGCGTCTTGATACAAAGCGACGAAAACTGCCGAGAAAAGCGTCCGTTGTCAGGTCGTTTACCACTTCGATATGAATGGCTTTTACCGCCAAACATACAAATATGGCGATATATCCCTTATGGATACGAGCTCCTCTGCCCTTTTTATCCTTTATGCTAATTGGGCCACAATAATCCACTCCGACGTGAGTGAATGGACGCGACCTGTTGACCCTTGGAGCTGGCAAGCTTCCCATCAGCTGCGTTGCTGTCTGTGCCTTAGTCTTATAACAGTTTACGCAATTGTGAATGCATTGTTTAACGAGGTTGCGGGCATCCAGAATCCAAAACTTTTTTCGCAACGAAGCGAGCATGAGTTGTATATCGCCATGTATAGTTGTTTTATGCAAATCCTCGATAATTAGCTTGCTGAGGTTGTTATTCTTGGGCAATATTATGGGATATTTTTCGTTGAAGTTCATGTTAGCATGGAATAAACGACCACTTAATCTCAGAATGCCATCACCGTCCAAAAATGGGTGAAGACTGATCAATTTGCTGTCTTTGCTGATGGGTAGATCGCTCTTTAGCAATCGTATTTCTGATCCAAACTCGCAATTTTGGGCAAATACGATTAACATGTTCAATGATGCATCTAGTTCTTGCGCTGTTAGATGTCCTTGATTGATTTCGCACCTTTTTACAGCCTGACAAAAGCGTCGACAATAAGATAGAACTCGGATTAGACGAGTAAGTGTTGAATATTTGCCAATGAGCTCATTTAATACTGATTCTTTCAAATGCAAATGATGACAAGATACTTCCATGACATTGTTTACTTCTTCCTTTGTAGGTTCGATATCTTCAGTGGATGGCCAATGTTCCTTTGAGCGTCGAAGCCAACCTGGGCCGTTCCACCACAAATCGTTGTTGAGGAGCTGATGAGGCACGACACCACGAGAGACAAGATCTGCCGGATTTGATTTCGTTTGCACGTACCTCCATGGGATATTAGGAACATTTTCGAGTATTTGGCAAGTGCGATTCGATACGAACACATTCCAACGACTTGGATGTGACTGAAGCCAGGATAGGACTATTTTAGAGTCAGTCCACAGGTACAGAGACTTGAAATTTACATGACCATCAAACATTTCTAAGACTTGCTTTGTAATTTTAGACAACAAGACGGCTCCGCAAAGTTCCAACCGAGGAATAGTGACTGGCTTGATAGGTGCCACTTTAGTTTTAGCCATGATCATTTGTACTTTTGTATCATTCTTTGCTCGACTCACAATATAAAGAGTGGCACCATACGCTTGTTTTGATGCGTCACAAAATCCATGGAGTTCTAGCTCGTCCGCATCCTCTAAAGACACCCACCTAGGGATTTTGATGTTCTCGACTTCATGTAAGCTGTCTCGCAAACTGCACCACTGTTGGTTCATTTCACACGGCAGCTCTTCGTCCCAATTGAGACCACGAATCCAGATTTTCTGCATCCAACATTTTGCAAGTATTGTGACAGGTGCAATCCAACCAAGAGGATCGTATAGCCTGGCAATATCTGAAAGGATACTTCGCTTGGTGAAGACTTTAGCATTTGATGATAACGTGTATCGGTAGGAAAGACAGTCCGACGTTGGATACCACATTATCCCTAACGATTTGTGGCCTGTTTCCATTACGTTAACTTCATTTGTTATCTCTCGGTCTTCCATGGGTATGTCGCATAATAGTGATGGTTCGTTGGATATCCACTTCCTTAAGTGGAATCCTCCCGACTGCAGTAGTTGTGATAGCTCATTCATTTTTAACTTTGCTTCGTCCTTCGTGTTGGCTCCTGACAACACATCGTCCACATAAAAGTCGCATTGAATAGCTTTTGCTGCCCTTGGCCACACCTCCCTGCCTTCTTCAGCCAACTGTTGTAGCGTTCGAATCGCCAGAAACGGTGCGGTGGTAACGCCAAATGTTACCGTGTTGAAGCGATATTCTTGGATGTTTTCTTCAGCTTTAAAGCGCCATAATATCCGCTGATAGTCGCGATCTTCGGGACGGATTTCAATTTGCAAATACATTTTTGCTATGTCTGCAGAAAAGGCATATCGCTGCATTCTCCAACGAGTCAAGACCGCTAGTAGATCGTTTTGAATTGCAGGTCCCGTGTGCAATACGTCATTCAGCGACAATCCGGATGTGGTTTTTCGTGAAGCGTCGAAAACGATTCTGGTGCTTGTGGTTGAGCTGTCCTTTTGCACTGCGTGGTGTGGCAAGTAGTACTTTCGGCTACCGTGACTGTCATTCGTTTGCGTCGACTTCCCCGTGCTTTCCACTGGACTGAGAAAACCTTTGTCGATGTATTCTTGAATGCATTTGGTATACTCGATTTTCAATGTAGGCTCTCGAACAAATTTCCTCTCAAGACTTCTGAAGCTCGTTTCCGCTGCCCATTTAGAGTCTCCTAGTTCATGTTTCAAGCTCTCACTTTTGAATGGGAGCCCAACCATGAATTTGCCTGCTGCAGTACGCGTTGTTGTCTTTCGATAAAACTCCTCACACTCTGCATGCTCTGGTCGAATTATTTTTTGCATTTGCGGCTCTTCCATCTTCCAGAATCGCTCGAGGAGATCCTCTACTCGTGGTTGTTCTTCGACTTCAATGCTGAATGATTGTACTGCATTCTGTGGTTCACGAAGAGCTCCTCCTGATAGTACCCATCCAAGCTTCGTTTGCTGCAGCAGAACTCCGTTGTGATATGCGTTTTGCGACATTAATAGTTTGGCGTACACTTCTGCACCCAAAATCAAGTCGATACGTCCAGGTATGTTGTATTGGGGGTCTGCTAACTCCGATGCTGGTATCCCGAGATGCTGAATAGGTTTCATGTAATGCCCTGGTATAAACTTAGCTAGTTTTGGTAAAACGAAGGCTCGGAACGGAATGAGCTCCTCGTTCGTAGTTACAATCGCTGCATTGACGACTCCTTTCGCTTGATTACAGCCTGTTGAGCCGACACCGGAAACCATAGTATTGCATGGTGATTTGATCAGCTTGAGACGTTGTACGGCGTCCCCTGTGATGAGCGAAGCTTGGGAGCCTTGATCCAACAAGGCTCGCAACGTCACAGTTCCTCTAGGACCGTTTACTTGTACCAAAGCGGTGGCTAAGAGAACTGCTGAGGATGCATATCCATTCAATGCATGTACGCCGACCAATGTTTGTACATTGCTAGGTACAAAAACCTGTGCTGAAGTGGACGGGAAACTGCCTTCTTTCCTTTCCGTATGCGTTTCAGTTTGCTCCTTATGAAGCATAGTGTGGTGAAGCCCTTTGCACTTGAAACATCTGCTGTTGCTCGGGCAGGAAGTTGCCATGTGTCCTTTACCAAGACAATTCAAACAGAAACGATGCTTTCTTGCCATTTCATATCGTTGATTTACACCGGCCTTCAAGAATTGTGGACAAGCCCGAAGTTTGTGCGACTGAGAACATTCAGCACAGACAATTGATGTTTGTACATGGTGTGATTGAATCTTGCGTGGCGATTGACTATACGAAGAAGTGCGATTGTTCGTGGAAGTTGCTTCCAAGGTTCGAAAACGGGTGTGCAAAAATTTACGTAAGTCCTCCCAGGATAAAAGTTCGTTGCTAGTGGCTTGCTGTTGCTCCCACAAGGCTCTCGTAGCCGTGGGCAACCTTTTTACCACCAAGTAGACCACTACCGTATGCCACAAGTTGGTTATATCCATCGCTTCCAATAACTGCACTGCCTCTGTAGTCTTATCGAGCACTCCCTTGATAGCAGACGCGGATTCTGGTATCGAGTCGTGTTGCACGAGCACCCTTAATTGTGCATTAACAATCACATTAGGGTTGTCGTAGCGCTCGACTAGTGTCTTCCACGCCAAGTCTAGATTATTGCTACTGATTGTGTACGCGCTCAACAAGTTTGCTGCTTCTCCTTTTAAGCTGCACTTCAGGTAATGCAGCTTCTCGACGTTGCTGATATGTGTTTTGTTGTATATTAACGAACAAAATAGATCCTTGAAATTTAGCCAGTTTGCATAGTTACCATCAAAAATTGGCAACTCGATGCGAGGTAACCTAATATCGTTGTTGGTGCGCGTTGTATCCTCACTCACGTTAAGAGCCTCACCAGTTTGAGCCTCAACAGTTTTGACAGACGTGTCCTGCTTCATACCTAATATAAGCTCATCGATTTCACTCTGCAGCTCCATACACATATCCTCGAACTCCATGAAGTGTTCCGCGAAATATGGCTTATCATACTCCGCTTCGTCCTTGATTTCCTCGAGGATTTTTTGGTGGGTAGCCGCGTGTTTTTTTTGTAATTCAAGCACTCTATTGCGAAGGATGGACAGATAACTGTTCGTTTTTCGGACTTGCGAGTCCTTTTTAAAGTTCCTGCGCATTCGAGATAGTTGCTCGAAATTGAGTTTTTGGGTTCGAACTAATCGCTGCATGTTGAGGCTTGACCGAAATTTCGAAACGAATTGTAAAAACCGCGCGATCGTTTTTCGAAACGACTTGTAAGAAACGCGCGATCGTTTTTCGTATGATTAATATTTTCAGAATAACGGTAGTATCGGCAACACAGGATTAAGGATAGAAAATGTAGGAAAAAAAAGGGACTCACCAGAATTCAGAATTGTGATTCGGCTCGACGGACCAAATGATGATTATTCCAATAACCTGATGCTCCAATGCCATGAAAGTACAAAGCCGCCCTATGCCGCTCCGTCTTTCTATGCGATAGCTCCTGAAAATTTGATATTGATTAACGAGTCGATGACTGTATTTTCAACTATGTGCAGAGTCGCCCTATGCCACTCTAACACAAGAAATTACAACTCCGGTTTTTCTATTTGATTGACTGACACAATGTTCTTTAATGTTCGATAGGTTACAATGGAATGAAAAAATGACAACGGCAAAAATTTAAACAGTACGACCTTCACTGGACTTCAAAGTCAAATTTCAAATTTACGATATTTTCCTGTTCGCTAAATAGTACTGCCAACTTGCAAGCTGAATGATTGTGCTATCCCAAGCAGCTGATTTTGCTGAATCAAGTATGTAATGTACAATTCAAATTGAGGTTATGGGAAATGTCAAATACAATGTTTACAAACAGATTTCAATCGGATCGGATTTCAATTCAGATAAGTATTTGATTTTATAATTTTAAAGGATGTAATACTTTGTGGTTTCTCTTCTTTTGCAGGTTCATCAGGAGTGCTGTCCACGGTGTCGGTATCAGGATGCTGGGTAAGTTACAATTCGCATTAAAGTTGTTAATTCAATTTCATTTCAGGTTGCGTTCAATACGATCCGGAACACATCTTTTAGGTAATTAAATAAGAATATCTTGGATTGGGATTTATTTGATAAGAAGGACAAACTTTAATCACTCCGAAAACATGTATTTGATGTGATGATAATAACTTCCATTGAACATTTTTTGTTACCTTTTTAGTACAGTATTTAAAGACACAAAACGGCCGTTTACTTAAAAAAATACGTAATGGCTGAAATTTGCTGGAGATGTTAGGGGACATGTCTTTTATCTAAACCTGAGTTTTCGTATTCGTGGGGGTGGGGGAAGTATATTGGAGTATATTGCCTACTTATAGGCGAATTTTGCATTTTTCGTTAATATCATTCTTACTGTTCACCCTACAGTAAAGTGATGTATAGGAGTTTTGTTTCTAATAAAATTATCTATCCTAGGGTACCTTCATTAATTTCATCGGTCAAATAGTTCCGTTATAGTGACCAGTTAAAAGTCAAAATAGTACCAATAATGGGAATATTTTGCTTAAGTAAAGCATATGACTGAAATTCGGTGGAGTCGTTAGGATGCGTTATAAATCTATATCTGAAGTTGCGTATATATCAGGGGGGTAGTTATAGAAATTGCCTACTTGTAGGCTAAATTTCTTTTTTGCTTGAGAAGAGTTATTTCGTGTGCCTGTAAAACTGATTGTGGAAAAGCATGGGGGTGTCGGAAAGCAAGATTAAAGTGCTCTCCAATTTGTATGGTTTGTTGTGTTTGTGTGTAGCAATATACCTTACTTTTCTACTCTTACTGAAAACGACGACTTCCTCCATAACGATGGGCTTTTTTCATCGAACCCAGAAGGATACGAAGCTGGTCACAATTGTAGCGCAAGCAATAATGAATCCGGAAGAGATAAAGAAAATCAATCTAAGAAACCAAAGTTGAGGTAGTCATATATTTCTGTTGTTGCATCAATGAAACTCCAGTGACTATGTGATGAAATTATTTTTTTTTAACGATCCCTGCGACTGCGCTAATCGGCCGAGCTTGATTTTGGTCTCGTTTAAGAGATAATAATTCAATCAGCAAGAACACACATTTATACAACTTGATATAGCGAAGTTTTTAGCAATCACTAAATACGCATTTAAATAGGCAATTTACCCCAACTTCTTTCATCCCCACTAATACGAAAACTCAGTTTTAGACAAAAGATTCGTCTCTTAACATCTACATCAAATTTGAGCCATCACGTTTTTTTAAAGAAAATATCCATTTATTGTACTGTTTTGATCCTTGACCGGTAACTACAACGGGTTTACTTGACCTATGATACTGATTAAGGTACCGGTGAATAGATTTATTTGATTGGAAAGAAAACCCTTACCATTTTACTTTAGGGTCAACAATAAGAATGATATTAAGCAAAACGGCAAATTTAACCTATAAGTAGGCAATGTACTATAACAACGCCTCCTATAAATACGAAAACTCAGATATAGCTTTAGGACGCATCCCTTAAAATCTCCACCAAATTTCAGTCGTTACAAAATATTCTCATTAGTGCTATTTTGCCCTTTAATTTAACCGGTCTTTATAACGGAGCTATTTGGCCTACGATATTGACTTAGGTACCGTCGAATAGACAATTCGATTAGAAGCAAAACTTCCACACATCACTTTACTGTAGGAACAACAGTAAGAATGATATTAAGGAAAAACGCAAAATTCCCCTATAAGTAGGCAAATTACAATAACTTCTCCCACTCCCACAAATACGAAAACTCAGATTTAGACTTAGAGCACGTTGTCTAACATCTCCACTAAATTTCAGCCATTTCGTATTTTTTTTAAGTAAAATATACCCGATTACTGTACTATTTAGCTTATTAGCTTTAGCTTTACTGGTGCATACGTATGTCTAACACCACATCAGATACAAAATTTTATCTATTTTTTCACCTTTCTATCGGAACTTCATTGTCAGCCTAGCAATTTTTACAGGTAGTTTTGGATTACCAGAATCTTGGATGACCGGTGCAAAAATGTTCTGATCAGCTGTTTAAAATTTGCCGAAAATTAATTCACAAATTTTGATTTGTTTTTTTTTTGTAACTGTCTCAAGCACTGCTTCCCAACTAATGTTCCGCGGACCGAAGATGGTCCATGAGAAACTTAGAGGTGGTCCGCCGAAGAATCTGTCTGTCACTAAAAATATTTCCCTGTTACTAAATCAAATCTTTGAATTTTGTTGAGCAATTTATCTGTATAAACTTGATCTCTAGATAGCCAAGATTGAAGATCGCGATCGATCGATCGCGAACAGACGAATTTATGAGTTGTAAATTAATTTAAATATAAAGGTTATTTTTAGTTCTGCACATTTGTTAGCATTTTTCAATTCGCGTCACAAAAAATTTGAACATAATTGTTTTGTCGCTTGTGCAGTTGGATACTGGTTTTCACTCAGCCATTAAAATTAAAAGTCTAATTTTACTGCTAGTTAGCAACTATCCGTAAAAAATTCGGCGAGAAGTTTTGAGTGCCTCCTGATATTTTCAACCACATTTTTAGTAGCGAGGAAAGGGTTTCTTTTCCAAAGAAAACAAACAATCATCTAATAATAAGAGCAAGAAAAGTGAAAGTGTTTGGCCTTGTTGCCGTTGCTGTGGCTACTACATATACTTGATGTGACTACAAAATATTATTGAGGGATTTTCGAGCTTTGTATCATCGAAGTGACATAGCTTACTAGTTCCCCTGACAACTGCGAACGATACTTTGCTTAGAAGGCCTATTCAGCACTCAATTTAATGAATTTTCTATGAGCGATAGAAAAGTAAATGATGGCCACAGATGCTCTCCTTCTCTCTACACCACTGGTGGACAGAACAAAGATTCCAAGTAGTAGTCGAAGCGGTTACCCTGCTAGCAAAATTCGCGAACGATAAATCCAAAGAGACGGGGGAATGCAAAAATTGTCGTAGTATTCGTGAACACTCTCTCATCCACACGCGTTGGCTTATGTACTTTGACTGAATCTCCAACACCCGATGACTGTCTCGATGAAGAATCGGTGCCAATTCATCGAGAGACATTTTCTTGAAATTTCGGTCAGTTTCGCTTCCTTGTCGTCATTTTGCGCCGATAGGTAATACTTTTCTTTGTATAGCCTAGTACTGACCTCGAGAGTGAAATTTTTCGCCGCTGCAATTTTTTCAATGAAAATGTATTCTTACTGTGGTGGAATATGTAGAAAATGCTAGGGAATTCCATAAGCTACAATCCGAAAACAGTTCCATAATTTTTCTCGGCCATTTTATGTATTTTTTCCCGATTCCCCGGTTATTTCATCGTGAAATGTCAAATGACCGGGGAATCGAAAAATAATACATAAAATGGCCGAGGAGAATTATGGAATCGGTCTCGGATTGTAGCTTATGGAATTCCCCACCGTTTGTGACATATTCCACGACAGTAAGTATCCATTTTTATTGATAAAATCCCTGGGCGAAAAATTTCACTCTCGATCTTAATTCAGCCCTTATAGCGGAACCTTTTTCACTTTAAAGTTGACCTTCGTAGTGTGTGCCTCTGCATCTAGGGATTTGAATAAATGAATAAATTCTTCTTCTCTGTACCGTGACCCCTTGTGGGGCATGGTGCGTTAACTCAGCCGTTTATAGGCTATTTCGAGTCAACGTTACATTGCATATAGCTTCGGAGTGATTGTTGCAAGCACTATCCTATCCGCACATGTACGTAAATTTTGGAAAACGCCGAGATTCGATCTCCGGACGTCTAAATTACTAGTGTCGTAGAGCGCGACTCAACTAAGTGAGTCACAGAGCGTGCTAAATGTATAAATTACTGATGAAATAATTAATGAAACTAATCGACTATTTCATACGTTGTTCATATAAAAACGCATGAATGAAATTCGTCGATTATTTCATTAGGGCGAACTTGATGATCTCTTCGGGGAAATTCATTAAATTTGTCATCAGTTCCAGCATGATGAATTCGCCAGTGAAACTCATCGTACTTTACATCAGTTCCTCTGATGAATTCATTGATGATCCGCACCGCATCTATCATCAGTACCTCTCTAATGAAATCATGAGGGAAAGTCATGTTTGGGTTCACGTGGTCTTCATGCAGTCGTTCACCATATCTTTGAAAAATATATAAGGGAATTTAGTCCCGCGGCTAGAACAAATGGAATGATTCGGTTCATCCAGAGATTCATGATGCCGGCATCGATGCATTCCTTATGCCATGGCTAGTAGGGTAAATATCCGCCTATATGGTTTGATGGTACCGAATTGTACTATTACAAAAGCCTATAAACTTTTACTACTGGAAAAAGTGCATCAACTCGAAAGGGCATAATGCCGAAACAAGCAAAATCCAAAAATTAAAACCCTACCCTACTAGCCATGGCATAAGGAATGCATCGATGTCGGCATCATGAATCTCTGGATGAACCGAATCATTCCATTTGTTCTAGCCGCGGGACTAAATTCCATTATATATTTTTCAAAGATATGGTGAACGACTGCATGAAGACCACGTGAACCCAAACATGACTTTCCCTCATGATTTCATTAGAGAGGTAGTGATGATAGATGCGGTGCGGATTATCAATGAATTCATCAGAAAGGAACTGATTAAAAGTACGATGAGTTTCACTGGCGAATTCATCATGCTGGAACTGATGACACATTTGATGAATTTCCCCGAAGAGTTCATCAAGTTCGCCCTAATGAAGTAATCGTTGAATTTCACTTATGCGTTCTTAAAGGAACAACGTATGAAAAGGTCGATTATTTTCATTAATTATTGTATTAGTAATTTATTCATTTAGCACGCTCTGTGGCTCACTTGTTTGAGTCGCACTCTACGACGCTAGTAATTTAGACGTCCGGAGATCGAATTTCGTCATTTTCCAAAATTTACGTACATGTGCGGATAGGATAGTGCTTGCAACAAGCATTCCGAAGCTATATGCAATGTAACGTTGACTTGAAATAGTCTATAAACGGCCGAGTTAACGCACCATGCCCCACAAGGGGTCACGGTACAGAGAAGAAGAATTTATTCATTTATTCAAATTACTCGATGCAGAGGCACACACTACGAAGGTCAACTTTAAAGTGAAAAAGGTTCCGCTATACAAAGAAAAATATTACCCATCGGCGCAAAATGACGACAAGGAAGCGAAACTGACCGAAATTTCAAGAAAATGTCCCTCGATGAACTGGCACCGATTCTTCATCGAGACAGTCATCGGGTGATGGAGATTCAGTCGAAGTACATAAGCCAACGTGTGTGGAAGAGAGAGTGTTCACGTATACTACGACAATTTTTGCATTCCCCCGTCTCTTTGGATTTATCGTTCACCGATTATGGCTAGCAGGGTACTTACTGCCCTACTAGCCATGGCATAAGGAATACATCGATGCCGGCATCATGAATCTCTGGATGAACCGAATCATTCCATTTGTTCTAGCCGAGGGACTAAATTCCCTTATATATTTTTCAAAGATATGGTGAACGACTGCATGAAGACCACGTGAACCCAAACATGACTTTCCCTCATGATTTCATTAGAGAGGTACTGATGATAGATGCGGTGCGGATCATCAATGAATTCATCAGAAAGAGACTGATGAAAACTACGGTGAGTTTCAATGGCGAATTCATCATGCTGGAACTGATGACAAATTTAATGAATTTCCCCGAAGAGTTCATCAAGTTCGCCCTAATGAAGTAGTCGTTGAATTTCATTCATGCGTTCTTAACATACGAAAAGGTCGACTATTTTCATTAAATTATTTCATGAGTAATTTGTTCATTTAGCACGCTCTGTGGCTCACTTGGTTGGGTCGCACTCTACGACGCTAGTAATTTAGACGTTGTGATGTGATCAAGTGTCTTTATTGAACTGGTTCATATCATACAATACAGGATAGCGGCAGTATAACTATAAATGTATTGTGTAGCAAAATGCAAAAGTATTGTACTAGCTAATGCTTACATGTGACATCTCTTTTTGTTTTTTTTTAAGTATTTTATGTTTTTTTTTTAATTTTGTTTAAGTAAATAAAGTAATTCAAAGTAAAGTAATAGAGTGATTCCAAAAAGAAGCAAAAAAATAAAATAAACATAATCCAAAAAGAAGCAAAAAAAAATTATGTAAATGAAATTAAAAAAAGAAGCAATAAAATGATATAAAATAATTCAACCGTTATCAAAATTTTAGTGATAAAAAATATTATTGTGGTACATATCGATCAGGTGTTTTAATGATGCGTCCGCTTCTGGTAGCTCGTTGATTGATGTATGGTACGACTTCTACTGGGATTGTTGGTTTCTCGACTCGCGGCGGGGATTTATCACTTTCACTAGGGATGGTTGCTGGTTCGACTATAGATTTTCTAGGCTTAGTTCCACTAGAGGCATCCGACTTTTCAACTGTTTGGGCATTCGTTATAATTTCATTGCTATGGCTTGGCCAAATATTAGCTGGATGACAGATTGTAGCCTTCGTACGATGCAAATGGCTGCTATTCCTACGAAATGCTTTCCCTCCGTCGGTTTGAACTATAACTGACCTTGGATTCGGCGTTTGGTCGACTACGGTCCCAGTGATCCAGTTTCTGTGGTCGGTTTGCATTCGAACTCGTTCTCCGCTTCTTAGAGGCTCCAGCTGCTTTGAAACTTTATCGAAATAATGTTTTTGGATTTTACGCAAATGAGTCAGCTCATCCGTCACATTTTCGACTATTTTCGGGTGCAACTTCTTCTTAGGAATTGGTATAGTTGATCTGGTTGACCGACTGAATAAACGTTGAGCTGGCGACTTGAGCACTTCATTGCGGTCTGTATTTCGCAACATCAATAACGCTAGATAGATATCAGTTTTATCCAAGTAACACTTTTTCAGCAAGCTTTTAGCTGTTTGGACGTTCCGCTCTGCGAAGCCGTTCGATCGGGGATAATGTGGCGAAGAGATTCGGTGCTGGAAATTCCAATTTCTTGCAAAATCCTTGAACTGATGCGCCGTATATTGGGGTCCACCATCTGACTCGAAAATTTCTGGTATTCCGTGTACTGCAAACCACTGACGAAGCAATAAGATGACTTCTGATGATGTTGACGATCTTAATTTTCGGAAGTCCATGAAACCGGAGTAATGGTCTGCAATCAATAGAAAATCCTCTCCGCGAAATTTGAAAATGTCCGATGAAACCAATTGGAACGGGTAATCAGGTACTAACTTCATCAATGCTGGCTCTTTAGTGTTCGCGCGTTGAGTTTGTTGACAGATACTGCAGCGCTCGACATAATCCTTGATGTCCTTTGTTTGGCCAATCCAAAATGAACACTGTCGGGCTCGTGATGTCATGTTCGTAATACCGGGATGACCAATGTGTAAATGCTTCAAGAATCGTGTGATTTCAGCTTTGGGAATGATTAGTCGATTTCCCTTGAAAAGTAAACCTCCTTCAAACGTCAGCTCGTCGCGAAATGTCAAATATTTCTTCACTGACTCCGGCACTTTCAGTGGATCATTCGGCCATCCGCCTTCTAGTACGGTCCTCAGCTGTTGTAATTCGACGTCATCTTTAGTCGCCTTCGTATTTCGTTCCATCGCTTCATCCGAGATTGATAGTATTGCATTTATTTCAAATGTTTCATCTTTCTCCGTTTCGGTGGGTACGCAATCTCGGCTCAATGCGTCAGCTATTGGAATTTGCGTGCCGCGGACGTACTTAACTGTCGGTGAATAATGTAATACATCCCAAAGAATCTTCTGTAATCGCATAGGTGCCTTTGAAAGCGGTTTCTTGAAAATGGTTTCAAGCGGTTGATGGTCACTTTCGATTAGAAGTTCTTTTCCGTATATGTATTCGTGAAACTTCTGGCAGCCAAAGCGAATTGCCATTGCTTCTTTAACGATCTGCGGGTATGTTTGTTGGATTGCTGTAAACGCTTTGGTGGCATAAGCTACGGGACGATCGCTCTGCATGAGGCAGCATCCCATGGCGTGTTGACTTGCATCCACTGAGAGCTTAACTGGTTTATTTACGTCATAAAAAGCAAGCACTGGTGCCGATTTGATGATTGTTTTGATTTTGGTGAAGGTGTCATGGTGCTCCTGCTCCCAATTCCATTCGACGCTATTGTGAAGTAGTTGTCGCAATGGTGCTGTTAATTCCGAAAGATTCTTCACAAATTTTCCAACATAGTTCACCATTCCAAGAAATCTTCTGAGTGCTTTCTCATCTGTCGGTGTTTTAATTTTATCGATAGCGTCTACTGTTTCGTCGTTTGGTTCGCAACCTTTCTCCGAAAAAATGTGCCCTAGGAACTTGACTCGCCGCTTGTTGAATTTACACTTCTGCTTGTTAAGCGTAAAACCGGCTTCCGTTAGCCGTTATATGACCTGCTTTGTTATTTGTTTGAGTTTGCTTTTTGTCGGCGCGTGTATTAGGATGTCGTCCATTGCAATCTCGCATCCACTGATTCCTTCCAATTTTCGATTCATAATTTCGGTGAACACCTCAGGCGCGGATGCAATTCCAAAGGGCAATCGCAGATACCTGTATCTGCCCCATGGTGTAGAAATCGCCAGGTATTTCGATGTTCTTTTTGTTACGCCGATTTGCCAAAACCCCTTTTCACAATCCAATTTTGTGAAAAATTTCGACCCTGTTATCTTGGCTTGTACTTCTTCGACCGTGTTGAGGGGAAAATGGCGCCGTTTGATGTTTTTGTTTAGTTCTGTTGAGTCCATGCATATACGTAGCTTTGATCCTCTTTTAACAATCACCATAGGACTTACCGCGGGTGATGGCTCTGATACCGGCTCGATAATTCCCATCCTGACCATCGTGTCCAATTCTCGTTTGACAGCTGCTCGCGTTGGATGTGCGATCTTACGGGGAGGAATTATTTTGAATGTCGGGTTTTCGATGAAATCGATGTCATACTCGAAATCTTTGCAGCGACCAATTGTTGTATCATTCTTGTTCACGTTGATGTTGTAAATGCGCTTGACTAATCCCATCTTCTCGCACATTCTGCGCCCCAATATAGGTTGCAAATCTTCGTTGATCACTTTGAATGTCACTTCATGTTGACGACCATTATAGCTGCATTCGATTTTTATTTCGCCCAGAATATTGATCTTGCCGTTATTATATGCCACCAGTTTCTTTGTAGATGTAGTTGTGAGAGGAGCTTTGATCCGCTTGACTTCGCTCAACGGCAAAACGTTGTACTCCGCTCCTGTATCTAGCTTTACGGTTATTTGCTTGCCGTTTACATTTAATTTCACAGACCAATTATCATCTTTCAACACATTCACTTGATATTCATCGACGGCTTCTGTGATGCTAGCAATATACGTGTTGTATTCGTCGTCGCTACTGTCGCTATCTTCTTCACTCTCGTGCATGGTGTGAATATTTCGCCGTTTCTGGTTTTTCGTTTTTGATTTTTCTAATTTCGCTGATCTTTTCTCGTGACGATTGTCATCCCGCTTGTTTCTATCGCCTTTCCTGGAACGGCACATCGATTGGAAATGTCCAACTCGATTGCATGACCTACACTCTTTTCCAAATGCTGGACATGATCGGTATGAATGACTTCTCCCACATCGACCACAATCGTATACTTTGCCACTTATATCATTATTAATTTTGTTGACAGATGGTCCCGCAGCTTGATTATTATGAAGTTCACTGATTTGTTTTTCAGCTTGTTCTGCCGCCTTGCATATGAGGATTATTTTATCTAATGATGGTTCAGACAATTTCCATAGTTCTTTGCGGATCTCGTCGGAGTAAGTCCCAAGGACTATTTGATCTATAACGAACTCTTCTGTGTTACCCTGATATTGGCATTTTTTTACCTGCGCTTTCAATTTGAGCAGAAAACTGTCAATTGGCTCATTCTCTTCTTGCTTCATGCGGTGGAATTGGTATCTCTCAAAAGTTTTGTTTTTTGCGGGGACAAATTGATTTGTCAATTTAGTTTTAACATTTTCGAGGGTTTTAGGGAATGACTCGGTAAACTCGAAACTTTTGATAATCTGCAGCCCTTCGCGACCAATACAGCTGATGAAGTTTGCCAATTGAATCTCGGCGGCTTCCTTATTAATCTTTGCGGCTATACAATAATTTTCGTACATGTCTAGCCATTCGCTCCATTCGACTGACATATCAATCTCGTTGTTCACGGATAGTGGTTTTGGTGGTTTCAGCCCGGCCATCTTGATTTGCTCGTTGCTCACTTTAACCCATTAATGCCTGATGTTACATATATGTAACAGTAAGACATCCTTCGTTTCAAACGGCTGCTAAAGGAATAGGATATCAATTCGGCACTAAAAAGTATTTTATCCTGTAGTGGACACTATTAGCAATTCGTAGAAATCAATTTAGCTCAATTTTATTCACTATTGTGGAAGTTATAGAGGTTTCTTTCTGATGGTTTTTTCGATGTTGACGAAAATCGTCACGATGGCAAAAGTAACTGAGGAATTTTATTTTTATATTTATAAATAACAGGCGCGACAATCCAGCATTGGACTAAGGCCGCAGGATGTGTTAGTGACATCCTATTTCCAAGATCTTATCTGCTTTTTGTTGAGGTAATGAGATCAGCATCACGCTCAGCAGTGTTATTTATCCCCATAAATGGGTACTCGTTTAACATCTGAGTGAGATCATAGTCCGTCACAAGCTCGTGAGTTCGAAAAACACCATAGAACACGGTGAGATTCGAACTCATGAGCCTGTGCACCGAAGGTGCGCGCACTAACCGCTAGACCAGCCAGACTACTCTACTCTACTACTTTATATTTAATTGTATGAAAAAAATTGAGAAAAAATTAATGGTATATTATTACATGGTCTTTTTGAAACAATACAAAAAATAAATGAAATAAATATTGTCCGTAGTTTACGTTTTATAAGTACTTTTATAGCACTGTTACATATATGTAACATCCGTCCTGATATGGGGAAAGTGCACTTCTCGTATACGAGGTGTATGAGTATGTACTTTTTTAGTGTTTTTTGTTATTTTATGGATTTTTTACACTATTGACGCGATAGTCCGGATAAATTATAAAAAAAAAGAAGTCCGGATTCTCAAAAAATACGGATTAACGAAAATTCCGGATTTTAACAAGACATTTTTATATAGGAAACTAGCATTATTAGTCTTCATAAATGTTAAAATTGAAAAGAAAAAAAAATGCTATTATTTAGGTTTTTCCTTAAAATTAGTCATGTCACATGATTTTCTAGACCCTTGTGTTTTCTTGACTGGCAAATTGAGCGGCCATATTTGGCATAACATACCAAATATATTAAGAGTCGGAATTAGAATTGCTCTAGAAATCCGGAATATGGATACAATAGTTGTCCTATGTGGATTAAAATGATAGACGGATTCAAGGGGATCCGGAGCAAGGAGTCAGCTTTATTTTCACGAGGCCAAGGATTAGTTATTCTTTTTAACTCTGCTAATATAATATTTAAAAGGATATATTTTGAGCTACGAAAGAAGAAATGGCAATTATAGACAAGGACGAATTATAGGCTCTATATTTAGTCCTTTTTAGACAAATTGGGCGGATGGACAAATTGACAAAAAATTTTAACAATAATTTTATAATTTACTGGCAAATCTTCCATAATCGTCAAAATCTGTATTGGTAGCTACTGTAGTTCTATAAACTTTTTTCCCACTCACAAACTGTAAAATCTATTAGTTTTGTGGGTGTTAAAGAAACTTCTCAATGAAACAACAACAACTCCACATGCAAAAACACATTATATAATGAAATAAAATAATACAATATTTGACATAATATTTTTGTAAGGCTGCTCAATTTTCCACACATTTCGTATTATTTCTACGTTATTGTTGCATTATCTACATTCCAAACGTCATGTAAAATATCGGCTTTCATATATTTTTTGCTTTATTAAAAAATATTTACTAAAATGTTTTCTTTTTGAAAAAAAAAATCAAAAATATACTTTGAATACACTTTCCCCGTATCATGCCTGATGTTACATATATGTAACACCCTCGAGTACTTCGAGTGCCTGATGTTACATATATGTAACAGTGCCGGGAGCCTGAACCCGGCATCCGGGGAAAATTTTTTTTTCTACAAAATGTGTTTTTAGCCATTTTAAGCCGACGTGGAAAATTTCAGCTCAATCGGTAAGATTTTAGGGTCTCGTCGTTAATGGGTTAATTTACTTTCTCGGCAAAAAATTCACTACTTGATTTTTTAGAAATTTTGTCACTACTTGTTTTTTTTTAGAAATTTTTTTATTATTTCAATTATATGATATCTTTCCGATCCTTTTAGTTAGTGTTTTTTTATGGGCTTGAGTTACAATCACTCTGACACCATGTGATGTGATCAAGTGTCTTTATTGAACTAGTTCATATCATACAATACAGGATAGCGGCAGTATAACTATAAATGTATTGTGTAGCAAAATGCAAAAGTATTGTACTAGCTAATGCTTACATGTGACAGACGTCCGGAGATCGAATCTCGGCGTGTTCCAAAATTTCCGTGCATGTGCGGATAGGAAATATATAGTGCTTGCAACAAGCACTCCGAAGCAATGTAACGTTGACTCGAAATAGCCTATAAACGGCTGAGTGAACGCACCACGCCCCACAACGGGTTACGGTACAGAGAAGAAGAATTTTCTCATTTATTCAAATTACTCGATGCAGAGGCACACACTTCGAAAGTCAACTTTAAAGTGAAAAAGGTTCCGCTATACAAAGAAAAATATAACCCATCGCATCGGCGCAAAAAACAACAAGGAAGCGAAACTGACCGAAATTTCAAGAAAATATCTCTCGATGAATTGGCACCGATTCTTCATCGAGACAGTCATCGGGTGATGGAGATTCAGTCGAAATACATAAGCCAACGCGTGTGGATGAGACAGTGTTCACGAATACTACGACATTTTTTGCATTCCCCCGTCTCTTTGGATTTATCGTTCACCGATTGTGGCTAGCAGGGTGATTAGGCATACCAATAATTTCGAAAGTTTTTAATAAATTTTCGTAACTGTGGTCCGCAGCAATTCATTTTCAGGATAAGTGGTCTGCAGACATCGGCGAATTGAGAACCACTAGTCTAAAGTTTCTAAATTTGTTTGAAGAACATCTCGAAAAGATGGCATTAGCAAAGGATATAATACAGAGCTCGTTAGTGACTCTGATTTATTGTCATATTTTAATTGAAATATTCTATGATTAAAATTCGAAAAAAAAATTTTTCATTTTAATCCTGCGGCCCGCTTAAACCTGAAGACAGTGATATTTGGTCCGAGTCATGTTATGAGTTTGACACCTCTGGGCTACATAAATAAGGAAATAGCATTTAAAACGGTCACGGGCTGGACTGTCGCGTTAAAACTTTCAATTGGAAAGCTATGTTAACAGTATAACTTTTTTTCGGAGACGATGCAAAGAAACTTGCATTGGTCCTATTCTTGGCCAAGTCAGGAAGTGACGAGATCGACTAAATTTCCTTGTAGCTATGTAAAATATAATGAGCTCGTGTCAGCTTTTCAATGTGTTCGTTGTCTATAATAAAATCTTTTTTACTGTTTTTTATTAGGTAATCTGAATAAAAAGATGCTTTGCTTGTTGAGAAAATGTCGGTAGAGAAAATGAGCTTTCTCCACAGAAAATATGCTTTCTCGACAATGAGCTATGATTATTCGACTATAGTCGACAGGTTTAGCAAAGCATGTTTTTTATTCATACGGCCTTTTATATTTCCGCTTTCGATTCTGTTTAGACACTATAGAAAAGCTGATCGATCTCGCCCCCAAGAAGATGACGAGCTCAACTAGGTTTCCTAAAAAAAAATTGTCAATATGGGATGTGTTCAGCGCTATTGTGCCATTTTCTGGTCCAGCCCGTAAAAGAGTTTTCATGTGAAGGCAACCAGGATTTTGTCCTGGAGGAGGCTAGGGCAATTCACATTACTGAACATTTAAGGTTGATATATCGCAAGTCGGGTTATTCAGAAATGGCGCTATTTGTTGTAATTTCAATATCATTCACTCTTATTTTCGATGTAGATTTTTTTTATTAAATCGCTTTGGCATAGATTTTAGTTGGCTTTGACCCATCGCTTGAGAAAAATAGGAACTTAGGCACAAACAAAAACCGAACCGAAATTGGGCTAGTATCGTTCTAATGGCTCCAGGCACACGGGAACCACCAGCTAACAACTAATGTGGCCCATCCGCAAAAATATCGGTCCAATTTTGAAGTTTATCGGCTGGGAAAAGCGTAAAGAAGCTACTGAAAATGACTCCAAAAGTTTAGTGCTGGAAACGGTTACCAGTTGTCAGTCCGGGATGTTCTGCAAATATCACACAGAACATACCATCATGCAGTTTCTAGGAGCAAAATCCGACGGAGAATAGTCCTGAAAGATCTGCGCCACCACCGAAAAAAGGAATCCCATTATCTAGGCTTCTGAAAACGTCCCCTTCTTCGAGCGACACATCGCCGAGAAAATTAAAACGCCGGAATAGAGTAAAAGACGTTATAAAAAAAAGGGCCAAAAAGTTCTGCAAACAAAAGATTCGTCTTCTGAGCGTCTAAAGCGCGCAACGAATCTTGAAGATATTTTGAAGGATTCGTAGGGACGCAACCTTATATCCGAAGATGAATACGAACTATTATCAACCTCACATATAGGGCGTCCGTCGCAGATTAGATCCAGCTATTGAAGCCGAGAGGGAAAAGAAATTTTCACAAGCAAGAAAGTCTTATGAGTAAGAGACTTCTTACCCACCCTATAAAAGAAGCGCTTCGAATTCTTCCTATTGGATCTATTATTTCTCATGCGTTGTCGTTTTAAATGACTTATGATTTTTATAAATATCGTATACATATGTACACATGGTTCTTCGCATACTGTAAATTTAATTCATTTAATGTACAATGAAATTTCAACAAATCTATTAAAATGCAGACATTGTACAAGTATCTTGTAAATACTGCCAAGACATAACTATCCTTCTTTCTATTGTCTTATGCATTCCACAGGAGAGTGAGTGTATAGTATTCTGTGAAATGTTTGCTTATTCAAGTAACATTACGTCTTATCCATCCACTTGAGATCTTTCACGAATTCTTACAGCTTCTTGTTAAGCATATAGCATTTAAATCCTTGAATATGTACATATGCATTTCCCAGCATTATGTTTATAAATATGCTAGGATAGATGCTTTTAGTCAGTTTTGCATTAAAGTTGTATGTAAATGTGGAGTATTCAAGGATTTTACGTGATCCTTCGCTTGATGTGTTCTTCTTGTCAGTACCGTATATAGCCCCATGTGGGGGCCGTGGTGCGTTAACTCAGCCGTTTATAGGCGATTTCGAGTAAACGTTACATTGCATATCATTTCGGAGTATATATAATGTTCCTATCCGCACATGTACGGAAATTTTGAACCACGCCGAGATTCGATCTCCGCCGAGATTCGATCTCCTCTCCAAGTGAGCCACAGAGCGCGATATGTTGGTGACTGTGAAATCCTGCGAAAAATATTTGACAGTAGCCTGACTGTATACGTCTCATTTTGAGCTTATTAACCTAGCATTTTTTTTTATAAATTTATTTTTTTTTTTTTTATTTAAAGTCGCACAAACATACATACATACTTGTTCGGACTTCTCCTCTCGTCTTTGAATTTAAATCGTTGTTGACGACATCGCCCTTACATCCAAATCGTCAGCGTTCCGACGAAGATCACTGTCGGCCTCGTTTCGTCATCTTCGCTACATCGTTTCGACCGATCGTTCCTGTAAATCAAAACACAACACAATATTTCGCCTATTTTAATCTAACTATCGTCGTCGTCGGCATCCTCGCAATGTTCGCCACTCGCTGTCAACTTCGTCATCAGCGTATAGATCTGCAAAATCGATAACTATTATTAATTAATATGAATACTTTGAATTTAACACAATTACTCACCTTTGAATTGTATACTTTATTTGTTTACTTTGGTTTGTTTACTTCGAATGTCAATCAATCAGCTGATCCGCTTATGTATACTTGACCACCGCCGTCTATATATTAAGGCCGCAATGTAGACTCGTAAACGTCAAATCCGCAGTTGAAATTGCATTGCATTGTTGTTGCCTCTTATGACATTGTTGTTGTTTGCCCGTGTTCGACGAACAATTCAATACGGATCCATGACGTCATTGTACAGCTGAGTTGCGGCTATGATATATCTAGATGGCGTTGATCTTGGATAAAGTTATCACATACTTGAACCTATTACGATATTTGCTAATATGTACATATTTTCACATTACATACATACTCATGTATTAGATTTGTATTTGATTTAACCTTGAACTTGAATAACGTTTCAATCGTTCGATAGAAGGTTTCAAGGAAAGTCAAAGTTAGAATAACGTACACTTGAATTGTTGACCCCATCCGGGAATGTACTTTTGATTCGTTTTGCACTTTATATTAACTTATCGCTCATGTTATAATTTGAACTTTTAAATATTTGAACATTTTTCTTTGCGTTGTACTTATTATACTGTTTTATTTTATACATTTTCGAAGAATAGAATCATATTACCCATTATTTGCGGGTGTGTCGAAAACGAATCATATAATGAAACTGATAATGTAGTGCTTGTACGACACGCAACGAATCGACAACTATTTTAAACTAAAAATCAATGTCCACTTTACATATAAAAACCCATAAAATTTTCAATCACAACATTTTTGACTATTTGCGAAAGCGACAAAAACACCTGTTTCGCAAATTTTTGAAATTCTCAAACAGAATCGCTAAATTTCAGAAAATGCTAATAGAATTCATGAAATATCCCCTGGATAAGTAAATTAGAACTGTTTTCTTTGTACTAGTCAAAAATTATTTCAAGCGGGTAACGCAAAGTACTCAGAAGTTGCATTTACAAAAAATGTTGCGAAAACGACACATCCGCGCATTAACAGCGTCATATTTGCATCAAGTACATTATGTGATTCTTGAAACTGGGAATTGTTATTTTCCTAATTGAGTTGGAAATCAATTTATGCTTCTCATAAATTGATTTTCTAACGACATTCCGATGCAAGTAAAGTGTTCATACTTCTGTTTCGATACCAAAGAATTCTGGTATCGATACTTTTCTTTCTATTTTACTCGGTATCGAAACGATTCGATTCAAGTAACCAGATGAGTACTTTTTGAATCTTTGGTATCTGCCCACCCAAGCAACAATTCGTTTGCTTTAAAGAAGCACTTCATACTGTAGGAATCATATAGTACCACGAAATTCATTTATCGTGTGACATCGCTCAAAGTAATATTTTGATCCGATAAAACATCCTTAAAGTATTTTCCGGATAGCTTATATCATCATTATGGAATAAATTTAAAGATGGTGGTATAAAACTTCGATAAAACTGTCTCTAAACGTTAACCTAAAAACGTACTCCTTTAAATATTCCACTTTTGTGTTTATTGGATGATACAGCACACACATGCAATGGTCTCTCTAAGTTAACTCACACACATGCATTATTTTCTTCTATAGCACAGTCGGTGTCATTTTTATAGTGTGACATTCGTATGGTTATCCAATAAATTGTTCACCGTAGTTTTATAGAAGGATGGACTTTGTGATTTAATGAATTCACACTTATGAAGTGCTCTGGAATACCACGTTTCTTGAATTGAATTCATTGAAATATTGCTTGAAACCAACATTTCCTCACTCCTTGTTAGCTTATGAATCAATTAAGATAATTTTAGCGCAGAAAATGTCTGCATTTTATTGATGAATGTGTGGATTTATTCAACTTCAACTGATTGACATATAAAGAAGAATGTGCAATGGAGAAGAGTCGATAAAGAAGTGTTGAGCACTTGTAGTGTTTACGAGCAATGTTAACTATAGGTGTGTTTTTTTGGTTATCCCGTGCAGGTTTGGGTAACGAAACTCCATATAAAAAAAATGACAGCTGACGCACCTGTCATTTTTTTATATGAAGTTTCGTTACCCAAACCTGCACGGGATAACCAAAAAAACACACCTTATATGTGAGGTTGGCCGAGTGGTTAGGGCGTCGGACTGGCGTACGACAGTCGCTGGTTCGACGCTGGCTGGGGGAATTATTTTTTTCTTTTTTTTCACTAGAAAATGACAGAAAATGATGACATAACACATGATGTATGTCTTAGTTCAGTGATACAATAAGGTGCAATTGGATCAAAAAACGGCGCCAAACGCCATTATTGGACTATTATTCAGAGTTTATACCCTGTAAAGTGCCCCTATTATCGTTAGAAGAAAATATTCTATGAAATATTATAGGGATAAAATTGTTACTTGGGCATACACCCACATGCTTTCCGGCAATAAATTATTCCGTAAATCGCATCATTATGGCAAAAAATAAAGGTGAATGATTTTATACTTGATGTATGTATCATGAAAAAAACGATCGGGGAGATGCAGTTCAGCATCTCCTCTCACGTTTGAATACTCCATTATTTTTGCAGGCTATATGTTAGTGTGCAGGCAGCTAATATATTCTATATCCTATTCCCAGTGATTCCCAATGTAAACCATCGCAGACAATAAATATATTGTTTCCAAACAATGTGGAAAATAAGGTTGTTTGTTTTCTCGAAATAATATGGGCAATATGAAAACAAGATTTTTCAAATGAATGAACGCTTTTTTTGCATAACCTACTAGCCTCCCGGACGTAAATAAAGTATATTAAGTACACTCTTGACTCGATAATCCGGATCAATTATTGCAAGGAGTAATCCGGAACATACGGATTAGCGCAATCACTTTTTTCTGAGGAAAAACAGTCCAAATAAATAAATAAGAGGAACAAAAGCCGATAAATGTATTATTTCTTTGAAATTAGTCAGCATCATGTCATTTGCCAAACCGTCCCGTAAAAAAGAACGAGACCAAATTTACCATTTCACCCTGAAAATCTCAAATATCCGGACTTCTTCCAAGTACTGTATAGCCCCATGTGGGGCCATGGTGCGTTAACTCAGCCGTTTATAGGCAATTTCGAGTCAACTTTACATTGCATATCATTTTGGAGTGTATATAATGTTGCAAGCACTATATATTTCCTATCCGCACATGTACGGAATTTTTGGACCACGCCGAGATTCGATCTCCGGATCTCTAGATTACTAGCATCGTAGAGTGAGACTCAACCAAGTGAGCCACGGAGCGTGGTATAAATATCCGGACTATAGACTCAAAACTCCTGCCGAAATCCGGACTATAAAATACGTAGGGGAAACATTTTGTGGTCCGGATTAGCGTGATATCCGGATTAAAGGAGATCCGGATTACCGAGTCAAGACTGTATAATAAAATATTCACTCCCATTTATTTTCATTATGTAAACAATTTTGCTCAAGAAAGTAGATATGATTTTCCCTTGCGAATTTTGTGTCGCTGTAGTGCGGGTGTGTCGTTTTCGACACATGTCCTAGAAAGGACCCCTGAGGTCATACCAAGAAAATAGTTACAAATTCTGAATCTAGGACCGAAAAGAACATGTTACACCAATTTTCATCAAATAATTCCCAGTGGATCAATACCCGCAAATAATGGGTTAAATCTATGTGTTTCGCGCGTTAATTTCTTGAAAATTGGGCCGTCGAGTATTCGTCCTTTTTGAATTCTTTCTCAAACATACTTTTGAAAATGCAATATCTCTTGTTTAATGCGAAAGCACAGTCCTGAATCATATCTCCTGAAAATTCCTCAATGTTCCTTCCCAATAAACACACAAAGGAAAATGTGTCCTAAATCTGTATATGGAACAAATTCAAAAAGCACCCTTTCACTATAAGTCAATGAATACCAACAGTTCTATCCAGGCATGAATGACAGACGTGACTGATACCGGTAAATGGAACTCCGCGTGCTTTGCCGAAATTTGTCAACCGTTTCAGCCAGAAACTGAAGTAATCCCAGCGAACGTATCCAAAGGACATTTGCCAATCGTATGAATATGTAAATTCGAATATGCCATTTTAAGTATCCTCGTTGACGTCCGCCCGAGTGAACGCGATAAAGTGAAACAGCCGCGTCGCGATTATACCATACACACAACAAACAACCGTCTGCTTAGGTGAAAATGAAAAAGGAAGAAGAGGCAGTCAGTCGGTAGCTTAGTCAGAAGGACGAATTGCTGACATGAAGATGTATAGTGTAGCGTGACTGTAATGCACGTCATGCTGAATGCCATGCTAGGATGTCTGTTTCTGTTTCGTATGTGTGTCTGCCTCTGCATGCTGCTCATAGATATGATCCCGATATAATGTGATACGAGAGCAGAGAGCTATAACACGAAATGGAACGTACGTGAAGAGCTAAAGTTCATGGCTTAGATTTCTTCATCATTGACATTGAAGTGGAAGCTGAAAACGAAAGAACGAAGGTCCTTGTATACGAGTATACATACAAACCATTCAAATGGGGAGGAAAAAGAGCGCTAGCCTAGCCTGATGTGATGGATGATGGCCTTTGCTGTTTATGGGAGTTTACGACGTGAACGAAACTAATCCTCCATTAAATGAATGGCACTTGAAAGTGCTACAGTCGAATTGCTCCTCAAGACCCATCGTCATCACTCATCATCGTCGTCGTGCAATGAAAGGAAATGTACTCCCAAATTCATATATGGAGGATGAAAGACGAATCCATACTCATCAGAAAGGTGATATTCTTTCATTTCGTTTCAATGCTCCGATAGTAAATATTCACTCGTTTGGCTTAATGATATTTCGAGTGGTATACAGAGTCTGTAAAAAAGAAAATATTTTTAGGGGAGATTCGTTATTGATATATACGAAGGTTCCCTCGCTCTTTCCGCTACCGAGTGAGTATAATCCTTCTATTGAGGCGCTATAAGACCCTTCGTCGATTTCAGTCTGAGATTCCACGTAATAAGCAATCGGTAAACAAAAGCTCCTATTACGACTCCAACTCGTATACGTATATATGATACGTTGGACTGGTTAATGGAAAAGATTTGACCTTTTGTTTTTCAAGCACCCATACACGTCAGGACTCTTCATGGAATCCATGTGTCCTTTTCATAAGGACATAGTACTTTTCTAGATAGACCTATATAATGATATGGTATCCGTCAAGTATCTTATATCTAAACACTGAGTGTTTTGCATCCTGATACTCATATCGTACTCCTATATGGTGATATAATCGAAACTGAGAGAAGAATACGATGGGTTACCATAGAAGCGGAAGGTTGCTACATTATTATTTTGTTTCTTGGGGCTTATGGGTATCATAAGAGGTAATTTATGAGAAAGGGTTGAATGCCAAAATGAGTGTGGATTTCTCTGCACTTTAGGCTTTTCGGACACTTGATTGACTTTGAATGGCGATGATATGAATACTGTTTGGATAAATGGAAGAAAGTATGGATTTTCATTTTGAGGGATAGTGGCATTTGTTTGGAATGGTAAATGGCCAGAGTTTGAATGGATCTTTATCATGCTCATGGTAGTGAAAAATTGTGATCATTTATTTATTAAGGTTTGAACAACAACAGTTCACACGGCCAAACTTGAAAGTCTATATCAACCGTTGGACACTGTAATTTTGCCTTAACTTGTGAGCGCGAACTAATGATTAAATAAGCTTTACAGCTCGATTGTGTTAATTAATCCATTGGTTAATTTACATGGTTGAACTTAAAAGCTCATACAATGTACGCAAAACATTTGAAAGGGGGCGCAACAAAGCAAAAAATGGCATAATGCAAAAAAAAATTCACATCAATATAATGTAAAAGCTTTCTGAAAATAGTGTGCGTCTCGTCTATACGATACGACTAACTAGCATACGGGTACTGGATAAGAATTATGAGAAATCGGCCCAAGTCTCGTAAGTCGCTCTAAAAGGAACTTTGGTTCGGAAAAGTGTCAGAAGGCGCTTATCTTCAACACTCGCTTCCTGTAACTGAATTTAGTTTTAAAAAAATAACAAAAACCGTTCTGTAAGGGACTTGCAGCACATAATTGGTTTCGATTTATTGGAATTTGTAGAAACACTTTCATTCTTTTTCGCCTCAATATCAATTTTTCGGTTACCATCTGTACGACGGCAGAGTTCTTCATCCAAAATAGTTTGGAGCCAGAAAAATGTCAAGATACGATGAAAAGACAAAAACAGGGTAAATAACTTGGTTTTATTAGAGTTGCTAGACTCCCTCTCCTAACCCAACGCAACGGCATATCGGAACAACACCACTTGTATCTGAAAGTCCTCAGACACCCTACCGTCGAGGTGTCATTTCACCCTACCATATTTTATGATAGGTTTGGGAAATCTACTTTTTATATCAATAAGGTGTTAAGGCATGCCCTTCAGCGCAAGGCCACTCACATGGGCGTAGCGAAGAGGAGGCAGGGAGGAGCTCTCTAAACTATGATATTATTTTTTTTAAATATATTTTATTACATTTATAAAAAAAATCATACTGCGATATTTTAGAGTGTAAATGCCGGTTCCACTCACGAAAATGAACAGTTGGTGGTGATCAGTTGGCGCCTAGTCTCGCAACTTCAGGTTTTCTCCAAATATAAAAATTTCAGTCTCGGTGACTCTGATATTGCGAGGCAGGGAAACCAACAAACTGTCATCCACACATTGTTGCTGTGACTGCAGCCTCGAAGACGAAATTTATGCTCGTACTTTTCACGCCTTTTATATTTGGGAAAGGGCTAAATTGTGATAGCCAGTGCACCCTGATTGTGGGAAAAGTGCCCTGACCGATTGGGAGCCCGCAACCTTGAATAATGGGAATAGCGATTATTTAAAAACGGCAGAAGATGATGATGCAATGAAAATTCGGCGGTAGACTAAACGATAAATTAGAATATTTTATTTTGGACCTTTTTAAATAGCTCTATAACTCTTGAAAAACGCAAGTTCACCCGTGGATTTTGTGCGAGTATTAACATTAAGCTGAATGTGATTTTTGCTGAAAATAGAGTCGCTCTAATCAAGGACCCCCAATTATTCCCCCATTTGAATTTGTAAAAAGGCATGTTCATAACTCCCCCATTTAAAAAAAAAACTACATCTAATTTTCACGTGTGCCACTACCCAAAACGGGATATGATACGAATACGAGCTTAGGAGAATGAAATTTAGATAGCTAATTCATAGGAAAAATACGAGAATTTCGTTTTTAGGGTTTTTTAGGTTTTTCAAAAAACTCTTATGAAATCGATTTTGTCCGTCTGTCCGTCCTAAGCTAACAGAGTGTCCCGGACATTTGAAAATTTTTTCGCTAAATAACTCGCGAACGGCTTAACCGATCGTCATGTATTTTCGGAGGAATGTGTAGAATGAAATTAGAATTTGGTAGGGCAATGTTAACAGGGTGTCCAGAGGATTTGAAAAAAGTCAACTTTTTTAGTTTTTATCGAACATGGACGTATGGGTACTCAAATCAATGAACTCGATGGGTACATTTCATATCAGTTGCTATCTTCCAGTTTGAAGTAACGGGAACGGAGTTATAGACTGTTAAGTCTGCAAATTTGAAAATTATGATGACGGTTTTAAGAAAATTACAAAAGGAATATGCCTGAAAATTTTCATTCGAATATTTTTATCTTAACCGGAAATATAGGGAATCAAATATTTATCAAAGGCGTTTAACAATACCAGGGCAGCGTCTGAGGCATTTGTGCACTGCATATCTTGTGACTGAACCAAACATGAACTTTGGTGGGAATACATAGAATGGTAATAGTGTTTGTCGCAAACACTTATGAAATTTATAGTACCATTATTAACAGGGTGTCTCTGAATAGCTTCAAAAGTCTACTTCCCCAAAACTCATAAGAAAGCTTTAGGTGGGCAACGGGTTCAGCGAAGCCACTCCATATAATATCTTGTTCCTTGATTTGGAAAAACGGTAACGGATTTACAGCTAATAAATTCAGTTAATATATGTAGCCATGATACATAGTAACGCGTTTATTTAGACCAATCCAAAAATAGATTTACAAGAAGCATTTCATTAATATTGTGCATATTTCTTATTTATTACCTATAAAATATTATGTGCAAATTATTCACTATATGTATCCAAAATCTAAAAAAAAACCCTCGTATTGCGGGCATGACAATAATGTGTTTTCAGTTGCTGATATTTTTACGTAAACCGGGTGGTCATTCTTCATACTGTGGTTCTGGCGGCCATTCTCCATCGAAAGTGGCAATTGATATCAATGGATATCGTGATGTGTTTTGTGGACCATGAGACTGTCATTTCAGATTGCGCGATAAATTGCCTAGTGTGTCTGCTGTACGGGCGTGAGATCGATTGTGTGCAATCGATTGCTCAATCGAGCGGTCTGGCGCTAGTGCCATTAGCGATGAAATACAGTGCCGAGAAAGAGGAATATTGTCATCGATGTACCTATCGAAAACTTTGAATTTTCGCCACTAAAAGACCAATAGTTATTATAGTTTGAACCACCGTGGGGGTTTATCTCTTTAATCGCCCATTTGCCGTTTCAGGTTGTGCCTGTTGTGTTAACCCACGCATGTATCCTTATGCTTTAAAATAACATAATTTTGCTAAATTTATGCTAACAAGCAACATCGCCTTTTTGCATGGTATGAAAAATTACCACACAGGCTGTGCGAACGAACGTGATGTAGTGATACAAAAACTGCACGAAACCCAGCTTCCCAAAGAAAAATAGGACGTTGACTTCTTAGAAATTTTTTAAACTTAAATTCGAAAAGTAAACACTTAAACAATAAAGCATAGTTATACCAATTTTATCAGTAAAGAATGAAAAATATTTTCCAAAAATCGAAAAAAAATACTACGAGACCCAATGAAGAAGTTAGTTTCCGCTGATGGAAAGGAACCTGGCGAATTTTTCGCTCTCTCTCCTATTGCCGTATGGAATCTTAGAAATGAAATGCGATGTGACTCAAATGTAAAGTGTGGAAAATAAACTTCCTGTCTGATGAAATGAAGTCCACAGTTCACATAAATCTTTTCAAAACAAAAAAGATCTTAGGCGCAGCAATTTGAAAGCAGTTTGACAGTTAACAAAAAAGGCACTATTTATAAATAAAAATAAATTGATTAGATCCGCTAAAATATACTAAACACGATATTTCTCTATATCTTATTATTTAATATTTTGACATTTACAAATTTTCTTATTTCTTCGCTTAGTTTCTTTGTGTTAGAAAAAAATTACAACTGACAGATTTATTTTACAACTAATCAGCCTCCATATCTCAACGGAATAACCATCAATTTGGTTCCTTCTTCTTTTCTCTCAGCTTATTATTATACGTTCCGCATCCACAAGTGTATTCAATTACTATTGTCCTGACTGTAACAAGCAACTTCACTTAGGCTGATTTAACTCGCTGCTGGATAAAAGATGTCAGCCAACACAGCAATAAAGATCGTCCAAAAGCGGCGAATCTGCTTATCCGTCATAAATTGAAAATTCAATTTAATTCTTATTTTTCTTGTCCGCTCCCGTAGACTGAACAATTTTTCAGATTTTTACCAAGGATACACAGTACGGATACATAGTTGACGTATAAAGACGTTGAAAATGTTGTTTCATCGCCGCCTCGCTAGCGCAACAGTCTCTCTAAACTCTAGAGACCAGTTTCCCAGAAAGTCCTTGGACGAGCCACTTTCGTCTTATATTATACATTTTTCCCTTGTCGCCATACCCTTCATTTTATCCTATACTTTCCCTGTTTGCCGCTTAACTTTTTTTTTATAGTGCAGGAAGTAGAGGAGCCATCGGATGTTTCATAATAGGATTCAGTAAAATAAATCCTCATAATTGGCCCATTTTATTGATTCTCATTTTCGTTTGCTGAAAGGATATAAGTACATACATGAAAGTAATACGGTGTATCGCGTGGTCTTGAGGGTTTTCCGAGGTATTCTGGACGGGAATCGTTGGTAAAGTATATTCCCCAAAGTGGAAAAACCACATACATGTATACAGGACATGCACATTATTGTGGTTGTCGTCACGGTTGGGCGGTTTTCATTGCTCCCGTTCCGAGTGAAAAGAGTGAGACGATTTAGTGTAGTGTACAGCAAGATTGGGTACGGGAAAGATTAACGGATTTTTTTGCAGGTAGTCTGTGGTGGATCTTCAAAATTAAAAACTATTTAAATGCAAAGTAAAGATGTTAATTTACGATTATTTGTTGTAAAAAAAAAGGAGGGCATAGATTAGGATTATCCAACACGGGTAAAAAACCATTTACACTTGAAACATATAAAATTAAAAAAAAAATGTGTTTAGAGTTTTTTTCTAATAAGCATATGCTAATGCAAATTTAGTAGTCTGGTTTGTGTAGTCGTTAGTAAACTCGGCTTCGAAGAACTAGGTTCGTGGGTTCAATTTCGACTGTAAGTGAATTCAGTTTACGATGATTTTCCAATTCATGCAATGGATTAAAAACTCCACAGAGAATGTTGCTCTACACATCTCTACAAAAAAAGTAGTTATTAGATCGAGGAAATCGGATATCACTCACATAAATATCTGCGATCTAGATCCAAGGCTGGACAGTCATGCCAGCTATTTATTTATTAAGTAAAGTAAAAGTTTGAATCAACGACAATCCCAAATCACGCCAGTATACCTTACATGAGCCACCACTACCGCATTGTAAACGTGGCATGGCAATAATAGCCCACTCGTCCTTTAAACTATACCAATAATAGCAGTGTAGGAACAACATTGAAGCCATGGAGGATATTTCAAATTCAAGAAAATTAGATTACAGGTAATTGAAGTGAACAATTGTGTCATTATTTTTCCCGATGAAATTGTGTGGATTTTCCAACGTATCGTATCGTAACATTTCAACGCAATTCCAATTTTATGGTAATGATTGAGCTATATTATTGGATAATAATTTAACGATCATGAAAAATTCTTGGCAAACTTATATCCGTATTATACAGAAGCGTATATTGGCCCTTCTTTAGTCCTAGGCCTAGCACATGCGGTTAATTGTATTTGATGATCGTAGGTTTTTGTTCTTTTGGATTACATATTACGAGTACGTAACGAACAGAATAATCATACTGTTTGTTTTTCCGAGTGTTGTCTACTTACTTATTGGTTTGAAGTAGGACAATTGCTCGTGTCATGGCATAGGATAATAATTTGATAGGTAACAATTTCACAGAAGGAGCTTCACGAAAGTAAATTGGTTTGAAAATATTTTGTTTGTACTTGTTTCATTTTTTTGTGGCAGTATATAGTCAACGGATTGTTAAACAAGAGCCTTCTCGTATTTATAAGTTTTTTTATATGATTGTGAGGTATAAGGGGTGACTAAGGACTTCGACGAATGTAGAGGTTTCAGTCTCCAAGTCGAAATGAATGGCAACCCAAAGCATATAACACAATATAATCAGATTCTTTCGACATTTGGTCCTCCTTTTGCGATTTTTTTCACTTGGGTCGCGTAAAAACCTGACCCCGTATTCGGTCTTTTACAAATTGGGTCGCATCTTGGAACGGATGTAACTTTTGAACGCAAACAGGACTATGAAACTTGCACCAAAATGTGAGCCACAATATGTTCTTCATCGACTTCCTGATCGTCCCCCCCCCCCCTCTCTATTTTTGTCTTTTTTTTTAACTCGATCCCGTTGGCGCATGCGATTTTTAATTTTTTCTCCTTGGTTCGGATACGAAATTGCGATCGGTCGCACTTGGTTCACCCTTTGCAATTTTATATTCGTTGGAGATCATCATTGAGAAGACAGGCAGAAGGTGTGATTTATTGGCTTTGCAAGGTCAAACCATTTAAGTAGAAACAGATGGCTAAATTTTTGGCGCTGGTACGGTTTTTTAATTTCTACTGACAAAGACAGGATGAAAACAACGAAGAAAACTGACATCAACGTGACCCATTGATGTAGTCATGTGGTGCTACTTTTGTTCGCCTTTGCTCTGCCATTCTAGTGTATTGGTAGGACGCGTAGTGAAAATTAAAAATCACCTTCAAAATCATTAGCCTTAATTCTTTCAATTATAACATGTTTGGACCTGAAACGAGAAAAAAGAAACACAAAGAATCCTAGCTTCGAAAATAGTACGAGCGTACTTATCTGAAAACACAGTAACCGTCGTCACCAATCATCGGGAGTCACCACGCCCTCCTACCAGCCAGGATTATCTGTAATGAGAATATTAAATTAATATTTGGAATCTTACCTACTATCACCGAATATCAACAAACACGAAACAACACCAAATTCGGTTAGTCTTTTAATCAATTCTCTAGGTAATAAATCGTCCTGTGGACCTGATGGACTTTCAAACACCTTTTAAAAGAGAGTTAGTAACACGATTTCAATAGCACTCTTAATAATTTTTAATAAGAGTATTTGTGAGTGTATCTTCCCGGGTCAATGGAAGTGTTCATTATATAGTTCCAATTCCTAAATCAGGGGACCAAAATATTGCGTCAAACTACCGGCCGATATAGCTTTATTATCACCTTTTTCAAAACTGCTGGAACGTATTGTATACAATTATATTGATGAACATTTTGGTCATTTAATTGATTCTGCTCAGCATGGTTTCCGTAAAAAAATCCACTACCACAAATTTGGCTGAATTTGTTGATTTTGTGGCGAACTCGTTTCACAAGCGCCTGGATGTCCACGCAATTTATACCGATTTTTCCAAGCCTTTGATACGGTCAATCATGTTGTGCTACTAAATAAACTTCATGATATAAGTTTCCCCTTGGCTACTTTCGTGGTTGTCGTCTTACCTACTTATAACAGATCTTCCAAAGTAATTTCTAATAACAGCATTTCATCGGAATTTACACCAACATCAGGGGTACCACAAGGATCTATTTTAGGGCCTCTTCTTTTTTCATTCTTTGTGAATGACCTTCCCTCTATTCTAAGTAACCGATGTCTTTTGTACGCGGATAATTGCAAGATGTTTACCTCTGTTTCATGCCTAGAAGATTGTCTTTCGTTGCAAGCTGATCTGGACTTATTGTCGTCCTGGTGCCTCACCAATGATCTACTTCTTAACGTATCAAAGTGTTCGGTAATGATCTACTCTCTGAAGCTTTTCCCTACATTCTTCTCGTATTCCGTCAAAATGCTTCCTTTAAAAAATGTGGACACAGTCACAGACCTGGGAATTATCTTTGATTCAAAAATTCGATTTCATGATCACTATGAAAGTGTAGTTAAAAGGGGCTCGAGGCTAGCGGGCTTCGTTCTCCGCTGCACCAGTGATTTTCGTTCTGAAATCAGTGCTGTGAGATTATTTAACTCCCTTGTACGTAGCATTTTGGAGTATGCATCAGTGGTTTGGTCCCCGACTGCTGACGTGTCTACTGATGTCATAGAGCGGGTTCAGCGAAGATTTACCAAATCATTATTTTTCAAATTTAAACTTCCGTATCTTCCTTACCCAGAAAGACTAGACTTCCTTAAACTCCTTTCCCTAGAGAAGCGAAGAACTTTCCTTGAACAATGTTTCTTATACAAAATTTGCCGAGGATTTATACACCCAAGTTAAGCAGATAAAATTGATTATATAGTTATATTATACAACACTCGATCTAATGCCATCTTTAACCCTCCTGTAACTGACCTAGCTCTATATGCCAATTCTCCTTTGATTCGAATGATGAGAACATATGATTCCATGGAAATTGGACCTCTTCTCTTGCATCATTTAAAAGTATTATTTCGTCAAAAATTTCCAACTAATATCTAAGTCATCATACTTTTGTTTTGCTATTTTGTTTAATTTTTAGGGTTTTTTAGAATTTTTTCAAAAAACCCTTATGAAATCGATTTTGTCCGTCCGTCTGTCCGTCCGTCCGTCCGTCCGTCTGTTCACTAAATATCTCGCGAACGGCTCAATCGATTGTCATGAAATTCGGTAGGAATGTGTAGAATGGTTACAGTCTTTGGCACAAATACCTTAGAAGTTGGTAGGAAAAAGATAACAGGGTGTCCCGAACGTTTAAAAAAAGTCGAGTTTTTAGTTTTTATCGGAGATTAACGTATGGGTATATAAATCAAAGATCTAGACGAGTACATCTCATATAAGTTAAAATTCATCTCAAATCAGTTATTGGCGTTTAAAGTTAAACTTCCTTTTCGAGCTCCGTTTTTCTAAACCGTTATAGGGATCGATATGAAACTTTGCACAAAGATTGGTCAGTATGGCATTATATACGTTAAATATTAAGACTGTTGACTTTTGCTAAGGAAAAGTGAATAACAGTAAATTTGTAAAATTTAAATTGTGTAGCCCCTGTTAGGTTTCCAAATATGAAAATTCTGCTAAGGGTTTTTATAAAATTACACAGGGAATATGTCTACAAATTTTCATTCGAATAACTGTATCCAAACCGGAAATATAGCCAAGTAAGTATTTAGTAAGGGCCTTTCACAATACAAGGAAAGCCTCTTAAGTATTTCTTCAATGCATATCTTTTAACTTGATGAAACAATGTACATGAAATTTGGTGGAAATGCATAGAATGGTAATAGTGTTTGCCGCAAATATTTTTGAAGTTTGTAGGACGTTTTAGGTGTGAGGAATTCCTTATTACACGTTGTACTGTTGATAAACTAGCTGTAAGGCCGACTTTAGCTCCAATTCTAGCCGCTGATAGTGCAAAATTAGAGGCGGCTCGCAGAATGGCCCTTTCTTCTTTGGCGGTTTGGGCACCTCGCGTACGCCCTTTTATGTTTCGTCCATATCCACTTTTATTTTTTCAATAGTTAAACACAACCGATTTACTTTTTTTTTCACTATTTTCGAAATTTCGCGTAATCTGTGTTGTTCATTTCTCAAAAATTCGATTTGAGCCATTTGCGCGGTATTTAATGCTTTTTCCTCTACCCATGATTACCGAAACTTACAAAAATTAAAGTCAAAACACAATCTGAGTGGATTAAAACAAAAACAGTTAGGATACAATACTAGCACTTTCGAAATAACGACCGAATCGCAACTGTCCCTATTCAAGTGACCCAATTTTGAACATAGAATTTATAATTTATTAGTGCATAATGTTGATGAAACATAACTGTGGTTATTAAATGTTTCATTGTTTTTCTCGCAAACTGTGAGCAACATAATAGCCTTTGTAAACAAATACTGAGTTATCCTCTCCGCTGCAAGGAAAAGGATATTTTGAGATAAACAACTCTCGAAAAGTTTGTTCCTATTCAAGAGACTGGGAGTGTATATTAGAGGTTAGAGGATACTAACCCCAAGTCCTCTTGGCAAGTAGAAACTTTTAACGTTACACTTCGATTTTGAAAACCGTTTTGACAAGTTTGATTTTGAATACAATACGATTTGGATTTTATAAAAACCGCGATTTTCCCCTGGCTTACGATTTTGATTTGATAATTTGAACTTGTATATTTGATTTATAAAGACCGCGATTTCCATCTGATAACGATTTGATTAATTACTTGAACTTTTTGTATAATATTGTATTCGTCTAAACTGTTAAAATAAATTTCGTTGTTGTATTCTAAAAGTGTTGATTAATTTTCATACATACCAAAATTATTAGAATGCTAATACTATGGATTTGGCAGGTTAGTAGGCGATGCTGCTATTTAAGACAGTCGATGTCTTGCAAAAACACAAAGTCGAGGGGTGCTCGTTGTATAGCGCATGAGGCTTTATTGGGTTCAATTGAGAATACTGAATGTATTTCAGTGAACGCTTCTCGCAATGCTGTACGGCAGGTCAAAATTTTGTACTGTACAGAAAAATGTTGTTCGTCTGATCACCTTAGTTTAGAGCACTGTTTCACAACACGGTCCACGGACCGGGGGTGGTCCATGAGAGAACCGTAGGTGTTCAGTGGGGAGACTTCTTACAAAAAACTTATATTATCTTGTGATTTATTAAAGCTTGTAGCCCTATTCCGAAATTATTCAAACTTATTACGAAAATTTTGAGCGGATTGTAAAAATTCAAAGAGTTTTTCGCGTTAAACATTGTCACAAATTGGAGTCTACAGACCGAGCTACATAAACCGTTTACTTCCAGTTGGAGCTAGCTCTTCTCAGCTGGTGAGGTTGAGATGTTGACGCGAATAAAACAGTTTTTCTCCCTTCTCTCAAACTGGAAAACATGGCAAGGGGTTGGCAGCACTGAAGCCAATTGTACAATAAATCATCTTCCTCAGACTAAAGCACTAAAAAATAAAGTGTGGATGTGTTATCCGAATGATTTTGATGATCAGTAGTTTTCGACTTTAGGGGAAAAAATTAGAAAATAACAAACAGAAAAATAATATAGGCAATTTGTGATTGAAGATAGAGTTTGAGCTTCTGAATATAATAATAGATACCTACATTCGAGCTTTTTTCAGTTTACACGAGTTTTTTAGACTATTTATAGGAACGCGATACTTAACTGACGGAAGACCTTGTGTTATTATGTCATATCCTTAGGTAATCCTAAAACCCTCAGCAAAACTGGATTAAATTTTAAGAAACCGCAGCCTGAGCTGAATATTCGCTCTAAGATGTCGGGCTTCGCACAGTCTTGTTCCATCTTAGTAGAGGCACATTTCCAGAATGTAAATTGCAGTTACCTTAGCACCTCACACTATGAGGTGTGTCCTACTCAAACTGACATCTCTTAAACCCTAAGAACCTAAACGGTCCTTACCTTAGATTATTGGAGATTACTCAGGTATTGTAGAATTTCGTCGTCAGAATAGTTAGTTCAAGCCCAACGACTTAGCACAACTCAGACCGCAGGTAAATCTACTTGACACACTGCAATAACGATTTTTGCCTAGTACAATAATTCTCACTCTTGTTTTGCCCTAACTCCTTGAAGGGCATGGTGCGTTGATGACTACCGTGTATAATCGTCAAGTCTTCAACGACAACTGAATTTGGAGTGTGATACGGTGATACCACTTCCTAGTCGCATTTTTTGTTTATTATTCAATGATAACAAGAATTCTTATCTTCTTCTGAATAGAAACGTGCGACAGGCCATGCCGAGTATCAAAACTCATTTTTCTATGAATTTCTATATCACAGAGTGGCGCCCGAACAAATACGGCCACAGAGCACGGCTTAGTAATAAAAATACCGGCGTACAGAGCGCTGCGCCCGCAATACGAGGGTTTTTTAGAATTTTAATGCATAGTGAATATTTTTTCTACATATATTTTATAAGCAATAAATAAGTATTGTGCACAATATTAATGAAATGCTTCCTGTAAATCTATTTTTGGATTGGTCTAAATAAACGCGTTCCAGAATGAAAGGCTAGCGCCTTTCATTCTGTTCCACCTTTAATTAGACCAATCCAAAAATAGATTTACTATTTACCCAGTTCGAATAAAAGTACTCCAAAGCAAATCTACAGGCATTTTTCGATTTAAGATTTCTGATAGCCTTTGACCAAAAAGAAACTCAGGCAAACGTAAGGATGGCTTGGCTTTATATATGAACTGAGTTATTAGCTGTAAATCTACTGTTACTGTTTTTTAATCAAGGAAAAGCAACCTTACAAAATGATTCCATTGTGTTCCCTGTCATAAGAGCCAACGCAAGCTTTCCTATGAGTATTGAACAAGTATACTTTTACAGCTATTCAGGGACACCCTGTTAACTTGGTCCTACTAACTTCAAAAAAATTTGTGGTAAACACTATTACCATTCTATGCATTTCCACCAAATTTCATGTTCATTGTTTCATCAAGTTAAAAGATTTGCATTGAAGAAATGCTTAAGAGGCTTGCATTGTGAAAGGCCCTTACTAAATACTTATTTGGCTATATTTCCGGTTTGGATACAGTTATTCGAATGAAAATTCGTAGACATATTCCCTTTGTAATTTTCTAAAAACCCTTAGCAGAATTTTCATATTTGGAAACCTAAGAGGGGCTACACACGAACAAATTGAAATTTTACAAATTTACTGTTATTTACTTTTCCTTTGCAAAAGTCAACAGTCTTAATATTTAACGTATATAAGGCCCTACTGACCAATCTTTGTGCAAAGTTTCATATCGATCCCTATAACGGTTTAGAAAAACGGAGCTCGAAAAGGAAGTTTAACTTTAAACGCCAATAACTTTTTTAACGTTACTCGAAACTGGATAATTTTATCTGATATGAGGTGTACTCGTTTAGACCTTTGATTTAAATACTCATACGTCAATCTCCGATAAAAACTAAAAAAGTCGACTTTTTTCAAACGTTCGGGACACCCTGTTGTCTTCTTCCTACCAACTTCTAAGGTATATGTGCCAAAGACTGTAACCATTCTACACATTCCTACCAAATTTCATGACAATCGGTTGAGCCGTTCGCGAGTTATTTAGTGAACAGACGGACAGACGGACAGACGGACAGACGGACGGACGGACGGACGGACAAAATCGATTTCATAAGGGTTTTTTGAAAAAAATTTTCTAAAAAACCCTAAAAATTACCAGCAGTAGTGTAAAATAACGAAAATGTTTATCTCTCTTAGACCTTCCGAGTATGTACTTCTAGGAGCGATTCAAATTTAAATTGTGGCAAAAAAACATCCTGCCTGATGAAATTAAATCGACGCAATCCATGAATCATTTAAAAAAAAATTGGGGCGGCAATTTTTAATCTTGACCGGGGCGGCATAAAGGATAGAGCGGGTGCTGCCTCTGCAGATTCTTCATTGAACCTTCATCAATGCAGAGGATAAGCTATACATGATGGAACTAAACCAATTGCAGATACCCCAAGTGTTCAGTCAGTACGGATACGAATGGCCAATGGGTACTAGTGGTTTTCCTAACTATCGGTACCTTCACCTTAATATGACTAGTGAAAATCATGTTTTTGTTCCATGAGTCACATTTGACTCATAGACGTGAACGGGGAGAAATGTGTGCAGATGACACCCATAGATAGTACTACTAAATACGTAGATCGTAAAAGTATTTTCAATCTTTCTTAATTGCGTGCTCATCTAAAAAAAACCTTCCGGCATATTCCCTTTTCGTTGAAGTGAAAAAGAACATTCTTTCAACTATATTATTTTGAAAAGTTCCATTTTAACTAGAAACATTTAGTTTCCCACTTTACAATTATAAATACTGTGTTTTCTAACTGTTGAGCGCAATTTTCCACAAGTGCATATTGAAACGTTTTCATTTAAACTTCACAGGAAACTGTTGCTCCTTCAGCAAACCCCAATGCGGCTATTATCCATGAAATGCATCAGGTCGTCAGCCAGCCAACACATCATATCATTCTATCAACCCTATCGCCTGCGGAAAATGACGTACTGTGCTTTTTTTTATTTCTGTTCTTTTTCCCGGAGAAAATTCCCACGGATTCCATTTACTTTTGTTTGGTTTCTCAAGTATAGTTGTGTTGGTGTATGCGTGCTTATCAAAATTTTATCGTTCGCATTTCCGGATGAAATACACCATCATAACATCGATCCCAACGGACGAAAGATCGGAAACCAGAAGCCAGTAAAGCCAAACCAAACCAGTACCAAATACCCGCACGGATACCCCCAGCTCATATTTCGCAAAAGATTTCAAAGTTAGATATCCTCGATACACAATAGCAACGTGGGCTCTCCGGCTAGACTCGAATTTCCGAATAGCAATATGCTGATTCGTTGGATAAAGGATCAATATTATGATAGCGAGTGAATGGATGCAAATATACAAGTTTTTGGGAGAAATGGTGCTCAATGGACTTTCAGAGAGAATATCAACTTGGACCCGGTTTCCACTCAATCGACCGGAAAAATTCAATTACAGCTCTAAAAAGCGAAAAATGCAAGTTTTTCGGTATACATATAACTAGTCACCCGCCTCATATCAGGAGAGAAGTTGGACCAACCAAGTTGAATACAAGGATTTTTGCATTGTATATTGCCAGGATGAATGAGCACTTTGGTATATACGACGAATAAGTTGGACGAATACGTTTCTTGAGTTCGTTCCTTGCGTCCTTTTGAATACAAAGTTCGACATTGGCAATGTCATTCGAAGTATGAGCTGCTTTGAAATGCAATGTGTTACCAATATACGATTGATTGAATACCAACGGAATTACATAATAGAGAATTCGAGTTTTCTGTAAATCTTCAATGTACCGATTTATTGAAAGTTGCTAGAAAAGTACGGAACAATCGTACTACAAGCCTGCTGAAGCATATGAGCTGCCAAACTCACAACCCTGAGAACTAACTTTTCCTATCGATATTCTCCAATTCTCTGTCGGCAACTCTATTTCCCTACACTTATCAGCATGGTTTTCCTATTATATCCAGGACGAACCCCAGCTATACCGAGCTTCCTCTATACTTGCATACACACAATTACCGTCCATTTTTGACGGTGGTTCTCTCCTCTCTCACTCTTCTCTCCGCGTTCGGATATGGTCGCTAGTTGGATAGCATAACAAATGGTTTAATGCGTTTTTCAGAAAATTTGTTGGCGTGTGAAAAACGAAATTATTGCAATGACATTCGGGGTAAAAAAGGATATAGAGAGTACAATGCAAAAGATAAAATGTTTCACGATGGTGGCAACAAGCATGCAAAAGGACCACGAGACAGAGACGAATTCAGCAGCTGCATTCGACAGTGCAGGCCCTTTGTACTAACGGTACATTGCGAGGAAGTATGAGTACCTCTCAATACGACATGTTCTATGCAACTCATTGCGACAGAAAAAACGGGGTATGCCTGCTACGGACGCGATAGCAGCAAGAGAACTATGGTGAGCGAAGCAAGCGTGCATAAGAATGCACTTGCAAACATAATACAATGAACATCGAGCGTGAAGAGAGTGTCGGACGAACCGAGCCGGCCGAATACGTGCAATCTGATGAGCTCGAAAAGGGTCGGAGACGATGATCCTGGAATATTGAAAAATTCAATTACTGAAATGCCACAAATGTACTTCGGTGAATAAATTTTCTTTTGGAATTTTTCCATTATTAGTTGATGGGGGGGGGGGGGGAGGTGCTGTGTTGTGTTGTGTGTATAGCATAAATTGTGGGCAGGCACGTGAGTATACTCTATGCAAATATGGCATTTTTGCTATTTCATTGTTGCATTCGGAGGAGGTTTTTTCTCGCAAATTTGATGCATTATTGCGGTCTACCAGTTCCATTGTTATTTTCAGTAGAATTCAGTTATTTATGACTACATTATGTATTTTTGGAAAATATTTGGATAAAATCGGATTAATGGAACGTGAATGTACAATTTGACGAAAGAGTGCATCTGTTCACAAAATTATGTGTTTTTTTTATAGAATAAAATACAATTAAATGGCATAATTATGCTCACACACACAACACCTCCACGAAGTGGCAGCTGTCTGCGTTAGTAAAAGCTTTGCAAATCCAATTAAAGAATCACTGCCAAACACCAGGTAAATTGGTCAAGGCGTAAATAATCATGATCCTGTGGTTTCCAAGGGTCGCTATCGCTAGCCTTACAGGAGTAAGCCCGGACATTGCCTCGATGGTCCCGAATTTTCTCCAGCGACTTTGATGAAAAATGAAACCAGAAATTATACACAAAAAAGAGAAACCCCATATCTGAGGCTACCACATAGCAAGTTACTTGGATGAAAAGTGGGAACCAGTATCAAAAACCTTATCCACTCTGAAAAGTCAAACCAAACCATTGCGGTCGTATCCCTGAGGAGTTATGTTTCTCGGACGTTGACGAGCTTAGTCAGGGCTTTTCCACAAACAGAAATGAGCACGAAAAAAGCATTAGTAGAGAAGCTCAGTAAGGAACAAAGTGGTGCTGAATACAGCCACTACCCTAGGCTATTGGCTAAAGGACTAAGCAACAGTGCTTCTCTCTCAGAAACCCTCAAATTTAACGGCAGTGATTGTCCCATGCTGGAAACACTGCCATCTAGATAGACTGGCCAAACTGCAGAAACCTATAGGTTCTACCTGAGTTCACACGAATCCTCGACTTCGTTCTGTGGCCACTGACAGTTGACATGCCGATGTTGGCTAATGGCACAGTGATGTTTTCATTGTGGGTTATACTGAGCGTGGCCTTGAGGGTAGTGTTTCTATCTCTTTGTGACTAGCACCTGTGGAAAGATTCAAAAAGCAGTCCTAGAGGGGGGGGGGGGGGAGATATAACGGAATTTACTGGAGAAAAAAAGTTCCGAGAAGTTTTCCCTTAGGGAAAAAATCTTAGATCATGTATATGTCTACGTTATTGCTTACAAAATAATCCACATTGCATCTGCCGTTATCTCGTCACTCCAGAAGCCCAAAAATCCTTTAAAATCGATTACATACAGTACCCCAAATGTCGACTTTCGAACGGAAACCATAATGCCCATTCTCAGTGTCCTTAAGTGTCCTTTTTGGTGGTACATATGTACATAATATCCTTTGAAACCCCAAAATGATTCCTAAGGTATTCGTAGTATTCGATAAGGCGAAGTGTGGTCAAGGCGGTTTAGTGGTCGTTGTTGACTTTTTGGAAGGTATTGACGACGGTTTGGACCATGGTTCGAGCGCCCTGGATCATCAGATTTTTTTCTTTTAAAAAAAAAAATATTTTTCAAACCGATCACATACAGTGCCTCAAATATCACCTTTCGAACGACACCCATAATGTTCACACTCTGTTTCCTATGCTAGAAGAAAATGTCCTTTTTGGTGGTAATATCCTTTAACAAAACTCAAAATCAACTTGTCGTGATTTTACAAGATTTGTCGCAACGGATTCTGTATATCGATATCCATATCGTTATACATAGCGTCTATAATGCATTCCCACAGAAAAAAGGATATTTTGTGTCCAAGGACATCTTCCTCATAAGAAGTGCTGACACCAAAATATTAAGGATCTCACCACTTAACTTTCATCCGAGTTTCGTCGACATCGGTCCACGGGGAGAGCCAGGAGAACCCATTGAAGGATGAATTTTCGTTCGCTTCAATGGCGAATTTACACAGCAAAAAATCCGGTGTGAATTTAACTCCGAAAATTGTCGAATAGGGTCCCTCCGTTTGGATAAAATATTTTTTTATCCAAATGGATGAACACAAAAGTGTACTTCCAATTACACCAAAAGGAGTAATACTCGATATTTTTGGGATAAAAAATAAATAAAAAATAAAGTTTCACAGAACATTTAACTCATAAATGAGTTTTGTATAACTAGCATTTACCTCTCTATAGGTGTTGGCGACATTTCATTTACATCTTTACGCTCTAAAAATGCATAATAAATTACCTGCCTACAGTGGGATTCGATCCAGCGATCCTATGATTTGAAGACTAACGCCCTACCTACTACACCACACAGACTATACGGGATTACGTTCGTAATTTGCACCATATATTACGTGCGGAATTAACTCCATTTTAAGTAAATTTTAACACCATATAAACAGCAACTGATGTAATTTCGAATGAAAGTTATTATTTATCCAAATGAATTTTATTTTGAGTGTTTTATCCTAATGGATAAAAGGCAAATGTTATACTCGGGACGGAGTGATGTATTTAATGTATTTAACTCCATAGGTATACAAAAATTAAACCTTTTTGGATAAATTTTGGTTCACACCGCCTGATTTTTTGCTGTGTACCGCTATTTCCGCAACTTATCGAAATCGTGATAGTGGATTCTGAGTCAGAGCGATCAAAGGATAATGTATACAAAATTTGGGGAAGATCGAACTACGGGAAGGTCGATTTTAAGCGTTAAACGTTTTCGTTACAGTTTTTCGTGACGCTTTTTCACGGAACGACACCCAGTATTTCTCAGGTAGCCTCCGCAAAGACATATACATGTCAAAATAATCTCCATTCTGCTAGCCAGAGCACTCTTCTACAGAAACACATATCCGATCTAAGGTTCTGCGATACTGAGGTGAGCATAGATTGCGGAGCTATACATTATCTGCCTGAAAACGTGATTTCTGAGTCAGCAGTTGACTCAAAGAAGTGTTCATTATGTCCTTCTACACTAACAACTGCCAACAATGCTTTTATTTTCGCAAAGTGAGCTTCTACTCATGCAACGTTTCAATATCTTGTAGGTATAATCAGAAGCTGCTTCTCAAATCACGTCCTCAAATAGGTATGCTGCCAGCGATGTAACCATAGATTTGAGGGGTACACCGGAAAATGTCTGAACCTGAATTCCCCAACTTCCCATGCCTATAGGGGAGTGACTGTGGTATGCTTTGCAGATGGCTGTGTAGTTGTGGATGTAGGTATAGCAAAGAAACTAGAGTGCGTCGAAGATTATGCCAACGAAGCGATTACATCTATAAAGGGCCCGTACAGCACATACATTAGGCAATTTATCGGGTAATCTGAAATTGACAGTCTCACGGTCCACAAGACACAACACAAAATAGCGAAAATTATACCATTTTTGGCGATGGAAGATGGACATCCATTGCTGCTTTTGATGGAGAATGACCGCCACAACCACAGCATGAAGAACAACTACAGGTTTATGCCAAAAAATCAGCAACTGAGAACACATGATTGTCATAACAGCTTGTACGGAAAATTGCATTGGCAATACGTTCCATACGTAAAATCAAAAAATTGAACCCGATGGTCCCATACACCTTCCGATTTATCTCACAATCAAAAAATCTGACCGATCGATCGAAGGGTCTGTGGCGCTTCTAAACCAGTTGGCCTTAAACTTGCTGTGCCAAAAATGGAGGCTGTTCTTATCAGTAAATTTGAGAGTAGAAAGCAATATCATAACATAACCTACGCTGTCTATGGGAACGCCCAGATATCAAGCTCGGTCTACAGTACGTGCGCATTGAGAGTGTGCTTTGTGTACCGAATGAAGAGACTACCAGATTGAACAGTAATGGACGTAACGATAAGTCTGCGGATTTGGAAATTAGGTAAAGCTTGGAAAGATTAGAAAGCATGAGGCACAATCTGATGTTTTATATTGTGTGTGATATTACAAAATGTATTAAACGCAAACTCACTCAGATGTTAAACGAGTTCCCATTTATGGGGATAAATAACACTGCTGAGCGTGATGCTGATCTCATTACCTCAACAAAAAGCAGATAAGATCTTGGAAATAGGATGTCACTAACACATCCTGCGGCCTTAATCCAATTTTATTTTTTTATTAAACGCAAACACTTTTGCCGTTTGAAGCACGCACGCAAATGAATTCGGAAAAATGTTTAGCGCAGAAAATGTGGTCAACCCATTGAGTAAAGAACCAAAAGAGTAGCCCGTAGAAGAGATTAATGTTCAAATTTTTCATATCAAATTGTATATGACAGGGTGAAATACAGTTCCTAGGAATCCTCTAGCTACAATTATTCCCTACTTTACTTCGTAATAACTTTACAATAACGCTTGGCAGGTTGGGACCCTCGCTTTTGAAAACCACACCATTCAATTTATGTATATGGGTTGACAGATATATTTCCATTCCATTTAGTTGGTAATACTCTGGGTCAACCGTATGCTGGACTGTCAACGCATTTGGGAGGCAATGAGTGAGTTTGGCATCTGCAAAGAAATTCAAAGAGAAGTAGCAACGGCGACAGAACCGACTGTAGCTGACAAAAAAAGCTGCATAACGACTTCACAAAACTCCTGGGTATAAAGATTATGTCAAGTGGACACAGCAATGACTCATCACTGTTATCTGGCTAACAAAACCCACTGAGCACTTAAGTTCGTTTGAAGCATTAGAGGGTAGATTCCTACTGATATCTATCCACACCTCTCTTCAGAGAAAATAGAAGGCACTCGCCTTGCTAGACAGAGTGGCTGTCAAAAAGGGACTATTTTCTTGCTAGTACTATGGTTACTGACAGTGGCGTATTTACAGGGGGGCACAGGGGGCACGTGCCCCCCCCCCCTGTGAGCACATGAAATTTTTTTTCACATCATACTAAAAACTGCAGTAGTAAACGTGCAGTATCCCTCTTCGAAACATTATCATCAGATCATCTTTTCAATTCGCCAGATCTCCTCGCTGATGGACCCTTTCAGTTTTTCCAACGGGTTAAGTTTATGTTCATAGACGCGTGGTTTCAAGAACTCTCAGAGAATAAGTAGCAGCTACGGTTATGTCGGGGCAACAAGGTTACGAGGTAGTCATGAAAAGTTGCCCAATCTCGACGTAAATCTGTTCGGAAACTGCTATTGAAACTCTGGTCATGTGTGAAGTGATTCCATTTTATGTTGATATTGGTTTCGCCGTAATTTCGCGTTGGAGCTGCGCTAAAGGTCTTTAAACCAGATGCTTCTCTTTCTGTTAAAATGCTAAAAACTTAAATGTTTTGGTGGGGGAACATTTTTAGCATACATTTTCGAGTTCCTACGTTTAAAACAAAGGTGCCTGGGGTACTATCTTCAATGCGTCAATTTTCACATCATCGTAGCGATTCCTTCTCAGTTTGTTTTCGCAATTTATTAGCTAAAACATGCGTGAAATTTTTTCGGCCTTATGTCTTAAGTCTTGACGATTGTTTTACAATCTGGTTTGCAAAATTTTGTACAACCCACCGAAAGCACTTGGCTGTGGGATGCTCTTGCTACCGCCATCAACGGCAACAATATTGTCTAAATAGATAAATTAAAAATTATGGGGGAGTTGAATTTCCACCGAATTTCCAACCCAAAATTGTAGGGAAACCGATATATTTGGGGCTATCAACAGCCCATCTTCAGGGTTTAGTTTTCTAATTAGTGGTTTTCAAAAATGATCATCATCATTTGGGTTCTGCTATCGACAGTGCCGGATTAAGCAAGCGCGGGGCCCGTGGCAAGAGTCAATGGCGGGGCTCCCTAGCTTTGCATTAGGTGATCATGTCTGGCCTACACTGGAACCTCGATTAGTCCAATTAATAACGTGTTCCAAAACTAACACAAAATTTAACACTCACATCTATATTTTGGTCTATTCATTAATCTTAGGAGGTTTTCACACTTGTACTTAATCTGACCAGATTGATTACGTAATCTGAGGTGTGGTGAATTAAAAAATGTATGGAATTTGACAGCTCAAAATAAATAATTTGCACAGATTACGTAATTTGGCCCTAAGTCTGAAAACCTCCTTACTTAAAGTAAAATATCTACAATTTTAAGCGTATGTATCTAGGCCTGTTCGGTACCGAGATTTCAGTACCGGGTTCCGGTTTTTTTCAATACCCGGTACCACAAGCGGTTTCCCTGACTCAGGTTTTTTTTTCAGTACCGACGGTTTTTTTAACCATAAGCCGGTTTTTTTGAGTACCGGGTTAAAAACCGACTCAGGTTTTTTTCAGTACCGACGGTTTTTTCAACCATGAGCCGGTTTTTTTGAGTACCGGGTAAAAAACCGGTACCAAAAAACCTGAAAAAAACCGGCTCATGGTTGAAGTGAATCGTTCTTTTTAACTCGGTACCAAAAAACCGACTCGTTGGTCGGTTTTTTAACTCGGTACCAAAAAAACCGGGATATCGGTACTTTAGAATATCGGGTCCGGTACCAAGTGAACACCGGTTTTGTACCGGGATCCCGGTTTTTGGAACAGGCCTATATGTATCTACTTTTTCTATTATCCAGTGTGAAATATGTATTATTTAGAGTGTTTTGTGGATGATACACTTGGACTGTGACACTTAATGTATTGTCACTCTCTGACCAACTTCTCCTGAGCTAAGACTGTACTGAGAATTTCATTTTGACAAGTATTTATTTAAGTCGAATTGATCAGCCAATTTTACCATAAAATCATAAGTACTAGTTCATTTAAGATGATAACGATAGCGACACTACAGTGTCCCGACGAAAAAATATTGTCCATCGATATACTGAAGACTTAGCCCCTAAACGAGCAATTTGTGTTTGGTTTGAATGACTGTATGTGATAGTTGACCTCTTATATCCCCATTTGACTTTCCTGGCTGTATATGTTGTTGGCCCAGTTATGTATAATTCTGTTTAGACATAATTTTGCTAAATTTATGTTTTATAGTCACCTTGTGCCAAGGTATGAAAAATTACCCCGCTGCGTAAAGTAGTGACCTGGGCGTGTTGAGTCAACGAGCTTGATGGATGTGGTGATTAAAAAAAAAATTCTACAAAACTGAGATTTCCAACAAAAAAGAGTACACATCAATTTCTCTTAGACGATTTTAAACTTATGTATTTCCAAATACTAAAAAGCATAGCATTAACAATCATGCCAGCAAAGGGCGACAAAAATTTTGTTTAAATGGAAAAAAAAATGAGTACCTACTTTCATATGTCAGAAGGGGGACATTCAAGAAGCTGGCTGACGGGCCCCAAGCTAAGTTGTTCCGCCACTGGTTGACTTACTTTTATATTGGATCGTGAAGTCTACTGAAGAGGGTTTTGTATCGAATAACACAGCTTTGCTGCGTACGCTATTTCTAGTAAAAAATGTAGATGATGAATTTCGCATAAATTACGCCGAGTTTCGTCCATGGAGCTTTGAGTTTCATTTTTAATATGGTTAATCAATCTCTTCCTCATAAAATAAACCTCGACTCGTGCCGAACCACGCGATCTAGAGCAAATTTAATTGAAATCATTGAACATATTCCCCTCATAATTATCATCTAATTAAGGGAAGAAAGACGTACATTGGGAAGTCGCAATATCAGCCGAATCCAAGCAAAGTAGTCATGGAAAATTATGACACAAAAGAGGCATTTTGTCCGAAGAGTTGTTAGTGCCTTTCGACTTACACGGATAATGATCCTGTTCAAGAAAAATCCAAACAGATCAAAATTTCCCCTTTCTGTAACAGCTGATTGTGTCATCAGTCCCCAACGCGATATTCTGAATACGAAATTGAAAAAGTCTCAAGAAGTATTAAGATAATTAACTTTAATAAAGATTAGAAACAAAACACCTGAAAAACAAAATGACATACGGGAAATTTTAGGGAAATTGTTCGCGGAGCCATCTGGGGGTCCATGATCCATGTCATAGTCTGATTTCTAGGAAATATGGAAATGATCCAGTAAGTCGAAAGGCACTATTACCATATTAACCATATATTACCATTACCATAAACTTATTGGGTGTCTGTATGACTATATTATATAGAATTATCACTCGGTTTTAGAATTTGGTTATTATTAAGTTTTTTAAGGCCAGCGCGGAGCCCCCTCAGGGCGCGGGGCCCGTGGCATTTGCCACCTTCTGCCACGAGGTTAATCCGGCACTGGCTATCGAGGCAACACAAAACGACACCGAAGAATAGCAACGTTCCCGGCAAAACAAAACCGTTGTTTAACAACAACATTCATCAAACACTTTGGTTTTGTTTAATTTTTTCTTTACCCGACTGCATTTAACTCTTTATCGAGATCCAGAGATATAACGCTCAGATCGTTGATTTTGTGCGAGAGTTCTTTAATGTCGAAACTTGATCATACAATTTCCACGGCGTCCCGGCAAATAAAGTCGAATGAGCAAAATACTACCATCGGAAATAGGATGCAATCCTGCCCAATTTCGTTAAAAACTTTACTGTGAGATTTCGTTCTAGGGACGGTTAGCTAGGACTCCCTATGTTATGGTAGAAACATAGAGGAGCAGTTGGGTTGAGCAGCTAAAGAGATCGGACTCTCAGTTGAATAAAGAGGATAGAGGAGCATCTGAAGCGCTTGGGCTCCCATTTGGAAGAGGAAAAACAGCTAAATAGCTTGGGCTCCCAAGGAAGAGGAAAATAAGTATGTAACCCTGAATATATCCAGCCGACTGTCGGATAAGAGGCTTCTTGGTATATTTCAGCAAGAGATGCGATCCTGTAGAACCAAGCCATGCCAGAATTTAAAACTGACATTGATCTCGCAAGTGGAAAATGCAGTCCAAAAGCCAAAAATAGCACTGAATATAGACGAGCTACGGTCTAAAAATCTGAATCGGAGGCCAGTTGAATGTAATCAGAATCAACAGTAAAAGTCTAAACACATTCAACGGCCATTTTTCGTTAAATGCTGCAGAAAATCATACTCGACTGTTATTTCCAAAAATGTAGCTCTAAAAGTAAAATTAAAAAAGGCAGTCCAACATTGGACTAAAAACGCAGATGTGCTAGTGACATCCAATTTCCAAGATCCTAACTGCTTTTTTGTTGAGTTGATGAGATCAACAGTACGCTCAGCAATGTTATTTATCCCCATAAATGGGTACTCGTTTAACATCTGAGGGAGATCATAGTTCGTCACAAGTGGCGTGAGTTCGAAAAACACCATAAACCATAAACTTTGTTAACGGTGAGTCTCGAACCCATGACCCTGTGCACCGAAGATGCGCGCACTAACCATTGCATCAGCCAGACTACTCTAAATTTTGCCTAACAGTACCGGCTACGCCCGTGTACAGATTTGAAGCTAGTGTAGTAAATACGGAATTAACAAACAATCATACCTTTCTGCTGACTTTTGTTGCTTCATTTTGATTAATGGATTGATCACTTCTCGGCTGTATGCCACGGATAGTTCCTAGGATTCTGGATTGTACTTGTAAAAATCTGTTACTAGATTTTTGACAAAACATACAAAGGCTTTTTTTAAGTAAATCCTAATTGTGCATTCAAACTCGCCTAAACTTGCCATGGAGTTGAAGACCACAATGTCAGCAAATATTTGTTGTATTAGTTTTTTATCTGTGTTTCTTTTAAAACTAAGCAGAACCACTTCTTGGCCGAAAATGGCAGAATGTTTTTCCTTTGTATCCCCAAACCAAAACTTTATGTACCAAGTTAGTCCCGTACTCTGTGCCCCCCCCTTTGAGAATTTTCTAAATACGCCACTGGTTACTGATAGCTTTTTTTAGAAGCTCACTTCAAATCCTTTCTACACACGCATGAAGAGGTGATAGCGGTATTAGGTAGATTCGACAAAGTTCTGCCACACTTCGTTTAGCACCAAAAATATGGGTATCACTCGGTTAACTTTCAAAACTAGACTTTAACGTGGAAACTTTGTCTGTGATTTTCATGTGGGAAAAATAATTTTTAAAATTAAAGCTAAATTGAATTAAATCAAATTGAACAAATTAAATGTTACATTAAATGCGGTAAATAAAATATTTTTCCATATTTTTGTGAGGAAACGAGCGAGTGGAGTTTGGTGAATTTTTAACGGGTTGATTTCGTGCCAGTTTCCAATTTCTAACTGATAACATGACTAAAATACACCAATATATTCTGCATCATTACACAATCAACATATTTACAGGTTTCAGAAATAATAGAGCCATCACAAGCCGTTATTGCTTCCTTCCAAGACACGTGCAAATAAGACATTTTCGCCGGAACCAATTTACCAAATTCATGAAATAAGTGAAATAAATCTCATTAATTTATGAAACTTACTTTCATCAATTTAGCAACTTTAATATATTGTTAAGCAACACGAATGGTATAGTATGATGTCGAGGAGCTCTTTTCCGCCCACTATATACCATTAGAATTCAAACTACTCAACAAAACGCGAATTACATTGAAGTACTGTTCGCATACCGACCCGTAAATCTTAAATGGTTAACGGTCAATAAATTCCAATCCTTATTTTGCCCCATTAGAGCACGAAAGAATTATACATTATTATTGGGTGTAACTTGCCTTTGTGGGGGTATGACAGAGTATGAATGAAGTGAGTGTTTATTGGGCCCAACTGATTATGATAAATTTTTTAACATTTATTAAGTCACGTCCGTAATTAATCATAATGCCCACGCGTCAGCCATAGGCAAAGAGTTGTGCAATCCAATCCAATCCAATAGGAACCTACGACCAGATTTATACAAGATATCGAAACATCGTAACGAACCAAGAGCAATTAATTATCCACAAATAGGCATTTTGCAATAATCAATAGGCAAAATGTAACTTCCTGTCAGAAACATAAATAAATTCACGTGGCACGAAACACCGTCAGGTTTTCGGTTATGAACCAACATCCATATACCGTGTTTCGTCGGGGCCGGGCGGGATCCGGGAAGACGTAACAAATCCGGCTGTTCCACCACACCACAAGTAGAGTAGAGCCACTTCCTTTTCGTTCCACAGATACAAAATACAATAAATATATTCTCTTCGTTGGAATAAGCTAGTCTCGTTAAGGGTGGCTGGGCTGGCGCTGATCACCCGCGGTGGGGTTGAATACGACAACTACCCACCGCCGCGCCGTTATATAAAGATTGAATGGTGGAATGGTCTATGGACTGTATAGCGCGGCTATAGAGAGCAACATGATAGGAAATGACTACGACAGCGGGATATTGCATGAGAATAACATTTTAACAGAACGAAGAACTAAATTTATTGCTGAAGAAGTTTTACTTCTTTTTTTTGTATATTTGTGTTGAAAGTTTCGGGCTTACTTACGTTGACGTACAGTATAAACGAGATATATGTACACTCAACTAGGCAACGTCATTGCCATTTGTCGTTATACACCGGAACCGATGAATTTAATGATTAGTACGATTTAAGCTAGAAACTTTCGTATCCTTTTTAGAAATAAGTTGCTAGGTAAGTAAGTAAGTACATAAATATTTCAGCATTATTCAATGGCTTCAGTAAATTTTAATGGAGATTTTCAGCAAGGCGCACAAACTAACGTCTACGTCATTGAAATTCGATTGCGTACCGTACAGATAACAGTACATATACGACTATTTCATACTGACAATCTTGATACGACTAGACAATCTCGACTGTGTATCGTAAGTCAAAGACACCTACGCCTAATTGGAAAATTAAAAACTATCGTACACTTTTTCGTGCAAGCGTATTAATTTACCGAAATTAAAAGACGTAGACAATAGTTTGTGCGATTTGCTAAAACTCTCTCATTTCATATCTTACAAAAAGTTTGCAGAATTGGGGCTCAAGGACTGCTATCTTTAGATAATTTATCAGCTTTGAATTAAGGCAAACTACTTTAATGCATTACCCATCAAGAATCTTAACTTATTGAGGCAACTTTTGTCAAGACGGAAGAAAAATAATGAGGAGGGGGATTAAATACAAGTCATAGGTACGCCCGAAAAAACTTTTAGCCCGAGGAGAGCGAAGGGTATCTAAATTTCGGCCGCGCCCGAAATTAGCCTCGGCCCCCGGGGGTTGGCGAGCGTAGCGAGCAGGGGGCGAAGCCCCCTAGTTTTTGTACTTTCACTAATTTTGCTCTGATTGCGGTGAATCAGTAACTTGGCAAAGTGTTATTGCTTTAACACGTGATGCTACGAAATATTTTACATCGAAAAAACGTTAATGTAACGGCGCTACTGTATAAAGCTTTGAAAAAATGCACCATCCCCCAACTTGCGGCAGCAACATCAAATATACAGTATTGTAGATGAACTTAGCCCCCTCCAGGACAGTGGTTGCGCCACTGGGTTGTTGGTTTCAGTTTCAAATGACAATAAATTTGGAGAAAGATGAGGAAATGATTTCAATTTAAATTTTATAGCTACAAGTGAATAAAGTTTTGTTTTTATGCGGCATAGTGGCTGCTATGCTTTCGAAAGTGATTATACTTTTGGACGGGCTACCGCTTTGGCAGTCCTATAGCGCAAAATTTTGGTTACTTCAATTTTTATATTTTGTACGGCTTGAAGGTTCATTTGACGATTTAATTAAAATCAAATTCTTATGAGTTACAATAACTGTGGTTTATGGTAACGGCGCGCAGCATGGTTTCCTCAAAATATAAATATATGGCAGACAAAGTAATCGGGCTGACTTAAGATTTGTATTCCTAGAGACGATTCGTGCCTTGATCAGTTGCTGATCAGTGATCATATTAAGACAAAAGATACTAGGAATATGGACACATTAAAAAAAATACCGAGATAGCGCTCAAAATGTATTATTAAGTCGTCCCTGAGAACACAAACCTTTAGTGATCGGATTAAGTATATCTCGCTCCTTTTCATTATTCATAAATAACGTTAATATTTTTTTCCTCCGATAAATTCAACCTTAATTATTTCGTTAAAATCTGTGATTCCTTTTTAATTCGCAAACGTACAACCGACATAAAAAGTTGTATGCAAAAAAAAAATATTTTATTCCCATAATATGGATTGTTATGTATGTATGTCAACAATCATGAATTCTGAATTGAGCAGAAGCAGAGCCGGTGGGAATCCTCCACTTAAGCGGATTACTTCGTCAGCAAATCGTAGGATGAAATTTTAAAATTTTCCAAGTGGAATATCACGTCTAAGCGTACTCCATAACGTTTCCCTGGCAAATTTCCCCGTAAGGTAAGCTATTTTTTCGATGATTTTTATAATTGGACAAATACTATAAATCGAAAGGATAATTCAAATAGACGACAACTACGCCAAACAAATTATTCTGGCGAAATGGTATAGCAATGGAAGCGAAGCCATAGAGTGTATGACAATGGCAGAGGGAAAATAATGTCGTCGAAGTGTGCCGAACCGATATTATTGTTGGAAGTGTAATACGCTGCCGTACGTTTACAGCTGGAGCTTGTGGCGCGATGCCATAAGCCTGCGAAAGATTGTAATTGTAGTAAAGCGGTTTAATGATGCTGACACTGAGCCTGAAATATAAACAGAATTACGATACTGTGAAGGAGGAATGTGAAAATTGCACATAGCGATTTTTTATATGGTCGCACACAGGATGAAGCTGAGAACCGTTGAAATAAATGCTGACTTTTTTCATATTTGAAGTAGATTAATTTTAAAGCGTTTTTTTTTCTCGGTGAATTATTTTTGAGCTTATTTTTAAAGCCTAATTAATTTATTAATAGATATAGAGTTCATTGAGGATGTTTCTCTCTATTTTCATATTGAATATGAACTAGGAATTCGAGAATATTGGTGTCACTTAATTTTGGATCTATACACAGACAAAACCGATTATAAGAGACATCAATGTCACTACCAACTGTGCCACTGGTCCTAATATTAATCGCTTTTAATTTCGGGAAAAATATATAGCCCTACTCCCATTCATCGTATCCTATCCTATTAGTTATTATCTATTGATTGATCAATTGACTTCTATAATGATTCACTGAATTGTCGCTAATTTCCAAACCAATGAGTTTGGCGGCATCTGTTCTGTCAAGCTCATAATTCGATAAGGCTCCCATAGTACGACACCACGGACTGGCTACATTGCACCACACCAATTTCGTGTTATCGAAAAATTTGATGATAGAAATTGATCTATTGCCTCCCTTTTTCGGGAGTTATAGTAGAAAACATCCTTCTGTTTGGCGTTCTTATCAGTCCATAATAAATTACCTATAAATTATGAATGGGGAAAACGTTCGCCTTGTTCCCTGTCCCGTATACGTATTCACGCTGATTTATGTTTGGGTATTAAAGGCGACATGATTTTCCGATTCTTGTAATAATTTTATCTGTCGTTGTTTTTTATCTTTATTTTTGTAACTTTACTAGTATCATGAATAGAAGAGTAAAGCAAACGAAACGACACACAACCTTTATTTTATATACAATGAGTCGTTGTCCTGTTTTGTACTATGACTGTGCGCCATTCTATACCATCATGATGTTGTGTATTTTTTCCTGCCAATGGATTCTCAAGGCGATACTCGAATAAGGACGAAAGAGCTAAGACTACGAACGCCACGGTTTAGTTAGAATAGAAAGAAGTACAGAAATAAAAATTCACGACTGATATAACCAACAAGCAATAGCTGAAATTATTGGTACACCATACTTCAGTAAGAGTTTCCTTTTCTTTATGTTTACAATTGTGTCTTTGTTGGATTTCCACTTCGTAACGGCTTATTGTGGTTTTCCGGATAGACGAACTTAGCCAGTCATTTTTAAATATGTGTCGGAAAGGTATAGGTTTAGTATCAATCGAAAGCCAGACGTTTGTTCATTTTGTAGGGCGTTTGTTCATCCTGGAAACGGAAGGATACAGGAATTATTAAGGAAAAAGAGATTATGATTAATGAACAAACGTCTAGCTTTCGATTGATACCAAACCTATACCTTTCCGACCCATATTTAAAAATGACTGGCTAAGTTCACACTCACAATTTTAAAGTTGCTATAATTAAATAATTAGAGAAGCACAAACGATATTAATTGGTTAACAATCAAGAACAAACGTAGCCGCTGTAGAACAAACGGTTCACCGAGCAAAAGGACCTAATTTCAAAAACATGACTGGCTAACTTCACATAGCCATCATGTTGGCATTGGCTGAATTCAAATTGTAAGACAAAACCGGACGGGTAAACTTGCAAGACAAGAACCATCGTTCTTACAATCTGAATTGCACAATGCTTGTCTGCTGGCCACTACAAAAGCTCTCGCCGGGTGTTTGTTTGTGCTAATAAACGGACGGCGAGAGCTTTTGTAGTGGCCAGCAGACAAGCATTGTGCAATTCAGATTGTAAGAACGATGGTTCTTGTCTTGCAAGTTTACCCGTCCGGTTTTGTCTTACAATGTGAATTCTCCCATTGTCGTGCTCGCTTACGTTGGTTGTTGGATGTAGCAGATTGGTTGGTTATTAATCGTTGCCTAAGAAAATATGTGTGACGCCTTGTTGACTGACTGCAACGACCTAAATCTGGTCGTTTTTTCGATGGCATTATATATTAGTCTAAAATACGTATATAAGAACTTGTTGACAGTGTACCATAAAATTTACCTTCCACTTGTTTCAAAAAGGCAATTTGTCGACTTTCGAAGCTATGAAATTTTAATTCCTTTTGTACAACGTACCGTGTATTTTTTATATACAGAGTTTCAGTAACATTTTTTTAATTTTTATTTAATTCAAATGTGATCGATGAAAACATGATTGCAACCATTGCAACCGGTGACTCAAAAAGGAATTTCGATTTACCGCCACATCCTTTGAGATTTTCAAAATTGTCTCGGTGCTTAAACGTTCCCCAGCATAAGACGGATTTAACAAAACAAAAGAGTTATATAAATCGGTCCAGAGGTTTTCGAGTTTTTGCGTTACAGGCCAAATACACCTGCAACTTGGTTGCCAACCTAAGTTGGCAACACGCAAAAAAACCGGAAATTAAGTAATTTGTAGGCATGTTGCAGGTTGCAAGAACGTGAATGCCGGTTGCCGGAATGTTGCAAGTGTGTAGTAACGTACCTGCAACCTAGGTTGGCAACCAAGTTGCAGGTGTATTTGGCCTGTAACAAAGAAATCACGTCCCATTTTTAAATACAGGGTGTCCGGAAACTGCCGCATAAACGCACCGGATTATGATTCCTCAGTTGATTTCCAGCAAAAAAAGTTGACTATTTTTGAAAAAATCATCTTCTGGCACTACTTAGAGCTCAATATCTCCAAAGCTAAACCAGCTAGATTACTATTACAGCCAACAAGTTTACCTAAAAAAATAAAACTAACCATACTAAAATCTGATAAGAGGTTTTGTTTTTACAGAGCTTTAAAGTCAAATTTGTGTGATTTTACCCAAAAACTGAAGCTCTGTAAAAACCAAAACTCATCTGATTTTATGCGATAGTTTCCGGACACCCTGTATAAGATAAGCATTTTATGAATGCCAATATAAAAAAGGTGTAGACAACTTTACATTTTCGTGAACATTTAAAACAAACTAATTTTGCACAAATTTCTTCAAAAGTTTGCTCAAATAATTAAATACTACCATGTACCCCACATTAGCAGATTTTTTATCAAAATTCGGCTTCAAAAGTGTGCTGAAAAAATCGGAACTGTCGATTTTAAATTATGAATTATTTCGTCTTTTTATTCGATGCAATCATATTTTAAGAAAACTCATTATGTTTGGATGACAAATCAAGAAACTCAAACAGCAGCACATCTGCTGACAAAATCTTTTACGCTGTTCCGAAGGTATACCCAAAAAAAGGCTGATTAGCGTAGAAAGCTTATCTCTCAAAATAAAGGCAACGGTAAATGTTTCCTGGGATGGTTAAAATTTTAATTTTTTTCGCAATTTCCCCACTAGTTTCAGATTGGAACTGAGCCTCAGTTAAGTTGCAATTAACCCCTTCGGTCGTTTAACATAAATAGAGGAAGAAATGAGCCTAAGCAGTGGATTTAAGTTCCATTGATTGAAAAAACCATTTCTAGTTTTTGATCGGTTTTTTCAATGCAACATGTCAATTGTGATGTTTTGTAATCGAATCTTACGAAATAGTTCTCCAATACAAATTCGATTAAATAATAGCATTTAGACAACTGCCTTCATTTCGAGAAAATTGGAACATGGATGGATGTTGTTATAAAAGGAAATCAAGGCAAGTCATCCTTTTTTAAGAGCGAGGATATAATTTTGTCTCGAAAAAACAACTGAGTTGAATATCCTTAAAGCTATCCAATAAATTTCGTGGCTATTTACGCTTTGAGCTCTCGCGATAGTAGCGCCATTTGTGGATGATGCCGCGGCTAAGTGAAAATCCACACGTTCCGTGTCATCTGATTATCGACCATAGACTGATAACGTGATGACGCTCTTGTATGAACCCATTTGAGAGGAGATTAATCATCGTTTACGTCAAAGTTCCATGGTTGTGATAATATCACCTAAGATACAAACCAATGTACCGAATACGGCCACCAGCTGGCGCTAGTGCCGTTAAGGAGAACATTCGCTCGATAAGGGATCTAGGAAAGTTCCCCAGATTCCACCGGCACGTCCCCTTGAAGATCAGCACAACCTGGGAGCTTGCCGTTGCTCAGGACGAAACTCTCTCGATCCTGCCAAAGGGGAAAAAATAGCCAATCACTCGTTCCCCGGTTCCCTTTATAGCTTTCGCCCACGTGTCGCTGAGATCGCGGTCCCGATCGGGTAGTTCCCTCCTTGGCCTTCGTTCCCGTGTCGCTGCGAGCGCGATAACGATTGATTTGTTCGCTCCTCGGCTGTGGTGGTGGTCATCATCCGCCATTATATACGGACCGGGTGGCAAGGTAAATTACAATACAGGGTGGCACAAAGCTTTTTACAATATTCAACATTTTTCAAAATTTTATTTAATGATTGAAATTACTAATAGCGTCGTGGATACTGGTAATAAAGTTACAGCAAAAAGTGTTGATCAGCAAAAGGATTGACTTATGGTTCTTCTAAATAATCTTTAGGGAATTTCCTTACAGATTTCTATGACATTTTAAATCCATAGGGAACATTCAAATCCCTAAGAGTTCTATGTATTTATGTAAAGTATCAAAATGCGAGCCACTACCATTTATCATTAAAAGCTGAGTTTATTCTCCTTCTGCCTATCAGAATGTTTCACACATTTGTAACAATGTTTTGCGGGCTAACAACTAATACTGACTAAAAATCTTGAAATTGTTTTTGTCAATTTTAGTGATATACCCTCCCCGCCCCCTAAGAATATTCCATTCTACGATCTCACTGTTTTTTCCAACATCACGGTCTTGCCCCCTCCCTCCTTAACGAAATCCTGGCTACTCCTATGCCCATCGGTGTGGAGTTATAAATACCCATCTTTTGCATGAGGTTAGATTTCGATCCTCGTTGCCTCATTTCTACAAATTTAATGTGACCACATGTGCTTTGATGTTGCATTTTCCAGTGGCGGATTTACCAATAGGCTGAGAAGGCTTAAGTCGGACAATTTTGAGGGGGTGGCAAATTTGGGACAGATATTTTAAGTTTACACGCTTCTAATACCGTGGAAGACTGAATTCGAAGATAGTTCAATACCAGAGAAAGCCCATGTGGGCCATTTTGCTTCTTAGACACTTGTTGTCTTCGGTGACACATGAATCTGAAGAAGTGTCTGTCGTCATTATTTCAAAACTACAAACGCTGGAAATAATTGAAGAAATTTGGAACTGACAACAGGGCAACTGGATGGCCGTGGGAAAACATTTTTTGTATGTTATGGAAGTATTTCAATCTGCAATTTATTCATCATAATTTATAAAATTAAGAATATGGTGAGGTCTCTTTTCCATAAAATTTGTATATTTAAGAAAATGTAATTTTACTAAAATCAAAAATTGAAAAAAAATCGTTTCTTTTCTTTTTAAATTTCTCTAAGATAATTCTCCAATTTCTTAAGCCGAAAAAAAGAATGGTTTGCGTAAAATTGCACATAGTTTCAGTTTTCAGAAACTTAACTTAAAATTTACATTCAGTGAATAGGGCGCCGAAAATTATATTTTTTATCCCAACAGATCATGATTGTCGCTCAATGATTTAAATAAAAACGCAATAGCACGATATCGGTATTTTTTTTACTAATTTGTAATTTGCTAGTTATTTCCTCTTTTCTCAAACAAATAGTAATGTGGGACCCAATTTATTGAAAAATAATTCACTATATAAAGCAGATCAATACGTTTGTCTTGTCACCTTATTATTAATTATTTTGAATGACCGCTTAGAAGACACTTCTAAAAAACCTATGCCCCGACCAACGCTTTACTGCATCGCATTTCCGAGTAGCTCTGTGATGAAGATTGAAGAACGGTCAGAACCCACGAAGTGAAAAGCTCAAAGATCACACGTATTTATATACGTAGGGTAAATTGAAAATTATTCAAAATACATAAATAAAGGAAATCCGTCTTTTCAGCACAAAGTATTAGTGGTGTTGAGCAATTTCCCCCACAACTTGTATTGAAGGTGTGCTAAAATTTTTCTTAAATGTCTTGTCTGTAGAGGAGAGTATGGGCGGCAAAATGTGAATAGCCTTTAGGCGGCAACTCTGTAAATCCGCCACTGGCTTTTCCTAAAGCAGAATTACCCTGTATAAATAATTATATTTGGTTCTGCCACTATCAATTGAACAATCTAGGTACGAGCCAAACCACGAAAATATGATTGCGGACCAAAAACAAAGTTACTGGCATCTTAGTCCAGTACAATTGGTTCAAAATAGCCCCAAACCTAAACATCCAAAAAGAAAAGAAATTTTTGATGCCAAATTGTTGAATACCTAATATACGCAGTAAAAAGTTACACTAATTTGCGCCATGGGTTAAGGGGGGAGGGGGTGGCATAGGGGTGAAAATTCAGTTTCTTGCAAATATCTGGAAAACTATGAGTCTGACCTGAAAATGAGCTGAGGACAAAACAAACAGCATAAAATTACCATTGTACCTAATGATATGTAACACTCTAAAAATTTATCAGAAAATTATACCCTAGACCCAAAAGTATTATAGTGAATTTGGCTTTTTCGAGTTTTACATTTCGCACTGTAACTCTTGATAGAATAGACCTACTGTCATAAGATCATGTCCATATATTGATAACAAAATTTATTTGAGTCGTACCAAAAATTGGAGTGCTCCGACCATTGACGCCCCCCTCACTCCTCTTAACATTTTTCAAAAAGGCATGCCTGTAGCTTCTTTTTAAACTGAGCCAGGCAGATCAAATTTGGTGGGGTGCCTAGTCTAAGCTCCATTATGCTCCCCACCAAAAATTATTACCATTCGATCAAAACTAAGGGTACCCCCCATACAAAGTGAACGAAAATTCTAACAAATTTCACATTTTTTCATTTCTAAACTCTATCTAAAACGGAAAAATAAAATTTATCTCTTAGAACGACATTATAACAGTTAATTGTAGTCCTCTGAATGTATGTTCAAAATTTTGCATCAACGCGTACTACTACAAGTATCAACAAATTGTGTTTGAAAGTCATTGGTACTAGTTCAAAGGCTAGTTCCGAATAAATCGAGTAACGTGTACTAGCAACCTTCAAACCACATTTTTCGTACTTGTAAGGCACGCTCTGGTACAAACTTTTGAATATACATTTACAAGACTACAATTAACTGTTATAATGACGTTCTAAGAAATAAATTTTATTTTTTCATTTTAGATAGAATTTAGAAGTGAAAAAATGTATTTTTTTTTTAGAATTTTGATTTACTTTGTATGGGGAGTACCCTTAGTTTTGATCCGATGGTAATAATTTTTGGTGAGGAGCATAATGGGGCTTAGACTAGGCACCTCACCAAACTTTATCTGCCTGGCTCAATTTGAAAAGAAGCTACAGGCATGCCTTTTTGAAAAGTGTTAGGAGGAGTGAGGGAGGCGTCAATGGTCGGAGCACCTCAATTTTTGGTACAAACCAAATAAATTTTGTTTGTAATAGAATGAACAAGATTTCGTCACCCTAGGTTCTTTCTATCAAGAGTTACAGTCCGAAATGTAAAACTCAAAAAATGTAAATTCTCTATAATACTTTTGGGTCTAGGGTATAATTTTCCGAAAAAACGTCTAGAGTGTTATATATCATTACAAAGGCAATTTTGTGTAGTTTGTTTCGTCTTCAGAAGATTTTAAGGTCAGATTCATAGTTTTCCAGTTATTTGTAAAAAAGTAAATTTTCACCCCTTTGGGACCCCCTCCCCCCTTAACCCATGGCGCAAATTGGTCTAACTTTTTATTGCGTATATTGGGCAGTGTATTCAACAATTTGGCATCAAAAATTTCTTTTTCTTTTGGATGTTTGGGTTTTGAGCTATCTGTACTAGACTATCTATAATTTCAACAACAAACTTCAATCTCCAACATTGCAAACCATTATACATAAATACCATTTTCACCGCGAAATAATTGATCCATTCATTATTACACCGGCAAATCAACCAACCGCCAATTTATTTCCCGTTCGACATCCGCGAGAAAACCGCATGTTTATCAGTCGCTCTATTAAAAAAAGGAGTTCACCACTCATAAAATGTCGATTACGCTTCCAATTAAGCTTTTTCGTTAATTTGTTTTAATTTTTACAACATTACAGTTCATTTTCGGACGCTTCACAAAGTGTGTCCTACAACATAGATCTTCCAGCGACTATCCTGCACTCTGGACGGAACTATGTGCCACTAATTTTCCATTAGCCTCTCCGTTGCAATTTCAGCTCATTTCCGCAGTCAGATAAATAAGCGTCGAGTGTTGCCGCATTCATACAAGTAATATTTCAAGAATCTGTGCTGATTCATGTGAAATGCCCATGAAATCCTTTCTATTCACCGGCCAACACATTTGGGTCAATAAAACAGTAGACACTCCCATGACTAAGATTGTAAGATTTGCCTCTATTCATATAGCTATTAGCGAAGTCTAGACACTATTTGGCCATGACCATATCCAACAGCAACCCTTGCGCTCATAGAGAACTGATAAAAATCATGCTTAAAGCTATTTCTAGCAAAAGCATTGGCATTATACCCCGAAAGACTGTTGGACCTTCGGGACCCGGGATGTATAATGCAGCCAACATGACAGTGTAGAAAGGAATCGCTTGTGTCGTCGTCGCCGCGTTGGTTTTACTTGGTCGGAATTGTATATATTGGATACAAACTGTGGAAATATGGCGATATCCATTATTTAGGTACCATTCATTTCCTTCGTGGTAATTACTCAACTGCCAATGTAATGAATAGGTTCCATTGTCCCAGGATATACCACGACTCTATCAATTATCCTTTATCCACGGCTAGAGGTTTTGCCGACCATAGCAAACGAGCGAGATGAGAGCATAGCGCAGACCGACAAAATACGTAAAACGACCAATAGCTTTTCGCATGGCCGGTTTGACGGTTTATTGTCTGAACGATTTTCATGTTTTCCAGTTGAGGTTTTCCCCGAGACCGAATTTTCAGTTGTCTTTTATATGTTTTCGACGACGACTGTGCATGTATAGTAGATTTGTTTCCACCAGTTGAATTCGTTCTAATTAGTTTGAGCATAAACTTTTTCGATGAATAACAAAAAGAATGGAACAGAACATGATATGGTTTGGGGAGAATCATAATTTAGGAAAATGTAAGCTGCAACATTGTTTGTACAGGGGAGTTAAGGTTGCGTGGCACAGGTTTCCCATAGATGATGGTGAGGTCAATGATGGGATGATGGACACATTAAACTGTTGAAGTTGCTCCTCACTAGGATCGGACCCCAATCGTGTTCTATACCCATTTCTTTCAGATAAGGAGGCAACCAGTTAAGTAGCCAAGACTATTTCATGAACCTAATTAATTAGCCATATTCTGATATATTTCTTGCGTTTTTCTTTTATTCCACTGTTCTCACAACCTTTTGGGGCCTAACATATGAACTTTTGGAGACGCAAATCGACCGGAAACCAAAATTACCGTGTAAAGTCTGTCGCGACACCGTCCCTTTAACGCAATGTAAATTTGGAATCTTCTCAAGCCCATGATTGCCTGTCAAAGTGTATGAGAGCTTTCTAGTTCCTGGCTTTAAACTAGAGGGGGTTAAAGTTAAAGGTATCGACTAGCTTTATATGTATTGTAAAACCCATGTTATCTTCGATACTGCGTGCTCTTGAAGGTCCCAAATTGACGGAAAAGAAGCTGCGGATCAGCTGGATAGACGAAGCTCCACGACATTGATTCTAAGGAACCCAATTGGGGCCTTAAAAAATCCTGTTCCTGATTTTTTCAATGCCGGACACCATGGGCGTAGCCAGGGGGGCAGTCGGTCGCACCCCCCCCCCCCCTGGTCGATGAAGATGGTGAAAAATCCTTATCGATGTAGTAAAAAAAATCGCTGCACTATACAACATTTTCAAAAATTTTCTTCATTTCATGGCTTCTGAGCTGGAGTACACAATTTCAACCGTTAGGTCCCTTCGGGAAGTTAGTGGAATTCAACTTATTTCCATCTGAAAGGGTGATAATGCTTTGCTAGCCCCGGAAGGTCATGCTTCGTCGAATCGACTACGCATCATCAAATTTATCCCATTTTTCGTGACAATTCTCATTATTTGGAGCTGAGTTTTCGTACAGCACTTACCGTGCCGATGTACTTGCCGGGTACATTGCGGCTAGACGAAGTAAGCAGGGTAAGTTGGATTTTTGGAAATTGGTGTCGTCGAAACGACGAAGGATGAACTTTGTGTAACTTTTAGAACTCCAGTATTTCTTACGTATGGTTGTCGATTCGACGATAAGTCTGTGTCCATACAACTAGCTCATAACAAATATGTTTATTTTTGAAATGTGGGACCTATTTTTTCAAAAATTATGGAAAAAATATTTACTAGGACAAATCAGGAAAATGGCTCAAAATTCTTCCTCATTTTAGGCATTTCATTTATAACACTCAATGTCAAAATTAGACATCGTACATCAAGGGAACTCGGGGAGAAAATATTCCAAAATTTACTGTAAATAATTCTACAATCCACTGCAAAAACCGCAATAGGTGAAGTGAAAGAAAACCCGTGTTGGGACCCCAAAATGGATTTTTATTTATCTCATTTTTAAATTTAGTGTTTTATATTTGGGGCGAAATAACATTGAATTAAGAAAATTTAACTTGTAAATCAAATTCCATTTTAAATAAACTGACGATTGAAAATTTGTCGAATTTTATAAATATTTTGAGAAAGGGTGATTTGTATGAAGCGTCAAAGTTGTGGGTCGTCAAATCGACGAAGCATGACCTTTCCGTACTAAAAATAAGCATGACCTTCCAGGGTTAAGGACCTCATATTTCAGTGTCTTTCAAGTTCTTTTTTTTTCTTCTCAGTACCGTATAGCCCCTTGTGGGGCCATGGTGCGTTAACTCAGTCGTTTATAGGCAATTTCGAATCAACACTACGTTGCATATCATTTCGGAGTGTATAAATATAATGTTGTAAGCACTATATATTTCCATTCACATGTACGGAAATTGGACCACGCCGAGATTCGATCTCCGGACCTCTAGATTACTAGCATCGTAAAGTGCGACTCAACCAAGTGAGCCACAGAGCGGGTCTTTCAAGTTATTAAATCAAAATCATACCAGCAATAAAATTTAGCCACTGTTAATACTTAGATAAATTTATAGGAAATCTTATTAAAACCGTTAACCATATTTCAATCAATAAAGGATTTATAAATATTCTGACGATGCTACTTTGCTAAGATGAAAGTGACAGACGAAACAAACTGATTTCGCAAGTGGAATATGCAGTCCGAGATACAAAAATGCACTGAAAATAGACAAACTTCGCTCTAAAAGGCAGATATTGGAGGCCAGTTGAATGTAATCAGAATGCAGAAGAAAATCATTCTCATCTCCATTTTAAAAATTTTACTTTAAAATTAGCAAACAAAAAGAAATAACATGCGTGGCAGTCCACCAGTAAACTAGGGCCGCAGATGTGTGAGTGACATCCAATTTCCAAGAACTGCTGTTTTGTTGAGGTGTTGAGATCAACAGCACGCCCAGCATTGTTATTTATCCCCATAAATGGATACTTGTTTACAATCTGAGCGACATCATAGTCCGTCACGTAGGTCGTGAGTTCGAAAAACACCATAAAACGAATTCGTTCACGGTGAGTCTGGAATCCATGACCCTCTGCATCAATCCAACCACAAGCCAGGCTACTCTAAAATTTGCTAACAATATTTCTGCGACCGGAAATTTCAGCTTCTAAGAAAATCATGATGTTAAAAAATTTTGGGCTTGCCCCCCCCCCCCCCCCCCCCCCGACCGAAATCCTGGCTACGCCCATGCCAGACACTCTGTATAATAATAAGCTACGGGGACCACGTTAATCAATTTTATTGTCATTCTAAGTATCACCATAGACTTTGCAATCGATCAAGCTCCTTTTTCTTAGGTTCCAGTACCGATTTTAATAGAGAAAATTAGCTTTTTGTACAATCGATTGTATGACGTCTATGGCGTACTTAATACCTATTTAAGTTGGCTTGTGGGCTACCACTTCAGCCATCGTTAGATGAATTGCCATTACCAAGCTGGACCGTTATCCCGGGAGAGAGTTTCTAAGCCTCAAAATTTTGTATAACATTGATTTCGTCCTTTTTTGGCGTGGTCTGGAATCAGCTTTTAGTAAAAAATCCCCCCGAAAGTTTAAAAATGTTTCAATGATTTCAGGAAAGACCTTAATGGAAATACAGGGCTCAAGGCCAGTTTTTTTTGCACGGAATCCAGAGTTTTCTTTTTAAGGTTTTCATTTTCAGGGAACACCTAAGTTGAACCAAAGAAAACCTAATATTTAGTTCTTTGAAGAACCGTCTCTGTATGGACTCCGTCAACGTGCACTCATACAATTTGTATGTTTTGAAATAATTATCCATGGAACCCAATTGATCAGTTTTATACTACATACTACCTAACTATTCAATAATAATCAATTCCTCTTTCCATATAAACTTACCGAAATTACTCACTTCACTTTAAACACTCTGCATGCTGACTTTAAAATTCCCCGAAGCAACTAACCATACACGAGAGCATCCATCATTCAATTTGTAGACGCGCAACTTCGTACGAAAATACCATTTCCGAATTTCCATCCTGACACGTTCTACAAATTCCTGTACATTTTCAATAAGTCACTGACTCTTTAAATTTAATACTACCTCAATGCGATTCAGTTTGTGCATTGCTGGCAAGGACATGAATTCAACAGAAGACTGACGACGGCCTGACCTGTACTTCGTACATACTCGTATGTATATGCGGTTAGGTCGTCATTGGTAGCTGCCACCATGCCAGGATTATAAAACCGTCAGAATCTCTGAAGAATATTCAAACGAAATGGAAACGGCGGTTTAGCGGTTTTAAGCGTGAAGGCAGTCAGTCGGAAGCATTAAATTTAATTGCATTACGTACACATCAATAACTTGTTGGCACCATGAATATATAAGGTTTGGATGGCCCCAAGGCGGATGCCCATCATCATCGCGAGAGTCCTAATTCAAAACACGAGACACTCTATGAGCTTGAGGGTTTTCGTACGAAAATATGTTTCCGTTTAAATCTTTATAATTATGCTTACTCATTCATTTTATCTTCTTTAACACCTCAATTAAATCCTCTTAACATATAAATTCCTTAATGAGATTCATTTGCTTCTTTTGAAGAGATCCTTAAAGAGGAACATACACAGACACACATCACATTCATTCGCGGTAATGGTTGTTGGTACGGATGATATGCTTATGTTGTGTCTTCTTCTTGTTCTTAGTCCTTGATGAAATTTAATTATTGTCTGAATCGTGCTTTTTTACAATTTTTTTATGTAACGAGCTGTTGCTATAGGAAATTGTTCTCACTACGGCACTGTTTTTCTCGTCATTTTTGGTGTAACATTTATGGAACGAAGAAAAGTCGAATGTGTTAAAAATGGGAAATGGTGTCAAAAATAGGTGGATGGTGAGTATATAATATTCTCGTGCCAAATATGTAGATACGTTTACAAATGCAGTGATCAAATAAATCACCATTAGGACTAGGAGAAAGGATTGGACTGCATTAGCCGAACAGACTTCTTCATTACAAAAATAATTGTTTGAGTTATCCATACTTCTGTTCGACTGAGATTTGTCACTTATCAATTCTTGGCTCGTTCGCTATACAGAACACTGCAGGAGTTTATTTTCATTTGATGTCTGCTGGATTGTCCCTAAATTCCCAATCATCACAGTCTCTTCTAGTTACTTGATGCAGACAAAAAATTAAAACATTTCAAATTACATTTTACTTAACTTTTCGTGCTGAACCCCTGAATCCCCTAAACTTGTGTAATTTTTGGCGAAAATACTGTGAGTATTCTTTCATGCTCTTAGAATTTGTTAATGGGATCTCGAGGAATCTACTGAAAAGATTGTTGTACTACTTAAGATTCGCTAACTTTGTCAAGAGACAACACGACGACGACGTCGACCGAAACTCATCACCCAATTTCGTCATCGCCCATTCTTTCACTTAACATACTAACTAACGACTGTGAAACAGTTCTCCAGTTAGGACTAGTAAGGATTTCGTTAATGAGTAGCCGTCGGGCTTCAGAGCTTATGTTCGCCCTTGTGCGGTGAGCCTCCTCCCTCTGCTTGCTTAGCATATCAGTCAGTCGTCGTCGAAACAACAACAACATTCTATGGGTGGAAAATTGTCTGTACGAGCAATTAATGTGTGTTGAATGTGCTGTTGAATATATTAAGAGGGACAACGCAATGGTTGCGAGATGGGCCGGCAAGGATCTCTCTTTTTGAGTGGCTAATTTAAGGGACTAATCTTGTTCTCATTCTTCTGTGGCTATGGTTGGCGTATGTTTTTCCATGTAAACCATTTTGGGAGCCTAATTGATTGTTTAACAGTATCTACAGTTTAATTTTCAGTCATTAGTATTTGAGTTTTCCAGTACGTAGCCATCAGGAAGGATTTTCACAAAATTTAAAAGGCATGTTGATACTTTAATAGCCCAGAAGGTCTGAGTTGGAGAATTAAATTATACTATAGACCGGTTATAAGGTCACGATGATACAACAGCCTTATGAAATTAAAAAGAGGTAGGTAGACGTTCCCGGTTCCTACAAATTGAATCCCCAAAATGAACGTAGTTTTATGATTTGTGACGTAATTTGTCAATTTATTTACAGAAATTAATCAAACTGCGCTTATCGTTTCCCCGCCACGTAATCTTCATTATAAGATTTCTGGGATCAACTTTACTGGGTGTCCCGCATTTGGTGGGGAATACCGTAAGGGCTGGTAGGACAATTCGTTTAAACAAAAGCGCATCAATAGAACTCGTAAAATTGGGTTTGATGTAAAAGTCAACGTAAACCGATTTCAAAATTTATTTCTTTCATTGATACTTGAACTGAAACAATATTGTAATAACGGTGCTGTGAGCTGTCAAATCTGACAAAAGTGGATTTTACTTATTGGATTTCCCCTATACTATCCTTTTGACAATTGGATTTTGAAATACACTCGACAGTCTCAATTTCTTAATCAGTAGATAAATACTTTTCATCTTTAATCTTCATGGATTTCAATCTCTCATTTTTTCAGAATTAAAAAAAAATAGTGCTTCGGAGCCCATCATATTTTTGCGCATTCAATAGAAACTTATGAAAATATATATACGACTCAACTCCTTCGTATTGTGGCTTTTCCCATTGACTCAATTCATTCCAAGGGCGCTAGATTGTAGCGCAACCATTTTCGCTCAGTATTTCACTGAAGCGATCAGATTTAAGACTACACCAACTTCCCTTAACGGACACTTCTAATAACCGGACATTTCTCATAAACGGACACTTTTATTTTCCCCAACGTTTTTCTTTATATTTAACTAGAAAAATAACTTCCAATAGCCGGACACTCATAACCGGACACGGACAGTGCTTTAATACCCTCTCTGAACAAGCAAGTCTCTAATAAACGGACAGTTCCACAAATAAAATTCGAAATTCTTGCATTACAGAATTGTATTTCCAGCAAAGAAATTTTGAAATTACCGGTAAATCGGTCTTTTGCGTAAAGCAAAATTCACTTTCCGGAAATCGCAGCACAAATCTCGTTTATCTCTCCGTGTAGGTGGAATTTCTTAGAGATTCAGGAGTTCGCGGCATTTACTCGTGCAGTTTTCTATTCTTTTAAAATAAGAAAAAAAATACAGAAAAACTTGTCTTTTTAAGAAAAAGTGCAAGAACAAGTCATTTTAGAATTCACGAAAAAATAGTGTTGTCGATCTCGAAAAAAAAATTTAATTGGAAAAACACGGTTGAAATGAGACATCATGGTTTTGAATGGATTCGCAGCGCAGTCCAAATTAGTTTTATAAAATGTTATTCGTTTGTGAAATATTCTCATAAGCGGACACTTCCAGTAAGCGGACAAAATCTCAATCCCCAATGGTGTCCGCTTATGGGAAGTTCGACTGTATTCCAAAACGCTTGTAGTGTGGTCACTACACTAGGTGATTTAAGATTGCAAAATGTGGTGGAGAATTTTTTTTTCTTATGTTGTTTGGGATGCTGAGCTTGAATCCACCAAAATTTCGTTGCGAAACAGGGTAAAAAAAACGAAAATTTTCGGAGCTTTTCCTTTTTTTGGCTTGTAACTCCGAAATCCTATCCATGAACATGTTAGTTAGAGAAAACATAATTGCGGGTGCAACGCAATATTAATCTTTAAAATGCGTTGAGCGGTATTGCTACAATTGATAGTCACTTTTTTTGACGTTTTTTTTGTGATTTTGACCCTGTTTAGGAACGAAATTTTGATGGGATGGTACGGATTCGGGCTCAGCACCCCAAAATACATAAGGAACAAGAAAAATGCAACTTTTCTGACCAAAAATGGAAAACCAATCCATCTCAAAATTTGGAACTATCCTAAAAATGGCAAACTTAAATTATCAATTGTAGTAATACCGCTCAACGGATTTATAATATTTATGTTTCTTTGGACGCGTAATCATATTTTCTCCAACATATTCATGAAGATTTTGTCGCAGAAATGAATAATTTCAGAGTTAGAAGCAAAAAAAAGAAACGGAAAAACAGCGAAAATTTTGGGTTTTTTTTTCACAATTTTAATTCTGTATCGCAACGAAATTTTGGTTGGAAGGCCCGGATGCGTATATCGAAAACCTTGTTCAGCTCGTCCCCACGTAGGTGAGGAAATCGATCAGCTTTTCAAGTGCTGAAACCGTCTGAAACCCTTATCGTTTTCGTCACCTAGTGGACGAACTCGCATAGGATTTCGAGTACATTTTTTGTCTAAAACGGCTTGAAACCCTTGTTCAGCTCGTCCCCACGCGATGTTACAACATCGATCAGCCATTGGGTGAATTCAGATTGTAAGACGAAACCGGACGGGTAAACTTGCAAGACAAGAACCATCGGTCTTACAATTTGAAATGCATACCTAATGCTTGTCTGCTGGCCACTACAAAAGCTCTCGCCGTCCGTTTGTCTGTGCTCATTCTTATGCATAAACTATACTCAATCACAATCTTTTTATATTTTTTTCCTGCTATACTGCTGGTGCTTGCTTTGTCTAATGTATACGTTGCGTTAGTAATGTATACGCACAACAAATATTTCCCTCTCTTGTAACTGAAAATAAAAACCGTTACTTTCATGACTTTTGTTATTTTTAGCGCTAGTAAAGCGGATATCTCGTTCTTTTACGTGGGGACAAGCTGAATAAGGGTTTCAAGCTGTTTTACACGAAAAATTTACTCGAAACCCTATGCGAGTTCGTCCACTATCAGGGGACGAAATCGATAAGGGTTTCTAAATACTTTGCCACTTAAAAAGCGGATCGATTTCGTCACCTACGTGGGGACGAGCTAAACAAGCATTTCGAAATACGCGCCTCGGAATCATGCTGAGCACCCCAAAAAAATATAAGAAACAAAAAAAAATCTCCACCACATTTCACAATCTCATGTACTAGGTTTATCACCTGGCTACTTCACTATTGACACCAAATTTTACAATACGACAAGCGACAAACACATTTTCGCATCGCCTCATTCCAGCTCTTATTATTCTACCTGGATACACTACTCAATAGAGTCCAATAGTTGATGGAAAAGTATAGCTACGACCTACGACAATATTTCATGTATGGATTGTTGAAACCCTAAAGAAAAAAATCCTACGTCCTCGGAAGTCCCACTTAGAACTCAATACTTTGCAGAACGCAGAAATGCTGTACATTTTACTGCACACTTTTCAATACTGTACCGCAGGTCGAAATGCTTTACAGTACAGCGAAATGCTGTACGTCTGGTTACCTTAACTTAAATGCATTTTTAATATGGGCGAATCACTTATTCCCACCCTCCTCTGGAAAGCTACCTACACCACTGCTCGCAGACTTTCCTCCTACTTAAACGCTTATACGTTGAACAATCTTTTAACAAAAGAGAGTTAAAAGAGACATAGGGCCAATTTTTCGTACATCTTATCGGCTGGTTATCGCCTAGAAAAGACACACACAATATTCAGATAGCTTTTCTGTTGTATTGAATGGAATTTTTGTTTTTTTGCATAGTTCTGCCATATTTTGCTGGGTTACGCCATCATCTTAGATTTAAAAAAAAAACATTGACGGTTTCATACAACAGCGTAAATAAGCAAAAGATAACATAACTATGCAAAGTAAACAAAAATGCTATTCAATACAATGGAAAAGCTTTCTGAATATTGTGTGTGTCTTCTCTATGCGATAAGACTAACCAGCCGACAGGTACTGAATAAGAGCTATCAGAAACCCGGCAATCGTGCTAAGGGTGGGATTAAGATCTTTTGCGAATTGCGAATAGATTAAACCGTTTAATTTTTTCGGGAGCTTATAAGCTTTGAAAGCAGTTTAAGCAATTTGCAAAAGATCATAATCGCAGCCTGAGGCAAGATGCTCTTCAGCTAATATAAATTTTTAATCATAGATGGCGGAAAAAAAGTAATTCCCAAGCCCCAGTAACAAATACGTCACCTACAGTTTTTAAAACAGAGCCCCCTCAAGAAGGGAAAAGGTAGGTGCCGTAGGTGATATGTTTGCAAAGCTCGAAGAATTAATTGTGAATATGATAAAATGAGCAGAAACTAAGACTATCAGTCAGTGCCGGGTTAACCACGTGGCAGAAGGTAAAAATTGTCACGGGCCCCGCGCTCTAAGGGGCCCCGCGTTTTTTTCCAACAAAAATTATAACAACCAAGATGCCATCGGAATTCTAAAAGACAGTTCCTTCTAAATTGTTATAACACGTTATCGTTGAACAATTAATGCCAGGGTGTTCCAAAAGACTTATATTGCGTAAAAATACAGAAATATTTCTTTTAAATTCATGATAGCATTGTCGTAAACCTACGTCCACAGTGTTTCAGATTCACATTTTTATGGGACATCAGATTTTTTAAGTTCATGTTGGGAAATGTATTTGCACACATCCATAGAATTTAGAAACTACAATCATATCTCCCATTCACAGTGGCGTACCGCTTTAAATGTTATGAAAAGTGGGGGCAAAATTATATGTTAAAATTGATTCAAAATTGTTTCACATTTGTGTAAGTTTTCCAAGATTTATTATTTTGATTAGTAAAACCGAATAAATGTAGAAGGTGTTAACCTAAATTTGGCCTTTTAGTGTGCGCTACGTGAGAATCTTTATTATGTTGCTTTTTTAGGTAGATGTTTGGTTGTAATCTTTTATAAAATAACAGGCGCGACAATCCTACATTGGACTAAGGCCGCAGGATGTGTTAGTGACATCCCATTTCCAAGATCTTATCTGCTTTTTGTTGAGGTAATGAGATCAGCATCACGCTCAGCAGTGTTATTTATCCCCATAAATGGGTACTCGTTTAACATCTGAGTGAGATCATAGTCCGTCACCAGCTCGTGAGTTCGAAAAACACCATTATCCACGGTGAGATTCGAACTCATGACCCTGTGCACCGAAGGTGCGCGCACTAACCGCTAGACCAGCCAGACTACTGTAATCTTTTATGAACTGTACTGTAATCTTTTATGAATCTGAATAAACCTGAAAAGGGACAATTCAATTGAAAGCTATATTAATAGGCAATACGTGTAAAATGGAATATGGTCCATGTTTGTTTTGGAAAAGGTCGAATTTTTAAACTTTTAGAGATGGTTCACAAAGGGATTTCTAAAATAAATTCTTTTCGGCCGAATAAATATAATTTGTCTATAGAACTCGGTTTTACTAATTAAAATAAAAAAAATCAACAAACAATTTTAAATCATTTTCAAACCAGATAATTTGTCATAATACTTTGAGAGGTACACCACTGTGCATGAGGGATATAATTATTGTAATTTCTATATTTGATTGATATGTGCAAATGTCCATCAAAATCTTCAGCAATCGCATACTTCCTTTTTGTCCCGCTAGAATGTGAATGTGAACCACTGTGCGTCCTGTATCCCAGGTTCGAAATAGCCCCAAACCCAAACATAAAAAAAAATGTTGATGCCAAATTGTTGAACACACTGCAGTAAAGTTACATCAATTTGCGCCGTGGGTTATGGGGGGAGATGGTGGCAAAGGGGTAAAAATTCACTTTTGTGCAAATATCTGGAAAACTGTGAGCCTGACCTTAAAAAGTCCTGAGGACGAAACAAACTACACAAAATTACCTTTGAATGATACACTCCCAATCAATAGGATAGTTCCTCTTGAAAAATGACTGTATGTCGGAAAGTTATAACGGTATTTTCTTCAAACTTGGTAACAATATTTCCAGAAGCCTACTTGTTCTTTTAATAACAGACGGTCTCAGATCCGGAGTCCCGTTAGGATTTTATTACGAGAATTAAAAACAGCACAAAAATGAAAGTCATTAGGATAGTTCCACAGAAAATAAAACACAAAATAACGGTAAAACAAGATGATTTTACTTTGAAAAATGTTGCTAGTAATAAGTTGACCTTCCGTTAAGTGCTATTAGCTAAACAATTTTATCCGGGATATAATTGTGTAGGTTTTAAAAGTAATTTAAATTAACTTCTTCCCAAGTTTCCCTAATCGCTTACAGAAGCTCATCAGTGTTGTTAAATTGTCGAGTACGGGTACAGATCTTCCTTGTCAGGTATTCTGAAACCTTTTTGATGATATTTAGATCTAGAGAGAATGGTGGCTATTCCGTAACGTTCATGAATTGGGCTTGAAACCAATCTTTTTTCAGCATTGCTATTGCTTGAATATTAAATTATGGGAGATGAAATTATATTTTTTATTTAGAAATGGGGCTATTATCTTGTTAAAATTTTGAAGGAGTTGCATGGAAAATGTCGGTAATCTTAGGCATTACATTAGTTGGAATACTTGTGTAAGCCTGGGTGCTTTGTAATTACCCCTGATTTCCATAAGCTCAATAGTTCCATGCCAAAATATTTAACCCCAGTGTAGAAATTTTCTGGATTGGACAAATGAGTGGCAGCGCGTTAATTTCGCTAAGGAAAAAATCAATCTCGTCGATTCAGATGGATTTAGCTATTATTTGCACAATTTGAGCAAGAAGGAATTAATTTTGTAGACACATCATTCACTAGTAAGACGTGTCGAGGTATGGGGTTGACTATCTCGGTGTGAAACTCTTAAGCTGTGGAAATTATGGGTATTCAGAATGTTCAGGCTTACAAAAATATTCTTACTAATGTAATGCCTAAAATTAACGACATTTTACATGCAACCCCTTTTAAATTTTAAGAAGATAATGCCCTTATTCGTATAGCAAGGCTGGTTAAAGATTGGTTTCGAGACTAGTCCATCAAGGTTATGGAAAGACCGCCATACTTTCTAGATCTAAATATCATCTAAAATTTTTGGGGATGGATGACAAGGAAGATCTATACTAGTAGACGACAGTTTAACAACACCGAAGAGCTTCTGTAAGCCATTAAGGGAACTTAGGGGCGAAATCTACTTAAATTACCTTTAAAACCTATTACACTTCCATCCTGGATAAATATTTTTAGCTAATATCACTTAACCGAAGTTCAACTTATTATTAGCAACATTTTTCAAAGTAAAATTATCTTTTTTTTACCGTTATTTTGTGTATTATTTCCTGTGGAACTATCCTTATGACTTTCACTTTTGTACATACTGTTTTCACGAATTCTCGTAATAAAATCCTAACGGGATTCTGGATCTGAGCCGCGTGTTATCCAAAGAACAAGTAGGCTACTGAAAACATTGTCACCTAGTTTGAAGAAAATACCGTTATCACTTTCCGAAATACAGTCATTTTTCAAGTGGAACTATCCTATTGATTGGGAGTGTATATAAGTGAAAAAATGAGAATTTTTTTAAGAATTTTGGTTGACTTTGTATGTGGAGTACCCTTACGTCTAGAGTGTTATATATCATTACAAAGGCCATTTTGTGCAGTTTGTTTCGTCCTCAGAAGATTTTAAGGTCAGATTCATAGTTTTCCAGATATTTGCAAAAAAGTGAGTTTTTACCCATTTTCCACCCCTTCCCCCTTAACCCATGGCGCAAATTGGTGTAACTTTTTTATTATTATTATTCTTTTTTTTTTTTTTTAATTTCAATTCTTCTTCAATTTGTATTCTTCCGGTCAATCTGAAAAATAATAGAAAACAACACCTGAGCAATAATATAAAAAAATATAATATTTAAGATATATTCATCAAAAGATATTTAAATCCAAAAAAAAGCCAGTTTTCCTACCCGGAAAACTGTCGAACAATGGTCTGGATTGAGAGGATAACCTCCTCTCAACCACTATGAGGATAACCTCCTCACGACCTCGAAACGGCTAGGAAGTGCACTTCCTACGAGGTTGTAACCCAACCTCGGACCTCACCCAGGATAACCTCCTTGGGGATCAGCCATCGCTTCTGAACTTTCAATGATAACCTCCTTGAAGTTCAGTATTCACTAATAGAATATCTTTAGATAAAATAATTATAATCTTAAAATAAATATAATTATATATACATATATATCGATACATTTACATAATAAATATATAAAGAAATAGTAATTTATTTAAATCTGAAAGAAAAATATTGCTCGTAAGAAAATACTTACATTATACGTTTTTCCTTTTCCAAGTTTTCTGACTAATAAAAATTTTAATTTACATTTTTACAAGTCAATGCCATATCGGCCTTCTATACATATATATTTATAGAAAACTATGTACAAGTGGAAAAACGTATATGCAAGTGCATGTAAATTGTTAATATACATTATTTGTATTTCTTACAATTTCAGATTGATTTTTTAAAAGTTTCCCGTTAATGAGAATAAATTTGTAAACTGTAAATGCAGAGTGCAGAAAGTTCATAGAATCAGGAGCACAAATGCTTACCAAAGACCGTACCACCGCCAAATACCATAATAGCAATTCTTTTATTGCACATTCGTCGTATGTTGCAAGGATGTAATGCAGATATTCTAGCTAGTTAGCCGCTTTCCTATGAAGTCATCCACTTCGAACGAACTGAACTTGACACGATACAGCGAAAAAGTAGATACGCCAAAAATATTTCATATTTTAAAAAAAGAGAGAAAAACCCTTGAGAAATGATCCATAAACCCAATATATTAATCTTAGGACCCCTCTATTATTTTAGTTAATCGATGTTTCATAGGCCCCGCGCTCAAAATTTGCCACAGGCCCCGCGCTTGCTTAATCCGGCATTGCCATCATGCCCTCACATGGTAAAATGATAATTTACACTAATATGTTGTGCATTTTTTTTATTTGCCATCAGTGACGTAACGTATCCAATTTATAGGAAAATCAAAATATTATGTAGCTTTGCCCGTAAGAAATATAATATGGTACGCTTGAATACCTTTGCTTCAGTTAATCATAACAAAATGTCCTTTTTTTCTTTCTGGAAGATACATCTAAGTATCAGATTTCAGGATTTTCTTAGGGAGTTCCGCACAATATTAATGCAAGTATTTTGAATCCTTTTAGAGAGGAAGGATGGAGGGCTGATTTCTGATTGACAAAAAACGTAATTAATCAAATTGGCGCAATCAATTCACTTTACTTTAAATCTAAACTATAAAAACTTTTTTCTCTAAATTGAAATTGGTGTACGTAAATACTAATGCTAGTATCCAGGAATCTCTACTCTCCAACTTTTTCCATCAAGTCACCATGCAAAAAGACGGTCCATCCCTTTCAATGTTTACGTTACCGTGTCCCCACGAGACGAGAACAAATTGCCTGCATAAATAATTTTATGGCAAGTCATAAACTCGTAGAAAATCCATTTTGGGTTTTCCTCTCGGGTAAATTGCTCATTTTTACACTTTTTAATTTTGCGGTCGTCATTGACGTTACTACGAGTAGATGTAGATGGACGTTATAGTAAGGTTACTATGGTTGTTGTACGCCTCCACCTAACCATCAACCCAACCAGGCGTAATTCTCAATCGTTCACGTCCAGTTTCTTTCATTCATTTTACCACCCCTCTTCTGATGTCCTTATTTGCTGTTGTGGTCTCGTGACGCTATAGTAAATATAGTATATGTATACTAAAACAGCCATAAAGCAAGGTGAGAATGGGAAATGATTATAACGACCTGTCCGGCTGTTACCGTAATATATCCAAACGGTCTCTCGAGTTCGTATGGATGATGGGTACGCGTCGTATACTAATGAAGGCGGGGCGTGGAAGAAGGTTACAAGCTTACGTTGGCGTAGGTGTCAAATACCTGGCTTGTGCATTAACAGCTTAGCACCCATTAAAAATGACTGAATTTGCAATATTTGATGGAAGAAGAAAATTGATTTAGCTGTTCCGGTCATCAGTTTTCAATTTATTTTAATTAATGGTGTATTTAAAGAATCAGGTGCAATGATTACGGTATTTCGTGTTGGGGGTTGAGGTGCTCATTGGAAAGCTGATTTATTTGAATAATTCTTTTTGGATAAGTGTCTGAGCTGAGCATTAATTTTTAAGATTTCCTATAATTTCGAAAACTATCAATAACGAGCCTTACTCATGATATTAGCTGATTTTCAATCTCTTCATAACATCCTTTAATCTTCTACTAAACAAAAAAGGCCACTACCTATATGACATCAGGATCTTTATTCCTCCATTTATAAGAACTCATATGTGAGCACACAAATCCCTCCCAAGTTGTCGTACACTCAAATGCCACAAGAATGGAAATCGATATTGATAATCTCTTCTTTGAAGTCGCATTAATTTTCGAGCTCTTCAATTCATTGTCGGCATTACGCTTCCCCGAGCTTTCAAAAGACTTCTTCATAGCGCTAAGGGTACTTGTCGGCTCATCGCTGTCGTCATCGTCATCCTTCTCATTGCGCTCTCATCAACATCATCTCGTGTTCATCGTTACCATCATTATCGTCATTGTTGTCGTCGCTTGAGTTTTCGCTTCATCGCACCACACATTGCATTTGCAGGATCCACCACATCCTTCGATACAGTCTAGTTTATGTTTTTGGGATGCCCATTTTGTATGATGTCATCTAAACGGCAGCAATGGTACTAGTTGTAATCCGCATTCTCGGCGAAACCAGTAAAGTAGTTCGAGAAATCCATATAAACATTTCGGCGAAAGGATTATTGTCTTAACACAATAATAAGTCTTGAGAGGGGGGTCTTGTGCTCAAGTCGCAAACGCTACGAGATCCTTCGTCTCGTATCATTTTCGACTTTATCTCATATTTCTTGGTCGCTTCGTTTCTCATCATATAAATGTGCGCTGTCATGTCATCGTGGCATTCATTCATTTCGGCTGGTTCGTGTACAGTCGACCGTCAATTATCCTAACGTTAGATTAATCGAATCGAACGCTCAGCATTGTTTCTTAAGAAATATGTATACAATTAACAATCAATTGTCCGAAGGAATTCTCGCCTATCATAAAAAAATCTTATGTTGGTTCAATGGAAATCATTTTTCCCATTTTCAGCTTGTCAAAATTATAATTTTTAGATAATCCTGTCGTTTTTCTACGGAAGCTCGAAGCTATCCGGCGGACGTTCGGCTATACAAACAACCTCCGGGAAAATTAGTTCCGATCATCCACGTTCTACTGTACTTCCAATTGAGCAAGAATATATACGACTTCTTCGCGAAGTGGCACACTTCATAATATCACGAGCACACGATACGATGTGATCCTGTGTTGGTTAAAAAGCTGAAATTTTGCTGCCATTTAAGTTTGGTGCTAATCCTGGCCAGATTTAAATTGTTTTATTCGTCGGATTGCAATTAAGACAAGTTGCGATAAATTCAATTCGCGCAAAGTATATGATGGTTGGCTTGGCTCTGATCTCGTAGGGATTTATTTGGTTAAATTTGAAATATTCAGGGGATTTTTGGAAGATTTTAATTAAAAACGTCATGATTGACTGGGCGATTGTGTGCGTCTCGGGAGAGGGCAATGAGAGACAAAGGATTTATATGGTTCATAAAATAGGGAGTTGGGGGAATTAGTTCGATGTGATTAATATAATAATCCTAAGTGCTATCTGAAAAGTCTTAATTGCTTGTTATTCTTAGCGCACACTTTGAATTTGTTTTCAACATTAAGAAAATATGTACTATACTTTTATAATTATCACTTATAAAAAACAATTTAACAGATTAAATCTTCATTCAGTTAGGTAGATGCGCTCGAATAATTTTAAAGGGTTTTCCATTTGAATGAAAAACGTGTACGAGTATACAAGACGTCCCTAGGGTCAACGTCAAGATGGAAGCGTCAATTATGGTGCCCACTGCGAAAAAAAAATATTTAAAGAATTTCAGTCACCTGCATACGCACTTAAAAAGCGGTTGTGTTTCTTCATACACTGTAACTGCAAATGCATAAGCAATTATATTTCTCACAATTTCTTTTTTCACTATCTTATTCTTGTTTTACCATAACTCCTTGAGGAGCATGGTGCATTGGCGGACGACTACCGTGTGTAGCCGTCAACGTTTCAACGACAACCGAACTCGGAGTGTTATACGGTTGTCAGCAATACCACTTCCTAGTCGTATTTTGTTTTGTTTATTATTCTACAATAAGAATATTTATTATCTTTTTCTGAATAATAAACGTGCGACGGGCCATGCCGAGTTTCGAAAACCGTTTCTCTATTAATCTGTATATCATAGATCACTGCCACCGAGCATGACAAATGAGACTTTTTTCACTATAACGGCAACAAAATGCTGTATCAATTGCAACCCAAAATTAACAGATTGGTTTTGACAGAAATATGGCCTTTTTTGGAACGGAGAGAGTCGAGAGGGTTTAAATTAAGGTGACCAGACGTACAGCATTTTGCTGTAACGTATAGCATTTTGAGCCGCCGTACAGCATCCAAAAGCGTACAGCAAAATGTACATCTATATTTTATTTTTATTTTACTTTTATTCATATATTACTATTTTTTTGCCTTAATACCGCGAAACTTTCCGCTTGACAACAAGAGAATGGACCTTGCATAAAAATATGTGAAATATACACTTATGTGAATTTAGCCCTCCCACATTCTCAAATTACGCTGGTAATTCGGCGGCGGCTACGTTTGTTCGTGATTGTTCGTCAATTAAAATCGTTTGTTCGTCTCTAATTATTTAATAATAGCAACTTTAAAATAAGAAGTGTGAACTTAGCCCGCCATCTACAAATATGGTCGGATAGGTATAAATTTGGTATCAATCGTAAGCCAGACGTTTGTTCGTTGTTTTGTGCGTTTGTTCGTCCTGGAAACGCAAGGATTCAGGAGTAATTAAGTAAAAACAGAAGACGAGACACAAACCATTGCTTGTTTTTCATATTCAAAGCAGTTGAATTGGAATATTCAAACCAGTATAAAAAAACACGCAACGATATGTGTCTGGTCTTCTGTTTTTTCTTAATTACTCTTGAAACCTTGCGTTTCCAGAACGAACAAATGCACAAAACAACGAACAAACTTTAGAATTTTCCGTGGAAAGGCTAAAGCGCTCCGTACTAAATATTTTTAATGTTTGTGACCATAGGTCTTCCCTGTTCATGAAATTGTAGTGCACTGGAGTCACTTGAAATACAGTTGAACTTCTCTAGAACGAATCGCAAAGGGACCGAGTAATTTCATCGCTATAAAGAAGGAACTTTCTAGAGAGTATAAAAATTAAAGCATTTTTTATAGCTCATTATACCCATGAATGCGTGTGAAACGTGTATAACCACCCTTCACTGCCCTTCAAAATGCGGATATCCTTGAGGACTTGTCTTTCCATGAATTCCATTGCTATTGATCGCATCAGTATAATGATCCATTTTTCTAAGTTGAGCGCATACATGACTCCTTTAACGTTTAGCCGTTCAACCTTTAAAACATTGTGCTCTAAAATATGTCCACAATGTGACGGGGATTTAAATTAACTTTAAATTATAGTTGAAAAATATTCGTTATAAAGAAAAATTCGCTATACATAAACTGGTTATAATATTATTAAATTCTTCAGAAAATTTCATGAAATTACAGAGTTAATGAAATACATTCGTTATATGGAAGATCGTTATGAAGAAGTTTTAGTGTATTTTTTTTATTGAACCTTTCATAGTTCTTAAGGGCCCAATAGACTCAGCGATTTATCGGCCAATCAAAGCTCATTTTTTGGAGAAAGCACATTTTTTAGGTTCCACTACCGAATTCGCAAGAGAAAATGAGCTTTTTCCGCAGAAAATGTGCTTTCTCCACATAAATGAGCTTTGATTGGCCATAAATCGCTGAGTCTATGAGGCCTTTTAGGATCGCGATGATTTTTTGATTTATCTAAACTACCCACCAATAAGTATTGTGTGTTGTGTACAGCATTAGTCATTCAGATATTGGGTCACCTTAGTTATTATTTATAAGAGGCACCATAGACCCTCCGATCGATCGGCCAGATTTTTTGATTGCGAGATAAATCGGAAGGTGTATGCGACCATCGGATTACATTTTTTGATTTGACATGTGGAACGCATTGCCAATGCAATTTTCCGTACAAGCTGTCATGACAATCATGTGTTCTCAGTTGCTGATTTTTGGACATAAACCTGTGGCCGTTTTTCATGCTGTGGTTGTGACGGTCATTCTCCAACAAAGTGGCAATGGATGTCCATCTTCCATCGCCAAAAATGGTATAATTTTCGCTATTTTGTGCTGTGTCTTGTGGACCGTGAGACTGTCTATTTCAGATTGCCCGATAAATTGCCTAATGTATGTGCTGTACGGGCGGCAGATCGATTGTGGGCAATCGATTGTCCGATCGATCGGCCGAGAAAATTGAAAGATGTCATCGACAATCAATCAGAACGCGAGTGGACATTTATCTTAAGTTGAATGTATAAAAAGCAAGTCTCCACGGCACCGTTTTCATGGGAGACATATATGTAAGTTTTTCGCTCGGTGAACTCACTACATACCTTTAGAGGGAACAATGAGTTTGACTCCATGGTTCTACAAAAAAGGTCAGATTTCACTCATAACCAAAAAAATACTTCTCGGGGTTGTTGAACATTTGTTACCGTTATATAAAAAGAAAGTTTGAAAAATATTAAGATTTGTAGTTACATTGCGCGATTAATCTCAGCAAAGCGTGCGTTATTTCGATTGACTGAAATTTGTTTAATATTTTATGCGCTACAATTTGCTTCTGACTTGGAAGTTGAATTTTTGGACACCCTGTCAAGTTGTAATTAGATGCAAATTATATTTTGAACATGAATTGTTTCTGTAATGGAAGAATCTGGACATCTGAAGATAGCTAAACCAAAGGAAGTCTCCTCGACATGCGCTTGCTATAGCTCAGAACGAAGTGTTCTCTACATCATGAAGTGATCTCGCATGGCTAAAGCTTGAAATAGATTTGACGCGTCAGCATCGGCATCACCAGAAAAATTTCAATTTGGAACACACGCATTTGCCTTTGGTGACCCACATGCAGCAGCAGAAGCATTTTTTCTGCTTCTGCTGCTGCTGTCAAAGGTGTGAACAGAATGGCGAGGTTTTCCGCTCGCTTCACTTTTTCTCAAGTAATGGCATGACGAGGCTCTTCCGTGATATACAAATGATGGGGTTTCGCAGCCCATCTTTCTACTACGGGTGCTACGACAAACGCTAACGTCCCTTGTGGTTGACTAGGCTACTCTCTATGACATACAATTTAAGCGCCAAGAGGCATGCGGGTGCGTTTCGTTGCGCATGCCCAGCTGACCGATCATGACATAACACAATGCGAAAACGAAAACTGTGAATATCTTATTTGAAAGAAACCCTTACCAACTAGTTCATGCACGCCGACCATATAGTAATGCTTGAAACAGATCGGATGCAGCAACAACATATTCTGATACACAATGCATTTTAAATAGGTGACGTCATGTTTGCTGATTGCTGTCAAAGACGTGTTTAAATTGAAACTTTACTGTTGATAATGGTGTCTGCTGCGTCTATTATGTTATAAGCGTTAATGAATCAAAACATTTTATTTTTTTTTTGCTGAGGGTGGCTGTTTTCCTCCGCCACTGTGAACTCAAACTATCATTTTGCGGAAATATGTTTTACGTTCCTTCTGACCCAGTAGGCGTCGGAAGAGTCTTCTCAGACTTATTTTATTTTATTACGTTCAGAAGATTGTCACTCATATGTATTTGTCGCAAATGAGAGGGGAGTAAGTGCTGACCCCTGCAGAAATTAAACACACAGAAGTACAAAAAACTATTCTCTTAGATCGCATACACACAGAGAATCATGTCTGTCAAGTTAGCACTACCACTTTTAAATATCGATGAACGGTATAGTGCATTAAATGTCGCAAATTTGCCGTGATTCAATGGCAAAATCAAAAAATTTGCCGCGCCTCTCCTTCCCCTTAAAACAACCCCTAACTGTTTTTCAAGCCCCATAGAGCGTAGGAAGCCTTAAAACGCCCGTTTAAGGCATCGCAATATAACAGATTGTACGCACAAGCACGCTCAAGAGCTTACTTATAATATCTGCACTCATACAAAGTTTTCCGCACCCCTCTACACGTTCAAAAACTACCCCTAAGTCCGGTTTAGCCCCATACAAAGTTTATGGCGTAAGACCTCAAGGTATACGTATAGTCATAAAACAAAATTTATGCAGTCAAATACTATACAGGCTAATGATGATATCTGCACCCTTAAAATATTAGCCGAGCCCCTCCTTCCCCTTAAAACAACCCCTGTCAAGTTAGCACTACCACCCTTGTAACGCCGAAACTAAGAATTTACATAAAACCAAAAGTGTCCCTGAATTTTCCGCAAGGGTCACTTATAACACCTGAACTTTAAAAAAATTTGCCGCGCCCCTCTACACCCCTAAAAACTACCCCTAAATGCTTTTATCGTTAAAGCGCAAAAACTCAAGTTTTAAGCATCGTCATAAAACAAACTGTAATTAGTTGGATCCTTTAGGTGTAACTAAACGTACTCACCCCTTCAAAAAATTTGCCGCGCCCCTCCTTCCCCTTAAAACAACCCCTGTCAAGTTAGCACTACCACCCTTGTAAAGCCGAAACTAAGAATTTACATAAAACCAAAAGTGTCCCTGAATTTGCCACAGGGGTCACTTATAACACCTGAACTTTAAAAAAATTTGCCGCGCCCATCTACACCCCCAAAAACTACCCCTAAATGCTTTTATCGATATAGCGCAAAAAATCAAGTTTTAAGCATCGTCATCAAACAAACTGTAATTAGTTGCATCCTTTAGGTGTAACTTAACGTACTCACCCCTTCAAAAAATTTGCCGCGCCCCTCCTTCCCCTTAAAACAACCCCTGTCAAGTTAGCACTACCACCCTTGTAACGCCGAAACTAAGAATTTACATAAAACCAAATGTGTCCCTGAATTTGCCGCAAGGGTCACTTATAACACCTGAACTTTAAAAAAATTTGCCGCGCCCCTCTACACTCTTAAAACTACCCCTAAATGCGTTTATGGTCTCATATAGGGTTTACAGCGTAAGAACTCAAGTTTTGAGTATCATCGTAAAACAAAATGTATTTAATCGGATGCTTTAGGGATAACGAAAGATATCTGCCCTCTCAAAAAATTTGTGCGCCACTTTCCACAATCTAAAACTACCCCTAAGTGCAGTTTCGGCCCTATAAAGAGTTTATGGAGTAAAAACTTAAGTTTTAAGTATCGTCATAAAACAAAATTTATTCAGTTGAATACTTCAAGGGTAACTTAAAATATGTGCACTCTCAAAAACTTTGCCCTGCCCCTTTACACCCTTAAAAATGACCCCTAAGTGTGTTTTTGACTCCATGCAGAGTATATTGCGTTTAATTCTAGGTTTAAGAATCGTCATGAAGTATATTGTTTCTACTTGAATGCTGCAGGGTGTTAAGATATGCATCTCCACTTTCAAAAAATTTGCTGCGCCCTTCCAACCCTCAAAAACTACCCCTAAGTGCGTTTATGGCCCCATACAAAATTTATGGCGCAAAAACACATATTTTAAAAATCACCATGAAACAATATTTATTCAGTTAAATGCTAACCTAAGATATCTGCACATTCAAAAAATTTGCCACACCCCTCGTTCCCTTAAAAGTAACCTTGTCAAGCACTAGCACTACCACCCTAGTAGCGGCGAATTCAAGAATTTCCTTAAAACAAAAAGTATCCAATTAATTGTCGCAGGGACTTAAATGGATATTTTCACTTTTAATAAATTTGCCGCGCCCTTTCTCACCTTAAAAACTACCCTTAAGTGACAAGAGTACTTACATCAACGCTTTAGCGAAGGAGACCATCTTCGAAGGCTGTAACCTATCCATTGCAACTTTTGCCTTTTTACAGAAGTGCCTATCGAATCCAGGATTATGACATTAAGCAGGTCATCATTCGAAACAATCTCCGGCCAGCGGATATGTAGGACGCGCCGTAGACACTAGTTTACGAAAGTTTGCAGCCTAGTTGTTATCTCATTGGTCACCTTTCTTGTGCCATAAAGAAGCACAAATTTTACAATTGCGTCGAACATTCGGATTTTGGTAAGCCTCGAAATGTTGATATTTTGCAACAATGGAGTCCAAGTGAAGAAGGATGCCCTAGCCTTGTTGATACGCAATTGCACATCAACGTTCGCGGCGCCATCTGTCACAGTCACAGCTTCCGAAGTAGCAGAATTCGTCAACTGTTTCGATTGCATGGCGCGAAACACAAATTCCGCTTTGCTCCTCTGGACCAGAGCTCAAGTATACTTGGGCTTGGCAGCGTTTATCTTGAGCCCAGCAGTTCGACTTTCGCAATCAGAGCATCTTTTGTAGTTCTAATGCTTCAGAAAATATTCTAATTTCCCCCGCTTTAATTAATTCAACCGAAACTCAATCTATGTCCGGAGCCTTAACGGCGTCCATACCATAGATTCCCCGCTTCTTCTGCCGCTGACTTGAAGGCCTAAAGCGGTTGTTTAGGACCTCAAAAAAGTAAGGCTGCTGTTCTTCGGTAACAGTAATCATCACTTATCATCACGGTAAGCCGCATCATCTGTCTCCTTCGCTAAAGCGTTGGTGTAAGTACTCTTGTCACTTAAGGGTAGTTTTTAATGTGAGAAAGGGCGCGGCAAATTTATTAAAAGTGAAAATATCCTTTTAAGTCTCTGCGACAATTAATTGGATACTTTTTGTTTTAAGGAAATTCTTGAATTCGCCGCTACTAGGGTGGTAGTGCTAACTTGACAAGGGTACTTTTAAGGGAACGAGGGGTGTGGCAATTTTTTTTAATGTGCAGATATCTTAGGTTAGCATTTAACTGAATAAATATTGTTTCATGTTGATTTTTAAAATATGTGTTTTTGCGCCATAAATTTTGTATGGGGCCATAAACGCACTTAGGCGTAGTTTTTGAGGGTTGGAAGGGCGCAGCAAATTTTTTGAAAGTGGAGATATCTTAACACCCTGCAGCATTCAAGTAGAAACAATATACTTCATGACGATTCTTAAACCTAGAATTATTACGCAATATACTCTGCATGGAGTCAAAAACACACTTAGGGGTCATTTTTAAGGGTGTAAAGGGGCAGGGCAAAGTTTTTGAGAGTGCACATATTTTAAGTTACCCTTGAAGTATTCAACTGAATAAATTTTGTTTTATGACGATACTTAAAACTTAAGTTTTTACTCCATAAACTTTTTATAGGGCCGAAACTTCACTAAGGGGTAGTTTTTGAGGGTGGAGAGTGGCGCGACAAATTTTTTGAGAGGGCAGATATCTTTCGTTATCCCTAAAGCATCCGATTAAATACATTTTGTTTTACGATGGTACTCAAAACTTGAGTTCTTACGCTGTAAACCCTATATGAGACCATAAACGCATTTAGGGGTAGTTTTAAGAGTGTAGAGGGGTGCGGCAAATTTTTTTAAGTTCAGGTGTTATAAGTGACCCTTGCGGAAAATTCAGGGACACATTTGGTTTTATGTAAATTCTTAGTTTCGGCGTTACAAGGGTGGTAGTGCTAACTTGACAGGGGTTGTTTTAAGGGGAAGGAGGGGCGCGGCAAATTTTTTGAAGGGGTGAGTACGTTAAGTTACACCTAAACGATCCAACTAATTACAGTTTGTTTGATGACGATGCTTAAAACTTGAGTTTTTGCGCTATAAGGAAAAAGCATTTAGGGGTAGTTTTTAGGGGTGTAGAGGGGCGCGGCAAATTTTTTTAAAGTTCAGGTGTTATAAGTGACTCCTGCGGCAAATTCAGGGACACTTTTGGTTTTATGTAAATTCTTAGTTTCGGCGTTACAAGCGTGGTAGTGCTAACTTGACAGGGGCTGTTTTAAGGGGAAGGAGGGGCGCGGCAAATTTTTTGAAGGGGTGGATATCTTAAGTTACACCTAAAGGATCCAACTAATTACAGTTTGTTTGATGACGATGCTTAAAACTTGAGTTTTTGCGCTATAACGATAAAAGCATTTAGGGGTAGTTTTTAGGGGTGTAGAGGGGCGCGGTAATTTTTTTTAAATTTCAGGTGTTATAAGTGACCCCTGCGGCAAATTCAGGGACACTTTTGGTTTTATGTAAATTCTTAGTTTCGGCGTTACAAGGGTGGTAGTGCTAACTTGACAGGGGTTGTTTTAAGGGGAAGGAGGGGCGCGGCAAATTTTTTGAAGGGGTGACTACGTTAACTTACACCTAAAGGATCCAACTAATTACAGTTTGTTTGATGACGATGCTTAAAACTTGAGTTTTTGCGCTATAACGATAAAAGCATTTAGGGGTAGTTTTTAGGGGTGTAGAGGGGCGCGGCAAATTTTTTTAAAGTTCAGGTGTTATAAGTGACCCCTGCGGCAAATTCAGGGACACTTTTGGTTTTATGTAAATTCTTAGTTTCGGCGTTACAAGGGTGGTAGTGCTAACTTGACAGGGGTTGTTTTAAGGGGAAGGAGGGGCTCGGCAAATATTTTAAGGGTGCAGATATCATCATTAGCCTGTATAGTATTTGACTGAATAAATTTTGTTTTATGACTATACGTATAACTTGAGGTTTTACGCCATAAACTTTGTATGGGGCTAAACCGGACTTAGGGGTAGTTTTTGAACGTGTAGAGGGGTGCGGAAAACTTTGTATGAGTGCAGATATTATAAGTAAGCTCTTGAGCGTGCTTGAGCGTGCAATCTGTTATATTGCGATGCCTTAAACTTGCGTTTTAAGGCTTCCTACGCTCTATGGGGCTTGAAAAACAGTTAAGGGGTTGTTTTAAGGGGAAGGAGAGGCGTGGCAAATTTTTTGATTTTGTCATTGAATCACGGCAAATTCGCGACATTTGATGCACTATAGCGTTCATCGATATTTAAAAGTGGTAGTGCTAACTTGACAGACATCAGAGAATCAATAGATTCCGAATCCAACGAGACTCCATATAAAAAAGAATGACAGCTGAGAAAGTTGTCTTTTTTTGGACGGAGTTTTGTTGGATTCGGAATCCATGGATTCTCTGTATGTACGAGCTTAAGGCCTGAATAGACCTCGGGCGGAATGAAAATGAAATTTTTGTCCGCGGCGATTTTCTCAATGAAAATGCATACTTACTGTCGTGGAATATGTGGTAAATGATGGGGAATTCCATAAACTAAAATCCGAGAATGGTTTCACAATTTGTCACTGCCATTTTATGTGTTATTTTTCGATTCCCCGGTCATTAGATAATTTCCGCGATGAACTCGTCGTGGACAGTGAATCGGTTTGACGTTTGCAAAATTCACCACGCCCGACGGAGAATATGCTACAGAGTCGACTCATTTTCACGTTGAAAATGCATTCGGACAAGGGGGAAATAATTTTTTAAGGTTTTTTTAAGATGATTTAGGACGTAAAACGCCTTTGCAGCAATTTTCGAAGCTAAAATTTTAAATTCACCACGGTTTTTATGCCGGTTCATTACCGTTTCATTTTCATTCCGCTCGAACTCTATCCGGGGCTTTAGAGTGGGTACTCTCTCTCTCTCTCGATTACCGTAACTCCTAGTGGAGCATGGTGCGTTGATGACTACCGTGTGTAGTCATCAACGTTACAAAGACAATTGAATTCGGAGTGTGATACGGTTGTCAGCCATACCACTTCCTAGTCGCATTGTTAGTTTATTATTCTACGATAAGAATATTTCTTATCATCTTCTTCTGAATAATAAACTTGCGACGAGTCGTGCCGACTTTGGAAACTCGTTTCTCTATGAGTGTCTATTTCACAGAGTGGCGACCGAACGATCACGGCCACAGAGCACAGAGTGGGTACTGAGTAGTAAATCGTCAGTTCACGTGAAATCCATGCAAATACTGGCAAAATGATGATGAGCGTGAAATCGAATCCACTTGGTGGAACATACTCACTTACTCACATACTCACGAAAGTCTCCAGTCTCCACACCGCAATTACATTTTATTTTACAAGGAAAAGATGTCGCTGACAATTAAGTTGGGCCACAAGTGCACATTTATCTTCAATTTAGTGAATAAAGGTCTAGATAGACATCGGGCAGAATGAAAATGAAATTTATGTCCGCTGCGATTTTCTCAATGAAAATGCATGCTTACTGTCCTGGAACATGTCGGAAATGATGGGGAATTCCATAAGCTACAATCCGAATATTGTTCCAACATTTTTCTCGGCCATTTTATGTATTATTTTTCGATTCCCCGGTCATTTCACCGTGGAAAATATCTAATGACCGGGGAATTGAAAAATAATACATAAAATAGCCGAGAAAAATGTTGGAACCATATTCGGATTGTAGCTTATGGAATTCCCCATCATTTCCGACATGTTCCACGACAGTAAGAATGCATTTTCATTGAAAAAATCGCAGCGGACAAAAATTTCATTTTCATTCCGCCCGAGATTTATTCAGGCCTTAAAAGGCAAGTCTCCGCGGCAGATTTTTCACGGGAGAGATTAATGCAAGTTTTTCGCTCGGTGAACATAGTACAGTGAAAGCAGCGTGCGCGGACATCTCCCGGAGGCGGAAATCTCCCGTAGCCGGACAATTTTCTTAGTTCCAACTTTTTCCTTCATATTTTAGAACAAAATCCATTCCACTAGCCGGACGCTTTACTGGCCGGACATGGACACTATTCCTACATACATTTATCATAAATCACCTCCCGTAAGCGGACACAATTTTAATTTTTAGTCGACTTGCTGAAATTAATGAAAACAGGATACGATCACAGAAATGCATTTAGGTTTTGTTTTCGAAGATTTTTGACTCCACGGATACCATGCATTTGTGTATTCAAATAGGAATACAGAAACAGGACGGTTAGACCCAAAACCCACACTTTCATAACGGACGAACGGACGGCCAACCTGGTCGGCTTTTTGGTTTTCCGGTTCTTAACCCGGTCGGCTGTTAACCGGATTTTGAATTTTCTTTCATATTTGCGGACAAATTCTCAACTATTCTGTACAAGAAAAATATCTTTGTGTGCAACAACATACATAATAGGCCTTTTGGAATTGGCGAATCATTTATTGTTTTGAGTGTTATAATCTGTTAATCATAGTTAGTTAGTAGAGAGAAGAGAGATAGCAAGGCGAGCAAATGTATAATGCAGTTGGAGTGATTGTGATTGCACCAAGGGATGTTTGATCAAATAGTAAGGCGGGACATTCAGGAAGCAGATTACTTTTTTTTTTGTGAGGTTTCGTTTGAGTGTACTTACGTCGATTTGAATACGAAATATCCAAAAGGTTTATGAATGGAATATTTTTGTACGCGTACTTGTAAAAAGAAAAAAAGGGGAAACGATAAGGATTGTGATTCATTTCAATGCGGGTACAAGATAGAAGGGTTAAAATTATCTAAATCTGCTTTTGACGATCCTGGACAATAACTACAGAAAATTCATCATTCAAACATATCCCCAGTAACTTTATCAGCACTCCTTGATAGATTTCCTGTTGCAAGTGTAATTGCAATTTTTTCTTTTTTTGCATGCTGGACATAGACATCTATCCATTTCCAATATTCTTGAAACCAACAAAAAAAAAAAAAGCATGCACTACTCCACTTACTGGATGAGACTAACTTTAGTCCTCAAGTAAGAAGCCAGTGAAAAGCCCCTTTACGATAAAGTTGCAGATTTCATTCAAATGCGACAGGGAAATTTTCGTACGATTTGAACATACTCGCGATACTCGTCTCTATAAGTATGATAGTAATTAGTCTTTTAGCCAGCCAATGAATTGAGGGATGATAGGCTAGGTTTGCTTTCCTTCCCCCCCCTCTCCTTCCAATATGAATTCCTAGGATAACTTGGGGGATTTCACAATATTTCTCGCGCGCGGAAATCCCATGGTAGGGAGGGTTTAGACAGCGCAGGGCCCATACCACCTGAGTGGCCCATTGAACAGCCGTTCACCATCGATAGGCTGTATACCTGAGGGCTGAAAAGAATCCGTCTCGATAGGACGGTCTTCCCCGTCTATATATATTTCGGCTTTAGGCCTTTTCTTTCGTTTTTCTTTCGCTAAAGTAGCTTTTGTGTCCTTTCTCGGGACGTTTTATTGTTTCCGGGTTTTGGGGAGTTTGACGTTCGTCGTCATCTACTGTTTCCGTTTTCTTGCCTTTTTAGGTGCTATTTTTTTTTCTTTTAATCGGGCAGACGTGCGAGTCTCTTTAGTTTGATAATGGAGGAGGCTGGTGACCCTAAAGACCCCCCCCACTACTCCCGACAGCTGAGCTGGTCTGCCAGCGCACGTCACTACACAGAGAAAAAAAATTAGAATGGTTATCTAAAGAAATAGTCGAATTCATCTAAAGTTCGCGTTGATTTTCAGCTTATGATTCTATGTAGTTGAAACAGTTACGAAGATATGGATAATTTTTCTATTCGTCATTTGTTGAAACATCTACTATATTTGCAAATTCAATTAATTCATTTGTAAAGACAGCTATTCATTATCTATAAATTGTTAAATGTTGGATAGCTAAATTGTGTTGAAGAAAAAAGAACGATTGTTTGTAGTTAAATTTTATATTTGAATAGTACAATCAACAACTTTTGTGGAAGAATCGACTTAACCTTTTCTTCTAATCTTGCGTGGTTAAATGAACGAATTTAATAGTATTTTCAGCTACGAAGATTAGAGAAATCAGCTATTTCTTTGGTAAAACTATCTAAATTTCAGTCAACTACTTCACTTTAGATAAAAAGTCTAAACCATTTTTTTCAGTGTAGTGGTCACCAGATAGGGTTTTTGCATTTTAGATGTTTTTGGACCATAATGGTCATACCTGCCCTTACCTCCGGCCTTCCATTACAAGTTTATTGGCAAACAAAATTTTCCTCAACAAATGACTTATCACCATCTGGAGATTACACAAATATAATCGGTTCCTTGTTGATCGTATAGGCCCATCAGAAACTCCACGTTAATTTCCATGCCGAGACATCTGGGAGGCTAGTTTTGCCTATAGGGGAAGAAATGCTTCTGGAGCAGAGCAGGTATTGCACGGGATGCTATTGTGCGAATCATATTGAAAGGATTAAAGCGCCCAGCAGTGCAACTCACGCTCTACTCCAAATTAAATTTTATTACAAGTTTAGGCAAAACTACATTCCCTGCTCAAGTTATTCGTGATTTCCCTTTAGAATGAATTATCCGCCTCCTGTGGTTCTTAAGGAATTCACCCGTTGATGTAAACTTACTTAGTCGAGGTTCTCTATACCAGGCGACACTGCAAATTTGAAGGTAACGCGCTCTGAGGATTAATTCAGTGCCAGCAGGTATTACGAATGCTCGACTGTTTTACAACTTTCACGTAATAATGCCAAACTGGGTCAAGTGGTCACTCTAGGTAAGACACAACTTTGGAAAGAGCATCTCACCGTTAGGTGGTTTTTGAAATCCCTAATTAAAGATAATATTTTTCTACTTGTTTTTGCTATGAAAGCTTGGAACAGTTAATTGGTAAACATACATTTGCGCATTGTACATTGAGTACGGTTCCGAAACGCACATGTTGTCCATTCTGATCCTCTAACTGCGATTTTACGAATAAGAAATGATCTCCGGAACTTTTCATTTACGAAAGTTATTGATGATCCGCAAAACCGCAGTTATAGGATCAGAATGGACAACATGTTGTGGGAACATATGCGACCGGTGCGCTTCAGAAACGCACCCATTGTGGAGGTTTGAAAACCAAAAATGAATCAACACAAATTCATATAGAAACAAGACTTTTACTGTTTTAATGTTCCTTTTGAATGATTGTGTATAAGTTAATGCCCACCTAAAAGCAATATTGTTTAACCCTCTCCCGTAAGCGGACATCTCCCGTGGCGGTACGAAAATGCTGGAACCGTCAGTGTCCACGGGAGCTTTTACTGTACTTACCCTTAAAAAGAACAAGCAACGGATATACATATACACATATGGCCAAAAAAAATAAGTACACCCATACGAATATTTCTTATCACCCTGTAGCCAAAGTTATTTGAGTAAATAAAATCATATGGAAAGATTTAAATACTTAATTGGTGAGGAATCAAATAATATGTAAATTAGCATATTTTAATAAATAACAGCTTGCATCTACCTTGAAAAAGTACGAACTGACTGAACGGCTGGACAAACTAATAAGTACATGTCAGTTAATTTGATTAAACTGGTTTTAATTAAAATATTATGTTCTGATTTTCAAGAATTTGATTTATTTTATTATTTAAAAGTAAATGATCCATTCTTTTGAAAAAAAAAAAAAGGTTTTTATACCTCTGGTGAAGAATTACTCTTAAGTTGCCATACATCCATATATCCAGTTACTTCCAGGAAATTCCGTATTTGGTCCGTTTTGTGAAAACTTTGTTTCTAGTTCATTGATTCAAGTCTCCCTAAACATTCTGGATTCAATTTGTTACTAGAGCAACGTGAAAAGCCACTCGATTTGGTTGAAGCGGATCGTTGACCAGTTTGTGAGGTATGGTTAGGGTTAATATCCTGCTAAAAACCCCATTTAAAGTGTATGGGCTCATCAGTAAAATATTCTGGGACTATCAACTAACATTTCTTATATGGAAATCGCCTCATAGTAACGGTTATTAGGTACATTTGAACGAAACCAAACTATGAAAATTAAGCCATCGACTAAGTTTTTTCCGACTTCATGGGAAATAGCCAGTTAATGTACCGTATGTCATATTATTTTTTTCCTGAATGAAGAATATTACGATAAGAGTAGTTTCCAATCAAATTTATTACGATTTCATAAATAAAACAAAATATTCTGTTAGTTTTCATTGTTCGGTCTGGAACAAGAAGAACTATCCATACAAAATTTTCTTGTACTGTCAACACTTTTTGACATCGCCATGGAAAGTTCGAAACTTTTTACGAAAACTGCTTTACTTCTTGTATTCTCCGATTAACTTTTCAAAAGGATTCTCTATTTTCAATATTTACCGCGAAAATCATCAGTCAAGCCAAGGGAACTTTTCTCGCCATAGTGATACTGAGATCGACAGTTATCCTTAATGCCCTTACATGGACCTATTTGACGCATTTGAGACTGTTTTTATTTAGTTTAATGAATTACACCGTAAATACAATGTTTAGCTGGTTTATTTCGTTAATGAGAGAATAATTTTTCCGCTATTTCAAATTTTCGGACTCTAAACGTCTTTTTTCGTACCTACCATGCGTTTTTCGCCCCTTAAGAATTTTTGTTTGTTTTTAATTTAACGCTTGTTGCATACAGCAATGAATAAAAAAACAAATCCTTACGGAAAATAGTAAGTTGTTGTCAAAAAATTAAAAAACCGATGGTGTACTTATTATTTTGTCCAAGCTGAAAACCCACTTCAAAGCTAATATCGGGAGGGACTAAGATAATAGGGGGATGCCATTTAGTTTTTCGGTTCCGTTGGCATTGTTGTATCCTAATTGTTGTAATGGCTATCTATTTGGAGTAATTAAATTTGCAAATTTGGCATAAAATAGTACATGAGGGGTGTACTTATTTTTTTGGCCATATGTGTATATATGCAGCTTTGGCAGGCATGCGAATTTGAAATATATAAAAAGAACGAAAATTTATTCTATATTTTGGGCACAATGTACTGCTTCAAGCATGTTTGAAGTGTGATTATAGATTGCTAAAATGACGCAAAAGTTACAACTGCCGTTTTTTAGGCATCAAAAAGAAAAGGATTTCAACTAATTTCAAAAGAACAGAAGTTTTCTATGTATAGGATAGCTCAGGAAAACATTCATAGAAGACGAAAATTGGAACTAATTAATATTTTGTGTTACGCTTTCTGTTTTGAAATATTTGACGACTTTAACGACTTTCTAGTGACGTCACCCCAATTTCACATATAGATGGCCAAAAACGCGGTTTATGCATTTACTTATTTAGACCCACAACCTTTAATTTTTGTGGAATTTGTTTCTGGAATTTATATGTGTCTGTATACGGCAACTCATTACAAATGCATCAGCGGGGAAGCAAATCTAAAATCAAAATGAAATTCACAGCTATGTTCGTATAATTAACCGAAATATTCGAGATTATCAACTTTACAAGTCCCACGAAAACGTCGCATACGTTCCAACTGCCATACGGCGAAAGTTTATCTCGTTCGCCGTAAGCTTGCAAGCTGTCGCGCAAACTTTGAATCATTGGGTGAGGTTATAAAACACAACGTTGCGCAACGTTTTGCGCAACGTTTCAAATCAACCGGCCGTTACGGATCAGAAACTTCTCCCTACAAACAGATCCTCTAAGCGCCCCCTTGCGAGGCATAGCTTGATTGATTGGCAGAAATTTACAATCTGCCGTCGAACCGTGCATTTCCGCCCTCATTTATTTATTAAACTATTTATAATCAAAATAAAATGTATCTGCATCTCGTTTAAAACTGGAAATTTTAATTTTCGAGCAAAACGTATCAGCTGTGATGTGTCAATTGTCACATTTGTCACTTTCCGAGAGATGGCGATGGGAACACCAAGTCTGATCCGGATCTATGCGTTTACAGAACACAATAGGAAACGTTTCGGAAAACGCGAAACGTTACGCGAACGTTGTGTCTTATAACCTCACCCATTCGCTTGCGGCGTGCTGCCACAATACACAAAACAGTGCGCGACGTTTTTTGCGTTTCTTTGCCTTTGACATCGGCGAAGTGAAAATAAAATTGCAGCACACACGAACGTGTCGTCGTTTATTCGCGGATCGAGAAAACGGGACACCGACCGACCAAGTGTATGTGAGTGGAAAATCTTCGTCCGTTTTTGTGTCGTTTTTCGTACGTAAAAATTGATTAAACGCGACAAACGACGTGCGAGCAAGGAGCGATTTGTTGTAAGTGTCCGGGCGTACCGTGTTTTGTGTGACCGCGTCGAACTATGAACTCGGAAAATTGTGAAGAAATTTGAGTGTTATCCTGTGCTGTGTGTGTTGTGTGTGAAAGTTCCAGTGGAGGAAAAAAAAGTTTTCATCAGCAGCCCGTAGCCGAGAAAGTGTCAGCAGCAAGATGGCGGATCTGGAAGCAGTTTTGGCCGATGTTAGCTACTTGATGGCTATGGAAAAGTCCAAATGCACTCCGGCGGCACGAGCCAGCAAGAAGATCATCTTACCGGATCCCAGGTGGGCGCCTCCGATACGTTATTACAAGCCGAGCTCGGCCGAGTTCGTGCTGTATTGTACAAGGCCTGCAGCAGGACGAAAGTCGGGTATTGGCCGTCAAACGGCCGTAGACCCAGGCAACGTCCGGTAGTAGGCTGTCTTGAATCTGTCATTCCGTGCGCTAGGGTCGCTCCCCGATTTGTTTATTTTCTTTTGCGTTGGACTACGGTGCCGTGATGCCCCCCGTTCGGGTAGTGGAGTGAGTGGGTGGCATGCGGGTGGATCCGCTCGTTCACTGACCATTATTTTTGTTTTTGTGTTGTTTTCACGCGAAAGTGAGATTAATCGGGGACAGGGACGGTGGTATCTGGAACCTGTCAGCTGGCAAGGTGGGAGCCACATTTGTTCATCCCTTCTCCCCACAGTATTGGGAGTGCATTGTTCCGGAATGATTCACTGACCGTTCATTGTTCGGTGGCAAAGGTTTCCGCTCGATGCAGGTGATAATGCATCCTTGGTCGATGTGTGTCCTTGCTACTTCCTACTGCCGACCACTTTCACCCCAAGAAGCTAATCTTCATCCACCCCCACACACAAAGGACTGACTCGTCGTTTTATTGTCGTCGTCCCAAGTCGATCGTAAACAAAACAGTGAAATGCTCTGGCGAATTAATGAGCCGTGAAGTGTTTGGGAATAATGGGAGCGGATAGTTTTTCGACAGCAATAGCTCATCACCACCGTCTGTCCGTCCATCGTTCCGCCAAAATGGCTCCCTGGCCCTGATTTTCTCCAATCGGCCAGCGGTCGTCGTCACACGCCCGTCTTCCCAACCCATTCGCACTCCTATATCGCGTCCCGAGCCAAACTCGCAACTAGATGCCATCATCTCCCCGTACGCTCCCTCCAATCCCCGTCCATTGGTCGGGCGGCAAGTATGTGCCCCGAACGTTTTGGATTATCTCTGGACAATGTTTTTCCACTTCCACTCATCGACTTCAATAAAGTATTTTACTTTATCGCAACGAGGAGATTTTTTATTGCACTCTAAACGTTCATTTGCTACTCGCGGTCTAAATATAGAATGCCGATGCCGAGACCATTAAGATAATGGTCCGCAGCGAATTATCGCACCTGGGTTCATTGCATTGCGCGCCTCATTACGATTAGGCAAACAGCGAAATTCCGTTAGGAATCGACGTCGACTGTGGCGGATGAGTTTTGATTCGCTGCCCACGGAACGGATGTAATGGCTCTGACATTCACGGTGTGGTGGATTCTTAGAAGACTCCTTCGAACGATGTCGAAGTCTGTTGTTGGTGATGCATCAAGGTGGAAGTGGTTGGTGACAAGGTGTCGAGACGGAAGTTATTTCCGCCCCATGACGAGTTCCACTGATTACTCGATTTGTCTTGGATTTATTCCATGGGGAAAAAATTGGCTCATTTGCTTAAGAGTGTAGGTAGTTTTGTGCGAGGGATTGGTCATTCTGGGAATGTCAAGGAATGCAATTAAAATTATGTAAGAGAGCTGAAAACACAATTAACTTTGGGGAGTCTGTCTTTTCCCTTCGTTGTGGCATCGATGCGAAAATGGAAAGAATTTACACACTGACTGATTAAGCTCTATTAAAATTGGTATGACCCTTTAACCTATGGTATCATCTCCAACATTGAATTATTCTTCTGGAGGGCATTGCCATCCTCACATGCCAGTAGGATTTAAAAATTTTCCTCCCCTGGATATTTGGAATTTGCACCCCATCAGTAAGTGCTTATACTAATTGTGGAAATCTTGACTTATCGTTCCATTCTATACACCAACTGTGGTGCATTTCTGTAGTATTTTGGCATAGCAAGTTACCAGCACTATTGTAACTACGCGGAACTTTGTCTGTTGGAGAAGAAGAGCCCGCAGGGGGAGAAATATTGAGATATTCAGTTTTGGAAATATAAAATTGGAATATTTGCATCTATAGCTCAGTGGGTAAAGTGTTCATGTCGTGACATGAAGGTCGAAGGTTCGAGTCCCGATTGGGTCGAATTTGTTTTCCCACAATTTTCTCAAGTTGAGGTATTTTTTCACAAAGCTATATACAGTGCGTACTCGATAATCCGGACTAATGAAAACCGGGGTCGATCCGGACTACAGAGGAATTCGGACTAGTGGAAGCCTTAAATTTGCTCTAAATTTCGAGGAAATGGACGATTTTAATCACATTGTTCGAAGAATCTGTGGTCTATTTTCGAAGAATTTCACTCTGTTATTCTAGATTTTGTTGTTTCCAAGAACAAAGAAAAATGTTGTTTTTATTTCGGACGATAATATTACTGTTATTATGGAAAAAAAAGTCATATTCGGATTAGAGAAGCTCTTGAAATTCGGACTACAGACTGTACAATGCTATCTTTGAGGTGATCCGGATTACTGGAAATTCAAGGTTTCGAGGCTTCGGATTATCGAGTACGCACTGTAGTTAATTTTCACTAAAGTTAAAGTAGTCTAAAACTTGCCACCTTCATGCGATTTGAATGGTCCTTTTTTCAAAAAGAGACTGTATCCTACTTCCTGGCATGCAGTTTTGTCGAACTTTTACTAAATAAATTCAGACCACCTGAGGGCCTTCCCCTTAGGAACAATCTCTCGGTATCACTTAGTTGGAATTTCTTCGGTTATTTATCGTTTAGCCATCATCCCTATTTGCAAACTTTCGTCTTGCCTCTGCAATTGTGAGATCTCTGTGAATGCTGCAGATGATGATGAGGCGACCACCGTAGAATTTTACCTCAAACCCACGCTTTAACATGCAGTTTTTCGGCTTTATCACTTTTGTCAACACCAGATTTAGCCTCTATGGCATCCCTGGGCAGTAGACAAATTGCCGCCCTCCGCCACTGGTTAAGCTTGAAAGCAGTAAAAGTCACATTGTGTGGAAAACTTAAGTGAGCGTATTTGATTATGAAGATTTCATTTTTTAGAAAATATGTTGGCTCCAGGAACGTAGCTAGGGGAGGGGTCCGGACTTCTACAATTTTTTTTTCACAATGATATGAAACCTTAAAGGTACACCCATTTCAATCGGTTGTACATTTTCTTCAAAATCCGTTCAGAATGTTTTTATACATCTTGCTCGTAGAGTGAAACGGTATAAAAGCCGCTATAAAAGCTACGGGGCTGAAATTTTGCACACATACTTAAATATGTAGTCTAAGAAAATGGGGCCAAAATATGGCCATCGAACAGCAAAAATCCTACATCGGAAATTCTTTTGGATTATTGTTGGGGATGATCCCTAGATTATGGCATTAAAAGTCCCAACCGATTGGGGGGTCCGCGACCTTAAAAAGGGGGGGGATATATATATAAACTTTGCAATGATATATAACACATAGTCTAAGAAAATTGGACCAAAATATGGCCATCGAACGGCAAAAATCCTACATCGGAAATTTTTTTTGATTATGGTTGGGGATGGTCCCGAGATGATGGCATAGAAAGTCACAACCGATCGGGGGTCCGCAACCTTAAAAAAAGGGGGGAAAAGGGGGCCTTCTTTTGTTTTTTTTTTGCGATTATTTCAAAAACGGTAAGAGATACAGAAAAATTGTCTGAGGACGAAAAAACCTACACAAAATTATCGTTGCAATGATATATAACACATTAGAGTTTAATTGAATATTTCGGCGTTAGAATAGAATATAAATTAGAATATTTTCATTTTAGACCTTTTTTAAAAGCTCCATAACTTTTAAAAGAATGTTAGAGGGGATTCACACTATGGACAGGATTTACTAAAACCACTAAATTAATCGAGTCGAAACCCGCCTACTAGATTAAATCGTATGTCAATTAATTCAAAATGCTTCGTAAAATGTACTTGCATTATTCAAATTGCAGTACAATATGGTACAACTGTTAACTAAATCTAGGATTTAGTAAATCTTGTCGATAGTCTGAATCGCCCCTTAGTTCAGCCGTAAAATTTTGTACAAGTATTCACAACAAGTTTAAGATAATTTTAACGTAAACACTGAGTCGCTCCGTTCAAGGACCCCCATTATCCCCCCATTTAAATTTGTCAAAACGGCATGTCCATAACTCCTCCCAAAATTGGAGCAGAGTGCTAAATTTTGGTTTGTTGCGATTGGAGGTCGTAGTCACCCCACCCACCAAAAATCAGCTCATTCGGATAAAAACTAAGGGTCCCTCCCATACAAAGTGACCCATGCCAACTTTGTTCTACAGTTTATAAATTGAGTAGTACGTAGAACAAACTCCTGATGTCGCTCCGGTCAACGACCACCATTAGGGGCATTCGGTAGCTCAGTGGCAGAGATGTCACTCTATCTCTGAGTTGCCGGTGCGTGGGTTCGAATCCCACTGTGACCCATGGATGTTTGTGTTGTCCATAAAATGCTCCTACGGCAGCCGGTTCTTCGATGTAAATCGTCCCGGAGCTACCCGTTGTTAAAACGGCCAAGACCCCCTTCGATTCAAGAGAAAAAAAATCTTGAATCGCTACAACAACAACAACCACCATTATCCCCCCATTGGAATTTGTCAAAACGGCATGTCCATAATTCCCCCCCCCCCCCCCAATCAGCTCATTCGGATAAAAACTAAGGGTACCTTGCATACAAAGTGACCCATCAGGAGTTTGTTCTACGTCCTACTCATTTTATAAACTGTAGAACAAAGTTTTCTCGTGTCACTTTGTATGGGAGGTACCCTTTGTTTTTATCTGAATCCCCTTTCCCCCTTTTTTAAAGGATGCGGATCGCCAATCGGTTGGGACTTTTAATGCCATAATCTAAGGACCATCCCCAACCATAATCCAAAAAAAATTCCGATGTAGGATTTTTGCCGACCGAATATGCCATTTTTCTTAGACTATATGTTGCAGGCTGTTTGTATGTTTGAATCGCTAAAGTCGGACCATGGGGTCATGGGGCTGCCATCCAATCCAACTGCTTAAATTGAGTTCTTCTAAGAAAAACTTGTCTATTTTTGCTCCAATTTCTACCAAACCTGACACAAATGTGTTTTAAGTGATGCCACACAACATATGTATGTAAAAATGGATAGAATGGGACCATGGTGCCATGGAGCTGCCATACAAACCCAACCCCCAAATCAGATTCTTCTAAGAATTTTTTTTTGTGTACCAATTTTAACTCTAATGTACATACTTCCATTCTTGCCAAAAAAAAACATGTAAAAGTGGATAGAATCGCAACGCTAGGTCATAGTGCTGCTGTACAAATCGTCTCCCATTTTGGTATAATTTCGCTAGGAGGTAGGTAAAAAAAGGCTCAAAATACCTTTTCTAGAAAAGAAAAACATTAAAATTTATTTGCACGAAGCACTAATCTAGGGACGCGGGAGCGTCCCGCCCGTCAAACAAAAACGAAGAAATTTTAACAAATCAAAAATGAGCATCGACTAAGACAATATTTACCCGACGGAACAAGTACGGGTTTTTGGACCTCTCGTCGAATCTAGGGATTTGCTCTCTTTTCCCATTGATAGAGTCTGTCCCGAAGGTGGCATACGTTATCATTTCCTCCGATCCGTGCAGTAGAAAAAAAGATACAGCGAAAAAACTGAAAAAAATTCGTAGAGTTTCTCGCTTAAGTCTTTTTATATGTTTTGAAGGAAGCATTTTGCAAAAGTCGGGGATAGGCCCGAAAAATGCCTAGAAAAGAATCGTATAGTTGTGATTTGGCAGGACTGTTTAGAACAATCCCTTGTATATGTGCTGCCAAGTTTTCAGTTTTAGAGCGTATGCAAGGGCGGGGGCAAGGGTTCAAAATTCCTGTTTAATTCGTCTCATATACGAGTACATATTAATAAAATATTGGATGAACAAATAACATCCCGATGATGAAAGCTTCCAGCAAAAACCAGCGCGGTAGCGGTTCACACAACACACACACCACACGAATTAACAAGTTCGCCGTGGTGTACCGCGGCGGAAACTATTTCGTATATTATGACACGTACCGCTACCGAACTAGTAGTCTGGCTGGTCTAGCGGTTAGTGCGCGCACCTTCGGTGCACAGGGTCATGAGTTTGAATCTCACCATGGATCATGGTGTTTTTCGAACTCACGAGCTTGTAACGGACTATGATCTCACTCAGATGTTAAACGAGTACCCATTTATGAGGATAAATAACACTGCTGAGCGTGATGCTGATCTCATTACCTCAACACAAAGCAGATAAGATCTTAGAAATAGGATGTCACCTTAGTCCAATGCTGGATTGTCGCGCCTGTTATTTATTTTTACCGCTACCGAACTGCGCTGGTTTGGTGGAAGCTTAAATATGGCGCTGGGGCAACTAACCGATTTTGATAGATTAACGGTGCATTCTATTGTGTTCAAACCAGAGTTACATGATGAAGGCTTTTGGAAAATCGATTTTTCAAGGAATTCTGAGAGTTAATTCTTATAAAATTTGGTATGTACATTTATTCTTGTAATTCCACTGGGTTTAATCCTGTTGTGGTTGGGAAAAAAGGCGCTCTTAGTGATATAGTGACTGAAACACAAACTGGTCCTAATACCTATAGCTATCTCTGATTCCTGATGGTATGAAACCACTAACTAACGAGCATAACGTAACGTAACGATACAACGACGATGAAGATCAAAAAGCCAAAATTAGTAGATAGAGGTATTTTAAGAGGGAGAATGATGGAACCTGGATATAAGGACAGTCTTGGGTCTGCAGTAACGGGAATCGTGTCTTAACCGTTTGGTGTTGATAGGCCCAATTTGGAACTTTGGAAATATGGATGTAATTTGAATCACATATTGAGCATACAGTGAGGCTTAATGATACCATTAAAAATTAGATTTAAAATTAGGATGAATGTTAGGGTTCGGGATAGAGATGGAGTAAAGGTTTAGACTAAAGTTAGGTCTAAGGTTAAAGTCAAAATGAAATTTATGTTAAATGGATAGGGTTAAAGTTATAGTTAGGTCGCAGTTGATGTTATTAGGGTTAAATGTAAGGATATGGTTTGTGTTAAGGTTGAGTTTGAGGTTTAGTCTTAGGCCAAGGTTAAGGTAAAAGTTAGGGTTAACATGTTTATGCATTAAGCTTAATGTGATGTATAAAGATACCAAGGTTTGCAAGGTTACAGGGGCCATCAGGGTTTCCAAGGTTACTAAGGGCTTCCAAGATCACCAAAGTTATCAAGTGTACTATGGCTTCTAAGGTTACCAAGGTTTAAGGTTACCAAAGAGACAAATGTTAGCAAGGGGTTTTGTAAAAAGGGGCACGTTGGGGTATATAAGCACAAAAAACGATTTGGGTTAAAAGCTTTTTAGATCTATTGCACCAACCATGAACTTTGTAAAAGGCTGAAGTTTCAAAATTGTGATAAATAAATAACCAGTAAATTAACATGGCTTACAAAAACAACAATGAACATTGCGGTCGGTTTATCGCAACATTCATCCTCCCACCCGTAACATTTAACCAATGGTTTTCGTATTAGCTCATGCTTTTTCGTGTTAGAGCGCGTCACATCTGTAACAATTCTTCCGGGTTACATTGGTCAGAGTACGATACATTACTGAGTTTATCTGGGTTATGTTGTTATTGTATTCCCATGTAGCTACCCTACATTAACCTACACCCGAGCACCATAAAACACGCCTATTATAATTATTGTTCTCAAACAAATTCGTGACAATAGGTCAATGAATATCGTCTTCATTATTTATTGATATGTTTGATCGATTTTTTAAATCGAAAACTGCAAAAAATATATGATATCTCACAAAAACAACTATGTTGTAAAAGGTTTCCGCCAAAGAAAAAGTCGTCAGCATCAAAAAGGATTGATATAAATACAATCCCGCCAAAATACTCGCATCTTGTCTCAGTGATACGCATATTCAAAAGTATGTAATTGAATTAGTTAATAGCTTCTTCCATCAAACCAGCGCGGTGCGGTAGCCGTAAGCGTCAGAAATAATGTTCGCCTCGGTAGACTACGCCGAATTCGCCAATTCGTGTGGTGTGTGTTTTGTGAACCGCGTACCGCTCCTGTGCTGGTTTGGTGGATCAAATTTCTTTCAACGCTATTTGTCGGGGAACTTGAATAAGGTTAGTAACAGAATAAAATCAATCTTATGAACATTATGAAAGAACTTTATTGTATAAGCCTAGTACTGACATCGAGAGTGAAATTTTCGTCCGCTGCGATTTTTTCAATGAAAATGTATTCCTACTGTCGTGGAATATGTGGGGAATGCTGGGGAATAATTTTTCTCGGCCATTTTATGTATTTTTTCCGATTTCCCGGTTATTTCATCGTAAAATGTCAAATGACCGGGGAATCGAAAAATAATACATAAAATGGCCGACGAGAATTATGGAACCAGTCTCGGATTGTAGCTTATGGAATTCCCCACCCTTTGTGACATATTCCACGACAGTAAGTATGCATTTTTATTCATAAAATCGCAACGAGAAAAATTTCACTCTCGATCTTTATTCAGCCCTATAGATAAAAAGAAAAATGTGTTCTTTACGAAGAAAAGCATAATAAGGTAATAAAACGCATTTTTATTTTCTGCAAGGCTAGAAGCTTCAAAATGAAATCTGATCAAGAAAAGGACATAGAAGCAAATAGTACCCTCGACCAGCTCCACTACGGAATATGGCTACTTTCCGAAAGAAATTTTTTTTTTTAAATAAATTCCGCAAATCTGCATTTAATGCATAGATGGAATGCAGGATGATGTAGGAAAGGCCTATACTATGTACCCCTAAGGCTGATGCCGGTTCTTCGATGTAAATCGCCCCAGAGCTACCCGTTGTCACACCGACCAAGACCTGCCAAAATCACCTTCGATTCAAGAGAGAAAAAATATATCTTGAGTCGCTACAACAGCAACAAGTCACATTATGTAGAAATGGATGAAATCGAAGAATGGCATCATTTCATGCCATTTTTTTCTATTGTTAAATTGGAGAGTTGAAATGCAAGCGGAGCGAGGTGAAACCTCACAGCTTATTTACACATAAATTTGTCCAAAACTTTGGAGAAATTAGGGGAACACTGAATTTTCCCCTGAGCCAATCTTTTTTTCAAGTTTTCGAGAATTATCCTATACATAGATACTGCAAAATGGTCTATGAGAAATTCGTGACGGCTCCAGATATAATGGAAGAAGTTCTCATTGAAGCATGCCTCATAAAGAGAGTTTGTGGGGTCAAAGGTTTAAATGGACAATTTTGTTGGAGTGTATCCATAACCCTTATCAAAAAGTAGCCTTCGACTTATTTGTTGTTCATCATTTATTTATTTATTATTATTAAAAACATTCAACTTTCATATTCATACATAAGCAAGTTAATTCCAGAGTTTAAGCTCAGCTAGGCTTCTTCATTACTAGAATAACATCGTAGTTTCCTATCTCTTTCATATGCAATATATGTACTTTCGCCAATCTGTACACATATGCCAATTACCACAAATCAATTCTCACAACAAACTAATCCCTGAAATCAGATTCACTTCTCAAGATGCCTTTTTTTCGAACAAATTACACACTCTACAACACATTTGAGCATTTGCAGTCAAGATGAATGATACAAAAGATTCAAGTGCCATTGTCACTCCTTTTCCATTAAAAATGCAATGACTCCGATGTGTTTGGATGTAAGCGAAAGGAATTGTTTGTTTCCTCGTAAACTTAGCCCAAATGGGAATTTCGTATTCAGGCAACTGAGAAACGAAAAGGAAAAAAAACTTAAAATATCTTGCCCCATCTTTTAAGAAACAAGCCACGTGCGGTTTAGTGTTGGTTTAGTGTCATGAATGTGACCTTCTCAATGTATACAACAATGTCGTACCCGTTGATGTCACATCAAAATGTTTTCGAGACACGTCGTTCTCTCTGTGCAATGGCAATACACTCGTTTATTTGTATATTTTTGTGCATGCTAAACATTCAGATTATTGTACGACGTTAGTTTGTGTTTTTAGCTTTCATGTATTGTCATTGCGTCGATAAGCGACACTGCATATTGTAAGCTAATTAGCCAAAGCCAATGGGAAGATTGAATTTAATTTATTATTATATGCATGCATTGCATTATAGCGAGTTGTATTGTCTATGGACAATCTAGCATGCAGCAGCACATAATACTTGAAATGCCCAAACCGAAGTCCATCCGTCTCGTCATCATGACAACTCGGTATAGCAACGAGTAATTAAATTGAGCTTGAGCTCCACTTGAAATAACTGGCTGGGAAATTTGAAAATGCATATATGGGGGCCTTTCCGCGGGAACAATACACCTCGCGCGGGTATACGAATATTTCGTTTAGTGCTCGTATGATGAAGTCTCTTGAAAAATCACTCATACTATGCCAGGCGGCTCTTCAACTATATACGGAAAACGATCTTATCGCAAAAGTGATTAGGGCGAGTGTAGTGGGCTGGAAAAAAAATAAAGGGGCAAAAAGCACGCCATACTAAATTTACCATTAGAATTCGACAATGCATTCCACTTAAATTCTTGCCCGGCGAGTGTTCCAAGTGTTCTGACAGGAAATAGATTTATTCAAGTATTTCCGAAAGAACGTTTAGTCGACCGGGAAACACGCAAAGGAGCTGAGGGCTATGTTCTTTCGCGTACAATGTCGGTAACGCTTAATAAACTACAATTTGTTTTAAAAGAAGTTTTAAAGACCGACTCTTGTTCATTATGAATGACTAAGGATTGGGACGTGAATAAACGATATCTTAAATTCCTATAATCGACGTGATAGAAAAAGAGACCGAGATTCTAATCGTTCTTATGGCACGATGAAAGTATGTACAGAACAGACCGAGAAGGACCAGAAAAGCCGAAATATTCAACTTAAAGTTTTTTAGAGGAAATAGAGGGTTGGTTAGTCCGATCTGGTAAGTACAATTGCATTTTTTATGGTCACTTTGTAAAAAAAAGGTAGGGGACCTCTGGTTCGAACAACTTCAGTTTCTATTAATTTCAGGAATGTAAGTCGCAACTGTAGGTATTGACCGACATTTGGTGGGGTAGGTAGTAATCCCACCAAAATTTCAATATTTCCGCAGAATGTTCTTGGTTTTACGGAGCTAGATAAGTGGTTCCCAACTCACAAATAGCTGCGGACCACTTTGATTGAACATGAATCACTACAGACCACCATATTTTTTAATGAAAGGAATTTGGCTATTTTTATTTTACAAGGTTTACACTTTCTTATTATTTTTTAATTACAATAAAGTGGACAACTTTTGGCAAAAATGGTTGAAAACATCAGAAGAAAACACCACATTCCTTCTCTGTGACCGCTTCGTATTGAAATTATTTTAAGCAGACTTCTCCCGAACCACGCGCAACCGTTCAGTCGAACCACGCTCAAAAAATCACGAACCGTCAGCAGATTGGTTTTCTTTTACGTGGTACGGCGAACACCGCGCTAAGTTGGGCCGGTTTTTTTTTATAGAGGTGGGGAAATCTTGCATAGATATACTGCCATTGCAGTTATGCTGGATTCCTACCAGCTAAAACCAGACCACCTCTCTCGCCTCAACCCCCGTGGAACCACCTTTCAGTATTACTTCGCGGGGGTGGGCTATGGCTAATTAGCCTTCAGACTGATTTGCTGACTTCCGTCTGCAGGTCCTTATGGATATTACACACGAACTCCGTCACTGCTTCCCAATTGCGTTCTTTGTCCAACATACATATAACCACATTTTGTGGACTTAATACTTGGTCCACCTCCGCATTTAAATGCAGCCGGCCGTTTGATATCTTGGACACTCAAAAAACACATGCCTTGCGTCCTCTTGTACTCCCTTGCACATAGGGCAATCGGGCGAGTTGTCTAACTTGAAGCGACACAAGTATTGTCGGTATCCTCCGTGACCCGTCAAGAATTGAGTCAAGTAGTGGTTCACTTCTCCGTGTTTGCGCCGAACCCATTTTGCTATATTGGGGATCAGATAGTGCGTCCACCTGCCGGTTGAGGCTTCATCCCATCGCCGTTGCCATTGTCTCAGGCTTTCCTAACTTTTCCGTAACTCTAACTCTGTCGAGCTTTCATTACGGCGACCACGGTTGAGTCTGCTTGTTTCCTCGACAAGAATTCCCATTGGCATCATTCCAGCCACGACGTATGCCGCTTCATGCGAGGTTGTTCTGTAAGCAGAGCTTACTCTCAATGCGCACCTACGGTATACCGAGTTCAATTTTTGCGCGTTCCCAGAGGTGTCGACTGAGTTAGCCCAAACGGGTGAGGAGTATAATAGTATGGATGTAACCACCCTAGCCAGGAGCTGTCTTTTGGTAGATCTTGGGCCTCCTATATTGGGCATAATCCTTGCTAAAGCTACGGTGGCTACTGCTGCCTTCTCCGTAACGTACCTGGATATGTTCTGCATAATTTAGTTTAGAGTCGATCATGATCCCCAAATACCTAACCGCCGCTTTTGTATTAATGATGTTGCTACCAACTCCAATGTTCAGCGAGCACCTTTTTCTGCGCTTGCTGATCAAAACAGCCTCTGTTTTTTTTCAGCAAGCTCTAGGCCGACTGATAGTAACCAGAGCTTTATGGTCGTAATCGCTTCGCTCGCGTAAACCTCAACGTACTCCGGCTTCTTTGCTATCACAACCACTGCGATGTCGTCTGCAAACCCCACTACAGTCACTCCTCTAGGCATTTGTTGTTCCAGGATGCCATTGTACATAATGATCCAGAGCAATGGGCCGAGGACTGATCCCTGTGGAACTCCTGCAGTTACCTTATATTCCCGAGGTCCATCACCCGCTTTTGGCCCTATTTTCTTCATTACCACCCTATACGCCATTCCCCACGGATTTATGTCTGTATCGTCACAAAGTTGCATGAAACATATTTTTTGCTCCTTCTGATCGCTAGTTTTAAAGCTTTTCGAGCATTCTTGTAGGATTCTACAAGGGCATCACGAGCAATAACCTGAGTCGTTCGCTGGCACTTACGTCTCGCCTTTAGACAGTTTCGCCTGAGACCCGCTATTTCTTCTGACCACCAGTAATTTTCGTTCTTTTTTCCAGATGAACGTTTTCGGGGCATAGAGGCGTCACAAGCCTCTGTAAGCTGTTCAGTGATCTGACCTGTTCTCTGCTTCGCATGACCTTCGATAGGCCCACTTTGAAGGAGCACTTCCTTGAAAACTGTTTCGTCAAATCTCTTTGTAGACCACCCAACGAATCGGGTATTGCTCATTGGTCGATGCACCCTGCACCTTACCGTAAACAGAATCGCTTGATGGTCACTATGAGTATAAAGGTCACTAACTTGCCACTCCATTGCAGGTGCCAGTGAGTAACTGACGAATGTTAGATCAATGATGGATCCCCCGTTTCTTCTTGTGAAGGTGTTTCTAGCCCCTGTGTTCATAAGAACAATATCCATCCTCGAGAACGCATCCAAAAGTGCACGACCACGCCTATTCGTCACTCGGCTTCCCCATTCAGTGGCCCACGCGAAGTTGGGCCGGCTAACCTAAAGCCTACAATGCAACATATCATCAAGTAACTTAGTACCGACTTTTGCCCATTTGTTCAAGAGTTTTCCCCTCAAATATTATAACATTTTCTTCGTCTGAACAATAGTTTACACGTATATTGCATGTTATAATATTTCCTTTTGAATACATTTAAGTTTTAAGATTAATAACCCTGGAAACGGGCCCACCGGCCTGAAATTTATTGTTTACTGCAAAAACCTATTGTTTTTAATTTTCGCGAACCTTTTACCTTTGGAGGCAACACAAAATCACTACATATATTTCTCCCTCTTCTTTCGGAAGGGCAGTCATACAAGCCGAACACGACGTATAGTGATTCCTTACTGGGGAGGTGTCTGCCATAAGCGATCGTGTAAAGCCTCGGAGGTGGCGGCTTAGCATGACCCGAACATCGAAGGGGCTAATTAGGGAGAATGACCCTGGCAAAATGCCTATACGCGCCTACACTTAGCTAGTTTGTGGATTGATGACCTCACGGCCCGAGTCAAATTGCTGACTAGTATGCTGAAGGACCCCCATCAGGACGTGAAAAACAGCGCTACCTATAGCTGATGGGTAGTCACAGGTCAAACGAACCTGGGATATTTACGTCTGAATTCAGCGTGAGGCTTAACCTTTAACTGAGCCAAAGGAAGATCACAAGTAGTCCCCATTATATCTCGCAGACCACTTACGGGTCTGTCACGGACCACCTTCCTTTCGCGAACCATTTGTTGGGAAACAGTGAGCTAGATGAATATGACTTTCCTCAAGAAGTGGTTACAGTTTTGGTGACCCAAGTGCTAGGTGACTCAGAGGTTTGAAGACCCCATTGTGTGATCAAACCAAGATACCATCATGGGGATATTAGAGTCTCGGAAATCTACTGCGGGCATGACAACGTCTTAGAGACTGCTGTCTGGGAAGTGTGAGGCTGACAGTCCTGCGGCAGTTAAATCTCTCTATGTGAAGAATCGAAGCCATCCCTAGTCCGCAAACAGTTTATTTGGCTCTGAACAAAAGGTCCGCTAACCTGCTTTGGCTGACAATTGTTTTTGTTCTTCTTTGATGTCTCACTACAGCAAAGCTAAATCTATATTGACTTAATTTCCTCAAAATTATAAATATGTACATATTCGTGTACCCAGAACACATTTCTTTTGCAATGTTCTGTTTTATTGATTTTATCCGCTTTATCGCATTAACTCTAAACAAGTTCCAATTTGATCCCGGACTTTGAATATATAGTACAGCGCTGCACACAGGCAGATAGATTGTTTAATTAAAATTATTTATCTTATCCAATCATCAATAAGACGATGGCTTATTTACAAATAGAAGATGGAAGCACTTACGGCCACTCGTCAATTAACTGGGCTCCTCTTCTCTCTCTTTCTCTTTCTGTGTATAGCACACTAATTTTTCGTAACATGTAGACACGTACATCCATACATACTGTATTTCCATCAGCATGCTGAATCATAACGAATGTTTCCACGTCCTCTCGCGGCCCGAATTTCGTCGTCTTCGTCCGTTTTTTTCCTCGCTTTCGTGAAAGTCATCGTCGTATCGTTTATTTATTAAACTCGTGTTCTTCTGTAAACTTTTGACTTTGCGAATTGATGTTAAGAGCCGAATATTTCAACGTTACGTAAATAAATTACACAAAAGTGAAAATTTATACATGATCCTCCTACGTTACATGTGTGTATGAAATGAATTTTTTTCCGCGACGCATATGAGGCAGGGCTGTATGGACAAGCGAGTTATATATGTTTAAATGGATGGATTAGTACATGCACACTTCCATTGTTCGAATTTGTAAAATTCATTAAAAGCGACAAGGGTTATTGTTTAGTTCTGCTTGGATGAACTTGCAACTCACTCGAAAAAAAATAAACAATATTGAAATTTCGGACATTTTGTCAATTATCATCCCATATTTTAGTAAAATATACCGGTGAGGGGAAAAGAGCTCTTTGTAATTTAATTTTTAATTTAGTTAGTTGGCAGTCGGTAAATTTTAAAGTATGTAATTTATCTCTGGGCCTGTATACACGGAGAGAAAAAATGTAGTGAAAGGCATTAAAACTGTAATAAAAACCATTGCATTTGTAATGATTTTTTACCCTACTGCAACTGATGTAAAAGTTATTACCTCTGTTGAAAAATGTCATTGCGCTGTAATAAAATTAACAATTTTGATAATAAAATTTGCCAGGAAGATAATTTGGCGATAATAGAAAAAATACAAAAATGGTAAAAATAGAAAAAGGAAAAAATAAAAAATATTTTTTCCTTTTTCTATTTTTACCTTTTTTATTTTTTACTTCTATTTTATTCTTAACTTTCTTTTTCCCTATTTTAACTTTACCTTTTTACAATTTGCTTCTACTGGGAATTGAACCGGGGACCTATCGTTTCGTAGTCCTACGTCCTACACCTAAGCTATCTAAGATTACAAGTCATGCGAATAAATTAGTCGTTTTATTTTTTGACAGTTTCATAATTATTACGCGTTCTTGTTAATTTCATGTACGAAATGATGAAAACTATTACACCATGCTATAATAGTTATTACAGACTGTGGTGAAAATTACCTCAAACTAACTATCCATATAAATATCATGCAATGATTTTTGTCATTACACTGCAATCATTTTTACAATATGCCAACACCAGTAAAAACAAATGAATTGTAATCAATTTCACTACATTTTAATAACTTTCACTAAAAATTTAGTGAAATTGTATGTTGTGAATTTCATTGTATGATTTTGTTGAATTCATTGCACATTTTTCTCTCCGTGTATGAATATCAAAATTGCCTTATATCAGTTCAAGGGTATTTTGCATAATCCTGTGGCTCCTCAAGAATGTTGTTGAAACTATCAAAATGCATTTCTCTAAGTCTATGTTATATTTTTCAACCCGATGAATCGACACGGCTAGCTGTTCCGGGTTTGTCTATATAACCTGAAAAATATACATTGCACTGAACCAAATCGCCTGCTAAAGTAAAGAAAATATGGCTAAAAACAAGAAAAAAGGCAACAAAAAACAGCCAAGTAATATTTCAGAAATAATTTCAGAGACACTACTGACTAATCCACTACAAGGCTTCAATATAAGCTAAAACTATAATAAAGCTTTTCCATGAGCTTTACATGGAAAATGTAAAAACAAAGGCCCATTCTCTCGTAGATCTTATAGAATGGTTAGTCTTATCGCCCAGAGAAGACACACACAATATTCAAAAAGCTTCTCCATTATATTGAATTGGTTTTTTGTTAATTTTGCCTAGTTATGTTATCTTTTGCTTATTTACGCTGTTGGATGAAAGTGCGCAATGATTTTCTCAATCTAAGATGATGGCTTAAACAAGCACAATATGGCGTAGCTATGCAAAATAAACAAAAATTCCATTCAACACAATGGAAAAGCTTTCTAAATATGGTGTGTGTCTTCTCTACGCGATAAGACTAATCAGCCGGCAGGTATGACTGAATTTAAATTGTAAGAAAACGACCGGACGGGTAAAATTCCACGACAAGAACCATCGTATGATCATTTCACACTATCCGATCAAAACACGGACCGGCGAACAATAATCACACAGCAAGTATGTATAAATGTTGCCATGCACTCTCCAAAGTTAGTGTACAATGAAGTGACGAGTCGACAAGATTAAAATGCAAGTAAAACACGCGCTAATTGTCGTCGCAGAACGCCTGAACTATCGGTAGATGCAATCGTCTTATCGATCGTACGATTCTTACGAAAGAAAAAAAATCGTGTCACGATTTTTTTCTTTCGTAAGACGCGTTCTTACAATGTGAAATGGACAATGCTTGTCTGCTGGCCACTACAAAAGCTCTCTTGTCTTGCAAGTTTACCCGTCCGGTTTCGTCTTACAATCTGAAATCAGCCAATAAGAGCTATCAGAAACCCGGCCAAAATCTATTAATAAGAATTTGTTTGAGAATAATAGTTTATGCTTCAATCTACTTACTTACTGTGTCTCAAAACAAGGTCTTGAAAATAGGATGAATCCAAGAAAAAATTTTCTAATTTTGAGAAATTTTGTTGAAATTTGTGAATTTTGCAAATGAGAAAAGAGTTTCTTAATTGTAGATATTCCAAATTTCCTCAGTATACTGTACGAAATAAAGGTCATAGGTCAACCAGGTCAATGGCAGCCACCGGTTAAAAATCAGGGGTTGGCTTTCGATTGATGAAAAACTACTTATTTTAGAAACGTATTTGTGTTTTGTCATTTAATTTATATGTAGAGAATAAGCGAAAACACAATATGTACAGTAAAATCTTCCATAACCGACACCTCCTATCGGACACCTATATTAACCTATGACAGTAAGCCTGGTTCCGGGCACCAACTGCTTACTCTCTATAAAACTGGTCTCAATTAAACGGACGCCTCCCTTATCCGGACGCAGACAAGCATTTGTAGTCATTTTGATGGAATTTAACTCCTTGACCGGAATCAGAGGAAAAAGATGAATTAATTCGTCATCAGATGAAAAATAATTCTTCAGTCGGGAAACTACTTTGAAAATTGACAAAACTCAATCCGCGGCGATTCTTAAGAATAAAGAACATTTCTTAGAGGTCTTAGGTTAAATATCGTCAATTCATGCACCTCCGAGGACAGAAGCAAATTGGGTCAATGCATTGCATTTGTTCAGTAAATATAGAACAAACAAGATTTCTGAGATTTCTGACCCATGATGTCAATTGCGACTGACTTAAATCTAACGAACTTTCCACCACCAAGCAGATGGTTGGAGAAACTAAAAAAAAAGCCACATCTCCGGGGAAAAAGCTGATCTCAATGCGGAGAATGTTCCGGAGTTAATTAGCAAATTGCCCAATATTTTGAAAGATTAAGCTCCAGGTTCTGTCTACTGGTTTATTTTTTAAAGCGCTAGCTACAAAAACGTTCTCGTTCAGAGGTGAAGTGTGTTGACGGCAAATTAGCCAAAAGAAAGTAAATGGCAACTTTGCAAAACTGCTTTAAGAAACTTTTGGGAACAATTACCTATTACACTTGATTTGATGTATAAATGGCTCACTTCATGAAGAAATCAAACGCCGTAATAAAAATGTGATGTTTTTTTCCGATAATGCGGGATGTCATCCGAAAAAACTGAACCTCCCTTATTCAAGATTCTTGTTGTTAGCACCAAATATGTAAAACCTTTGCGTGACAACCAAAACTATCTAAAAACATCCAGCCAGGAACTAGAAAAAGCCAATATAGCTTTTCCTTCTAACTAATGCAAAATAATAGCCAGAACAGACAACTGCCGCTATATTCTCGCTAATGCAAAGCATTGTACGAGAGTACGCTAATAAATAGGCAATGTACTCTTCTCAACTGCACTCTTCGTACTCATGCAAAATGGTATGTCACAAGAGGCTGACTAACACATAAATGCAATTCTATTTCTCGGCTGTGAGTAACGATGAGGCCTTTGGAAAAGGGATTCAAGCCAAAATACGAATCATGTTGTTAGCAGGAAAGGTTCTTTATACGAGGCACAGAGAATTTATTAATAAAATTGAGAGATTTTCGGATCGACTCCAAAAAGATTGAAGCGCACAAAAAAAATCAAAAATTACACTTGAAAGCAAATCGTTAAACAAAGAAAGTCAAATTCCTTTGAACAGTACTATGTAAACAGCAGTGATTAAGCTGAATTAACGTTTCTGTACTGATTGAACCTGTGTTTTGTTAGGTGTCAACCCTTCGACCAGGGTATACTAAGGAATTTCATCTCTTTTTATCGGTCGATAAACCTGAAGCACATCGTATCCAACATTGACACTTGTCCGCCGGAATATTCTAAGAAAATCAATGATTTGGATGCAGTTTGTTTAATATAGACAGCTTTGGAAAAAGTTACATTACAACAATCAAAATCTGTTTCCGTAAAGCAGGGTTTGCAGAACAAACTCGTGAGAAATAATTTATTATTATAAGGAGGATGAGATCCCGTTTACAGAATGCAGGAATATGATGGGAGATATGCGCAAAATCGATGCTACTAACGTGGAAATTGAAGACTTTATTCTTATTGATGAACCAATTTGTATTCGTAATGTGAAGAAGAAGACACGGTCAGTTTGACTTTAGAAACAGATGAAAACGAAGAGGGTTCTGGAGAAGGAAAATTGCAACCAAAGTTTAATATTAATAGGTGATGTGATGCTTTTTCCTGTAAAAAAAAATATTTGCTTGGCAAGAAAAATTGTTCAAAAACCGTCTATTCCAACCCCCTTGTTCTTCTAAAAAACAGCTTGCGTACAAGTCCGAAACACAGTGGGACATTTTCATGTTTTTCGTGACGATTTGCTTTTCGAATTTGACTCTAAGTTGATCGTGAGTTGAACCTAAGTTGAAAGTTACACTTTTTGGGTCGTTCAACAAAAGTTGAACGTGAGTTGAACCTAAGTTGAAAGTTACACTTTTTGGGTCGTTCAACAAAAGTTGAACGAAATTTGAACGTGAGTTGAACCTAAGTTGAAAGTTACACTTTTTGGGTCGTTCGACAAAAGTTGAACGTGAGTTGAACCTAAGTTGAAAGTAACACTTTTTGGGTCGTTCAACAAAAGTTGAACCTAAGTTGAAAGTAACACTTTTTGGGTCGTTCAACAAAAGTTGAACCTAAGTTAAAAGTTACACTTTTTGGGTCGTTCAACAAAAGTTGAACGAAAGTTGAACGTGAGTTGAACCTAAGTTGAAAGTTGAATTCGAGTTGAATTCAAGTTGAACCCAAGTTGAAACCAAGTTGAACTCAAGTTGAACGTAAATTGAACCCAAGCCCAACCTCTGTTGAACCTTGAATGGCACCCGACACTCACAGGGTACTTACTACCTTCTTCTTCTTCCTTGCCTCGTTCTTTATACCGCTCCATGGTTTTGCGTTGCTCGACCTGCAGTGTAGTACTTACTACCTGTAATGCCAAAAACGTAACGCTTTTTCGTTGTGATTTTCGTGAAGCTTTTCGAATTTATGTGCCAGAGTCAAGACATAAAAATGTCAAAACATTTTTTACACCAATTTCATAAAACCTTGTATGTATTAATGTGTTTATCGAAACAAAAAAATACAAATGGAATCGTACTATGGGACCAAATTTCAAAAACCTTTAGTTAATCGTATTACGAAAGTTTATTTGTCGTGCTCTGTGGCCGTGATCGTTGGTCGCCACTCTGTGAAATAGACACTCATAGAGAAACGAGTTTCCAAACTCGGCAAGACTCGTCGCAAGTTTATAATTCAGAAGAAGATGATAAGAAATATTCTTATCGTAGAATAATAAACTAACAATGCGACTAGGAAGTGGTATGGCTGACAACCGTATCACACTCCGAATTCATTTGTCTTTGTAACGTTGATGAACTACACACGGTAGTCATCAACGCACCATGCTCCACTAGGAGTTACGTAATCGAGAGAGATTACGAAAGTTTATTACAGAATATGACTTTTAAAATATTGCAGAATGTCTGGATCACTACAGCGGCTTCGGGATTATCCGTGAGAACTTATATTTATAATTTCAAAAATGTACTTCAAGAACATTAAAAACTTAAGACAAGAAGCGAAAACGTGAAAAGTACATGATCTTCAAGTAACCACTTTAATTACATGATTTGCAACAAATTTTGAACAGATGATAAAAAATTGTTTATCCATGTCGCCGAAAACATTGGGAAGCAAAATCGATAGATTAAATTAATTTCAGCAGAAAGGTGGCTAAAAGTGACTATCAGTTGTTTGTGATATGGTTTTAAACAAACTCATCACGAGGTGGGCCGATGCGGCCCGCGGGCTGCGAGTTTGACACGTCTGCATTATAACAACTAGGATACAAGAATGCTAAGGGACCCGACAAAGAAATGGCCCTCCCGTATTTTCTCAGTGCCGGCCGGAATAACTTTGAAGTATGTACATAATAAACTTGGCCAAAATAATAAGTACGCCATCGTTTTATATATTTTAACAGGTTCTGACTTTTCGTAAGGACCTTTTTTCGTCTTTCTTCGGTCCAGACCCAGTTAAAACCGGCGGAATATTCAGGTTTAGTGACGAGATCATAATAAAGGACTCATATCGAAGTATTCTTCGCCTAAAAAAAAAATAATTTGATCTACGCTACATCAAAGGACTATTACCAATGGAGGCGAACAGTTCATGGTCTATGGGTTTGTTTTCCTAAGTTGGTGTATTTCAACTGCATCTAATAATCGTTACTGTGAGACATTTCCAGTATAAGAAAACATATCGCATTATGCTTAAGAATCTATACCAGTTAAGTGGGCATCTCAGCAGGATAATCATCATAACCAAACCTCATAAGCTGGTCAAGGATTAGTTTCATCAAAATGGTGTGTCATTTTTTCTTTGCCGTTTATCGAATTTGGATTCATTCGAACATTTTTGAGGAGAATAAAATCAAAGAATTGAATAAATGTGTACTACAATAATGACACAATTATGGGAGTTTTCTTGAAGTGACTTGATATACGGTATCATTTTGACCATACCGTCAGATTATCTCCAGTAAGCCAACAAGAGCGGAACTTTTTCTGGAAAATAATCAACAAAAAGATGAGAAATAATAAAAGAAGTCAAAAATTATTGTCAAATCGGAGCATAATGTTTGAATTAAAACTAGTTTTAGTTGAAATGTACTTATTATTTTGTCTAGCGATTTTTGGTCCTCTCATTCATACGGTTATAAGGAAAGTGAAAGCTGTTATTTATTTGAAATGGTTAATTTTCATATTATTTAAATATTCTCCAGTTAAGTAACAAAATATGAAAAAAAAAACATTTTATTTACTTAAATAACTAACTTGACTTAGTTAAGAAAAAAATGTATGAGTGTACTTATTTTTCTAGGCAATATGTTTATTTTTCCCCGTTATTGCAACCGATCAAAGAGTTTGATAGCCTACCAGACGTACAACATTTTGCTGTACAGTACAGCATTTCAACCCGTCGTACAGCACTGAGAAATGTACAGCATTCCGAATGTCACTACAGAATAAGCTCCTTGGTGAGGCCTGTGATCTGACTTGCCTGCTTTCAAGGTGTGGAGTTTGACCCCTGTACCCCTTACGATCGATATTTAGCGAGATAAACGCACTTTTATGTTTGGCAACCGTTCATTTCCGATACCTCATGAACCCTTCCCAATCTCTGAAATTTCGCACACACTTGTAGAGCTACTTGGCGCTCATATTTTCTCCAAATTTCACGGCCCACCTATCTGGGTTCGGAAGTTACAGCTGCCCAAAACGCACTTGTGTGTTTTCTGATCGAAAATTGTCCGTAACTTGGCAATTCTTGAGCGGAATTTTGAAATTTGGCAATCATGTTAGGCACCGTACTGGCCATATGTGGTGAACACTTCAAAGCTCTAGCTGCCAAGGTTGAGAAGTTCAGCTGTCGAAAGATGCGATTTTAATTAATTTTCCCTATCACAAAACGATGAAAAAATCAGCCACTGTACTCGATCCGATTCCTTTATCAGCCTCCATAGGAAAATGCATATTAAAGAAAGAACTCGACATGAGTTTTAGATAGTTTTTTTTCCTACTACATTGCTTTAGAATCCATTTAAAAGGGTATTAAGAGCCCAGGGGACCAGCGTGGCATCATCAATGTAACGACGGAAAAATGCATACTCTCCTTCAGGAATAATGCTACCAGATTTAGGTAATATTTTGACCTCTGGCTCCTTGAGGTTCACTTTAATTCTGTGGCTCGGCCTTCGCTCCACTCAGATCTTGCATTGTTTTTCGCGCATTAGGGAATTCGCCAACTTTTTTTGACGCTGTGCTGATGCCAAATAGGTGCGAGCGTAGCGAGCGGTGAGCTTGTGGAAGCCAGTTCGTAAGATTTAAACCCCTGGTTCGTCCATATGTTTATTCAGATCCTGTGGCTCTCTATTCGCTTCCCTCAGACCTCGTTCTGTCGCGCTTTTCATAGTTAGCCAACGTCCTTGAAACCAGCACTGGTGGGAAGCGGATGAGGTTTAGTATGCAGGTGCGATCGCAGCTGAGTCGGTGGAAGGCCATTCGTAACATTTAGACCTTTGGCTCGTCCTTACGTTTACTTAAATTCTGTAGCTAGCCTTGCAATTGGTAAGATTAGCCCTGATGCTTAGGTTTACTTGAATCTTGTCTGTCACTCTTTTCAGAACTCACCCACATTCGTGCAACGTAGCGCTGCTGGGAAATAGGATAGGACGAGCGCAGCGAGCGGTGAGCCAATGAAACGCAACTCACAAAACTTAGACCTCTGGCTCGTCCATACTTTTACCCAGATCCTGTGGGTCATCCTTTGCTTCGCTCATACCTCGCTCTGTCTGTCACGTTTTTCATAATTCTGACGCTGATGGGAACCGTATAAGGCGAGGTGGGAGCGAAGCGAGCGGTGAGTTGTGTGAAGGCAATTGGTAAAATGTATACTTTTGGTTCGTCCATAAGTTTACCCAGATCCCGTCGCACGCTCTTCGCTTCGTTCAGACCTTACCCTGTCCGTCGCGCTTTTTAGAATTTGGCAACATTTTTACGACGCAATGCTGCTGCGAAGAGAAGTAGGGCGTGGAATTTAAACCAATGACTCTTCCGTTTGATTACTAAGATAATGTAGCTTGTCCTTCGCTTAGCGTAGACCTTGCTATGCCCGTCGCGCATTACACAATTTTTGCTTACGCAAATCTTGGGCCTAGAAGTATGTCTGAGGATTTGCCTGAAACCCGAATTGCCTAAGTATTTGTACAGCATTGGGCCTTCGGAAGTCTGGTCACCTTAGCCTATGCACTAGATTTCAATCTGCTGAAAATGTTTGTAAATAAAATTTGTTTCTGAAAGTTGCCTGGAAGGCGGTAGCCCGGTCAATCGGTAAACCGTGTTTCGCCCTGTAATCTTACTTGTTCGCGTTATCGCAATTTTTGTTTCTTTGGCGGGCGAGACGGTCCCGCGTCTCTTGATAAAAATTACTAGAATATCTATTTTTTTCAGTGTAACGTTTTAACGGTAATGTGTACTGAAAGGTAGTGTGTATAAGAAATTGGTAAAATGCTGAAAACCAAAACGGAGCTACATTCGGTCAAAATTTTTTTAATATGATCCGCTCTATTTTCATCATTTAGATGGTTGAATGAAAATGCAAAGAGAATACATAAGTATTCATTCATCAACTCTACTTAAAGCGTACATGTTTTGCAAAATAAAAATGCCAATAGTCAACATTCACTTTATTTCCCTTTTTGGATACTTGATGTCCTCATTCGTTTCATTAAATTGTACCGTGTCGTCGTAATAAGCTCGTACACACATGATCCTCGGTTGCATTGCAACTGCCAATATTACAAATTACTTTCAGTAAATATATTTTTCCACACAATTTATCTCCTGCTAAATAGCATTCGCTGAAATTTTGATTATACATATACCTCACGAATAGTATGCAATATTCATTGACTCAATATAATCTCCCCGAAAAAAAAAGTAAAATCGTATTAACAAACACAGTATGTACATATTATGTGGGTTACACACATTATTATGACCATATAGTGGGGGTGTGCCTGATGTACTCTGCTATACAGGGTGTCCCGCATTGGATGGTCAATACTGTAAGGGTTGATAGCGCAACTTGTTTCAGCAAGAAAATTACCAATAAAATCGGAATTTTTTTTACCGTTACCTTGTTATCGCTCTTTTTGTGAAAGTCATCAAAAATCGTGACTTGTCACGCAAAATCGTAATTTGCAGCACTCCTGATGACTTAATCCAAGATTTGATTTCAGTTTCAGAAACTACATAAAATTTCAGAAAAACTGAAGTTTTTCCTGATGCCAACATTATCGGCACTTTCAAGATACAGTTACTCAAACTTAATAGAAATTTTAAAATAGATTTTTCATCGAAAATTTAAACAGTATTTTCATAACGGTGCTTTATACGTACAACTCTGCAAAGTTGATAAAAGTTGCTTCAACAAGTTGGCTTTCCAACGATATATCACTTTTCATATTTACATTGCGGGATTTTAGAATTACACATATTGGATATAAAAAAACAAGGTAATTATTTTCTTATCGGATTATTTAAACTGAAATTTTATTCATTTATTTTTTATATTTGACTATCGCAATTTTGAAAATTTGTTAAATAAAAATTAAAATAAAGTTTTGAATATGAGAAAGAACCAATAAACTAAAAATATTAACTAATGATTATATGGGTCTGTTTTATGAATTGGAACAATGCTGCTGGAATTGGCCTCCTCCATTTTGTATGCAGACTCGACACCTTCGGCGCATGGAAGAAACGTCCCGAAGGATTTCAGGAGGGGTTTCCTTGATGTTGTCACAAGCATCATTAATTCGCTACAGCAGCTGTTCCCGGGAGGTAATCGGCACGGAATAGACATTGCTTTTTAAGTTACCCCATAAATGAAAATCTAGGGGAGTAAGGTCGGGACTTCTCGCAGGCCATGCAACTGTCCCAAATCTGCCAATCCACTTTCCGGGAAATTCGTTTTCCAAATATTCTTTGATAGGTCTCGCATTATGAGCGGGCATCCGTCTATCTGCCATAAATAGCAAATATTAAATTTTAACCGTTATAAGTACCGTTGCATTTGCCAAACAATGTACCAAATTTCAAATATCTTACAGTTCTGGTCAAAATAATGTAGCGAGATTCTATCCCGAATTATAATTGCCTTTGTATGTCTTTTTTCGAGTCAAGGTAAAATTGTTAACGATTCCACTGAAGCCATGACTTTTACCATTCAGTGCGTGTTTACCTAAATTTCTGCAATGTAAATAAGAAAAGTGATATACCGTTGGAAAGCCAACATATTGAAGCAACTTTTATCAACTTTGCAGAGTGACAAGTCGCGATTTTCGATGACTTCCACAAAAAGAGCGATAACAAGGTAACGGTAAAAAAAAATTCCGATTGTATTGGTAATTTTCTTGCTGAAACAAGTTGCGCTATCAACCCTTACAGTATTGACCACCCAATGCGGGACACCCTGTATATGCTACTCCTCGTTATCTCTCAACGAACAGAGCAAACATACATAACTTTTTTCTGTGGCCACTCGGGAATATGTATACGAGGTCGTGCTATTAATAATTAAACTGCCCACCTTGATTGTTCAATCATGAAGTGTTCTCTTGTCATGTTAACAGCAGCATGATTCTGTGAATATGCTGCAAAACATGTTGATGATGAGATGACTATATATACCAAAAAGGAACAAAAAAAGGAAACTCTTTTACATAAACGCGCGGTCAATTTGCATACGGCTTGACGTTGGTATGGCATCGTATAACAAATTTATTGTGGCTGTGATAACGTGGGACAAATTTGATTGCGGATTAATGGCAAAAAAAAAATATAGTTGATATCATTTCATTTATCGAATTTTTCCATTAGTGGTAGATTGAATGAGGAGCCTATTAAATTTGCTACTTGGAATGAAAACTGCTACTGTGTTGATCAAAAATGGAAGTCTCAGCCTGCGATACCATTAAATTAGTTATACATCTTTCCTAGCGATGTGAGAGGCTATAGAGGCGCAGAACTCACGGAATCAATTTACAAAGCTGGTGAATGACCTGTAGGGCAGTCTCAAACTAGATTCTCTTCTGAATTTGCGAAGTTCCATTCTAGGCAATAAACTTAGCGCCATTCTCGTGGAATTATAAATAAATAAACTCCACGCCATATTCCATTTACAAAAGTCTCCCGAAACCCGAAAAAACCCCTGACCCACAAACGATTCTCCGGAAGCCGATTATTACTAAGTGTAATTTTCATTTCACGACGTCAGTGATAATGATAATAAATATTCTGCTCTTTTTTGTATACCTTCTAAAAGTCAACAACATTTCGTATACTAACTAAAACACAGACACAGAAAAAACCGCGAAGCGATTCACATTTTTATGAATGAGTATGAATGGGTCGTTAATGTGTCAACCTACTCAATTCAAATATCGAGTCGACTGACTGAATCGAATGTGTTTCTTTCTTCCTAAAGCGTATATAATGGGAATTAATAACTTAATTTCGCCAATATAATCATCAAATGGTTTGTTCGAAATTTGATAAGCAACACTTTAATAAAATTTTATGGTCCATTAAAATGTTTGGCTTTTTCTGCGCTTTTTTTTTGTTTCTTTATCTTTTTTGACTGCGGTTGGCCATTTTAATAATATACATTGAATATATTGAAATCACATTTCACTTCTGGTTGAGTTTATTATAAATTCCGACCTCAGCATGTTGGACGTATAGAGGATGATTAATAATACTCAACAAATTCGATATTAATATTTATGATGTGTTTGTATATGGATATTATAGAAATTAGCCATGTCGGATACAACAAGGAGTTTTATTGGATTATTCCGTCAGGAGAGGGATATGTCAAGAAGTTTAAAATGTCAAGTTATGGCTTTCGGATGTGGCAGACGATGCTATAGGTTATGATAATATTGAATTGGGGAAAGTGCTCTCATGCTAATACGAGTATATACATAACAAAAATAAGCAGATGGGTATTCAAGGTGGTTGATTTATCGAGCATTATCTCGTGTTATGAGAACAATGATAAATAAATGAAGATAATTGCCAGGTTGGAAGAAAGCCATGGTAAAATAAAGCAACCGCCAGCAAGGTCAATTTGATTAATTGTTTTATTAGGGACCTATTTTCTGGGGCTTTTAGCTCAATATCATAATCGGAGACGACTCTTTCACTTATCATAATAATTATATTCTCTGCAACAGTGATTCTCAAACATATTGTGGCCACCGATTCCACATACTCCCACAGCTAGATTCATGAACAACAAACAAATTATCAGCTTTCTGTGGCCCGATTCCGCTGCAAAAAGCAAAGATATACGAAGTGAAGGTTCATTTAGGGAGTATCGGATAGTATCACTCTTTTAGCCAATCGTACCTCGGCCGGCCCCATGGCTTAGTGATACGATTCCGTCCATTTATACATATGTCTTGTGATCTGCTTTTGGAGGTTGAGCTTCTATGGTAACCTCATGACCCCAAAGCATAATTTCCACAAGCCTGTATCTTGTTTTGTCGATAGTGGTGCATATTATGAGAGTTTTGATTAAGATTCCATTCAGTTTTCCATAGAAGAGCCTGCTTTTGAGGGTGGGTCTTCCATGACTGCTCCATTAACCTTACCCCATAATCTGATTGTTAGGCAATGTTCGGTTAATGTATGCCAGTAAGGGTGTTTACTAGGCATTAAATTGTAACGACCGATTTTCTTGATAAAGTTCACTACAAAATAAATGGAACGTTAAGACTTAATTTGCAGACAATGCGTCTATCTAGGGACGCGGGAGCGTCCCGCCCGCCAAAGAAAGAGGAAAAAATTTGAACAAATGCAAAGTGAGAAGCGACCAAGTCTACACGACGGAACAAGTACGGGTTTTCGGACCTCTGTAGCTCGGACTCTGGTTGGCCCTGAGTGTTCAAATTTGGTAGGCGTTGTCACTCACGCCGTCTTACCAAGTGTAGCAAATTTCATGAAGATACGATGAAAAATACCGCCGGAGTTATAAGAGTTTGAAAATCGCATTTTTTCGAAAATCTTGTTCTCGTTGTTCTTGTTGTTCATTGACAGGGCTACAACCTTGTAGAGAGCATCTCGGGATCCGCTCTCTTTTCCCATAGATAGAGTATGTCGCGAGGGTGTGCATAGGCTAACATTTGCTCCGATCCGTGCAGTAGGAAAAAAGATACAGCAAAAAATGTGAAACTGGATAGAGTGTCTGGCTTGTCTTTTCATATGTTTCAAAGGAAATATTTTGCAAAAGTCGGGAATGAGTACGAAAAATGCTTGGAATAGAATCGTAAAATATTGTGATTTGGTATAATTGTTTAGACTTTAGAACAATCCCTTTTATATGTACTCCAAAGTTTTTAAGGGTAGAGCATCTGGAAGAGTAGGGGCAAGAGGTAAAAGTTCCTGTTTTGGTTCGTTTTATATACGAGCACGTATACATTCGATATTAATATAATATTGCATGAGCATATAGTGCGGTGCATACATTGCGATCTTTCTTGTAAGTACCACTCGGTTTGAACCTGCAGTGGAGGTGGAACCTGGATGTAAAAACATTCTTGCGTCTGCAGTAACGGTGTCTTCACCCTTTGGTAGGCCCAATTTGAAACTTAGGAAGTATGGATGTAATTTATATCACAATAGGGTAACAGATAGGGTTGAAGTTATTGTTAAGTCGCAGTTAGTGTTATTATTATGGTTAAATTTAAGGACAATGCCTGCGTTGGGGTTATCATTAAGTTTAATGTGATGTATAAAGATATTAAGGCTACCAAGGTTACCAAGGGCTTCCAAGGTCACCAAAGTTATCAAGTGTCCTATGGTCACTAGGGTTACCAGGGCGACTAATGTTACCAAGGGATCTAAGGTTACTAAGAGGGTAATTATTATTATTATTCTCAAACAAATTCGTGATTAAAGGGCAATGAATATGGTCTTAACTTCAATAAATTGAACGCATTCAATATCATTTATTGATATGTTGTCTATTTTGTAAATTAAAAACTGCAAAAAATATGATATCTCACAAAAACAACTCTGTTGTAAAAGGTTTCCGCCAAAGAAAAAGTCGTCAGCCGCAAAAAGGATTGATATAAATACAATCCCGCCAATGTACATAATACATACTCGCATCTTGTCTCAAGGATACGGATATTCAAAAGTGATTGAATTAGTTAATAGCTTCCACCAAACCTACGCGGTGCGGTACCCGTCAGAATCTACGAAATGATTTTCGCCGTGGTAGACCACGCTGATTTTGCCAATTCGGGTGGTGTGTGTGTTGTGTATAACGCGTACCGCTCCTGCGCTTGTTTGGCGGAAGGTGGGTTTGTATGGCAGCCCCATGACCCCATTGTCCGATTTGATCCATTCTTACATATGTCTTGTGTCATCAACAGAATTACATTTGTGTAAAATTTGGTTGAAATTGGTGCACAAATAAAAACGTTTTTTTTTTAGAAGTACCTAATTTGGGAGGTTTGGTTTGTATGGCAGCCCCATGACCCCATGGTCCGATTTGATCCATTCTTACATATGTTTCGTGTTCTGAAGAGAAACACATTTGTAAGAAATTTTGTTGAAATTAGAACACAAATAAAAACGTTTTTCTTAGAAGAACCTAATTTGGGGAGTTGGGTTTGTATGGCAGCCCCATGAACCCTTTGTCCGATTTTACCGATTCAAAAATACAAACTGCCTGCAGCAAAAAGAAGCATTTGTGCAAAATTTCAGCTTCATAGCTTTTAAATTGGCCGAGTAAAACGCGTCGCAACAGACGGACACACAGACGGATACTTTTTACATAATATGGTCGTTACATATATGGTCAATGCGTTACAAACTTCATGACAAAGTTAATATACCCTTTCACTCTATGAGTGAAAATATTTTCCGCTAATTTTTTCAATGAAAATACATGCTGTCGTGGAACATCTCGGGAACGCTGGGGAATGATGAACTCATCCAATGGCCGAAGAATTTAATCTTAATACACAAAATGGCAGAAAAAGGAAAATGGTGAAGTCATCTTTGGATTTTATTTTTCCATGAATTGAAAAAATTGCATCGGAAAATATTCCGATTTCACTTTTGCTTCCGGGTCATAAAACCTGCGATCAGATGTGTATTTTATCGGTTAGGTCAGGGGTTCCCAAACTAACGTATTGCTCTTTATGAGTTCATAATCTTTTTGTGACGACCCTCTCAAGGGAAACTTTTGGGTGTTGTTTTAGAAGAGATTATCCTTGTTACACCACTTTCAATTTTGGAATTTCCTGTAGAATTCCCTTAAACATCAACAGACTTGTGTGTTTTTAAGGCTTTCGACATGGCGGCTTTCGTTAGTCACCTCTGGATTTGATTTTAAAGTGTGTGTCTTATCCGTTTTTCAATCGATATTGTATGAGTGTGGTACCTCCAGCCTTAGATTAGGCATTCGTAAATGCGTAGTTCTTATTCTGTTAAACAGCTGAATATTTTAGAGCAGCGATTCCCAAACTGTGGGCGTGACAATTTAAGAAGGCGGCGTGAGTACGGTTGCAAAGAATGAAACGGGCAGAGTGTGTTTTTACAATTGTATTGTGTATAACTAACAACTCTCAAAACTATTATATCCTATCTTATTTACCTAGATACGTTTTTCTCATTATATATACATAATATAAATACGAAAGACGCATGAACAATTACATAATCCTCATGAAGAAAACATGTGCCTCCCAAATGTGTGACAAAAGATGTACGATCAAGTGTCCTTTATCACTATGAGTCGGACACACACATTTTCAACAAGTACAACCTTTTAATTCCTCTAACAATGAATTGATTTTTATACTAGCTAAGAGCCAAGAGCTAAGACAAAGAAAAGACCAAATAGTTTATGCCGAAATCATTTGATATTGACGTCTAGGCTCGTGCTGAAATAATTTTTATTTTATTTCTTTTTATTTATTAGAATATCTCCTAGCATGACTTTGACGACACTCAGTTGGGAACTCCTGGGTTAGGTTTTTTTTCATGTTAATGTCAAGGCTTTAGGGGACAACTCTTTAATGCAAGCATAGCTTTGGCGGAAGGGAACTTAGGGTAAGGGATCGAGAGGAGGACAACACAAACATCCATGGTCACAGTGGGATTCGAACTCACGCTCCGGCAAATCAGAGATAAAGTGACATCTCTACCACTGAGCCACCGAATGGTATCAAAACCGGATTGAGATTTTATCATTCAGAACCACTCTCAGTACGATTACGATACAACACTAGACTTGGATAAAAAAAAAAAACAACCATTCCTCCACACCGGGCCGCCGCCCGCACTCCAACCATACCAGAATCTTCTGCCGTAGCGTCTAGTTGCCATGACTACATTCCAACCCGGTCCTGTCTTTTCTCCTTTAAAGATTTGCTAAATATGCCACTTCCTTAATACTCCTTTGATCTGCAATTTATCTGATGTTTTCAAATAAGGATCGGACCATGTATAGCTGAAATTTGGTAGGTATGTTGGCAAATATACCTTAGTCCTAAAACTGGGTTTTCGTATTCGTAGAGGTAGGGGAGGTTGTAGAAAATTGCCTATATATGGACAAATTTTGTGATTTTTATCAAATGCTTTCCAGTTAATGATCCCAAAATGAAGTTGTATACAATTTTTTATTGCTGATTAAATTATATATACAACGGTACCTGAATTGCTTGCGTTCATGCTGAACACTGAACATAGGAGTTTAGGTAGATGCAGACCACAAATCCACCATCAATCATCATCACATTATCTCGACTTCGTAGAGCTTGTTTACAAGGAACTTTAAAAAAAATCCCTACTTTGAACAATAAAGTAGAATGGTCAAAACTGTCGTTTGATGAACAACAATGAAACGTATGTCAAATTAAAGCTAGTAAAGAGTACAATATTGTATGTTCCAGTAATATGTAGGTAAACAATGGGAGATCGCAGATATAAGCAATTTTAATTTTGGTCGAAAATTAACAATCTTTCTTGACAAAAAACACAATAAATAAAAAGCGAAGACACCGAAAGACGGGTCAAATAAGTTGAAAAAGCCACTCAACAATTTTAACTATCATCTGGAGTAAACAAAATTAAAATGTGGTGACGTGTTTACAAATTATAGATTTTTAAAGTTATTTTTTTTTTCTAATAAGTAATTTGTTTTTAATTTTAATCTAACTTTCTCGATTTGCTGCACAGAGAATTGCGTTAATAGGAAAAGGACTTTTGTATGGGGACGGGTCTTAATATTTATACCTGCGAGCTTGCAGTATAAGTACTTTATTAGAGTGCAATAAGAAAACTTTTTCCAAAAAAAATCAGCTCAATTTATCCAATTTCAGGATTCTACGGCCGTCTAGATGAGAGTTATGCTGATTTTTACGCAAAAGTTAAGGGGGTAGGTAGGGGATGACTTGGTTTCATTGTATTCATATTTAACACGAAGAAAGAACTTCTTACAAAAAAAAACATAAATGCAAAATTTCAAGTCTCTAGCATCAATTTGTCAAAAGTTATGAAGCAGTAAATATGGTAAAAAGGACGAAATCCCATTGTTTATTGGCCTAAAATTAATATTCTTTACTCTCTAATAGAGATCTTTCATTTGGCACCAATTTCACTGGTGTTCAGTCAACGACCAATTTTCATACAAAAGTGTCCATCCTCCTTTATTATTCTTTAATTTTCTTGGTCATTATTATTGAGTTTCAGTTAATTAAGCATTTTGTTACCCTTTCAGTGCAAACAGAAAATTCGAAAAATATTATAACGGACAAGTCTAACCCAGGAAAAATACGATATTTGATCGGCAAATATTATGTATTTTTTTATTTAGGGCAGATTCTAGATTATCGGAGAAGTGTTTTGGCCGATTATTGGCGATCAGTAGGTTTTTTACCGTTCGGTCTGAGAACCAAATAATCCACAGAACTTGCTTTATCGCCTTCTAGCGAGCGAGCGATCTTAGAGTTACGGGCATGCTCGGAACTCCCCCAAAATACTAGAAGGCAACCTAATTTCATAAACCAATCAAGATAAATGCTTATTACAACGCAGTAATAATTTTGGCCGATCCTAGCTAAAATGGAAGTTCGATTTTTAAAAAGAATGGGACACTTTTACACCTCATTTTATCTAATAGGCTTACAACTTAATAATGAGACTTTTTTTTAGAGATGGCAACACCGATAAACTGATGGTAGTCCATCTTTGACATACATACCATTTGAAGTTTCTATTCATAAGCTGGCAATGTCAGTATAAACATTTCGTGTTGATTGTTGACAACGCATTTACCGGACCATGGAAAGTTTCGAAAATTCACTAAAAAAACAACATTTGCGGGAAGTTTTACTTGGGCATTATTTTGCTAAGAAGACTGAAGCTCAGAGTCATCAATTGCTCGTGGAAGTTTACGGTGACGATGCTTTTTCGCGTGTTTTCGGTGGTTTCATCGGTTCATAAATGATAATTTCGACATTACCGACGAAGAGCGACCTGGCCAGCCAAAAAAGTTTGAAGACGAAGAATTTACGAAATTAATCAAAGAAGATTCGTGCCAAACGCAAAAAGAGTTCACAATTTCGTTGGAAGTGACTCAGCAAGCCAAATCGAAGCGCTTAAAATCACTGGGAATGATCCAAAAGCAAGACCACTGGGTTCCGTACGAGTTGAAGCCAAGAGATGTTGAGAGGCGCTTTTGCATGTGCGAACAACTGCTTCAAAGGCAAAGACGGAAGGGTTAATGACCGGCGATGAAAAGTGGATACATTATGATAACCCAAAGCGAAAGAAATCATGGGGACCGCCCGGGCACCAATCATCATCGACGCCAAATATTCATGGTTCCACGCTTATGCTCTGCATTTGGTGGGACCAGCTTGGTGTTGTGTATTATGAGCTGCTAAAACCAAATGAAACCATTGACGGGCAGCGCTATCGACTGCAATTGATGCGTTTGATTCGAGCATTGCGTCAAAAACGGCCACAATATGCTGAAAGGCACGACAAAATAATTCTTCAGCATGACAATGCTCGCCCTCATGTTGCGCGAGTCGTGAAAACGTACCTGGAAACAACCAAATGGGAAGTGCTACCCCACCCGCCGTATAGCCCTGACATTGCTCCATCTGATTACTATTTGTTCGCTTCGATGACTCATGCGTTGGCTGATCAGCACTTCACTTCATATAAGGATACTAAGAACTGGCTCGATTCATGGATAGCCTCGAAAACCCAAGATTTTTTCCGCGACGGAATTCGTACACTTCCCGAAAGATAGGAGAAAGTTATCGCTGCTGATGGCCAATATTTTGAATAATTTAGTTATATGAATAAATCTATGAATAAATGCCCAAAATTCCAAGAAAAAGTCTCATTATTAAGTTGTAGGCCGGCAAACCCATTTTTCTTCCTTAAAAAACTGTGTGTATAATGAAGCAGGAGAGTTTAAATCCTTTAGAGCGCACTTTGGTAGTACATATGAAAGTATTCCGTTTATTCATCATGGGAATATTCGATGTATCTTTAATGGAAATTTTCCCGTTCAAGTAAAACAAAACAAAATTTGCGTATCCATAGTCACAATATTTTTATTTTCGTAGTTTTTCTGAACATTTAGAATCTGCACTTTTTGTGTGGGATGATCACCCCGATGATCGATTGTATATGAAAGTATTGAAAGAAAAAATAGATCATTTCATTATCATTATAATCTCGCCAATGGGCAAAAACAGGCGGTGTTATGATACGAAAATATATTTTTCCAACTACTTACCAAAACAAAGTACGATGACGCCTAAACATTCGCCAGATGCTCTCTGATCCTATTCACTTTTTTTAGTTAAAGTGTTTATGTAAATAATGTTAGTACGCAAAATCTCCATAAACCATTGGCTCCGCAATTATGGTCGTTGTTTTTTTTTAAACGGAGCAGAACATGTATGTGAATATGTACATATATACATAAATGAATAACATATTGATAGCAGTCATTTTTGTTTTTTTTTTTCTGGTTTTTTTATTTTTTTTTTTATTGTAAAGTAGTTATTTAGAGACTAAAGTGCGAAACAGAACGCTTCCGTACGTTACGTTTCGAAGAGCTCTTGTGCAAAACACCCAGCAATTGAGGATTTTAGATGACACCCCTGTTCAAAATTTCATTCCAAGAAATGAGGCCCATTTCAACATTAAACTGCTGGACAAATTTTCTAAAGTCTTTTCAGCAGATCCACTTTTATGTCCTAACGGTACCGACAACGGTCATCCGGGAAGGATAGCGCCGCAAGTAGCGTTCCATTCCTTGGTAAAAAGCGTTTTAGTTAGACGATTGCACACTGTGTTTTGATGATGCATTAAAGCATACTAACTTCACCTACAGTGAGCGAGTTTCGCCTTCTGTGTCTTGTTGTTCAATGTTTTTTTTTTTTTAATTGTTTCAGTATACTCTGGCAAATTATTATGGATACACACTTGAATAACGCTATCAAATTATCCAAATTTACTTCGAAAATCAATCGTCGATTCGCGTAACTTATAGACGACTTCGTGATTTTTATCGTGCACATGCCCGAAATCATTTTCAAATGTTAATGCCACGTATTGATCTTTGATCGATTAAAAAAAAAGTTTTGATTAAAATCTACTTTTTGTGTTATTTTTTACAATTCCAAGTTCTATCGGGCTTAAAAAAAACATCCATATTATATTGGCTGAAAAAAAAATCTAATAAGGTGCGCGTTCAAGAAAATGGGACCACAGTACAGACACGAGATACTCAATACTAGTCCTCCGGAATTTACTTTTTTACGACGCTTTAAAAATCGTCAGGTCCCTGTTACCCTAGCTAAAGGACGAATCATATGTTTGAACATTTCTGTTCAGTGTACAAAATAAACACATTATTAACTTCAAATATGTGTATGTGTGTACATTACAAATTAAGATCTGCGCGAGCCTGATGCCCCAATGGGATTTGATGGCGAGCGCAGATTTTCAATGTGAGAACGTAACCGTTCCAATTAAAATTGATTAATTGCCAGTCTTCAATTGGTCCGGTCTTTGTGTATAATGTACACTTGAATACGTAAATGTTGATAGCGTAGTTGTACATGTTTCACTCTATCCGCGCACTATACTTAGTACATTTTTCGTTTGAATGCAAAAGGAAACGACTGTAATGGCTCTTAATTAGTGGATTGTCTAATCGAGAATTATTATGCTAATACAGTTCCGTTCAATGAAATATGTTCAACATTCAATCGTCACAATAAAATGGAGAGTGTCCGTACAGAAATTGGCTTAAAATAACAAAGTGAATTATATTAGGTTAAGCTGACCAGACGTACAGCATTTTGCTGTACAGTACAGCATTTTGACATGTCATACAGCATTGGGAAATGTACAGCATTCCCCATGATACACAATGAAACCTAATTCACTAAATTATGACCTCCTCAGTGAGGCTTTTGTTCAGTCTTTTCTGCTTTTAAGGTGTAAAGTTTGACTTCTGTACGATCGATAATTTGCGAGATAATCGCACTTTTATGTTTGACAATCGTTCATTTTCCATAACTCGGGAACTCTTCTCGATCTTTCACACTTGTAGAGCTACTTGGTGCTTAAATTTTCTCGAAAGTTGTGGCTGCCCAAATCGCAATTTTGGGTGTCTAACTGAAAAATGTCCATAACTCGACAATTCGTAAGTGAAATCTTTGAAATTTAAATAACTTGTAGAGGTGAAAATTTTAAGGCTCTAGCTGTCAAGGTTCAGAAGTTACAGCCGTCATAAGATGCGATTTAAGGTGTCAAGTTTGACCCGGTACGATCAATATTAAGCGAGATAATGACACTTTATTGTTTGCTAATCATTAATTATCCATAACTCGAGAGCCGACGGAAATTTCTGAAATTTGGCACACTTGTAGAACTGCTTGACGCACAATTCCTCCAAGTTGCAAGGTCTACCTATCCTCGCTCGGAAGTCACAGCTGCCCAAATCGCACTTCTGTTTTTGCTAATCGAAAATTGTCCATAACTTAGAAATTCTTGAGCGAAATTTTGAAATCTGGCAGACTTGTAGAGCAGCGCATATTTGGTCAACATTTCAAGGCTCTTCTATAGTACTGCTTCAAGTATACTGTTCCCTGTTTTTGTGATAAAACATACTTTTGTCCTTCACATGCTGATGATTTTTTGTTAAAAAGAACCAATGGCGGAGATAGATTTTCGAAGGGGATCAGAGGTCAGGCTTATTTTGTTCAGCATAGGAGAAATGCATTAAACTCAGGGGTTCTAAATAAGGAGTTTAAGGAATAATCAACAACACCATCTTGTTTCTATGCTTTTTTCCGGAGGAGTAGGTTCGACACAGCGAAGCAAATATTGTTGTGGGGTGAACTTAAAATTAAAGGTTCGTCTGCAATATCAAGCACAAATGCTAAGAATCGTTTTCATAGATCTTAATGAGTAGTTTGTCTGCAGCATACAATAACGTTCCGCTGAGTGAGGAAGCAGGGCGTAAATACGTTGAGGCAGCCTCTGTGAAGAAATACCGAAAGATGATCCGGCGGGTTGGGAGAAAAATCCTACATGACTGCATATACCGGGATCTTTGGTGAGTTGTGACACCACGGACCTAACAGCGCAAGGGGGCCCTTGTACAGTTGATACGCCATGGCGAGGATCTGTACAAAGACCATTCGGGCGGTAACGTTCCCGTGCTCCTGAGCTATGTACGGGTGGCTCTTGGCGTGACCTACCTCCTCCCATAGATTACGGGAGGGAAGTCACTAAAGGCCAAGCACGATTATGGTGTCCTCTGGGGGAGTGCATCGTATGGAAATCGTGTGAGCTTCGGAGTTGACGGCTTCGCATGACCCGAGTCCTGAAGGGGCTAGTTAGGGAGAAAGGCCTTGTTGGTAAATGCCTACGCGCCTATATCTAACTAGTTTGTGGATTGATGACCACACTGCCCGAGTCGCATTGCTGACTAGTAAACTGAAGGGACCACCTGGATGTGAAAAGCAGCGCTTCGAGTCTGCACAGGTAGTCACAGGTCCAACGAGCCTGGGATGTGCACATCTGAATTCTCACGTGAGGCTTAACCAATAGGGGGCCGAAGGAGGATCACACCTGCTATAGAGAAGTCTATAGCGAATAGTGAACTGCGGGGATGGGTGTGCCCAGGGGACCATGGTCCTTTCCCATCAAGAAGTTGGCGTCGTAGTGGATGGAGGTTGATACCCAAGTCATCCAGCTAGTGATGCAACCCCGGGGTTGGGTTCCTGAAGGTGAGTGCATTCGCCGGATGGAGAAATCTCCGTCTGGCAACAACATCGTGTCAGTAAAAAGCCGAAGGTCCAAACATTTAGCGGGACCGGGAGATAAGGCCGAAAGGCTAGGTGCTCCCCTGACGGTATACCTGGTAGATGGTTTGCTTGTATCACAACATTTTCTTAGTAAATCTGTGATCTATTCATGTGGCAGTCGCACTATCTGAAAAACAACGCTTGAAGAAATCCAAATATGGTTGAGGATTTGCCCGAAAACCGAATTCCGCAAGCATGTGTACAGCATTGAGTCTTCGGGGTTCTGGTCACCTTATATTAGGTCGTATAAAAAAAAAATAATTTTTAATGTAAACTGTTGTTGTTTGTGCTTGTTTAGTCAAGTATTGCAATTGGGCCAAATTTCAGTCGGAAACCTTTTTCGATAAATATCTTTGTGCTATTTGAATCGCTTCAACCTTGCGACCCCGCTCCAAAGTACACATCAGAAAGTGCAAAAATTCCTCCTTCGGCTTATTGAGCAATAAAAACTCGAAAATTTATAAGTATACGTGATTCTTGCAAATATTCCGTAATACAAGGTGTCCCAAAAAACAACGTCAAGCCGAAAATAGATAATAACACACATCGTGCCCACTACGAAAAAAAAAACATAAAAAAATTTCAATCACCTATTTGCAGAGTTATACGAAATCAAAAGAGTCCAAAAATACACCCCTTTTTGTAATTGTTCATGCACTGTAACTGTACATAGTATATTATTTCTCAAATTTTCTTTTTGCACTATAACAGAAACAAAATGTAAATAGGCCTCTAAAATAAAAAAATACATAACTGAAGCGAGACACAGTCGGACCAAATAGGGAAATAAAGTGGCCACAAATCGATTTTAATAATAAATGGAAACTTTTTACGACTATAACCACATCGTCGGCATATATACCTCTGTACGGTGAAGCCGTTAGATGTGAGCTTCCACAAAAGTTCGTCAGCAACCAGGCACCACACGAGGGGCGAAAGTACACCCCCTTTAGGGCAGCCTCTAGTAACCTCAGCAAGGAGAGTTAGCTCGTTGATTTGGCAGACGACTTTTCTGGAGAAGCATGCTGCCAATCCATCTTATACTCGTATTTCCTACCATCTTATTTCTCAGTGCTCTTTCAATTGCACCGAAGGCAGTATTGTCGAACGCTCGATGTCCAAGAAATTATCAAGCGCGGATTCTGTGGATTTACTCGGTTGATAAGCAAACTGCCTTTTGTGTAGCGGGTTACTAAACAAGGTGGCTTTGCTGATGTGCTCAACAATGATTTTTTCCATAGCTTTGAGCATGAATGAAGTTAAGCCGAGTGTTTGGACCTGAAACGAGAAAAAGAAACACAAAGAATTCACCCTCCAGAAATAGTACGAGCATACTTATCTAAAATCACTGCGCACGAATGTCACGTCACCGTCACTAGTCATCAGGAGTCGTCGCGGTCCTTCCAGCCAGGATTATCTGTAATTAGAAGGAAGATTATTATTACGACACTATTTACAATATCTACCAAACAACAAATACCCACCATCACCGAATATCAACAATCACGGAACGACACAACACGATGACAGCACGATCAGCTGTTCTTTGCATTGACCTACATTTGAAATAAAACATAGAATTTATCAGCTAGCACAATTTTGAATAATAGTATAATTATCAAATACTCGAACCATTTGAAACATTTGAAATTTGTTAGTATGTATTCAGTATGTTACACACAAATTACCATAACTACAGGTGAAATTGGCCTTGAACTACGGGTAACGTTTTGGGTAGTTCACCCACCCGTAGTTCACAAGGAAAGCGAAGTAGAACGAACGGACACTTCGATTATGAAAGCCGTTCTGTTTAGATTTGATTTACATACGATACGATTTGAATATAGACCGCGATTCCCTTTGACTTAACGATTTTGATTTACGATTTGAACGTTTGCATTCGATTGATATAAAGACCGCGATTCCTTTTTTGACTTCGATTTTGATTATTGATTTGAACTTTTTGTAAGATTTGTATTCGTCTAAAGTGTGATAATATATTTATTAAATATTAAAAGTGTTGATTAATTTCAAACACCGAGTGTGGCACACACCGCACAAAAGACCGGTTCCAAGAATGATACCTTGGAGTCGCCCATGCACGATTTTTCGTATCAATCTTTTGTGCGGTGTTTGCCACACTCCGGTCGGTCTGGGGCCGGCTTAAGACTTATTGGTGTGTAAGATTTGGGATCCTCCTTGGATCAGTTTCTCATTTTAGGGATGAAGACTACTCACGCAAGTCTGTATGTGCGTGGGATGTAGCCCAGTGCAAAGCCGCTTCTGAAGATACTCAGGAGGTATGGAGTTAGAAGTTCCAGAGCTTTTTGATGGATATCTGGAAAAATCCTGTCGGTGCTGGCGGATTTAAAATGCTCAAACGAGCATATACCCCATTTTATTTTTTATTGAGTAAAGATTAGCCTTGCTGTTCTCCAGTCTGAAGAATTAGCTCTGTGCAGACTGTCTTCATTTGAAGGACCCTCATTCCTCAGTTTGTTGCATCCCGGAAAGTGGGTGCTGAGGAGTAGCTCGCCCGTCGTTAAGGCGTCAGTCGTGTGTGCTTTCTGGTGCTTAGGTGATCAGTGTCCTTTTTAGCTATAACTCGATGGAGTCTAGCAGCTGTGTTTGTGCATTCATCACCTTCACAGAATTTGCTCCACGAATTCAATTTGACAGACCTGATTTTCTTGTTGTATTCATTAAGTTGGGAGCGATACGTATCCCACTTTCCTTTTAGCTCTGTTAAGAGTCGTCCCACCCTAAATTCAGTGTAATAATTTGCGGGGACTTCAACTTGCCTTATTTAAGCTGGCCCGATTTTCTAGGGCTACCCTTGTCTTCATCTTCTCCTATGTTTTTGTCAGTTTCCTCGTTCATGGAATTTTGTAGTTTACTTCAATTCAATACTAAGAATTTCATGGACCGTAGTCTTGATATTGTTTTTAGCAATCTACCGCCATTGTGCTTGACTTGGCTTGGCTTCAGTCGCGATTAATGTTCGCTTTTTTTGCCATTTGATGTTAGCGATATCCAATATCCAAGATCTTAACTACTTTTTTATTGAGGTGTTGCGATCAACAGCACGCTCGGCAGAGTTATTTATCTCCATAAATGGGTACTCGTTTAACATCTGAATGTGATCATAGTCCCTCACATGGGCACCATAAACTAAATTCGCTTACGGAGAGACTCGAACCCACGACCCTGTGCACCGAAGATTGCTGTAACCACTACACCAAGATCAAATAACGTCATTTTTAATTAAAATTTGATCAGTTTGAACAGATTTCTTTGAAAATATATTCTGACATAAATTATAAGAATAATACCGTTATTAAATTTAGACAAAACGCCCAAACAGTACAGTATTTGAGATTAGAAAAAATAATGAGTGATCTCTTGGTTCCACAAAAAAGGCCACATTTCTCTCAAAATTAAAAGAGTTTTATTTCGGGTTGGGCTGCAATTGATAGAACATTTTCTAGCCGTTATAGTGCAAAAAAGAAAATTTGAAAAATATTAAAATTTACAGCTGCACAGTTGTACGTGAACACTTACAACAATGCGTGCATTCGACTACCTGTTGATAGCGTTAAACGGTAAAAATAGGTGATTGACATATTTTTTTTCGTAGCGGCCACCTTGTGCACTATCATATACCTCCGGTTTGACGTTGACTTATGACACACCCTCTATGTCACTGTTTCCCAACTTTGAGGACCGGAGGTGGTCCGCGGGAGAAAATGTGACTATTATTGTAAAAAACTGAATACAGTCGAGAACGGATAAGTTCAATCGTCTCCGGCTGCAAGAAAAATTGCACTTTCACTTATCCGTTTTCGGACAGATTGGCAAAAAAACATAATTTCAGATTGAAGGATAATAAGTGTGCATATATATATATATACACATATGGCCAAAAAAATAAGTACACCCATACGAACTTTTCTTATCACCCTATAGCCAAGTAGTTATTTGAGTAAATAAAATCATATGGAAAGATTTAAATACTTAATTGGTGAGGAATCAAATAATATGTTAATTAGCATATTTTAATAAATAACAGCTTTCATCTACCTTGAAAAAGTACGAGCTGACTAAAATAGGCTGGACAAAATAATAAGTACATGTCAGTTAATTTGATTAAAACTGGTTTTAATTAAAATAATGTTCTGATTGGACAAGAATTTGATTTATTTTATTAGTTAAAAGTAAATGATCCATTCTTTTGAAAAAAAAAAGGTTTTTGTTGCCCCACTGGTGAAGAATTATTCTTAAGTTCCCATACATCCATATCCATAGTTACTTCCAGGAAATTCCGTATTTGGTCCGTTTTGTGAAAACTTTGTTTCTAGTTAATTGATTCAACTCTCCCTAAACATTCTGGATTCAATTTGACTCTAGTAACAACGTGAAAAGCCACTCGATTTGGTTGAAGCGGATCCTTGACCAGTTTGTGAGGTATGGTTAGGGTTAATATCCTGCTGAAATCCCCATTTAAAGTGTATGGGCTCATCAGTAAAATATTCTGGGACTATCAACTAACATTTCTTATATGGAAATTGCCTTATAGTAACGGTTATTAGGTACATTTGAACGAAACCAAACTATGAAAATTAAGTCATAGATGAAGTTTTTTCCGACTTCAAGGGAAATAGCCAGTTGATGTACCGTATATCATATTATTCTTTTCCTGAATGAAGAATTTTACGATAAGAGTAGTTTCCAATCAAATTTATTACGATCTCATAAATAAAACTAAATATTCTCTGAGTTTTCATTGTTCGGTCTAGAACAAGAAGAACTATCCATACAAAATTTTCTTGTACTGCCAACACTTTTTGACATCGCCATGGAAAGTTCTAAACTTTTTACGAAAACTGCTTTACTTCTTGTATTCTCCGATTAACTTTTCAAAGGGATTCTCTATTTTCAATATTTACCGCGAAAATCATCAGTCAAGCCAAGGGAACTTTTCTCGCCATAGTTATAATGAGATCGACAGTTATCCTTAAGGCCCTTACATGGACCTATTTGACGCATTTGAGACTGCTTTTATTTAGTTTAATGAATTACACAGTAAATACAATGTTTAGCTGGTTTATTTCGTTAAAGAGAGAATAATTTTTCCGCTATTTCAAATTTTGGGACTCAAAACATCTTTTTTCGTAGCTACCATGCGTTTTTCGCCCCTTAAGAATTTTTGTTTGTTTTTAATTTAACGCTTGTTGCATACACCAATGAATAAAAAAACAAATCCTACGGAAAATAGTAAGTTGTTGTCAAAAAATTTAAAAAACCGATAGTGTACTTATTATTTTGGCCAAGCTGAAAACCTACTTCAAAGCTAATATCGGGAGGGACTAAAATAATAGGGGGTTGCCATTTAGTTTTAAGGTTCCGTTTGCATTGTTGTATCCTAATTGTTGTAATGGCTATCTATTTGGAGTAATTCAATTTTAAAAAGGCTATGAAAATTTGGCATAAAATAGTACATGAGGGGTGTACTTATTTTTTTGGCCATATGTATACATATATATATATATATATAAAATGAATGAAAGTGTGTGTTAGGCTGAGTAGTAGTAGCAAATTGCTCTTTTCAAACATTTTCAATATCCTCCCAGGGTTCCAGTTTTACGTAATTGCATTAGTTACCCTATACTATGAGTAGTAAATTTATCGACACAATGGAATATATCCTTTTTTTGCCTTTTAATTCGAAAGTATAAATACTGGAGGGGCCACATAATTGAAAAAACGACAACTATAGCAGGGAGAACACATATTGGACATCATTTTCAATGTTTTAGAAGTGTGAAATGAGAAAAGATAAATAAAAAATGATTCCGTTACAAGAAGAACAATGTTAAAATTAGGCATCGAAAATCCTGGCAGAAGTAGACAGGATTATTATAAGATTCTTACAAAGAAGGTTATTTAAAAATAAAAAATGCAAGGAGGGTAAAGATACAATATGTGATTGCATATTATATAGATCCACATGTAAGATTCTCTTATAATACAAATGATGTTCCACCGATCGCTGGCCGCACCGAATCAGAAGTTATCAGGAATAATTTCGTCCAGAAAATAGGATAAAGCGCCGATAAATTCACCCTTACAGATTAAAACCTTTCGATAGAAAAAAAATCAGAAAGCCTTGAAATAGACCTCCCAGAGTCCTCCAATGTTGATCATGGCATTGTATTAATATTAGCCTGAAACAATCGATCTGCAATCCCTTTTAGCCTGATCATTGTAGATATCCAAATATTCCACATCCAATTTTGAATTTTTGATGAGAATGGTTCAGTACTTTGATTGGAAAAGAAAGATAAATTAATGCAATAAAATTCCGTTTTAATATTAATTAGCCCCACGAAAATAGAAAATTTTACAAATTGTCGAAGATGTTTGTACATATATGAAATGGCAAAATGTATTAACGGGCAAAAATAATTAAGTTTAGTAGCCAAGCAATCCGGAATAAATCAGAACGTAATTTTCATTAGAATACAAGTGATTCAATGTCAAAATCGAGGCGGAAAGGCCCCAATTTCCAATTAAGTCAATGAATTGTAGTCTGGCTGGTCTAGCGGTTAGTGCGCGCACCTTCGGTGCACAGGCTCATGAGTTCGAATCTCACCGTGTTCCATTGTGTTTTTCGAACTCACGAGCTTGTGACAGACTATGATCTCACTCAGATGTTAAACGAGTACCCATTTATGGGGATAAATAACACTGCTGAGCGTGATGCTGATCTCATTACCTCATCAAAAAGCAGATAAGATCTTGGAAATAGGATGTCACTAACACATCCTGCGGCCTTAGTCCAATGTTGGATTGTCGCGCCTGTTATTTATTTTTATTTATTCAATGAATTGCCATCATCAATGATAATCACAATTGGGCGCCGCGCCGCATACTGAAATCTGAAGATTTCAAAACAAATGTAACTGCTTAAACTTTGGCAATATTTCCATTTTCATTTCAAATCGGCATATGCAAAAATTAATTTACTACGTTTTCTTCCATTTTCATGTTACTCGTTCGAATTTAGTTATTTTAGGAGTGTCTCCGTGTCAATAAATTTGCCACCTGTAGTATGTATCATGTTTTATCCAGCCGAAAGGCACTAGTATTTGCGAGTTTCGATTTTAAAACGTTTGTTAAATTTAGAGTGGTTCGCATTTTTAAACTCTTTAAGTGCTCAGCACCATCAGAAAAAATCGCATCAATATCTGTGAGTAAAAAAAACACGTGCAAAAAGAATGCACGACATCAAAATTCGTAAGCTGCACTTATCCGTTGCAGCTTGACCTTTCATACATTTTCGTTGCACTTAAGCGAAATTTGCACTTATGCGTTTTGCTCTTATCGAGACAATTTTATATGAAAACCATGTGAAAAATCATGGGGCTTTCAAAAATTTTGAAGAAATGCGTTTTTTACACTTAAACGTTTTGCAGTTATGCGTTATCGACTGTATTCCTCTGCAACTAAATCAAATATTTGATTTCAATCTTTCTGATGGTTTTAAATAGCCAAAATTGAAAAAATCAATCGATAATCTAAAGAAATTACTGAGCCCGGTCCCCATTCCACCAACGACTTTCTACTTACATTTACCACAAAAGGAAATGTTTGGTTTGTAATCATTTTTCAATACTTTTTTGGCAGTGGCGTCCTGGATTCTCCTCAGCTATTTAGATTTCTTAAAATGCTAATTTTCTCGTTATTAGCAGAATATGGAGTCCATGACAGACAATTCTTTCGATTACAAAATTTCAAAATTAAATCAGGTTTTTGTTTGAATTAGATGATAGTTTTGCTGTTAGAAAGCTCTGACTTTTTGTAAAAATTCGGCGGTGAGCTTAGGGTGCCTACTGAAATGAAATGTTCAACTACTTTTTTTTAGTACCGAGCAAAGGGTTTACTTTCTAAATAGCTTGAAAACAAACAACGAAATTTACTAAGCTGAAGCTGTGATCGCCAAATAGTGGTAGTGCGAAATGATGTTGGACGAGATAGAGTACATATATGCCCTTTTTAATGGGGGAATTTGTTTTTTTCTGCTGACGAAACAAATAATATGTAGTCGCAACAGTAAAATTTTCAATCGAATCACCTTCTAAGATGAAAGCCATGTTTATGAGGCATGCAGGCGACGCATACCTTTTTTTTTTCTTTGCAAAAGGGAAGAACGATGACGGACAATATTAAAGTGATTTATTTGAAGCAAGAAAATGCTCCTCCATTTTGACAACGTTTCAAACTATTCATCCTAAAGAACTACGACCACTTGACTGCTTTGTTCTCAACATCGTTTTATTACAAAGCCTAAAAAGCTAGAGTACCACTGCGAAGAGTGCATCGACCCGAAAGGACAGAAAAAAACCCACAACTGAATGGGCAAGAAAACCATTCTGGAAACTTTTTAATCCATCCTCGGAACGGTGGTCCGTAGCAATTCCCTTCGAGGCTAAGTGGTCCGCAGACATCTGCTGGTTGGGAACCACTGCTGTATATGAATGTTGTTAATATATATATGCATGCATACGTTTTATGAAAAATACGTAAAGAAGCGAATCTGGCATGCTGTGATTGTTCTGGGGTCAAATTTTAAACTTGTTTCCTTATTTTATTTCAAATTTTGGTGGAAACAAGTTGCGCGTTTCTCTGACCCCAGGGAATTTGTATGCAAAATGTTGGCGACTGTGGCTTTATTAGCCATTATTAGCAGTATTGTACGAATCGAACCAGAATAGAAGTTCGCAATAATTTCAGTTATATAAATGCAAAATGTTAGGCCTGCCATAAAATGACCGCATGTGATACTAATTCCGATCCGATAGCCGAAATTTCTAAGCATTAGGTACATCAATTGATGTGCAAAGCAAAAAAGAAATGTTTGTCATCTCTCTATCTTCTTTCATCAATATGACAGAGGAAATGAGTTCGAATTCAATATACATAGTTTGGAAAAACTTATCAAGATGCTTCGGGAATGATTTGGGTTAAAGGAACTCGTTCAAATACAAAATGTGTCTATATACGTATAATTTTTAGTGTTTGTGTGTTAAATATTTCTATCCAGTTGTGTACCTAACATAGTACACGATAATGCCAAAGCTTTTGCCAGATAAATTTATCATGGGTTTAGAAGTTGAACCTTTATGATTAGTTTGCTGCAGGACAAATTTACCTATCCTGCAATAATAAGCTATAGATAGCTCTCAAAAGGGGCGGAAATAAATAGACCAATCTTATTAATTATAAAATATGTTTACTCGTAGATACTAGAAAATTTAGTTGACTGAATTATTTACACTATAGAGGGCAAGTAATTTGCATAAAACCACGAACCCTCATATTCATGAATCCTGGACTAGAATAGTTAATATATGTGTAGGTACATACATATACAGCAGAGAACGTGTGCATTATGCCTGAAGAAAAACACTCAATAATAATTTGCCTAACTTATCGTCTGGGTCCTGTCCCTAATCTTGTATTCAAAACAATGCTCTACAAATGATGTGGTTCATACGTAAATCCGACACCTATATCCTGGCAAATGCTATAGAACAGAATTTCTAACAATTTGGGTTAATTTGAATAAGTACACTTTGTATACGTTCCCGCCATGGCTGGATACTTGCAAGTCCTTGAAGTACATGCACCTTCACACACACTATACGAACGAATCCGTTTTCTTCAACACTATACGGATTTCATATAAAATATGTGTGCGGTAGTATGACGAACCTAATGGTAACGGCTAATATAATTCAAAATTGTTTATCCACGCGTGAAATAGATGGTAAAAAGAAAAATATCGATTTGTTTTCATCTCGTTTAGCATGTGTCCCCGTGTAGATAGTACTAGATAATTTATTCAGTTTTAGCTTCCTGTATTTTAAAGTGACATTCTAATTTGAATAATGACACAACCTCATTATTATACCGTTTTCATATACAGTGAAACCTCTCATAGCCGGACACTCATGGTGTCAGTCTTTTTGTCCGGTTATGGGAGGTGTCCGCTTGTAAAAGGTATCGCACAAAATTCAATATATAAAGGTATAGAAGCTTCATTACAATAAAAAAGCATTAAAATAATACCATGTACCTCATATTTATTAGTATTGGTATAAAAACGGGTTTTTATATTCATTTTACAAGTAAAAGAAAAAGAAAGTCTGCAAACGGGCAATTTGCTCAAGGCTTCTGCAAAAGATTTAATTGGATTTGTTTCTTGAGTCTCCTCGTCACCATCGTCGCCAGTGCTTACGTCCACAATGTCTATTCAACCTTCACAACGAGTCTCAATTTCATGATTTTCAGTATGTGGACCGTCAAATGGATAGTCCAATATTCCCCTAGACTTCGATTGTTTGCACTGCCGAACACATTTTGAAAACCGAATAAGGTGGTCAATGGTATGTCGTCTTTGGGGTCAAATTCCAAAAGAGTCTGGATTGTTTGCGAGAATGCTGCCTTTTTTAATCTGTTTTTTTTTTTTTAATGGAGGTTGCATTAACTTTGTGCCAAGAGGTTTTGATAAAGAACAAAGCTTCAAAAACATTGATAATTTTTGCTGATGTTGTTATGTCAATTTTTGAAATGATATTCTCAGGATTAATCGTCGGTAGTGTACCTTAAAATTTTAGATTACCCCATGATCTAAGGGTTTACACACGGTTATTGTATTAGCTGACAAAAAATACGCTGGTGACATTTGTAAAACTTAATTCTGTCGGGTAGGACGCAGCATTATCGAGGAATAAAAGCACCTTTCTGTTTTGTGTTTTCATTTTACTGTCAAATTGTTGTATCCATTCCAAAGACTGCTGTCAATACCATAAATTAGGGTAATCTCCAAAATATTTTTATTTTCGTATGCAAGAAAGTCAATTTTCTGTCCGTTTGTGAGAGGTTTTTCGAATCATATGTACAGAAATATGGTGTCCGTGTCCGTCTATTAGAGGGTCCGGTTGTTAGAGGTAAATTTGTTCCCGAAATGTATCCTAAAGTGTGTATCAAAAAATTGTCCGGTTATGGGAGGTGTCCGCTTATGGGAGGTGTCCGCCAGTAGAGGTTTCACTGTATATAAACGAACATAGTTCATGTGTCTATCTATATTATGATAGAAAACTATAACTAATATCCTGCTGCCTCCGCTGCTGTATCACACACATCCTCAAGAATAGTGTGCGTCTCGCGGTTCACATATCTTTTGTACGACCATATGAAAGCAGAGACCACGAAAAAATCAATATTTTGAATATTATCTTCATTTTTTTTTCACTAAACTTTTAGCACATGGTATCCCGGGACAAAACGTTCTGCTTTCAAATTTAATATGTGAATGTTTGTATATATGTATGTACACACACACAAATATATTATGTGACTTTCGCCATTCCAGAGGCAAAATGTACGCATACATCCAGTCAGCTTAGGGTTTTAGTGGGAAATGAACGAAAAAAAAACATAAAAACCATCAAAACATGAAAGCAAACTCAGCTTAGCCTGCAAGTTAGTATAGTATACTTTCGTAGTAAGAAAACATATAGCACAGTTAACGCAGCAACTGTATACCCAACAACGTGCTGAAGAAATGCTCCTTTTATCCATTCACTCACACGCTGCTGCATTCATCTGCCAATCGTGGTATATGTATGTGTACAAAGAAAGTGGGCCAACCTCTTATGGAAAATATAACATTGTAACGTGTGTCCATAGAATTTTGATTGCACTTGATAACCAAAGGCGGTTGGGATGGCAGAAAGCAGGCGATAATTGTAAGCAATGAAAATGTAAATGACGTTGGCTGCACGGGTAGAATATATGACCAAACGAAGGAAGTGACCGTGGCATGCAGGCTACTACGACGACGACGACGTCGACCAATCTTGGTTAAGTTTTCCAAGTTATTGAATTGTGGTCCTTTCGTTATTGTCAGGATTTAAAATCTGCTTATAAAATGCACATGAACCTTACAAGTGTCCTAGATTCCAAACGATTGGGCATATAGTATACGAGAGAAAGAGAGTGTTTAGAGACTGCAGCACGCATTGTTTGCTAGATGCACACAAATGCAATCCCCCGAAATGGATAGTGTAATCCTTGGATCACGAAGTGGCTTGCATTGATGACGAGATTAGAAACGAGCACAGGATCCGTATGCTTATCACAGAAAATTTATCCAATTATTGCAGTGCTTGTACTTTTGTATAAACACTCGATGGAAATGTTGATATTCAAAAGGGACTCAAGTTGCTAAGATGTGGGTTATAGTCATTTGGAAATAATCAGCAATAATCGTAAGACGTTACAGTTTAGGTACATAGTTGCAGCTATATATGGTTTCTATTGTTTACATTTTAAGTAAGTTTGCTCGATTACAAAAGATTGAAATATATTAACTAAGAAATGAAAGGAATTTAGATATAGTTACAAGAGGGCTGTAAAAACAAACTTTTTTTAAACGGCTTATAAGGAAAACAAGTCGGATTATTATTATTATTATTGCTTAATTGTTTCTTTGCGTGATCTGATTTTACGAAAATGGGTATGGTCCTGAAGCACAGTCCATTGCTCAGGTATAGAGTCGAGTATTTGTGGTCTCGATTGTCAAACGTATGAAAACAACGAATAGGACACAAATTTGTATTCATTAATTTGCCCAAAAGGATTCCGAAATTGATAATACATAATTCCCTTAACATTCGCGAGCAAATTTTACACTTTTCATTATAGTGTAGTTACTAGGTGATTTCAGATTGCAAAGTGTGGTGGAGAAAACAATTTTTTTTTTGTTTCTTATGTTTTTTGGAGTGCTGAGCTCGAATCCGGAACTTCCCACCAAAATTTCGTTGCGGAAAAAAAAAACCAAAATTTTCGGAGTTTTCCCGTTTTTTTGTTTATAGCTCCGAAAGTGTACATTTTTCCGAAAACCTGTCAATAAAAATATTAGAGAAAACATAATTGCGGGCCAAACGCGGCATTAATCATTAAAATGTGTTAAGCGGTATAGCTAGTAGTGTGATAGTAATTTTTTGGTTTTTTTTTGCAATTTTGGCCCTGTTTTGCAACGAAATTTTGGTGGGAAGTTACAGATTCAGATTTTGCACCCCAAAATACTACAAGAAAAATGCAACTTTTGCGACCAAAATTGAAAAATTTTATTCATATTATGGAACTATGTTAAAAATGGCAAATTTAAATTATCAATTATAGTAATACCGTTCAACAAATTTATAATATTTACACTGCGCGACAAATGCTTAGGTTCACACATATTTCCTTCCAGGAAACGGTAAAAAAAAAGTTTACCGGTTCAAGAAATGTTATTTTCGAAACTATTAAATACCACAAATAAAATGGATGGACTGAGGCCCTACAGGACATTCTCCTTAAATTACAGTAATTGATTTCATTCAAAGAGTCTTTTTCCACTGCGACAATTGCTTAGGTTCAGGGACGATTTTACCGTTATACTTAATGTTTTCGCTGAAAAATATTTCAGAAAAGTGTCAAGCAGGAGAAATACAATAAAAACAAGAGAATTTTTTGTTATTTAATAGTGTGTATTTCCGCCATTTTTATTTATAATTTTATAAAGCCTTCAAGGTAGGGAATTGTGTAAAGAATGCAGCACGGATAGCGGTATTTTAGACCGAGCTGTCTTAATTCCATGAATTAACTCTTCTTTAGGGTTTTACTGCTTACCACTACTGTAAACCTCCCGAACAAGCCACCCCCAAATGTTTTCTAATGTGTTAATGTCAGGGGAGTTGGGCACCCGGTCTAGTCTAGTCACATTTTCCTCCAAAATAAACGATTTAACTACCCTCGCTGTATGAATTGGGGCAAGATCATGTTGCAATATCCAAGGGTCGCCTTCGTCCATGACATTTATCTTAGGGATATCCTCTTCTAAGAGCGGTTTATAAGATGAACTCGTTTGGTGACCTCGTAGGATGACCAAGACGATAGTTCCATGATATGATATGGCCACCCATACCATAACGGAACCTATTCGGGAGTGATGGCGTGACAGGTACATAGGTTCCTTCCTAATATCATGATAATAGTAATAGAACCCATCTGGACCGTCCACACAAAACCGTTTTTCATCCGTAAATATTACCTCTCCATTGCGATGTCCAGTTCATGAATCTTGAGGCGAACTCCAGGCGCTGTAGGCGATGCTGCGGGGTTAAGGCTGTTTTTTTCTTTAACCATAAACGTTTCAAACAAGAAGAAGATCTAAGAACTCGTTGGATGGTCCTCACAATTGTTGATAACCCCAAATTCTCCCCATGCTTACGCTCAGTAAGGGACGAATTCGAGGCTTATCTTAAGAGACGTCGCCGTAATACACCGGAAATCGGTTTTTTTCTGCCTCCTGCGTATCGTCGGCCATAATTTTCACTCTCTCGTATAAAATTACTTGCGACGTTCGAGCTCCGCTGAATCCATATTGCCATTTGTCCGTTTGAATATCCTTCTTGCTTTAGTATGGAAATTGTCGCCTTTTCCTCCACAGAAAGTTGCTTTCCTTTTGACATTATCCACTATACGACTCACAGAGTAAAACGCGAAAAAATTTTTTACAGAAACACTTCTCACCAGGACGAGATAACTCTTTAAAGTAAGTGAACCTATACAATTGTCGCAGTGGAAATTGCGATTTTCATTTTAAAAAATTCCGTTAGCTATGCGAGTTGCTTGATAGAGTTGCAATATTTATTAAAATAACCGTTAATTGAGAGAGCATTATTTAAAAATTATTTCTGATCAGAGTACATAGAAATTATATAATTTTAAAGGAAAATATCCATGACCCTAAGCATTTGTCGCGCAGTGTATGTCTCTAGAAATAAATAGTTTCAAATTTACGGGCCAAATAACGGAAAAACAGCAAAAATTTTAGGGTTTTTCGCGATTTCGACCCTGTTCCGCAGCGAAATTTTGGTGGGAGCACGGGATTCGTGCTCAGCACCCCAAAAAACATAAGAAACAAAAAAAATTGTCTCCACCACATTTTGCAATCTGATGTACTAGGTTTATCACGTAGTAACTATACTATTAGTTCCTGAAATCGGAATAAGTTTTTAGATGTACGAACCTACTTTGAAATAATTTGGGGTAGTGTAAATCGCAACCTTTCGCCTTTTTATCGGTGCAACATTTTTCTCTTTGTCCCTGTAGTTGCTCTAACCCAGGCATGTCAAACTCGCGGCTTCGCATGCGGTGCACCTCGTAATTTTCTGTGACACGCGCTCAGGCTACAATTACAATGTGTATTAACACAAATGCGTAACGTAAAAAAATTTAAGAAGTTGAACTCAAATCTTAAAAATTTACTAAAACTCGTTATGAAATCGGTGAGTTATGTACAGGGCCGGATTTAACCCCTATGGCGCCCCTGGGCAGAAGCCGAATTACCGCCCTCCATCACTGGCTGGGCTTGAAAACTGTAGAATTCGCATACATATGATATGCAAAACGTAAGGGGGCGTAGATTACTATGAAGCTTTTATTTTTGAGTATATATTTTATGAAATGTGTTGGCTCCAGGGACGTAAAGAGGGGAGGTTTTTTTTCAAAAAAAAATACGATAACATTAAAACTGAAATGTTTCACACTCATTCCATTCACTAGTACATTTTCTAAATACCTTTTTTAATTTTTAATTTGTTTTTTTTTTTTTCATAGTTTTGGAAATCATGAACGTATAACCTCAAAAAATCATATTTGACGGAAAATGCTTTTCGTCTGATACTTCAATTTTACATAATCTTACCTCGAATTTTGAAAGGGGATACTTTGACCTGCTTTTATCTCATCTAGGGCTTTCGAATTAGAGATGAGCATCGTGAAAATGTTTTGTTCCGAAATTCGATACATTTTTTTAGTATTAGCCGAACCTGCTAGCTATCTGCCACGTTGCATTATAACTCGCGTTCGAATCCTTCAGGTTATAAACCCCCGAAATCGTATATTTGGTGAGGAAATCACCTAGACGTGAAATCTTGTAAATATGGCCATTTCAACCCAAGTACATACATACAGAATGTTTTCCTTTTAGCTTACTAAGCTTTACTGGTACATGTGTTTGTTCCATACATCATCACAGAACAAATTTTTGTCTATTTTTAGCCTTTCTTTCTGATGGTACTTGATGTAACTCAGACTAAGAACCAAGGTTGTTTTGGGCTACCTGGATGTTTATGACCGGTTCTACAATGTTCGGATCAGCTGTCCAAAATTCAACGGAAATAATTGGCGTTTTAATTTCTTATCTAAGATGTTTTCGAAACATCGATCTTCGATGCTCATCCCTATTTCGAATAGCATTTCCACCGTTTCCATTGTCTAGTGCAATTTGGAGAGGTTTTTTGTTTTGAAAAAGAAAACCTAAAAAAATGGAATAACACGTACTCACAGATGTTATTCAGCAAATATCATTAGGCTCTGAAAAAGTGCTACGTTTGATTTTCATTATTTTAATGATTTTTCTTGGTCTAATTCACCACATCACACTTATTTCATGCAAACATGTTACTGAAAAATTTGATAGACCCCTCCCTAAATCTTGGCAATGTCACAACAAATTTAAAATGCGTATAAACTAATTTTGTGGCACAGCGACAGCCTTTGACTGAAATCTGTAAACTAGGATGACTGACTGGATCCTATAAAATATGTCAGAACAACTAGTAAGTTGTAACTTTATTTTAAATTTAATTTTTCAATTTCCAAAAGTTATTTTCCAATTTGGGAATATTTTACGTGGCGTGTAGCCGGAAAATTGGTGCTCGCGGCCAAGTACTAAAATCGTGTCCAATTTTTAATGTAGGTTCACAATTCCTTGATTCCTATTCCTATCGTATAAAATACACTGAACCTTATGTGCAGGGAAAAAGCATATATGCTATTTGCCACCCCTAGAAATCTGCCGCCCTAGGCAGTTGCCCGGGTTGCCCCTATGGGAAATCCGGCCCTGCTTATGTAAACTCACAATGTGTATTTTTATATATTTTTTCATCTAAATACTCTAAACAATTTGCTGATGGGTATTTGGGAAACGTTTGTTATGGCGGGTCATTTTTTTTTGGGACGAGAACATCTTGAATTGATTTTTAATAATGCTTTAAAGACTCACTCTTACCATAACAATGTCAGCCCAATTGCCAAATTGTTTGCCTTATGTCTATCAAGCTGCATTAATGCTTCACAAGCAATTTGTTTTGTTTTTTAGCTACTTTTTTACCCGAAGTTAATTAATGTGTTTAGCAGCTACCAAGATTGTTTTGGGCGACCCGACATGTTTCTCAATAATCGGCGCGACAATGTTTTGATATCATCTGTCCAAAGTTTGGTGGAAATTAATTTACAAATAGTGGTTACTTAACGATAATCCACTCTATCGCGTTTTGACTTCTGTTTAAAGTTTTTTAAATTTCGTTAAAGAACATTTTTCGAAAAATTAAATTTCGACGATATTATGTAATCCCGATGACGGGATTATGGAAGAAGTTTATATAGAAGTTTTCTTCTTGCGGTCCACTCAATCCTGAGCAGAGTATTATTTGGCACGTGCCAGGTTTTGAGTTTGACACCTCTGCTCCAACCTCTCATGCGTTGATTCTGCTAGAAATAAATTGCCTATATGGAATCAATGTTTTTACGGCAAAATTCGGGACTACAGAATTTTGCTAGAATTACGCTTCTTTAATATTTTTGGAATCAGTTCTTTGTTTTCATCATCATTTTGAAAAACGGAAACGGTTTCCGGTTTTCTTCAACACCCCGTGCACTGGAATTCGCTGGTTTTTTCAAACGCCTCGGTATTTTGAGTACCGTTTTTTTCAACCATGGGCCTGAATTTTTTCAGATGGGGTGAACAACAACAAATTTGTTATCCTTGTTTTTGACCTAAAAATTATCTTAGTGTTTCTGCCGCGCCGATTCGACGATTATTTCTAGAGGAAACCAGCGAACCAGCGATCCAAAACTAGCTTAGTTTTACGTACTCTGATTTGAGGAGTATCTTCCTGAGAGAATTCTGGAGCGAGAAACACCTAACATTTTTTCTTGTATTAACCTCAAAATTGGAACCAGCGATCCAAAATTAGTTTAGTGCTTCTACGCCGATTGGACGAGTATTTTTCCGAAAAAAAAAAAACAGGGTGGGGTATAATTCTGATGCAGCACCAAAAACATATGTTTTTAATACACTTTATTAAATTTGCTGGACAGCTATAATCTTGAAGCTAGTATTTACCCGTGAAAAACTCGGTGCCACTGTGAGGCACGCACCCAAAAAAATCTTTGCTTGACCTCTGATTCTGGATCAGCGACTCAAACTTATCTTAGTGTTTCTGTCATGCCAATTGGAGATAATTCCATCGAAACCACCCGTTTCGCGGTATCATTCTGGAGCGGGCAAAATCAATTTTTTTATTATTTCCTGAAAAAATAAATAACGGAAAAGGCAGTGGCTTTAGTGTAAGGACCACTTAAAACAGTTTTAAAAAGGTTAAAAACCTTCGTACTTCCTATGTCTTTGACCAAACGTGAATACTATTGTATTCCAATAGGTATCAACAGGGCCGTTCCTATGGGAGGGCGAGTCGGGCGGTCGCCTCCGGCCCGCGATTGCATAGGCGTGCCTGATCTGAACCATTTTCATATTCAATGTGTTTAACAATTTGCTCCTATACATATAGTAGAAACATTTATCGATCAAAACCATTAGAGAAATAATCGTACATACAATGTATGTTCAAATTTACATCATGTTCATTTCTTATTTACTGCCATGGAAGCAAATGAAAGCTTTGTGTTGGAAACAGCAAATTATTGCAAAAGTCATAACGTTACTGTAATTGGCAAGATGAAAGAATTTGGAATGCTTTTCTTCTCTCTACTGGATTGCCTTGCATTTATTGGAGAAGCTTTTTCGGTCCCACTTTATACGAGTAGCTCAATTCCAGACTGCGTTTGCGTTCGGAACTTGTTATTACCGTTTGTGTATTTCTATCCCGGAATATGTAACTGATTATTTTTTCGAAAACGTCAATTTGCGGTCATATTTTACTTTGATTCAAGGAAATATTTTTGTGTGAAATTTATCCAAAAACTGTGCTGTTTAATTTCATAGCCTTTATCGAAAAAACCGTGGCCGTATTTGACTTTCTTTCTAGTGTTTATTTTGTGAAAAACTTAATAGGCTTAATAGATATGAGTTGTCGGGATAGAGACATTGGCCGGAAGTACGAAAGCGGTGCCACCAAGGTTCGGAAAAGAAAAGTTCAAGAGGAATTTCAGCACTCGCAGAAGGGTGCCATACTGAAATTTATTTGGACTTCTAAGCAAAACGCTAACGAAAGTCCGAAAAAACATCCACCGCATGAAAACACTGAGAATCTGGACCCAGCGGTTTCCGTGGTTGAAACGGATGAAATATCTGAAAACACCACCTCAAAAGCACCTGAAAGTACGAATACCTTAGGAATGTTTGACTCGAGTGACCTCGGAGCGTGGCCAAAATTTATTAACAACCAGACAATAAATTTTCTGATGAGAAAGGGCCACCGACGATTCTCATGGGGAATGATTTTCCAAAAAATGCAGATGGCCGACATTTTTCGAAAAGTTTTTTTTTGGATTTACCATTGGTGAAAAGGTACAAGAAATTGGCTAGTTTACTCGATTTATAAAGCTGCAGTGTATTGTTTCACATGTAAATTATTCAACGTAGGATCTAATTTATGCGATAATGGTTTTCGTACATGGTTAAAAATTCTGGTGTATTTTTTATACCAACTGATGGTATAAAGCTCATCTATACATTTTTTAGTATGAATTGTATACAAAAGCGATGCATAAATTTTGTTTATATGAATTTTTATTAAATTTATCCGAGGTTTGTATTAAAATATTGAATTCGAGATGTTTGTATAAAAATTATACGAAGCTGTTACAAAATTAATCCAAAAATACTAATGAAAATTATGCAGCATTTATATGAATCTTTTATCAGCACGTGTTATTGATTTTATACTATAAATTACAACTTGCATACCAATCGAGAATTTGTTTAATAATATTGAACTGATAGAAAAAATTTATACCAAAGTGAGGTAAACTTTATCCTATATTGTACATTTCTAAAAAAAATTCATTGCATTCGCATTTGGAAAGGTGGACTTCGTGCGTCGCTGTGGCGCACCTGGTTGAGAGTGCATGCTAGTAATCTAGAGGTGCGGAGATCGAATCTCGGCGTGGTAAAAAATTTCTGTATGTGCGGATAGGAAATATACGAGTATAGTGCCTGCAACAGTATGTCCCAGAAGGGGTTTTCTGCAGGCATACATTATCCTTCAGATGTAAATGAATGTCGTTTTTTTTTTTTTAAATTTTGAATAAAAAAATGGTATAGTTTTTATCATATATCTGGATAAATACTATTTACACCTTATTCGGATTATTTTTATATTGTTAGCTTATAAAAATATTTTATACGCGATTAGCATGAACTGTATAGCTTCAACTGATAACTTCGATTAATAAAGAAGCTTGGTATAATTTTTATACAGGAAAGTCTATGGAACTATATGTATACCAAAATTTATAAAGTTTATACCATTTTTTTAACCGTGTACATGGAAGAATGCACAAGAGAAACTTAGAGCAAATCACTGACCATAAAAAACATTACACAGAATTCGTCGAATTGAAAACACGGCTAATTTTTTTTTTCACAGTGTGTTTACACCACTATAGATAAAAGTATCGAGGACCAGATAAATACAGAACAATTTACGAAAAAATAATGGCAACTTCTTCAAACTAACAGAAATGCTGGGTTCTTTTGAATTTTGAATGATAGAAACAAAAAATAGGCTTAAACACGATTTTCAGAAAGCATTTTTTTTTTAAATTTAAATTTTGATCAAAGTATATTATGGTTTTTAAAAAGAAAATCCAGAATGAATTACATATAATTATGTACTGAATTTCGAAGAAAATTTGATTTTATTTTCATTTTAATACATACATATAAAGTTATGGTTTCGAAAACATATTATGTACTTATGTATTTTGGAAAATGGGGCCCCGCATCGTGATTTTGCCACGGGCCCCGCGAATCCTCGGGACGGCCCTGGGTATCAATCATCATTGCATTGCATCATTGAAAGTAACGAATGTGAAGTTACGATTATTTCGAAAAAAAAGTAACGAATATCACCGATTACTGAAATGTAACCAAAGTTAACATCACCGATCCAAATAAAATTTGGGACAATCAATAACAATAATGATCAGCTAAATTTCCACATTCACGCCCAACTTTGTAGGGTGTGTTTTGTATTATCAACGCCTAATTTCAAAATTTCGGTTGATGACTAATTTTCACAAACATACCCCGAAGTTCCTTCTCAAAGTAATGCCGGCCCCATACTGATGGGGGTTTGCCAATCCGCGCGGTACAAAAGATCACAGTTGTAGACAATACACGCCTGGGAGGGACACCGGCGATAGGGGAATGCAACAAACGTTATTTGTTCGTTGAATTCCCCCATCGTCACTGTCACAACTTTGATCATTTGTACCGCGCGGTTTGGCAAACCCCGGTCAGTCTGGGGCGAGCATAATATGCCCTTCGGTTTCTAGATTCTGTCAGTACTACTGTTAACTGTAAGGACCAACTCTTTTAAATTTTTTATCGCTCAACATATTGCCAACAGTAGTTAAATGTTAAAAGCCTTGTGCAACATGTAATAGTTTAGTTTTCTGAAGGTTGGTTGCAACTTTTTTACAACTCTTTATACCCTTCGCTCATAGAGTGAAAGGGTATATTGTTTTTGTTACGCCGATATTATGTAACACCTCAAAGGAGCCACCGGAGGTATGGCAAAGTATATATATAAATGATCAGGGTCGGTCCCTGAATCGAATAAGCCATGTCTGTCTGTCTGTCTGTCCGTGTGTCTGTCTGTTAGCACGATAACTCCCGAAATAATGAAGCTAGCGGTTTGAAATTTTGGTCAAATGTTTGTTTTGCTAAAATCTTGGACGGTATTGAAAATGGGCCAAATCGGACCACGGGTTCCCCTACCTCCCATACAAACTACCCCTCCTTGATATTTTAATTCGGCCATAACTTTCGGTAGAATATCGCTATCGACTCGAAATTTTGATCAATGTCTCATTCTGACATATACTTTGAGTTGATGGAAAGTGGATTAGGTCCGACTACCCCTACCCCTACTTCCCCTACAAAGTTATATTCAGTCATATCTTTTGATAGAATGTCACGAAAAACTTCAAATTAATATCAAATGGTAGCCGTTGGATGTCTTGACAAGGTAATAAAGATGTGTCAGGTCCGACACCATCTACCCCTCCCTCCCCAAAAAAAATATGAAATTGAATATTTTGGGTTTTGCGTGCCTTCTAGGTCTGTACATGGGTATAAGGTATACACTCATCGTGTTATTCGCACGATTAGAACTCGGTCTCGTAACTTTGTCATTAAGTTTGTAACGCATTAAAGGAAGCATCTCCGACTATACAAAAAGTATACATATATGATCAGCATGACTTGGGGAGTCGATTGGAGCATGTCCGTCTGTCCGTCTGTCTGTCTGTTGCAACGCGTTTTACTCGGCGGGTATTGAAGCTAGCAAGCTGAAATTTTGCACACGTGCTTCTTATTGTTGCAGGCTGTTTGTATGTTTGATTCACCCAAATTGGATCACTGGGTCATGGGGCTGCCATACAAACCTAGCTCCCCAATTTGAGTTCTTCTAACAAAAACTTTTTTATTTGTGTACCAATTTCAACCAAATTCCACAAAAAAGTGTTTCTATACATAACACATAATATATGCAAGAATTGATCAAATCGGACCATGGGGTCATGGGGCTGCCATACAAACTTAACCCCCCAAATTAGGTTCTTCTAAGAAAAACTTTTTTATTTGTGCACCAATTTCAACCAAATTTCACACAAATATATTTCTATTGTTGACACAAAACATATGTAAGAACGGATGAAATCGGACCATGGGGTCATGGGGCTATCATACAAATCCAACCCCCCAAATTAGGTTCTTCTAAGAAAAACATTTTTATTTGTGCACCAATTTCGAACAAGTTTCACACAAATGTATTTCTATTGATGATACAAAACATATGTAAGATTGAATCAAATCGGACCATGGGGTCATGGGGCTGCCATACAAACCAAACCCCCCATATTGGTTCTTCTAAGAAACATTTTTTTACACTAATTTCACAAAACCTTGAATTAATGTGTCTTTATCAAAGCAACTAAAAAGTTCAAAACGAATGGAATCGTACTGTGGGGTCATGCTCCGGCAATCCCAATAAAATTTTCCGAGCAAATATTTTTATTTGCCCACTTATTTCAACCAAGCCCAAAACTTTTGTCAAGACGGAAGAAAAAGAATGAGGAGGGGAATTAAATACAAGTCATAGGTACGCCCGAAAAAACTTTTAGCCCAAGCGAAGGGTATCCAAATTTCGGCCGCGCCCGAAATTAGCCTCGGCCCCGGGGGTTGGCGAGCGAAGCGAGCAGGGGGCGAAGCCCCCTAGTTTTTTTATGTTTTTATATTTTTCATTGCTCAGATTATGTATGGATACCCTTCACTTTCTTTCGCGCTAATAGTTACTTCGGCGACTCTATGACTTCTGTTCCGATTCCATCCGTTCCTAAATACATAATTCCTCTCTAACTTGATTTTCATATGTGGCAGCTCCATAAACCCATAAGTTACGCGAGGTCGGTAGAACAATAGTTGAGTGAGGTTTGGCTAGGATTTGCGCACAAATGAAATGCGTTTGATTTGTATTGCAGCCTCATGACCCCATTGCTCCTCATTCTGGAGGAGCATGGACTGAGGGTAAGTATAACAAAGACTGAGTTCTTATGCTGCCAATTCTCAGACCCAAATGCACCGATACCTGAAATGTACGTCAAAGGAGAGCAGCTTAAGACTTGTACCAAGTTCAAGTACCTTGGCTCGATGGTGAACAGCGGAGCTACATGCGATGATGACATCAAACATCGCACAAAGGTTGGGTGGATGAGGTGGCGAGAAAACTCTGGAGTTTTCTGCGATAAGAAAATGCCACTGAAGCTAAAGGGCAAGTTGTACAAAACGGTTGTACGTCCCGCACTCATGTATGGATCAGAATGCTGGACCATGTATGAAGGTTACGCGAAAGAAATGACAGCGATTGAAATGAAAATGTTACGCATGTCAGTTGGTGTAACCAAAAGGGACCACATCAAGAGTAGCTACATCCGAGGCAGCTTGTCCATAGACCAACCAATCACCGAAAAGCTCGAAGACCGACGAATGGATTGGTATTGCCATGTTCAAAGGCGTCCACCTGAGAACCCCGCAAAGAGAGCGATATCAATGGAAGTTCCACTTGATGGACCCAAGGCCAGAGGCAGACCGAAGAACACCTGGATGTGTCAAATGAAAAAGCAACAACAACGCATTGGTCTCGGCGATGACACAACGCGGAACCATGGAGCGGTATAAAGAACGAGGCAAGGAAGAAGAAGAAGAAGACCCCATTGCTCATTTAATATCCGTTTGAGTTCCTAGTCGGTTACATGAGCTGCGAGTTCGAAAATCATATAATCGAGTCCGCCTGCAGGGAACTCGACCCAGGCCCTTATGCTTAAAAGCCGAACGCGCTAATCACTTCATCAACCAGACTAAAAATCTCTTCACTCAGTCCCTCCTCCCATCTTTAAAGTCCATTTCTGCTTTAAAAAAATTTAAGTAGAGACAGGTTACTGACGAAATCAGCAATTTAATTCGAAAAAAAATACACTTGGGTATGAATATGTAAGGATAATGCCTAAATATGTATGTATTTTCTCAATTTTTATTTAATGCAATGAAAAATGTTCATTATGTAATTCCATAATTCTAATTAATCTTTTTTGTCTGTCTATACAATGCTATGCTTGTATCATCCCCCATCAAGCTATGACCCTATTTCCTCTCACGCCTTTCTTCACATCTTCCCATAGCCCAAAAAAAAAACAATATTTTTCTCTGCATATCGTCGTCCTAGAACATTTTTGCTATTTGAAATTTTATTCACCAGCCTCGGTAACTCCTGATTAAATATTTGAGCTTGTTGATTTTTGCTGCAGTCAACAGAAACGAAGACATTCGTCAAAGAGACCTCTACAATGTACAGAGCGTTTACATTTTTTAAGGGGGCAATTACTTTTAGAAAATTGACGTCAATGGGAGAATCAAAAGTACCCACTATGAAAAGACATAAAGTGCGTTTCAAGCATTCCACTTTCCTTTCGTTAGCTCGTACTTTTAATTTGAATGCTTTTGCATCAGCGTCGTCATCTCCTCTCTATCTACTTGAAATTGTATCACTCTTTCTTCATCTTAATAACTTTTTTTTTTTACTGTAAATTAATTTGCAATTTCCCTCGTCTCGTTACAGCGTTCGCAGTGTAATGTATAAATATCTTGAGAAAGAGAATGAAATAAGCTTTCATAAAATATTCAATCAAGTATTAGGTAAGTTTAATGACGCTATCAAGTGTACTTCTTGTGCAACTCGCAGATTCCAAGGATAAGATGAGAACATTAAAAAATGAATCAAGTGAACTAATTTCAACTTAATTTTTTATCTTCATTTACTAGGATATCTACTTTTTAAGGATTACTGTGAGAACGTCTCCGAGGAGCCCATTCCCCAATTAAAGTTTTACGAAGAAGTAAGTAAATTGTGGCACTTAGAAACGAACGGAACGATTTAATTAAAAGTATAAACTCAAAAACAATTGTAATTTTCCACTCGTAGTTCTGGTATGCATAAACAAATACGTATAAAACTCGTACATATACACTTGTCATACCATATATTGCTTGTCGCAGACATTTGAGTCCTTTTTCAATTTATACTAACTACACACTGCTGCTCTGTTACGCGAGCTCCTAATATTCCTTATCACACACACCCACACAAAAACCTAATTACTTTTTATTTACTACTCACATTTCATTGTTCCTTTCTCTTATTATTATTATTGTTCTTTTCTTGTGTATGCAGATAAAAAACTTTGAAAAGACGGAATGTTCCGAAGAGCGAATGAAATTAGCACGTGAAATTTATGACAATTTTATTATGAAAGAAATGCTTTCTCACACTCATGTAAGTGCAAATATTCATTATCATTGCGACGATAAAAAAAAATTAAATTGTGACGTGACGTCTTTATATTCGATTGTAACGATTTTTTTTTTTGTATTTATATTTTCAAGGAATATTCCAAAGAAGCCGTTGCCAATGTACAAAAATACTTAATGAAAAACCAGGTGCCCATTAATTTATTTGAGGTAAGTTAAATGAATGAATCTACTATATTTTTGTAATTCTAAATGAAACTTGTTAAATAACCATCCGCTGATAAGATATAAATCTTAGAGAAAAGAAACATGCCTTTTGTGTCTCATAGTGTAATGACACATCCAGGAATTACTTTATAGGCTTAACTTCAAACGGTTTGCTAGAAATGATCACTGATCACAGTAAATCGTTATTCTAATCTGGCAATCTGAAGTCTAGTCACAAAAAGAAATTGCGAAGTGCACTAGCTATCATAAAATTTGAATTAGTCAGCAAGTGTTAATAGGATCTACGTCACTAAATTCATTTGTATGTCTATGCGTAATCGACACTATATTATGACAGTTTGCACAATTGAATACCAAATTTGCTATTCATACGTATTCGCTAAGTGATTTATGCATTTATACGTTAAGGTATCTTTGAGAACGTTAAGCTGCAGCTACACACGCTGTAGAATGCATACGTGATTTTTGGGGAATAGTGTGAGAAGCTTTGATTAATTATTATTTTGTCAATGGCTGTCATTTTTTCCGAGTAGACATTGAACTTTTTATTAATTCAGGAAGCCTTCAATAAGAAATGAAGGACTGGACTCGCGACGTTGAACTTAAGGTTTGTGTTCCCCGACACGACCCGCGTGGTGATCACCCCGCGATCGTAGTTAAACCATAAATTAAGTAATTGGAATAGAGATGGAACTCCATATAACATTAAAATCTACTGAAAAACATTTTACCTTTGAGTGTGTGCTGTAAGTAACGTGTACATACAGGAAGATATCTTCGTGCTGTGGTAGAGATGATACTCTATCTCTCGACGGAGCGTGGATTCGAATCCCACTGTGACCATGGATGTTCGTGTTGTCTATAAAAATGCTCCTATGGCAGTCGGTTCTTCGATGTAATCGTCCCGGAGGTACTCGTTGTCACAACCGCCAAGAGCTGACAAAACCACCTTCGAATGAAGAGAGAAAAAAATATCTCTTGACTCGCTACAACAACATCCCCGAGATCCTAGGCACGCAGAGAACGGTAAAACTGTTAATCATTGATCATTCTGAAAATATGTATGCTAAAAGTGGTCAGAATCGGTGGATGAACTACGATCGCCGAGCGATCATCACATCACCCATTTAAGGTTTGTGTTCTTAGAGACGACTCATGGGATGATCGCTTCGCGATCGTAATGTAACATCCAATTCCTAGACTTATTTGCATATTTTTTGTAATGCGGCTCATTCCATATATGTATTGACTATGACCTAAAGAGACATGTCTGTATGGAAAACCACTCACACAGTGGTTTGATGTAAGGTGCGGGAGAGTAGCTGGGCAATCGTATCGATCAACGTCGTGCAGACTAGCTCCGCAAGCAGGTCAGGTTTTAGAGGCTTCGTCATCCATACGTGATAGCTACGAGTTTAGCCCCGGGCATCATCCAGAAAAGAGTTAAGCCAATGTAGTACGAAGGCTATGGGTAGATGCATTTCATCAGGAGAGCGGTTTAGTGCCAAGTATGCGATTGTTTAATACCCCTCTTATAGCTTTATCAACCTCTTCATTAGGAAGATGGGCAATAGTAGCTCCTGTTGTTCGATGTTTTGAAACTCTATTATATTCTTGGACATCCCTTTCTTTGCCCCGTACCTAACGTCCAGACGTGGAGGTTGTATCCTTATTATGCAAAACTCGCAAACTATCGACCCATATTTTGCATAGATGTATCCATCAACCAACTGCCTACGTCTACGTCTTACCAACTTTTCAGAGCGTCAAAAAGGATGCCTAGAAGTGCCTAGATGTGTCGCATATCTCACGTGTTAGTGACTCCCAGGGTGGGGTCTGTACTAGCAGCCTGGGTGAAAATTTGCACATCCTGAATAGTTTTTCTGTTTGCCTGATTTTCCCCACTTTTGGAAAGTTTCCCTAACGAAACAGATTCCTTTCTGCAAGTTTTTCCCTTCAATGAATAAACTGGCGAAAATGTTTCGGGGAGATATCTGGCACACTTGAACTACTTTAAAGATCTTTTCATTTTCTGGGCTGTGGATTTCAGTCCAGACATACCGAGTTGGTTTGACGTCTTCTTGTCAATCGGCTACACTTTCCATCACATTCATCCAATCTTGCACTTACACTCTTACCTACATAGGTCTAGCTTCAATTCGAGCCAGTATTATGACCTTCTTTTAGAAAAACTGTTATATCTAACCATTTCATATTTTTCTTTTTGCCAAGGTCCCTTAATTGGAATAGCACAGAGAGAGCAAATTACTCCACAACGAACAGTCGCATTTCCGGTTCCAATAGTAACTCCACACACTAGAGCACTGTTTTCCGACAGGTGGTCCGCGAAATACTCTGGAGGCTACTCATGAAAACCGGTTTTAACCCTACTACCGCTACACCTCGCTGTTGACAATGTAGGTTTGATTTTTTCTAAAGCCTGTCCAACTAAGCTCGGGGTTGGTTTACTAGAATACCTTTTGCCAAAAATGCATGTCCTTATTAACGTACATATTTATTAGCAAACCCCAACCGTTTTTTTGTGTTAGCTGCGATAATATTCAGCTTCTTCCGAGCTACTCGTCCGTTGAATCTTTGCCTCCTGAGAACTCCTCCTTACGGTTTCAGGGTGTACGTCAATATTTAGTTGATTTTTTACCATTGCGTCAATTATGGGGCACTTATAGGTAGATGAGGGTTCTTTTTAATCTCACAAACTAAAAGGGCCCCTTCTCTCGCTGTAAAAGCCTTTCTATTACCTCGTTTTTGCTTATTTATTATCCTTCCGTGGAAAACCGGTAAATAATGTGTTGCACTGTTTCGCAGCTTTTCTGTACCAATAGGGCTATCTCCCTCTGAGATTTCCCTTCCTGATGGTATTTCACTATCAATCGGCGGATTTCTGTCAGTCGACCCATCCTTAGTATTTGAATAAAAATACACGGCTGAAGGAAAATCTATTAAATCAATCAACAAATTGCAATTCCGGACAATTTTTACCGTTAAAATAACAAATTTCAATTTCCAAATTCTGCACTGGTTTGATTTTCAACGGTTTCTAAATTTTTTTTTTGTAAGGCATTATTAATTACAAGGAGCTGCAAAAAACTTATTATTATACGCGGAAATAACTTTCATAATTCATTTAGGTAGAGGCCCTAACGAAATTCCAGTCCCGGGCCCGAAAATTCGTTCGACGGGCCTTCTCTTTCGCGCAAGTCTTTCAGTTCTAGTACCTAAAGTCCCAATAAGCATGCTTGGATAAATTTCTACTATTCCATCGAGTCACGGTTAACATAATGTAGTCCAAACTTATTCGTGAGACGAATATGATATAAATTTTTACCTATTTCGTCCAACTTCGGCTCAGACTCAAAGAAAGACAATGCCTTGGGGTTTTACGAGAGGCTTCGTTTTTGTTTTTTTGCGGGAGGTTACTCTTTTCATGTTCATTCCATTGCTAGAAGCTCCCTGCTTCTTTAGTAAGGAAATCGTATTGGTGGGCTATCCCAGCTTCTTCTAGAATTTAATTTTTCTTCTGTTCAAATACTCATTATATCTTTTTTTTGTTCTTTTCAGCCATATATTGAAGAGATTTTCAGTCACTTAAAAGGCAAACCATTTCAGAAATTTTTAGAAAGGTACGTGCTGCTCATTTTAAATAAAACAATATGAAAATACATAATATGCATACAATCATACCATAGTAAAACTATCTCATTCTTTTGCAGTGATAAATTTACAAGATTTTGTCAGTGGAAAAATCTAGAACTGAATATACAAGTAAGATTCTCCAACCGTTCATTTTCGTCCGTAAGAATAATATGCAAATGATTTGCTAATTTTCAATTCTTTTAGCTGACAATGAACGATTTTAGTGTACATAGAATAATAGGACGTGGCGGTTTCGGCGAAGTGTACGGTTGCCGTAAGGCAGACACCGGTAAAATGTATGCAATGAAATGTTTAGACAAAAAACGCATAAAAATGAAACAAGGCGAAACGCTGGCCCTAAACGAGCGGACTATGTTATCCTTAGTTAGCACTGGAGTAAGTGACTTCCAAACAATAAAAAACCGTTGTCTCTCTTTATGTTTATGCATGTAAGAATGTGTTTTGCATTTTATTTTATTTAATTTACAGAAATATTTAACAGTTATAACAAATTAACAATACCCTTTTCCACGACCACGATTTGTGATATTTTGCCCCATTGTCCTCTTGTTGCCATTACAGGTCGACTGCCCTTTTATAGTTTGTATGACATATGCATTTCATACTCCAGATAAATTGTGTTTTATTCTCGATTTGATGAACGGAGGCGACTTACACTATCATTTATCACAACACGGTGTTTTTACAGAGTCTGAAATGAAATTTTATGCCGCCGAAGTAAGTGTTGAGCACACATTACCCTTCACCCGATGTTTTTGGTAACAATTGTATTTTCTTTTCCACCCCCACTAACGTGTTTTCTAGGTAATCCTAGGTTTGGAACATATGCATAAGCGTTTTATAGTTTATAGAGACTTGAAGCCTGCAAATATATTGTTGGATGAAAACGGTCACGTTAGGATATCAGATTTAGGACTTGCCTGTGATTATTCAAAGAAAAAGCCACATGCATCGGTGGGTACACACGGTTATATGGCACCCGAAGTATTATCAAAAGGCACGCCATACGATTCCAGTGCGGATTGGTTTAGTTTTGGTTGTATGCTATATAAACTCTTAAAAGGTCATTCGCCATTTCGACAGCATAAAACGAAAGATAAACATGAAATTGATAGGATGACGTTAACAATGGTAAATCCCACATTTTTATATGAAGCAATGTCATTTGCTATCATTGACTAACATTTCCCACGCCCGCCGCGTGCGTCCAATTTCAGAATGTCGAGCTACCCGATTCGTTTACCGAAGAATTAAAGGATTTACTAGAATCATTATTACAACGTGACGTTGATAAAAGATTGGGCTGTAAGGGACGAGGGTAAGTTAATGCGTTTGTTTTTTTGTATGCACTGCAGTTTTAATGATGAGCAATTTATCCGTAGAGCTGAAGAAGTAAAAGATCATCGATTTTTCGCTGGAATAGATTGGCATCAAGTATACATACAAAAATATACACCACCGTTAATCCCACCTAGAGGCGAAGTGAATGCAGCGGATGCATTCGATATTGGCTCGTTCGACGAAGAAGATACCAAAGGCATTAAACTAACCGAAGCGGATCAAGAACTATATAAATTTTTCCCACTCACAATATCAGAAAGGTGAGATTTTCAACAAAAGCGTTGTTTCAATATATGGTAAATGTTGCGTGTCTCTGCATTTCAGGTGGCAACAAGAAGTTGCCGAGACCGTCTTCGAAACAGTTAACATAGAAACGGATAAAGTTGAACAAAAGAAAAAATCAAAACAAAAGCAACGTTTCGATGCAGACGAAAAAGAATCCGATTGTATTCTGCACGGATACATTAAGAAACTAGGTGGTGCCTTTGCATCAGTTTGGCAAACACGCTATGCTAAACTTTATCCCAATCGGTAAATTATTTTTCTTAAAGTTGCCGTGAAACTTTTCCGACAATCTTCTTTACGTAATCTATTGTTGTTTTTGCTGGTTTTAATAGGTTGGAACTACACACCGAAAGTGGAAATACTAAACCTGAACTAATTTTTATGGACCAAATAGAAGAAGTATCCCCCGATTTTGTGCAATATAAAAATGAACAATGTATTCAAATTAAACACAAAGATGGCATCCGAGATGCTCGAATAGTTTTAACAAATCCCGTAAGTATATAACAGTAATAGTGATTAGATTAGAGGAGATTTTTTTGTTATGGGTAGGACTTGTTCGAGACTTTGACTAGTTAGGTGGTCTTGTGGTTCAAAGTTATGTCCTTTAAAACCCATGCAACAATACACAAAGGAATACTTAAAAAAACACCTGCGCATTCCTAATTCAATTGCACGAGTATTTTTCCTTTTTGTGCATAAAATTGGTTCTGTCGATTTCGTTACGATTTGATGTTGAAATATGTTGAGGACACCAATTGAAGAAAATGTCGAAATAACCATAATCGTCCACCATAATGATTGCACATAATGTAAATTAAACATTTAGATTTTTTTTTGAACTTAGAAGACAATTTTGTAGGTTATTATATAATGGTAAAATTATGCTCTATGAATATAACAACCCCCCTGCCTCTATCGTGTTTTTTTTTCGCATCACCTATTTCCATAGGGACGAGCCGCCAATGTCCAGAAAGAAATGCTATTTTGATGCCAAAACCACGAATTAGCGAGTTAAACCATTCATACGAGTATCATATTAAGCCCACGCAAAAAAAAATGTGGGTTGATAACTCACTTGCTCATGTCCAGCGAGGATACCAGGTTTCCTCGCAGAGGAAGGGGTCTCACCACCAGTGTTGCCAATTTAGCCGTTTTCCGGCCAAATTTAGCCGGAAACCGTGCTGTTTAGCCGGAAGAAATTTATAATTCCGGCTGGCCGGATTTTAGCCGGAATCGATTTTCTTCAACCGTTTTTCCGGCTAAAATTATTTTAAGATTTATTTTTACTTTGAAACTAGAATCAATTTTCAATATTCACAAACAAAAATCGCTGTGAAATTATTTCTACATACACTTATTATCGTGTATTAGGGTAAGTTCCTACTATGTCCACCTAGAGGAAAGCTTACATTTATGTCCCCTGGGAAAAATTTGTCGCGAAGACCTGCATTTTTTCAATAAATTTAGGGTAATGGGTTTCACGTAAACTGACGATATTAGTACCTAGTCTAAACATGTAATTTACTAACCACAAATATGCTGAATAATTTGCCAAATGGAAGACAGTTTCTTAGATAAAATTCTTTGTTGAGCAATTCTCGGAGCATGGGGGTACCTCAATTTTTTTCCATTTTTCAAAGTGTCAATTCTTTACCACAGCGTACTCATGCCAGACTAAGTACAAGGATGAAAACCAAAACCTTTTAGCGCGATTCATAATATAATAATATCGCCGAAACTTGCACTTGCCCAGTAAATTACAAAAATTAAATTTAAGTGTGTATAAATTTCGGGGGCAACTTACCCCCTTCTTCAGCACAAAAGCTATAAATGCTGAAGAAAGGGGTAAGTTGCACTTAAATCTAATTTTTGTAGTTTACTGGGCAAGCTACTTGCATAACGTTCATAGAAACTACACATTTTCGTAGATGCATTACATTTAGTTGTTGGGTTGGTAGCAACAAATTTATCAAAAATCTATACCATTACCCGGCCAAGCTCATAATTTTGGTACATCAATTTCGTATCTTTGGAGCATGAAATTTGTAATTGCCGAACATCAACAATGGAACATCAATTTCGTAACTATGGAAAATAAAATAACATTTAGAGGTCTCAAATTCGAAAATGAATAACAAGCTTGACACACATTATTTTCGAATGACGCAAATTGATCATCATTAGCACGAGTTCCAAATTACGCATTTGGACCATCATTTGCTCAATAATGACTGTAGTAAAATTTAAGAACAAGAATGTTTACAAAAATATTAAATTTTTTATAAATCTTTACACATTTCTATTCAAATTCTTTAAGAAAAGTTTGTCCTAAAATTATTGAATTGAATATTCATCAAAATATCGCAATTGTGAGGGACAATTTCACCATTTACACAAATGTCAAAAGGGAGTGACGAATTCTAATGACGAAAGCATATGTGTCACTCCAATTTCGAACTTTCATCATCATGATGGATTATTGTCATGATAATGGATATGTGTCTTGGGCCTAAAATGGTTAACTTTTAATATAAGATTTTTCAGGCGCGATGATGGTAAGATATCCATACATAAATGCGGTTGCCCTTGCCCATAGTTATGCATTGGACGTTCCTTTTACGAATTTTATGTTCCACAATTTCGAACCTAATGTGCTTATGGACTTGACAGAGAAATTGTACCTGTATACAACAATTTTGACTAGTTAAGCTATCTAACTCCGAACAAAGTAAATTTTGACTATAATGCCAGCGATTGGAGCACATATATATAAACTAAGAAACCTGCCTAAAGCCTAGTTTGCGGGTAGTACTCCAGAAAAGAAATAAAGTTCTTAAAATCCGTTTTTTACTATATTTTCTCGTAATGTGACTGTTTTGTATGATTTAGCCGGTTTTTTTGGCCGTTTTACTCGCTGAAATTTATTTAGCCGGATTTTCAGCCGTTTTTGAAAAAAATATAGCCAGTTTTTCGGCTAAATTTAGCCGTTTTCTAAATTTCCAGTTGGCAACACTGCTCACCACTAACAATCCTTAAGGTTGTTGGGGTTATGCGTAAGGCGGGGAAGTTGTTGCGCGATAGACGTTAGCAGAACAAATCGCTGCAGGGCTCGGGTGTGGGCTCGAGTCCCGGCCAGCAAGACTGCAGGTATGGCGCCTTAATTTGCGCAGGTTGGCCCCGTCGGACGGAGAACCACCTGCCCCGTAGTTTGTCGTTTCCGACAGCTAAGCCGGCGGTAACATGGCAGATGGTAGTGAGCAGTAAGAATAAGGCTGCTACTACCATGGAAGTTGCGGAACTTGTTGTGGAGGGGTTTGGCCCTTCGATGGGCATTAGAGTTCGCGGGGTCAACCCCTTAAAAAATGGGGAAGTCGTTATCCGGTTGCTGCGACACTGGCCGCGGGGTGTGTAACAGTCCGAGCTGCAGAAGCCTTACCTGTTTTTGGTCAGGTAACGGGCCCGCCGTCTGGCATGAGAGTATTTACGTCTAAAGCTCCGGCTGAGAGAAGGTCGGTTATTATTGCTAGTGATCTGAGTTTTCAATGTGCCTGTGTTGAAGATCTCACCGATGATGATGGTGTCTGCGTGAACATACGTGGCCCCTTCGGTGAGATTTTCGTATTAAGCATGTCCGCCTCGTGTCCCTGTGGATGCATATCTCCACTATTTGGATAGTGAGCAGTATACCACTTATCCTAGGTGCAGATGTGAATGGAATCTCACCCCTCTGGTTTAGCAAAGTGCGAAGATACAGAGCTGCGTACCCGCGGAAACATTGGGCTAAACGCCTCCTTGCCAATTGCATGTCCGTCCTTGATGTGCGGTCTGATGTGTATACGTTCCAATCATCCAGGGGTTGTTCTGATGTTGATGTTACGTGTGTCAACAGTGCGGCTACTTTCAGTTTGACTGGACCTTCGATGATGCTTAGGGTCGGTCAGGTGATGGCGGTGGTGGGTCGGGTGATCTGGTGGTGATCGAGTCTATGGCTGCCGTAAATGACGAGGTACTTGGGGTCCACCGCACGATGTAACGTAAACACGTCAGATAGTGAACAAGAAGCGTGAGGTAGCTCGCCTTTGAAGGCACTTACAACGAGGCAGAGCACGCCATCATATCTACTTGACTTGCAGAAGCCTTACCTGTTTTTGGTCAGGTAAGGGGCCTGCCGTCTGGCATGAGAGTATTAACGTCTAAAGCTTCGGCTGAGAGAAAGTCGGTTATTATTGTTAGTGATCTGAGTTTTCAATGTGCCTGTGCGCCCACCAGCGCAGAGAATATCGCGATATGATGACTAAGTCTAAAACTGATCATTGGCAACGTTCCGTCAGAGGTGCTTCTTTCCGGATGCACCTCTGGATCAGGCTCCTGAACAGCAAGAAAGATTTCCTGCTCTCGAGACTGGGGAGATAGCGGCTTGCATTTCTAAGTTGAGCAGGAAGTCGCCTGGGTTGGATGGGATGACAGGCGGGATGTACAACCACATTTGTAATGCCGTCCCGGTATAGTTGGAGTGCCTCTTCCCAGATTGCTTTCGAACGCGTCTTTTTCCGACGATTTGGAAGTCTGAAAGACAAGTCCAAACCTCAGTCATATTGGAGCATTAGTCTTCTTCCAGTAATTGGTAAATTGCTAGAAGTGATTCTTGTCCGGAGGATGGAGGAAAGGCTTGCCGGTCAGATATCCGACAACCTGTATGGATTTCGTGCCGGCAGATGTACTGATGATGCGTGGCTCTTCATCAGGGACTCAGGATCACGCAGCTCGTCTCAATACGTCCTTGGGCTCTTTAGGACTTCAAGGGTACTTTTGATAACTTGCTGTGCTTTTGATATCTTGCTGCGCAAGCTCGAGGTAGTTGGGGAGTTATCTCTTTGGAGGAGCTACTTCTAAAGAGAGTCCATTGCCTTCGGGGCCTATGACGTGTCCGCTGGGCTCCATCATAGGCCTATTCGTTTGGAACCTAGTCATGGATAACCTACTTAAGTCCCTCGACCGGTGGTGTAAGTGCTACGCTTATGCCGATGATTATTTACTCATCCTTTTTGAGGGTAACTCGCGTGCTGCGCTAGAGCATCTGGGATCATACTTGGACGTTGTCCATCAATGGGGATCCCAGATGGGAGTTGAAGTTTCGTCCTCTAAGACGATGTTGGTTAAGGGCATCCAGAATATTTGTCCGAGCTGCGGTGATGCGCCCATGATGTTGCAATGCCCCGATGCAGCCACTAACCTCAATACAAATGCACAAAAACGACGGGTAAGAGCAAGTTATGTTGAATGCTTCAACGCAGTGCTTTGTTGATACGACCCTCAGCATAATTTACCAGATATGTAGGTATGCGTCAAAGGAAATCCTTATTAGAAAATGCAGAATTGATTTAATAATAATTGTATAACGGTAACGGGTACTCGTCCCATTTAATCAGAATTTTCGAAAAGTAAAGGCAGTAAAGTAAAAACAATTGGTTGCAGCTCGCTTTAAATACCACAAAACCGGCTGCCCTAGGAGCAATTTTCGTAAGAACAACATCCATGGTCACTGACGTGACCTGCATCTTTTAGCGATGTATGGTGTGAGCCACCTCTCCTCAGACCAGATAGGTACTGGAAGCGCTCTATTCGCAATAGACGGACTTACTTCTTCAGGGTGAATCGCTGCAATGGTGGCCCGGTACGTCTCTTGATCGTAATCATGCAATCGTCCGCATAGGAAATCACTTCGATTCCTACCGGAGGAGTAGGAAAGTCGGAGAGAGCGGGAGAGTACCCCTCCCTGTGGAACTCCTAATTTGATTTTCCTCAACTTGGAACGTTTGCTTCGAAACTCAGTGAAGGAATGCCGATCAGCTAGATAGTTGGCAATCCAATGTGTTTCTTGTGCAGAAGCATTCTCAACAGATTAGCAAGAAGATTGACAAGTGATTGACCTTATCAAACGCATTTAATAGGTGAAAATCAATGACTAGAATGTTAAGATACTACAGCGTGTCCTTGTGGTCCTATTGGCAACCTTGCCGCCCGGAAATTTCCGCCTTTTCGGGGAGGACTACACCCGTTTTTATGCAAAACTGCGAAGAGTTGTCACAAAGCCTCCCTGGCAAAAGCCTTGAAAGTTTCTATGCAGAAAAAGTTGTGTTTGGCTGTGTATATGGGTGGATTCGAGATACGTGAATGGAATTCGAACTTATCCTCTGCAAATTTTACGATAGAGATAGAACATTTAGTTTCCTTTTAATAGAACAGAACTCCACATCATAGCTCATGTAACTAAATTTGCAACACGAATTTTTTGTAACTTAATAGAGGGCCAACGTGATAGGATTTGAAATTGTTTGTTACCGTGCTAGCAAATAATGGAGAAAGTATTCTCCACTACTGAATTTATTCGCAGATTAACCTACTTCGATTTCACTTGTGTCGCCATTTTCGAGAAGTAGTTGGCTCTACAGCAAACGATACTTGTGTTGAAAATGGCTGTCGCTGATAATTGCAAAGTGAGAATCGACCTTTTTCTTTTCGGTTTAAATAGATTCGACGGGGCGCGGCATAACCACGTTTACTATGCGCTTGAGAGGCGAATGTTCAGAACACAGTGTAACATAATGACTTGTTCTCATTTGGCTTAATTATGTAGGTTATAAGTTCGGGTACACAGCACGCGATCAATAGGTAAGTTTTTGCATTAGAAACCTTTCGGATCCTGTTTGCCAATAAGGTTACTCAATGGCTAAAGTTGGAGTGCAGCGCTATATTGCTTTTGCGCTTTATATCTTGACGATAACATAAACCTGCGTAGAAGGTGATACAAGTAACCCATTTTTCCGATTAACCCTTTCCCGGACAGAACGTCTATAGACGTCCAATTTTGAGCATTTGACAAACAAATCGTGTCAAATTTTGGCGTTGTGTCCGGCAATGAGTTAAATACTATTTAAATGCGTCCAAGACCAATCAATAAATTTTTCGCATTTCTATTTTCAGGATGAAATCGGTCTTAAAGAATGGGCACTTTCGCTACGTTCCGCGCACAAAGTATCCCAACAATTGCTCGGCTCAATGGCCAAGAAGGCCGGCAAAATTTACGGCACCGAACGTGAAACATCCAAAACTCCCCTCATTACCGGAACACACATTTCGTCAAAAACAACGAATGGATCCAACTAGCGGTTACTTTTACGATCTCGGTCTTGTTTTATCGAGCCGAATCGTTTAAAGGAATCTATTGATAAATTCAAATGTAAAGATACGTAGAGTGTGTTGCACCGTAATAATAATAACAATAAATCGGAAAATCGAACAAACATAAACATGAGATAAAAATGCAAACCATAAATCATAATCATATAGTGATGACGCTGGCGGACATTATTATAATAGTACATATACACATAGTGCATAATGTTGAACAGGAGCAACAAAAAAAAGAATAGGAAGAGAACAGTATTGATAATCGATATGTCTCGAAAATGTAATAGTGAAAAAAAAAATAATTTTTATCAAATTGTGGAAAGATTTTTAGCAAACAACAAAGGAACAACTTCAGCCGACCGAATACAAAACAATCTTGCAAGAAGGTAAACACATAAAGTTATGAACGTTTATAAATGTATACACACATACACATTCAAACAATGTAGATAAATTTATCAATCGAATCAAGTCAACCTATTGAAAATGCAGAAAATATAAAATTGTCGAAATGATGTCGTTTTTGAAGCCAAATTGGACAAGCCTCTTTTTATTTTCGAAATATGCCGAAAATAATATAGAAAATAAAAAGAAACCAAAAGATTAATATTGTAGAGTAATAATAAATCGGAGATTTTATTATATATATATATATATTGTAAGTAAGGGAAGTATAAACAAATGATTTTTTTTAAATCAACAATTTATAGCTGTATTCCTAAGTAGTGTAGCGGTGTACAAAGAATAGAACAACAAAAAACTAACTAGTAATGTTTCGCTCGCTGTAGCAACTCAATTCATTTAAATGCATTTGAGATTTTTCTACTCTTCTTACAAGTGTTTGTTTTCAAACTACGACCCTTTTGTAATTTTTCGATTCTATATTGTTTTAGGATTTCGATGAGATTTTGATTAACCTCGCATAATTGTTAAAAAAAAAATAGAACAAAAACCAGATTTAAACATGAAAAAAGTGTGAAAAGATTAATTCGATTTACTTTACGATGTGAAATACCAAAAGCGGAATTATTATTTTAAGAGTTTTCGATGTAGCATTTTGAGTGTATAAATTCTTCACTGTTATAAAGCGCCTCGTTTCCCCTTTTCTTAGTCGGCTTCTATTTGAATTTCTCCTCCAATATTTTTTTTGCATATCTGCGGATAATACCAAAATATCTAGTGGACTATTAACTAGTGTGTGGATAATGTAAACCAACTATTTCGTTATTTATTAAAAATATTTGGTAACTTTCACCTCGAACATGAATGAATATGGATGAGGTTTGAATTTTCCAAAACAAAAACTGACAAAACATCCGACATTTGCACCCACCGATGGCTTAATGTGTCATGGTCCATTTACTATAAAAGGTCCTCCACTAGTCCATCACACAGTGGATTTAGTGTCCCTCAGACATAGACGTTTTGCCTGGAGCCTATGGCGATTGAAATCCGTGTATTGAATCCAAAAACTCAAGCTCCCATTCCATTCCAGTATTCATTGACTCCGCAAAGGCTTGGGAGCAGCATTCCCCTTGTGCCCTCAGTAAAGGAATGATTCCTTTTCGTTGATTTCAATGCTCTTTTGAATTTGTGTTGCTTATGTAGGCGAGTGCTCTGTGGCCGTGATCGTTCGGCCGCCACTCTGTGAAATAGACACTCATAGAGAAACGAGTTTCCAAACTCGGAACGACTCGTCGCAAGTTTATTATTCAGAAGAAAATTATAAGAAATATTCTTATCGTAGAATAATAAACTAACAATGCGACTAGGAAGTGGTATGGCTGACAACCGTATCACACTCCGAATTCAGTTGTCTTTGTAACGTTGATGACTACACACGGTAGTCATCAACGCACCATGCTCCACTAAGAGTTACGGTAAAACAAGAAGAGATGTAGGCGAGTTGCTTCTGGTAGGGATTGCACTACCCCGCAGTGCGTTTTCCGTCAATAACGTTTAGATCGCCTAATGAGAGTGTAGTACTTAGTGAAAGAACTTATGTTATCGTTCCACCGAATCCCGGTAGACCGTACTCATGCTCCACCTAACCAACTATATCAACTACGTAGTGACGTAAAATGAACCAATCGCTCCGGCGACTTGGGAACAGATATGCCTATGTTGCCAGCATACTTCATCGTGAATGAGGTGAAGAAACTTCTTCTTCTTTTAGCGGTGCAGAAAGGTGTGACACCGCTATGTATCTATGTGGATTCGAGTTATGGTTCTTCGTGGTTTTCGTCTGAGATGTAAAGGGACAAAAACATGCTGCGATAGGGTTTTCCCATAGTGAAATAAGGGTAAGATCAGTGAGCGCAGCTAGGCATTGAAACAAATGCCTACATCATGAGGCGCGCCAGCGCAGTTAGGACAGGTGTTTTGGATGACAGGGTCTATACGAGAAAGGTAGGAATTAAGGCGTGAAGCCAGATCGAAGTTGTGCTAATGTCACTCTGGTGGCAAACGTACCTAAACTCGCAATAGACCGACTCACTTCTTCGGTGTGAATCGCTGCAAGAGCGGCCCGGTATTTTTCTTCATCGTAAGGGTCCCGCTTATATCCCTGGACCTCTCTCTCTAGGTCTCGTAAACCACTCCTGACATGTCGTGGTAGAATAATTCTGTCCATGAGACTATGGTTGGGTTGATTCTTACGGTATCAACCAACAAGAAACTGTTTTGAGAGTAGGAGATTGTGGTCACGTATTGACATCAATTGTGTCTCTTGATGTAAGTGATCCTGGGTAGAGATCAGGAGGCAGCCTGTGGCTGTGCGTAGAGCAGCATTTTGGTAGACCTAAATTTTGGGCCAGTTTGTATCACATAAACTATGTGACCAAACTGGGGCATAATCAGCTGCTGCACGACTAACCGCTTCATAAGTGGCACTTTATGTTTACCCCAAGTGCTACAGACCAGTGCTTTGAGAATTTCGTTCTTTTCACAAACTGCTGCAGCGTGGTGAGCTGACGTCATCATATTCTCAAGGTGAAACCTTTCGAGAGTCTTAGGGTTAGCTACAGAAGGAACAGGATTGTTGCCAATACTTACATGAACCGCCCAACCGACAATCCCCCGACCAGGTGCTAAGAAATGTCGCAGAAGATTTAGATGCTGAGATGGAGAGGTTTCGGCTATCGGAAAAATGCCTGTAATCGCGCTAAATAGCGATTAATTAAGAGGCACATATTATCTTTATCCTGAAGAAGAAACTTCCTGATAGCAGTGACAAAAGATGGTTTACGACATACTCTATTAAAATTAACGTCTATTACCCCTGTTTTTTTTTTAAATGCTTGAATTCCACTCGAATCAAGCTAACATTTCGGCGAAAGTTTGTGGGTACCCTAATGTTTTTAGCACCCATTAGAAGCTTGATGCATCCACCCAATCTGAGCTCTCCATGAGTCCTTGGTGAGAATTGATACGTTGCTGTCGTTGTTCTTTTTTTATCTTGAAACGAAGGGGACTTGGCAACTCTTGGTCATTGTAGCAATGGGTAGTTCCGTAACGACTTTATCGTTGATGACGCTAATTGGTGATAGCCGAAAGAACGGCCCAGAGCACGGGGTGGCCGCCTTCACTGCGCGTATCGTCCCCAACTGGGCGTTTCACGCTAATGAAGTTAATACGGAGGGCATGTAAAAAATAAGGTTCCCAACGCTGTAAACTCGTCGCGCCGCGGTTAATACAGAGGGCAAGTAAAAAATAAGGTTCCCAACGCTGTATATAGATGAAATCCGGCAACACGGCCTTGATTGTTGGTCCCCCCACTCCATTCCCACTACTGGGAGCGATCGCTGCGACGCTCAGTGCCGGCCTAACAGCCATCCACAATGGAGCCCGCTATCGCCGTCACCGCCAGGTGTAAAATCCGAGATCGGAGAGTAACGCTTCGGGAGCTGGCTGACCAGGTTCCTGAGGCTTATGAAAAAACCATCGACAACATTTTGACCGAAAAACTTCGTTATCGCAAGGTGTGTGCGCGGTGGATCCCGCATATGCTTTCTGAAACCCACAAAGACAATCGCGTTAAGTGCGCCGACGGGTTTCTTCAAGAATGCGCTGAGAATACCGAAGAATTCTTGGTCTCTTGGACTCCCATCTCTTGGAGATGAAACGTGGTGTCACTACGTCACTTCGGAAAGAAAAGAACAGTCGAAACAATGGCGCCATCCCGGATCGGCGGCCTAGCGGCGGAGTTCTTCGAAGTGGGGTCTCAGAAGTGGATAACTCGTCAGGAAAAATGCGTAGAAAAATCTGGCGACTATGCAGAAAAATAGTTTAAAATACAAGCTTTCAGATGGTATACTTATTTATTGCAATAAAAAATGCCTTACACCTGAAACAAATGTGGGAACCTTATCTTTTACTTGCCCTCGTAGTTGGCTTACTACCTCTTTTCTATGAGAAGTTTGAGTGACGCCTTAGGGCACCTGGAAGACACAGATGGTCGAACGGCTGGTGGTTTGACCATGTTGTAGCATGAGATGCGAGGTAGCTAAGGTCGTGCCGAAAGCCCTGTGCTGCCTCCTTTAATCGAAGCGTCTGGTCCCACGACTGGTTGACGACAAGGTGGATTTATTCCAGGCCACAATTCTTTCACGACGCGACTTTTATCTTTATAATGTCGGCCGCACACACATGCCGCAAGGGGCGAAACTAGGTCCCATGGACCGAAAGCGCAAAGGTCGCAGCGGCACGTGCTGAAAGTTGGAAGAGTAACGGGCGAGGTTTGAGTCGATCGTAGCTTCTTTTTCACCGCACTATAAATTAAAGAGAAGTCACACAACACAAACACAGGGAATGGGAAAATAAGATCGCAAAAGATGTTAATTTTTGAAAAATAGTCAACGCTGAGCATAATTTTTTTAAGATGCGGGCCCCCAATGTGGTTGTTTTTCTTACCCATGAATGCCATTTTTATTCAACGTAACTAATCTATTCCGCTTTCTGCCTTGATCGCCCCGGCGGCAACTGTTTTCTCACGACTTAAGTTACGAAGCAGGAAAGACATTCATAACGTAGCCACCATGCATATCTCGAGTCAATTGAAATCGTCAATGCTCAAAAGTTTTTGTACAGTTCAACGCATATGGCGTGGTAGTGGACATGAAGTGTCAACCATAACAGGCGCCCCTCTGTTATAAAACTTCCAAAGTTCTATGCACCAAGGGATACGATGGGTGAAGAAATTCCATACAGCACTTTATCAAGCAAATCTCCACAAAAAAAATGGAATTCTAATCAAAGGGAACAAATTAGGTGTCCCTATTATGTAATTGGGTTCGAATTGGCAAAAATTCATAATTATGTTTGCCGGCGCGTACAAGCAGTGACCGACGTAAATGGTGACATTGCAACAAATCTAATATTGTGTCAGAATATTGCAATCAATGGTTTTTCGTTCACTTCCACATTAACTATTCCGTTTTCCATTAATAACCAATAAATAAAAAAAACTGTTGCGACAGTTCAACATTGGCCATAGTCTTCAGATGTCTTAGATCTTAACAGCTTCTTTGTTGAGGTGTTGAGTTCCTCAAAAATTGGTACCCGTTTTATATCTGAGTGGGATCATAGGCTGTCACATGACTTCCAAAACCATCCTAAAATTAATCCACACATTATGGTACTAGAAAGCAAAATCGCATGATCCGTAAGCGAGCGCACTAACTACTACACAAACAGACTCCCTTAACATCCAAGATGTACATACAAATCAATAAAGCTGTTTTTTTTTCAACTCGAAACAATAGCTCAAAACAATCAAATTAATCACTTCTTCGAATCGCACAACTCGGTTCTTTTGTGTATTATATCAAAAATGTTACGAATAGATTTATTAAATACATAATACGTATGAAAAGAAAATATTTCCGTAGATCTTTATATTATTATACATAAAAAACGTAAATTAAAGTTTTATGTTCCTCGGTGCGGCCTGTGCGATGGTCGCTTAGCGATCGCAAATCGGGACGACTCATGCGATGATCGCTGAGCGATTATCTTGTACACGTCCCGGATCACTATTTATATTATATTATGTATGAATCTATATTGCTTCGATCTTTGGTCAATGTTAGAAAACCAGTTTCGTCGGTAATATTTTCAAGAATGCTCCAGGACTTGAAAATAATAAATAATCGCTCTGCGATTATCGCGTGAATTACCTGGAGGAATATTGACTCGTACTTTTTGCATGCAATTCCATGTATTGCTTTAACTTATAGTCGGTACTGAAAAACAGCTTTTGACAAAGTGTATGCAAATAACGCTCCAGGATGACACAGGAGCCATAATCGTATAGCAAATCATCGCGTGAGTCGCTTCAAGCAACACAAACTTAAATTTTCTGCCCATTATTAATTTTGCAATGGGCATATATGTAGCTTTTAACGATGTAATCTGAGTGATCATCCTATGGGTCGAGTCGTAGAACACAAAACTAACGCAATTTACAAATTTGCCAATAATCTAATGCATTTTTTCAGTGTATGTATATTTTTTATAAATCAGTATTCTGTAATAAGCCTCTCTGTACTACATGTTTCTATCATGATTATGTCCAAAGATCAGATATCATTATAATACATTCAGTTGTACACCCCCCAAATATCATGCACAATGTCGTCTTTTTGCAATGAAATTTATTAGCTTTGCTGTAACAACAATTTACGTAAATTTATTATTTTTTGTATAATTTATTTTAAATAGTCTTATTTATTTATTATATTTTTAAATATTATTCTTATTGTTATTATGAGTTATTTTGTATGTTTTCATACAATACATAGCAAAGAAAAGAAAGAAAAAAGAAACGTTTAAGCATAAATTAGACTCAGCAGAAATTTAAAGCGTAATAAATAACGTTTAGTAGCAGCCGAAAAAAATGATGTAAGCATTTTAGAATTTCAGCAAATAAACATAGATAATATGTAATAATTATAACAACAATATGGCTTTAAGTAGTCTACTTATGAGTAAAATTTATATGAAATAAAGAAAAATCAACAAAAAAAAGAAGAATAAATAATAATAATTTGTATAAAAGTAATCCAAGTTGAGAAGAATTTTAAAGCATAGTATGTCATATAATGACAAAGTAACTCGTAATATAGTCACTGAACCAAATAATATACAGAAGAAAAGCATAAAACATGAAACGAAAAAAAAATTAAACTAGTTCGTAAAAAGCAAGAAAAAATGTTTCTAGAATAACATTATTATAATCGTCTACTATAACTACTGCGTCATTGTTGTAAAAAAAAAACCTCTTAAGTATTTGAAAGAACATGCCTAACCAAAACTTTTTTATACACACTCAGTTCCTTTCCTGAACAACCAATAACACTATAAACAAGCCATGTTGAACCAGCATTATGTATTCAAAAAACGAAGGGGAAAATGTTCTAAACTAAAGCATTGCCTGATATTTTTTTTAAATATCCAATTGGCGACTGATGTTCACTAAAAATTAAGTTCACTAAAAATTAAACTAAATCAGAACGCCAATTGATAAATACTTGTATGTCTCATTAGACGGAGCAATATCTTCAATGACAATGAGGAGAAAAAAAGATTTTTTCGAAACACAGAAAACTCTGTCTCTCTTTCTCAAATAATGTGTACATTTTCTCTCCGACTCTCTTTCGCTATATGCCCACATGTTTTGGCTATATTTTTTTTAGCAAAACCAAAAAAAAAATCCCCAACGCCTGTTCGAGTTTCAAACATCATACTGCAATTGTAATTTTTGTATTATACATTTACGCGAACATGAATGATAAATAAATTTGAAACTTAGTGCTGTATGATCATAATCAATTAACAGATTTTTTCTTGTTGTTCCAACTCGGGAAACCGCAGGAACAACATTATGTATTTATGAAATATTAATAAAAAATTGGATAATCAGATGACTGGAAAGTGCATGCACACTAATATAATGGAACCGAAAAATATTGTTGGAAATAATAAAAAAAAACATTATCGATACTAAAACCAAATCAATATGAAGAAAAACAAATACAAACATATATACATAATGTAACAATAATGATGAGTAGTTCTGTGAAATACATGATTATTATAAAACTAGAAGAACAAAAAAAAAAACAAAGAAAACTAACAAAAAATTATATACATATATATATATAATAAAGATTATAAAAATAGAAGCTAGTTTATACTATGCAAAGTTTCTAATCGTCAATATTTATATATACATACCTAGAGATAAATATAAAAAAAAAGATAAAAACAAAATCAATGCAAGGAAAACAATTATAAAAAAGAAGAATAATTATCATAAAATTGGAAATATGTAATACAAAAGAAAGCAACTAGTGAAAATGGTAAAGAGATTTACTAAGCGTACAATTTTATGTCGAAATATATAAGTTCCCTTTTATTTTTATCTTTCTAAGTTAATCGAACAGAGTCAGTAGCGTATAAACATCTAAATTATGAGATACTGAGAAAACAAATGGAAAAATTTATATAAATGTTGATGTTTTAAAATTATTTTGTTGTTTATTTTCTTTTTGCGGCCGTTTCCAGGGTCTTATTTAAAAAAAAACGCATCTCCGAAAAGTTTGCTGTTTGTAATCTGAAACACGGGCATAGTTCTTATCACAGTGAACCCGCAAGTGTTATTTAAACGCAATTGGAAATGTGCACTGACCGGAAAAAAAGAGGATCCGATAACCCTTTCGGCAATTTGATGGTAAGTCGAGCGCCACCTCGGTGGTTCTGCCACACCAAAGGATTGCAGAGATATCGACGGATTTCGGAAAGAATACAAGGTCAATCGTTTCAGTCATGATCATGAATAGTATACGATAGGAAATGAGGATCCTAGTAGTTCGGTGCTTGCGTTTGTCCCTAAGTAGTTACACACAAGACAAGCTTGAATATTCTATTGAATTGAATGTTTACTTTACATAGTTACGTCATATTTTGTTGGGTTACGCCATCGTAAGGAATCACGTAAGGATTCTACTAAAAGTTATTATGCAATTTCATACGATGGCGTAACCAAGCAAAAAATGGCGTAACTATGCAAAGTGAACATTCAATTCAATAGAATATTCAAGCTTGTATGTAACTACGCATTTTGCGTTACCATGCTAAGTAAACAGTTACATACATATATTCAATTCAAAATACATAGTCACAATACAATGTTCAAGCTTTGTGTCTTCTCTATACGATAAGACTAACCATTCGACGGGTACAAGATAAAGATGTAAGAGCTTTCGGGTACGCGATAGTCAATTTAAACAATCAAATCGAACACCGCCGCAACTTTTTTAGAGTACGGTACAACAAGGTTGTACTGAACTGCATATTTCTATAAATTTACGCATGTCACTGAATTTATCCTTAGAATAAGTATAGACATGGATAGGTAAAATAGCGAATTTCACGTTGATTTCTTCAGCTTACGCTTTTACATTAATAAGTAAAGATGCCGCGACATTTTGATATAGTCCACGAAAATTGCAGCATGATTATAAATGTTAAAATAATTGTATTTGGCCAGTTCTTGTAGTTATTCTCTATCATGTCTAAGTCCCTTCCTTACATAAATCTAATACCTTTTCTAAGGCAACAACATGATATCAGCTGTGAGTGACAGTACCCAGCGAATTATTCGCGCCGCGCCGGTGTGGGCATCAAAAAATATGCCGCGAATTTTCCGGCGCGGATTCGCGACGGAAAATTCGTGACGCGTTGGTATGGGCGTCACTTTATTCAGGTTAGCAGTTCAAACCCGAATAGCATGCTATTCAGTTTTAATGAGCATTTCAAAATTCGCCTAAATGTATGCAATCCCAATCACTTTTAGTACGTTTTCCAATGACTAGCTAAAATTAAATTTTAAAATGAAAAGCTTCTAAGGTATACTTTATATGTTGCATAGCATACAAGCGTGTGCAAAAAAAATTGTTTTGGTTTGTAAATTCATGTAAAAAGTGTGGTTTGCTAAATTCTTATTCTGAAAAAATGATGGTTCATGCATAAAAATATATGTATGTTTTCATTGAAAAAATAGCATTTAAACTTTTGCGTTTGTAATGTGGAAACGGGGCTTTAATATATTTTAAAATAAATTGCGATGCCTACGTGACAATTTCAATTTTAACCTGGATGCTACCCTCGATGATTTTTTTTGCACGTCTGGGTCAGCAAACCTGCCCCCGATGTTGAAAAAACACGGCCTGTGTAAAATAAACGGGAATGCCACGTCTTTGCAATTAAATTAGATTCAAACGTTTTAATAGGCAGTGTTTTTTATCATCGGGGCAGGTTTGCTGACCCAGACGCGCAAAAAAAAAACTATCGAGGGTAGCATCCAGGTTAAATTTCAAAAATGTCACGTAGGCATTGCCATTTCAAAACATTGCTCATAAATATTAAAGTCCCGTTTTCACTTTACAAACGCAAAAGTTCAAATGCCATTTTTTTTAATGAAAACATATTTTTATGTATGAATCATAATTTTGTTAGAATAAGAATTCGACGAACAACATTTTTAACATGAATTTACAAACAAAAACAATTTTTTTTTGCACACACTTGTGTGTTGCATGTAAACTATACCTTATAACTTTTCAATTTAAAATTTAGGGCGGAGTTCATAGTCCTCACTTATACTTAAGGGAATCCTTATTAATTTTGTGATTCATAGTCGTCAATAGTAAAAAAATAAAATTGAATTTTGATACTACTAGATAAGTTTTTATATTTTATTTGTCAGATACTATAATTAGGCTACTGAATTAAATTATTTTATTGAATGCGACAACGCCTCTATAAGTGACGTTTTGCATTCCCTAATACTTATTCCTTAAGGGAATCCTTATTCCTTAAGTGACTATGACTACCCTTAATTTTAGCTAGTCATTGGAAAACGTACTAGAAAACAATTGGGATTGCATACATTTAGGCGAGTTTTGGAAAGCTCATTACACCTGGATAGCAATATAATTTCTAACCTGAATAAAGTCACAGGTTAGCGATTGTATGAAAATTACCCCGTATAGTGTAGGTTAGCTGATTAAAAAACACGGCCATATTTGTACAAGAAACTCGCACAAAACCGAAGGAGAATTTTTATTCTTATCTTATGGTTGAAATAAATATTCAACATTTTTGTGGAATGAAAGTTATTCATAAATTACTAAAATTTTGCAAGCTGTAACATGCTGCTTTGCAGATCTACTCCTCATTATTAGAACATTATTTGCTAAAACCAGAAGCCAAGAAGCCCATATGTAGTCATGCCGGACTATAAGAGGTTGATCCTAACAAGATCCTCACACTCTACAATCCGGCAATAATGTTAATCCGACAACAGGCTGCAAAGCGATCGCCGGATTATCGAGTATTGGGAAATGTGTTATTTAGAAAAATCACGATCGGTGATTCAAAAAATTAATGAGAAATTGATGTAGCGTTAAGTTGTATTGCAAGGAGCTCCATCCTGCTGTAATTGCATATTACACCAATTTTCTACAAAAGGATGTAAAAATGGTTGACTGCATTTCCATATTATTGTCTTTTCATAGTAAGTGCCTTCAAGAATACCGGAGCGATAAATAGAACTAATTTTTGTTTTTATTTGATCTCCCTTTCGAAATACAACTTTTGTACTACGTAAAGGATAAATATAAAAGCCAATTCCACGGTAAAAAATTGCAAAAAAATAAAATAAAAATATTTTTATTGGCGAGCTTGAATTCTGATTGAACGCGGTCTTGGCTGAATATTTTTTGATCTGCAAATCGTGCGGATCCATCCGAATCTCAGTAATTGGGTTTATAAACTTCAGGTAGATTTGTCAGTATTATATCATTTCCAGCTGCTACCAGGTGCCACTACCCTTTTAATTACATGTAAAAGGGGTCGACACTTATGGGGGTTGAAAATTGCATTTTTCCTTTTTCGTCTTAAATTAAACTAGAAACCTTCCTGAATGTAATTTTAGCAGTTCTGCTTTTATCGGCGAATAAAAAGTTGTTGCGAACCACGGCTATGCGTCGAGCCGCCGTCACTGCAACAAAGAAAAATAACCGAATGTGAGGTAGCCCGGTGGCAAGTGACCCGGCGAGGTCAGCGATTGGTCGTGAGGTTTGGGTTTCACATATCGGTTCTTGCTAAGCCACCATCAAACTAACGGGGAAAACTACAAGGATCGGGAAATGAAAGGACATGTCCATCCTTCGGGACACGGTAGAAGCATTGAGTGAAAAGAATAGTAATTCAATGCATTACAAAATGTGTTTATTTAAGGTAAAAATTTAAATAAAAGGATAGAAATAAAAACAATAAAAATGGAATTCAAGCAAAAAAAAAACACAAAGAAATGATTTCAAAGAGATCGAATTCAGTAAATAAGAGATGAACCAAACATTATTATTAAAATAAAGAAAACTGAATTATAAAGAAGAATACAACTTACTTTTCAGATGTTCGCTGCCGACGATCGATCGTGGTAGACGGATCCATGCTGAATGCTAATTTAGTAATGAAAAAAAAATGTATACAAAAAAAAAAAAATCCACAAAAATTATTTGTACAACTCCAAAAATTTGTAATCCTCCGATTTTAGGCGCCTCTCGCTCGCTTTTTGTACACATCATATAGGTACAATCGTACATCACGTTCCAATGACACCGCCGGCCGTTAGAATATATATCGCTTTCACGCATCGCAACTACAGTAGAGCGTAGATTATCGAAACTATTGTTTTTATATGTTCAGATGCTCGATTTTTGCATAAAACAAATCGTTACACTATGCAACACTCTAATTTAACCATTATGGGTCTTTTATTTGCAGTTTTTTTTTTTTTTGTTAATTTTTCCAAACACCAAAGAAAATCAAATTATGCACATTATGTCAGTTTTCATTTTTATATTCGGCACTTTTAATTATTGCACCATTGGCTTCACTGTTTTTTTTTCGAAACACACTAAATATTTCGTGTTAGTGTTTCCGCACAAACGAAAATGTTTTGCCTTAATGGTCCGAACAACTGACTGTATGTATATTTTTTTATTTGGCGTCACAATAAAGGAAAATTTCAAGGAAATAAAATAAGCAGACGGGGCTTACGCCCGAAGGCGGTTCACCCGAGTCAGCGAACCTGCGGTTCAAAATCGACTGACCTCCTCTCCTCCAAATATTACTTTTTTTCCCGATACAATGCAAAAGTACATTCACCTTCGAAATCCGTTGTATTCAAAAAAAAAAAAAAACACCCGCATACGCAGCATCAACTCAGCAATGCATTGTCGCCCCCCCGATCATACACAACCATGTACCAGCATTTGATAGTTGCATACATCACTCGTCGTCACTGCTCGCTACCATGCAACGCAAATCATATCCACAACGTTACATAGTTGAGATTTATTCTCTAGGTGTCACGTTCATCGTGCGTAATGTAATTGTTGTTGGTATGATTTGATGAACTCGAGCAATGATGACGACGGGTGATATATTGTGGTAGGTCAGTAAGATGGCAATGCAAAATTATGGTACATATTTGAATTGCCATAAAACTGTCCTTTGATTATCGAGCCGTGGTTCGTGACAATCGTGGGGACGACCCACACCCAGGAGAAGAGTCTTATAATGCCGGGCTATGTCAATTTTTGATTACAGGCAGAAGCACGCAGAGAAAATTCATGAGACAACTGTGAAGGAACCAAGCACCGGTAAATAAATACAAATTACGAGCGCTGTATTGGGTCAAGGCTCATTGAAAAAGACTGAGATCCATGGGGAGATCTCGTACTTCATCTCTATTAAAATGGTGTCGACCGATTACAGCAGCGCGCGGTTACTATGGACTTTCGTCCACAGCTGCCTCATGGAATGCCTTCGGTTCGGTCATGGGGAATGTACCTTGGACATTTCGACTTGGAACACAAAAGACAGAAAAAGAAAATCACCTCTTAGCAGGCGGAACTGATTCGGGTTATGCACTTTTTCCTTTTTATTATTCTTTAAAGATAGAAGACAAAGAAAAAAAAATGCAAAACGGCAAAAGCATCCTCGAAAAACGATAATATAGTATTCTCCGAAAAAATATGCGATCATATTGGCAGTGGTAACAAGAGCGGATTAAAAGGAAAGAAAAAAAAAATGAGCATAGACTTGAGAAAAAAAATTAAAACGAAAGAAATAACAAAACCGAGAGTAAATTCAATTAAAAGTTACAAATAATGCTATTCATTTAGAGTTGGTATTCCGTGTCCTTCCAGAGAAACACAAGGATGGGATAGACAGGCATTAAAATTGGGACAGATGAGCAAAAAAAAAATAAAGGAGGTTGGATTTCCGCCGCGTCACAGGGTTACACTCTCTTTTGCTAACTAATTCGATTAGATTTACTTAATAAATCAAACAGCCCAAGGCCGGATATAGTTGCAAGAGAATGTTAACACCTGCGATCGCAGATGGTCAACTACCGAGTTGCTTCCTAAGTCTAGCGGCCACTCAAGGGCCTATCCCACGCGGGAGATGTAGGAGCAGTCTCGATAGTTAAACCACCCTACGACGGGATCCACCCTCCTGTTGGGATAACTTTGAGCGCCATTGTTGCAATGACGACTTCTCGACTCGTGACTCGCGCGTATGGACCGCAAGCCTTCGATTCATACTGATTATTAATACAATAAATCAAACGATGGTTTTAGCCATCGGATAACAAAAGCCAAATTTGGGCGCCATTCTGTTGCGAACCACGGTTCTGCCGAGCCGTCGTCATTGCAACAAGATTTTTTTCGATGTAACCAGAATGCTGTTGCCTCGGTGGCTTATGCCGCGGCTAGACCAACGGAGGTCGTGGGTGATGAGCTACAGCCGTCTGATCCTTGAGAAGCCACCTGAAGGGAGGAAAGATAAGGAAGGAAAGTGGAAGGAATGTACCCATCCTTCGGGGCACGGAAGATCTCAATACGAAAGAATTAATTAATCATTATAATAAGTATATTCAATTCATAAATAGAGGGAGTATGCTGTGACAAATTGTTAAAAAAAAAAAATCGAAACTAATTCAAAAGGTAATATAAAAACTAAGATCATGTAAAAAAAAACTATTTTTAGGACGAACAAATCTTCAGCAAATATGAAAATCCAATATTGGTGAGCAAATAAAATAAAAGAAAAGAAAACACTTACGATTTTGAGAACTGACGACGATCGATCGTGGTAGACGGATCCATGCTGAATGCTAATTTAGTAATGAAAAAAAAATGTATACAAAAAAAAAAAAATCCACAAAAATTATTTGTACAACTCCAAAAATTTGTAATCCTCCGATTTTAGGCGCCTCTCGCTCGCTTTTTGTACACATCATATAGGTACAATCGTACATCACGTTCCAATGACACCGCCGGCCGTTAGAATATATATCGCTTTCACGCATCGCAACTACAGTAGAGCGTAGATTATCGAAACTATTGTTTTTATATGTTCAGATGCTCGATTTTTGCATAAAACAAATCGTTACACTATGCAACACTCTAATTTAACCATTATGGGTCTTTTATTTGCAGTTTTTTTTTTTTTTGTTAATTTTTCCAAACACCAAAGAAAATCAAATTATGCACATTATGTCAGTTTTCATTTTTATATTCGGCACTTTTAATTATTGCACCATTGGCTTCACTGTTTTTTTTTCGAAACACACTAAATATTTCGTGTTAGTGTTTCCGCACAAACGAAAATGTTTTGCCTTAATGGTCCGAACAACTGACTGTATGTATATTTTTTTATTTGGCGTCACAATAAAGGAAAATTTCAAGGAAATAAAATAAGCAGACGGGGCTTACGCCCGAAGGCGGTTCACCCGAGTCAGCGAACCTGCGGTTCAAAATCGACTGACCTCCTCTCCTCCAAATATTACTTTTTTTCCCGATACAATGCAAAAGTACATTCACCTTCGAAATCCGTTGTATTCAAAAAAAAAAAAAAACACCCGCATACGCAGCATCAACTCAGCAATGCATTGTCGCCCCCCCGATCATACACAACCATGTACCAGCATTTGATAGTTGCATACATCACTCGTCGTCACTGCTCGCTACCATGCAACGCAAATCATATCCACAACGTTACATAGTTGAGATTTATTCTCTAGGTGTCACGTTCATCGTGCGTAATGTAATTGTTGTTGGTATGATTTGATGAACTCGAGCAATGATGACGACGGGTGATATATTGTGGTAGGTCAGTAAGATGGCAATGCAAAATTATGGTACATATTTGAATTGCCATAAAACTGTCCTTTGATTATCGAGCCGTGGTTCGTGACAATCGTGGGGACGACCCACACCCAGGAGAAGAGTCTTATAATGCCGGGCTATGTCAATTTTTGATTACAGGCAGAAGCACGCAGAGAAAATTCATGAGACAACTGTGAAGGAACCAAGCACCGGTAAATAAATACAAATTACGAGCGCTGTATTGGGTCAAGGCTCATTGAAAAAGACTGAGATCCATGGGGAGATCTCGTACTTCATCTCTATTAAAATGGTGTCGACCGATTACAGCAGCGCGCGGTTACTATGGACTTTCGTCCACAGCTGCCTCATGGAATGCCTTCGGTTCGGTCATGGGGAATGTACCTTGGACATTTCGACTTGGAACACAAAAGACAGAAAAAGAAAATCACCTCTTAGCAGGCGGAACTGATTCGGGTTATGCACTTTTTCCTTTTTATTATTCTTTAAAGATAGAAGACAAAGAAAAAAAAATGCAAAACGGCAAAAGCATCCTCGAAAAACGATAATATAGTATTCTCCGAAAAAATATGCGATCATATTGGCAGTGGTAACAAGAGCGGATTAAAAGGAAAGAAAAAAAAAATGAGCATAGACTTGAGAAAAAAAATTAAAACGAAAGAAATAACAAAACCGAGAGTAAATTCAATTAAAAGTTACAAATAATGCTATTCATTTAGAGTTGGTATTCCGTGTCCTTCCAGAGAAACACAAGGATGGGATAGACAGGCATTAAAATTGGGACAGATGAGCAAAAAAAAAATAAAGGAGGTTGGATTTCCGCCGCGTCACAGGGTTACACTCTCTTTTGCTAACTAATTCGATTAGATTTACTTAATAAATCAAACAGCCCAAGGCCGGATATAGTTGCAAGAGAATGTTAACACCTGCGATCGCAGATGGTCAACTACCGAGTTGCTTCCTAAGTCTAGCGGCCACTCAAGGGCCTATCCCACGCGGGAGATGTAGGAGCAGTCTCGATAGTTAAACCACCCTACGACGGGATCCACCCTCCTGTTGGGATAACTTTGAGCGCCATTGTTGCAATGACGACTTCTCGACTCGTGACTCGCGCGTATGGACCGCAAGCCTTCGATTCATACTGATTATTAATACAATAAATCAAACGATGGTTTTAGCCATCGGATAACAAAAGCCAAATTTGGGCGCCATTCTGTTGCGAACCACGGTTCTGCCGAGCCGTCGTCATTGCAACAAGATTTTTTTCGATGTAACCAGAATGCTGTTGCCTCGGTGGCTTATGCCGCGGCTAGACCAACGGAGGTCGTGGGTGATGAGCTACAGCCGTCTGATCCTTGAGAAGCCACCTGAAGGGAGGAAAGATAAGGAAGGAAAGTGGAAGGAATGTACCCATCCTTCGGGGCACGGAAGATCTCAATACGAAAGAATTAATTAATCATTATAATAAGTATATTCAATTCATAAATAGAGGGAGTATGCTGTGACAAATTGTTAAAAAAAAAAAATCGAAACTAATTCAAAAGGTAATATAAAAACTAAGATCATGTAAAAAAAAACTATTTTTAGGACGAACAAATCTTCAGCAAATATGAAAATCCAATATTGGTGAGCAAATAAAATAAAAGAAAAGAAAACACTTACGATTTTGAGAACTGACGACGATCGATCGTGGTAGACGGATCCATGCTGAATGCTAATTTAGTAATGAAAAAAAAATGTATACAAAAAAAAAAAAATCCACAAAAATTATTTGTACAACTCCAAAAATTTGTAATCCTCCGATTTTAGGCGCCTCTCGCTCGCTTTTTGTACACATCATATAGGTACAATCGTACATCACGTTCCAATGACACCGCCGGCCGTTAGAATATATATCGCTTTCACGCATCGCAACTACAGTAGAGCGTAGATTATCGAAACTATTGTTTTTATATGTTCAGATGCTCGATTTTTGCATAAAACAAATCGTTACACTATGCAACACTCTAATTTAACCATTATGGGTCTTTTATTTGCAGTTTTTTTTTTTTTTGTTAATTTTTCCAAACACCAAAGAAAATCAAATTATGCACATTATGTCAGTTTTCATTTTTATATTCGGCACTTTTAATTATTGCACCATTGGCTTCACTGTTTTTTTTTTCGAAACACACTAAATATTTCGTGTTAGTGTTTCCGCACAAACGAAAATGTTTTGCCTTAATGGTCCGAACAACTGACTGTATGTATATTTTTTTATTTGGCGTCACAATAAAGGAAAATTTCAAGGAAATAAAATAAGCAGACGGGGCTTACGCCCGAAGGCGGTTCACCCGAGTCAGCGAACCTGCGGTTCAAAATCGACTGACCTCCTCTCCTCCAAATATTACTTTTTTTCCCGATACAATGCAAAAGTACATTCACCTTCGAAATCCGTTGTATTCAAAAAAAAAAAAAAACACCCGCATACGCAGCATCAACTCAGCAATGCATTGTCGCCCCCCCGATCATACACAACCATGTACCAGCATTTGATAGTTGCATACATCACTCGTCGTCACTGCTCGCTACCATGCAACGCAAATCATATCCACAACGTTACATAGTTGAGATTTATTCTCTAGGTGTCACGTTCATCGTGCGTAATGTAATTGTTGTTGGTATGATTTGATGAACTCGAGCAATGATGACGACGGGTGATATATTGTGGTAGGTCAGTAAGATGGCAATGCAAAATTATGGTACATATTTGAATTGCCATAAAACTGTCCTTTGATTATCGAGCCGTGGTTCGTGACAAAGTGTTTTTAATTAATTTGTCTAAATAGCCCTTACACGGAATTTTCTGAGAACTATGCGCAAAAAAAGCTATTCCTGATAATTTACATTTTTAACTTTTCTCATGCCTTTCGCTTAATAACATAATAACAATTGATTGATTTAATGAAAATGGTTAGTGTAAATTTTATTAACTGTAAAAAAAAATACTTTTTGTTCCGGAAAAGTAATTAGAGACCACTTTCGCGATCAAGTGAGGCAAACTTTAAATGAAAAAAAAATTTGCTGGTGTCTAAGAGAAGATGCAAAGAATCCAGATTTCCGGATAAAAATTTTATTTCATTTTTTAATTGACTCAAAAGAATACATGCGCACAATTTACCCAACATTCAAATCGATTAAAATCCAAATCTGTTCTTGTGTTGGGATTCTTTTAATCCATGTACCTAAATACGATATGCTCTATCATATGTTAATCTACATAAAAATCTGAATACAATACTCCATCCATAAAAGTCAGTAAAATTAAGTGGGGCTTAATTTCTAAAAACGAGACCGAGTTCTAATCGTGCGAATAGCACGATGAGTGTATACCCTATACCCATGTACAGACCTAGGAGGCACGCAAAACCCAAAATAATCAATTTCATATTTTTTGTGGGGGAGGGAGGGGTAGATGGGTCGGACCTGACACACCTTTATTACCTTGTCAAGGCATCCAGCGGCTACCATTTGATACTAATTTGAGGTATTTCGTGACATTCTATGAAAAGATATGGCTGAATATAAGTTTGTAGGGGAAATAGGGGTAGGGGTAGTTGGACCTACTCCACTTTCCATCAACTCAAAGTATATGTCAGAATGAGACATTGGTCAAAATTTCAAGTCGATAGCGATATTCTACCGAAAGTTATGGCCGAATTAAAATATCAAGGAGAGGTACTTTGTATGGGAGGTAGGGGAACCCGTGGTCCGATTTCGCCCATTTTCAATACCGTCCAAGATTTTAGCAAAACAAACATTTGACCAAAATTTCAAACCTCTAGCTTCGTTATTTCGGGAGTTATCGTGCTAACAGATAGACACACGGACAGACAGACAGACAGACATTGCTTATTCGATTCAGGGACCGACCCTGATCATTTATATATTACTTTGCCATACCTCCGGTGGCTCCTTTGAGGTGTTAGATAATATCGGCGTAACAAAAACAATATACCCTATACCATCTTATGGGTATAGGGTATAAAAACTTTAACCAAAATATACAGAATAATGTCTGGTTTTTTGCCATTTGGTCCCACTGCACTGTGCGATATACCGAATCAAAAAATACATTTTACAGGATATTTTTACATCTCTCATTTACTATGCGCAACATTCTGAACTTTTGCTTGCTTACAAAGCTATTCAATCGAGAATGGGCTTCATCTAAAGGACGTGATGAGACGATGGATAAATTCATCATGTCCTGGCTAATTGATGAAACCAAGCGCTGAACCCACGGCAAACATTTTTTACTGTTGTAATATACTCCATACTCGCTGTTGTACCAACAGTTGTAAAAATGGGGGTTGGAGCCCTGGCACGACACACAATGCATACGAGGCTACGTGTGAGTAACATGTCATTTATCCATAAAATAATCATAATCGCATTTCGTATAAAACTTAAATCTATCTGTCCTCAGCGGTTGGCAAAGTGCGTTCTTAGCACATTTCACATTACACTTCTCTTGATTACCGTAACTCCTAGTGGAGCACGGTGCGTTGATGACTACCGTGTGTAGTCATCAACGTTACAAAGACAACTGAATTCGGAGCATTGTTAGTTTATATTCTACGATTACGATAAGAATATTTCTTATCATCTTCTTCTGAATAATAAAATTGCGACGAGTCGTGCCGAGTTTGGAAACTCGTTTCTCTATGAGTGTCTATTTCATAGAGTGGCGACCGAACGATCACGGCCACAGAGCACGACAACATTACACTTACAGCATATTAAATATTTGAAACAATTTTTACTAAACAGAAAAAATGTATATTTATCATCTGCTCAGACCATAAAATTTAGATCACTGAACGAGTCCGGTGGAATAAGTTTCGTAGCTAGGGTGACCACCTGCCTGCCTTTGATTTACGGGTCACTAGCGTATAAAATATGGGTTTTAGATTTTTTACGGGGCAAAAATAAAAAAAAAGCTATTATTATGCTATGCCGATATGCCTTTTTTTGTAACAATATATGTTATTTAATAGCATAGCCTCCAATAACTCTTAATTTTGCAATAAAAAGTTATAGAAATCTTTCAATGTCATTTTAAAATTGCCTTTTATTTGAGGGTCAGCCTTTACAGTGTGAATACATATTTAGTCGGTTCCGGCTATCTGGTTCATGCGTTACCGCAAAGCGAGAATATTCTGCTGGGACGGAGAATTATTGCCGGGACGCGTATTTATGAAACCTTGTTCAGTTCGCCACCTCCTTGGGGACGAAATCGATTAGCTTCTTAGTGCCAAAAATACCCAAAACCCATATCGATTTCGTCCACTGATAGTGGACGAGCTCGCATAGGGTTTCGAGTATGTTTTACGTGTAAAACAGCCAAAAACTCGTTCGAGCTGAATAACGGTTTTGGCCCTTTTTGACGTAAAATGTACTAAAATCCTATGCGAGCTCGTCCACTTTCAGGGGACGAAATCGATAAGGTGTTTTGGTACTTATAGACACTAGAAAAGCTGATCGATTTCGTCACCTGCGTTGGGACGAACTGATCAAGGGTTCCTAAATACGCTGCCAGGATAGAAAAGACCACTTTCGAAATTCGAATCATATTTTGCTATTATTGACAGCTGTAAATAATTTTGTCCGTGAGTCAGGGCTTATCATTTCATCGGCATCTCTTCATCTCCTGAACATATTTATTAATTAGGGGTGAAATTACACAAAATTCCTAATAAAGTTCATCCAAGTTGACCGTAGTTTAGACATCCGACTATTCTCTCCAGTTGCTCAAATTTCAGTTCGTGCTGCAAATTTAATCGTTGCAGACAGTACAGGTAAGTGTGTTCGGCAAAATCAAATCTTGATTCCAAATACTGCAAGCATTCATGTATGAACTATGTTAACAGTGTTAACTTGATTACGTCACTTTCGCATCCCGGCAAATTTCGAAGTATTTGGTTGACTTTAATGCAATAAAAAGTTGTCTCTAACACTTTGATGGAGTTTTTTCCTTGAATCATCCATTTTTGCACCGTATTTTATTTTTTGGATTACGGGTTTTTCGACTTTCCGTGCTCGAAAAACGGGGTAACCCGTAAAATACGGGGCATCTGGCCACCCTATTCGTAGCCCAAGTTTTAATATTTGTTTAATTTGTTTTCGAAATTGGCAGAACTTTTTATGAAACGTAATAATTGAAGAGCAGCATTTTTTCCGTTTTTATTAATGCATAATGTATTAAAATAGGTGCGCCTGTACCTGTACAGCAACACCTTTAATTAAAGCGATCATGGACATTAACGAAATGCCTTATTTAGCAAGCAGGATCATTTGCATAAAAATGCGTGAGACTATAATAGGAATTTAAAGGTTCTGAAAAATCTCTGTACGCTTTAAAAATTCTAGAAAAAGGGAAGTCATTTCAAAATTCAATATTTAGTAGACCGACCGCTGAAAAATTGTAATAATTCTCTCGTATTTCACTGAACATATGAAACACCTTACGCTACGCCACTGATCATGATCCCCAAATGGTTTTAATAGTTTCTAACTGCTACGCGCGCCACATTATGAATCGTAGGCAAGTTTGGTGGACATCATTAATTTTTCAACTTTAAAAAAAAAATAAAAAACAAAATAGAAATTAGCAACTGCAAAAGCATCTGCAAAACTTTTCCGCAATATCTAGAGGTAAAAATATCAGTTAAAATACATAACACTGATTTTACTATAAACTTATCTTGCGAATTTCGAGCTATGCGAGCCAATATGCCCTTAACGGGGAGGGCATATGTGTCGTAGTGTAGCCCCAGAAATAACAGTTTCGTGTTAGTTGAAAATAGATTCTTTGCAATGCTTGTCATTGCATTATTTATTCACCCTAGACTTTAGTCACAGCGAATAAGTATGCTTTAGTAGTATCCAAAAACCATAGACTACTAGATCACGCGGATAGCTGTACGAAAATTTTTCGTTCTGAGCATCTACGTCACAATAGACCTATACTATATGGGTAGTATACGAGAATTATTAAGTTCACGAACAAATTTGTAAAGAAAAGTGTAATTGCTGTTTAGACGGTCGCAAATATGTGGAGGTATGAGGAGTTGTTAAGTTGAATGCCGAAGGGAAACCCCGGAAAAATGATTGCTCAGCCGTAATACAAATGATTTTGTTGCATGGAATTTTTTCGATTTTGTAGAAAAAAAACAAATTCATCTACAAATTAAACAAAAAGAGCCCTCGCAAGAAACATTCCTTTATCCCTTGTTATACAGGGTGTCGAAAAAGTATCGGATAAACACAGTAGAAATTTGTCCTCATGTTTTCTGGTAACATTATGCAAATATTGCCAAAAAAATCCTTAGTTTTGTTAAGATCCTAAGGCTGTGCGCCAATTTTTAAAATAATCTTACAAGCACCTACCTCACTTTGGTGTGCGTTCCGTACACCATTTATTGGAAACAACATAGGAAATAAATTTCTTGTGCGTTTGTTCGGCTGTTTGCGGACACTCTTTGTATAACATTAGTTTTAAAGAAGAAAAAAAAACATTCTTATATGTATCTGTTATACAGGGTGTCCGGAAACGCTCCGGATTGTGATTCCTCATGTAATTTCCAGCAAAAAAGTTGTGAGGAATATACCCCCAATTCTTAACCCTTTAGCTGCTTTTACATATTTCTTTGTTATTGCTTTTGGATCATTTAACGGAGACAGAGTGCTCAATGCAAAAAAAACATATTGGTCAACCCTCTCAAATGAATTGCTATTTTAAATTTAAAATCTAAAATAATCGATTATGACGTAATTTTATGCAGTTTTCATATCTTTTTGTAGGTGCTTTCTTCTATTTCTTTATTTAGTTTCCTAATTTTAAAAAAACATTGTCGCTCGAAAGACCAATTTTTTAACCTTAATATTACAATGAATATGGGTAGATTGGTCAATATCCTTTTATAGTAGTATAGTATAATTGGCTCAAAAAAGACCCAAACCCAAGCATTCAAAACAAAAAGAAATTGTTGAAACCTTGATTTTTTTTTAAATGAAAACGTATATTTCTGAAAACGTACGGCGAAATCAATCCGTTTTCGTCCACTCTGGATCGAATATAAATTTAGCTCTTTTGAGTAATAAGTTTGCCGACCACTGAGTTAGGAAATATAAATTGAATGAATATTTTCTAATGATGGCTTACAACCATGTCAATCCTTTTCCTGGGCTGCACTTTTCCCAAACTTCGACCCACGAATTTATTTCGTATGTTACAGAATCGAATCGAATTCTGCCTACGCCCATGGATGCTGTTGAATCTAATTCAACGGTGGAGAAAATTGCCTGGGCAATTTCGTCATCAAACTAATTTTTTTCCTCATTAGCAGATTATAAACATTATCAAAGCACGTTCAGTATCCACACCACTACTACAACGCTACGTTAGAAAAAAAGCGTTTGTACCTATTCGAGTGCACGGCAAGAGGTGTCTGTTTTTTTTTTTTTTTGTGATATAGAGCATATTGTGGTGCTCATTTTGCTGAGAGTTTTCAGTCCTAGCTTTCCGCGTTCAAAAGTTACAGCCGGTCAAAATTCGACCCAAGAACCAAAAAATTTCAAGGCGGAGACCACGAACAAGCACAAACGGGGTCGATTTTCTAAAAGAAAAATTGATAGGAACCAGGTGGCCGATGTAGGGCATATTGTGGTGCTCATTTTGCTGAGAATTTGACAGTCCTAGCTATCCGCCGTTAAAAGTGACAGCCGATCAAAAATACGGAGGATATTAAAATTTCACGCCCGAAACTAGCCTTTTTCTCGTTATACCATTTAATTTTGAAGGCTGAGAGAATGCACTATGCCCCACAGAGGCTGTAATAAAACGGATTGAGACTTCTTCCTACACCAGCTCTGCAAGAGCCTGCCACGGGGATTGGAAAACACATGAAATATACACGTTCGACAATCGTTAAAAAAAGTCAAAATAATGACGACGAAAATCAAAATTATATTCAATTTAAACCAAAGCATACATTTGTAAAAATCTTTATTCATTTCGTTTATTTTTCTCTCCAAAGTTTGTACCAAAGCTTCCAAAACTAAATTTCATACATAATGTTCATTTTCAGTTTTCTAAAAAAAATATATCAGTCGCTATGCCAAATATATCTCATTTAACAAAAAAAATAACAAACAAAAGAAAAACGATTTTTTTATGTTTTTCTAAAACATTCAAACACAATATCTATCAATCAAAATTATTTTACATTCATTTCGATTTTTTTTTCTGTCTTGTTCTCATATAAAAATAGAATAATTAAATATGAAATCAATTTCCAAATTTTTTTTTTTAATAATAAAGCTAGATGTGTACATAGACATATTAGAATTAGAGATGACCAATGATTTCAGAAGTACAAAAAATTTGATTTTCTCTATATACATATTTGTCTACTCGGTAAGATCAGTTTTATATGTTGTTTGTCCCATAGATTAGATACATAGGTGTATAGGTTTTAATATTTTGTTCATGTATGTCTTATGATCTACAGTTTATGTTTATGTTTATTGTGTACACATTTTTCGACACTGAGAAGAAAAAAATAAATATAATAGCGAAAAGAAAAAAATATAAAGTTGTCTTTATGTTTCAAAGTTAGTTCTTTTACTAGAAAATGCACTTTTGTTTAAATATTTTGATTTGTAAATACCTAAGTTTCATATTTTTTTTTTCATTTATTTTTATAGTTCAACTTCTTATGGAAACTAGTGAAATGAAAAAAAATAAGTAGGAATTCATGCAGCACCATTATGTATTTCTTCCTCGTATACTTCGCCTGGTATCTGGAAGTAGATTATATTATATTTAAATTAAATTATTAAAACGTACACGGTTAGAGATCGATTTATCTTACCTTTGGTTTAGATCGATGTGTATTCACAGCATCAATCGGAAGTTTTATGTGTTCAACACGACATCCATAAGCTACAGGCGTCAATTTTATCACAGTATGAAGAGGCACATGCAAATAAGGAAGCTCCTCTGCGAGTAAAAACTAAAATGAGCACCATACGACAATTTTTTACAATATCTACATCCTACCTGCCGGCTTATCAAGGAAGTATGCCAGAAGGCAACGCAAAACAGCTTGATGTGATACCACCAGAACATTGCCCTGACGTTCAAGTTCCATTATGACCGGTTCCAGCCGTGCAACTAAGTCTTCATAGCTTTCTCCGCGCGGATATCGATATGCAAATTTATTTTGATCACGTGCTTTAAAATCTTCTGGGAACTTTTCTTTGATTTCCCTGTAGGTCATTTCTTCGCATGTACCCTGTGAAATAAAAAAAAATCAGAAAAATATTTATAGCGGCGCGCGCGGCGGAACGGAACAAATTCCTAAAATACATTTTTTTTTACAAGCGCCGGGCTCGAACGTCCGGGCAAATTTTAACGGACGGTCATGAAAAGGACATTTATTTTTCGAGGACGACAATCAGAACATCTGCATACATAAGAATAGAGATAGCAGTATACCATACTACTAGATGGGATTGACAGTTTCACAATATCATACTGGGTTGGGCGGAGCCTTATACGTTTAGCTAATCGATATAATCGAGTTATCCAGCTTAAACTTACTGAGTTGTCTGAAGGCTTTTTCTGCGTTTAGGGTCTGAACAAGTGCCTCCGTCCATAAAACAGGTTTCCCCATCTAACCTTAGTTGGCGCTGAGAAACCACAACACAAATGTTTCTACTCCTATCGGCTTATATCGTCTCCCAATTCCATCTCTACTTGACTGAAGGTACGGATGTCTCCAATTCAATCTGGGACACTCCAACATAAAATGCATTCCAAAGTGGGAACTTTGGTGCGTAATCCAGCTTAAAACGATATAAAATTGTCAGTTTCCTCTGGGCCACGTTAAGAACTGAGTCATATACAAATTAGCATTCTCGACTCATTCCTTTCTATGTTTCTTTCGTTTCAGATGCATCTCTAGTGTTAGCGTTTGACTTCATTCAAACGACGAGCCGCATGGCTCGCAAGCTCGAAACATAACACTGGCGTATATGGAAAGCACACGGCGGGCGAGAGCTGTGACGCTGTCAAAACAAGCCAATGCATTTTAATGTCTGGAGCTTGCGAGCCGTACGGCCTAAGGGCTTGCATTTCAGACGAACCGTAGTTAACTAGCCCAAACTGGCGGGGGATATGTTATAATGGATGTTACCAGCCTCGATAATATCAGGTTCCTACTTGTTCTAACTAAGACAACCTATGTTTGGTGTCAATTTTGCTAAAGCCGTTGTGCTCTGCAAAGCTTAGTCTCGAATTAATCATAGGTTAGGTTAAGTACAGGGGCAACTAGATTGACATCTAACGCACTTATACCGAAAGATTTGTGCATTGTATGTATGCCATGCTTAAAACCAGCCCGTGCTGTATTTATTGAGCGATATTAGGCTCACATCCCGAAGATCATCTATATCATAGAAAAAACTTGAACCGTTTTGGTCCGCGTCAAGCCGTGGCCAGATCAACCTGATTGTGGCGCAAGTGCTGCCGGTAGTCCATCTGTCTCTAGCGCTGTGCAGAACAGCCGCTTCTACTGCCACTCTGCAGGAGGAAATCGGCGTTTTTAGGTTACTATGATAGTCTTCTAAATTCCTATTAATCGCATCAAGGACGAGGCGATCCGATAGAATATGACTAGGTATCCAGGAGGGTAGTATTGAAAAAATGACCCATCTCTCTAAGAGCTGAGCAGGAGGTTTCGACAGCTTTTGATGTTGTCAAGACTGATTCGAGAGTTCGAATTGCAGCCTTGCTGTCAGTGTAAATAGCGACATCCCTCGCTGTGACGACATGATTACCTAACCAGGTTAAGGATTCCATAATCGCCAAAATCATCGCTTGGAGGACACTACAGTAGTTAGGGAGACGAAGTGCCAGGTTAATATCAAGTACGTGCGAGTGGATACCAATGCCCACTCCTCCATCTGACTTGGAGCCATCTGTGTAGATAGTCAGTGACTCAATATTCCGGGGCATGTTGTTATCTCAGTATTCTCTCGGCGGAGTCAAGCCATAATGGTTTTTACAAAAAGCGTATATAGGAGAAGTGTATATGTCTCCAAAAGGAGGTTAAAATTATGCCCGTAATCAAGTGTTCGCCTTTAATTAGTTTCACGCAAACGTAAAGCGGTGTTAGCACCTTTTAACCCCGAATAGATTCATTTGAAGGAGGTCAAGCATCGTATCTAGTCCGACCGAGGGGGTGATCCGAAAAGCTCCAGTTATGACAAGAGACGTAATTCTTTGTATCTTCGCAAGCAAGTTATAAGTCTTGCTGAGTGCCATCCACCATACACATACATCATATAGTAGGATAGGACGCACAGCAGCAGTGTAGATCCAATGTAAAGATTTTTGTTGCAGGCCCCAGAATTTCCCTACGGCCTTCCTACACGTATAAGAGTTCCATAGTTGCTTTTTTCATTCGTTCCTGAATATTAGGCTTCCAGCACAACTTCCGGTCCGACAAGAGGCCTAGGAATTTAGCGAAAATTAATGGTCTATCCCGTAATCATAACCCTCAAGTACTGATCCCCGTCACTCCATTCCGAAGAACTCCAGGATAGCAGTGTACATGATATATGTACCACAGAAGTAGGCCAAGAAAAGATCCCTGCGATACCACTGCCATTACCATGTGTTCCGCGTGTCCCCTGCTAGTATTATAATTTTTTTTTTTTTTTTTTTTTTTCAATTCAATTCAATTTATTAACTTAATTACTCCCTCCTATGTAAGCATATGCTTGTGTTTAGGAAGGAGGATCGCCATACAATTTATAATCCATTTACAATCTTAAATTTTTCAATATGAGACGTATGTATCTCATAATTAACACGGGCACATTTTCCTTTTCCTACATCACAACATGTATTCGTACATAGTGATTCCGTCGCTAACGTTTTCCATATCGCGATAGGAAATTAAATTTTTCAATGTGAGACGTATGTATCTCATAATTAACACGGGCACATTTTCCTTTTCCTACATCACAACATGTATTCGTACATAGTGATTCCGTCGCTAACGTTTTCCATATCGCGATAGGTCTATCGAGACCGCGCTCGTCTAAAACCATATACCCTAGTACGGTCTAGCAGATGCGATTGCACATCGAATCACTCACTCCATCCAATACTAACGTTTTCTCGGCCTATTAATATTGCTGTCGCGACTCCCAGGTGGAATTTCTTCCTTATCACGAGCAATATCGGAACGCTTGACTGACTATCTCCCTGTATTGTGTGAGTTTTGTTGCCATTGATTACAGTGACCGATACTTCACAGTTGGCATTTTTCAGCATAGATATTGCGTACACAATTCCTTAAATTTTGAGTGATTATCTTCCGACGAAACTCTTCTTGTTAATTTTTTCTTTGGCATGTCTAGGTACCCGTACTCTAAAGCGGCGACAGGAGAGGTTTGGACACCATTGGCTCGTTGGACGCTATTCCGCAAATGACGCAATTCCTCTGTTTTTCCTTGTGCACGTCAACCCGGTCGCGTAGTTACGAACCCGTGTTCAGTACGACCCATGATTGCCTCTAACTCCGCACGGGTTTGTTGCGAGAACGTTATTCGGCGGCGGTCCCTATGCTCGCAGATAGTTTTGTCGATTTCGAATTTCGTTGAAAGATATGAAAGGCGAGGTGCGAGAGTAGAGAACTGTGGCCGTTGATCAGAATCCGCTCGGTCACTTCTGAACGCAGCCATTAATATCACTTGCTAGAACTTACATTTAAGAACTCTGATATGGCATCTCCTCTCGAAGCCCTACAGTGAGTGCCCCTAAATTTTCAGTAATAAAAATCACTCGCACGATGACTGCCAATGACACGACAAATCAAGCAGCTTTAGTCTACCTATAACCCGGATGAATGGTGAACCTGCAGCAGCACGATAACCATATCAAAGTTCATGCAGATATTTATATCTAGACTTAGCCGACCAGCGATGCGACTAAATCGTTAAGGAAACTTCATTCTAGCAAAACTGTTCAGTACAAAATATAGTAACCAGATATATACTAAAAATTTCAGACTACATACATAAAATTGTTTTTATTAGACGAATTTTTGCTCTACTGCCCGTCGTAAGCTACACCTGAAACTATGAAATCAATAACCACAGATAACACGGAAATATTCTTCGTGAAGCGCTTCGTTTTAAAAATGCAACACAACTGTCTGCCCCGACAAACTTATTGACTTCAATCTCAAAACATAAGAATCTTGCACTCATAAACAAAGGCACACAAGACTATTTCTTTCCATATCAAGGTCCCTCCAATGACCTTGACTTTCAAATGTTTTTTTTACATCACCTAGAGTGTACGCCGGGAAATATGTACACAACGTATGTACACCATGTTACATACTATTCAACTCTTGCAACTTCCATGACACTTCATGAACGTTCAAAGCAAAGAAAAGAAGAAAACGCACTCACCGCATCGATTTCATTTAACGCCTTCCACCTTTCCTGTGGCGCTTTAATGTCAGCAACTGTCTGTATTGATCGTTTCAGCCACGACGTCCACACTCTTAAGCCTTCAATATTCTGTTGACTTATGAATTTTTCCAAACATTTTGCATACAATCGTCCACGTTCACTTAAGCTAGCATCACCGCCGATAAGTCCTTTTAAGTTATGTTCACTTTCGCCATGCTATTTTGAAAAGATGAAAAAAACTGTTTAATTTTGCCATAAGAATTTTAAAAAGATGATTGCATTGGAGTAAGTAGAAGACAATTAAAATTTGCTGTTGTTCCATGACCTTACCCTCGTCAAATAAATGGTTCTGGGTGTAATGTGAATGTTCATAAGATAGTAAACAATACGTGATTGTAAATGTCCTTCGTTATTGTAAACAACAACTTTCTTCCCTGTATTAAAGATTTTCATAAATGACAGATGACTTTCGCGAATTTCATCTAATTTTTGATATTTTTCCTGGTAATGTTCGATACGTAGAAGGAAGTCTTTTAACGCCACTTCAGTGTTCATGTTTAAGTAATCAGGGCTGCTGACTTTAACTTCCTGCAAATGAGAAAATACCACATTAGCAAAATATCGGGATAAAATGTTGTGACATTTGGAAGAAGATGAATTTATCATCCAATTGGAAGATTATTGGTCTTCCGCATGAATAGACTTTTATTACGTACTATACTCCTACTGACACTAATCGGATTCTAGATACAGTGGCATCCTAACATGATTTCTACTTTATCAGCAACTCACCATTATATTTTGCTCTACAATGTTGGGATCATCGCAAATTGATTCAACGAAAAATAGACGAAGTCCCTTTTGCCTAACCACAATATTATAGATGAGCTCGCGTCTTTCGTATGTTGAATTTGTAGCATCAAACACCTATCACAAGAAAAAAATTGCCTGTTGCTCATAAGTTCGTTAGATAAAAAAAAAGAACAGCAACCACTTACTGCAACATCGCCATCACCACGCCGTAGCCATTCGCAGGCATCTTCCAAGGCTTTTACCGCACATCTATTACGTATAGCCATTGCCTCTTCATTATCTGGCCTAAAAAATTCATGACTTTTATATGCACTTGTGGCATGTCGGCGATACTCTCCCAAATTAAAAACTAAACGATAAAACATTTTCATAAAGATAAAAAATATAAAGAAATTAAAATAAATACTAGAAAAGAATATTGTTTGTTTGATTGAATTGGACGAAGCGATATAATGTACCTCTTGTGTTGATTCCAATCCAATTTAGGTAGCGTGATAGTTTTTTGGAAATATATGTTTTCCCCCGGGCGGGAAGACCAACCATTGCGATGACATTTGGCGCCGTAACTTCATTTATTGTTCGCTCACCTGAAATGAAAGGAAATGTCGGATTTAATTAGAAAGCATAATAAAGCAAATTAGATACGTCTATTAAATTTAGTACGGCGAGTACCGTCTGTTAATTAAATAACTCGTCAACAGTTCAACCGATCAGCATGAAATTTGGTAGGAATCTGTAGAATGGTAACAGTTTTTGCCACGAATACCTTTAAAGTTGGTAGGGCAAAGCTAATAATAGGAGGGTCTCCGAAGAGGTTAAAAATTCTTTTATGTTTTTTATCCAAGATGGGATGATGAACTCAACTTCCAGTTTCAAGTAACTGTAACGGAATTATGTGTAGTTAAAAGTTAAGTGTTCGATGAGGAACATACAACCAGAGTATCGCCATCTGTTCAGATAGTCAGGCTGCTATCATGGCATTACAATCGGTGAAGACGACCTCCAAGCTCGTTGGAGTATGTGAGGAAGCACACGACACACGACAAAGAATCACCCTACTCTGGGTACCCGGACACAGGAACATAGAGGGTAACGAGATGGCTGACGAACTAACCAAAATGGGTGCCACTCTTGACAGCTCTCATGCGAAGCGTGTTTGCGTCTCGATGGTAGCTGTTAGGAGTAAGATCTCCACCCACTATATAAGGGCTGCAAATTCCAACTGGCTAAATCTGAGGACTTGCCTTACATCAAGAAACATGTGGCCTTCCTACGACTGGAAAAGGATGTCTGAGATTATGACTATACCGCGTAGAGATATCACCAAGCTTACCGCTGTTATCACGGGGCACTGGCCAATGGGGCTCCACGCTGCCAGGCTGGGCATCCCCTACAACGCGCATTGCCGCAACTGCGGGCTTTTCTGGGAGGCTTGGAGGATGGAGCAAATGTAAAAGTAGGGGAGCTGCTGTACTTCCTAAATAACACTGGCTGGTTCAAGGCTGGACATCCCCTACATTAGCGCATTGCCGCAGCTGTGGTAATGTAGGTGATTCACTTTCTGTGGGAATGCCAAGATCTTGCCAGAACCCTGTATAAGACGGTAGGGCTTTTCTGGGAGGCTTGGAGGATGCAGCAAATGTAAAAGTAGGAGAGCTGCTGTACTTCCTAAATAACACTGGCTGGTTCAAGGCACCACTCCTAAATTCATTACCTAACCTTCATCACATACACTAGTTAAACTTCACGGAGTTTGTGGTTTCAAAACGGCGCTTTATGCGCTAATTGGTCTTTTGGCTAGCCTCTGCCTAAGCGACCACTTTTACCAACCAACCTAAGTGTTCGATACCTCCCTCCGTTTTTAGGGTTTTTTTAGAATTTTTTCAAAAAACCCTTATGAAATCGATTTTGTCCGTCCGTCCGTCCGTCCGTCTGTTCACTAAATAACTCGCGAACGGCTCAACCGATTGTCATGAAATTCGGTATGAATGTGTAGGATGTTTACAGTCTTTGGCACAAATACCTTAGAAGTTGGTAGGAAGAAGATAACAGGGTCTCCCGAACGTTTAAAAAAAGTCGACTTTTTTAGTTTTTATCGGAGATTAACGTATGGGAATTTAAATCAAAGATCTAGACGAGTACATCTCATATCAGTTAAAATTTGCCAGTTTCGAGTAACGGTAAAAAAGTTATTGGCGTTTAAAGTTAGACTTCCTTTTCGAGCTCCGTTTTTCTAAACCGTTATAGGGATCGTTATGAAACTTTGCACAAAGATTGCTCAGTATGGCCTTATATACGTTAAATATTAAGACTGTTGACTTTTGCTAAGGAAAAGTAAATAACAGTAAATTTGTAAAATTAAAAATTGTTCGTGTGTAGCCTCTTAGGTTTCCAAATATGAAAATTCTGCTAAGGGTTTTTAGAAAATTACACAGGGAATATGTCTACGAATTTTCATCCGAATAACTGTATCCAAACCAGAAATATAGCCATGTAAGTATTTAGTAAGGGCCTTTCACAATGCAAGGGAAGCCTCTTAAGCATTTCTTCAATGCATATCTTTTAACTTGATGAAACAATGAACATGAAATTTGGTGGAAATGCATAGAATGGTAATAGTGTTTGCCACAAATATTTTTGAAGTTTGTAGGACCAAGTTAACAGGGTGTCCCGGATCATCAAAATTCTAAAAAACCCTCGTATTGCGGGCGCAGCCCTCTGTACGCCGGTATTTTTTAAGCCGCTATTGGTACGGATATGAAACTTTGCATCAAGATTGTTCAGTAAGAGCATTATGTACGTTAAATACTAAACATGTTGATCTTTGCTAAGAAAAAGTGAATAAGTCAATTTTGAAATTTCAATTTGTGCGTGCGAAGGATTGCGATGTTTGCAAATCTGAAAATTTTGATGAGGATTTTTTGGAACGAATATAAGAAATGCCTGCAAATTTTTATTCGAATAGCATTATCCAAACGGTGCGTTTCATATTGCGGTTGCAGCCCTCTGTACGCTCGGCTTGTTTCATGTTAGTTCTAATTAAAGTTCTAGTTTGCTATAAAATATTTTACTTATGACTGAATACTAAGGCCGGATTTTAAATTGAGGCAAGGTGACCAATGGGGATAAATGGTATATTCATATTTATAAATGATCAATGATTAGTTACACAAATTAAAATTGAATCAGGCATGCCAACTTACTAACTAGATGTATTTGCTGGCATGTGTCAAAAATAGTGGCACGGCACAGCTTTTCCCGGCATTTCGTTGACGGCCACTAAAGCGACAAGAGAAAATAAACCAATCCTGGGCCTCAAAACAAATCAATACAATTGCTCGCGTCTATCATTTGTGATCAATAAGACATACATATCTACGAGACTTAACGACAATTGAGCCCTATGGTTTAAGGGTTAGAATTATGCCACAGCCCACAGCAATATTGGTTTATCGTAGAAGGCGACTAAAGGGATAGGGTTGTAACTTGCAAGCATCCGAAGCAAAATTACACTCTTAAGATGAAACGAGCCTCAGATATCACGAACTGATTCCGGCAAAACTCCTTGACTACAAAGAACGGAATACGATTGGTTTTTGGAACGTTCGAACGAAGCGAGACGAGTGCAGAAGGTGCGAAGCTCACGGATTTCGAACGGGAAATGATCGCCAATATATTTTTAATATTATCAGGCAGTTCCCAACTGATGTACGCTGATTATTTATTTATTTATTTAATTCATTTACGGAACATAGTCCTTTTATATAACAAAATAATGGTAATCAATTTACATATACAATATTATAGTACTTCTAAAAAAAAATATATAAATATAATAATTTTAATTCAATATTTAGTTCATTAAGTCTACAATAACACTGATATTCATGTATATAAGGTTTTCACTGCTGCCTTTAATGCATAATAGTTTGTATTGAAAATATCAACCTGGTTTGAAATTAGATTTCCTGTCATTTTAATTCTTTCAATGGGCGAGAATTGATTGTAATTTGTCCTACATAAATGCAGGTGAAAAATGTTGGTATTTCTCGTTAGCCTAGACGGCACTCTAAAAGTGATCTCGTTTAAAATAACAATAGCATCCACAAAGCCATTTAACACATTGAACAAAAATATCGCATCATAGAAACATCTCTGTTCCTCCAGTGTAGAAGTGTTAAGTAATTTTAATAAATAAGAGTATTCAATATTTTCACGGTTAATATGAAGCTTATATGCAATAAACCTCAGAAATATGAGCGTTGAAATTTAGAGATGTATCAAAAGTTACACCCAGGTCATCAATTAACTGAACTTTTTTTAGTGGGCGATCGTTAATTGTATAAATATATTCATATTCGAGATGAGTTCTGTTAAATATGATGAATTGGCATTTATCAATATTTAAAATCAAACTATTGTTTATATAGTAAGAATGAAATTTGTTTAAATTAGACTGCAAAATCATTATGTCACTATAAGATGAAATAGCTTTATACAGTTTGCAGTCATCAGCAAAAAGCAGAAACTCCACACCATCAAAAACTGAGCTCAAGTCATTGATAAATATTAAGAATAAAAGAGGTCCCAAATGGGATCCTTGTGGAACACCCGAAGTTGGACTAAAAGGGCGGGATAATACATTTCCAATGTTAACAATTAACAGTCTGTCTCTAATATAATTATCTATCCACTTAAGAATCGAACCATGAATGCCAAAACTAGCAAATTTCCTTATTAAAAGGTAGAAATTGATTATATCGAAAGCCTTTGAGAAATCGGTATAGATAGAATGAACCTGTAGCGAATTAGCAAATGATTTACATATATAATTCTGATATGAAACTAGGTTAGTTGCTACCGATTTACCACCACAAAATCCATGTTGATTTTGAATTATATATGGTCGAATTACAGGGGTGAGAAAATCGGTTACAAGGCTTTCAAAGACTTTCGGTATATATGAAATAATGTACTCCAGTTTATACCAGGTAGATTGTAGTCGCCAGTAATAATAAAGTTGGCAGTTGGGTGTTTCTCAACGCAGTTTGTGATGACCACAGCATGATTTATATACATATCATTGGAGCAATCCGGTGGAAGATACATAGTTGATAAAATCGTTTTCTGAGGACGGGTATCAATACAAATAATCAGCTGTTCTATGTCATTGTTCAGACAACTAACGGCTCAACGGCTCTCAGTGTTTTTTCAACTGCAATGAGAACACCACCACCTTTGCGCTTACTGGAAGTAGTCAAATCGCGGTCGCGACGAAATATTTGGTAATCGCACAATCCGAGTTCGTTGGAGTGAATGTCGGGACGAAGCCACGTTTCGGTAAAGATCAAAATATTGTGTTGTGAAGAAAGTGTTGAATATCGTAATTCATTTAATTTAGTGCAAATTCCCCTGGTGTTTTGATAATATATCGATAAACCTAGTTTTTTGCCGGTTTCAAGCGCACGATGCGAGGAATATCATTCATGTATTTGATTGTGAAATTAGGATCGCTTTTCTTCAATTCATCTAATTGCAATTGTAATGTTTTAAGATGGTCAAGTTGACATGGAGTCTTGTCAAGTGTAATCTTGATGTTATTTTGACGGAGATAATTTTGGACGCAAGAGTCTCTTTTCTTCCTTACAATTTGAAGAGGTAGTGAGGAATTGTTTAGCATTACCTTTATAAGCCTTGGTTTATTCGTTGCCTGGCGTCCTATTCGAGTGACTTTAAAATCACTTGCAGTAAGTTTCTCGGGTTGCAAAACATGATTGAGTATGTCAAGCCCCTTTGGCCGATCTTCGTCCGAATTGAGATCTGCGACACCATGAACGATGATATTCGTCGATCTTTTTTTACGTTCTTCGATCTCGTACAACATATCGTCCAAATGAGATGATGATTTATCCGCCTTGAGTTTGTTGATTTCGTTCTCGATTGCATCAATCCTTCCTACTAGTTTGTTCACAAGGGTCATAAGAGACTTCACCTGAGCTTTCTCTTCCGTGCATTCGGTGCAAGTAAACATGGCGTTCTTACTAGTGTTTTTCAATGCACTAATAGCCGATCGCAACCATCCTGCACACAATGGATGCTGGGGTAGTTTGCAAGTGGCACAAGTGAAGAATTCATCGCCGGTACTGCAAACCTTTTTACAGCTCACGCACTCATTGTAGAAGTTCACGGACATGGTCACTAATAGTACAGGTTATGTATGACTCGCAAGTTTAAATTTCGATATTATTGCAGACCAGGGAAGTTAAAACAATGAACTTTTATATATTGTAAAAGTCAGTAATCCGCTTTTTAAAATGAATTAAGTATCGAAAATAATCACATAAAGAATAATATTGTAAAATCAGAAAATTGTCAACCATTCAAGTGACAGATTGCAGATCAATGGCAATTATCAGGCAGTTTCCAACTGATGTCGCTGATAACGAACTTGACAAGTAATTCTCGAGATTCTCATCAGTTATTTGTTATTGACCTGCCATTTAGTAATCTGGGTTTCTCTTGATAGTTGAACAGAAAAGCAGATTGGCCATCTTCAAAACAATGAGGCCAGGGCACGGCGGGCGTTGTGCTGGTGGTGGCAGAGATCACTGACTTGTTATCTACTAATCAATTAATTGCACTCAAAACAAAATATTGCGACAATTCGCACGAAATAACTAACGCTGGACTCGACTCGAGTGTTGATGTGATGGATTATATTACAAAGGCCATGAGCTGGTAAAATCCTTCAAATTATGAACAAAATTTCTAAATCGGTGCAACCACATATATTAGCGAGGAGCCTCTATTTGATGATAACCGCTGAAACTGTTTGAGGAATAAAGACCGAGGGAAAACCAGGAGTGCACTACCTGATAAAAATGAGTTTTTGGTCTAAAACCGGATCTTCAGGCAACATTTTCAGCGCGCAATAACCGTCTTATGATAATGTGGCCTCAATTATTGATGTAATAGGGATGTAGGGCCAAGCTACGGCAATAGCCAATTCAACTGTATACTGGTCGCTACGGCTGCTACGTTTTCTTTACTTCGTATCAGCCAAGTTCAAACGTTGTCATGGTGCGACGAATCGCCCGCTCACTGAAGCCATGTTTTATAGTTTAAGTCTGGAATCAATTCAATATTCAAATGAGCTAAATGTAGGCTTTGGAACTGCTCATAAATTTAAATTGCGAAAATAGAATCCAAGCTCCAATGGTAGCAAATTTTCTTTTATTATTTGTCAACGTGGCGAATTCTTAACAAAATAAAAAGAATGAGCTGAAAATGCATTCTTCCGTTCTTGAGCGAAATTTTCGTCGGGGCGCCAGATTCTGCTAAACTTGCAAGGGGGGCATGTACTTAAAAAGGTTGGGAGTCCCTGACCTATTGACTTCGCCGACGATATTTGCCAAGTCTCTAACAAGTCAGATAAGCTGGCTCAACGACGGATGTATCGTGAAAGTTCTGCATTAAAAATTAATGCTGCTAAAACTAGCTTGACGCTAGGAGGGTAAAGCATAAAGCATGAGTTCCATCTTTGTACAACCGATAGATAAAATTTAGAGTTTCTTGTAACTCGGAAGCGTTAGTGAGAGAAGATAGTGAGGCTACCCTCTCTATGTATATGTATAATAAAGACTCAAGCAATATTTTTCTTTCCGACTTCTCTCTAACAAATCAATGCCATCCTCAGAAACACCAGACTCAGGATCTTCGAAAGCAATGTAAAATCTGTGCTTGGGTGTTTCAAACCTCAAACTTATGTGAACCAGTGCCAACGACGCTAATAATAATACGTTGGCCTGAAAGTGCCCCTCGAAATTAGTGGCCAAAACAGAATAGGCACTGAAAACAAAATGCGGAAGTGGCAGTTAATAGAACAAAGAGCATATTTGCAAAACAGGCTCTCGATTGGAATCTGCAGAGCACCGGCTCAAGTCAACATTTATGTGGGATGGCCCCGGAATACATAGAGGTCTACTGAGAAAGAGAAAAAATGTATAGGCAATTGGTGGGGACCGGCTAAAGGTTCTGGTTCTGGCTGCTAATAGGGAGAGAAGCTGAGTTAAAGTCCCACTAGAATTTCAAAGAAACCAGAGAGAGAGAGAGAGAGTGTTTGCTGAACACAGGGAAATCTGCAATTATGCATATTTAAAATGTATAGTCGTATCGATACACAGCAATCTTGTATCAATCCGACGCTTCAACATCAAATACGTATACTCCATAATGTCATTGCTTCTACAAAAAAAATCGCAAATTAGAGTTTATTCCACGACAGCAGATAAAGAAAAATCTTATCACTGATTGAGTTTATCTATATACGGTAAATATTAAGTAGATACATTGTATGAATTCAATACTAATCTAATAAAAACATTTTTATATTTTGATAATTCATTAAAAAAAAACGCATTGCCGACCTAGCCCGACTCAGCCCATAATAAAATTTTATTATGCTTTTTTGCCCAGTTGCACAACACTTAATGGATTTTGATAACACACAACAATTGGACATTCAATTTTTAGCACAATGACCGTAGTAGAGTCCACGAAAAAAGTGCTAGCATTAGCAATGGCAATGTACGGAATTAAAAAAGAATGCTAGCAAAAAATATACATATTAGAAAGGTTCATACCCGATTCCGAATCCATTTCACAAAATGAAATTGTAAGAGCACTGAAACACTGTATTATAGCACTCCGAATGTCGTTTCATCAACTGATACTGAAACGTGTAGCTTCGAAATGTATTCCCAATAAAATCGCGTCGCTAACCAAAATATACAGAAAAAAGTTAAAATTGGAAAGCAGGTACGTACATATGTGTGTATAAATAACAAAACAAGACCATCAAATTATTGCTAAACCGGAATTTAGAGTATGTGCACAAAAAATGCCATACTATTGAGTTTTTGAAAAATAAATCAATGAGAAGGCGATTATGAAATTTGCTCATAATTTTTTGTGCATATTTAAAATTTAAATATGTATTTAATTTTAAAATTGACTAGCTGCGAAAGCTCGCTTCGCTCGCTTTCCCATCTAGGGCTCGTGGCGCTCACAACTTGACAGTAACTTAAATTGATGGGCGATTTTAAGTCCTAATCAACCTGAGAGACATATTGATGTAGGTTTCTACTAAAAAAATCGTAGTTATGGAGATGGTGCTAACATTATTTAAGTACTTTTTCGTATCCAAAGTAAATACTGAATCGAAGCGTTATATGTACGTGTTCGCAAATTATCCGTTTCATTGAAGTGCTCTTTGGTAAACCACATTTTTTGTTTTTTGGTCTGACGTTAACACAAACAAAGCGGATGGTTTCCCAACTCGTGAACACGCAACGTATAACTGCCCATGTGAAAAACAATGATTTTCTAAATTTATCCCGCAAACACTAAGCGATTGGCCTTGCGACTTGTTAATTGTCATTGCGAACGAAAGTGGAACTGGAAATTGCAATCGTTTGAAGTCAAACGGAAGAACAGTCGGAATCATTGGTATTCGAGGAATATATGCATTTTCACCTGCGTACTTTCCGTTAATAATGGTTGCCTCAATCAAATTCGGCATAAGTCTTTTTACCAAAAGTCGAGTACCGTTGCAAAGTCGCGGTGGATTCAAATTACGCAATATCATAATAACTGTACCAACTTTGAGTTGCAAGTTATGTGGTGGAAATCCTGGTAACTCCAGATCAACGGATTTGTATGTCACCAAATCGCCAGCAATTTTTGATTGAATGGTGAAATTCAGTGCGTGTACATCATTATTCTTTGCGGCAAGAATTGCTCGTTGACTTAACCAAGCATAATTCTGATAATTCTCACTAATGTTTGGGAAAAAATGTTCAATAAGAGCTAATTGAGAGTCTACAAAACAATTTCACAGTAAACACAATACCGGTTTGTCACATGAAATTAACTGAGCAGTCTACTTTAAATATTGGGTTGTAGTACATGCTATGTATCAGAGATGGCGCTGTATGTAAAAAAAGATTTTCCAGCTTTTCTGTTGAAATTTTTCCTGAATTTTCTTTGCTATAGACCTCACGGAGCCCGAGACCTTTCCAACGAATGCAAAACCGTGGAAATCGGTTCGTGCGTTCTGGAGTTATAGCGTCAGGAAGGAAAACCCGACTTATTTTTATATAGTAGATTATAAAAAAATACGGTTAAGTGCAAAACTCGGATGAGTGCACACAATTTTCATGCACCATTTATTCACTGCGATTTTCAATATATTTCAAAATGGATAAGTGCACAACACGCTTAAGAGCAGGCAATTTTGTTCGTAGCATTAACAACATTTGCACCCGATTCACGACGGATAAGTGCGCACACGTGCATTACTAAAATTCATTAAATCAGGCGTTTAGAACCATTGGACTATTTTACAAATTTCTGCGATCCAAGCCCGAGATATCCAATGTTTATTGATTCAATTTATGGAAGAAGGGAAATCCAGTCTATTCGCTGAATTTGGTCTTCAAAGAGTAAGAGAGAGTTAAAAAACTCTATTTTTTATGGGACCAGCTTAAGGTTGTGATCCCACGTTGTCTTTATGAAAAAAAAACGAGACCGAGGCTAATTTCGGGCGCGGGCGAAATTTGAATACTCGTCACAATTGAATGAAACTTAAGCTTCTTTTGTGTTAATAATTTCTACCGCAGCCCTATGACGTGTTCCGATTTCATCTGTTCCTAGATATGTTTTGAGGCTTTACTAGGAACACGTTTGGCTGAAGTTTGGTTAAGATTGGTTCACAAAGAAAAAAGTTTTTCTTAGAAGAACCTAATTTCCAGGGTTTGGTTTGTGTTCCGATTTCATCCGGTCCTAGATATTTTTTGAGGCTTTACTAGGAACACATTTGGATGAAGTTTGGATAAGGACGGATTAAAAAAGAAAAAGTTTTTCTTAGAAGAACTTAATTTTTAGTGGTTCGTCTGTATGGCAGCCCTATGACGTAATGTTCCGATTGCATCCGTTCCTAGATATAATTCGAGGCTTTACTAGGAACACACTTGGGTGAAGTTTGGTTAAGATTGGTAGGGTAGGGCGGGGCTAGTTGAGCAATTTTTCACTTGAGCGTTTATAGCTCCTCAACGGTAAGTCTTAATGGCTTCTTATGCATACTGATAGATTGGTAGTATAACCCTTTGCAAATGTGCCCCACAAAATTATTTCTAAAAAGTCAAATATGGAGCTGTATCTGTTTAAATGAAGAAAGTCAAATATGCTCAACCTACCCCATAGGTGGGGTAAGTTGAGCTAGGGTATGGGGCAAATTGAGCACATAGAAAGTTTAGCCGAACCATGTGTTAAATTTTAACTAGGCATGAAACGGAAAATTTACGTTTCATAATCAACTTTTTATTTATAGACTTTAAATGACAAAACAACAAAACTTAAGGAGGTTTTCACACTTGTACTTAATCTGACCACATTACGTAATCTGAGGTGTGGTGAATTTAAAAATATATGGAATTTGACAGCTCAAATGAAGTAATTTGCACAGATTACGTAATCTGGCCGTAAGTGTGAACACCTCCTAAATCGATTTTGTTTCAAAATTTAGGGTTGGGGTTAGTTGAGCAAATATAGCTTCAAAATGTAGGGTTGGCGTTAGTTGAGCAACTATAGCTCAACTAACACCAACCCGAAATTTTGAAACAAAATTGAGGTTATAAAAAAACGGTTAGTATTATACCCAGAAACTATATACATATGAAAAGTATAATAAATTTATGAACTTTTAACACTTATCTGATTAAAGAAGGATCATATTTGACTATTACAGACGAAATATTGAGGTTTACGATTATTTCACTTTTTGGTCACAAAATAAACAATGCGCGCGTGTACTTCAGTTTATCGACGAGTCGCTACTGACGTTTGTCCGATAAGTTCTACTCCCGCGACTCGTTATTTCCGCTATATGATGATTTTGCGTGCGATGAATAGTTTCGGAGATATTTCGATTGCCCAACTTGCCCCTATGCTCAACTAGCCCCGCCCTACCCTACATAAAGAAAAAAGTTTTTCTTAGAAGAACTTAATTTTTAGGGGCTCCCCATGACCCCATGGTCCGATTCCATTCGTTCCGACATATATACAGCGTACACTAAAAAGAAACTTATGTACAAAATTTCAACCCGATAGCTTAAAAACTGAGAGACTAGTTTGCGTTGCAACAGACGGACAGACAGACAGACGGACATCGCTCAATCGATTTGTCTCATCACGCTGATCAATAATATATATGTATATACTTTATATAGTCGGAGGTGCTTCCTTCTGTTGGTTGCAAACTTCATGACAAAGTTAATATACCCTTTCACATAGTGACGAGTATAAACAAATGTTTAACAAAAGTGACAGTTTCTTTGTGATTCCAGCGTTCATGTTACCAGTCTCAGTCTGTCTCCTCCTTTGGTTAAAAGACGATCGCAGTACTGAACCATTAAGATAGTTGTTAGCTTGTGTCATTTGGTTGGTTTGAAAAACATGTGGGGTCCAAAAGTGTTTATTTTTCTGTTTGGATTTCTAAAATTCAAATTTAGTGTTTGTTCCTTGATTTAAAAGACAAAATTTTTCGCTTCGTATATAAAATTGCGATTTGCATTCAAGTAGCACATGCCTAACCACCCTGGCTGTCCCGGGATTTGCAATTTCATATCAGCGTTTCAATCGTGGCATTTTGAGCATCATTGTCTGGTGGTGTGCCAAAACATTTCCTTTAATTCGTATACTAGAATATACCCTTTTGTTTATACAGGGTGTCCGAAAACTACCGCATAAACGTACCGGATTGTGATTCCCCAAGTGATTTCCAGTAAAAAAGTTGTACGGAACATACCCCCGATTCTTAACCCTTTAGCTGCGACAGGCATTTGAAGATTTTTGAAAAAATCATTTTCTTGTACGACTTAAACCTCAATATCTCCAAAGATAGACTAAATAAAATAGTAAAATAAAATGATTATTACAACCAATAAATTTACCAAAAAAAATAAAACTAATCGCACTAAAATCGGATAGAAGTTTGGTTTCTACAGAACTTCAAAATCAAATTTTTGTGAATTGACCCAAAAACAATATATTTTTCCATCTCAATTGTCTCCAACTTCTGCAAAGGTAAGGTGCTCGTACGATTCTTAAAAATTGGTGGATAGTCTAACGATCATTTCTTTCTTACATAATTTTTTCTAGCTTCGTTCTTTCTAACACTTTTAATGCCATAAATGTAGAAACCTAAGGTTAATTTCGGCACGATTTTAGCATAGTTTGCATAAATTTTAACAATTTGCTGAACATTAGAGCAATTCGAATGCAAAAAACTCCTTAAAATACACACAAGGATTTTTTCATTTAGTATAAGTTTTTTTTTCATTTGGGATAAGGATTTTTTCATTTGGGATAAGGTTTTTTTCATTTGAGATAAGGATTTTTTTAATTGGGAAATATGTACTATAAAATTCATTATTACAATTTTTTTTACTACCCTACTTTGCAGCCATAGCATAGCACAGGCCGAATGATCATTTTATACACGTAGAGGGACCTTCCTGTTCCTGCGCAATTGAAAAGTCTCCATATTTTTTTTCTTTAAAATACGCCTTTCTTAAGACACCCGTTTTTTAAAATGCTTCAGAAAACGACAACTACGCCGTAAGCCGCACTTTAGTGCTCAAATATCAGTGAACACTTATAGTGCAATAAACGAGGATATTTTACCTAAAAACTATATAATGGCGGGAATTTAGTAGAGATGTTAATGTTAAGTCCTTGCTTAAAATAAATAAATAAGCATTATTTTAAGCAAATTATAAATTGTAATGTTTAATGAAAATTTTTCCTTGGCTGTTTTTTGTTTGTTTTTTTTTATAAAATATGAACAATCAGGTCATGAATTACCATTATGACGAGAATCGAATTTTACTATAGAGAACAGAAATATTATATTAGGTCAGCAAACGAAAGCGTATGCGCTGATAAGACTCGATCGACGTATAATGCACTACACAACAAACAACAGCAGAGTTCGTTCAATTGTAGATAACCCGTAGCGATACAACAGAGTTCATTATGAAAATATGTATGTATATTGTTTATGTTTATTAATGCATACTAGTTAAAATTCAACAAATAAGAGATGGGGTTATTTAAATACAATACAACTCCTAACTTGGCGGTTTTATCTCCCGGTCGGTTAAACTGTTAGGACCTCCGGCGAATTGATCGGCACGTTCTTGCTAAAGCTTTTTCTCTGTCCATCAGAAACCCATTGCTGGGGACTACTAAATCAGCTGCGGTAGCAACGTACAGCATACGTAGCCACTTACCCCTTGATTCGTCAGGACCATGGTTGATCCTGATAGCGGTTATGCGGAGCCACCATCTTTACAAACTTAAGGCAGCTTCCTCCGAGAAAACTTTTAAGATTTACTGCACCCCTCCTCTCCCAGAGTCGAAAGTGGGGGTTTTCCAGTAAGGGACAAATCCATGAAAATGTTTCTCCGAGCGAATGGGTCAAGTTGCCATTATTGTGCTTGAGTAAAGGATCATAAAAAATTTCAATTAAATTGAAAAGTTTATAAAACATGTTTTGGGGCCTCCCAATCTGAGCAGAAAAATGTCCTTTTTTAATTTTTTGCAGCGCATATAAAATTCATGGAGAATATTCACCATAATAATTCACCTGGATGTGTCAAATGAAAAAAACAACAACAACGCATTGGTCTCGGTGATGACACGATCCAAGATAGAGCTGCCTGTAGAAATATGCTGAGATATTACCGCCAAAACGGGCGATGTGCCTACACCGCAGGTCGCGCAACGCGAAACCATGGAGCGGTATAAAGAACGAGGCAAGGAAGAAGAAGATTCACCATAATAAAACCATTTTTAATGAAAACCGAATGCGTATTCATACTTTGCAATAAAAACTTGTCTACATGCGTCAACAAGATCTAATCAAATCGCACGAGAAAATTTCCATGATCAATGGCTATGTGAAAGAGAAATAGAAACTCCTACACAATATGCATTTCCTTGTAAACAAAAGTATCGATATACGATCATTCATTCATTCATTTACAATGTGTATAAGAAAAAATGTAGTAATACACCTACATAAGTATAAAATGTGACTTTTTATTTAATGAATCATTACGTAGTATATTCTACGCAAATATGTATTTTATTATTAACTCACATAGGCGAAAATGCGTGGCATTGATTCTATTTTTATCATTTGCTACCGGGAAAACATATATACTACGAGAGTATGTACAATATCTCGTGTAAATTGCAGCCACGAGAAAATCTATGATGATTCAAAAACTCAATTGAAAATTACTCGCCAAAGTGTATGCTGCCGGCATGTGTAGAATTAGAGAGGCAGGATAGGCGGCTTGCAATCAAATGTTCTATTCAACTCACACACATAACACTTCTTGATCTCTGCTTTGCTTTTAAATGAGAGATATTCTTAAATTCGCCGTGAGTATCGCTAGTGAGATGAGAAGTTAGTTATTTCATTCGAATAGAAATCAAGAATATCATCCTCTTCGACAAATTCATAGAATGATAGAAGGCTCTGTAATTAACTGGGGAGTTAATGGAAAAGTTACTTGTGTTTCTAGCATTTTAGGAATCGCTAAAATAAGAAAACACATTTTTGAGTTATGAAAAACAATCGTGCATATTGCTTCGCGCTCAAGAAACTAAAGGAGACTACTATAAAAATATTTTTGTCATTTTTTAAATAATATATTAAAGAAAAATGTACAGAAACGTAAAAAATTGAAAAATTACATGTTGTGTCGTCAATCAGTCTATTTTGAAACTGAAAATACACAAATTTGAAAAATATTTTTCCTCCTTTAAAAAAAAACAATTAGATACAACAGAGGAAAAAACATGACAATAATGATAATAAAACATTAATCTTCAGTAAAGCTAAAAGTGTATACGTACATATTTGTTTACTCAATTCGCACCAAACGTATGCATGTGAGGAGATGCTATGCATTTTACTATATGGATGACCCTGGCCAGCTTAACGCGTGATAAGATAAAGAATTGATAGCATTTGACACGTTACCGTCGACATGTGTTACATAATTTAATTCAACTTTATTGTCCGTGGCGCCTAATGTGTATCAATCGATTAATAAATATTCTTGTCCATGTCATTGCATACATCGTACACAAAATATGAACTCGAAGCTCGATATGCAACTCAGGGCCGTATGTACAATCATGGTTTAACTCCCCGTTTAGTTAACTGTAGTTTAATTTTAAACTCCGTTTAACTAACTGGGGAAAAATACACTACGCAATAATTAAAATTCCTGGCTAAGCAGCAACTCATATTTTAAAAAAATTAGTAGTTTCCATTAGCCCCTGTATATTTCCGGATAATAGCTATTAAAATGTTTGATTTTAAAATGAAATGAGCCAGATGAAAATTCATGGTTTAACTAAAGATTGTCAGTTTAACTAAACTCCGTTTAAGGAAATTGACAAACAGTTAAACTGTCGTTTAAACTGCAGTTCAACGTGAAAAATTAAACGGTCGTCGTTGGCCGTTTAACTAATGATTTTTAGCCCAAGAAAAATAAACCGAAATAACGCCATCGGGCAATAAAGATAATGCATTTCTGAATTTTCGCTGGGAATTGGCTGGGGAAGCATTTTTGACGATGCAAACATTCACTGTTACTTGGACATCATGTAATGGCCCGATCTAGGTACATATCAGTCAATTTTCAATGTCCCTCTCCTTCGTAAATATTCATTATCGCAAATTTTAAATTATTGATATTTGTAAAAGTCGACAAATTCCAAACTTGACAGGATGTAGTAACATTTTTATAAGGCTTTCCAATATAACAATTTGCGGCGATATAGTGCGGCGATATAGTAATAAATTAACATTGATATGTTTTCTATACTTAACCGCATTACGGGAGCTTATAACTCTATAAGGGGCTGATTCAACCCAAGTTGAATTAGTTTTTTGAATAGAGAAATAGAAAGCAAGAACCCGACCTAATCCATCGCACTTTCTTTAGGTTTATCTGTACAGTTGGTAGTAGCATATCAAAAATCGGCAGAACAACTGGAATCCAGCTTCGATCTATGAGCTTTATCGAACGTTTAACTTTATTCATACAAAACATTTCATTAAAGTTTGTAAAAATTGTTGGTACAGTAAGGCACGGGCAAGCCTGTGCTTGAAACGGCGCCAATATACTTGCCACCAATATCACCTCAATCAAACTAAGGTACCTTTCATAAAAAATGACGCTCACGACATTATATTCTACAGTACGGGTAGATTAATAAAACGCACTGAAAGAACCTTTGATGGGTCATTTTGTAGAGGGGGCATCCTTATCCATTTTGGTCGAGCCGTCAAATCAAACTCTTTGTCCTAGTTCAAAGAAAAGAAAATGCAGCAGAAAAGTGTGCATAATTCACCAATTTCAATATTATTGGGACCTTGCATGACTAGAAGCGAGTTAATAATTGCTGTCGAAACAAGTCATAATTTAAAAACAAAATCAACCTAAAAACGATTATTTCATACTGAGATTGCTTCTAATTAAAATCCCAAGCAGAAAATATTTGTATTTTGCTCTGCCTATTAATTTGTATTGTTTCGTATACAAGTTTCCATAGGAATATCGGTTGTTTACGATTGAGCGAGCTGATTGTTCAACCAATCAGGAATTACCTCGCTCACCGAAATCGTTAAACTGCGTTTAACTTGTGTGTGCTGACTGCTGATTGGTTAAACAATTTTAAACTGCTGTTAACTTCCATGGTAACCTTTATTGTTTACGATTGAGCGAGTTCTATTTTGAAAATTTCAACGCTTACTGCTATTTAGCTCATGAAATAATAAAAAAGAAGGTAGCGCGGACATTTTTCGATTCGTTTTGTGTTCGTGAACTTTTGAAATTGTGACCAAATAATTTCACAAGTGTCTATTTCCATTAATATTTTTAATTTACGTGACGCAGATTTAAAATTTTCATAAGTGATTTTGATGCTGAAGACGTTTCAAATGTCCCCACCTATACACCGCGTTATCATGTTTACCTGATTCGTGGTGTAGCTGACAACCAATTTACGTTACAGTCGAACTTCTCATAGACGAGCACCGCATTAGGTGATGGAATGGTAAATAAACTTTGACATGAAGTTTATAACGCATTGAAGGAAGCATCTCACACTATCTAAAATATGTAAAAAAAATAAAATATGATCAGTAGACGAGAGGACTGGAATGGGCGATGTCCGTATGCGACGCTTTTCACTCGTCCAATTTTAGCTATGTAGAAACCAAGTTATATAAGAACAGACGGAAAAGAAAGGAAGAGCTGAAATTGAAACCGCACCAAACCATAAAAATGATGTACAGGAACGGACCAATTTGGAACACAAGCTATAGTGAAGCCAGAAAGAAAGTGAAGTTGGATACACTTGTGTGTGTATGATTATTACATGCTATGATTATTACATTTTCTTCAATTGACCTTAAACATTTTTTTTAAGTACAATTCTTCAACACCAAATTCTTAAAGTAAGCTTGTTGCCAGCTCGTTTAGTGAGAAAAATGTTGCATTCGTTTCTGGCCATGGGAGTGTCAGGCCCTTAAACTTCGTTTTCCTTGCATGATATGTAAGAAAACGTTGGGGAAAAAAAAAATTAGGAGAAATGTTCGGGTGGTAGATGTGTCCGTTTAGGCAAGTTCCACTGTATTCGTACACATGTTTCCATAGAAACCTTTGTTGTTTACAATTGAGAGAAATTTAGTTAAACGACTGTTTTTTTTTTAATAAATAGAGACTCACACTGTTTACAAGTTTGATTAAAATCTAAATTTGATTAACAGTTGTCCCATATTGTAATGCAACTTTAATAATTCAAGTGTATTCTACAATACATTTTGAATTTAGTGACATATGATTCAAACCCATTTACTACGGTTTTTACTGATCTAATTTAGACTAAATATGATATTAATATAGTGTGAACCAGCTATAAGGATAATTCGTAGTTTAAACGGCAGTTTAACTTTTTGTACACATTTTTTAGCCATCGACGGTTTAACTGACAACCATTAGTTAAACCATGATTGTACATCCGGCCCTCAGTCATACATGTGCCTAAGCGTCAATAAAAATTTTTCATATATGTATTCACAAGTGAACGCTATAGAGATAGACGAATCGTGTGTTCACAGCTGGCATTCTGTAAGGCGATAGGCGACAATCGACAGTCACTTCTATTTTTGCTACATCGTCTAACTCTGGCAACATAATGAACGTCTTATACGGATATCAACAATACCTTTGTCAATACTCTGCCCTACCAAGTGCATCTTGCCAGATTTAGCGTTCAACTGACTTGGTGGAAAGGGAATGACATCTGCCAAGCCAACCTCCTACTACTTCAACAAGGGGTAAGACGAAATTATCCGAGATGCACACCTGCATCATAAGCTGCAGTTGCAGTACAGTATTTGCTAAAGACTTTTCTTTTCCAATTTGTTTTTGCTCAGAGTGTTTGTTTGTTGTACTTTCCTGGCAGTAGGTTTGCGGCTACTTCGCATCTACAAGCGCCGCCAAATTGGAGACAAAAATTACATCGGCAAAATTTTATTTTGGGGATATTCTAAAATTTAGTTACCAAAATAGGACTGTGTGTTTGAATTCATATTAGGTCAGTCAATAATTACAGTTACAGTTTCACAAAAAAAAAATCAAATTCTCACTATGCAGTCGATAAACAGTTACAGCGATGTAAAAATGGCCAATAAATTTGATATCAAAACTTAGGCGCCAATTTGGCATTGCTAGCAGTCAATGGCTGATTTCAGATTGTAAGACGAAACCGGACGGGTAAACTTGCAAGACAAGAGAGCTTTTGTAGTGGCCAGCAGACAAGCATTGTGCATTTCACATTGTAAGAACGAGTCTTACGAAAGAAAAAAATCGTGACACGATGGTTTTTCTTTCGTAAGAAACGTACGATCGATAAGACGATTGCATCTACCGATAGTTCAGGCTTTCTGCGACGACAATTAGCGCGTGTTTTACTTGCATTTTAATCTTGTCGACTCGTCATTTCATTGTACACTAACTTTGGAGCGTGCATGGCAACATTTATACATACTTGCTGTGTGATTATTGTTCGCCGGTCCGTGTTTTGATCGGATAGTGTGAAATGATCATACGATGGTTCTTGTCTTGCAAGTTTACCCGTCCGGTTACTTCTTACAATGTGAATTCACCCAATTAGCGTGTGGATATAACCTTATATGCAGTGCAAGTTATTTATTATTAACCGGCGTCTAATTTATTACTCAATATAGTTTTTATACGCAAAATTTATTGATTTTAATTATACTAAACAAAATTAACATAGAACTGACGCATATCTTTAAGAATTCCGCAAAACAAGATTAAGGTCAAGGTCGTTAGCGAAAGCTAAATCTAGGCTATAAGTAGTTCTACTTTCCAGATTGAGTGGTGGGAATTAAAACAAGTTACGGCTCAATCGAGTTAATTGATAACAAATGAAATGAATCTGGTTTGTTTTAAATATTTGTTAACAATATTAGGCGTGTTTTTTTGTACTCCGGTGTGGGTTAGTTTAGTGTGTTATTAGTTACATGGGGTTACAATAACAACATAACTTGTGTGGGTTATTACACTAAAATAACCTAAACGGGACACCTATTATAAGGCTTTCAGCATTTATTTCATGTTATATATTTTTTCTATATATGAAAGATGTGAAAAGCATCGCAAAATTTGAACATTGACGCAGATGGTGAAAGACATCGATTCGAAATTTATTATTTATATTTATTATGGATTTTTAATTATCTCGTATAGTCGTATAAGGTTATCGCACCATGCAGCACGGACCTAAATCCATACGATATGAACATTTTGATGGAAAATAATAATAAATTGCTGACCTAATTCAATTTGAAATTGTAATCCGTATTTTTGATTCTTGGCTTTCGACAAATGCTGCATTCGGTGCATTTATGTGCACACATTTCATATTCCGAATGCATGGAATTCACGTATTAGGCGTTCAATGCGTGAAATTCATTAAACTTAAAAGCAACAATACATCTGTCGTTAGACAAATCTGTTCTCCAACACTGATTAATCAAAAATTTAATAAATGAATAAAATAAATATTTTCAGAACACTTAAAAAGCTGCGAGTTGCAGCGCAATTATTCACTCATTTTTTTATAGGAAAGACCGGAATAATGTTGTTAGCTATCAACATAAAGAAACTTTATCGGTTGAATAATAATAAATCGGCAACGTGCCTAACTCGTGTTAGATAAATACCAAAGAATAGCATGCGTTCAGCTCATGGTGATAAGAAGAAACGAGAACAGAATATGTATGAGAGTTTTATGAGAACCGAAACATAAACAGAAGAAACACTCTAAATTGAGGTCCAAGGTGTTACTTGCAAATACAAAATGTTCAAGTTAGGAAAAATTTGACTCAGAGCAGAAATTGTGCGAGTTTAAAGAAATGGTACCGGCATTTTGAGGGGAATATTGATGATCCATCGGGAGGTTTTTTTTGCTAAAGTGAAAACCATTTTTTCTTGAATTAAATGATTCAACCTATACATATTTCTAATCATACATTTCACCGTACCGCTTATACTTTTTATAACGCTTATACACAACAATTCATGTTGATTAGAATATGGAAATAATTTCACGACGATGAATATTTTGGTTGAAAAAAATATTGAGGTTTGCTTTTTATTACATTTTCAAAGTTAGATTTTAAAATTCAACCATAAAAACATTCTAAGAAAATCAATTTCGGCTAAAAATCCGGCCGGCCAAATTTAGTAATTTCTTCCGACTAAACCAGACATGTCAAATTCACGGCCCGTGGGCCACATGCGTCCCACCTCGCAGTTTTGTGTGGCCCGCGAACACGTCGAGTAAACATAAGGCGGAGCAGCACAAAAAAACGAAAGTCTAAAAAATTTACTAAAGGCTCCGTCACACTCAACGCGATCTGTATCCGCGATCTCAAATATGTTTTCGGCGTGCTCACTGCACTACGCTATTCATATGTTATTATTAGTCCCGTCAAATGAAATGCGAGATGAACATGTGATTTGGCAGAACGCAGTGCGTTCTGCGGTTGGTTGTAATTTAGTGCCCTTCGACTTACTGGATCATTTCCAGATTTATTGGAAAACCTATACAAAATGATGATCCTGGAAATTTATCCAGGTTATTACTTGGATCATCTGCCAAACTAATCCCCCAGATGTCTCCGCGAACAATTTCCCTGAGACTTCCCGTATGTCATTTTGCTATTCAGTATTTTTGCTTTGTAAACTTTATTCAGAGTTAATCACTTTAGTTATTTCTTATGAGACTTTTCCTTTTAATTGTATCTCGCACGGTGCATAATTACAAATGCAATTTATAATTTAGAATATCGCGTTGAGGACTGATGACACAATAGCCAGCTGTTACCGAATTGGGATCATCAAGGCTTTTCTGTTACCTAATTATAGTGATAAAGATTTTGCTTTAGTCTGCCTGGAGCTACAAGGTAAGGTGTACTGGGCTGCCTCGGTATTTATGGCTTATGATGGTACTCTACCTTCTCCCAATTTAAAAGAAGCTATTGCGGCAGCAAAGGCTTCAGATACCAGTGTAATCCTCGGGTGTGACTCTAACGCACATCATATAGTCTGGGGTAGTACGGACACAAATGAGAAGTGCTTCTCGAGTACCTTTTGGGTACCAATCTTCGAGTTTGCAATGTAGGTTGTGAGCCTACTTTTATTACTATAAAACCGACAAGAGGTTTTGGACATCACGTTAGCATCAGAGGATGTAACTCATTTGATCAAAGACTAGAGAGTCTCGTCGGAGCACTCTTTCTCGGATCACCGGTATCTACAATTTAGCCTAGCAGAGCACCCGGACGCGATCCCGCACACAGTGCATCGCAGAAGGACCGACTGGTCTAGGTTTCGAACTGCTCTCGTTGAAGAGTTGCCATCCCTACCTAACCTGCCACACAATGAACAACAGCTGGATGAAATGGTAAATACTTTTACGGCAGCTATGAGAGCAGCTGTATCTGAATCGTGTCCTGTCACTTCTTTTCCTGGCAAGCGAAAACCATCATGGTGGAGTAGCAAGATCTCCGAGCTAAGAGTCGTGAGCAGAAGAAGATTCAACAAAGATAAAGCTTCGGGGATGGAGTCAGATTGGACCTCCTATAAAAAACATCTCAATTCTTTCAAAAAAGAGGTAAGATCAGCTAAACGCAATGCATGGAAAAACTTCTGTCAAAGTATCGAAGGGGCCTCCGAGACCTCTAGATTTAGGAAAATAATGGCATCAAATCCATCTATGCCCAGCTTCCTTCAAAAGGAAGACGGATCCTGGACGTCCTCGAGCCTTGAAACTATTGAGTGTCTGCTGGACGCTCATTTCCCGGGAAGTTCGATAACATCCCCACCTGAAGATCCCTCGAGTATCACAATGCCGTGTGACAGTGAATCTATTCTATCTCACGAGAAGATATTATGGGCTATTTCTAGTTTTGAGCCCTTTAAATCGGCTGGACCTGATGGAATCATTCCTGCGGACTTACAGCAATGCTTAGAGATAACCTCTGTGGTCAAAAGGTAAAACAGCATAAGTCCGTTTTGTTGATTTTTCAGGAGAACATTTTAAAGTTTTGAAAAATTCTGTGATAAAAGTTTATAAATATTTTGAGACGTGTTTTACCAATATATAGAGTGATAAAAATATAAATTTTTATAGGATAATAATTTTGTTGATAACTATAATAGTTTTGTAGTTATAGCGAAAAAATCGACTTATGCTGTTGTTCCTTGTTGAGGGAAAAAATATTTTAAAGCGTAATTTGATAAATGTCATTATTCCATTGCATAATCTCAGGCCACGATTATGATATTTACACATAAGTTGTTTTTCCAAATCCTACAACTGAAGTGCATACAGTTTATGTACAGATATGCTTTTTTGCTATTTCTTAAGTGTGTCTTATAATTGAGTTATGCGGTCTCGCGATTTAAAGTTTTTGACTCTATTTTCACGATTTCATGAATAAGGGTTGTTTTTTAAATTATTAAAAATAAAATAAAACACTAGGGGCGGAATTCATAGTCCCCACTTACAATTAAGGGAACCCTTAAGGGCCTGACCCTATTCATAATAAGCAAACGCTTAGGAGCTTCCTAACGAGTTCCCTTATTCGTTAAGGTACATATCTAGTAACCCTATATCAATTCATATATTTGTTGACATATCCTTATTCAAACACTTTGAAATTTTTTTCAAGATTTTGCATTTGAATTGATATTTTTTTATATTTTATATTTATCACTTTCAACAGATATGCCCAATAAGTAAATCGTTTTTTAAATTAGGCAAGGCCCTAATAAGTGCGGTCTATACTCAAAACTCAAAGAAAGGCTCACTTATATAGAAAAAAACCCTAATTCCTTAAGAAATTCCTTATTACTTAAGTCGGGACTATGAATTCCGCCCTAGATTTTGATAGCACAAAACTTTAATTTCAATGAATTAATCAGTAGGGGGCAAAGGCCTTCTCTTATTGTTTTCCTCGATGAAACTGTAGATGGCTAGGTAATATCATTTTTGATACGACAATTAGTATTAGCAGCTTCAGCGTCTCAGGTTAAAAAAAAATAACAGGCGCGACAATCCAACATTGGACTAAGGCCGCAGGATGTGATAGTGACATCCTATTTTCAAGATCTTATCTGCTTTTTGTTGAGCTAATGAGATCAGCATCACGCTCGGCAGTGTTATTTATCCGCATAAATGGGTACTCGTTTAACATCTGAGTGAGATCATAGTCCGTCACAAGCTCGTGAGTTCGAAAAACACCATGGCTCACGGTGAGATTCGAACTTATGTTCCTGTGCACCGAAGGTGCGCGCACTAACCGCTAGACCAGCCAGACTACAGCGTCTCAGGTTACTTCACGTAATATGGTGACAGACAACCTATAGAATCAAAAACTGAAGCCGCTTTTCGACGCATCCCCATGATGGCCTCGGATTGGGCGGACGAAACGAACTAAGCATGTTGCAGTTCAAGAAAGAAAAAGGCTCAATAGCGAGATTACCGACAGTAATTGCGAGTTGGAGTGTTAAAGAATAGAGTAACGGAGAGTTTCGAGTAGCCTTTATAGTAATAATCGGCTCAAGGGGCGCGTCTTCGGATTCGCATATGTGCGCGATCCGCATTTAATCCCGTTTCGGTAATCTCCGGCTTATTAATGTGCTGCATTCCTCTACCGAGGTGAAAGAATAAGCAGTTAAGGATGAGTTCTACTACCGACTAAAAACGCTCTTCGACTCACTTCCATCAAATGACGACAAATTGCTGCTGGGACATTTTAATACCAAAGTCGGAAACGAAAGCTAGCATAGAGGAACTATTGGGGGTTATAGCCTCCATTGCGGAGTCAATTAAGGTACATGTTCGTATAGAGACTATTCATGTAATGAGCGCTCAACGATCGTATTTTTGCATATTATTTCGATCCATGCCCAGCTAGACAATTGTCTCCGATACCCAACGGAATCGATAAGTCCTCGATTATATATCGATAGCTGCCATCGATATGTCTCCAATAACCTACTGAATCGATCCAATTTCGATTATTTACGTCCAATTGTCTCCGATACACAACAGAATCGAAATGTCTTCGATCCCAAATCGAAGACCTACATTCAGTTGTCTTCGATATCATTGTAAATTGTCATCAAAGAGTAATCGATCCGAAAACGATGACTTTTTATCCATTTGTCATAGATACCATCTAATCGAAATGTCTTCGATCACATATCGATGACTTTCGTCTAAATGTCTCTGAATTAAATTGAAATTGTCAAAAAATAAAACAACTAATTTATTCTCGTAATTAGTAATCCTAGATAGCTTAGGTGTAGGACGTAGGACTACGAAACTATAGGTACCTGGTTCAATTCCCAGTAGAAGCAAAATGTAAAAAGGCTAAAGTTTAAATAAGGTAAAAAAATAAGTATAAAATAGACAAAAAAATTAAAAAAAAAAGAAAAAAAATAAAAAATTATAATTTTTCACCACGGTCATTGTTTCTCCATAAATTCTTCATAGTCCGTAGTGGCCGATTCTACATCAACGACAGTCTTCGGAATAAGATCGATTCCAGTTCTCACTTTCGGTATCGAAAAAACGGCCAAGCCCATACAAATGTCTCCATAGCTTGATCGAGAAAGTCATCGATTCCTTAATAGAAGGCGTTCGATTCTTTATCGATGAATTGTCGATTCTGTTCTAACTGGGTGTTTGCATATTTTTTTGAATGATGCTACTTTCCTAGTATTGACTTAGAATTAAAGGAACATGTCTGTGTGGAAAATATACATAGTACGTAGTACTCAAAACCGGCGCGCGGTTTAACTTCAATCGCTAAGCGATCATCTCATGAGTCGTCTCTACGAAGACAAACCTTTACATCGGTCAGCGATATATCAACTTTGCGAGCGGCAGAAACATGGCAGTAAACGCCGCATCGACGCATTCTTAAGCAGTTAAATCTCCAGACAATACACCGTGAACCAAATCAAGCACGTACTTATCACAATGAGATGGGTTTTCACTATTTTAGATGTCCGATCCTATCGAGGAGATAACTGCTGAGCTGATCACTATTTAGTAAAGAAGACCTTCGGGTGCAGCATTTTTACAAAAACTTGGTGGTTGTCAATTTTACAAACGATTTCATAGCGGCCACGTACAATGCCACCTTTGAGAAAAAATAGTTTCAATGCTAAACAACATCAGTACTTTGGACGTCCAAGAGTCCGCAAGAGCTCAAATACACCATCAAATGAGATGTAGCACGGTGGAACGAGCACAATCACAAGATTACTACTTAAAATATGGAGCGAAAAAGTAATCCCGAATGATTGGCGCAGAAGCGTCATCGTCCAGTCCTCAAAAAGGATAATAAGCTGAAGTGTGTCTTACAGGGGCATCTAATTAGTTTGAAGGAGAGTATCGATAGCATTCTAGGACATAATGCTGTAATTTGGTGTACCAGGTAGGCTGGAAAATGTGAGGATGACTTATGCCGTCTGACCTGTGCTAGAGGACAGGATAGACTCACTCGCCAATTTTAAAGTCGCACTGGGCTGAAGCAGAGCGATGCACTGGCATATCAACGCTATTCAACCTTGATCTGAAGTACGTAATTCGAGCCTGGAAAATGAATAGAAGTGGAACACTACTTCGTCGATATCATCAAAATCATGTGTCGAAAAATAATTATACAGAAAACTTTCTGCGTAACCTTATAATATAAAGTTACTCCTATGATATAGCATATCACACTAGTAGCGTAGCATAATAGCATAATTCCAGTACTATTTATTCTTTTGGAGCAGATTTGTCCACGGATTAAAAACATAACTCTAGTTACATATTGGAATCCGCAGAAAGTGAATTTTAACTAATAACATATCTCCACATATGTGTGCTCAGTTGGAGAATTTATAATCTGAATAACAGCACAAGTGTAGTTATGTATGCACGAGCTACATAGATCAAGATGGAATAAGGACACAATTCAAATTGTACCAAGTGATAAACTATTATACATTTTGGAAAAATAGCATAAGTCAATTGTGAAGTTGGTGTACCTTTTTTATTAGGAAATAAAAGCATACCTCAATTATGCTGTTATTCCTCCACTTGTAAAACAGTGTTCATTTGTCGAAATACGAAAAGGAATAACGACATAATGGGGAATGTTATACCTTTTGTAATTCTGATCGTGGCGAGATATGCTGTTAGGTTTTTTATTAATAACTTTGGAACCTGTTATCCGATTTGCACGAAAAAAAATTACAAAATAAAACAAAAAATGCTTAACAAGATGGCATATGTAACTCAATTTTGACATAACTCGAGTTATGCTGTATTGACTTTTGACCACAGACCTATCCATGGTTAGAAAACATACTTACAGCCTGCCTTGGTTTAGTATATATTCCCAGCATATGGAGAGAGGTGCGAGTCACGACCTAGCGATCTTAGACCAATCAGTCTTACTTCAACTATGCTTAAGCTACTGGAGCGACTCGTTGATATTCATGTACGAACTATCGTCCCACCATATCTCCTTTCAATGGCTCAACATGCTTACTGGAAGGGGAAATCAGTGGATACAGCTCTGCACTCGTTAGTCAGCTACATTGAAAAATCTCTTTATCGAAAGGAATACACATTGGCTGTATTTTTAGACATTGAAGGCGCCTTTAATAATATCAGACCCAGGGCGATTACCGAAGCACTTCGGCGAGTCCATGTCGATGGGTCCATTTGCACACTCGTAAATACGCTATTAACGTCTAGACGCGTGCATACCATACTGGGCTCGTCGTCTGCAAGTAGGTATGTGTGTAGGGGTACTCCACAAGGAGGTATTCTATCTCCCCTACTCTGGAATATAGCAATTAATCAGTTGCTTGTGGATCTTAAGAAGACTGGTTGCAAAGTCATTGCATACGCTGACGATGTCGTAATTGCTGTTACAGGTAAGTTCCCGGAAGTGCTCAGTGGGCTTCTGGAGAACGGCCTGTCTATTTTAACAAACTGGGCAAATCTCAGTGGGGTTGGAATTAATCCATCTAAAACGGAGTTAGTGCTCTTTACTAGGAAACGCACTATTCATTCTATTGACCATCCCATGCTACGGGATAGGCAACTTACTTTTACTGAAAAGGCTAAATTCCTTGGACTGTTGTTCGATAGGAAGCTCAGCTGGAAACCTAACATTCAAGAGAGGGTAAATAAAGCAACTATAGCACTCTATTCGTGCAGGAAAGCAATAGGAAAAATTTGGGGCCTGCAACCAAAAATATTGCAATGGATCTACATTGCTATCGTACGACCCATTCTACTGTACGGTGTATGCGTATGGTGGTCGGCACTCAGTAAAACAACTTATTATAACTTGCTGACGAAAGTACAAAGAATGGCTTCTATTGTCATAACTGGAGCGCTTCGAACTACTCCTTCCGCTGGCCTTGACGCTGTGCTCAATCTGCTACCGCTAGATCTTTTCGGCCAACAAATGGCTGCGAACACGGCACTACGCTTACGTGAAACAGGTCAGTGGCAAACCCTGGAGTACGGTCACTCAACGATTCTACAAAACTTTAACCTCCCGTCTGAGACTGACTACACTAGTCGCAAGTATGCTTTTGACAAAAACTATGTTTGTCTGATTACGTCGAGGGATCACTGGAATAACAATACACCCCTGGCTACGGGGTCGTTGGTTTTTTACACTGATGGTTCTAAGACGGATGAAAGAGTCGGTATTGGAGTCCACTCGGAAGGACTGGACATTAACCTGACACACTGTCTACCTGGCCACTGTAGTGTCCTTCAAGCGGAAATTTCTGCAATTATGGAAGTCCTAACCTGGTTGGAAAATCATATAATCACGATGAGGGATGTTATCATATACACAGACAGTCAGGCGGCAATCCGATCACTCGAATCTGTCCTGACTACATCCAAAACTGTTGATAGTTGCCGCTCAGCTCTAAGAGTGATGGGTCAATTTTTCAACATCGTTCTCTACTGGATACAGTCACAGTGGATTTGAAGGGAACTTTAATGCGGACCGTCTCGCTCGTAATGCGACTTCTATAACCTTAGACGCCGACCGAAACAAGCTGAAAGCCCCAATCGCTTTTTGTAAACAGGCAATACAAAAAACCGCAATGCGCAGAGCTAATGCAGGATGGTCTAGCGGTACTACATGTACTACAACAAGATTGATTTGGCCACGACTTGACGCAGCTTGGTCTATTATTCTTCTGTCAATAGACAGGAAACATATCGGCAAGGTTGTCGGGACCATAACGGGACACTGGCCTATCGGGGAGGCTCAAAATTCCCCATAACGACTTCTGTCGCAGTTGTGATGACGAAGAAGAGGAAGAAAGTGTACATCATTTTCTCTGTCATTGCCCGGCCCTGGCCGAGAAACGTAGACGTTTTCTTGGCTAAATGTATTTTTATGATACAGATGATCTGCGTGATGTGAGCCCACTATTGCTCAACAAATATATTGCCAGCACGGGCTGGTTCTCGGCTTAGGTGTCAACTGTTACGGTCGTTTCAATCGGTGGTATCACAATGGACCTATTTTTGGTCTAAGTGTGCTAAGTGTTTGATCACTTAGCGACCCCTTTTACCAAATCTAACCTACCGAATTGAGAAATATTGATCCGATTTCATTTGACATGGACAGGATCATTGTTCGTGTAAGTCGAAAAGCACTACTAATAAAAAGATCGTGTCACAATTAATGTTACGGGTAGCCACGAACCGAAATTATTTTGCCCTGAAATTCGGTTAAAAAAGAAGTGTTTGGTTTTGCCTGAGACATATAGTTGTCTGTCACGGTTGCATTATAATTCGCATTCACATTTTTCTGGTTGTGGGACAAGAACAGAATTATTTCAAAGGAATTCCAAGCTTTAATGACTCAGAAATCCAATATGTATTTAGTGAGGAGATTACCTAGTGTAACGGACCGTTTTCGACCTGCAGTTGTCTACATCGAAATTAATAAAATAAAAAAAAGTGATAAAAAGAAATTTATAGGTAGACATCTGTTGGTCGGAATTGAAAAAAAATATATGGTCCGCTTGACTAGAAATGGCCAGCGGCCAACTTCGTGCGGGAAATGGTAAGCGGCGAAGTTGAGTGCTTTTTTCCCGCGGAGGTGGGGTGACAGATGTCACCCGGAGACACTTTCTCGGGGGAGTTATCGGGAGTGAAAAAAAGGGAAAAGACACGGAATTACGCGGTGAAATAGAGAGAAGATAAGTTCCATTTTTGATTGATAATTTCTGTGGTGTGTTGTGTTTATCGTGATGTCTGTTTTGTTTTTCTGAAATGGTACTATTTAGCAAGCTCCCCACATAAATAATGTGACACCGCGTAGTGGTCCGCACCATTAAACTACCCCCCCCCCCTTTTCCTTTCCAGTGGCGACGTAATGGGGTGACGCCCTAAGCCTCAACCCCATAAATGTGCAAAGGGAGGCGCCCTATAATTTTCGATTCGGCCGCGGGCGCCTCAGGACGGGTGTTTTTATTATAATTTTAGTGGGTTTAGTTAGGCCGAGCGCGAATAAGGTGGCACCTGTGCTGGTCGGTTGCACATTATTCAATACTTCCCCAATTTTAACCCTCGTGTTGTGTTGTGATCCCGCAGGCATGCGATATCCCTTTTTTGTAGAAGGACAGGGGCAACGAGTGGCACAAACCCCACCCGTAACTCCCGAACTGAGCTACAGCAAGCGCATGCCGCTGCTCGCTCGTTGAGGAGCCCTATCGTCGTTGCCTAACCTGCACGGTTGTAGAGGCATTGGCTCCGTCCCCTGGGCATCTTCGGATGGCCAAGTCCTATCATTACAAAATGGCGCCCGACGTGGAGCCTCACTTGGTCCGGCCAAGGGCTAAAGACTTGTCTTTAGTCCGATCCTTCCTTTGTGTTTGTCCCCCTTTATGGTGGCTTTTGCCACGTACGTAAGGCCTCCCAGGTAACTTGTGAATTACAAGGTATTTGGACCGGGTCTAGTACCTTGTCCTCGTTTCATGTGGAGAACCCTGCGTACCTTTCTGTTGGAAGGATCGTCCTTCCATTAATTTTCCACAATTTTCAACTCCAATTTTCATCATTGCAACACAAGTCTGCTACCAGGGGATCATGACTTGGAAATACGAAATTGCAATTGCAATGTGCAGCAAATCGGCCAGTCATGATTCGCTGATAACAGCTGTGTTTCAATGATGAAAACTTTTTCTTCATGTTGCCGGCTAGCTCAGGTGCTGACTTATCATACAACATCGTATTACAGTCATCATTATCTCGCTCCAGAACAATTTTTTGAGTCGCTTACCTGGAATGGGTAAAGGGGACTCATTTATGATTATGACTAGTATTTGTTGTTTTTCGTATGGGTATGCAAGATCTACCTTTTATGCCCGAAGAAATCATCTATTTTTTTTGTAAAAAAAAAAATATTGAATGCATTTCTATAGGTACAACAAAAATTGCTATTTATGTAGCTATACTAGCTATCGTAGTATATAGAAAGTATACTTACCTACCTAGCCAGGTGTATAGCAATTAGTATTTTATGTAAATACTAATAGTATTGCGAGGTAGAATTTTTTGGAAGATATCATAAATCATAATGTGTTGTTATTGTTGCTTCTATTCGTTATTATGTTTCATTGTTATATATTCCTTATTGTAGAATTGCATGCACTTAGTTACTAATATTTAGTATAAGTATGTAGTTAATTTAAATTATTAATATCTATAAACTATTTTGATACCGATTATGCACGTATGTAGCTTAATGTCAGTCCAACATGATTTATCTATAACTAATAATTTAATTAACAATTAGGTATCAGTTACAATAATATCACTATCAATATTAATATTGCAAATTTTGCATGTTGGTTTGGGTATACATATTAGGTAATTAGTTAGGATTTGTTACGTTATTGCATTTTACACTGTAAATAATTATTTGTTCTAATTTATTTTGTATCATTGTTTTGCTAATTAGTAAAATTAATTATTATTATTGTATAATATTAGGTAATTATATTATCCTGTATTATTAAATCATGCATGATGGTTTGTATAAATTACTAACACAAAAAAAAATCCATCAATGCATATTGGGGAACTGATAGGGGTGTTTTCATTTATTTTTGTATTTGTTGTAATTTATTTTATATGTTTAATTGTACATTAATCTACACGTTAATTTAGCTAGTATATGAATTATCCCAGCAAACAATTTTATCGTTTTGTTCGAAAAATCACAAAAACGATCCGAAAACGATATCATTCAAATGAAAAATTTATCGTAAACTTGTCTCCCCGACGAAAAATCGCTTTATCGTCATCAATTTGTCAGGAATGTGACTCCTATTAACGAAATATCGTCTTATTATTGCAAAGATGATAAAATAGTAATTCCTCACAACGAGAGAATTATGAAATTGTCAAAAAATAAAACGACTAATTTATTCCCATAATTTGTAATCTTAGATAGCGCAGGTGTAGGACGTAGGACTACGAAACGACCCAGCAAACAATTTCTATCGTCCGCGTTACGAATTCAATTCGCCTGATAGAAAACATTTCTCGAATTTCATATCGTTTTCGGATTAAAGGCGTCACTCCCTTCGTGAAGGAATAGTGACCGATATTAATTCACCAGGATGATAATTTGGCGATAATAGACTAATACATAGAAAAAGTGAAAAAAATTTTTTTTTTTTCCCCTTTTTTATAATTTTTTTCTTCTATTTTATCCTTAACTTTTTTTTGCCATATTTTAAAATTAATAATTAATTAACTTTACCTTTTTACACTTTGCTTCTACTGGGAATCGAACCGGGCACCTATCGTTTCGTAGTCCTACGTCCTACACCTCAGCTATCTAAGATTACAAATTATGGGAATAAATTAGTCGTTTTATTTTTTGACAATTCCATCATTCTCTCGTTGTGAGGGATTACTATTTTATCATCCTTGCAATAATAAGACGATATTTCGTTAATAGGAGTCGCATTCCTTACATACTGATGACAATAAAATGATTTTTCGTCGGGGAGACAAGTCTACGATAAATTTTTCATTTGAATAATATCGCTTTCGAATCATTTTTGTGATTTTTCGAAAAAATCAATAAAATTGTTTGCTGGGGATAGGTGATAGGTTCGATTCCCAGTAGAAGCAAAGTGTAAAAAGGTAAAATTAAAATAAGTTAAAAAATGGTAAAGATAAAATAGAAGAAAAAAAAATAAAAAAAGGGAAAATAAAAAATAAATAAAATTTTTTCACTTTTTCTATGTACATATTAGTCTATTATCGCCAAATTATCATCCTGGCGAATTAATATCGGTCACTATTCCTTCCCGAAGGGAGTGACGACTTTAATCAGAATTCGATATGAAATTCGAGAAATGTTTTCGAGCAGGCGAATTGAATTCGTATCGCGGACGATAGAAATTGTTTGCTGGGATCTATAGTTATTTTTCATATTTGTGTGCACACATAATTATGAATACATACTTTTGAGGGAAACAAAATAATAAATAATATAAATTAGCTAAACTATACAAAAAAAAAAATCGGCAAAAGCAAACAATAAAAAAAATTGTACTACTACATAAAACTAATTGTTGAATATTTGGGAGAGCTGTGAAATGAAAACCCGCATGCTAATTTGGTCTATTATCTACAAATTAATACCAATATGATACAATGAAAAAAAAAATATATAAAAAGAAAACATGTGTACACTGTTAAAAAAAAGGTGTATTGTAGACCAATTGCACCCAACCGATTATGCGTTAATATCCTCAGCTTCTGCTGCGCGGCAGGCCTTGCAGCGGAAGCTGCCCTGTAACGGACCGTTTTCGACCTGCAGTTGTCTACATCGAAATTAATAAAATAAAAAAAAGTGATAAAAAGAAATTTATAGGTAGACATCTGTTGGTCGGAATTGAAAAAAAAAATATATGGTCCGCTTGACTAGAAATGGCCAGCGTGCGGGAAATGGTAAGCGGCGAAGTTGAGGGCTTTTTTCCCGCGGAGGTGGGGTGACAGATGTCACCCGGAGACACGTTCTCGGGGGAGTTATCGGGAGTGAAAAAAAGGGAAAAGACACGGAATTACGCGGTGAAATAGAGAGAAGATAAGTTCCATTTTTGATTGATAATTTCTGTGGTGTGTTGTGTTTATCGTGATGTCTGTTTTGTTTTTCTGAAATGGTACTATTTAGCAAGCTCCCCACATAAATAATGTGACACGGCGTAGTGGTCCGCACCATTAAACTACCCCCCCCCCCCCCTTCTCCTTTCCAGTGGCGACGTAATGGGGTGACGCCCTAAGCCTCAACCCCATAAATGTGCAAAGGGAGGCGCCCTATAATTTTCGATTCGGCCGCGGGCGCCTTAGGACGGGTGTTTTTATTATAATTTTAGTGGGTTTAGTTAGGCCGGGACCCGTCGCCATCCGGGTCCGCGGAGCGCGAATAAGGTGGCACCTGTGCTGGTCTAACCCTCGTGTTGTGTTGTGATCCCGCAGGCATGCGATATCCCTTTTATGGTAGAAGGACAGGGGCAACGAGTGGCACAAACCCCACCCGTAACTCCCGAACTGAGCTACAGCAAGCGCATGCCGCTGCTCGCTCGTTGAGGAGCCCTATCGTCGTTGCCTAACCTGCACGGTTGTAGAGGCATTGGCTCCGTCCCCTGGGCATCTTCGGATGGCCAAGTCCTATCATTACACTAGATACGAATGATCGTAAACATAACTATTTCCGCCCATTATCCGATTGCTTATGCCTTTCAGCTTATTAAGCTCTACTGATGCATACGTTTGTTTAACACCACACCACAAACAAATGTCTATTTTTACCCACCTGTCCTAACTTAATGAAAGCCTAAAAATATTGGTTCTAATGTTATCGACTACCTGGATGTTTCTCGATGACCGGCGATACAATGTCCTGATAAGCTGTCCAAAATTTTGCGTAAATTAATAAACAGGGTGTCTCAAGCCCCAAGGATAACTTGGTAACCGGTGATAGCACATTTGTCCGTTAAGAGATAAATATTTTTAAAAAATCAGTCGCGTTTTTTTAGTTATTTTTAATTTAAGAAAAATCCAAAAAACGCAGACCTTGCTGTCATTTTCCATCCACTGTAACTGCAAGTCTGAATATTTCTGCAACAGCAACGAAATGCTCTATTACCTACATCCGAAAAATAACTTTTGTTTTGAGAGAAATGTGACCTTTGTGGAATCGAAATTGCGCCGGGACCTTCCGGCAAGTAATTTTAAAAGTTGGCGTTTTCATAACGGTATGGCGTTTGCTTCATTATCACCGATTGGGTTCAGAATATTTTTTCAAAGACCTGAAACCATGGCAATTTCACCCAAAAAATTCAACAAACAAAATATCTGGAAGCCTGTAAAGTTCAATTATTATGAATGGGAATGGACGGTATTTGACTCATTCTGAACTTTACAGTCCTCCAGAGCTCATTTGATATTTTGAGTGTAGGTTAGGTAATAGAGCATTTTGTTGCAGCGCCAAAAGAAAATTTGAGAAATACATTGTAAGATTTGCAGTTACAGTGGATGGAAAATGCCTTTACATTACAAATAACTGTAAAAAAAAACACGACTGTTTTTTTTTATTTTTCCCGTAACGGACATTAAATGCGCTATCACCGGTTACCGGGTTATCGTTGGTGTTTAAGTAACCCTGTATATGTACATATATTACAATAACTTTATCAAAAGATGGCCTTGCTAAAGGATTCCAGTTTCCATGTAAATTTAGCCGGAAAACGGTAATTTTGAGTTTTGGATTTATTTATATCTATTTGCCATTTTGTCTTTGGTGGTCAAGCTGACAGCTTTTACTGTACTTACTCTTACCTTTACACAAAGAGAAATGTGTTTCTCTTAACACCCAAAACAGTACAGTCCCGTTGGGCTGTCACCGTTAGAGTGGAAAAAATAAAATTTTAGAAATATATTGAGATTTACAGTTACAGTGGATGAAAAACAACTGTAAAAAACGTGACTGACTATTTTAAATATTTTTTCCGAAACGGACACCAAACGTCAAATGACATTGACTAATAAGGCACCCAATTGTAGCAAAAAAATTTGCAAGTTTGTTTATTAATTTTTTTTATGTCGATGTCAAGGCTTTAGGGGATAATGCAATGCAAGCATAGCCTTGGCGGAAGAGAAATTAAGGTAAGGAATCGAGAGGGGGTGGGTGGGTGGGTTGGGTTGCGTGGCGAGGAAGTGCCGGTACACATTTAATTTGAACTTTTGCATATAATTTACTGGAAATACCGAAGATGGTAAGTTACTCCACATTCTAATTGATTCCTGACTTCTATTGTATGCTGTTGTTGATCCTTAAGGGCGATTCACACTTGGCCGCAAAATCTAGGCTGATTTCGAATTCTGATCACATTATGTTCGTAACCTTGTTCCACGTTCCGTCTAAATTGCCACTCTCGATACACGACTGAAACGGCTACTTATATTAATTTGTTGCAACAAAAAGTAGAATCTAAGTGCTGAACTCCGCCTTTGAAAAAATATAGGTCGTCAGTATAGTTTACAGTAGAGGGTGTCTAAGTCGCATTCCGCTCTGTCCACGGTTCTGTCTACGTAACTACGTGACTTTTTCATTTTTGGACGAACATAAATCGTTGACATATATTCTAATTCCTGTTCAGACAAATTAATATAAAGAGCCGTTTTAGTTGTGCATCAAATTGTCAGAGTGGCAATTTAGACGGACTGTACTACAAAGTCGTGAAACAAGATTACAGCCATAGTGTGAACAGGATTCGAGATTTATTAATTAATTTCTGTGTATGTACCAAATATATTTTTGTTTAAAACGCTCCCCACTGTTTGTATTGTGGTCAATGCGGTTATTGATAAAAATAGGTATGCATACCAGATATCGAGATCGTAGAGGCTCTTCCAAATCAATTCGACACGCACTTGGCCGTTACCGCAAATTGATAAGACGCTATCAAAGCGGGACTAGGTTAAAAGCTGGTCCAAAATACAACTTTATCATGTGTGTCCCAGTCGCTGTGCCTTAGATACACATAATCAAGGCTGATTGGTGACACACATACGAAAAAACAACATCAACCATTTGTTTATTTATTGGAGTATACATTAAGACAAACGGATGTTTTATTCGCGAGATAGTATCTGAAGTACATAAATCTCAGTGTCAGTTCGTATGCAATTCATTCATTCATTGCATCTTGTTGGGCGGAATTCCTTAGCGTACAAAGCCAAGCAATTGGCTGTCTTGTGGTGTCTCAGATCACTCGGTCTCGGTTGATTTAAAAGCATTCCGCGTTCACTGAAATGCAAAACCGGGTGCCGGGGTGGGACAGACAATAACCGAATCAAAACAAACCGACCCGCGAGGCCGCAATTAGCATACACACACCTGTCGTCTTCTGTGAATTAATTTAGTTGTAATCACGTGCTATGCCATCATCGTCCAAGCGTGTTTTTTGATTGGCGAAATATCAAACGGAAGAGATCTCACGTTGGCGCACCAACTGAGCTGTTTCTTGTCATAATACATAATACGATTTTGCGACAAGTTTTCCCCCCAGAAGAAAATCTTCTACGCACCGCAATCAACTTTGTCGCCAACTGAGACGAGAAATCGTCAACTAATGTACGAATATATAAAAATATTTCATGGTCAACCATATACCGGGGGGCTTTAGCATCTGGCAGCATTGACATTGGCCGCTAAAATTTTCCCCAAATTTTCATATTTTCAAAATATTTTGCGACAAATTCGCAAAAGATTTATCTACTTATGCATTCGACATACCACAATTGAACTAAAAATATTTTTAGCGGGTGGCGCGAATGAAAACAAAACTCCCACATTCACGCGCCAAAATAAATTTGTAGGGCGGCCAGCGCTCTCGACAACTAAAAAAAAGAAATGCGAAAATATTGCAGAAATCTTTAGAAAATTTAATTGAACAGAAATTCCGTAATTTCTTGAATTGACGATGAATCTACATCTCACTCGATACGAAAACGTGTGGAGCTTCGCTTCCTCCTTGTCTTGTGCGGGCATAGTTGCAGTCCGCGAAGAGATGGGGCGGAAAAAATAGTTTGAGGAGCCTCAAGCGGAGATTGGATGTCGGTGCCGAGTGGCGTGATCTTCTGTGGAGGCGCCGTCGTCTTTCAGCTGATATGTGCAAAAGCTTGTGTCGTGCACAGCAGGGCCATGGAACGGCGTAAAATATTGAAAACACTCGAGGAATCACTGGCGACAAGGGTACATAAAGCTCAGATGCAACACACGACGTGCGTGCATAAACATATGGATCGGTGGAGTGTTGACATCAGTATTTTTCCATTCAGTTGAACTCGTGCAGCACGCAGGATTGACCCCGCTGAACGTGCCAAAGAGAAAGGACTACTCCCAGAACTCATAATTCGAATTGTAAAAAAAAATAAAACATACCACGAATTGGAAATGGTTTGGTCATGACTGTTTCCGTTGTCGGGGGCAGCATTTTTTTCACATCGTCGGACATGGCACTTGGACATAAATGAATTTCGTTTGAAATTTCTTTCACATTCGTGTTGCCGACGAGAGCCGTACGCAAGCGTAGCGACGGCGAATTAGATCCACTGTTATTAACCACACTCATCTTTTTCTATTTTTCTTCACTGAACTTCGACGAGAAACACCAAATCAACGATTCACAAATAAGAACTGCACACGGGCAGCCGAAGGAAACGACTGTTGGAACGAAAAACTTATTGGTCACTTGGTCCCGCTGCTGCTGCTGCTGATGTTGCTGCTTTCACACGCGCCAGACAACGAAAAGTGCAAACTTTTTATGCTTTTCACTTCGAGATAACGAGACGATGGCAACGACGTCGACGACTGTCGATACTTGGGAGAATATAGAGCGCAAACTCTGAAATTGCGTCGCGAGTCTGTAATGAAACCACACCACTATCGTGTCTTGTGAACTCATCGGAATCGGAAAGCATTTTGTTTGCATATTTGACGTTTCCTTTTCAGACATCGCAAAAAACATGACAATTTGCAGGGGCGGCAATAGTAGAAATCGAATAAAATGTTACCGTGACGTTAAGGGGGTAGTCTGCACACTTTTTTTAAAGAAAGTTTAAACCTGCATCCTTTTCTATCGGATAGACAATACAGAAAAAAGTGTTGTTTTGAATAGAACAGCAACAGTTAAATTTGTATGATAGTTTGTATCCTGTCGTCTATTCAGTAGACAAAAACGCTTTTGTCTTAACGAAAAACATTCAATTCAATTTTATCTTTTCGGCAATTAATAGCTACAGGTCCATCTAGACGTGTCGCCAAATGGCGACACGTGCAGCCAAATGGCTGTTGCAATTCCATCCAAACGTGTCGCCATTCGGCTATGCGTCCAGTTTTGATATTCAATATGGCAACTCCACCAACCGCTTTGACAACCGTTTGTCAATTTCAAAGTGACAATTTTGCAACTTTTCTTCGTTCTTTTGTGTGAAATTGAATAATTCTTGAATGGCCGTGTAATAATTCAAACGCGCAGAGTCCGATTTTGATAATTAAATTTAAAAAAATCACCAAAATGAAATTTTGGTTATGTCATTTTTTGGCTGCTCGTGTGGATGCTAAGTAGCAGCCAAATGGCTGCACGCGATGCCAGTTTTTGGACGCGTGGCCATTTGGCGACACGTCTAGAAGGACCTTACGAAACATATCCAAATCATTATATGACGATAATCCGTCATGATGATGAAAGTTCGAAATTGAGGTGACACATATGTTTTCGTCATTAAGGTCCCTCTAGATTAGGCGCCAAATGGCTGCGCGTCCAAAAACTGGCGTCGCGTGCAGCCATTTGGCTGCTACTTAGCATCCACACTAGCAGCCAAATGGAGGCAGAAAATGACGTAACCAAAATTTCATTTTGGTGATTTTTCAATTATCAAAATCGGACTATGCGCGTTTGTATTATTACACGGCCATTCAAGAATTATTCGTTTTCACACAAAAGAACGAACAAAAGTTGGAAAATTGTCAGTTTGAATTTGACAAGCGGTTGTCAAAGCGGTTGGTGGAGTTGCCATATTGAATATCAAAACTGGACGCATAGCCAAATGGCGACTAGTTTATGGATATGGAATGACAACAGCAATTTTGGCTGCACGTGACGCCATTTGGCGACTAATCTAGATGGACATTTAGAATTCGTCATTTACTTTTGACGTTTGTGTAAATGATGAAAATGTTCCTAACAACAGCGATATTTTGATGAATATTCTGTTCAATAATTTAAACACACTGTTCTTGAAGAATTTGAATAGAAATGTGTAAAGATTGATAACAAATTTAATAGGTGTGTTTTTTTGGTTATCCCGTGTAGGTTTGGGTAACGAAACTTCATAAGGTGTGTTTTTTTGGTTATCCCGTGCAGGTTTGGGTAACGAAACTCCATATAAAAAAATGACAGCTGACGCACCTGTCATTTTTTTTATATGAAGTTTCGTTACCCAAACCTGCACGGGATAACCAAAAAAACCCACCTGTATAAAAAATATGACAGGTGGGTCAGCTGGCATATTTTTATGTGGAGTTTTGTTACCCAAACCTACACGGAATAACCAAAAAAACTTCTAACAATAGCGACGTTTTTTTCGTATCGCGTGTAAGTCTGACTCGAAAAAAACGATCGCGGGTAACATCCCGGTTAAGACCAAACAGCTGACTTTTGACAGTTTTCGTGCATCTTTGACTCGCTTTCGTCGGCTTATTTTTTAGATGTGGTGGATTTTATCACAAAAGATGATTATTTCTTTGCAAAATCTTTTCTCGTGATTAGAAAAACTCTCACATTTGGTTTGAAAAAACAAATTCCCTCATATTTCCCCTATGCGGCCGCCATATACATTTGAGCTCTATCCCGTGTAGGGTAGTTGCACGGGTTAACTTTACCTGGGTAAGTGTAATTTTTTTTATATGAAGTTCTACCCAAACCTGCACGGGATAAACACAATAAAACGTCCCTAATAATAGGGGCACTTTACAGGGTATAACCACTGAATAATAGTCCAATAATGGCATTTGGCGCCGTTTTTTAATCCAATAGAACCTTATTGCAGCACTAAATTATCCTTCTATAAAACTACGGTGAACAATTTATTGGATGACAATACGAATGTCACCCTATAAAAATGACACCGACTGTGCTATAGAATAATATATGCATGTGTGTGTGTGAACTTAGAGAGACTATTGCATGTGTGTGCTCTTATCGAAGTTTTATACCACCATCTTTAAATTTATTCCATAACCCAAGTAACAATTTCATCCCTATAATACTTCGTAAAATATTCTTTTCTAACGACAATAGGGGCACATTACAGGGTATAAACACTGAATAATAGTCCAATAATGGCATCTGGCGCCGTTTTTTGATCCAATAGAACATCATTGTAGCACTGAATTACGCTTCCAGAAAGACATACATCATTTTATGTCATCATTTTCTGTCATTTTCTCGGGATTGCAGAAAAAAAAAAGAAAAAAAATAACTCCCGTAGCCAGCGACTGTCGTACGCCAGTCCGACGCTCTAACCATCTCGGCCAACCTCACATATAGATAACATTGCTCGTAAACACTACAAGTGCTCGACACTTCTTTATCGACCCTTCTCCTATGCACCTTCTTCCTTATATGTCAATCAGTTGAAGCTAATTAAATTCACACATTCTTCAATAAAATACAGAGATTTTCTGCACTGAGATTATCTTAATTGATTCATAAGCTAACAAGGAGTGAGGAAATGTTGGTTTCAAGCAATATTTCAATGAATTCAATTCAAGAAACGTGGTATTCCAGAGCACTTCATAAGTGTCAATTCAGTAAATCACAAAGTCCATCCTTCTGTAAAACTACGGTGAACAATTTATTGGATGGCCAGACGAATGTCACACTATAAAAATGACACCAACTGTGCTATAGAAGAATATAATGCATGTGTGTGAGTTAACTTAGAGAGACCATTGCATGTGTGGGCTGTATCATCCAATAAACACAAGAGTGGAGTATTTAAAGGAGTACGTTTTTAGGTTAACGTTTAGATACAGTTTTATCGAAGTTTTTAAATTTAATCCATAATGATGATATAAGCTTTACGGAAAATACTTTAAGGATGTTTTATCGGATCAAAATATTACTTTAAGCGATGTCACACGATAAATGAATTTCGTGGTACTATATGATTGCTACAGTGTGAAGTGCTTCTTTAAAGCAAACGAATTGTTGCTTCGGAATGATGATAAAAGCTTTCCGGAAAACACTTTATGGATGTTTTATAGGATCAAAATATTACTTTAAGGGATGTCACACGATAAATGAATTTCGTGGCACTATATGGTTGCTACAGTGTGAAATGCTTCTTTAAAGCAAACGAATTGTTGCTTGGGAAGTGTTTCGAAAATTGGTTAGCGCAGGCAAAAGTATGGGGTTTTTTAAACGTTCGAGACACCCTGTTATCTTCTTCCTACCAACTTCTAAGGTGTTTGTGCCAAAAACTGTAACCATTCTACACATTCCTATCGAATTTCATGACAATCGGTTTCATAAGGGTTTTTTGAAAAAAAAAAAATCTAAAAAACCCTAAAAACCGAGCCTCTATATGTTCGTACATTTTAAAGATATGGACTTATTGTCTAGTATGGTCCTCTAGTTGTTATGTTTAGAAGCTTTAATAGATTATAAATGCATTATGAGATCCAACGAAATTTGGAGACCGAAACAAAAAGAACGCAGTTTTTGTCACATCACATATCTGCTGGTGAAACGACGTTCGAAGTGCATGCGCACAGAAAGTTTGGGTTTAAACGCAAGACCAAAATGAAAAAAGCTTCAATGTAAATCATATTCTGGCTAAAATAAAACGTGATTTCTGTCGTTCTTTGCACTGAATTATGTTCTGATTTGAACAGCAAATATGAATTTCAAACCGCCATCAATCGGTTATATCTAATTTCGCCATGGCTATTTTCGTGACATAGAATACTATGGAGTCGCCATAATGATGAAACTACATATAAAAACAACAACACTACATGGGACGAAAAATCTTGTCCATGGGCTCTCTCGTTCAGCGGTTCACGGTACACTTACGTCAAATGCGACCAGTTTTGCCGCACACAGCGACAAAATCGACTAGTTCAGCCACTCACATCAATACACACACCGACAAAGTCATCCGGTTCTGCTAGTTCTGTAGCACGCGCGCATTCTCTATTGTCAAATTCGGTGAACGCGGAAAACGATCCTCGCCACGAATCTCGTTTGATTTAATTCGATTGCGCGAAATAGTTACGTTATTGACTACAATATTACGTTGCTCGGGTAATTTGTGATTGTTAGGCGCTGTTTTGTGTCATAAAAGGCAAACGTAGTGTGTTATCTACGGTTTGTTTATGATTCACTTATCAATTAATGTACCGTTGTTTTCCTCTCCCATTAAACAAGCAAACTTGTCCCGTCTCATTTTTCGTATGACATCTCCTGCCTTCATCTCGGTGTTTCGTGATGCCACTTTCCAACCGTTTCGCTTCCGAATATCTCCGAAATGCATTGCGCCTCGCACCCCTTGCATCAAATGACTCTTCTATCTTTTTCTTTCTTGTGTGCGTGTACCAATTCGGACACGAACAACTGTCACTGTATGCGGAACGCAATTCGGTTGGGTCGTTCGGAATAGGTTCACGTCGAGTGTGTCCGAGTTCGGTGAGTGGTTTCAAAGAAAATCAACGGGAAATTGCTAAAAAGTTCAGGTTATTGTGCCGCCCCCAATAAAGTGTTGTATTGTCCGCTTTACAAGAAATTTATATTGTGCAAAACTCAGGCTTTATCTCTCGAATGGACCGCGTCCAATTGCGCCCCCAACTAACGCGAGTGTGTCTGCCGCGAGTGCATTAATGGCCGCAACATTACCTATGTCACTGAGTGATTGCTTTGCTTTCGCGTGTGCAGTAAAGAAAATTTGTTCAGACGTTCTCTGCCATTGAATTGTGCTTATCGTGTGTGCGATGGTCGATGAAAGGTTTTCGTCACAACGCCATTTTTGAATACGACTCTGCCCGGTCGAGCATTATATAAAAAAATGTCGCTAGTTGCTACAACGGCTGCAAAACGTCCCATGAAAAATTCAAGATTCCACTTTGTTGGCTGGTCGAAGGCATGAAACCTCAATCAGAAGTGAAATGTTCAAGAGTCGCCAACGTAAAAACAAGTAAGCCACGATAGAAGTGTCGACGGCACGGCGAGAATGTCGACAGCAAAATAGCAAAATAATCAGCGCTGAAAGTCTCTCGATGTGCCACCGCCGTCACAAGTCTCAATCGCGAAGGCGTTGGACTTTTCAAATCATCTGAAGAAAAAAACAATTGATTGGCTCGTGTTGTGTGTTCTAATTCCAATCCGAACGTCTCTTTTCAGGCAAATGTAAAGTGGTGAAGAGTCTGAAGCCGCTGGTCAATTTCCGATTCTACTTAGACATCGAAAAACACAACGTCCTCCTGAAGATCGAGTCGAAAATCAAAGAACTTGGCGGCGTAAGTGCAGCATTTGTATTTTGCTTTTGTGGATTTTTTTCATTTTCTCATATTTTTCTGTATCTACAATATGTTCGATTGGACGATGCGATGAGTGTATCAAGTTGGGCCTCGCTCTGCATTTCGTTCGTGGATTGCGCGGTTTGGCTGGCTGTAGCGATGATGGTGGTGTATCTTTCTGGTCGATGGCTGGCCATTGTGTTTTGCCTTCTTTTTTCAACAAGCCGTCTGAGCTGGATGTGAAATACACCATGCGAGGCAGAATGTGCGCCCGCCCGTTCCATATTTCCTTGCCTGCTCCGTGGGCCTCCGGCTTTGAGCCAGAATTTCAACAATTCGAATTGGGACGTACACCGTCCAGTGCAGTGTGTTCCATTTGTTTTGATTGTTTACTTCCAATTGAATCTGTCGTGTACATGGAAGAGATCGGTCGGGCGCGGAACGGGGTTGGGATGTATGGCGCGCGCTATCGAAAAAAAAAAACAACAAAACTCGAGCCGAACGGTGTCGATGCCGGCCGATTTGTGACGATGTGTCAATTTCTATTGGCGCGCATGACATTCGGGTCGTTGACGACGTGTGTGTGTTGTTGCTGGCGTCGCCCCGTGTCTCCCTGGTGTTGTGTGTTGTTGCTTCCATGTTCCATGCCGCCAAATAGGAAAACTTGAAATGTGCGTTTGCCATGGTAGCGAGTGGCACGATGAGTTCCCGGTGGTGGTCGAGAAGAAAGAGCCCATTTCATGATAGCAAGACGACGTGTCAACTATTTTTTCGTGCGCTGTAATGGCGTACAGCTCATGCCCGTCGTATATTTCATTTTCTGCTGTGCACACAATTCTTCTGTTGCCGAGGCACGGAGCCGTAGAGATGCATGTACCGATGGTTGGTTTGCCTCTTTGGGAAAAAGTACACCATCGCAGTCGGTACGAATGTTTCTCAATGTGTAGAAAATGCAAGCGTATACTGTTTGATTAGACAAAAATTAAAAATATTAAATTCAGATAAGAGCTTTCAAATTTTTCATTATAAAAGCGATTTTCATACTCGATACCATACAAAGAAGTAATTCTATAAACTTGAACAACTGTAGTCTACAATGCGTATGATGTATGGTATGATCGTTTTACAATAATATTCTTGCTTGCCCTACACAGAATGGTGTGAGGATTGTCCTAGTGAAAATAGATGGAGAAACTTTACTTTAATTTGGTGTAACAACACCGGATTACCTCTGTCAGAATTGTCTTTTTTTTAAAAGGAGCCGGAAACAACACACATCCAAGCCAATCGGAAGTTCTAATCTGCTGAGTACTATCATAGACGCGGTGAGCCCGTTCCTTTTCAAATTCTGACCAACGGCTCTTATAATATAATTAGATTATAGGTTCGCTTTTCTGGTCGCTATTGGTATAGTAGGCATAACACTACTGTCGACTGCGATCCGAATTGGTGTTTCCTGATCTATTTATAAGCGACTGCTATCTCCTTTTCATATTATACCATCTGTGTTTCTGCCGGGACTATTTTTGCGGCTCATAATGTCAGATTTTTTAATAAATTTTTGCAACATTCGTGGTCTAAAGTCGAACTATTTTTCGGTGTATTGTCACCTGGCTTCGGTTAGACCGGCTGTACTTGCATTGAGCGAAAAGAAAATCGTACCAAGTAGTGAAACCGATCATCATCAATGTGGCACGATAGCCCGACGTCGGGCCTTGGCCGCCTGAATCCTCCAATTGTCGCGGTTACGTGACCTTGTCCTCCGGAAGCCCAGCAGCTGGTGGGCGTCTTCACCTACGGAGTTCTCCCAGCGAGCTCTCGGTCGTCCACGCAACCTCGCTCCGTCAATTCGTTGTGCGTTCATAACTTTCTTTGGCATGCGATTGTCGTCCATCCGTTGTACATGCCCCGCCCATTGCAGACGTTGAAGCTTCACGATTTTCGATACTTCTAGCTCATCGTACAATTGATACAACTCATGGTTGTATCGGATACGCCATTGGTCTCGCTCGCGAACGGCCCCGAAAATTCGCCGAAGGACCTTTCGTTCGAATCGGTCTAGCAAAATTTCGGAGGCTTGGTAAGGGTCCATGTTTCGCAGCCATAACATAGCACGGGTCGGATGATCGTTTTGTACACGCGGAGCTTCGTGTTCCTGTGCGCAAGTTTCGAATTAATTATAGGGAGGACCGAGAAATATGTCTTATTGGCTAGTTGTATCCGTCGCTTAATTTCGTCGGTCTCGTTGGCGTCCTTCGATAAGTTACAACCCAGATAGTTGAAGTTGTCTACATACTCGATATTAAGGTCCCCCACTGTGACGCGTGAATTTGCTGGCGTCCTTGTTTTCGATTGCATCATGGCCTTTGTTTTGCTTTCGTTGATATGTAGTCCAACTTCCTTTGCGGCGTTATTGAGGTTATGCAGAAGGCTTTCTGCATCACCCAACCTTCGAGACATGATGTTGATATCGTCGGCGTACGCTACTAATTGAGTCGACTTGATGAGTAGCGTCCCGCTGCTGTCCATATTCATGGCTCGAATTACATACTCCAAAGCCAGGTTGAAGAGCGTCGGCGCCAGCTCGTCGCCCTGCTTGAGTCCAGTACGAGTTTCAAATAGGTCAGTGAGTCGGTTCTGCACTTTGACATGCGAGACGGTATTAGTCATCGTCATCCTTGTGAGTCGCACTAACTTTGCCGGTAGACCAAAATTCAGCATAATGTTGTACAATACGCTTCGGTCGATACTGTCGTATGCCTGCTTGAAGTCGACAAAGATTTGGTATACGTCGATGTTGTATTCCCAGCACTTTTGGAGTAGTAGCTTCACTGTGTAAAGCTGATCGGTCGTTGAACGACCAGGTCTGAAGCCGCCTTGATACTCGCCAATGATTTGTTCTGCGTACGGATTGATTCTCTTTTCAAGAATTTTTGATAAAATCTTATAGGCCGTACAAACTAATGATATGCCCCTGTAATTCTCACACTTCAGCTTGTCACCCTTTTTGTGGATTGGGCAGATTATGCTTTTGCGCCAATCTTCGGGGATTACCTCGTCGTTCCATATTTTCAGCAGTAGCACATGTACAGCATTGGTCAGGCACGTTCCACCATGCTTCAGCAGTTCTGCTGGGATCTCGTCAGCGCCGGGCGCTTTATTATTTTGGAGCGACTGTATGGCAAGACTCACCTCCTCTACAGTTGGGGTAGAACGGGAGGGCCTGGTTCGGCTAACCGATGGTTATGTTATTAATGGCTACAGATTTTTACCTCACTTCATACCTCAAAGGGGAATTGCGCTTTACATTAGGCATGATGTATCGTTCCTCCACTCTTCCACCTAATTTCAGTTTTTCTAATCCTGAATATAGTTATACCTGGATAAGACTGAACATAAATAAACACATCATCTTCTTTTGGTTTGTCTACCGCAGTCCCAACATAGCCGATCTGGACACCGAACGCCATCTTGCTGCTATCTCATCTAATTTAGACGAATTATTATAACCACATCCATCGTCGGAAATCGCACTAGCGGGAGATTTTAATGTCCATAATGTAAATTGGCTGAAATACTCGTCTAGAACCGATTCAGCTGGGAGAGAACTTGAATTGTTTTGCGATTTCTACAATCTTATACAACTGATTGCATCACCAACCCGAATCCATGACAATTTCGGCCAAAGGGCTAATATTTTAGACTTATTTATGTCATCACATCCCGAAAAATACTCAGTTTCAATTTCATCGCCTCTTGGTAACTCTGATCACCTTCTAATATCGGCCAGTCTTTCGTTGACATCGGTAGTTCATAAAAATAACCCACTCACGTCTCTTATGGCATTACACTAAAGCTGATTGGGTTGGGTTTAATAATTTCGTCGGTGGCCTTGATTGGTCTTCATGCTTCCAAACAAAAAATGTGGACTACATTTGCGACTCCATAGTTAACATCATATGGTTCGGTATGTTTGTATTTATTCCGCACAGTTGGAAAAATTCTAAAAAACACCTCATGGTTCAACCATAATTGCAAAATTGCCATCAGAAATAAAAAAAAAAGCGTTTAAAGCCTACAAGCATAATCCTTCTGAAGAGCTCTTTTAGTCGTACCGACCCCTACGAAACATCTGTAAGTCCACCATACAAGAAGCTAAGTTACGACAGTAACATATGGCAAAAAGTCTTTGTGCAAAGAAAGGGTAGTAAGGTTTTTGGTGTAAGCAGTGAAGAGTAACTTCTCATCTTCTTCTGTTCCGCCTCTTATACATAACAATGAACAGTATAATGAGCCACTTGACAAAGCCAACATCTTTGCGGAACTATTCGCTTCTAATTCAACTTTACCACCCACTCTTCAAAGCCCGCCCTCTATGTCAGCATGCTCCTTCAAACAAGGATCGTTGCATTTTCGTACTAGAGAGGTTTTCAAAGTTCTTACCAAGCTGGACCCTTCGAAGCCAGGTGGCCCTGATGGTATATCCCCGATAGTCGTTATTCAATGTGCTTCTTCCTTGGCCAAACCACTGCGTAAACTATTTCATCTGTCCTATTCACTAGGAGTTTTCCCATCGTCGTGGAAATCGGCTCATATACAGCCTATCCTTAGAAAAGGTGATGCATGTGATCCATCGAACTATATGCCGATTGCGCTCACCTCAATTCTGTCTAAGGCTTTTGAAACACTTATAAACAACCAATTAATTAAATACCTAGATTTGCAGTTCGGGTTTCGTGCTTCTCGTTCAACCGGAGACTTGATGACCTTTCTCACAGAGCGATGGAACCATTGTCTTCATTGCTTTGGTGAAGTGAACGTGGTTGCTTTGGATATTTCAAAGGCTTTTGACCGTGTGTGGCATCCATCTTTACTATCGATGCTACGTGCCTTTGGCATTGATTCCTCACTAGTCAATTGGATTAAAAGCTTTTTAAGTGATCGCTCAATCGCTGGTGTACCACAAGGTACTGTTCTGTCCCCGACTCTTTTTCTGATTTTTATCAACGACCTTTTCAACTTAACATCCAATTCGATCCACAGTTTTGCCGATGATAGTACTCTTGATTTTGGATATTCTTTCAGATCTGCAGCTGAATCTCGCGGTGACGCTACATCAACCCAAAGACAATCTATGTTTGCATCATTGAACCAAGAGAAATCTACAATAATTACTTGGGGTAAAGCGAACCGGGTTTTATTTAATGCTAGTAAAACTCAATGTTGTTTGATATCCAATAAGTTGTACTCTAATTCTACATCTCTGTCTATGATCGTTGATAGCGTTAATATTTCAAATTCTCCTTCTCTTAACATCCTTGGTATTAACATCTCATGCAAACTTAAATGGACCGATCATATATTTGACATTGCGAAAAATGCCTTAAAATACCTTGGGTTCTTAAATAGGTGTAAAAAATATTTTTCTGCCAATGATCTAGCCCAAATTTTTAAAAGCCACATAAGACCTAGACTGGAATGTAATTCTCATATTTGGGCTGGCGCAGGCAGTACTGCATTGTCTATGCTGGATAAAGTACAACGCAAGGCTTTTAAAATTATTGGCGATCAATCTATTACAACTCGAATTGAATCTCTTGAGCGCAGAAGTAACGTAAGTTGCCTAACATTATTTTATCGGTATTATATTCACCGTTGCTCGAATGAAATATACAATCTTATTCAATCAATCGCGAACCACCCGACTTTCAAGTCGTGCACTGCACAACAGCATACACTAGAAGTCAGGAACAGCCGCACCGTAAAATGTTTCCTTACTCGGTCAATTAGAATGTGGAATAACTTACCATCTTCAGTTTTTCCAGTAAATGATGATCTGCAAAAGTTCAAATGAAATGTGCATCGGCACTTCCTCGCCACGCAACCCCCTCTCGATCCCTTACCCTAATTTCTCTCCCGCCAAGCCTATGATTGCATTAAAGGGTTATCCCCTAAAGCCTTGACATCGACATAAAGAAAAAAACAAGTTGGCTGAATGTAGCTTTATATGGGAGGTAGGGTTAGTCGCACCGATTCCAGTTTCCATCAACTCAACGTATATGGCATAATTAGACAATGATCAAAAATTCACGTCGAATTATGGCTGAATTAAACTATATCATGGAGGGATCATTTGTATGGGAGGCAGGGGAACCCTTGCTCTGATTTGGCGCATTCAATACCGTTATTTATTATTACTAAACGGGCTAATAGTCCTATGTAATTCACTATTAGTGGTTGAGAAAAAAATGCAAATGGAGTTCGGAGGCGCAAATCCATCATCATCAATGTGGCACGATAGCCCGACGTCGGGCCTTGGCCGCCTGAATTGTTGACCTCCAATTGTCGCGGTTACGTTACCTTGTCCTCCAGTTTCGGAAGCCCAGCAGCTGGTGGGCGTCTTCACCTACGGAGTTCTCCCAGCGAGCTCTCGGTCGTCCAAGCAACCTCGCTCCGTCAATTCGTTGTGCGTTCATCACTTTCTTTGGCATGCGATTATCGTCCATCCGTTGTACATGCCCCGCCCATTGCAGACGTTGAAGCTTTACGATTTTCGATACTTCCAGCACATCGTACAATTGATACAACTCATGGTTGCATCGGATACGCCATTGACCTCGCAAATCCATCTAAACAAAAAATTAATCCCAAATCAGACAGTGCCGGACAAGATTTCAAAACGCTGAATATCTAGAGAAGTGCTTTCAGGGCTCGTACTCCAATTTTTCCCCATTTTTTCAAAGTTCTGTAGTGTGGGTAAACGCTTGGCTTTGGAACTTGCAACTGCAGTTTGTTCGAAAAATCTTAAATTGGACGCCAGAAATTGATGTTTACAAATTACAATTCTATTGACCAGATTTGTAAAACTGATTCTAGATAATGAAATTTTGAAATTATATCGAATACTCGAAATTTGGTGTGCTTAGAAATTTTGATTTGTCCTTGTCTTGTTGCTATTAGATTATGGATTAGCATCATAACACAAATGCTTCCGAGGCAAAACTTAGCTTCCGACTCCCTGGTCGGAAATATAAATTTTGATCTGATGTCAAGTATGTACCTACCTAGTCTTGGCATCGTTTATTTTCACCCCAACATTATGTCTCACCAGACGGTGCACTTTAAAAGTTCTGAGAACTCACTACATAATAAGTTCCTCGATGAGGCCTCTGCTTTTAATGTGTTAAGTTTGACCCCCCTGTACCCTGTAGCCTGTGCGATCGATATTTAGCGAGATTTGTAATCGCACTTTTATCTTTGACAATCTTTCATTTTCGATAACTCGTGACCGCCTCCGGATCTCTCTGAAAAATTTGCACAATTGTAGAGCTACTTGGTGCTCATATTTCCTCGAAATTTTACGGTCCACCTATTCGCGTAGGGCACGGTACTGCCCATATTCAAGGCTGTAGCTGCCAAAGTTCAGAAGTCAAAAGATTTTAATTTATTTTCTCTATGACAAATGATAGAAAAATCAGCCACTGTTCTCCATCCGATTTCATTATCAACCTCTATAGGAAAATGCAACTAAAGAAAGGAGGGTTTTAGATAAAGCCTTTTCCCATATTTCCTTAGGCTTCATTCAAACGACGAACCGTACGGCTCGCGAGCTCTAGCCATACAAATGCATTGGCTTATATGGGAAGCTCACGACGAGCGAGACGAGCTGTCAAAATACAACTAGCGAGACGTGGTTGCACATATCGTGCACCACAACCCGCACATTCATGGCTCGCGAGCCGTGTTTTACAGTGGCACGGCTCTCGCTTGCACTCGCTCGTCATAAGTTTCCCATATAACCCAATGCATTTGTATGTCTCGAGCTTGCGAGCCGTTTTCGCGCCGTTTGAATGAAGCCATAGAGTCAATTTAATACGGCGTTAAGAGCCCAGGGGACCATACTCTGCTCTAAAAATATTGCAACCAAGTTTAGTTAGATGAGATGTATACCTCTGACTCGTACTTAGGCTTACTTTAATTCTGTGCCTCGCCCTTCACTCCGCTCAGACCTCGCACTCTCTGTCGCGCATTAGAGAATGCGTCAAAATTTTTGCGACGTAATGCTGTTGGATAGGATAAGGCGAAGTGCAAGCGCAGCGAGCGGTGAGCCAATGTAACGCAATTCGTAAGATTTAGATGTCTGGCTCGTCCATGCATTTACTCAGATCTTTTGGCTTGCCCTTGGCTTCGCTCAGAACTTACTTTGTCTGTCGCGGTTTTCATAATTCGCCAACATCCTTGCGACCAGCGCTAGTAAGAAGTCATAAGGCGAGATGCGATCGCAGCAAGCGGTGAGCCAATAGAAGACAATTGGTAAGTTTTAGACCATTGGCTCGTCCTTAGGATTGCTCAGATCCTCGCCTTTCGCTCCGATCAGACCTCGCTGTTTTTCGCGCTTTTCACAACTCGCAAACCTTTTTGAGACGCCCTACGCTACGCTTAGACCTCTCTCTGTCTGTCGCCTGTCGCGCCTCAGAGTATTTGCCAACATTTTTGCGACGAAGACTTCGGACCTGGAACCTGGAAGTATGGCTGAGGGTTTGCTTGAAAACCGAATTCAAGTATGTGTACAACATTGGACCTTCGGGAGTCTGGTCACTTTACCTTAAGTGGGATGCGAGATGTGGTTCCTTCCTAGCACTGCTTGATGGAAAGTAGTTTATTTGGTGTCTTTTTCCTTTTTCTTGAAATAATTGAACAAGAAATGTAATGGAAATCTCCAGTTGATCTGAATGCTCAATAATAATTTGGAGAGTGTTTTTATGGTGGCCACATAAAACCCTCATAATATCCAGCCTATTCACTCTTTCAAGATCATCTTTGCCATTAGTCTGGATATCGCTGGAAGAAGACAGATCCCGGACAGTCATCAAAACCCTTAAGGTCGATTTTTCGGAGTCTTAATAATTGCGCTGTTGCAATTATGGATTCAAATCCATTTTATTGAATTAGTATTCGCCGTATGCTTTAGGATAGGAACGTATCCGTACTGTTAGAAGTGTTCAGTTGGCACCTGATCTCAATCCGCAATCTTAGAAAGATTTCAGTCTCGGAATCGGATATTCCGATAAAGTGAAGCAACAAGTATATAATCGGCACAATGCTGTTAAGACTGTAGTCTTAGGCTAATTGATGGCATCATCATATCCAGCAATACCCTTCGCTCATAGAGAGAAAGGGTTTATTAACTTTGTCATGAAGTTTGTAAAGCATAAATTGGATCACTGGGTCATGGGGCTGCCATACAACCTTAAACCTCCAATTTGGGTTCTTATAAGAAAAACTTTTTTGTTTACGAACCGATCTTAACCAAACTTCATACAAATGAATCCCTATCGATGTCACAATAGATATGCACAAATCGGTAGAAACGAATGATGGGGTCAAGGGGCTGCCATACAAACTCAACCCCCAAATTAGTTTTTTCTAAGTAAAACTTTTATTTGGGCACCGATTTCAACCAAACCTCATAAAAATGTATTTCTATTGATGCCACAAAACATATGTGAAAATGAATGGAATGGGACCATGGGGTCACGGGGCCGCTATACAAACCCAACCCCCCAAATTAGGTTCTTCTAAGAAAATTTTTTTATTTGGGCACCGATTTACACCAAACCTCATACAAATGTGTTTCTATTGATGCCACAAAACATATGTGAAACTCGGTGGAAAGGGGTCATGGGGCAAACCCAACATCCCCCCATTTTGCGGCTGTGCAGAAGGTGTGAAACCGCTGTGCATCCATGTAGACTCGAGATTAAGGTTCATCGATGTTTTCGTCCGTGAGGTCAAGGGACAAAAACAAAGCTGCTGCGATAGGGTTTTCCCACAGTGATAAAGGGGTAAAATCAGTGGGCGCAGCTGGGCATTGAAACACATGACACATCATAAGGAGTGCCAGCGCAGTTTGGACATGTTTTGGATGTCCGGGTTTATGCGAGAAAGATACGAATTGAGGCGCGAGTAGAAGCCCGACCGAAGTTGGGCTAATGTTGCTCTGGTGGCTCTCGGGAGCCTAATCTCCTCAGACGAGATTTGTGATGGGCGGACTGAGGCGACTCTATTCGCACCTAAACTCGCAACAGACCGACTCACTTCTTCGGTGTGAATCGCTGCGAGGGTGGCTCGGTATGTGTCTTCATCGTAAGGGTCCCTCTTGTATCCATGGACTTCTCTCTCTATGTTTCGTAAACCACGCTTGGCATGTCGTGGTGGAAGAATTCGGTCCATAAGATTGTGGTTGGGATGGTCCTCATGATAGCAACCCATTATTATCAGCTCAATATTTCCTTTCCGAGATATGTTATATTCACGGGAGGGAAAAAGTCAATCTCATCAGATAGATTTAAATATTATTTCCACGATTTGAGCAAGAAGGAATTAATTTTGTCACAATCACTCAAAAGTAAGAAACGGAAGAAGTGTCGTGGTGTGGGGTTCAATATCTTGGTGTGGAACTATTGAGTTTGTGGAAGTGAGTGGTAATCAGAACGCACAGGCTTAGAAAAATATTTTGTTAATATAATGCTTAAGATTACCAATATTTTCCATGCAGCTCTTTCAAGATTTCAACAAGATAATGCTCCCACTCATAAAGCAAGGCTGAAAAAAGATGGTTTTCGAGACCAATTCATTAGTTATTAGCTTCTGCAACCGATAAGGGGAGTTTGGAATGAGATTTACTTATGCAATTATATCCCACTTGGTTGAGTAGCGCTCTACGATGCTAGTAATCTAGAGGTCCAGAGATCGAATCTCGGCGTGGTCCAAACATTTCCGTACATGTGCGGATAGGAAATATATAGTGCTTACAACATTATATGCACTCCGAAATGATATGCAATGTAACGTTGACTCGAAATTGCCTATAAACGGCTGAGTTAATGCACCATGGCCCCACATGGGGCTATACGGTACTGAGAAGAATGATTTTTTTAGATCAATTTAATCAAAGGAAGTTCTACTTATTACTAGCCACATTTTCGAAAATAAAATTATGGTTTTGTACCGTTTTTTGGCGTTTTATTTCATCTGGAAAGAAAAAAACATGCCACTGAAAATATTGTCATCAAGTTTGAAGAAAATACCGTTATCACTTTCTGAAATAGAGCCATTTTTTATGTGGTACTATCCTATTGATTGAAGTGTATGTAGAAAAATGATATCTTTTTATCTCAGGTTCAGAGCTCTTCAGCCTGCTGCCGTCTTCATACATTTATTCCTCTGTCTAATATGAATTTCAATTCTTGTCATTTCAGTCGATTGAATTTCTTTTCACTAAGGACGTTACACATTTCATAACTGATAGAGTTCTTGACGCCAAGAGCACACCTTTAAATTCACCCACTGCCTCACCGCGAACATCCCTATCAAATTTATCGGAAATTGGAAGCAATGTTCCTGTTAATAATGAGTCCAAGGTGAGTTACTGAAAACGGGTTTCAAAATAAAAATGTCCCTAATTATTTCCTTTCCAGGGAGGAAATAAAATAAAGAGCCGTGCGGATGCTATGCTGCAGCGGGCTCGAACTTTAACAACCGATACCGAAAGACAATCCTCACAGAGTCGTAGTCCTTCGCAAGTTGCCCGCCGATGGGGTACGCCCATTTGGAATACCGAATATACGCTTAAATTTTTTGAAAAAGTCTACAACGCCGTAAAGGAGCACTTTAACGGAGAATTTCCGCAGAAAACAAAGGACAAACCGGCGGTCGGCAATGCTCGTGTGCTAAAGGGAAGTTACATAAAAATCGAAGCGTTCAATAAACAGTATCGACCCTACTACACAATACTTAAAGGCAAATGGCCCGGAATCAATTTGGAAACTTGCGAACATATCGGAGCATTTAAATACGCCAATGATCGTAAGTCAGCCAAGAGTGTAAGGACAGGACAGTACACATTGCCAGAATCGAAAAAATCCGAAGATAGCACCATGACGCGTAAGAGTCGATCAACAAAACACATTCGTATGCAACCGAGCAGTCGCATTTCTTCTGACAAGCAGTGTGGATTTTGTGAAATTTGCCGAGTGGAATACGACGTTCTGACGGTTCACTTGAAAACCAATGAACATATTAATTTCGTGAAGAATGACCGCAACTTTCTCGAGCTGGATTCGCTTATAAAGTCAAGTGCAAATGTAGACAATTTTTTGAGTATCAATAAGACGATATTGAACGGTAATGATTGCGAAGTGTTTCCAAAGAGATCGCGACGGCAAACGGCCTTAAACAATCGCTTCATACATCACAAGAGTCGATCCGAGCCGGAGCGCATCAGGAACGCCATAGTGGAATTGGAGAAAAAGTCCTTGTCCGAAACGAACACTTTAACGAGAAATACACGACAATCATTTACGCGGCAATCAGTAAACGTGACCTCTGCACCACCGGTAAAACAACGAACCGTGAATGAGGATAAAGGTGAACGAAATGATCTGGTAACCTCAGCCGTAGTCAGATCGCGTCGGGAGTCTGCGAAAAAAGTTAACTATGCCGAGGATGAAGAGAATTCTAATGACACAGTTCTTTCCCCTACCCAACGTAAAGCAGTGAAGTCACTAAAAAAAGCTGCCGCGAATATTGATGAGTCGCCTGATGTTAAACCGAAACATCCCCTATCAACGGTTATGTATAAAGTGGTCGATACGAAAACGGACAACAACGTTGATTGCAAAGAACCCTTAAATGTTAACAATTCGGAACAACCAGCTCCACTTATTGTAAAATTCAAAAAGGTGCGTCAAACTGAACTTGCTTTACTTAACGGCGAAGCAGTGAACTTCATGTTTCCGCCGAAAATGTCCAGCGACGTTCCGACCGATGTTGATCGTCACACAACTTCCGAATCGCGAACAGATCGCTCCAGTGATTTTTTGACAAGCGAAAAGGAAACGTATACTCCGAAACGTAAAGCGTCTATGGTTAGTATGGGTACAAATGATAGTTTTGACAGTAGTAGCGGAAAACGCAAGAAGAACAACAGTTTCACAATACCGGCTAGCAATAGCACAATTCAGGAGAGATTGTCGAATTCGGGACGCGCTAGGAGAGGGAAAGGGCATCAGAGACGGCGATTTCGATGCGCCCCCATCCAGCCGCGTGGACGACAGCGAATAAAGCCAGAACCGGCGGCCGAACCTGATGAGGTGCGTGCTACGGTGGAGGTGGCTGTATCAAGTCCAGCGGAGGATAGGATGGGGGAGAATGCGGAAGAAGATTTGTGTAATTTAGAAAGTTTACTGAAGAACGAGCTTGGCAAGTACAAATTTGCGTTCGAGCGAGTACCTTTTAGCGAGCCGTGGTACGGTGTGTTTAGTCGTCAGGACCAATGCAAGGAGACTGCATTCGAATATTATGGAAACACAGGTAACGTTAATTTTTTTTTTCACAAATAATTTTGGTCTGATCCTATCCACTCTATTTTCAGTTTATCGGAAACTTCCATATGAAATGGGCCCTTTGCCTCCACTCCCGACCATCTGTGGCTGCTTAAAAAGCAAGAGCGAAGGAGAAAACCCAACCAGGAGTACATCAAATGTAGTTGAAATGGATGAGGATTCTACATCTACGGACTTTAGTAGTAAGCCTGAATCTATGGAGCATCCCGTAAAGTGCAACATGCAAACAAACGTCGATAATGAAGCAAGTGGCGAAGATCATAAAAAGCCTATGAAGCGGAAAAAATCTTCGAATCGAATGGCATCGTTACTTAGTCTTGACATGCCGCGAAAATCACCGCGTGAACATCCTTCAACGCTCGCCATTCTCAGTTGCATCCTGAATCGGCGAGACGGAACTCCACGCAAAACCGAGAAAATGGAGAATGGAGTGGAACTCACGCCCGATGTAGAAAAATCGCCCGTGATCAAAATCGAAAATCCCAAAGAAGAAAGTCGACTTGAAACAGAGGAAGTCAAACCAACAAGTTCCAAGTCGTCTCGCGACTTGACATCTGTTCAGGTATCACCCCAAATCGGCGAAAGTGTAAAACGGCTGCGACGTGGAGCTAAACTTTTGGAAAGTAAAAGACTAGATGACATGACACCCGATAATGCGACGACAAAAACTAAAACGAAACGAGGTCCCGGTCGTACTCGCAGACCTTATGTCTTTCAAAAGTCGACCGACAGCAGTGATGGTGGTGATAAGTCCCAATACGTCGATCCGAATCATTTGAATCGTCAAATAGATCTCTACCTTTCGTTGGCGCACGGCAATTGTTCTGAAGACGAAAATCTTCCAATTGTCTACGAAAAAACCGACATAGTTGATGACTTTCAGTTTGAGCTTAATTTGGGTGATATGGTCCTCGAGAACAACGAAGCCAAGAATCCAATAAATAATAACTTAACAAAATCCGGCGTGAGTAAGTTGCGTCTTTACAAAATCTTTGGCGCAAACAAAAAAGTTAAAGTCAATAGAACTGGCTGGCCGAAGAAACGGCGTGTCATCACGCGAAATATAAACAGAATGCCGTTTATCGAGGAACTAGATACGGTGGGTAACATTCAAAAAGACATTAACGACGATTTGAACGTAATCTCGCAACCGCCCATGACACCGCCCGAAACGGACGTCGAGGAAAAAATCAATGAATGTGAAGTGAATTCAGTGGCGACAACATTGCGCGATGAAAACACAAATCTTACATTTGCTAGTGATCGAGCGGATAATTCAGATATGTTCACGGTTTCATCGGACAGTCTAGACACCGTCCTGGACGTGGGTAGCCAGATCAAAAGCGAAGTACAGAAACAAATCCTTGCAAGTCGAAAATGCAAAGTAAATTTATGTACTAAATTGCCAGATGTAAAGATACGGAAATCATCGCGGATATGCTTTCGCAAAGATAAGAATCGTTTTCGGCCATACAAGTTGAAAAGTATTAAGGTTGAACAACCCGATGTTGGGGATGAAAGCGAGGCGATGTCCTGCACGCCGCACTCGATAACGCCAGTTGATCGTATAAAGTCAACATTGTCGCCCGTGCCGCCACGGCAATGCTGCAATAAGTCAAGTCCGGTAACTGCGAGTCCGATTTCACCAAGACGATTGCGAAAGCCACGCGGTCGTTGGTATCGTGAGAGATAGTCGCCATTTTAATTATACGTATTCAAGTAAACATGCTTGGCTATCATGGCCGTCGCACAGTCGCGTAACCTACGCTGTACGTTAACCAAATGCACGGCGTGCTCATCAGTGGCGCGATTTCATTTTTTGTGTTTATGGTCAACACGACGTATTACCACCCAAATATTATTTGAATGTTTTGTTGTTACAAAGTACATATACATACATTAAATTACCGTCTATAAAACTATGTGAAATCGTACTAAGAAATAAGATTTTTAGTGTAAAACATTGTAAAAAATGAAATAATGTAATTCATAGTATAATATAATATAATCTATTAAACAGAAAAGGTAATTAAGAAATAAAACTCGTTGGATCCTAATCACGGAAAGGAAAATTTAGAGAAGATAATGTACATTTCAAGTAAAGCGAGAATAAGACAACATTATACAAAAAATTAATAATGATCGTTTCTCAATAACCTGAGAAGACGTTTTGGCTGATAGAAAATATTACCGAGAAATAAAAAAAATCGTAGATTATATTTTTCATTACATTATTTATTGCAATTCTTTATGATGATGTAATTATTGTTTTTCTTTTTGTTTTAACCTATATTTTGTATCTGTACGCAGTTAATTGATAAATAGATGATAATAAAAAAGATACATTTTGCTGAATGTGTCGTTTTTTCGTTGAATTGTCTGATCTCAGACCATTAGACCTAGTAGATAAAATCACCAGATTGTATAAATTCTACACCAATCTTTTCAACGTAATGGTTCCCACCGCGGCCGCGTCTCTGTCCCGGAACCACCCATGTATTTTTGCATGGCCAAGAGCCGCAAACCTCCTCGACACAATTGGGGAAACAAAAAAAAGTTGCACACACAACCACCGTTTTTAATCTAGACCTCGACGATGCCCACCATCTTCGAATGACAATGTGCAACTTACCTTGAATCCCCATTTATGCCGCAACAACAACAACGTAATGGAATGACCGACCGACCTTCAAAGCAAGAAGGAAAAGAAAGAACCATTGCAACGTTGAAGCTTGGCCGACTGGATCACTGTCTTGCATTAGTCAGTCCTAAACAACAGTTCAGGCTTAAGAGCCAAGTTGAAGTTACTCGGCGTCTGCATTTATTGATAACTTTGAACGATCTCTTAGTCCTTAAATTTTGATACAGAATAGGGCTGACCAAGCCCTGGAAGACTGAGAGGCCATTCCAACCCCGTACAAACGAAAGAAAAGGTCGCGGTCAAGTTCGGCACCACTACTTAACTTATTTAACAAACAATTAGTCGAGCGCCATCCTAAGGATACATCCAAGTGCAGAATCACAAGAGTAATTCTACTGCAGAGAAGAAACTTCAAGTCGCCTTTGCCACACAGAGGGCCTTTGCCACACAGAGGTCCCGACGGCACTGCTTATCATCGCAGTGCTTAACCTTTATGTCTCTACCCAAATAATATCGTTTCAAGCTACACCATACACACCCGGGTGTGTATATGTATTTTTGTAAGAAAATTTAACTGCAAGGGCTAAAATAATGTGAATTAAATCAATATTATGCTGGAGATAGTTATACTTACTACGCCTTCATCATCTTCATCAACCTAAACTAAATTTCTGACATATTCTTTATAATCATGATGAGGCATTCGCTGAACAGTAGCTCAAGATAGTATATTCACCGAATCTGTCATATTTGCATCCATTTCGCACAATTCGACCACACGCTTTGAAATAAGCCAGCAAACTGTATAGCAAGTACAGAACATCCATCCAACAGAACCTGTGTTCTTCAAAGCAAAGGACTCGTCGCCTGCGTGCCATAGTGACTTTTTTTTACATAGAAATATACATACACACCCGGGTGTGCTATGTATAGACTAGTGTACATTTTCGCTTGTCTCTGCTCTTATTCAAAGGGTTCTGGTCCAATTTGCAAATATCCAAGAAGAAAAGTTTTAAAAAACATATTGCTACAGCTCGAAACATTACATAGGAAAATTTTTCTAGGGCATTTGTGCATAGCTAACACACCCGGGTGTGCAGGTGGAGACATAAAGGTTAAACACGGTGATACGGTGAATCACTCGCTTCTTCTGCCAGACATTCGTAATAAATCAAAGCAAGGTATAACCTCTTCATGTCAGGACTATCCACTACGCCTGAAGGGATCGACATTATCTCGTACGCGGATGACTGAACAATCATGACAACCGGCAACTTAATTCTGGCTGTGTGCTCTCATCAATGGTTACCTGAAAAATCTGAACAGTTTCTTGGTAGCAAAAACCTATGACGTATCAGCGCCCAAACCTTCAGCCACCCTTTTCACACCCTGTATTTATACTTGGTTGAATGTGGTAACCATGGTGTCCCAGAAGTCAACGTCAATTCGAATGTGGCTGATAGCGCACATGGTTCCCGATACGAAAAAAGTATATCAAATAAAAGTATTTTCTGAATGAGTATTAATTTCCCTAAAAGTTTGAATCGACAATAATTTCCCCCATTTCGTCACCTTCCTTATGGATTTTTAGCTAGCATCTTATTCTGAGCAAAGAAGGGTTTGGCATGCGCAGTCGAGTAATCCCATCAAACACAGCACTTGCTTCCTTAAGGGCACTATCGACTCTTGTTATCGAGCGAGGTAGTGGGTTGATCATTAATTTGAAGAAGGCGCCGTTCGACAGTTTCTCCTCGACTGCTCTGTCATAATCCTCCTTGTCGAGTACGACTACATTGTTTCCCTTATCTGCTTTAACATAATTCACTGCTTTTTTCGCGGAGTTTCTGAATCGTTTTCGCGTCACGTTTATCTATTTTTTTCCGGTTTAGCGGTTCGGGTAATTTTCGCGATTCCCGATCTGATTTCTTCTTTCGAGTCTATATTTAATCTTTTAATACCCGCTTCAATTTTCACGACGGTTTCACTATACTGATTACACATATCGGGTCTTGCAGAGTAGAGTATCTAGAGTATCCCTGTGTTAAAAAACAGCTTGCGTACAAGTCCGCAACTCAGTGGGACATTTTCATGGTTTCAAAAAATGCTAATGTACAGTACTGATGCAACCTCAAAATGATTTATACAACCTAAGTTGAAAGTTACACTTTTTGGGTCGTTCAACAAAAGTTGAACAAAAGTTGAGCGTGAGTTGAACCTAAGTTAAATTGAAGTTGAATTCAAGTTAAACCCAAGTTGAACTCAAGTTGAACGTAAATTGAACCCAAGCCCAACGTCTGTTGAACCTTTAATGGCACCCAACACTCACAGGGTACCACCTAGCCCAACTTCCGTTGAACCTTGAATGGCACCCAAAACTCACAGGGTACTGTAATGCTTGTAATGCCAAAAACGTAACGCTTTTTCGTTGCAATTTTCGTGACGATTTTCGATTTATGTGCCAGAGTCAAGACATAAAATTGTCAAAAAATTTCAGTCACCTATTTTTACAGTTATACGCAATCGAAAAATAGTCAAAAAAATGCACGCCCTGTTGTAATTGTTGGGGGCATGTGGTTTTCCAACCGGCCGCCCCCTGGTAACGGTAGTAGATACAACCTCTAACGGCTAAGTGGAAGAAGCACCGCTGCGCCTGAATGTTGTATTAACATCTTCAGCGTCTCAGGTTAGTTAACGTGATAGGTGACAGAAAACGTTCAAACCAAAGCATCATCTTCGAGGCATTCCCATGATGGCCTTTCTTCAACGGTTAAACCCTATCATGGTTTAGCGATATGCCGACAACTCATCCTAATAAAAAAGCTTCAAGCCAAGAAAGCTAAAACAAAAGCCTTGGATTGGACGGATTTCGATTTTTAAAAGAATCGTACAAGCACCTCACCTTGGCAGAAGTTGGAGAAAATTGAGATGGAAAAAAAGATTGTTTTTGGGTCAAATCACGCAAATTTGACTTTGAAGCTCTGTAAAAACCAAACCTCTTATCCGATTTTAGTGTGGATAGTGTTATTTTACAGGTAAATTTGATGGCTGTAATAATCATTTTACTTCACTATTCTAGCTGGTCTAGCTTTGGAGATATTAAGCTTTAAGTCGTGCAAGAAAATGATGTTTTCAAAAATCTTTAAATGCATGTGCCAGCTAAAGAGTTAAACTGAGGGGGTATGTTCCTTACAACTTTTTTTGCTGGAAATCATCTGAGGAATCATAATCCGGTGCGTTTATGCGGCAGTTTCCAGACACCCTGTATAAACCAATCAGATTCTACTTCCCATTGCCAATTTATATGTAAGTTTGCTGGATTTGGAAAGCAACGACGAATCAGAATAAATTATAAGCATGTATTTTGTTAATATTATTGTTATTCTATAAAATAAAATAAAAAAAAAAAAAAAACAAAAAAAAATGTTTTATCGGAACACGACTTGGGAGGATGTATATCACTGAACTATTTAATTTTGTGAACCACTATATCTCCAAATCGCAAAACTCCGTTTCTTAAAATTTAAATATTTTAAATAGTGACACTTGAGCAATGTCAGAGTGAAAAAATATTAAGTTTAAATTTGGGTTCTTGAGAGATATTACGCCTTTTATAAAGCCCGTAAAAATGGGTAAAATTCATAGATTTCTCTCTTAAGGTACATTTTCCTCGACACGACTGCACGACAGCGACTCGCTCAGTCCATATAAAAACTCGTTCTTAAAATGAGAGAAAAACGAGTTTTTATATGGAATGAGCGAGTCGCTGTCGTGCGGCCGCGTCGAGGACAACGTACCTTTAAATATCTCAGAACTCAGTTGTTCCCGGATAATAATTTATATATTATAGCCTATCTTTATACCATTTATCTTCCTCGCATTTTTATCAATATCTCGAAAATCATTCATTTATTCATCTTGGATTTTTCTACAGAATTGAAAACCCAACTAGCTAAACACCAAATTTCATAAAAATCGGTAAACGCGTTCTAGGCCAGTCATTTAACGATTTTAGGTCGCAAAAAATTGCTCGGCTCTGTTGTTTTGGGATATTGTTGGGATAGATTCCATTCGTTCCGAAATAATATATACAGCTATGCTTTTTATAACTTCATGTCACATGACTTTCTCCGTAGAATGCGCATTTAAGCAGATATTCAGCTTGGAACATGACTGAAATTACAATTGCGAACTTTTTTACAAAAAACAATGTTTAAAGTGCTGTATCTTGGGATCCTTTGCGCCTTTGCGCTAGATTACACTCAAATTAAAGAAAATTTTCTTAGCTTTAACAGTTCAGTGGACAACTTACTGTAGGAAGCACCTTTTAGAAATTACGAACAAAAATATGGAAAAAGTCCGAAAATTTTGATGTTTTTTGAGGGTCACGAGGTTATCACAGGTTTTTCGAAGTTGCAAACTTGGTGGTACACTTCTCTTCTGGTATCTATCCTAACAATATCCCAAAAAACAGAGCCGAGCAATTTTTTGCGACCTAACGCCTTATATTTCGGTTTATTGACTGGCCTATTCTTAAGATATTGATTTTTGACCACCCTCTCCATACATTCGACGCACTGTGGCGTCTGTCCGTCCGTCTGTTCACTCTCGCATTCGCGAACGGCTTAACCGATCGTCATGAAATTTGGTAGAAATGTGTAGAATGGTAACAGTCTTTGGCACGAAATACTTAAAAGTTGGTATGACAAAGATAACAGGGTGTCCCGGGCATTTGAAAATTTGTTCGCTGAATAACTCGCGAACGGCTTAACCGATTGTCCTGTATTTTGGTAGGAATGTGTAGAATAGTAACAGTCTTTGGCACGAAATACTTAGAAGTTGGTAGGGCAAAGATAACAGGGTGTCCCAGATATTTAAAAACTTGTTCACTAAATAACTCGCGAACGGCTTAACCGATAGCAATGAAAATTGGGTAGGAATGTGTAGAATCGTAACAGTCTTCAGCACGAAATACTTAGACGTTGGTAGGACAAAGCTTATAGGGTGTCCCGGAGATTTGAAAAAGTCGACTTTTTTATTTTTATCAGACGTATGGATACTCAAATCGAAGAACTCGATGGGTACATTTCATATCAGTTGCTTTTTTCCAGTTTGGAGTATTGGTAACGGAGTTACAGTTATATATATGTGATTTGGGGATTATCCGAAGCAGACCACTACTATTTGGGTCCATTTTCGTCCCCTTACAGTCATCAGTGATTTCCAGAAGTCGACTGATAATTATCGACTTCTTCCTTCATCACTGAGTCCCGTGTGATGAGTAGCATATCTTTGAAGCTAAGTTCCCTCATGGATTCCACACCTATTGTGGGTTTACCTAGTATCCTTAGCCTCCTACTACCTAGTGCTGGGCATTCACATACAATGTGTGCTGCCGTCTCAGCCTCTTCCAGACATAGTCTGCATACATCATCATCCACGATTTTCATCTTAGATAGATGAGCTTTAAAATTACCATGCCCAGTTACTAAGGCAGTTATCCAGCTTAAGCTGCTCCGTGTGTAACTGAGTACTTGTTTGGCTTTCCTCCCTAGTGGACTGGTAATTGCGTTACGAGCCTGTCTACAAGTGGATAGGCTTCGCCATCGTTGCCGATGGATGGAATCAATCCAGCCATGTATCCTGGCTTCAATCATGCCGTTTCCCAAAGCAATTTTGGGTTCCGGTCCTTGGAACTTTTCTGCTGATCCCTATTTTGCTAAGGTATCGGCAAGTTCATTCCCCAATGTACCTACGTGTCCTTTAACCCACATTAGCGTAACTTCGTTGATTGAAGCCCACTCATTGAGCTTCTGGACACATTCCAGTACCAATTTTGAATTTATGGCTCTGATGTTGTCATCTGTGCTGCCCCACACAGTATTGTGAGCGTTGGCATCACAGCCTAATATCAGACCTATACCTCTTTCTTTACAGTATTTTACCAGGTTCTCTACTTCCATTGAAGGAGGTGGTTCTGGTGAGTCGTAAGGGAGGTACGCCGACGCGATTATAAATGATCCTGCCCCACTTCCAATCATTACTGCCGTAAGATCGGGCGAGCTTAGATGTGTCATTTGAACCGCATGTACACCATGCCGCACCAAGATACAAGTCCTTACCTTTCCACCCATCTGTACATAGTATAGATTGGCGGACTGTTGCGACAGACCCCTGATTTTGTTTTCCTTGGTAATCCAGGGTTCCTGTATCAATGCAATGTCGAGTTTCTTTTCCTCAAAGCAGCATCATCATCGCTGATGCTGATATACAGTCATGAATATTCAACTGACACACATTCAGTGTTTGTTTGTGCGGGCCCACCTCCATCCCTGATAGATTCCCCCTTACAGGTTCCTCTACCCCCGCATTTTGAACGATACTGCGCTCACTGTGCATTCCTCTGGAATTTAACGACAGCTTGTTCAAGACCGCAGCTGAGTTTCCCCCCTGCTTTCCTGATAGCCTCCGCGTCCTCCTTTGGACACCACACAGTAAGCGTCGTACCGCGCTCTTCCGCAGATCCAAAAGGCTGTGTGTAAGTGACCCTCCATTTGGAAGTGTCTTTTACACAGGCATTCTGTTTCTGCAGCCGCCTGAGAATAATATCCTTACTCTCGGTACAACCGTGAGCAAGTATAATCAGTCTCGCCTCATTGCGCATGGCTCGCAGACTATCCACACGCAGTCTGGCACCTTCCCATAAATTGGTCAGGTTTTCCTGCATGCCGATAATCCAGCTCTTGGTCGATTGATTCCTACACGTCAGTGAAATAAATCCATCAACCAGTTGAGTCTTGCCTATAAAGCCTATGTCTCCGGCATCATCACTGAGGTCATCTAGAGCACACAAAAGAGATGCTTTGAAAGCATTCAGGTGTGTGACATCTAGGGGACCCTCACGAGACGCGTCGGTAACACCCAGGATGAGATCACCTCCGGCAACCTGTGCGAAGGATTTCTTACCCTGGTTAGGCTTCTGCTTCCTGTCTGCCTGGATAACCTCTTTTACAAGAGGTCCTCCCGAGACAACAGGCTCCTCACATCGAGCTCCCTCCTTCAATGGTTGGACCGGCTCGGATGTTCCTGGGTTGACACCCTTAAACCTCTTCACTATGGCCTTTCCATTTCCGGAGTAGTCTCCTCATGTGTCGACCCACCAGGTTGATTTGACATCTTCCCGGCGGCCTGCCTTTCCTTCCTCCGCCTCCTCTTCAGTCTCTGCTTTTCTCGCTTTTCAGCTTCTAGCGTCGACTTAGAGTCAGCGTTCGGATTTTTTTCAGGAGACACTGCTAGAACTAACCTCTCCACACCTCGCGGCGTTTCATTGTCCGTCCGAACAGCGTCAACCTCAACCGAAGTAGCTTTAGGAACTAACCTCTCCACGCCTTTCGGCGCTTCATTGTCCGTTCCTTCAGCACCTTCGCACACCAAGGCTCTGCATTCAGAGATTAACCTCTCCGACCCTTGCGAGTCGTTGATGTCCATCCCCTCAAACATCGCCAAGTCAAATTCATGAATGTCTTTTTGATTTTCCATTCTTGATATTTTTTTTCAAACTTCAGGTTTGGGTTTCCCGTTCTCGGACCACAGCCGAGGCAACAGCCAGCGTTACGCCTCCCGCTACTCCCCTCCCCCATAGGAGTGTCGAAACAATCCGTCCGTCCTTCCCTCTCTTCGGGTCGCGAAGAAGACGACTTCGCTTCCACCCAAAAGTTCCGTAGGCTTTCATGTAACTCCACCCCTGCGATCCTTGATGCCAGGCATGCAAGGCTTCTCCCCTAGTCTAACGGATCGCTACTCTGTAGACCGCGGTTCACAGGTTGCAAGAAAAGGAGCAAAGTGAAGTGTTGGATCCTAAACCCCGCAGGTGTACTCTCTCCTCAGTCACCAGCTCCAACCTCACACCCAGTCGCCGTGTCACCTATGCGGAGAGTTTCATAGGCGCCCACTGCCGAGGTACTCGTCCCGGGATGGGAACAGAGTTTTGCACAATTCGTACGGATCGTGCGACAGCACCCGCCCCATGGCTCAGCATGCGTCCCAAAATCATTCGCAGTTTCCAGCGGTCACCAAGCGTGGAGGTGCCATGTTGACTTGTGAGAGGGTATCATGTAGTCTACTGGTATTTCGTAGACTATATGATACCCTCACACCACGACCACCAACGGAGTTACAGTTAATAAATTCAGTTAATATGTGTAGCCATGATACATAGTAAATCTATTTTTGGATTCGTCTAATTAAAAGTGAATGAAAGGCTATTTAGGCTAATCCAAAAAATAGATTTACAAGCAGCATTTCATTAACATTGTGCATAATTCTTATTTATTACCTATAAAATATACGTGCAAAATTATTCACTATGTATAAATCCAAAATCTAAAAAAACCCTCGTATTGCGGGGGCAGCCCTCTGTACGCCGTTGTAGACCTACACGAATATGTGCAGTAATTTAGTATTTTTGGAGTGATTTTTTCCAATAAGCGGACAAAACGTTTAATCCCGATGATGTCAGATTATAAGACCGGAGCCACTCGATGAAGTTTCCATAGCGCATAACGCATAGAATAGGGAAATATTTAAAGAAAAACCAATTACACCAAATTATTTTTTTTTTAAACGAAACTTTATCCAATTACGAAAATCAAACAACAAAATAAGCTCAAGCTTAAGTTTTCCTATATAAATCGATTTTTTCGCAAATCTCTCTCAAAAGCACCAATGCCGATTCTCGAATTCCACTGAAATTTTCGCCATTATCACAACGTTGTGTGATGAGTGGATCCAGCGGTAAACTTCCCAGAAATTCGACATCCATTTCCTTGCACATAGCTCTAGCGCCACCCGTTCGAGCCGGAAAGATTTCTGTTGTTTTCTTACATTTACCGCATTCGAAGATGGCCATGTTTTCGACTACTCCCAATATTGGAATGTTCATTTTACGACAAAACGACATTTCTTTGCGCACATCCAACAATGCAACTTCTTGCGGTGTCGTCACAACGATGGCTGCAACTTTACCGCTAGTCGGTTTCAAGTATGAAGTGGCCGATAAATGTTCATCCGATGTACCGGGTGGTGTGTCCAATAGAAGGACATCTAAATTGCCCCAATCCACTTCACTTAGAAATTGACGAATCATGCCGTTCTTTTTCGGGCCACGCCAAATGACAGCATCGTCCGGACTGGAGAGTAGGAAACCGATAGACATGAGACTAAGATTGTCCTCGATGTAGACGGGTGACCAACCGGAACCTGGAAGATAAAATTATGTATGAAATTGAATTGTGTTTATATGATGGCATAATGAGCCAGTCGATAAAATCCAGTGGTACAATCTCACAAACGAAAGCTTTGAACCTGTAGTAACTCCATTCACTGATAAAATGACGGAGTGGTTTCAAAACAACACCAACTGCACCGAGCACAGTCCAACACAAATGTGGAATAAGTTCGCTGAAATGTCAGTGGGTGAGGCGGAAAGGGTGTTTCAAGAAGTTTCGAAAGGTCCACTCCACACGGAGAAAGAGACATGGTGGTGAAACGCCAAAACTAAAGAAGCAGTGCACACCAAATCGAACGCATTCAAGGCATAAACGACATGTGAGTCAAGCAGTGAAGCTGAACGGGTTCAACTTCGCGAAAATTACATAAAATGCCGGAAGAAAGTAAAGCACTTGGTAGCTCAAGCAAAGGCGAAGGCAACTGAGAAATTCAACCAAGAATTAGAAACTCAGACTGCGACCGAAATACCGTCATTGCGCGAGAGGCCTAAGCACGACACCAGGATATTTAGAGTTGCAGCCCAAAGAAGAAGGAACGCTCGAGAAATACAGGCGCCAAAGTACGTGGTGCACTCGCAAGAAATGCTGCTGATTGACGATACGGCAATCTGTAGCAGGATGCGAGAGTAGTTTGACGAACTTCTAAATGAAGAATTTCCGCGAGCAGCTTTTCAAGATGTTGAGCCGAATACCACAAATATCGAAGATTGCTCAAAAGAAGAGGTGATGGTGCGTGCTTAGTTGGCTCACAGTTCTCTTCAACAAAATCAAAGGTGGGCAACCGATGCCTGACGCTTTCAGGGAAAGTTTTCTTCTTCCTTTCTATAAGAACAAGGGAGACTCACGCAAACTCAACTATAGGGCTATAAAATCATCTCATACACTGAAGATCTACGAGCGAGTTGTCTGCAATCGATTGAGAAAGATTGTGCGGTTGAATGACAATCAATGTGGCTTTGTCGAAAGTCGATCTACAGTCGATGCGATTCAGTGCATTCGTTGCCATGGAAAAATATAGAGCAGCAGAGGACTTGCACCTTGTATTCATCGATTTGGAAAAGGCGTTCGATAGAGTACCTCGTGATTTGATATGGTTGGCCTTGACAGCACTTCTGAGGCATGGATGGATGGATACGGCGCTATGATGGGTTGGGCTGGTTGCGCCCAATACTGCAGCCTATTGGCTTATTGTATTTCCCATCTAAGCGAGAAAGTTTCAGATTATGACCTCTGTCCTACGTAAAAGGCTAAGAAGAAAGTTAACCAGGTTTACTTTGGGTGCGCCCATTCTAGTAGCTTGAGCCCCAAAGAAATTTTGTCTCCAGCTCATAAGAGCAGGACATTCGAAAATAACGTGCGAGGCTGATTCCTCATCTTCGTTGCAGACGCGGCATAGTGGGTCTTGTGTGTAGATCCCTATTGTATGCAGATGTTTCCGTAGGGTACAATGACCGGTTATAAGGCCTGTCACTGCCCTGAGGTTCGTTTTGCTAAGACTGAGGGCTTCGGTGCAGCTGGTATGCCAGTTAGATTCCAGCATACGCTTGCTGTGCCTGAGCCCTTCAGAGAGTCTCCATCGATCTTGGAATTTATCCTCGGTCCATCGTCTAGCAACGGTCTTGGCAGTAGATTTACTGATTCCGATTGCAGGTTCAGGACCAGTTAAGGTAGTTCGGAACCCTCTCTTGCGAGGGCATCCGCTTTCTCATTTCCTTCGATCCCCTCATGTCCTTTCACCCATTTCACAGTTACTTTGTTTCGGGTAGCTAGGTTTTTGAGATTTTGTTGGCATTCCCAAACCAATTTAGAGGTTGTTTTGGGACTTGCTATGGCTTTTATAGCAGCTTGACTGTCGGAGAGAATATATATGGTCTTATTGGTATATCCATTTCGAGTACTCTCTCCTACTGCAAGGTTTATGGCTATAAGTTCTGCCTGGAAGACAGTTGTATATTGACCTAGGGGTTTGGAGATACTATAGATGTGGGTTTTAGTATAAACTCCTGCCCCTGTTCCTTCGTCTGTCTTCGACCCATCCGTGTACCACACGATGGAATTTGATAGATGGTTGTCGTTCCATTTACTCCAGTCTTCCCTAACCGTTGATGTTGGAGTCGAAGGTGTACATGGCCGGGGTATAGTCGCTGCCCATATCTAGGATTGGGTTTGCAATGATCTTTAATCGTACAGTGTCCTACCCTTTGTGGTGTCCACATGTTCGATGATTGGAGTCTGTACGCTGCGACTCTTGTCTCTTCTGTGATTGTGGGGTCCAGTGGTGGCAGGTCTAGTAGTTTCTCTAGAGTTAAATTTGGTGCACTGCGCATGGCGCCGGTTATGCTTGCGCAGGCCAGTCTCTGTACTGATCCCAAATTCGCTGCTGCTGTTTTTTGTTTGATTTTAGTCCACCAGACTATCGAGCCATAGGTTAGACAGGGTTTGAGGCATACGTCAGGATGATACGAGACATGCATGATGGAGCTAGGTTAGAAGCACAGCCGATGAATCTGAAGAATTTCTGGTGAATGTCGGAGTACACCAGTGTATTGAGTCCGTTGCTCTTCAACTTCATCATGTGCTACTCGGCGACTGAAATGAAAATGTTATGCATGTCAGTTGATGTAACGAAAAGGGACCACATCAAAAGCAGCTATATTCGAGGCAGCTTGTTCATAGATCAACCAATCACCGAAAAGCTGGGGAGATTTCAGTATCTGCGGCGCCAAATGTTGATGATGCCATTTCATTAATATTGGCCTAAAACGACAAAGAACGAGGCAAGAAAGATGGCATAAGGAGTGTGATAGTGATTTTTTGAATGCAGGATTTGGACAGGTAGTTAGGTCCAGTCGTTTATTTAATGATCTTATAAAGTCGCTACATTTTCTGCCTCCTGATCTTGTGCATCTGTGCTAATGCTAAATAATTTCTTACGCTTTAAAGTTCATCGGGGAGTCGTGTTGCTGATCACGGGTGAAACGCTGCCCGAAATGAATCAAAAATAAAAATTTAACTTGCAAATCTGAATCTGTTTAAATCAATCTCACAAAAACAACTGTGTTGTAAAAGGTGTCCGCCAAAGAAAAAGTCATCAGCCGCAAAAAGGATTGATATAAATACATTCCCGCCAAAATACTCGCATCTTGTCTCAATGATGGTGGTGGAGCAAATTTTTTTCAACGCTTATTGGCGGGGAGCTGAACGAGGGTACTATTTGCTGCTATGTTCTTTTCTTGATAATTTTGAAGCATCCAGTCTTATAGAAAATAAAAATGCGTTTTAGAACCTTATTTAGCTTTCCTTCGTATGGAACTCGTTTTTTTTCTATACGATAAAAGTTCTTTCATAAATTTCTTAACATTGATTTTATTTTGTTATTAACCTTATTCAAGCTTCCCGCCAAATAGCGTTGAAAAAAATTTGCTCCACCACCATCATTGAGACAAGATGCGAGTATTTTGGCGGGAATGTATTTATATCAATCCTTTTTGCGGCTGATGACTTTTTCTTTGGCGGACACCTTTTACAACACAGTTGTTTTTGTGAGATATCATATCTTTTTGCAGTATTCGATTTACAAAATTCGTAAATATATTATGAAGACGATATTCATTGCCCTATTGTCACGAATTTGTTTGAGAACAATAATTATAAGAATGATAAACCCCTTGCTAACCTTCGTCTCCTTGGCCTCCTTAGTAACCTTGCTCGCCTTGGTAATCTTAGTAACCATAGTACACTTGACTACTTTGGTGATCTTGCAAACCCTTAGTTACCAAGGTACCCCGATGGCCTTGGTAGCCGTAGTAACCTCGCTAACCTTGGTATCTTTATACATAACATTAAACTTAATGATAACCCTAACTTTGACCATAACCCTGGCCTATACCTAAACCTCAAACTCAGACTCAACCTTAACCCAAACCCTAACCTTACATTTAACCCTAATATTAACGTTAACTGCGATGTAACAATAACTTTAACCCTATCCGTTACCCTAAACTTGATTTTGACTTTAACACCTTAGCCCTAAATTGAGTCTAAACCTTTACTTCATCTCTATCACATTCATCCTAATCTTAAATCTTAATTTTTAATGTAACCATTAAGCCTCACTGGGTACTCAATATGTGATTCAAATAACATCCATATTTCCTAAGTTCCACATTGCGCCTAAGACACATAGAGAAAGACAAGACAAGGTCCCGAAAACCTGTTGAGTCCTGACGAGCATTGCTTTTACAACAATAAAGTGGTTTCATGACCAAGAATCAGGGATAGCTTTGAAATTCACTATACTAACAGTACCTTTTTGCCTGCCACAACAGGATCAAACCGGGTGGAATTACAAGAATAAATCTACATGCCAAATTTTGTTCAAATTAACTCATCAGAATTCCTTGAAAAATCGATTTTCCATATGCCATCATCACGTAACTCTGGTTTGAACACAACAGAATACACCGTCTAGACAAAACCGATTTGGTGTCCCAGCGCCATATTTAATAGTCCTGACACACCAGACGATAAACTCGTTTCATAAACCGCTAAAAGCTCAGAGCTTCATAAACTCGAATAGCATGACACACTATTAGAATGCTGGTTATGAATGTCATAATAAACTGATTGAGCTTTCGATATTGTGACAAATAAAAATATTGCGATAAATTTAATTGTCAGTTTCTGGACATCATCCGTATTTAGCAGTTTTTCTTTAATATATAGTCAATAGCAATATATTACAGGTAACGGAAGTGACCCTAACTAACTATAAAAGTGCCAGAAAGTCGACAAACAATTAAAGATGAGTGTTAATGGACTTATTGTGATAAAACAGAGCTTATGAACAGATCAATCCATCTTTCAGAATAAAGGTTTTCCACAGGAAAGGAATCAAAATTTTACGTACTTTATTGTTTGCATCCATATTGTATGTATGTATAATAATGAAAAGATGCGAAAATTCCAAATAAAAACTAAACATAATATGTGCAGTGTCAATTTTTCTTTTCTTTTGTGTGAATATTTTTAAAAATGTTCGCAATTAAAGTATTTTTTCTTGGTTTTACTTTCTTTAATTCGGTAAAATCTTCAGAATAATCTAACTAAGGACGACAATCAACTTCATAGAATCGGACTTTAATGTGAGTCAGTTATCATACTTTTTTTTTTTTTTTTTTTCCTCCTTTGACCAGGGTTGTGCTTTGTTCCTGATGTCACCGCCGCTATGCGAAAGTCCACAGGTGAGGCTACAAACCAAGGCCGGTTGGCTAATTCTCTTATGTGAGAATTGTACTGCCAGGGTATAATTGAGTCGATGCTAAATGTAATTTGTTGACAATAATATTATTTGTTGAACAATGTTTGATTAGTTGTAACAATATTTTACATGGATTGAATTTAAAGTATTTAAGCACGACATTATTTTTAAATTTTTCTGATAACATTTATAAATTTTTTGTTCTGACATTAAACTAAATAGGGTTAAACAATAATGATGAGATGGTTTTCAGTTATAACGTTTAATTATGTAAACAATAAATAGTGGCACTAAGGCACTGATAGGAATGGAATTCAGTCTTATGGTTTTTCTTTTTTTTTTTTTGTTCTTTTACTATGTACATTTTGTTTTGGTTCTAAATGCATCTTATGATTAATGGTTAATTATTATACATTAAATAATAATTAGAAAAGAAATTCAGTCTCTTTTTTTTAATTCTAATGTAAAATAATAAAATAAAATAAAAAAAAGTGATTCCAATCCAGGATGCGAATTTATTTTTACTCAGTTACTATTATATGTTATGTCAACAGATTATAAAATTCTTGTTATGAATAAAGAGGTTGAAGATAAGAATTACATGAGATCTTACCTGTGTTTTAGGTGAAGTAGCCATTAGTGTGCATACGTATGTAGTGTAGGATCAATTTCGCACTGCGAAACCAGGTCAGGCAGAGTGTATTGGACTCAGTGTGTTCCAATACATCCAACCGGACCAGGAGCCTTCGTGCTATGGATACTACTGGGAGCGACCAGTGTTATGTTTTAAAGACATACATTTTTTCTTTTGTAACAAAGGTCTCGTGACCAAATTATGTTTAAAATTTTGTATTTTATTGATTTGAATTTGAAGGATATATGCATATATATATATTTTTTTTTAAATCATTAAATATTTTAACTTTACTCTGGATCAATGTTGTCACTAGTATTATAGATTTTCCTGCTAATTGCTTCAATATCTTGAGCCATCTTCGAGTTTGGATCCAAGTTGAGATCCAACCCTTTGATGTAGCTCAAGAGTGATTTACCCAAGGATTCATATTTCTTGATTTTTTCTTCTTCTTCATGGTATGATTTCTCAAAATCATCAAACTGATTGTTTACTGAAGTGTTATCAGGAAAGGCTAGTCGCCTATCCTTAGTAAAATGGTTTGTATTATTGGAGACATTGTCTTCCCGCTGTGGACTACTTGTGGTATGCTTGCTGCTGCTGATAGCTTTAGCATAAGTCATTGATTTTGTCATGAATCTATTTAGAGTTTCTTGTCTGTTTTTCATTATCGATCTGTTGGCTTTGCCAGCTTTGTTCATTTGGGGAAATTCATTATTGAAATCCTCTTGGTTGAGTATTTCGTAGTAATTTTGTTTCTTGACTTCATATCGAGATTTGCCCATGATGGTCATTGTTGCCAGTGTATTAACTTCTTCCTTCTTTTTTGGACAATTTTTCGAAAAAATGTTGTGGCTCACATCACCACAAAGAATGCATTTTGGTTTGGCACAGGATGTACATTCCTCCCCATCAATACCGCATTTGAGGCATCTTGATTTCGTGCTTTTACACCATTTCATGAGATGGCCAATTCTACCACATTTGTTACAGATTTTCACCCTAGGGATGAAAAAGTCCACTTCACAGATCGCGTACCCGATTTTAATTTCTTCAGGAACTGATTTTTCTTCAAACTCTACTTTGATGGTTTGAGTAGGAATTTGCACGTTTCCCTCACCCCTTCTCGAGAAACGGTACATACTAATTACCCTGTATTCGGGATCTATTTCCTTCATTAGTTCATCTGTGCTATATGACGTATCAATCCCACGAATAACGCCAAAGGAAGAGACGCAGCTTTGCGGCACAAAACATTTATATCCCAAATCCCGGAAATCTTTGTTATTGATAATGTTGTTGGCATCTTGAAAATTGTCGGTTGTAACTTTTACAGTCTTAAATGCAATTTTCCTAACCTCTTCAATGCCTTTTAAATTCTTTTGTTTTAATAATCTGTTAATAGCCATGTGTTGTATCGGTTTATCTTCTAGTTTCTGAATCATAACAACGAATGGTCCAGAACTTCTTGAGTTATACAAATACATTTTTTTGTTGTTAGAATCCATTATGAAATTGGTAGCAAAGTTATTGCTATTTTCTACTGAAGATGGCTGAGTGTCTATGTCATTTGTTTCCCTTGTAGTAGAATTTTCCCTAACTAATGAGTTTTCTCTTGCTCTTTTATTACCAGTTCTTCTGGTCTTGCCCCTATCCGGTGGTTCTTTCGATTCACTCATGGTCAATTGTCTAACACTTAACCTAAAAACCGCACCTTCTTCTCGGCAACAACGTTATTGGTAAGTTTTTCAAAATAATCCTCTATCCTGGTCGCTCGACCAACCCTCCAAAACCACAATATTAGAAAATATTCAGTACCTCAATGATTACACAAAAAATTCCAGATCAAATTCACCCAACGATTCAAGATGGCCACTTCACTGAAAACACAGTCACTACAAAGTCACTACGCAACGCACTACGATCCGTACTCAACGACGTCCTGAACTGGAATGTCAGTTATCATACGAGTACGTAGATCTATATGTGCACATATCTAAGTATGGATGTGTGTATAACATTTGTCAAATTTTAACGAAATAAACATATGGTACTTTGACATAATTATGTGTGAACATCAAACATTTTGGAAACATGACCCGCCAACTTCGATAAAATTAAACCAAAAAGAGCTTTATCCCAGCTAGACAATTGTCTCCGATACCCAACGAAATCGATAAGTCCTCGATTATATATCGATAGCTGCCATCGATATGTCTCCAATAACCTTCTGAATCGATCCAATTTCGATTATTTATCGATGATTTTCATCTAAATGTCTCTGAATTAATTTGAAATTGTCAAAAAATAAAACAACTATAATAAAAATTTAATTTATAATAAATTTAATTTATAATAAAAATTTAGAAATGAAAGCTTCATCCGATTGCGGTTTACAACGAGGTTACAGGAGCTTTCATAAACTCCAAACGGCATATAACCTCGTTATAAACCGCTTATAAACTCGTTTTTGGCTCATAAACTACATTCATTCGTAAACTCGTTTAGATGTGTCAGGACTATAAGCTTCCACCAAACCAGCGCAGAACGGTAGCGGTACGTGTCAGAATGTATGAAGTAGTTTCCACCGCGGTACACCACGGAGTACTTGTCAATTCTTGTGGTGTGTGTTGTGTGTACCGCGTATCGCTACCGCGCTGATTTGGTGGAAGCTTCAGGATCATCGGGATGAATGAAACAGTGCGTATGCTCATCCAATATTAAACTAATATGTACGTACTCGTATATATGAGACGAACCAAAACAGGAACTTTGACCCGCCCCCTCTCTTGCAGACGATCTAAAACTGAAAATTTTAGATACAAAAGATTGTTCGGTCCTACCAATTATACTATACTATACGATTCTTTTCTAGGCTTTTTTCGGGCCTATCCCCGACTTTTGCAAAATGCTTCCTTTAAAACATATAAAAAGATTTAAGCGATAAACTCTATGTATTTTTTCACATTTTCCGTGGTATCTTTTTTTCTCCTTCACGACAGATTCTATCAATGGGAAAAGACCAAATCCCGAGATGCCCTCTGCAAGGCTGTAGCCCTGTCAATGAACGACAAGAACAACGAGAACAACGAAAACAAGATTTTTGAAAAAATGCGATTTTCAAACTCTTATATCTCCGGTGTTTCTTATCGTATCATCTTGAAATTTTCTACACTTCGTAAGACGGCGCGAGCGACAACGGTTACCGAATTTGAAGACTCAGGACCAACCAGGGTCCGAGCTACAGAGGTCCGAAAACCCGTACTTGTTCCGTCGTGTAAACATAGTCTTAGTCGCTTCTCACTTTTTATTTGTTCAAATTTCTTCGTTTTTCTTTGGCGTGCGTGACGCTCCCGCGTCCCTAGATTAAACAATTTATGAAACTGGGTTAATCGGAGAGTTCTGAGGGAACAATATTGCAATAGGTGCTCCCAAGTGAACCCACACTTCTATCTGCCACGTGATTTTTCAAAATGGAAAGATTTACCAGATGATGCATTTTAATCCATTGAAGATGTAATGCGTATGGTATGATCAATGGAAGTTCCACTTGATGGACCCAAGGCCAGAGGCAGACCGAAGAACACCTGGATGTGTCAAATAAAAAAGCAACAACAACGCATTGGTCTCGGCGATGACACGATCCAAGATAGAGCTGCCTGTAGAAATATGCTGAGAAATTATCGCCAAAACGGGCGATGTGCCTACACCGCAGGTCGAGCAACGCGGAACCATGGAGCGGTATAAAGAACGAGGCAAGGAAGAAGAAGAAGATGTAATGCGTAATGCTAATCTTTTTCATACCTGACTGATGAACCAATTCATCCTGAACACCAAGCATACGGGGCTGCGATGGTCCGCAAATGTCCACATCGAGAATTCCAAAATTCTGTTCGCTATATTTCTCGGCTAAAGTTCGTCCTAGCAGAGCTGTGAAAGTACTTTTGCCTACTCCACCTTTACCGGACAGAATCATAATTTTCGTATCGACATCCTTCAGTCGTTCAGCAACCAGCTGAGCGGAATTGTCCTCCTGTGTCGCGCCCGATGAACAAACCGATTGGTTCGGGCACCCGGCACAGGCATTTGAACGTCCGGCGCTGGTACTCTCGACGCCAGGACAGCCGTGAGCAGCGTTTTCAGGAACGGTCGACATAATCAGCGGGGGTTCCTAAAAAAAAACTTAAAAGATTTCCAACCAAACAAAGCCGCAACATCCGATATGAAGTGCACAGTACAGTGATTGTAGTACTAGATTACATGTCAAAATGCTTCAAAAACATGTGTAGATTGTGATTTGCTCATTACTTTGGCATCCAATTACGACGAAAATATTTCGCTAAAAAAAAAAACGAAAAAGAGACAACAAAAGCTTAGCCTTAGGTTTTCTGGGTTTTTTTCTGCGGCAATAGAAGACAAATCTCAATATCGCAAGGGAATTTCGATAGGGCAGGAGAGGAGTAGGCTGTTTCTTTAAGGTTGATCCACACTTTTCAATAATGTCAAGTCATTTTCCATACAAGTTAACAGATTGTCAGTCAATTAACTGGCCATCTGTATGCTACATTTCTCCTGGAACAGAAAATATTAATTCTTTTTCCATTGAGAAGGAGACGACGTCGAATTGAGGCTGTGTGAAGTTAGCCAGTCATGTTTTTGAAATTAGGTCCTTTTGCTCGGTGAACCGTTTGTTCTACAGCGGCTACGTTTGTTCTTGATTGTTAACCAATTAATATCGTTTGTGCTTCTCTAATTATTTAATTATAGCAACTTTAAAATTGTGAGTGTGAACTTAGCCAGTCATTTTTAAATATGGGGCGGAAAGATATAGGTTTGGTATCAATCGAAAGCCAGACGTTTGTTCATTTTGTAGGGCGTTTGTTCATCCTGGAAACGGAAGGATACAGGAATTATTAAGGAAAAAGAGATGAGTTGTGACGTCATCTTCACTCAACCAACGCCATCTACTCAGCTCAGCTGTACGGGCAACCCGTGTCTCGCGAACAATTTATGCAAGATCCACACCATCATCGTACAGCTGAGCTGAGTAGATGGCGTTGGTTGAGTGAAGATGACGTCACAACTACTCTCTTTTTCCTTAATAATTCCTGTATCCTTCCGTTTCCAGGATGAACAAACGCCCTACAAAATGAACAAACGTCTGGCTTTCGATTGATACCAAACCTATACCTTTCCGACCCATATTTAAAAATGACTGGCTAAGTTCACACTCACAAATTTAAAGTTGCTATAATTAAATAATTAGAGAAGCACAAACGATATTAATTGGTTAACAATCAAGAACAAACGTAGCCGCTGTAGAACAAACGGTTCACCGAGCAAAAGGACCTAATTTCAAAAACATGACTGGCTAACTTCACATAGCCTCGAATTGATTGTTCTTTAAAAATGTTTTCAGGAATTAATGTTGCTTTCCAATCACCATATATGGCTTGGGCGTCGCTTACAGAATCCAACTCCTCCCTATTGCAGTACTAGACGACCAAGGGAAGAACGAATGTCAAAATGACATTTGTATGCGCACAGCCTAGAACGGCGAAAAGTAGTAATAGAACGTAGCGAATTGTACCACCCGACCCGAGCGCAGTAGAAATATGGTGGTTAATCTCTGTTGTTTTGTGTAGTTTTCCTCGATTTTTCCGCTTTTTAAATTCATTGCGTTCTTTTTCGTGCGTTTATGTAGCGCCGTTCAATTACGGGATGTCGAAATTCGTGTGTGAAGCGGATGAATTGTTTATGAAATGAGTTGACGTTTTACTTTGTACTAAAATGGCGGATATTTTAACATAATTAAGAAAAAAAGTGTGAGTGGAGAGAAAATTTTACGTGTATATTATTTAGTGCGCCAACTATAATGGAGGTGGACGAAATACTGGATGAAGATTTCGACGAAGGATCGGATGATGCCGCCGACGAATTTCAATATCTCAATGATCCCTCATCGACGCAGCCCTCATCTGGTAAGGAAGCAAGCAAAGCCCAAGCAAGCGAGCATAGCACGACACGCACGGCAAAGAAGTGGTTACTTCTCTATGCTCATCTTGTATGTCGCTAGAAAAGCACACACGAGAATTCTGTGGACACATGTCAATGTTTTTAGCGTTTTGTTGGGTTCTAGGTTGGATTTGAAAGTGAAGTGGTTTCGCTTAAATGCATGCATTTGGACAGGCGGAACAAAGTGTTTATGTTGCAGAGGCTGCTGTATGATGGTAGCCATTCTGGGAGTTATGTTCATGACTACCGCGAGAGCGGTGCATGCCTAATCGAGTGCTGTGCAAATACGCGTCATGGTAGTCGTTGTTCCTCGTGTGGAGCATATTAAGGGGGATAGGCGGATTGCTAAGTGGTCTAAACTTTGTTCGTATGATCTGTTTGGTCCTTCCAGGTTTCGAGTCGGTATTTACAAAAACTACACGCCTCACGACGTTTGTGATTATTCTCAATGACAGCTTCGCGTCAAGTATCTTGCTATATGGTGTTATGAATACTCGTCCAATGCATGCAACTAAGTTATGGATTTTTGTTCTGACCGTGATTCAATAACTAAGTGCTCTTGATTCAGGGCGGAAAGGCTTATTTCAGGAGCCTTACCCTTGTTAAACTTGAACCAGTATTACCCTATTTGGGCGTTTATGTTTTTTTGGTTTTAAAATTTTTTGACGAATTCCTTATTAAATTTTTTTGTGCATTATTAATACTCATATTTTTACTGTCGTTGGCAAATGCCACACTATGAATCCATCGAGTTGCCATCATTACGGAAACTATCACGACCGCGAGGAACGTCCGTATAAAAAGTCCATACTACTGTTAGAGCTAATTTGAACATTGACATAAATAGCACCAACATATTCAAGTCGAATTGATGAGCTCAGTTGATCACAACGAATAGAGTTTTTTTTCTGGTAAAATTGAAACCTTTTTTTTTCTAGAACACTCAAAAGCTCACATGTTATATTAAGGAAGGTGCGCCGTATTAAAGTGGAAAGGAGATGCGAGCAGGAGAGGAGGATAAAAAATGCAGCATTGTTGCATTTTGGATATGTTATTGGCATATGGAAGAGTAGTTGATACCCAAATTGGCAACCCCAAAAGACCTGTGGTGACTGAGAGCTTCCCTGAAAAATTTCACATTAAACCGACCAATTAATAGTTTTTTAGTCATATATATTTCAGAAAGTGGGGAGGCAGCGTTCATGAAATGCCATCGTCAAAACTTGGCGCCACATATACTGAAATCTTGCAACCCCGAGTTGTTAACTCTTTAGCTGTCACAGGCATTAAAAAAAAATTAACAAAATTTCATCTAATACTAAAATAAAATATTAGTCAAAGCCAACAAACTTTCCTATAAAAGATAATCAACCATAATAAAATCGAACAAGCAGTTCAGTTCCTACAAAGCTTCACGGTGAAACTTTGGGGAATTCCCCCTAAATTATTTTTTTTCAATTTTTCGCATAGATTTTTTTATTGAAATGCTGAATCTCGAGACCTGTAGGCTGGAATCGGTACAGTTTTGAACTCTTTAGATTGGAGGCCTATTTCCGACCGAATAATAACTGCCAGATTCAAGTCCAGAGTAAGAAATATCACTATAATTCAGTGCTACGCCCTAAGATCAAGAAAATATATATTTTCTTGATATTAGGCTACGCCCCGACTGAGGCAGCCAACCAGCATGATAAGGACACCTTTTACCACCTTCTTCTTCTTCTTTTAGCGGTACAGAAAGGTGTGAACCGTTCACACCTTTTACCACCTGCTTGGCGACACCTTTGATAAGACTCCCAGAGGTGACTTAAAAATTATTATGGGGGATCTCAATGCTAAAAGTGGGTCTGACAATTTTGGATTGGAACACCTAATGGGCAATCACGGTCTGGGTGTCTGAAACGACAATGGCGAGTTGTTCGTGGAGTTCTGTCACTCGTCAGCTTGTTGTTGTTGTTGTAGCGATTCAAGAGATTTTTTTTTCTCTTGAATCGAGGGGGGTCTCGGCAGCTCTTGGCCGTTTTAACAACGGGTAGCTCCGGGACGATTTACATCGAAGAACCGGCTGCCGTAGGAGCATTTTATGGACAACAAACATCCATGGGTCACAGTGGGATTCGAACCCAAGCACCGGCAACTCAGAGATAGAGTGACATCTCTGCCACTGAGCCACCGAATGCCCCGTCAGCTTGTCATTGGCGACAGCCTGGAGGAATTGTCTCATGGAAAACTTTTCGCTTGCGGACTGCTGCTATTCGTCGCACACAAAACGAGCGGTTATTGTCACCATTCAATGCGCAAAAGCTTAAAGAACCGTCAACAATACATGCAGTTTCTAGCGCATTGGCCGAGATAGCTAATGCACAAACACCACTAATGCTTCTTGAATTGATGATAGATGGAACATCGTGAAGGACTCTTGTATATCGTAGGGCGAAACATTTGTGGGCAGACTTCAGCGAGGTAGGACACCATTTATGAGCGACGATACATGGTCTCTGATAACTGCTCGGAGAAAAAATTAAAGCAATAAAGTTCGGCTACTGACAGAACAGTCAACCAACAACTGAGGACCGAGTATGGTTCTCTTCAAAAAAGAGTGCAGAGAAGCGTAAGACGTGATAAATGCAACAACATTAACGCATTAGCGCTGGAGGCAGAAGATGCGGCTTACCGTGGTGACAGTGGGACGCTTTACAAGCTCATAAAGCCACTGACTGGCAAATCTTTTACCCATGAGCATCCCGTAAAAGATAAAGACAGGTGTCTGCTAGTCACAGACCAACAACAACTGCGCCGTTGGAGGGAACATTTCATGAAGGTCCTGAACATCCACGTTAACCCTTCAAGCAGTCTTCCGCAAATGGCCACAATTAATATCGGTATACCATCCATGCTGGAAATAACCAAGGCCCTTCAATCATTGGAAGCTGGTAAAGCCCCGGGGGCAGACGGTATCTCCATGGAACTTTTGAAAGCGGATATCAAAGCTACAGTGGATATTCTCCTTCCCCTCATCTAAGAGTGTTAGACAACCGAGGCTCTCCCTCAAGAATGGAAGAACGGCGTCATCATTAAAATCCCTAAGAAAGAAAATCTCAAGGATTTCAATAATGGGCGTGGAATCTGTCTCCTCCCTGCAGTCTCTAAACTGATGGCCAAAATAATCTTGGATTGGATCAAGAAAACTCGAGCAATGAACAAACTGGTTTTCGTGAGGGTTTTTTTTTTCTTGCAGCGATCACATCAACACCTTCCGAATTATAATCCGCTGATTGGAGACCCCCATTTCATCTTATTTTTATTGACTTCGAGAAGACGTTTGACAGCGTTGACCGGGCTTATATCTGGACAGCATTACGTAGGAGAGGCATACCAGAGAAACTTATTTCCATCATAAAGGAGTCCTATAACGGAACGGAGCCCAATGTCATGCCTTGCACATGGGTAAATTCTCTAGTCCTTTTGAGGTGAGACAAGGCTGTATTTTATCACCAATGCTGTTTCTTATTACCATCAACGACGTGATCTGCGATTCTCTGGTCGCCTAGAGAGTAAAAGTAAAGGTAAGGTGGAAATTATTTGATTACCTTCAGCATCTGGACTACTCCGACGATATTTGCCTTCTCTCAAACACACCAGATCATCTGACTCAAATGACGGAGGCTTTGTATCGTGAAAGTCAAAGTGCTGCTCTAAAAATTAAGACTAAAACCTGAGCTTGACATCAGAAGGGCAAAGCACAATTTCTATTTTCGGACAACTAATAGAAAAAGTCGAGAACTTTACTTACCTTGGAAGGAAGTGTAGTGTTAACGGATGGTGGGGCTGATGCCGATGTAGAGTCGTGCATAAACAAAGCCCGAGTAGTATTTTTCAGTTTGACTTCTCTCTGGAAAAAAACCACAACTACATCTCCAGAAACACGAAACTCCGGATCTTCGAAAGCACTGTAAAATCTGTGCTTCTATATGGGTGTTCCACGTAGAAGGTGACCAGCAACATTACAACCAAACTGCAAACTTTCGTGAATCAGTGCCTACGACGCATCCTATGAATTCGCTGGCCTGAGGTAATATCTAAGGACGACCTCCTCAAAATTACTCGCCAAAATAGGATAAGCATCGAGATCAGAAAGTGGATAGGTCACACACTTCGAAAAGAGCCAAAAAACGTTGCAAAACAGACTCTAGATTGGGATCCTCAGGGAACCGATGCAAGCCGTCGCGTCGTGTGGGACGACCCAAAAATACACGCAGAAGGTCTGTTAAGGCAAAGGGAAAATCTATATGCAAATCGTGGGACCAGCTAAAGATGATGGCTCCTAATAGGCAGAGGTGGAAAAGAAGCGTAGTCAATGCCCTATGCCCCACTAGGGAGTAAAAGGAACCAGAGAGAGAGAGATGAAAAATAAACAAAAATTCCATTCAATATATTTAAAATTGTGTGCGTTTTCTCTATACGATAAGACTAACCATTAGATAAGATGTACGAGAAACTAGCTCTATGTGTCGAATAATGAGACATTAACAATGTAGGCGAAATTCCAAAAGAATTTTTTTTTTCAATTGTCTGGTTTGATTTGATCCCTATTCGAGCAAAGCTTTACCTTCAGCTTAATCTACTGTTTGCTTGTAGAACTGCTGATCCTCTCCAAGTACTTTTAGATCTCACTCGATGACTTGCGTTGCTTGCATTAGTTGTTGACCCTATATTTGCCAGAGTTCGAAAAGGAGTTATCGTGTGATTTTATTTTCAGCTAGAGTATGCGCCGCTGCGTAGAAACTGATCCACGAAATTTTTCCAAAGAGGGCACGGGTTGCAAAAGGTTGGGAACTACAGAACTACATCTTTATACACATGTATATAAAATTCGACCTTGCGTGTGTTCGTAATGCGTCTCCTCCTAAACTACTGAATCGAATTGGATGAAATTTTTCTTGCTATATCATGATGGTTATAGGATATAGAAATGTATGATACGTGCCATAAAAACCCAGCCTCCAAAAGTAGGTTCATCTAAAGGGCGAACCAGATAGGTTACGTTACGTCCGTCCCGAATGACGGAATGCTTCCGTGCCAAAAGTTTGTCCAATAGAGTTTGTATGTAACTGTACAGATGGCACGGCACGGGAAGGAAGCAAAATTGTACTAGAGAGTTTCGGCACGTAACGTCACGTAAGCGTTCTGCTTCGCAGTTAAGAAGACTTTTTTGATTTGTGGACCAATTATGTCGAAACCAACAAAATCGGACCACGGAGGCATGTGTCGGCCATAGAAACCAAAACCAAAGCCACGAATTTCTTACTAAAAGTGAATTTAGAATATATTTTCTGTGTTTTGTCATTTAATGACTCCTGTCCGGAATGTTGAAGTTGGCTCTGGAAAGTTAACGGAATTTAACACCATTTGGCCTGAAAGGGATAAATTTGGAGTTTATATTATGTAATGCGATGTTAAATGCCACATGCAGCTGCCATTTATCGTTAAATAAAAAGTGAAAAAGGCGTTTTTATGAATGACAGTTTAAACTGACAGCAAATCTTAATTGAACTGTAACGATATTATACATGTCCGTTTTTTGTAACTTTGGAAGATAGGTTGTGTCTGCGTCGTTACCATTAATTGTACTATAGTCAAACCTCGATAATTCGTAATGCCATGGGAGCCTGTGCTTTTTACGAGTTGTCAAGGTTTTCCACTAATCGGGGCTTACGACTTATCGAGGCAAATAAATAAAATACGAGATATCAATTTTTTTATTTGCAAAAACAACAAATTCAACAACAAAAAGCACATATAACAATAAAATAAAATTCACTTTATTTAACAGCCAAAAATACAAGCATAATATAAAATATTGCACAAATTTTACTTCATTGAACATAATACATAATAAACTTTAAAAAAATCGATTATTTGCTTTTGAATGTGTTTTTTTTTATTTACAAAAATTAAACAAATTTATTGACAAAAAGCACATAATAACAATAAAATAAATTTCACTTCATTTAACAAACAAATACACAAGCATATACGTTTCTAAAATAGAACAAATTTAACTCCATTGAACACATACAAACATAATTGCCATAATTGATATTTTAGAAAAAAAACTTAAAAAAAATCAGTGATTTGTTTTTGAATGCTCTTTTTTTGCCGCACTTTGTCGATCGTATTATCCAACTTTACAAGGTCTGCGAAAACACTATCCTTAACGCTTGATGCCATGAAATACCTACGCAAGTTTCAATGGAAGCTTTCGCGTCCTTGGCAGTAATCAATGGAATCTAAATTGTTTCTTCTTCTTCGGTCGCATTGTCGAGCTCCAAAATTTCGTCGTTACAGCTAAGTCGTCGTCAAAGTGTATGTGCTCAGTGAAAGTAATGAACGATTCTTCGTTCTGCGGGATACGATTGCACTCCGCTATATTGAGAATTTCATCATGTTGTATCATAATATTGGTTGAATTATTTAGGAAGCCCCAAGCGCGAAAACAATTCCTAATCGTCGCAGTGCTGACGTTATTCCAGGCTTTATGGGAAATAGTCATCGCATCGTAAATTGTCAGTTTAAAGACGTTTCCGTCTTCAATGCTGTCAAGCATTCGCAATACCACTTCCTTGCGATAAAATGTTTTAAAATTTTGGATTATCCAATTACTGTATTAATTCTGATTCCCAAATTTCGTGGGTGCGAATTTTAACTAATTGTGACTTATCGTTCCATTCTATACACCAACTGCGGTGCATGTCTGTAGTATTTATGGCATGGCAACTTACCAGGTCTATGGGAACTACTCGGAGCTTTGTCTGTTTGGTGGAGAAGGGCCCCAGCGGGAGAAATATCGATTTATTCAATTTCGGAAATGTCACATTGGAATCTTTGCATTGAGACCTCTAAGCGTCTATAGCTTAGTAGGTAGAGTTGCTGACCTTGTGACAGATGGTAGGAGGTTCGAATCCCGATTGGGATCAAACTTTTTTCCTCAATTTCCTCAATTTTTGGTGTTTTTCCCCAACTATATATATATTCTCGGGGATCTTCATTGTATAGTTCTTTAAATATTTCATGTGTTGCCCCTTTCCTTTGCATCCAATTCCTGACCCAGATCCTTCTTTTTTTCTTCTTTTTTTGATTAACTCTTTCAGCCCGAAGTACGCTAAAAGCGCAAAGCATTTTTGTAACCGCTCTTATCACGATAGAAGCAGCGTTCACTCGTTTACTTCGCGACAACATTATACGAGACATGACATGCTAATGCTACTGAGATGCAACTATGTACATACGTGCTAGCTGTCTACTATGCCGACAGCTCGCACTTGTGTGACCGGGCGATGCGAGTCGAGCTACTTTCATGCGAGTACACAGGTGCAGTAGCTGTCCACTGTCAGGTCAGCAACTCGTACTGTGTAACCAGCCCATTATCCAAGCCTTTTTACTCGCCCGATAAGTGATAGGGAATGTTTTGATGTTTTTGAAACATCTGGGTTTTGTTGATTTTCCAATCATTAGTGGTTTTAATTTTTCTGTGCCATCCATATTTGAACCCAACAAGAGAGTCACGCGATCCTTACTCAGTTTGCCTCCATGACAGCTTTCCCCTTTTAAAGCCATGTTCGTTCTGGGAGACACTTGTAGAAGAGCCCGGTCTCGTCGGCATTGAATACATTTCTGGCCTCATAGTTCTCGATTAGCTTACCTAGTTTGCCTTTCCATTCCGTGCAGACTTTACCATCAACGGCGGCGCTCTCACCACAAATTTTCCGGAAACTAATATTATGCCCTCGCTTAAAGTTATCCAACCAACCGATACTGGCTCTAAAATCCGTGAGTCCCATCTTTGATGCATACACTTTAGCCTTTTCTTTTAACAAATGTCCGCTAATGGGCACATTAGAATGCCGGCACTGGGAAAACCATGTGAGTAGGGACTTTTCTAACTCCGGAAATTCAGGGTCCTTTTGGCGTTTGCACTTACTGGTTGCGGGCGTTTGTAAATATTTATCCTTTTTTTTTTAATTGATGTAAGTGTCGATGGTGCAATTTTAAACCTCCTAGCGACTTCTATTTATTTTCACCACTTTGCACAGCAAGAATAATGTCCTGTTTTTTCTTAATGGATAACGACTTACACGCACGCGTTGTTGACATTTTGAACGTTGAATGAATTTTAGCAAAAATCCTTAGCATTGTGTTAAAAGAACCCTGAGACAAGCTAACGGTAAACCACACAACAAGTGTTGCTTAAGATTTTCATTGCGTATTTATGTGAACTAATGAATGGAGATAAGAGGTTGTGTTGAAACGAAACTCTATTACGAGTTATCAAAGTTTTTTGGATGAACATTACGAGTTATAAAGGTTTTTTCATCAATTTTTCTCGCGAAAAATTACGAGTTATCGAGGGGACCATAATACATATACATATTTCTTACGAGTAGTCGAGGCCTTTTCAAAGGTCCGACGAAAAATTACGAGCAATGGAGGTTTTCGGCTTATCAAGGTTACGAGTTACCGAAGTTCCACTGTACTATTTCCGATTTAATTATATAACACCAACGACTCCTTGCATCGTTATCATAATCTACATTTCCGCATAAGGGGGAGGTGCAGAGGCTAAAAGTATGGAGTCTGTACCCATTGGACATGGGCTAAGGTGTTCTGCGTATCTGTTTTGAATAGATTTATGCTGAAATTGAAATCATATGCCGACTGACAATTATGTCAAGGTTTATATTGTGGCTATATTATGGTTGAATCACATACACTCGTTACAGTTCGCTTTTTTTGTGAGTCTCATCATCACGATTCGAATTTAGATTTTTAAAGTCCCTTTAGGTGGCTTTGTCATAATTAACACTTAAAGGCCTGAATAGACCTCGGGCGGAATGAAAATGAAATTTTTGTCCGCGGCGATTTTCTCAATGAAAATGCATACTTACTGTCGTGGAATATGTGGTAAGTGATGGGGAATTCCATAAACTAAAATCCGAGAATGGTTTCACAATTTGTCTCTGCCATTTTATGTGTTATTTTTCGATTCCCCGGTCATTAGATAATTTCCGCGATGAACTCGTCGTGGACAGTGAATCGGTTTGACGTTTGCAAAAGTCACCACGCCCGACGGAGAATATGCTACAGAGTCGACTCATTTTCATGTTGAAAATGCATTCGGACAAGGGGGAAATTATTTTTTTAGTTATTTTTAAGATGATTTAGGACGTAAAACGCCTTTGAAGCAATTTTCGAAGCTAAAATTTTAAACTCACCACGGTTTTTATGCCGGTTCATTACCGTTTCATTTTCATTCCGCTCGAACTCTATCCGGGGCTTAAGTTGGAACTCTTATTTGGCACATTTATAACTTTGTGCTACATGATCAATAATATCATTGGTAAAAGGTTCTGTAAAAAAACAACGAGTTGTATCAAGTGTGAAAAGTAAAAAAAACGTGATGCTTCAACGATTACAATGGGCTGCGCGTGTACAACGAATCGACGCGATGCACCCAAATTACGTTGATAACCCCAAAGCTCGCTCAGTAGGAGAGGACACTCTCCAGCTATTGTGCTTGAATTGATTTGGGTATAACCTGCGTATTTTACGTTCATACCTCGGACGGTCTTCCAAAGTGCAACGGTTTGTTTTTGCGACGAAAATCAACGCCCCTTTACGTATAGGGTTTACCATAGTGGTGTATTGAACTGCTGGGCTGCCGAAATTGGAGTAAAATTTCGCGTTACCGCGATAATTTGAATGCAACGACTCAGGCGATCAAGATCCGACGCACGTCGGAATACATTGAGCTGAATTTGGAATTTAGCCCTTTATGCCCAAAAGTATTAATTATGTGAAATTTACATTTTTGAGATTGATTTGAGATTGACATTTACAGGCATGCCTTTTTGTGTCATTAATCAGAGCACGTCAATTTTCTGTAACAATCAAACAGATTTTGTTACCGATACTTATGTGGAAAATTTTCAAAAATCTAAGACTAAAAGTTTTCCAGATATTTACAAAAAAACTGTTTTTTCATCCACCTTAACCCGACACGCAAAATAGTATTAACTTTTTATTTTTCATAAAAAAATCACTCTTTTTTCATGTTTGAGTCAAACGGTATTTGTACTATACTATATATTACCCTAGACCTAGACCTTTATAGATTTTTTTAAAAACCATGGAACTTGAAATTGAAATAAAGCATTTAAAAGTGTCTTCAATATTTATGAATGAATTACGAGAGCGGTTCAAATATGATCGAGACAAATGCTTTGACACGTTTATTTATTATTGAAGAAAAAATACAATGTTTTTCTAGGTACTCCCCTCACTAGTTGCACATTTTTTCCACCTCTCCGGCAGCTTTTTGATGCCGCTATCGAAAAATTGAGCCACTCGGACAGCCTCGTCGTCGGTTTTGAAATTTGGACCTCCGAGGGCTTTTTTCAGTGGTCCAAACATGGTAGGCACAGGGTAATAACTCCGGGCAATAGGGGGAGTGTTGCAGTACCTCCCACCCCAATTCTGATATTCTATGGAGCGACGGTATGAGGAATCGCGTTATCCTGGAGAAGTTCAACTGTTTGGGTTTGCGATATTGAAGGTGCTCGTGAATGAGAAACTCTACACTACCAATACTGATGCCGAGTTCCCAAATGAGTTGTTCTAATCGGCGAATGTTGTCTGGTGTAATGCTGGTTCGCAGTCGACAATCATGCGGCTCATTCTTGACGGTATCACGACCATCCTTGACCGCTTTGGCCCATTTAAACACAACAGCCTTACTCAGGCATTCACTACCGAACTGATTTTGCAAACGCAGAAAAATTTTCGTATTTTTAACGCCTTCCCTCACTAAAAAACTAATGACAATACGTTGCGCAACGGCGGTCGGCACTTGATGTTCACTCATGGTCATAGCACGAGCCTAAAACATCCCTTCGCGACAAAAACTATGCCACACTACTGTTCGTAAGGGACCCAGCTATCATATACTCAAGCCACGACCTTCACAACATACAGTGCGTACTCGATAATCCGGACTATTGAAAACCAGGGTCGATCCGGACTACAGAGGAATTCGGACTAGTGGAAGCCTTTAATTTGCTCTAAATTTCGTGGAAATGGACGAATTTAATCAAATTGTTCGAAGAATCTGTTTTCTATTTTCGAAGAATTTCACTCTGTTATTCTAGATTTTGTTTTTTCCAAGAACAAAGAAAACTGTTGTTTTTATTTCGGACGATAATATCAGTGTAATTATGAGAAAAAAGTCAGATTCGGATTAGAGAAGCTCTTGAAATTCGGACTACAGAGTGTACAATGTAATCTTTGAGGTGATCCGGATTACTGGAAATTCGAGGTTTCGAGGCTTCGGATTATCGAGTACGCACTGTACATGCGCGCTATCTACAGCGTTTGTCTCCATCATTGCCCTCGTAGATTAGGCTAATCTTAACCAAACAATCTCAAATTATTTCCAGTAAAGCGTAAAAACATGTGCGACATTATCGAATCGGAGCACTACATTATAAGGTTGACATTGAAACCACTAGCCGAAAAGAAGTTAAAAAAATAAATAAATAACAGGCGCGACAATCCAACATTGGACTAAGGCCGCCGGATGTGTTAGTGACATCCTATTTCCAAGATCTTATCTGCTTTTTTTGATGAGGTAATGAGATCACCATCACGCTCAGCAGTGTTATTTATCCCCATAAATGGGTACTCGTTTAACATCTGAGTGAGATCATAGTCTGTCACAAGCTCGTGAGTTCGAAAAACACCATGATCCACGGTGAGATTCAAACTCATGACCCTGTGCACCGAAGGTGCGCGCACTAACCGCTAGACCAGCCAGACTACTAAAAGAAGTTAAAACTTCATTCAAATATGAAGAGTTTTCAAATTTCGGGCATGACTGAGATTAGCTTCGTTAAAGCCTGTCCAGAATAAAGACAGAGTGGAAGATATTCAATATTGTCACATGTCCGCGTAAAAGCGTTGTTACACATTCATATTACTGGATTTAATATTTTTCTATGAATTCTTGAAATAGAACGCTCTGGCTTCTTGTTGTAATCAACTAAGCGGCTAGCATTCTTGAAATAGAACGCTCTTCTTGCTGTTTACGTACGTTTGAGAAAGATGCTTTGTAGATGGTATATGTGTGCGTTCTTTTTCTTCCTTGCCCTGCTTAAACCGCTCCATGTCGCCGCACCGTTCGCCCTGCAGTGTAGCGAGATTGACCGTTCTGGTCTCAACCTATTTCTACAGCTACAGCTCTATCTTTTTCTATCGTGTCATCGCCGGGAATAATGCGTTGGTGTTGCATACATGTAGTAGTGCAATATGGGACAGCATTTTTATTAGGCATTACTTCTATTTATTCAATTTTTGTTGCAGTGGCTACTCAAGTTTTTTTTTTAATCGTATGTGATTTTGGTACATAGTTCTTAACCGTTGTAACGTACTTATTCATGTAGAATTTCAACGATAGAAATGGTTACTGTAAATGTATTTTTTTACAACAACAGCACAAAATGCATAGGTACTAACGTAAATGGGTTTCGGTGATACATATAGCGTCTCTACTCACTGTGCCCTTTTCTACTGTCATACCCCTCGGCGTATCAAGAATCTTGTACAAAATTTGTTAGGTACAGCCACTTTGTGTCGGTGAGAAAACACTTGGATGGCGTATATCATGGGGATGTTTCGACGTCTTTGATGTTCCACGTTTACCGAAAAGATTTGCCTTACAATTTCTCCCGTTGAACATAACCGATCTTCAGACCATAGTCAAATACATACATACATAATTGCCATGCATGTACTGCGCTGGCGATATGGTTTGTGAAGCAAAATACATTTACAAAACAACACGCTATATTAACGCTGCTTATTTTTAATTTTCCTTTGTAAATTCTTCCTTTTTGGTTTTATGGCTTTTCACTATATAGTCTAAGAGCCCAAGTGGAAATTATTTACAACTATTTCCTGGCCATTCTGTTATACATTATCGCAAATTTCATGATTAGCGATGCCCTAAAACGATAGTCTCCCTCCCGGACAGTGGGGCTAAAGGGGTGGCAGACAACTTCAAAGCCGTTAATAGTTGCAAATATTTGCAACTATTTCCTGGGCTTTGATTCATATGCCATATCATAGAGGACGAGTCCCCGCATATATACTCCAAAAGGCAGACAAATATTGGGGGGCTAACATGGTGGCAGACACGCTCCAATAATTGAAATTTGTATGAAAAATGGGAAGTGCTTCTACAAAAATAACGCTAACTCCATCATGCTAAACCATGTAGGTACAGTAAGAGCCTAAATATTTTCCAGACACTTCCCTCGGCATTTAAGCCAAATTTCACTTCAAAATACCAATTACATACCGGTTTATTTATCCATCGAAATTTGACTATTTTTCAAGTGAATTCACAAGCAATATAGTACAGCAAATAGTAGCACTTTCCCCTAATATCACACAGATGGCCAACAGCAGCGATTCCTTCTGAATGGGATATCATTGAAAACACCGTGCTGAGCTTATATTTCCAAAGGCAGACAAAACCCTTTAAAAGGACGATCAGCAGACGAGCCCTAAAATGGGGCAAAAAGTGTATTTTTGCTTGAAACAACAATTATCTCTCGTGACAGCATTTTCCCCTAATATCAGAGGAATGGCCCCCAGCAGCGATTCTTTCTGGACGGCATATCATTTAGAACACCATGCTAAGTAAATATTTCCAAAGGCAGACATAAAGCATTAAAAGGACGATCAGCAGACGAGCCCTTAAATGGGGCAAAAAGTGAAATTTTGCTTGAAACAACAATTATCTCTCGTGACAGCATTTCCCCCTAATATCACACTGATGGCCCTCAGCAGCGTTTCTTTTTGAACGGTATATCATTCAGGACACCATGCTTAGTCTATATTTTAAAAGGCAGACATAAACCATTAAAAGGACAATCAGCAGACGAGCCCTTAAATGGGGCAAAAAGTGGAATTTTGCGAGAAACAACAATTATCTCTCGCGGCAGCTTTTCCACCTAATATCACACGGATGGCCCCCAGCAGCGATTCTTTCTGGACGGCATATCACTTAGGACACCATGCTCAGTAAATATTTCCAAAGGCAGACATAAAGCATTAAAAGGACAATCAGCAGACGAGCCCTTAAATGGGGCAAAAAGTGGAATTTTGCGAGAAACAACAATTATCTCTCGCGGCAGCTTTTCCACCTAATATCACACGGATGGCCCCAAGCAGCGATTCTTTCTGGACGGCATATCACTTAGGACACCATGCTCAGTAAATATTTCCAAAGGCAGACATAAACCATTAAAAGGACGATCACCAGACGAGCCCTTAAGTAGAGCAAAAAGTGGGATTTTGCGGGAAACAACAATGATCACTTTTTTGCCACCACATCTACTGATCGATCTATTTTAAGTTTTTGTCTGCATTTGGAAAAATATACTAAGTATGGTGTTCTGAATAATATACCTTTCAAAAAGAAACGCTGCTGAGGGCCATCCGTGTGATATTAGGGGGAAAAGCTGCCGCGAGAGATAATTGTTATTTCTCGCAAAATTCCACTTTTTGCCCCATTTAAGGGCTCGTCTGCTGATTGTTCTTTTAATGATTTATGTCTGCCTTTTAAAATATAGACTAAGCATGTTGTCCTGAATGATATACCGTTCAAAAAGAAACGCTGCTGAGGGCCATCCGTGTGATTTTAGGGGGAAAAGCTGCCGCGAGAGATAATTGTTATTTCTCGCAAAATTCCACTTTTTGTCTCATTTAAGAGCTCGTCTGCTGATCGTCATTTTAATGGTTTATGTCTGCCTTTAAAAATATAGACTAAGCATGGTGTCCTTAATGATATACCGTTCAAAAAGAAACGCTGCTGGGGCGCATCCATGTAATATTAGGGGGAAATGCTGTCACGAGAGATAATTGTTGTTTCTCGCAAAATTCCACTTTTTGCCCCATTTAAGGGCTCGTCTGCTGATTGTCCTTTTAATGCTTTATGTCTGCCTTTGGAAATATTTACTTAGCATGGTGTCCCAAATGATATGCCGTGCAGAAAAAATCGCTGCTGGGGGCCATTCCTCTGATTTTAGGGGAAAATGCTGTCACGAGAGATAATTGTTGTTTCAAGCAAAATTACACTTTTTGCCCCATTTAAGGGCTCGTCTGCTGATCGTCCTTTTAATGCTTTATGTCTGCCTTTAGAAATATTTACTTAGCATGGTGTTCTAAATGATACGCCGTCCTGAAAGAATCGCTTCTGGGGTCCATTCCTCTGATATTAGGGGAAAATGCTGCCACGAGAGATAATTGTTGATTCAAACAAAATTACACTTTTTGCCCCATTTAAGGGGTCGTCTGCTGATCGTCCTTTTAAAGGGTTTTGTCTGCCTTTGGAAATATAAGCTCAGCACGGTGTTTTCAATGATATCCCATTTAGAAGGAATCGCTGCTGTTGGCCATCTGTGTGATATTAGGAGAAAGTGCTACTATTTGCTGTACTATATTGCCTGTGAATTTACTTGAAAAATAGTCAAATTTCGATTGATAAATCAACCGGGTTGTAATTGGTATTTTGAAGTGAAATTTGGCTTAAATGCTGAGGGAAGTGTCTGGAAAATATTTAGTCTCTTACTGTACCTACATGGTTTAGCATCATGGAGTTAGTGTTATTTTTGTGGAAGCACTTCCCATTTTTCATACAAATTTCAATTTTTGGAGCGTGTCTGCCACCATGTTAGCCCCCCAATATTTGTCTGCCTTTTGGAGTATATATGCGGGGACTCGTCCTCTATGAAATGGCATATGAGTCAAAGGCCAGGAAATAGTTGCAAATATTTGCAACTATTAACGACTTTGAAGTTGTCTGCCACCCCTTTAGCCCCACTGTCCAGGAGGGAGACTACCGTTTTGGGGCATCGCCAATCATGAAATTTGCGATAATGTGTAACAGAATGGCCAGGAAATAGTTACATTTGAAGTGTCGCTGGCTCTAGGTCTAATAGAAGCATAGACAGGCGGAGAAGAAACGCCAGAGATTAATGTATGTACTAAATTGTATGCCTAAAGCTGTATCTACATTGACTCCAATTGGCATATCGTCAAGAAAACTGGGATGGCGAGCTACCAAATACATAGTGCCTGAAAATGAAATATAATCAAACTTTCATTTTGGAGGTTTTTTAAACTTAAGTATCAAAATCGGACTTTGCGCGTTTAAATTACGTATTATTAGGTCGTGGTCGTGGATTTTAGTGAACAATGTTTCATGTCCCTAGATTAACTATCACCGAAATTTGTATCATTGCTTAGGTAGCACATTCTGTGACAACAATATCAACTCCTACGTCTAGAACAGATCCTAATTGCATTTTTTATTTTCACAGGACCACCATCAACACCTAATTCGTGTACGTCGTCACCGCCCATTAACAATAACGATGGCTCACCGCCCGTCTCTACATTCTATACACAAAGTGGCAACACTTTGGTCTTTAGTACCGGCAAACCATCGTACGGTGGCGCCAAACGCGGACCTGGGCGACCGCGAAAAGAATATCCGGGCATGCGATCGGCAATGCGTGATGCTCGTGCAATGATGAAAAAAGTTCGTGGCGGCATTTTCAAAGCAAACATGATGTCGTTCAAGCGAAAATTACCCGAAAGAGACGAACGGGCATCATTGAATAACAACGGCTTGCAAACACAGGACAATCCGAACTTTGCACTGTCAACGTCTAAGTCGCCCACGGAGTTTTTAGAATCTAATCTGTCCGGTGAATTGGGCGAAAAGGCGATGCAAGTCGTAGAGGAACTACCATATTTTCCAGAGAAATGGTAAGTAAAGTGGCATGATCCGCATGCAATTTTCGATTAATAAATGTGTGTAAATTTTCTAGGCCTGGAAAGGTATGTGCACTTTGTAATCTTGGCGAGAGAAGTCAACTGGGTCAGGGTGAAATGCTTCGAATGGAAATTAGTGAAGAGGATCGCGAACTGTTTCGCACCGACTCACCAAATTCCGAAGATAAGGAAATATCTCTAAATGATATGAATACGAATTCAAGTACATTCCCTCAGTTTAGTAATAGAAGGCAAAAGGGGCTAAACAAGTGCAAGTATGCAGGAATATGACAAACTTGGATTAGAGCGTAAAATATTCATGCTTCTCATTTTTTTCAGAAATCCTGTAAATACATCCGAATATGTAGATGAGTTAGAGAAAATTGGACACTACGAGGCAATTGAAATGTCGCAAATTGTCGATGCGAATTTCTACTACATACACCGATCGTGTGCAACATGGTCGTCGGGTGTTGTGCGCGATCCGACAGGCGCATTGGGCAATGTCATAAATGTGGTTTGCCAGAGTTTGAGACGAAAGTGTACATATTGTGGTCACTATGGTGCGAGTGTTTCATGCAAGGTATTGTTTCCAAGATTTTAATTTCTATTGATCAAAAATACTCCCAACTTCTATGATCTTCCTCTATCTAGATGGCATGCCCGAAATTTTTTCATTTTCCCTGCGTGGCAGCATCAGGTGGTTTTCAAACAATTCAAACGTACGCTTCATTTTGTAAGGAACACTTGGGTCAGGTTCCGATAATTTGTACCGATGATATCAATTGTCGAGTGTGTTCGGGTCTGGGCGATGTCTCCAATTTAGTCATGTGCTCAATATGTGGCGATCATTATCACGGAACGTGCATAGGACTACCACAGTTACCGGGCGTTCGAACTGGTTGGCAATGTACATCGTGTCATAAGTGCCAGATTTGCAGAGTACCTGACACAAACGAGGGGCGATCTTTGAGCTGCGAACAGTGTCTTAAACTATATCATGCCAATTGCCTGCGACCGATCATGTCATCAATACCGAAATACGGTTGGAAGTGTAGACGCTGTCGAGTTTGTTCAGATTGCGGTTCGCGTACGCCTGGAGCCGGCACATCATCCAGGTGGCATGCTCACTACACCGTCTGTGATTCGTGCTATCAACAAAGAAACAAAGGTTTCTCGTGCCCGATTTGTCATCGAGCGTATAGGGCGGCTGCCTATAGGGAAATGGTAAAATGTAGTCTGTGCAATAAATTCGTGCATAGCACATGTGACTCGGAAGCGGATTTGGCTGTTTATCATGAACGAAAAGAGAACAATCCCGATTATGACTACGTATGCCCGCCGTGTAAGCAGCTTATTCAAAGTGGACGGCTGAGTCAGGCCCTGGCCCGGCAAGGAAGTCATTTTGAGGATGAGTACGTGGCTAGTTCACAAGATGGCTCCCAGTGTTTGGACGAACTTGAGAGCCCGGACGCTTTGGAGAAAAGTGCGGACTTTGGATTAGGCAAGGGGAAACCGTATGCTATGAAAATATGTAAAAAGCGTATTGGTCCTCCGATGGGACCACTGGCGAAGGCAAGAGGAAAGCAGGGATTTGGTAAACGATCCCGAATTTCAGATCTCAGTCGAAAGCGCGGAGCCAAAAGCAAATTGCGCGGTATTTTCGGTGTGCCTGGACTGAGCCTTCAGCGACCGACGACCGAAGCAAATAAAGTAGATGACGAGCCGGGGATTGAAAATCGTCTGGTTCTCTGCTCAGCCAAGGATAAATTTATTTTAACGCAAGATATTTGTGTGATGTGTGGCGCCACGGGAACCGACTACGAAGGTTGCCTTATGTCATGTACGCAGTGTGGCCAATGCTATCATCCCTATTGTGTGAATGTAAAAGTAACGAAAGTTATACTTAACAAGGGATGGCGGTGCTTGGATTGCACCGTGTGCGAAGGATGCGGCCAGAAGAACGACGAAGCGCGTCTGATTTTGTGTGACGAATGTGATATATCTTACCATATATATTGTATGGATCCACCGTTGGAACATGTCCCTCAGGGTAATTGGAAATGCAAATGGTGTGCGGTTTGTCAGAAATGTGGGCGAGAATCACCGGGAAAGAATTGTTCATGGAAAAATAGTTATTCTGAATGTGGACCATGCGCTAGTCAGGTGGCTTGCGCAATTTGTTCGGATAGTTACAACGAGGGTGAGCTGATAATTCAGTGCGGAAAATGTGAACGTTGGTTGCACTGCAAATGCGACTCAATAAAAAATGAAGAGGAGGCTGAGAAATGTGACGACGACAACTACGCTTGCCTTTTGTGCCGTCCGAAGGATGTACCGGCCTTGCATTTGCTACCGGCGAAAAGCGAATTGCCGACTGTGAAGCCTATCGAGTGTACGCCAAAGATAGAAGAGCCGACCGATGTCGTCGTCTATCATGGCCTGGAAGGCTCGCATTTAATTGACGGCGTTTTTCTCAGTGAACACGGCCTGGGCTCAATTAAATCACTACAACTCGAGTACAGTCGGAAGAAACGAAAACAGAAAATCAACACTGACTCAAACAATAAGGATGCTGGAATATTGGCTTCGATCGAATCAGTGGTTGCGGGCAGTGGTGTAGAAACGCCTGTGGATGAAATCAAAATTGAATTGCTCGATCCGAAAGAGGAAGCTGAAATATACAAAGATGGTATGGTTTGGGAAAGATCAGACGGCAGTCCGCCTGAAGGATTCGCTCTCTGTACCAACGAACAAGGTGTTGTTGTTCTTAGAAAGAAACGTCAACGTAACCTACAAAAGTTGGGTATAGGTGGTTTCACCGTTCGCAATCGTACTGTCAAGAAGGATAAAGACGATTTCGATGACCAGTTTGATAGCTCGATGACTGGCGGTGGATCGAATGAAAACACACCCACCGATAAGAAGAAGAAACCAGTTCGAAAGCGCCAAAAGAACAAATTAGTGGAAACGTATCCCGCCTATTTGCAGGAAGCTTTCTTCGGCAAAGGTTTGCTGGAGAACGTAAAGACCAACTTCGATTCAGATAGCAGCGACGAAGAGATCAAGAATATTGTATCGGATGATAAAATTATTAAACTCTCTCCCGAAGAACTGCAAATGCTTGAAAATATGAAAACAGAAGTTACGAGCAATCCCGTTTCGACGCCGGCGACACCAGTTATTGAGCAGGCCAATTTCAATGACATGAAAAATGTTCTGGCGAAACCAAATCCAAACGACGCATTATTGCAACAAGCAAATATTATAGCACAGTCAGTGGGGCCGCCGCCACCTACTCAAATTGTTGACGATGATAATGATCCCGATGCGGACGTATTGAAAGATATTTTACCGCAAGACCTTCTCGATGCAGACTTAGTCAATTCAATCATTAATGATGACGATGTTATAGTTAAGAGTACGTACAATCTCCTTTTTCTTAGAGTTCTTTCGCAGACGACTGACTACGTTAATTTTTCTTACAGGTGAATTAGGGGTGCAATATGACTCAAATGTAGGCTCACGTAAAGATGATCTCCCGGATATACTTGGTCCAAACTTTAATTTAGATCCAATCAATAGCAAAGATGTAGAAGAAATATTCCAAGGTGTCATAAATCCAGTAAGTTCAGAAACATTGTCATGACCCGCTTGATTTCCATATAATTTATGCAACAAACTTTTTTTTCCAGGAACCAAAGCAATATTCAGACGTTATCAAGCAGGAAAATCCAGTCATTTCTCTAGCCAATAATCAATTTCCCAAAGTTAATCCATCCGACAGCATGCAATTCATGTCGAATGGCATTATGGAGGACGTTAAGCCTTTGGTTATGAATAACTTTATGCCCGTGCAGCAATCATTTTCGAATGACATGAAGAATATTGACCAGGTTCAAGTGCATTCGACAAACACAACACCGACACCGAGCTTTATCACTCAAAGTAACCAAAATTCAAAGTAAGTCTTTCAATTGTCTACGTTGAGAATAAACTAAAAAAAGAGGTTTCCTAATTTTTTACAGCTCCAGTTCATCAATGGGTTTCACATCCAATGCGTCTGTTCCAAATGTGTGGTCGTCGAATTCTCAAAGTCCTAGACAAAGTGTTGATTTCGTTACCAGTCAGAGCGAGGAATCAACCAATCCGGCGCCTGCACAGCAGAATGCTATGAAATCGACCGAACGGATGCGACGTGATGAAGGTAGGCAGAAATATTGTTTAATTTCTGAAACGTCTTTACAATATTTTTGTTTCTACAAGAACTTGGTGAAATGGCAACCATATCAGCCGTACTCTATGCCAACACAAATCATCCGGAGCTTAAACATGACTATCCGAATTGGTCGGATCGACAAAAACAAATTTATAAACGTTGGCGAGCGTTGTCGAATGAGAAGAAAGCACCGTTTCTGCAACAGGCACGTGACAATCGTACTGCACTAAGAATGCGTAAAAATCAACAGGTAATATACATTGTAAGTTTGATTTTTTTTATTAATTTATGTATTAAATTGCTTCTGATTCAGAAACAAATATTAACCCCATATTTTCCTAATAAGGTTCTGCGAAACTACGCGTAGAGTAGACTTTTTAATTGAAATGTAATGTCCTCTACTTTTTAAATGTCTTGTAACACACCCAAATTAGGTTATGCTAGTGCTAGACACTTTCTATCTATTGAATACTATTCACCCATTCCAGTTTAGTGAAAAGGTTTGGAAACTATATTTTTTTCAGAATATATATTCTTTTGTGTAGATTCGAACATTGAACATTTTTTTTTTATATTTTCGCCGTCAAATTACTCCGAGCTGCGCATTGTTTAACTTTGTTGAACCTTTCCATACCTTGTTCTAAAATATAACAAGATTTCGGTTCTTACAAATAATCATGTTCCTGGACTGGAGGCTGGTCTGTTTGGGTTGATATCTGTTAAACTGTTCTTGTAACGAAGGAAACGAAATTTTAGTGATGGTTTATTTACTACGCAAACTATGTGGAAATGTTGGAGCTGAAGATGCTGGATTTGATTAATTTTAAAAACCTACGTTTGGTAGATTTGCAATAAATTTAGCATTTATCTAGGAAACTACGAAGAAACGGTAAACGGTATACACTCAGAGTCACCGACTATTTGTTTGCTCTCATTGCCACTCGGCCTGTCTTATCTGAGGATACATATTGTTGGGTTTGTACTGGCTCCCTAACTTTTTGCCTCTTGCATAGACCCAGACTTTATTTGCATTGCATTGGGCACTTGTCCAAACGTATTCCAAGTTGATATTATTACAATTAAAGTGAATTTCTGTTAGATGCCATGATGTGGTGTCTGGGGACCATTTTGCTATTCTCACGGATGACGTAGCATTCAAGTGTTTTCACAAAAATTCTTCAGCATTTCTTGCGCCCTAGCAAAATGAAATAGGATCAGTAACAAAAAAAGTTGATTACAAATTAGAGCAGTATACTCGTTTATCGATATTTCGGACAGCGTTTAGGCAACGTTTGAATGTTTATTTTCAAATAAATAAACATAGCCCGGTTTTGAATACGCGCTTTCGATGATATGTTATAAACCACCACGTATCCAATTTCGATACGATATTCGATATTTATGTATAAAATATAAACTTCCGCACACAATTTTTTTTAAAGTCGTGTACATACATATTTGGAATATTATATTCCATCTATTCTTTTAATGAAATGACACTGCAAAATAATATCCATGCAGAAAATCATGAAAATATTTTTTTAATGAAAGTTGTTCTAATCTGTGCCACATTTATCGTAAATGGTGAGAGAAGGAACAATTTATAAGAAATCTTAATAAACATAATTTGCCCGTTCGTAAACCATTTGATCATGGCACCTGTGCTAAAGCTCCCATCGCACGATTGAGTCATGAGAAAAAGTCACATATATACGTGTCCCTAGCGCCGTAGGGCTACCGTAGAACTATTAGCTCAAAAGTAAAACCATAAGGAAGTGAATGGTACCAACATTTCAAAGGACTCTTTCGGCTTTATGTAGTTGTTCTTTTTGGTAGCGACATCTTCAACAAACATGACACACACATGAGACCAACGAAGAAGAAAAAGAAGGAAACAAAATAATAACTGAAAATAAAGGGGACAATATGCTTTTATGAACAATGAGCAGTGGCGTAGGGAATTTAATGTTTGGGGCTGGTATCATTTAATACTTATTGGGGTTTTCCTTAGTTTGAGTATCCAGACGCAATGCACTGAAATGCATACTATTTAAAATTTTGTATTTTAACGAATTTATACAACTCAACGTATTAGCATCACATTTGATTAGTTAATTTGAAGTATCTATTAATTTTGAAATTTCGTGTTCATTGCCCCATTTTCCTACGCCCCCTCTACAAAGTTGCATAAATTTGTTTACAATTAATTTTTCATTTAAAATTCGTAATTACGCATATGAGAAATGGCATCAAAACTACAAAATCATAGCTACCACACAAAAAAAAATTTGGTCCGGTAGCAAAGTCGCATATACAGTGTATTATGCGATTATTTGCGGTATCTTTTTACATTTGCTTATTCATTGATCAAGACTTAGAGGGGAGGGGATTCACACTACTGACAGGATTTACTAAAACCACTAAATTAGTCGAGTCAAATCTACTAGATTAAATCGTATGTCATTAAATTCAAAATGCATCGTAGAATGTACTTGCATTATTCAAACTGCAGTGCAGTAGTACAATATGGTACAGCTGCTAACTTAATCTAGGATTTAGTAAATCTTCCCGATAGTCTGAATCCCCTTTTACGCAGCATTAACTTAAAAAAAAAATATGCTGTGGAAAATTTATTGAAATTTCAAAGTGTCAGGGTTCATACTTTTCTGAAAATTATAAAAATTTAACTTATAGAGCTTTGCATGGAACCCAATGCGGAATCAACATTAGACATCAAGTCTTCAGCTCTCGGATAACACCCTTTGCAATTTTCATGAAAAATTATAATCTTTAGGGTCGGCATACATTAACCAATCGATTGATCAATCAAAGCTCATTCCTGTGGAGAAAGCTAACCTAAAAAATGAGCTTTCTCCACAGAAATGAGCTTTGATTGTTCAATTAATCGCATTGTCTATGCCGACCTTTAGAAGCGGCGATGAATGGGCCTTACCAAGCTCTTTCGTAATGAACCACAGAACTAGCTTCAAGCTTTTTCAACAATAATTTCGCCATAGACTATCCAATCGATTGTACAGTAAAGCTCTTTTTTTACAGATTTCACTACCGACTTCGCTAGAGGAAATGAGCTCTATTGTACAATCTACTGGGTCTATGTGGACTCTACGGACCATATATGGATGTGTGTGAATAATATTTGGCTTTTAGTGCAGAAAATACGGCGAATTTATTCCACATCCCAATAGATTGACTACAATAGTCAACCAATATAATTAGTGCAATATATAGGTAGGTTTCACAAGAAGAACTAGACCGGGTTAACTTTTGCAGTCGACTGAAGACAATCATTGAACATTCTACTTTGTGGGGATGATATTCCTTTTGTTGTTATCGCAATTCGGATTCCATCATTCATTTTAGCGGCTGTTAGATTATCTCGATTATCTTGATTACTCTGCGTATTACCCGCTACTGTACCGTGGTGGTTTTCTGCCAGCAAGATAAAAGTCACTATATTAACACTAATATCGGCGATTCGGGGATATTATCGCCAAAACGGGCGATGTGCCTACACTGCAGGTCGAGCAACGCGAAACCATGGAGCGGTATAAAGAACGAGGCAAGGAAGAAGATCGGCGATTCGGGGTCACTTTTCCGTCCAAATATCTCAAAAGATTTTTCACCGTTATTTGGGAAAAATCCCGCCATTCTTTTTCTAAAATATTCTGTTCCACAAAACTGCTTTTATGCTCTGAAGAAGATGACGGTGCCAGAAAAAAAAATTGCTCACCTACATTTTCTGCGATAAAAGCGTAAAAACGTTAAAAATGACTTTATATTTGTATTTATTTGGTTGATTGCGTCAATTGGCATTTTCTTTAGCAGCAAAAAATGCCCATGATCAAAATTTAGGTAATGTACATATAATTGTAAAAAAATCAAGTATTCTGGCCCATGAAAGTCTAGAAAGTAGTTTGTACGGGTTTATTTTATTTTTTGTTGGTGTGCCTGGGTGTGTATGCCAGCAACTTGCGCATCTGAAATCTAATTATGCTAACGAAACGTCTACTATGCCTCGGATTAGGACTGACTTACCGGTTACGACTTTTGGCTATCGCACTATGCCCAAGATTGGATTTTGGAACGTGTGTACTCTCTTGGACAGTGGTTCAGAGGCCCCATAAAACGCACGATTTCTTCAAATGAAGAATGAGTTTAGACGATACAAACTCAACATCTTGGAGCTGAGCAAAATTAGATGGTGGAATAGTGGGGAATATTTTTCTCCTACACGTAGCATGGTGTTATTGTATTCCGGAAAAGCTTCTGGGAGTGTTCGTGAATCAGGCGTTAGGCTGCTATTAACCAGAGCAGCTCATAGCAGTCTGTTTAGTTGGGAACTAGTTTCTGATAGAATTCCGCAAATGAGAAACGTTAAAATAATTCGATGTTACGCTCCACCTGAACCTGATAGCGTCGAAGCAAAAGACTCATTTTACGAACAACTCAACAGCATCCAGTGTAAAACACGACATTGTAGTGGTGATGGGAGATTTAAATGCTAAGGTTGGTGCCGACAACGATCGACTGAGGCACGTGATGGGGAGCCACGGTCTGGGTAACCGGAGCGATAACGGTGAAAGGTTTGTAGAGTTCTGCAACTTCCACCGCCTCGTCATTGGAGGAACTATGTTTGAGCATAAGAATTGCCATAAGATCACCTGGACGTCTGTTGATCGGCACCGACCCGCGAATCAAATCGACCATTTTGCCATATCTAACAGATTTGGTTGATAAGGTTGATAATAAGAGAGGTACTGACGCAGGTATGGGAGGAGACCTCCATCGGATGTTCGTTTGCGGATTGCTTCGGTGCAATCTCGGCAAGATGCTCCGTCCCGGCACCGTAAGTTCGACATCGCCAAATGAAAGTATCCAGCTGTAGCCCAACAATTTAACGATCACCTCGCGCAGAAAACAGCTGTGATTATTAGTCGCCCGGTTGATGACTTAAATGCTCACTGGGATGCCTGGAGAGTGCTGAGGCCGTCCCTGGCCGAAATCCGGGCTCCGCACGCGATGGTAGGTGTATTAGACGCGCTAGACCCCACAAGGGGTTAAGGCAACTTAGTAGTAGTAGAATAGCCCGGGTTCACTGACCTCAGAAAACAAATTTGAGTTTAACGGAGATTGACTTTCTAGTTTCAACAATTAGTAATTTAAAAAGCTAAGTTGTGTGAAATACTTTTTTTCATAAAAAGAACTGTAAAGGAGTCAAATCACATGATCTCGCTGGCCAAGCGACATCGCCAAATTACGCGTCCAAGGAACTTCTCGCGCAATGGAGCTAAAACTGGCCCCGTTGTGTGAGATGTGGCACCATCTTGTTGAAACCACATATTGCTCAGATCAAGACCTTCAAGTTCGGGATAAATAAGCTGTTGTCGAAGGGGGTCTTTGCGACTCTTGGCCATGCAAGTGGCATGGGTCGTTCCGGTACGTAGACCCGGTCGCAGTAGGAACGATAAATAAGTAATTATTCATGGCGCTATAGCGCTGAGTTTCTTCGAATTCTCGTGTTGTCTTAGCTATTGTTTGCTGGGTAGGCCGATTATGACGACCATAATCTGGTCGTAAAGCGCGAAATGTATTCACTGGAGATTCACCACTTTGGTAAAACACTTTAACCATTTTAGCGTTGTGCGACGGTCAACCGATCCATATCGTGAAATGGCAAACCTTCAACTAAACAAATACTAGTTGGGTTCACGTTTACATGTGACATTTGTCAGATGGCAGGGCTGTAATTTCTCAATCTGGAAATGGATAACCCTGTATGAGTATTCCGTGAAGTCCGTTTTTAAGTTGACCTATCTTGAGGGCCCTTCCACATTAAATCCTCCCTATTCCTAAATCTATTTTGATTTAATTTTTTTTGGATTGGACTATGCAGATCTCTTGATTCTCACAAGCCTCCTTGTTTAACCACTAAACTTCCACTTGATTTTGCAAAACCTTATTAATTTAAATCCATTTCAACTCCGAAATTAGTAATCAAATCACCTATTTTCACTATTCAGAGATGTGCACATATCCTACGTTATTACTCTACTCTTCTAAGTAAAGATGCAAATTCTTATCTAGTGCTGTTAAACGGTATTATGATCTGTGTTTTTAATTTGTATTTACTACTCAAATTTGTGCAATTCGTCAATGTTTTCAAAGCAGTAAAATAATATGTAAATCGATCTAATATCGAAATTCATTCAGATAATGAATATCTGACCAACACTTTCTCGAATCGCGATAAACTTTTTATCGCTCTGCTCTTCTCACATTTTTCATACTAACACTAAAAAGTCGAATTATTATGAACAGGCTGCCGATTACGACAAGGATAAGAATCCCAATGCGGATTCATTAGGTGGTACAGATTCCGGTGATCTGGATTTATCGATTGATCAGAACGATGAAGATGATAGCACATCCAGGCTTAGCTCGTGTTCTTCAAGTGTTGATTTAGAATCTAATAACAAGGCCTCATCGACATACGATCTCAAGGATAGTATCAACCAGGAAGCAAATGAATTAACATTGTCCACAGCCAACAAACAAGAATTCAAATTAGAGTTGTGCAAACAGTCTGCAACTAATATTACGCCGAATAAAATAAATCAATCGACGTCCACTTCAACGCCACCCACAAGTGTTGCTATTCGTTACAAGTTGAACGTTATCAAGGAGAACACTATGCAGTCGCAGCCAAGACGAAATATTGAAGTGATTAAGGAAACGAATCAAGTAAAACGGAATACATTCCCGAAATTTTATATAAGCACAAATATGAATGGGCCGGCTCCGAATGTGACAGTCAATGCAAACGGAGCATTTAATACAGGATCGAAAAGCGTTTTACACACATATTGTGCAACGCGTCCGATAGCTAATCATTTCTTGGTTATGAACAAAACACCCGTACAACGTTTGTCTGTCGAGGTACCCAACATGAATAACTGCATGCAAAAGGATAACAAACAACTGGTTATACGAGGTGTAATCAATGAGCCCGATGAATCGCGTACGAAACAAATTCACATTGGTAACAAAAAGATTGTACACATTAATCCGACTGCCGGGGATTTCGTTGATATGAGTGGCAAGAAATTGACAGCAACGAGTAGTACAACAACGTCGACCACGGCCACAATCAATTCAATTTACTTGGATCAGAATATTCGTGTTTTGACTCCGTCGGAAATTATGAAAACCTTACCAATAATTCCCGGTCAAGATTCTACTCCCTCGTCTTCATCGTCGGCCTCGGCAACGTCCGCCACTAATGGTTTAAACAATCGTGTTGTAGCAGCCGCTGGTTGCACTTTGGTGAGGATTTTCATAATGAAATCGTTGCATCTCTTTACTTTTTATGAAATTATATATATATATAACAAGTATCAATATTTATGGCTTAGATTTGTTATTGGTATTCGTGAATATCGATTTGAAAAATAAAACTTTTAGTTCTGGTTTTGATTTTTTATTATGAACGAAAAAAGATGTCGAAAATATTTTAGCTTCGTTTTAAAAGTTGTTATACATTTGATGATGGTTGCGTTAGGTGCTGTGTATTTTGTATTTTGATTTATCTTGATTATATTGCCGACTCAGTGGTTTATTTTGTTGTGCGGAAGAAAATTTGTTTAAACGTATATAAGCATGTTACAATTTTTTTATTGATGTGAAGCTTTTTTTTTCGTGTATCGAAGTTCGTGATACGAAGTTTTTTGTCAGCTTTGATTCCATCCATCGTGGACTCTTCACAACTTAGTGAAATTTGTTGCGGTCATATTTATTTATTTGTTCCGACAAATATAACACAAGCTAAATGGAAAAAATTAAATATGAGAATTCCTCTCATGTTTTCCGATGCAGAAAAACGAGCTCTCTCTCTCTCCGTATTATAAATCTTGAGTGTTGTGTCTATTTCAAAATTGGACAATTTGTTTATGATCGTATTATGATTATTTTGTTATTATTTTCCAGCTACATGTAGAATTGAGTTTTCTTCTTATATTATTCTTCAGCAGTGTTTGATTTATTGCATATCAATGTTTGAGTTAGCAACAGAAAAAACTATTTTCATCGTGCCTATTTGAATGAGACGAAGCGTACAAACGAATGTATACGATTGTGGCTTTTTCTTTCTTTGTTTACATTGAATTGCTTTACTTGTATTTGCATGGCTTCTATGATAATTTAGCTTATTTATGTTATTTGAATGATTGTGTCTTTACAGGATCAAGAGAAGATGCAAACGCAACAAAAGTCGCTGAAAGAGCAAGAGCAAGAAAGACAATGGAAACAGCTACAAGCTATGCGAGCGAAGGAACAACAATTACAACAATTTTCGCCACAAGGTAAATTTTGATTTTCTCTTTTTTTATATTACTCGTAATAATACATATATGGAGGTGACCTCGACGTATTATGTCGTATGTATAGAACAGAATGCTGGACCATGTATGAAGGTTACGCGAAACAAATGACAACGACTGAAATGAAAATGTTACGCATGTCAGTTGGTGTAACGAAAAGAGTAGCTACATCCGAGGCAGCTTGTCCATAGACCAACCAATCACCGAAAAGCTCGAAGACCGACAAATGGATTGGTATTGCGAAGTTCAACGGCGTCCGCCTGAGAGCCCCGCAAAGAAAGCGATATCAATGAAAGTTCACTTGGTGGACCCAAGGCCAGAGGCAGACCGAAGAACACATGGATGTGTCAAATGAAAAAGCAACAACAACGCATTGGTCTCGGCGATGACACGATCCAAGATAGAGCTGCCTGTAGAAATATGCTGAGATATTACCGCCAAAACGGGCGATGTGTCTACACCGCAGGTTGAGCAACGCGAAACCATGGAGCGGTATAAAGAACGAGGCAAGGAAGAAGAAGAAGGAGGTGACCTCGTCGAATTGTGGACATTGCGGCATTTAGTAAAAAAAATGACCATTAATGACTGATATAAGTCTGGCAAAATCTTCAAAGGCGAATTTTGATAACAACGGGACTCATCGGTTCATGTCCGAGTATTGTTTTACTTTTCATTCGTACCGAAACTCACACATTAAGTGTATGGAAGTTTCGTCTTCTTCTAAGCCAGGGCTGATCAACCTTCATCTGGCTCGAAATTCAGAATTATACGAACATTTAAATTATTACCCGTGTAGTTTTTCCTGTGCCTTAAAGCGCTACGATATTTACGCAGAACATCGCGTCGATCAGTCAACATACATACAAAAACGACGAATCATGCGACAAGAGAAAAGGAGACTGCATTCAATTGAAAGTTTTCAACTTGTTGCTCGGAGGAGGAAATTCTGAAATTTTGGCTAACTTCGGGAAAAGAAACCTTGGCTACCCTGGGTCGTATCGCGGCCGGGTCTTTCTCCCGGAACCACCTATGCATTTTATGAATTACCAAGAGCCGCAAGACCTCCTCGACACAGGTGGGGAAAACGCAAAATATGCACATATATTCATTCGTTTTTACCCGATTGGAGCAACTCAAGCAGGCTCAGTTGCTCCAAACTCCACTCATACGCGCCGGCATCGAAACAAATCCTGGTCCCTGAATGTGCTGCGTTTGTGGTAAGAGGATCTACACAAGTGTACAATCCTCTGTGCAGTGTTCATGCTACGAAGAATAGTGCCACTTTAAGAACTTTTCAGGGCTAAACAACGCTGATCTACGATCAACACCTTTACAACACCGAACTATAGAATCTGCGGTCAACAGTCATCTTCGACTTCTCAACATCACGCTAATCAGGGTCAACAACTGTCACCTGTCACCCCCGCAGTTTCTACCCACGCTACAACAGCACAACATATTCTAACTCCAGCATCTCCACAACAAGTTGTAAACTGCCCCACCACGAAAATTGTACAAGTAAACTGCAATGGTTTGCAACCCAAAGTCGTCGAGCTAACCACCACTGAACTACAAGCGATATCCATCAAACCAGGAAATGTTGATATAGATATCCTAAATATCTATATACCACCAGCCTCAAGTTGTCCCACTGGTTTTCAGGCCAACATCACTATTACTCACTAGACAATATCGCTTATTATTACTGGGTGATTTCAATGCTCATCATGACCTATGGCACTCTAATCTCGACAACGACACCAGAGGTAATTTAATCACAAGTCAACTGGATGAATCTAATTTCTCTCCATTAAACAACGATACGACTATACGCCAACCCTCCGGTGCAGGATCTTGCAGAAGCTCACCTGACATATCCATTGCCAGTCCTGGGCTCATAAACAACATCACATTGGAACCATTCATCACTTTTTCATCCGACCACCTACTAGTTGTTCTCACACTCGATAAACCGCCTCAATACACATATAATGACAAAAAAACGTACTCGAATGTTAGCAAAGCCGACTGGAATGGCTTCCAAAGGCACACTAGTGAAGCCTTTTCTGCCCTACCACCTCCCACCGACGTACGTCTTGCTGAAAATAATTTGAAACGGATTATTCTGACTGCTTCCAAAAGATACAACCCAGCTGGCCGCATCCCAATCCTGAGACCGCATTTTCAATCTTCCGCGGCTAAATTGGTAAAAGTGAGGGATGAACTCAGAATAGCAGACCCCAATGATCTTCGTATCGGCGACTTAAACAACGAGATAACAAAGCAAGTTAACGACCACAGAAGACAAAAATGGAATGCTCATTTAGAAACCTGCACCGTGAAAACCGGTGTCAGCTACCTTTAGAAAACTGTGCGTGCACTTTCCAACCCCATCAAATTGAAAGGTAAGGTGGCCGTCAAGTTCGGTGATAAGAATTTAGCAACGACGACAAATGCGCTCACAAATTTAACCAGCAACTCGTCGAACATCCCGAAAAGGATAAGCTCAAGCGCGTAATTATCAGGTAACAGCATCTTCATGTTACCACCAATGAAGTGCAATAAAAAACGCCAAAAATTACGCGGTTACGCGAAACAAATGACAACGACTGAAATGAAAATGTTACGCATGTCAGTTGGTGTAACGAAAAGAGTAGCTACATCCGAGGCAGCTTGTCCATAGACCAACCAATCACCGAAAAGCTCGAAGACCGACAAATGGATTGGTATTGCGAAGTTCAACGGCGTCCGCCTGAGAGCCCCGCAAAGAAAGCGATATCAATGAAAGTTCACTTGGTGGACCCAAGGCCAGAGGCAGACCGAAGAACACATGGATGTGTCAAATGAAAAAGCAACAACAACGCATTGGTCTCGGCGATGACACGATCCAAGATAGAGCTGCCTGTAGAAATATGCTGAGATATTACCGCCAAAACGGGCGATGTGTCTACACCGCAGGTTGAGCAACGCGAAACCATGGAGCGGTATAAAGAACGAGGCAAGGAAGAAGAAGAAGGAGGTGACCTCGTCGAATTGTGGACATTGCGGCATTTAGTAAAAAAAATGACCATTAATGACTGATATAAGTCTGGCAAAATCTTCAAAGGCGAATTTTGATAACAACGGGACTCATCGGTTCATGTCCGAGTATTGTTTTACTTTTCATTCGTACCGAAACTCACACATTAAGTGTATGGAAGTTTCGTCTTCTTCTAAGCCAGGGCTGATCAACCTTCATCTGGCTCGAAATTCAGAATTATACGAACATTTAAATTATTACCCGTGTAGTTTTTCCTGTGCCTTAAAGCGCTACGATATTTACGCAGAACATCGCGTCGATCAGTCAACATACATACAAAAACGACGAATCATGCGACAAGAGAAAAGGAGACTGCATTCAATTGAAAGTTTTCAACTTGTTGCTCGGAGGAGGAAATTCTGAAATTTTGGCTAACTTCGGGAAAAGAAACCTTGGCTACCCTGGGTCGTATCGCGGCCGGGTCTTTCTCCCGGAACCACCTATGCATTTTATGAATTACCAAGAGCCGCAAGACCTCCTCGACACAGGTGGGGAAAACGCAAAATATGCACATATATTCATTCGTTTTTACCCGATTGGAGCAACTCAAGCAGGCTCAGTTGCTCCAAACTCCACTCATACGCGCCGGCATCGAAACAAATCCTGGTCCCTGAATGTGCTGCGTTTGTGGTAAGAGGATCTACACAAGTGTACAATCCTCTGTGCAGTGTTCATGCTACGAAGAATAGTGCCACTTTAAGAACTTTTCAGGGCTAAACAACGCTGATCTACGATCAACACCTTTACAACACCGAACTATAGAATCTGCGGTCAACAGTCATCTTCGACTTCTCAACATCACGCTAATCAGGGTCAACAACTGTCACCTGTCACCCCCGCAGTTTCTACCCACGCTACAACAGCACAACATATTCTAACTCCAGCATCTCCACAACAAGTTGTAAACTGCCCCACCACGAAAATTGTACAAGTAAACTGCAATGGTTTGCAACCCAAAGTCGTCGAGCTAACCACCACTGAACTACAAGCGATATCCATCAAACCAGGAAATGTTGATATAGATATCCTAAATATCTATATACCACCAGCCTCAAGTTGTCCCACTGGTTTTCAGGCCAACATCACTATTACTCACTAGACAATATCGCTTATTATTACTGGGTGATTTCAATGCTCATCATGACCTATGGCACTCTAATCTCGACAACGACACCAGAGGTAATTTAATCACAAGTCAACTGGATGAATCTAATTTCTCTCCATTAAACAACGATACGACTATACGCCAACCCTCCGGTGCAGGATCTTGCAGAAGCTCACCTGACATATCCATTGCCAGTCCTGGGCTCATAAACAACATCACATTGGAACCATTCATCACTTTTTCATCCGACCACCTACTAGTTGTTCTCACACTCGATAAACCGCCTCAATACACATATAATGACAAAAAAACGTACTCGAATGTTAGCAAAGCCGACTGGAATGGCTTCCAAAGGCACACTAGTGAAGCCTTTTCTGCCCTACCACCTCCCACCGACGTACGTCTTGCTGAAAATAATTTGAAACGGATTATTCTGACTGCTTCCAAAAGATACAACCCAGCTGGCCGCATCCCAATCCTGAGACCGCATTTTCAATCTTCCGCGGCTAAATTGGTAAAAGTGAGGGATGAACTCAGAATAGCAGACCCCAATGATCTTCGTATCGGCGACTTAAACAACGAGATAACAAAGCAAGTTAACGACCACAGAAGACAAAAATGGAATGCTCATTTAGAAACCTGCACCGTGAAAACCGGTGTCAGCTACCTTTAGAAAACTGTGCGTGCACTTTCCAACCCCATCAAATTGAAAGGTAAGGTGGCCGTCAAGTTCGGTGATAAGAATTTAGCAACGACGACAAATGCGCTCACAAATTTAACCAGCAACTCGTCGAACATCCCGAAAAGGATAAGCTCAAGCGCGTAATTATCAGGTAACAGCATCTTCATGTTACCACCAATGAAGTGCAATAAAAAACGCCAAAAATTCCAATGCGTTCGTTCCAGACGGTATTGCCATGATCATGCTCAAACACCTCGACTCACCGGCCATTGAGTATATCACTGCTACGATGAACTTATTTTTAAGATCTTTCGTCATACCTGCGTTATGGAAAAAAAGCCGCATCACCCCCATATCGAAACGAGGTAAATACCACACACTTGGAGAATCATATCGTCCAATAACGCTTCTGTCTCCTGTGGTCAAAATACTTGAGGCGCTAGTGTTGCCGAAGAAATGCTATTGGCTTCGTACAAAGCCATTGTTCGCCCCCTAGTCAATTACGCAGCATCGACGCCGACGTGGGCAAATGGTCTCTGCCGACTTCAAGGCGGCCATTGCAAACATACACACACAAGAGGTTCTAAAGGCTACTCGTATTCTCGCAAACAATCGCGTACTTAACACCAAACCACCAGCCCATACTGCTCCCACGCAATTAACACCTCTTGCGTTATGGCTACAGCCAAATGAAGCATCCTTCTTTTTGAATCTCGACCTCGGGGATAGGATGCCCACCATTTTCGAATAAATTATGTGCAATTATTTGAAATGTTTCTCCGTTTGTGCCGCTAAAACAACAACAACTGAAACCCTGGAAATTATTTACCTTTTTATACCGAAAAAAATTTACGCAAAGACGCAATATGTGTTTTTTCTTCGAAATGGACGACAAAAACGTTCCCCTTTCTTCAGCCTATCAATTTTCTTTCTGTTGTCGAACACCGGCAGACTCTTACTCTTCCGGAGTTCTAGAAACCGGACGGGGATGTAACTTGGTCAAGGAGTGTGTGTTTAGGTGTCGCTTCTATTCTAAAGAGAGACAAATCTATTTCGTGAATATTTTGTGTGTTGATACCTCAACACGCGCCGCGCCGCGCCGCCTGGTCGATCTGCTTCCCCGACAAGTTTATTGTGAAAGGAAGAAGATTTAGAAAAAAATTATCGTTTCTTGAATATCTTTCTTGAGATCCATTTATTTATTTTTTCCAAATTTTAATGCCGACTACCAGGTCACTCTTTTCAATTTTCTTTACTCTTACATGAAAAACTTTATACGGACATGAAAGAAGGAGTTCTCGATCATACAACTTTCTAGTCCACCATTTTCAAACTAACATTGTGGCCTTCTCGACAGAAAGTCTCATTTGTTGCTGTGTCGCCACGATTGCATCTAACTTAGATAGTTTTCCAGAAAGTACCTAATAATCCTATTTCTCTTTCAGGTCAAACATCACCGTCAATTATGGCTGGCAACAATTCACCGGCTTTCATGCCAGACCAAAATATCGTTTCAATAGAGAAACGGTCGCCATACGGTAACATACCAGGAACGCCACGACCTCAATTCAACACGGATATTATACAACCTACTGTATACGCCACACATATGGATACATATCAACCTCAACCTCCAATTATGCAAATGAGTCAACAGCTACCGGACAAAATCAATCCAGCAGTTGTGAAGCAACAGGAAAGCAACAAACAATTGCGAGATCTCTTACAGCGACAGGAGAGTATTGGAGGTCTGATCAATAATCCGAACACCGTATTGAATGTAACGAACCAGGGAACAACACAACAGATTCGTTGGAACACGAGCGATGATACCAATATGAATCCCGCTCAATCGCCTCAATTCGCTCCAAACAATACATTCAGAGAACCCTTCCCCGTAACGTTACAAGGCAGAAATCCGAAAATTATCAACACCAATACGAATACAATTCGCATGGCGACTGCACAAAGTGCTGATATGACCGGTCCCAATCAACAATTCATGAATACTAAAATTAATATTCCAATGGATAATCAATGTCAGCCGGAGAAGAAGATTGATTTGCAAAATGTCAATATGCAGAATCAAAAAATGCAAATGCCTATGAACCAGATGAATATGCAGTTGAAGTCTAAACTTAAGGAGAATATGCCAAAAGTTATGTCAGGTGTTAGCAATGAAATACCGGATAATGTGACGGCCGAGTTGGAGAAATTGGAGCAGGACGAAAATGTTGGAATTGGTGAAGTTGTCGGCGTCGGTGATCTTCTGGGTGAACTGAATCAGGATGATGATGACGATGCTCTGCTTGAATCGTTGACTGCTGACATGGGAGATGCTTTCAATATTCTTGAATATGCTGATCCTGAGCTGGACGCCTTAGCAGGCGGTGATGATCAGAATCTTTTGGATAAGCTGGATTTCGATGAAGGAGACTCTGAGTTGAAGAAGGCTTCAACAGAGAAGTAAGTCAAATGTTTTTATTTTTTACATAAATTTCCTAATCGAGATAATTTTCAGTAAATTCATGCAACAACAACCACAACAACAGTGCCCCAACCCGCCCAATATTCAACTGGACAAGCAAACTATCGTTCAACCCGCAATGCAGTCACAAATGCTAAATCAGGCGCCGCCACGCTATAACAATACAATTGCTCAGCAGCAATCGAACATGTGTCAAATGTCTTCCCGACCGGCACTACCGCCTCCACCACCACCTTATCCGGGACCACCACCTCCATATCCGGCCAATACGAAAATGGGACGACAGCATGATCAACCGCTGCTTCTAGAAGATTTGGTGGAACAGGAGAAACGCGAACAGCAACAACAACAGCTCACTTCGTCAATGGTTGCGGGACAACTTGTCGATAAAAAGTCGTTTGTTGTGAAAGCTGAAATGCATCGAAATACTCCAACTCCAATGACGAACACGTGGCGAAAAAATGTTGTGGAAATTGTTCAGAATACAAGCAACATCATCAACCATGATCCAAAGCAAAAGAAGGATATGTATGATAGTTTGGGTCTGATGAAAAGTGACAATGTACTGATATCTATGTTTTTCATTGCAGTCCAATCGCAGTTCCCACCGTCAATTTCAATTTTCAGCCTGCACCACCTCAACCTCCAGAAAATATCGTCACCGAACAGGATCGTATTCTACAGATCAACTACGAGCAATGGCTCAACAGTCAACACCTTGCTTTGGAAAATCAGCTGAAACATTTTGAGGAGAAAATTACGAAAATTCGTAAAATTCGCAAGGTAAGAAGATATGCAATTCAATCATATTTTCGGACTAGTTTTCAGTGTCTATTGAATTGCAGTCATTGAACAGCAAACAACGACTTGCCAAGAAATCGGGTGGCGAATTGCCACCGCACGATGCCAAAGAACTAGCACGAATAGTAGCCGAGCAGCCGGGTATTCAAAAGCAGCTTGACACTGCCAAGAAGCAATGCAGGCAGCATGGATTGCTGATGCAGGACTACAAGAGCAAACATTTATCTAAAATGCAAATGCCTTCACCAAATATCCCATCGCCAGCTCAAATGACGCCACACTCACCGATGCTTTCACCTTCGACAAGCTCACAATCATCGCTTCTAATGGTAAGTCATTGTTGTGCTGTACTAAGAGAGAGACAGAAATTTTATCACAATGTGTATTTTAGCGAACGTCGCCCTCTCCATTGAGTACACACATGTTGCAATCGACAAGAAGTCCCATACAGTCGCCCAGCCCACTTTTGTCTCAAAGTCCGGGAGTTATTGGACAGAGTCCCATTCACCATTCAAATTCGAATCCATCACCATTCAATACCATACAAACATCACCGCGCATTGGAACGCCTCATTCACAAATTGACGAGAACTCCTTTAGTCCTTCGGCCACACTGTAAGTTTGTTTTTAATCGTAATTAAATCAGTTTTTGGAGTAAAATTTATCTTATGCAGGTCATCTCCATCATCACTACCCGGAAGACATGCCTCTCCGGCACCGCGAATAACCTCACCACAGCATAGAATCAATGTACAGCAATTGCCCAATCGAATAGCAACTAGTCCTGGGCATTCGTATAGTACAATTATCACCCCGCAAAATGTAAAATTCAATGCACCACAATCACATCATGATCGGATTCGAGTACAAATTGGCCAACATCAACATCATATTATTCACCAAAACCAAATGAATTTGGATGGTCAATCACAACAGCAGCAACAAATGTCTCAACAACACCAACAACAGCACCAAATGGTGCAGCAGCAGCAGCAACAACAACACCAACAACAGCAGCAGCAAATAATCACCTCAATGCAAGTGCCCAGTTTTCAACAGCAATCGCCCGAATTAATGCAAACCCAAAGAATTCACTTTTTGCAACAGCGACAAGTTATGCAACGACAAGTTAGTCAGAATATGATGGGACAAGTTATGAACAAACCTAAAAATCCGCAACAAAGTCAACTTCCGAGTCCGAGTCATATAAGTCCGTCGCCTGCCTCGCCTCTGCTGCAATACTCGATACAGCAAAGTCCCAATCAAAATATTGTACTTAACTCGCCTGATCCGCAACAGCAGCAATACATGCAACAGTGTGGAGATGGTAACAATACTATGAATTTTGTGCGAACCAATCAGCAGGATACGCACAGTAGCAGTGGCGGTGGAGGAGGAGGACTAGCCAGCCTAAACAGTGCATTCCTGCCGTACACCGGTGGAGGGCCAACGGCCCGATATGGCAGCAAGATTCGTATGGGTCTGTTTGGTGGTGCCCCAATGTGGCCATTGGCGACAACTATCAATCAGAAAATCAGTATAGAGCGAGCCAAATGTTCAGGGGATAGTTCATCGATTGATGTGGAAAAGGCCAATGGCAAAGAGAAGGCTGTTGGTGGCACGAGCAAAGCGACGAATTCAACGCATTCAAGTAAGAGCGATGACGATGTTGTAATAATTGATAGCAGTCCGGATGAAAAACAACGAATGATGGACTATGACGATTATCAGGACAAAGCGCTCGTCGCTACCGAAGTATCGTTGAGTTCTGTAGCTCCAAATATTGCTGACAATGACGACATAACTGTCATAGAAAGCTTTAATGCTACAGATCTGGAGCTATCCGATATAGTGTCGAGTCCTCTAGAATCTGAAGTGGCACATGATTACATGCTTTTCTCCACAGATGTTGTGGACTATGCTGAAAACGATAATATTATGTCACAGACGGAGGAACTATCGAAAAGAAGTGAAACTACCTATGACAAGGACTTCGATCTGGGCAAACAAGAAACAAAAATGGAAACGCCGGAAAACCACGTCAGTTCTATGAACAAAGTGGCTGGAGTTTCCAGCGTATCTGGCAGCTCGCAAGCCAAAAAAGAACAAATTATATCGACTGCATCTCATTCCTCCTCCCAGGATACAAACACTTTACCCACGTCTCAAGATTTCGAAGCGATGATTGACGACAAGCCAGCTAAGGAGGGATTGACGCTAACCAAGTCAACGGCAGCGTCAAGCGAAAATGCCAGTCCCGCTGTCAGCAGTATAAATACAATCGCGGCGCGTTCTGCTCACATTACGCATGTTTCAAGTGGAGCCATAGTCTCAATTAATAAAATTCCGTATACGACAGTTCAAGGAACCGTCTTGACCGGAAATTTGACACAAACCACCAATTCCACAACTTTGAAAGTCACACCAAAAAAAGTGACCGACGTAGCGACCGGCACGACAAAAGTATCTTTTGGCAATGCAACAATCTCAGTTCCGTTCAAGAATGTCACCATCGCTTCACCGCATATTCTGTCGGACAAGCAGGGTAAAATCGCCACAAGTATAACACTGACAAAACAACCGACTATTTTGAATGTGCGAGGTGCTAAACTAAATTCCGGCGCATTCGTCTCCCTGTCGCCACTTCAGCTAAAACCTGCACAAAATGCAAAAATTGTACAAGCTACTGTGGTTGGCAAAAAGCTTCAATTGCCAACTTCCACGTCTGCAGATAGCGTGACGAAACAGAATTTGATAAACACATTGACATTTTCGAAATTTTCTCAGCTGGCTGTTTTCCAAGATATGTCGTTGCCTACGAAAATTTTCGAGGACGAGCCTACCTCACCGGAGAATATGTCGGAGCAGGAAGATGGTGAAACTTCCACAACAACAAAGAAAGCAGAAACGGAGATACCTCAAGCGATTACTGTTAGTAAAATTGTTGACAGCCAACCAGTGTCGTCGGTGCAGAAAGAATCTCCAGTGAACCGAACAGAAGAGCAAAAACCGAGTGACAACACTAGTCGAGCAGACTCGAATCAGCCGGATGAAAGTGGCGTGAAACTCGATGTACAGAAGGATCCGCAAAAGTTACAAACACGATTAATTTCCATTGTGCCGCAGCTTTCGCCACTTTCACAACCCACAGAGATGACTACGAATATGGCTAATGTTTCGCAACAATTGCGAACCATAATGTCGAGCATAAACTCGAATCAACACGAGCAAAAGTCCAGGACGGAGAGCGAATTGAAGAAGGAAGTGTCAACAACATCCGCTGAGAACACAACGGAGAGGTTAACGTCACAGAGTACTGCACAAGTTCAGTTGCAAGCACAGCCAGTCAGCAGTCAATCTCAATCAGTTGAAAGTCAAAAAGAGATAAAAGTCTCTAGCGTATCAACTCAGTCGAGCGATTTACCCATAACTGTAACGAAAACAATCTCTGCAAACTCAAACAAAGTGACTTTCCTTCTAACGAGCTCTAGCGGTGCAACGACTCATTTCCAAACAATAGTCAATGCCAACGATTTGCAAGCAAAAAAATCTAAACTTGTTGTACCGCCGTCTGTATTGGCGAGTCGTCTGCCACCTACCATCATGATGACAACCATACCGTCGTCAACATCAGCTCAAAATGTCGTCACTCAGTCTGCATCTGTGATGTCTAATTCGGTGCTAGTCAATCAGGACCAGTTGATGAAGCCCTTACAAACACAAGTACCATCAATACATCTCAAGCGTTCTAAATCAACGGACGATGGCATAGAGCGCGAAAAAGAAATGCCTGCTCAAATAACAGGTACAAAACGATATAGCCTTGAAATTGCTCCGTTGAAAACAGATCCCGGCGAAAATTCCAACGACAGCCTGACTGTAAACCAAAGCCAGAATATTATAATTAAGTCAAACGTGCAAGTTCAATCGAGTCGATCATCCGAACAATCATTTAATGGCTGTAAGATATCTAATGTTATGACCACATCAAAATCGGATGATTCTCAAAATGTTTTGTTAAAACAATTGTTGCAAAATAGCTCAGGAACAACATCATCATCGGCCCCACAAGTATTGGCTACTCGGAAAGTACCTGGGCTACGAGCACCCAGTCTGGGTTTGGTCAGCTCACTGGAGGCCCAACTTGCGCGACCTGTAATTCCACCCGTTCCAGCTGCTTCCGGAAACATATTGACTTCCAACTCAACTAGTGCGCACTCAAACAACGCGAAAGCTGGAGAGAATCAGAAGAACGAGTCAAGTGAAGAGACCACCAAGAAGCCGACAATAATCATATCTCGAGAAACATCTTTTGTGTCCAATCCAGTTGCAAAACCTCCGTCAAAAACGCCCGAGCCAGCTCCAACTCAAGAGAAAACAATTACGCAATCAATCCAAACGCAGCAACAACAACAGTTGCAACAAACTCAACAACAGCAATTGCAGCAAGCTCAGCAGCTGCAACAATGCCTACAGCAACAGTTACAATCCCAACAACTGCAGCAGCAGCAACAACAACAGCAACAACAACAGTTACAACAGCAGCAACAACAACTACAAATACAGCAGCAGCAACAAAAACTATTACAGCAGCATCAACAACAATTACAACAGCAAAAGCAATTACAGTTACCATCACAGCAGCCCATCAGTTTTGATCAGTCACTAAAAACTACAATAACAATTAAACAGGACAACAAATCGACAATTGTACAAAAGATGTCATCCGATCCACTGTCCATTGATGCCAAAACGCCAAGAGCCGACGAGGAATCTCGACGAACGCCCTTGTCAAATGATGGCTTTGAAACACCCAGACCCGATTCAATTGAGTCACCATCGTTGAAGCGACCAAGCTCATTACCGCTACAATTTTCCACAAACGCGGAAACGCCAACAGAGGAAAGTTCTCCCTCCAGTAAAGACGAAAAAGAGAAGGCGGCCAAAGCGGCCGATCTTGAAAGTTCAATAGAACTAAAAAAGAAAAAGAAACGCGAATATCAAAAGAATCGACGACAGATGCAATCGCTGAACAAGGATCTATCATTTTCCAAGAAACGTGCCCGAAAAATATCAAAAGTTGACGGTGACTACGACATGTTCATCGACAATCTGATGGCACAGGTTCGTCAAATGCCACCGTTACAAGTTCTCGAGCCACTCTTGAATCGTAATTATGGCATTTGTCCGCCCTATGGAGCGGGCGATCTTTCGAAATTGGGAAACGTGAAGGACGGTGTACCGCCGTCTGACATGCTAGTCGGTGACTATGGCCATGCAACAAGTACAAATCTGGTAGATTATTACAATACAAAACCTTTCGGCCCGATGGAAATGCTATCAGAACAATCTAACGCAACCATACAGAATGGGTTTTACGATCAAGAATTTCCACCGACTAAATTTGAAACGGACGATGATCGTTTGGATAGTTCGCGTGATTGGGATATTGATTCGCCCGAAAGTATGGTTACAAGTGCCAGTCCGGAGTGTTCAGTGTGGGAGCCTAGTTTTCCGTTTCCGGGTCTACGACTCATCAATGAGGATAGGGACGATGATGAACCGTACAGCAGGATGTCACCGGTAGTGCCTGTCGTTGCACCGATTCCAATTAAATTGAAAACGGGTATTGATCTGTCGATAGACCGAATGCCACATGACAATAATGATAAGGAGAACTCGTTGTACAGCGATTGGAAAAATAGGTAAGTGCAATAATTTTGTTGCAATGTCGTGTATTTATTGTTTATATTTACGAATAGACAAGTAGCGTTTAAAATAAGGGTTACTCTAAAATTAGGCCTCTCTATTTTCGAACAGTGGCCTAAAGTAGACAAGTATCGCTTTCGTCCGTTATGCGCCATCGTCTTTAGTTGCAATCACGTTCCGCGAAAAGATAGGACTTCGATATCACATCTCATCTGCTTTTTGCTCGTTTTAGTCTCTTTAGCAATGTCGTTTACCCTGTCCGTGTAACCTATTCACCGTAGATAATTATATTACAGGTTGTGCATTAACCGGAAAAGTTTGGGCTTAGTGCACTGAGGTCTATTGAAGGAACAGGACCACGCCTGGCGATCCAGGTTAAAGTAGTTTAGCCGACTAATTGAGGCAATGTCATCCGTGTCTAAAAGTGCATCTTTGTAATAGATATAGCGGCGCTCAAGCATCGCAGTCACAGAAACGACAACTTCAGTCCTTTCTTAAGCTGTAAAACTGAGGCAACACGTCGACTTCAACACTCAGTGAGGACACTGCTGAATCTCCTTCCTCAGTTCCCATGTGGTAGGTCTCTGGGAGAGTGGAACGGATCACTATCTCATGCATAGACGTCTTGAGAATTCGTTTTTAAAAGAAGAGGCAATGAAATTCGAGTGCCGAAAGGCTTACAAAGAATAGTCTTTCCCTCTGGTTACTTTTAGTACCTAGTGGGGAATCGGCTTTAGCTGGTCCCAAAATTAGCATTAAGATTTTTCCTCTGCTTCAACAGACCTTCTCCATGTATTTTTAGGTCGTCCCACGTCCACACGACGACTTGATTCGGTTCCCTGATTGTAATAAGGAACAGCATTGGTGTTAAAATACAGCCAACAGTGTAACTCCATTGTTCACCACAAAAGGACTAGACAATTCGCCCTTGTGCAAGACATGTCATTGGGCTCGGTTATAGGACTCGTTTATGATGTAAATAAGTTTCTCTTGTATGCCTCTTTTACGTAAGGCTGTCCAGATGTAAGCTCAACGCTGTCGAACGCCTTCTGGAAGTCAATGAAAATAAGATGTAACGGGGACCTTTATTCAGCGGATTGTTCAATTATAGTTCGGAGGGTGTTGATGCTACAAGAGAAACTCTCACGAAAACCAGCTTGTTCATTGTTCAGAGTGCGGTCGACCGTTTTCTTGATTTGGTCCAAGATTATTTTGGCCATCAGTTTAGAGACAGCAGGGGGAGACAGATTTTCCACGCCAATTATTACAATCCTTGAGATTTCCTTTCTTAGGGATTTTAATAATGACGCCTTCTTCCATTCTTGAGGGAGAATCTTGGTTGTTCAGCAGTATTGGATCAGGAGAAGAAGAATATCCGCTGTAGCGTTGATATCCGCTTTCAAAAGTTCTATGGGTATACCGTCTGCCCCCCGGGCTTTACCAGGTTTCAATAATTGAAGGACCTTAGTTATTTCCAGCTTGGATGGTACATCGGTATTTATTCTGGCCATTTGCGGAATATTTACTGCTTCCGGTGGAGGTGGGCTTGAAGGGTAAAAGATGTTGTTAGCGACCTCCATGAAATGCTCTCTCCAACGGCGCAGTTGTTGATCGTCTGTAACTAGCAGTGACTTGACTTTATCTTTTACAGGAGCTCATGGATAAAAGATTTGTCAATCAGTGGCTTTATGAGCTTGTAAAGGGTCCCACTGTCACCACGGTAAGCCGCATCTTCTGCCTCCAGTGCTAATGGTTGAATTAGATATCCCGCGTCAGCATCAGCATCGGCATCAGCAGAAAAATTTCAATTTAGAACACACGCATTTGCCTTTGACCACAATGACAGCAGCGGCAGAAGCAGAAAAATGCTTCTGCCGCTGCTGTCAATGTGGGTCATCAAAGGCAAATGCGTGTGTTCTAAATTGAAATTTTTCTGCTGATGCTGACGCGGGATATCTAATTCAACCATAACGCGTTGATGTTGTTGCGTTTATCACGTCTTACGCTTCTCTGCACTCTTTTTTGAAGAGAACTGTACTCGGTCCTCAGTTACTTGACTGCACTGTCAGTAGTGCTTTAATTCTCTTCCCAACAGTTATTAGAGAGCATGTATCTTCACTGATAAATGGTTATCGCTGCCTACATCAGCACCACGCTTTGCCCTGACGTCCATGAGACAATTCCTCCATGTTTTGGAGATGGTTATATGGTCAATCTGGTTTTCTGTTCGGCCATCTGGAGATATCCAGGTTGATAAATGGCAAGGTTTGTGTTTGAACAGGGTGCCGCAAATGACAAACTAACGAGAGTTACAGAACTCCACGAACAACTCACCATTGTTGTTCCTGACACCCAGACCGTGATTGCAAATTAGATGCTCCAGTCCAACATTGTCAGACCCAATTTTTGCATTGAGATCCTCCTTAATAATTTTTATGTCACCTCTTGGAGCCTTATCAAGTAGGTGAAGATGTCCTTAGCATGCTGGTCGGTTGACTCAGTCGGGGCGTAGCACTGAATTATAGTGATGTTTCTTACTCTGGACTTAAATCTGGCAGTTATTTTTTTGGTCGGAAATAGGCCTGCACTGCACTCTATAAGAGATTGGCGAGCTTCCTTGTTGAGATGATACCGACTCCAGCCATTTTGAGTGAGGCTTGAAGTTCACTACAAGAGTAAAGCAGCACAGATTGGGAAGTAGGTGATAAGGTCGTTCCCGAACCGCGCCATTTCCCGTTCGACTTCCGTGAGTCTCGTACAACTGCACTCGCCCAACATCTTTCGGACGTTCCAAAAGCCAATCGTAGTCCGTTGTTTATGGCCAAAGGTCGTTGCCGGTAAATCAGTCCGTGGAATCCGAGGATCGTCAATGTTTCGAGTGTAATTTGGCTTCAGGTATGCGGGGAAAGCGGTGGCACTATTCTTGACCCATGCCACAGGGAATAGTCTACTTACCCATAAAAGCTAGCCGGTTTAAAGGAAGAAGTTCATCTTTTCTTCAATTAGAAAATCTTTCACCACGAATACTATTCCTTCCAATGCTGCTTGTCTTTTATGCTTTTTGGATGTTCCCTCATTTCGCGATTGTATACTTCTAAAACTAATGGCGCTGATTATTCTTTTCAGGACGATACAACAAACGACGCCAACAAAAGATTCCAATGTAACCGTCACTCTAACACTAACATCATCAGCCGCCGAAGATATAATGGGCGTATTGCGCGATTTAGCTAACATTCTCCATATACCGGCGCCGACTGCATATCAAATTGTCGAACGAACGACGACGCCGCCTAGTCAAAAACTGGGATTGTATCGAACAAAAGGTAAAGACGGTAAGGAAGGTGATCCGATCGACATACAAACTATACTAAACGATGCTGCGAAATTCTGTCGACATTGTGACGTAGTTATACTAAACACTATCATACGTGCGAAAGCAAGCGAATTTCCACTATTAGCATCGAATAATGAATTTGTAAACAGTAGCGATGATTTGTACTTTTGTAGTAAGAGTTGTTATAAGCAGTTTAAATGGCGACCAACTAACATTATCGACGATAATTATAATTTAAATTCAAAATTAAATATAGCATTGGATAGCAATAATCGATATGTTGCTGACGGATATCCAGACGTTAGGTCAATCAAAGTTGAGCACCCGACTGAGAGTGGCAAGATGGCACGAAAAGCATCGGTTGCGGGTCTAGACGAGAGCTGTCAGAAGAACAAAATTATGAGACTTTCACATGACGATAATAGTGGTATCAATAATAACAATAATAATAAGCGACCGCGTCAAGATGAAAATGATAGATCAGATGCCGACAAACCGCCGAAAAAGTCACGTTATCGATACTTCTCGGCGACAACATTCACGCCGTCTAAATACAAGAAGCCAACCGAAAAAGAGATCACCGATATGCTGTTCAGGATGGCCATTACCGTTGCACCTGCCAATAAAATGCCAGAAGATACGCGTCAGTGTATTTTCTGCAATCAGATAGGTGACGGTGTAGCCGATGGACCGTCAAGGCTGCTTAACTTTGATGTTGACAAATGGGTAAGTACAGACCTTGTATGATTTGTTGCCATTTAATCAATGGACGGTTTTATTTCAGGTACACTTGAATTGTGCATTATGGTCGGATGGTGTATATGAGACGGAAAATGGGGCCTTAATGAATCTAGAAGCTGCCTTACAAGTTAGCCTAAATCAAACGTGCACGTTGTGTCGTAATTTCGGTGCTACAATCAAATGTTTCAAGAATCGATGCAGCAACATTTATCATCTGTCGTGTGCGCTCAAGGACAATTGTACATTTTACAAAAACAAGACAACCCACTGTCAGGCACACGTACTCAAGAATGAAAAGGAGAACGAATTGACCACGCTCAGTGTTCAGCGGCGAGTGTATGTTGATCGAGATGAAAGTCGACAAGTGGCTGCCGTCATGCATCACTCGGAATTGAGTAATCTTTTGCGAGTGGGAAGTTTGACATTTTTGAATGTGGGGCAACTGTTACCGCATCAATTACAATCTTTCCATACACCAAACTACATCTACCCAATAGGTTATAAAATTGTACGTAACCCTCTGAATTGAATGTTTGCGATAGTGAAATTTAAATGTTTTCTCATTTTGCACTACAGATTCGCTTCTACTGGTCAATGCGACGACCCAACAAACGCTGTCGGTATATTTGCTCTATAGCCGACGTGGCTGGTCGTCCGGAGTTTCGTGTTGTTGTTCAGGAACCTTCCGAGGAGGATATTGAACTGCGAGACTCAACACCCAAGGCTGTGTGGCAACGGATTTTAGATTCTTTAGCAACATTACGCAAAAATCATAATTTAGTTCAACTGTTCCCGAAATATGTGACGGGCGAAGATCTTTTCGGTTTAACGGAGCCAGCCGTAGTTCGAATACTAGAAAGTCTTCCGGGCATTGAAACGCTTACGGACTATCGCTTTAAGTACGGTCGAAATCCTTTGTTAGAGTTACCGCTAGCTATAAATCCCTCAGGTGCTGCTCGTACAGAGCCGAAACAAAAACAAGCTGTCGGTTGGCGAAAGCCACATACGCAACGATCGGGATCGACAAATCATCGATTCACCGTTGCTCCAACGACCACGGTGGCGGGTGAAGTAGCCTGTCCGTATAGTAAACAATTCGTACATTCGAAGAGTTCGCAATATAAGAAGATGAAACAGGAATGGCGAAATAATGTTTTCCTAGCGAGGTTTGTTTATCATTGTATTGCCTCTTCAGTATGGATGTCAATGTGATTTTCTTCTTCGCAATTAGGTCGAAAATTCAAGGATTGGGACTATACGCGGCCCGGGATTTAGAGAAGCACACAATGGTCATTGAATATATAGGAGAAGTGATTCGAACCGAGGTTTCGGAACTTAGAGAGAAACAATTCGAAGCAAGGGTAAGTAGTGGAAAATATTTTTTGCGGCGATCGTGGTTTTGGGAACGTATGTATTGCTTTTTTTTATAGAATCGAGGAATTTACATGTTTCGTTTGGATGAAGATCGCGTGGTCGATGCGACACTTAGTGGCGGTCTGGCACGTTACATTAATCATTCATGCAATCCCAACTGTGTAACAGAAATAGTCGAAGTTGATAGAGAATATAGGATAATTATATTTGCTAAACGGCGAATAAATCGCGGCGAAGAGGTAAGTAGAAAAAAAAATATAGCATGGCAACATGCCGACAATTTCTGCAACTATTTTATAGAAAAAAAAGAAGAAGCAGAAATTGGTGGTAGTGTCTTAACAATATTGTTTAATCGTATTAATGACAACAAAACCTCTTTTTGTCATTTACAGCTTTCTTATGATTATAAGTTTGATATTGAAGATGATGCCCATAAAATTTCGTGCATGTGTGGGGCGCCCAATTGCAAAAAATGGATGAACTAGTATCTAAGTGTAAAATTATGTATTTTATGTTTGACTACACAAATTGTATACACATACACTCATACACAGACACAAACCAACATTTATAAGAGGACACACAAACAGCGACAGAGAGAGAGCGAGATCACCTTAAGAAAGAAAAGTTTAAGATATATACAAAGTGAAACAAAAAAGAAAAAAATTATGCAAGAAAAAACGTCTATATATATATAATTATTGTAATGAAATGTAATGAAAATTACAGGAATTTGTTTTTAATCATGAGATACTATACTATTTAAATGCAAAATGAATAATATTATGTTTAGTATATTTTGTACAGATTCATCGATATTAGTTGTAACTTAAATTATTATGTACTTTTCAAAGAGAATAAGAGATGAAAAAGAGAGAACATAAAAGAATATATTTTAGCATTTAATGTGTATTATAATAGAAAATTAATTATTGAAAAAAGATGTTTTATTTGCACGTATTTTAGACAACAGCTGTTGCTTTAACCTCCCGGTTCATCGAACTGTTTCACCGACTTCTGGATACTATTGCAGTTGAAATGTAGTGAGTGGAGTTAAGACTGCTGCAGGGGGTGCAGATGTATGACTGGAGCGAGTATGTATGGTTTTATTGTTGGAGGGTGCGGCGGATGACGGTGGTGGAATTTTAGCTTGCAAGATTGGGCCGGGGGTGGGGCCGATCCGCAGTTTCTGGCCGCAACAAAAGGCATTTTTTATACTGCTTGATCATACCTGAACAATAAACATGAGATCTTTCAACACATGAAATGCATTTAAACACGTCTCGCATGCCCGATAATTCTTCGGTTACAAACACAGCAATTGAAGATAGGGGCTGGATTGGTTGCAATGCCCGTGAGGAATGAGAGAATACTGAGACTAAGAGCAACCGCATGCCTATGAATACAGATACAGGAATACCCCGATTTACGTCAGGGTTACGTTCCAGAAAAAGGCGACTTAAATCAATCAATCAAATTTAGGTATGGTATAAGTGAGAAAAGTGTGGCAACGGGAAAATGATAAATGTCCATATATACCTCACAAATATGTTTAATGTATAAAGAAACGTAGATTTCAAACAAACAAATCTTTGAATCAGACAACGGAGATCAGTGGAGCTGATGGAAAGGGATGATTTTCACCCTGTGAAGAATTAGACAGTAAAGTATAACGCTGTATGCTCCTCCACAAAGCAAGCATTAAGATTCTTCGTTTTAACGTGAAATAAAATGTAAAGGATGTTTATTAAAACCCTATAGAACTTTGAATTGTCAAAAATAAGACAAACAGTTAAATTTTATTAAAAAAAATGTTTGGTTCAGTATACTCTGGCAAATTATTGTGAATAGACTCAGGCTTGAACAAGATGATGAAAATTATTCGATTCGCGCAACTTATAGGCTGGCTTCGTGATTTTTATGGTGGACATAATATGCGTTAAATCATTTTCAAATAGTAATGTCATTTTATTCTTTCGAATAAAAAATGAATTGATTAAAATTTAATTTTTTTGTGATATTTTTCACAATTTTAATTTCTATCTGGCTTAAAAAAAACACCCTATATCAGGACATACGTGTCTCCTTCGTTTGGTTTTGAGCGTCGAATAAATGCAAATAATTTTCATCATCTTATGAATATCATGTGGTGTCGTCCGAAATGGCCGAATAATACACAAATATGATTATTTTAAAGTTCAAATATATTTTTCCATCCGTTCTCCGCGGCGGTTTTACAAGAATGATCTCGTCTTTTCTTACAATACTCTGACAGTTCTACAAAAATCTTCGGCAGCTATTACACAGTCATATATTGGTAATATATATTATAATAGATATTATCATATCCCTAAGCCTACTTGATTTCGCTTCCTGCACGTCTAAAAATTTATACTGAATGAATCGAGTAGGCTTAGGCATATGACATACATATTATAATATAAATATGACTGTCTAATGGAGCCCTAACTCTCTCGCCTCCCCAGCGCCACCTATCTTCTCAACCAATAATAAACCTAACGACTATTACAAATTATAAAGTATTATGCTATAGCTCGGCCGTTCTGACAATTCTGATTGCCCTCAATCAAAACTACTACTTTTTTTTATTACAAATTTTCATATCATTTGCTGGTCAGTGTTGTTCTGTATCGACCACGCTAGAACCTTCCACCCTCCGCTCCACCCACTTCCTTATTCGACAGGATTCCACCACTCCTTCGTAGGGTAATTGAGTAATCTGACAATTAGGTACATCTCTAACAACATATCTATCATGGGGTAATACCTTATGAATAATGTAAGGTCCCTGATATTTCTCATTCAGTTTTTTGTTTGAACCCGCGGTTGTGTCAATATGTCGAATAACTACAAAGTCCCCTGGTAAAAATCTCTTCGGTGCAGTATGTTTGGCCGCAAAATAACTTTCGTTAATCTCCTGCGCTTTTTGTATTGACTCTTCTGCTTTTCTTCTTTTATCTTCCAATTCTTTTCGTCGTATATATTACTATTTTTTAAATGTTCGGTACACTCGCGTATATCCCACTTCTGAACTGTGGTGTCGTCCGAAATGGCCGAATAATACACAAATATGATTATTTTAAAGTTCAAATATATTTTTCCATCCGTTCTCCGCGGCGATTTAACAAGAATGATCTCGTCTTTTCTTACAATACTCTGACAGTTCTACAAAAATCTTCCTCTCTCGCCTCCCCAGCGCCACCTATCTTCTCAACCAATAATAAACCTAACGACTATTACAAATTTAAAAGTATAAAGTATTAGGGCTCCATTACACAGAGCGCTTATATACCGGCTCTTAATTTAAACTATCTTAAAGCATTTTTGGAGATAGTACCTTTTCCATAGGGTGAATATACCGTCCTAGTCTAGTTCGCGTATTAACTTTCTTCTTCTTCTTTTTATTCGAATTGCTTGTGGAATGTGCAGATGTTTAGAAATGGTTTATCTGACATTTCGATTATTTGGACAATATTATGATTGGAATTTGTTAATCTCGCTTTTTTTCTAACCAGGAATTTAATATAAACTTTGTAGCGAAATGAAAATCGAAAACAATACCATTCCAGTAACAAGACGACTTCGCTCTTCTTGGATAAATTTCAGAGATAGTCGCTTGGCTAGGCAATATGGAGGTAAGCACCTCGCCATCTGTTGCGAGCGGGACTAAATTTAGTTTCGATTAGTTAGTGCACCCCGTATATGCCGTCCAAAAATAATTTAAATTTGTCTAAAACTTTTTATTTTTGCTCCGGTATATAAGCGGTCAATGTTAAAGGTATGTACTGAGTCCACCGAGCGAAAACTTACATATATGACCGCTTATATACCGAAGCAAAGATAAAAAGTTTTAGACAAATTTAAATTATTTTTGGACGGCATATACGGGCTGCACTAACTAATCGAAACTAAATTTAGTCCCGCTCGCAACAGATGGCGAGGTGCTTACCAATTCATAATGCCTAGCCAAGCGACTGTCTCTGAAATTTATCCAGGAAGAGCGAAGTTGTCTTGTTACTGGAATGATATCGTTTTCGATTTTCGTTTCGGTACAAAGTTTATATGAAATTCCTGGTTAGTAAAAACGCGAGATTAACAAATTCCAATCATAATATTGTCCAAATAATCGAAATGTCAGATAAACCATTTCTAAACATCTGCACATTCCACAACCAATTCGAATAAAAAGAAGAAGAAGAAAGTTAATACGCGAACTAGACTAGGGCGGTATATTAACCCTATGGAAAAGGTACTATCTCCAAAAATGCTTTAAGATAGTTTAAATTAAGAGCCGGTATATAAGCGCTCATTGGATTCGACTTCCTTACAATTGGCCAACCTGATCGAATTGACGTTTCTTTGACAAGAACTCGACAACCAACCCGATTCTTTATCGTCCGTCATAAAGAAGAAGATCCGGTCTTAGAACGGCATGTGGGAGCGTTTCGCCTAGCTCTGAATCGAATTAATTCTTGTTTCTCTATGAAATATCGTAAAGTGCACCGTATTCAACTTTTTCCACTAATTCTGTAACTTATTACAAATTCAACAATACACAAAACGGTTAGTATAGGCCACTTTTGAATGCCCGGCAAGACGGAAGTTCTTGTCGCCGAGTCATTAAGGCAGTGAAAACTGACACATCCCCAAAAAATTAACCTCGAATTGCTATTTCAATTTACATAGCCACTATTACATTTTCAGTGAATTTCAGCAAGCAAAATGGTTCTGACTTGTCGATTCTATAAAGAAAAATATCCGGAGGTAAATATTTGACCGTTGCATGACTTGGAATTCTGATGCAATATGTTTGTGCGATTTTAGGTGGAGGATGTTGTTATGGTCAATGTCCGTTCAATTGCCGAAATGGGCGCTTACGTGCACCTCTTGGAATATGATAATATCGAAGGAATGATTTTACTTTCGGAATTGTCTCGTCGTCGTATACGTTCCATAAATAAATTAATTCGAGTCGGCCGAACGGAACCGGTTGTTGTCATTCGTGTTGATAAAGAGAAGGGTAAGTTTCAGTTTCCGTGGATATGTAATGGATGTACTTCTAGGACGGAGATTTCTCTTGAAAATTTCCAGGATACATTGATTTGTCGAAACGTCGCGTGTCGGCGGAGGATGTTGAAAAGTGCACGGAACGATTCGCCAAAGCGAAAGCTGTAAATTCGATTTTGCGACATGTCGCCGATATACTTATGTATAAGTCGAATAGTCAATTGGAGGAGCTGTATCAAAAGACGGCGTGGCATTTCGAGGAGAAATACAAGAACAAGGCCTCGTCCTATGATATTTTCAAGCAGGCTGTTATGTAAGTAAAATGTATTGTTTGTAAATGCAATTAAGAAAATTTAGGATACAGGTGGTATGGTAATGCCCTTAAGAGAACAGATAGTCAACAAACCTGAAGAATCGGTAGACGCCAAATTCAACCATTTTATATTGTTATCGATTTTGACCGAAAGTTTATCTGCTTGAACATAAGGACTTGACAAATGCCCAGGGCCAGATTTTTCACATATGGGCAAATGCCCGGCGGCAGATTTCAGTATCTGCGGCGCCAAATTTTGATGATGTCATTTCATGAATATCGGCCTGAAACGACCGAATCTGCAATCCTTTTTCACGAAATCGTAACGGTTCTCCATATATTCAATATCAAAGTTTGACATTGAAATGGGGTAGTTCAATTTTTAATGGGAAATTGGGGGAATTTTGTTTTATATTGATGTTAATCAATAGTATTGCACCGAAATTAACATTTTAAATTTCTGTATTTCAAGCTGAAACTCAGCCTGGTGTTGTTTTGCCGGAATCTCTAAAGTTTATTTGGTGTTCTTGTATTGCCTCCAGGATCCATACCTTAATCCTGGAGGCAATACAAGAACACCAAATAAATTTTAAATTTCATTGGCCTCCCTGTCTAGCAAATTTTACAATCCTTGCTTGCAAAATTTCGACATTTCATATTATTAACATCTTTGCCAAATTGGTAAAACTTACTATTCTAGTGGGACTGATTAAAATTAAAACGTTAATTTGATGGCATCAAACACTTTCCCCATAAAAATTTGGCGCCGCAGATATTGAAATCTCAGCTCAGTTGGGTTCTATACAAAATCCATAAAGTCAAATCAAAATCCACAAAGACACTGACTTTGTGGATGAAGACAAAATCCACAAATTTTTGTATGAAGAAAGCCATAATGCTTATTGCGTGGGCTCCGATTCGGTGATGTCAGTGCGGGTTTTGTTTTTTTTTTACAAAAATAATCATGAAATGGTCCAAAACGTTAATGTCCAGTGACGGAGCTTGAGAAAGTTCAGCGTTTTTTTTAGTTAAAAACCAGAGGTGAGAGCGAGTGGTGCTGGCGAGATTGGAATTTTCAATTCCCGGAAGGTGATTAAGATTCTTCTACTGGGTTCTATACAAAATAAAAAAAAATAAAAATCCACAAAGTCAAAATCCACAAAGACAAAATTCACAAAGACAAAATCCATAAAGTCATAATTCACAGTCAAAATCCAAAAAGACGAAATCCATAAAATCAAAGTCCACACGGTCAGAATACATAAAATTCATATTCACAGTAGAAGCAAGAATTTACATCAGTTTGCTTATCACAATTGACTATTGAGAACATTTATGTACGTTATTACGTTAACTAGACAATTCCCGGAGCATATGCGCTTTAGCTGCAGACAGGGAAAAAGATTGATCCGTAGCATATACAATTTAGCCGATGACACAGAGAGGAATGCACCCGGGCCATAAGCGCTTCAGGTAAAGACAGCTAAAGCGCATATGCTCCGGATGCATCCTTCTCCGTGTCTTTAGGTAGAGCGCATATGCTCCGGGGTTTGGTCATTGTCTTAGTTAAGCGACTTTTCTGAAAATCAATCTAACTCTTTAGTTTTTTTCTTAAAATGTTCCTTGAAAAAATTCAGTGTTTTTTTATAGCCAAAAAAGTTTCAATATTTAGTTCCCCCTGTTCTGCATGGAATGACTACATATTTTGAATCGTTTGTTTTTTGTTTGGCTATAAGTTTAAGTATAAAACTAATATTGCAAGTGTCCGGACCAGATTTTTTTACTGATCATTTATCAAACGCTACAAATATACAGTAGAAGAATCTTAATCACCTTCCGGTAAACGAAAATTCCAATCTCCCCATCACCGCTCGCTCTCACTTCTGGGTTTTCACTTAGAAAAACGCTGAACTTTCTCAAGCTCCGCCACCGGAAATTATCGTTCTGGATCATTTCATGATTATTTTTGTAAAAAAAAAACAAAACCCGCACTGACATCACCGAATCGGAGCCCACGCAATAAGCATTATGGCTCTCTTCATACAAAACTTTATGGATTTTGTCTTCATTGATTTTGACTTTGTGGAGTTTGGCTTTATGGATTTTGTCTTTATGGATAATAACTTTTGGATTTTGACTTATGGATTTTGACTTTGTGGATTTTGTATAGAACCCCTTCTACTGTATATTTGGGATCTATACAAAATCCAAAAGTTGTTGTAGCGATTCAAGAGATTTTTTTTTCTCTTGAATCGACTAAATGTTTTCCCTATCACGCTCTGTGGCTCAATTGGTTGAGTCTCACTCTACGATGCTAGTAATCTAGAGGTCCGGAGATGGAATCTCGGCGTGGTCCAAAAATTCCGTACATGTGCGGATAGGAAATATACACTAGCCGGCATATGTATTTTGACATCTGGTACTCTCGAGCCAAGATACTGATTTTATTTAACTAGAGCGAATAACGGTAAATTTCGTATAAGAATATCAAAGTACATATCAACAGCAATAAATATGCTCAATATTTTTCCTGTCCGTTTTCGCACTCACTTGCTATAAAGAAGAGAACAGAGTGGTACCAAATTTTGGTGCGACATAAGTATTTTGACAATATTTAAATCTTTGATTGTACACCAATTTCTCTGGAAAAAAAACTTCAACCCTGGCTTAAAGGTTAGAGACGCTGCAATTGAATTGAATTTCATAAGGTAGACTGTTCATTATTAAACACCAAAATTGAATAAGAGAAAAGAAATAGAAAACTATTCCATGCATCACAGAAATGGGATGTGTAATCGAATAATTACCGAAAAATCTTCCAAATATTTATGGAAAATGTCTAATTGAACCAAAGGATATTATGAATATGAAGAATGTGCCATCGGATGCAGAGATAATAACGACCACCTTCGGCCTAGAACTAAAATAGGCAAATTACATGCATACGCAGATAAAGTGAAACCAAAGAAAGATTTAAAAACCATAACAAAAGCAAATCTCTGTTAATAAGGAAAAAGTTTAAGTTACTGCAACTTTCGAAAATGTTTTTTTTCGGCTAATATTCGTTATTTTATTACATTTCAAAAAAATACCGGCGTACAGAGGGCTGCGCCCGCAATACGAGGGTATTTTAGATTTTGGATACATACATAGTGAATAATTTTGCACATATATTTTATAGGTAATAAATAAGAGTTATGCACAATGTTAATGAAATGCTTCTCGTAAATAGATTTACTATGTATCATGGCTCCACATATTAACTGGATTTATTAGCTGTAACGCCGTTACCATGACTCCAAACTGGAAAAAAGCGACTGATATGAAATGTACCCATCGAGTTCTTTGATTTGATAAAAACTAAAAAAGTCGACTTTTTCAAATCTCCGGGACACCCTGTTTGCTTTGTCCTACCAACGTCTAAGTATTTCGTGCTAAAGACTGTTACGATTCTACACATTCCTACCAAATTTCATAACGATCGGTTAGTGAACAAATTTGTAAATGTCCGGGACACCCTTTTATCTTGGCCATACCAATTTTTAAGTATTTCATGCCAAAGACTGTTACCATTCTACACATTCCTACCAAATTTCATGACGATCCGTTAAGCCGTTCGCGAGTTATTTAGTGAACAAATTTTCAAATGTCCGGGACACCCTGTTATTTTTGTCCTACCAACTTTTAAGTATTTCGTGCCAAAGACTGTTACCATTCTACACATTCCTACCAAATTTCATGAGGATCGGTTAAGCCGTTCGCGAGTTATTTAGTGAACAGACGGACGGACAAAATCGATTTCATAAGGGTTTTTTGTAAAATCTAAAAAACCCAAAACAAAATCAATATTTAAAGAAAATGCCCATTTATGTGGGAAAACGGATACCTCGTTATCAAAATGAATACCACAGTGGAGGCTCTATATCGCTTACAATGGCCTAGCCTGCTTAAGTTCAAATCACTGTTTCCATGGCCAAAGCTCCTTTTGGTCGTCATTGAATCGTCGGAAGTTATATTCGTTTTTTTTTTGCGGAACAATTTGGTTTAGATTCCACTTCTTCCTTAGAGTTCTTCATCGTGGCTCATTCATCACTCGCGGTTCACATTTAGTTCAGTAATATCGTGTCGATTTAGTACCAATCCGTGAAAAAAATACAGAAGTTTTTTTCTCACTCTTTCTTTATGTATTCATCATCAACATCAATGTGGCACGATAGCCCGACGTCGGGCCTTGGCCGCCTGAATCGTTGACCTCCAATTGTCGCGGTTACGTGACCTTGTCCTCCAGTTTCGGAAGCCCAGCAGCTGGTGGGCGTCTTCACCTACGGAGTTCTCCCAGCGAGCTCTCGGTCGACCACGCAACCTCGCTCCGTCAATTCGTTGTGCGTTCATAACTTTCTTTGGCATGCGATTGTCGTCCATCCGTTGTACATGCCCCGCCCATTGCAGACGTTGAAGCTTCACGATTTTCGATACTTCCAGCTCATCGTACAATTGATACAACTCATGGTTGTATCGGATACGCCATTGGTCTCGCTCGCGAACGGCCCCGAAAATTCGCCGAAGGACCTTTCGTTTGAATCGGTCTAGCAAATTTCGGAGGCTTGGGAAAGGGTCCATGTTTCGCAGCCATAACATAGCACGGGTCGGATGATCGTTTTGTACACGCGGAGCTTCGTGTTCCTGTGCGCAAGTTTCGAATTAATTATAGGGAGGACCGAGAAATATGTCTTATTGGCTAGTTGTATCCGTCGCTTAATTTCGTCGGTTTCGTTGGCGTCCTTTGATAAGCTACAACCCAGATAGTTGAAGTTGTCTACATACTCGATATTAAGGTCCCCCACTGTGATGCTTGAATTTGCTGGCGTCCTTGTTTTCGATTGCATCATGGCCTTTGTTTTGCTTTCGTTGATATGTAGTCCAACTTCCTTTGCGGCGTTATTGAGGTTATGCAGGAGGCTTTCTGCATCACCCAACCTTCGAGACATGATGTTGATATCGTCGGCGTACGCTACTAATTGAGTCGACTTGATGAGTAGCGTTCCGCTGCTGTCCATATTCATGGCTCGAATTACATACTCCAAAGCCAGGTTGAAGAGCGTCGGCGCCAGCCCGTCGCCCTGCTTGAGTCCAGTACGAGTTTCAAATAGGTCAGTGAGTCGGTTCTGCACTTTGACCTGCGAGACGGTATTAGTCATCGTCATCCTTGTGAGTCGCACTAACTTTGCCGGTATACCAAAATTCAGCATAATGTTGTACAGTACACTTCGGTCGATACTGTCGTATGCCTGCTTGAAGTCGACAAAGATTTGGTATACGTCGATGTTGTATTCCCAGCACTTTTGGAGTAGTAGCTTCACTGTGTAAAGCTGATCGGTAGTTGAACGACCAGGTCTGAAGCCGCCTTGATACCTGCCAATGATTTGTTCTGCGTACGGATTGATTCTCTTTTCAAGAATTTTTGATAAAATCTTATAGGCCGTACAAACTAATGATATGCCCCTGTAATTCTCACACTTCAGCTTGTCACCCTTTTTGTGGATTGGGCAGATTATGCTTTTGCGCCAATCTTCGGGGATTACCTCGTCGTTCCATATTTTCAGCAGTAGCACATGTACAGCGTTGGTCAGGCACGTTCCACCATGCTTCAGCAGTTCTGCTGGGATCTCGTCAGCGCCGGGCGCTTTATTATTTTGGAGCGACTGTATGGCAAGACTCACCTCCTCTACTGTTGGGGGTAGAACGGGAGGGCCTGGTTCGGCTAACTGCTCAAGAGCTAGCTCCGCGGGGGATGTTGATGATGCATTGAGGAGCTCTTCAAAATGCGAGGCCCATCGTTTGTTGACGCTTTCGATGTCGCTGATGATGTTACCATCCTTGTCCTTACATAGGCTTGTCCTGGGTTGATATCCGTTCTTGATATTATTTATAAGTTTGTACGCCTGTCTAGTGTTCTTACTGGCTAATCTTTGGTTTATTTGCTGTAACTGCTCGTCAAAATGTTTGCGTTTCTTACGTCTAATTAACTTATTAGATACTCGCCGAAGCTCGTTATATCTTGGCTCGGGATGCGCGTTGTGTGTATTGGCGATAGGCTTCATTTTTCGCCTCAATCGAGGCCCTGCATTCGTCGTCGAACTAGTCTGCTCGTCTGCGCCGGCCTTTATAGCCCATGACCTCTTCTGCGACCTCCTTGATGCTGTCTTTGAGCTCCTCCCAGAACTCATGGATGCCTAGATTATTGATGTTATCAAGCATGGGCGACAGTTTTTCCTCAAGGGCTGTAGTATACGCAGCCGCCGTGGCATCATCAATCAAATTGTCAACCTCGAAGATCTTGGCAGGGTTGATTCTCGTTAGGTGCACCGAAGAGATTCTGCACCTGTAGGTCGTCTTCACCAAATAGTGATCGGTGTCGCAGTTGGCTCCTCGATAGGATCGAACATCTAGGACATTAGAAGCCCATCTCTTGCTGATCAGTACGTGGTCGATCTGGTTCACGGTGTATTCATCTGGAGACTTCCAGGTCTGCTTATGGATTCGTCGATGAGGGAAGCATGTAGAGCTTATGACCAAGTTTCTGCCGCTCGCGAAGTCGATAAGTCGCTGACCGTTATTGTTGTTTTCGTCGTGGAGGCTATGACCACCAGTAGTTCCCCTATGCCAGCTTTCGTTTCCGACTTTAGCGTTAAAGTCTCCTAGCAGCAGCTTGACGTCGTTTGATGGAAGTGAGTCGAAGAGTGTTTCTAGGTCGTTGTAGAACTCGTCCTTAATCGCGTCTTCTTTTACTTCTGTAGGGGCATGCGCATTGATGAGCCAGAGATTAGCGAAACGGGTCTTAATGCGGATCGCACATAGCCGCTCGTTGATGGGTTTGAAGCCGATAACGTGGTCCTTGAGCTGCTTATTCACGATGAAAGCTACTCCAAACTCCTTGTTGCCCTCCTCTTTACCACTCGTAAAAATAGTGTGCGAATTGAGGTCGTTAATCTCGCTTTTGAGCCATTTAGTTTCCTGGATTGCAACTATGCTCAGCTTGTATTGTTCAACCTGATCCAGGAGGGCCCTTAAGGCCCCCGGTCTATTCAGGGAGAGTACATTCCAGGATCCGAAAGAGTAATCAGTTGTTCGTTTGCGGGGTCGTCGTTGTTTTGTATCCGTCCAATCCGAGGCTTTTGTTTCAGGTTTCTTGACTTGAAGTTTTTCTTAGGATGAGTTGTCGGCACATCGCTAAACCATGATAGGGTTTAATCGTTTAGTAAAGGCCATCATGGGCATGCCTCGAAGATGCTGCTTTAGTGGTTGAGTTAGACGTTTTCTGTCACCTATCACGTTAAGTAACCTGAGACGCTGCAGATGTAAATACAGCACTCAGGCGCAGCGGTGCTTCTTCCAAATGTCGCATCAGATGATTTGACTTAGCCGTTCACGTTACCGTTTATGTATTATGGGGCGCTAATTCCGATTATGAACTTTGCACCCTAAAAAAAGTGCCGCAACCTTTAAAAAAGGGGGGAAAGGGGGGCATTTTTTCGGTTTTTTTGCGATTATTTCAAAAACGGTAAGAGATACAGAAAAATGGTCTGAGGACGAAAAAAACTAAATAAAATTATCTTTGCAATGATATATAACACATTAGAGTTTAATTGAATATTTCGGCGTTAGAATAGAACATAAATTAGAATATTTTCATTTTAGACCTTTTTTAAAAGCTCCATAACTTTTGAAAGAACGCCAGTTCATCCGTATAATTTTATATAAGTACTCACAACAAGTTTAAGATAAGGGCATTTTTTCGGTTTTTTGCGATTATTTCAAAAACGGTAAGAGATACAGAAAAATGGTCTGAGGACGAAAAAAACTACATAAAATTATCTGTGCAATGATATATAACACATTAGAGTATAATTCCATATTTCGGCGTTAGAATAGAACATAAATTAGAATATTTTCATTTTAGACCTTTTTTAAAAGCTCCATAACTTTTCAAAGAATGTTAGTTCAGCCGTAAGATTTTGTACAAGTATTAACAGCAAGTTTAAGATAATTTTAACGTAAACGCTGAGTCGCTCCGGTCAAGGACCTCCATTATCCCCCCATTTAAATTTTCAAAACTGCATATCCATAACTCCCCCCAAAATTGGAGCAGAGTGCTAAATTTTGGTTTGTTGCGATTGGAGGTCATAGTCACCCCACCCACCAAAAATCAGCTCATTCGGATAAAAACTAAGGGTATCTCCCATACAAAGTGACCCATCAAGAGTTTGTTCTACGTACAACGTACTACTCATTTTATAAACTGTAGAACAAAGTTGTCATGGGTCACTTTGTATGGGAGGTACCCTTAGTTTTTATCCAAATGAGCTGATTTTTGGTGGGTGGGGTGACTATGACCTCCAATCGCAACAAACCAAAATTTAGCACTCTGCTCCAATTTTGGGGGGAGTTATGGACATGCCGTTTTGACAAATTTAAATGGGGGGATAATGGGGGTCCTTGACCGGAGCGACTCAGCGTTTACGTTAAAATTATCTTAAACTTGCTGTTAATACTTGTACAAAATTTTACGGCTGAACTAACATTCTTTGAAAAGTTATGGAGCTTTTAAAAAAGGTCTAAAATGAAAATATTCTAATTTATGTTCTATTCTAACGCCGAAATATGGAATTATACTCTAATGTGTTATATATCATTGCACAGATAATTTTATGTAGTTTTTTTCGTCCTCAGACCATTTTTCTGTATCTCTTACCGTTTTTGAAATAATCGCAAAAAACCGAAAAAATGCCCCCCTTTCCCCCTTTTTTAAAGGTTGCGGCACGTTTTTTTAGGGTGCAAAGTTGATATTCGGAATCAGCGCCCCAAAATACATACATATAAGAAAATTGAGAAATAAACTTCTGTATTTTTTTCCTGACGAAAATACGATATTATTGAACTAATTCGCTTTCTTTCAGAGAGCGCCAAGATTTGTTTTTATTTTGTTTTAAAACATTTTTTTGTTTGGTAATAAACAGTTTACCGTATAAAATAAAATTCAATAGTAGTGTATTCAATGTGTAAACCAGGACTAAGGCTTGCATCAATCGATGCTCAAACCAATCTTCGAAATTCTGATTTTTGTTTATGTTTCGAGCCACTGGTGGTATTTTTTATTTAAAAATTAATAAAAATATATTTTGTGCATCAATTCTTGCGAAAAAATGTGTGCAATCAAAGAGTTAAATGTTTTCAAAATACTTATGCCAAACCAGAATTACGCCTCCATCTTTTCTCTTTTCAATAGCATGAGAGTCCGAAAGAGGACAGGAAAAATATTAAGCATATTTATTGCTGTCGATATGTGCTTTGATTTTGATAAAAGAAATTTACCGTTATTGGCTTTAGTTAAACAAAACCAGCGTTGGGGCTCGAGGGTATGAAATGTCAAAATACATATGCCGACCAGTGTATAGTGCTTGCAACATTATATACACTCCGAAATGATATGCAACGTAACGTTGACTCGAAATTGCCTATAAACGGCTGAGTTAACGCACCATGGCCCCATATGGGGCTATACGGTACTGGGAAGAAGTCCGGATATTTGAGATTTTCAGGGTGAAATGGTAAATTTGGTCTCGTAATTTTTTACGGGACGGTTTGGCAAATGACATGATGCTGACTAATTTCAAAGAAATAATCGGCTTTTGCTCCTCTTATTTATTTATTTGGACTGTTTTTCCTAAGAAAAAAAAAAAGTGATTGCGCTAATCCGTATGTTCCGATGGTCCGGATTACCCCTTGCAATAATTGATCCGGATTATCTAGTCAAGAGTGTATAGCCGAATGCAATAAGTGCGCATAATTGAGATTTTTCCATAGATGCTAAATCCTGTCCCGCACAAGCTACCTTTACCAGGAATCTTGGAACGATAGGACAAAGGCACACTTGCGACTCGACAGCTTCAGACTCCAATAATGCTTGAACAAGATATGATGCAGCATCAGCAACGATAATGCAGCCCAATGAATTTTAAATGGATGACAGCAAAAGCCATTTGCTGCTAACATGACGTCAACCATTTAAAATACATGGGGGTGCTGCTGCTGTTGCTGTATCATAACTATTTCCAGCATAAGAAGACCATATAATTGCAAATATAAATTTTTTACTGTATTAAAATTAATTTCTTAAAACATCAATTACAGTGACCCCTCATTGCTTGACGAATGCGGTCTGGATGAATCGACACGTGACGTTCTGTTAAACAACATCAAAAGGAAGCTGACGTCACAAGCTGTTAAAATTCGTGCCGATATTGAATGCTCTTGCTACGGATACGAAGGAATTGATGCTGTGAAAGCAGCTCTTAAGGCCGGTCTTGAAATTTCAACAGAAGAACTACCAATTAAGATCAACCTTATCGCTCCTCCACTTTATGGTAAATATGCAAAAATATGACACATAAACCTATTTCTTTGGCTCAAAAACAAACGTTCATACTAATCGAACAGAAGGATTATCCAGGACGTTTGTATGAAACGTGTGATTTTTCTATTCTGTATTCAAAGAAACGCAACTAATATTTCGATATTCGTTTGAAATTAATTCTATTTTTTTCGACAACTCTAGTCATGACAACATCAACGCCCGAAAAGGCCGATGGACTCAAAGCGCTGGATAACGCTATTGAAAAAATCAAGAAAACCATTCAAGAATACAAGGGCGAATTCAAAATTGTAATGGCGGTACGTATGAGATATTTCAATAGTAGTCCCTCTTCTCTATTTATCTGATTTGTATTCCCTTGTAGCCGAAAGTGGTTACGGCTATGGATGAAGCTGATTTGATGCGACGTATGGAACGTGCTGAAATGGAAAATGCTGAAATTGCTGGCGATGATGAAGATGACGAGGAGGAAGAAGGAATGAAATTCGATGGTGAAGGAGATGAGAAAGATACAAACGAAAATGATGATGATGAAGATGCAAATGACGAATAATAAAATCATGTCTTTCTTACGCATAAATAAAAAATCTTTTTTATTTAAAAATATGTTTAGCTTATTTTTTATATTGTTTACAAAATGTTGCTCTCCATACATACGAGCTGCTTACGTTTCTTCAGATCTAGGATGACTCAACTTTGCATGAGTTGCCCTGCGTTTTTATGGAGAATCAGCATGTCCTGGAATCGCAGCCTAACAGTATGCAAACCCACCTGCATCCTAATAAAGGAGAAATAATGTTCAAATTAAAATCACAATACGTCCATAAATGCTAACCAACTTGTTTTTATTAAAAACATAATATCACTACTGTATATAAATTTCATCTAAATACTCGTAACCATTGAAAACGACTATTTAACTTATCAGGCGAAAAAGTAATTTGGATATAAATATGACCACCATGACCGCTTGGATTCTGTTTCGGCAGCATTATTACCAACGTTATCCTCGGTTGGATCAGTCTGTCGGCCTATCAAATGAATAAATGAAATATTTATTATTTATTGATGTGTAAAATCGCGTTAAATAAAAATTCTATAAAAGGTATTAATAACACAAACCAATGCTACTAACTAAACTGGATATTAGCAATTATGTATACACTGATATCAGATAATAAGTGCGGTTTATGACCCAGCCTATGATTTTATAACTTTGTGGAAAAATCCTTTCGCATAAATACTCGTATTTATTCAGGACAATTTCAGATAAATTTGAAGTTACCCATCCTGCCGCAATTTTTTGTTTTGTTTTTAATACACGTGTTTTGTCTTATTCAAATGATATGGACCATTAAGAATCCTAGGATACCTCATTTACGAAAGAGCCAGCAATTTTAATAGCAAAGAACAAGAACCTTGTGCTGTGGTAGGAATGTTCTCACTGCTTTAAACAGTCTTAATCAGTAGATGCAGATCTACTAATTTCAGACGAAAACTGAAATTCAGGACTACATTGTGTGGCACACCGATCCGCTTGGGACAGATGTTTTGATTTTCGATCGCCTATTCGGGAGTAGTGTCAGAAATCTAGGCGCAAATAATAACCAGACGGAAGTTGAATTAAGATCGTTCTGATGGACTGCTCGTTTTTCGCTTGCTAACCATGTGATTTCTTCCAAATTCAGGAACATATCGCCGCCCGTTCCTTTTACTTAGGTCCGTGTCCCAAAGGATGGGACCTATCTATAAAACGTGTCCTTTTAGCTTTTTCCTAGATTTGTCGATGCAAGGACCGGGGCCCAAGTTTTCCGCGACATTCGTTGACCTCGTCGAGTCAAATGTCACAGCTTTTCATTAAACCGTGCTTTACGATACCGGTTTGTAGCGTAGCCTACAAAAAAAAAATGTCGGGCGACGTTTTCATTTGGAATGAATTATTATTCTAGGTATCGACGGATAGGTCAAGGAGATTGATTGCATTTTTGCAAACAGGCAGTGATGTACACCCGATTTACAGTATACCAGTACCTACCTACATTACATTGTAGGTAAGTCGATGGGCTAAAGAAATATCTTTGAAGCAAATTTTTATTATGTACGCCACAAACTAGGTATTGAAATGCATATTTTCACAAACGTTACCTACATATATCTGATCCATTCGTAAAAATAAACAACAATCAATGCCAGATCCAAATGCCGTCCGATTTTTTTTCGATACGCGTACGCTTCAAACCAGATTGTACTGCACTGCTTTCTGTAGCTTCAAACCATATCATCCAGTGGTGCAATCAGGATCTTGTTCTGGAGTGGCTATGAAATTATAATTTGCCTCCGCAAGTTGGATTATGATGCTATTTGCAGTAATTACGCTATAAGTGTTTAAAGTTCCCATTAGAGCCATGCTTATTTTCGATATATCTCCCATCAAAATGTTTGTTGCCAAACTGCCCCAAAACGGCTCGACCAATTTTTATGAAGCACATCAAACGCAATCAAACGAATCTACAAGTTCGGCTTAGATTTTCGTTGGCTTCCTCCTATGTTGCCGGCACGAAAAAGGGACACAGCCTTGGAATTACTCTGCGGTTTTGCCCAGTTCTACACGCAAAAATAAGAGCTCAGGCGCACACAATTAGTCCGGACCGAAATGGCGATAATATCATTTCAATGGATCCAGGGAAGCTTATTTTCTCAGGTGAAATTTAATGTGAGAGCATTGATAGGGCTATATCTGGCAAAGAACCAATTGATTTTGTATGGAATTCGGTGACTAACTGGTAGAGATGTCACTCTATCTCTGAGTTGCGGGAGCGTGGGTTAAACTCCCACGGTGACCATGGATGTTTGTGTTGTCCTCCTCTGGATCCCTTACCCTAATTTCCCTTCCGCCAAGGCTATGCTTGCATTAAAGGGTTATCCCCTAAAGTCTTGACATGTAAAATTAAAAAGTAAATTACTGCGACAGAGGTTCGGGTTACGGCCCCATAATACGAATATATTTTTACATATTTTTTTTTTTAGTTTCGATAAACACATTGCTATAAGGTTTGATTGGAATTTATGCAATAAAAAATTCTTAGAGGAACCTTATTTGAGGGGATGGGTGGTTGGCGCACTATGGTCCGATTCCATTCAATTTTACATTAAATGTTTTGTACCATCAATAGAAACACTACATTTATATGAAATGTGGCTGGAATTGGTACACACATATTCGTATAAGAACCTAATTTGGAGGGTTGGGTTTGTATGGCGGCCCCAGAACGTCATGGTCCGACTCCATCGATTTTTAAATGTTTTGTGGAATAAATAGAAATACATTTGTATGAGGCTTTGGTTGAAATTGGTGTACAAATAAACAACTCATGCTGATCATATACATATGTATGTATACTTTTTATATGGTCGGAGATGCTTTCTTCAATGCATTACAAACTTAATGTCAAAGTTAATATACCATTTCACTCTATGAGCGAAGGGTATAAAAAGTTTTTCTTATTAGAACCTAATTGAGGGGGTTGGGTTTGTATGGCAGCCCCATAACTCAAGTGTCCCATTCCATCCATTTTTACATGTTTTGTGGCATGAAAATTAGCACACTTCAGTGAGGTTAGGTTGGAATTGGCGCACAATAAAAAAGTTTTCATTGGGGAGTTGTGTTTGTATGGTCCGATTCCATCTATTCTTACATATGTTTTGTGTCATGAATAGAAACACATTCTTGTGAAGTTTGGTTGAAATTGGTGCCGAAATATCTCCATTGTCAGATTTTAGTGATTCAAACATACAAACTGCCTGCAACAAAAAAAGCAAGTGTACAAAATTTCAGCTTGAAACTCGCCGAATAAAACGCGTCGCAACAGACGCACATCGCCCAATCGACTGTCATAGTCATGATCATATTATATACATATTTTATATGGTCGGAGATGATTCCTTCAATGCGTTACAGACTTCATGACAATGTCATGTCATGCTTATTTTTAGTACGGAAAGGTCATGCTTTGTCGAATCGCCGACGCATCATCACATTTATCCCGTTTTTCTTGACAATTTTCATTATTTTGAGCTGATTTTTCGTACAGCACTTACCGTGTCGATGTACTTGCCGGGTACATTGCGGCTAATCGAAGTTGGATTTTCGGAAATTGGCGTCGTCGAAACGACGAAGGATGAGCTTTGTGTAACTTCTAGAACTCCAGTATTTCTTATGACCGCTTGTCGATTTGACGATAAGTCTGTGTCCATACAACTAACTTGTAACAGATATGTTTCTTTTTGAAAAAAAAAAACTAGGACAAAAATAGGACAAATCAGGAAAATGGCTCAAAATTGTTCCTCATTTTAGAAAGATTGCATTTCAAACTCATAGAAATCGCCTCCAAGCCACTCAATGTCAAAACCAGACATCATACATAGAATAAGAACCAATCAAGGGAACTCGAGGAGAAGAAATTCCTAAATTTATTGTAAATAATTCTAGAATCTACTCTTAAAACTGGAATAGGCGAAGTGAAAGAAAGCCCTTGTTGGGACCACAAAATGGATCACTGTGCCTCTTGTATACAAAAGAGATTCTCATTCATTAAACCCAATTTCCTATTAAGTTTAGAATATATATTTTGTGATTCAAGCACATTTTTTAAATTATATCAACGTTAAGTTTTTATTTATTTCATTTTTAAATGTAACTAGGGGGCTTCGCCCCCTGCTCGCTACGCTCGTCAACCCCCCCCCCCCCCCCCCCGCCCACCCCCTGCCCTGCCACAGCCATGAGCTGACGTGCTCGCGCTGCGCGCTCGCAGCACTGACTGACTGCTTTTCGTTCATGCATGCTATACTTATCGACATTCGGGATTCATCGTAGCCAATCAGAACATTCATCAGATTTTGCCATTTCCGAAGTTAGCATTTTTATATATAGAAGGATGTTTCATGTTTTCGGCTAAATAACATTAAATTGAGAAAATTTGATTCGTAAATCAATTTACTTACAAAATTACTCAAAATTTATGTTTTTCCATTCTAAATAAAATAAGGATTGAAAATCTGTCAAATTTTATAAATATTTTGTGAAAGGGCTATTTTTATGAGGCGTCAAAGTTGAGCGTCGTCGATTCGACGAAGCATGACCTTTCCGAACTAAAAATAAGCATGACCTTCCAGGTTTAATACTCGTATACCCTTTGACTCTACGAGCGAAGGGTATAAAAATGACCTGAGACCTATTCTGATGAACTTTTACACCAAGATACATATTTCGAAAATTCTGGAAAGAATATTCCACATACCATTGAAACTGGTGAATAACCTATAAAATTGAAGTGTTATTGGATGAAATTATCAACCATTGTTGTTGTTTGGCTGAATCGCTGCTTTTCTTCGATGTGAGTGTTGTTTCGCTTCGAAAGCTAAACCAATAAAATATGCAACGAAGGGCATTGCTTTAAATTTTATTTTGCACTTTTTCCTTTCTCAATTTCTGGGTCTAGGAGGGAATTCAGCTTCTTAGCCCCTTCCGTGATTGTGCCACTGATACCATACCTCAATAGCATAAAATTTCAGCCGGCGTGATGGAGGCAGAGCCCTGCAGGACCAGAAGCAAAATAATTCTACCGTTTTCGAAGATGTTTTGACCATGCTTCGTGACCGTAGAGTAAAACTGGATACAGTTTCACAAATTAACTTAATCAAACTTATCGTAACATGTAAGTGGCCGCACAAATTTACATAAGTTGGAATGATAAAGACTAGGATGATGATCATCATATAATACATATATCGGGGCTTTGGACCGAATTTTGTCGGGATATGGGCTCAACCATGAAAATGAATAATCAAATTGTATAAAAGTATGCCTAAACATATTCAGAAATACAGGTATTGGTTTTAGTAAAATACGTGAATCTTTATATACTAAAACTTCTTCGAATATTACAAGAAACTGTCTTTCGCAGTTGTAGCTTTACGTGCTACGTGCTATTATACGTGGTTTGAATAGTATTTTCAATAAGAAAAAGAGTTATATATACATATTCAAGTCTACATTTTTGTGTCGCTATTTGAATACCAAAATATATTTATCTGGAAAAGTAACTTAATTTGAAAGAAAGAATTTTCTTTCAATTACCTTGGTGATATAAGAACGCACGATCCGCTAAAGCAAATTATGACCGTTCCCCGGCGTGTCTGCTTAATAAAAAAATGTATAAATGGCAGGCTTATTTATAATCTTCTATAGTTCAGCTCGATAAAATATTTAAAAAAGCTTTTAGGCAAAATCATAATAAATTTTTTTTTAAATTTTAATTACTTTAATTTGTTTCTTAACAAACAAGCAAACAAATTGCGGCCTTAACTCAACGATTTGTTTTTTTTTTAGTCACTAAGCAGTCTTACGTTACAAAAGCATAAGATAAGCTAGTTTCAACTTTCGACTCTCAAATAACGTTTTTCATGGAATGCGCAGAAAATGGCCAGTAGTAATAAGGCACTTATTAAAAAAAAACGTTGCTTGAAAATTTAATGCTAAATACTCAGGCTGGACGCTAAATTACACTTAGAAAGTAATTGAATTGAGATAATGACGAACCCCTGCAAACACGAGTGGGCTCTTTACAAGCTCATTTTATTGTTCTACAGAAACGTGCTAAGCGCTGCAGTACCTTCCAAAGTGTTATTTTGTGCCCAGCCTTATACAGATATGTAATTAAAAACTCAAACAGTTCATCTACCTTCGCTCTCAGCTGTATTGACCTCAGACGATTGTCTTCGATATTTGGATTCGTCGCTGGATTTAAGTTGCTCCCATGAGTACTGGATAATTTAAAACGATATTAGAAATAATTTCAATCATTCAAAAATATTGGACTTACTGTTGTTTTCTTCGTACACTTCTTGCGGTGGTAGAATTCTTTTGTTGCATGATACAGTCTATTTAAAAATTCTGGCATCTGTTTCTGAGCTACCCAATTAGTAATGTATGCTGGCAGCGAGACACCCGGATCGTCGTAATATGTAAGAACAAATTCTAATCCTGAATAAGAAAACACCTTTAAAACCAAATAATGAAAACAATTTGAAGTGTTTGCCATACCTGGCTTATCCATTGTTGTATATGGTCGCACCACCATGTAACTCCAATAATCGTTTACTCGATGTTTATCAGACTTAATCGGACACGTTGGATGTTTCGTGCTTTTGCTACATATGACAATGACATTTTTCGTTTTATTTACAAAATATCGACGACTGTAAACATAGTCACGATTTGCAAATAGAGCCTGAAATATTAGAGAAACGGATAATTAGTATCGTGTCTAATAGTGAGTCCACTTATTTATTGTTGTATTTACTTACTGGCCATCTCATCTCCCAGTAGATAATATGACTACGATTGTTGTCAATGGGGTCACTTTCGACGACGTCTAGAACGATGGCGGTGTCGTCCCAGATTTTACGATACTCCAGATCAGTTTGTACTTGTAGAAAATCACTGGCAGTGATGTCGTCATACATGCAATAAACTTTGAAAATAAGTCTTTATAAGCTGCACACTACCGTCTAGTCGGAAGGTTATGCACTTCAAACAAATTTCAACTAGCAATGACAACTTCTGTTTTTTTACCTTTATAAGAATATCGTGATTGTTGCTCCTCTTTTCGCCATATTAGCATATTTTTCTGCTCAATGTACGGCTCCCAACCGCCTCTACTTTTCATTGCTTCCTTTGGCCGATTTGGACACGTACAATATAACATTCCTTCGAACTTTTCACTTATGGCTAAACGTTTATTGCAATTCGGACAGACCAGTGTCTCCTTCTTTAATTTTTTAACTAGATCAACATCATCGAAATGTGTTCTGACTGAATCATATGTGATACGTTCTTTTTCCCAATCGAATGCATAGAGACCGACGGATGAAAATAAAATACCTTTGAGATTTCGTTGGATCTGTAAAAGAAATGGAGAGCGAGCAAGTGTTACAATACTGGACGGAACAAGTACGGATTGTCGCGCATATGGCGGGTACAATTTTGCTTATGGAACGTAGAACTATCTGAGTGGAACGTCATTACTTGTTGGCCGCAATTCTTTGAAGAACTCGAAAAACAAACAAGAAAAAAAGGATTAAGTGCGAAGTGGAACGCTTCCGTTACGTTACGTGTCGAAGAGCTCTAGTCCAATTTTGCTGCCGTCCCGTTCCGTACTGATAGGTGTTCGACACAGAAGCATTCTGTCCATTAATTCGGAACGGAATGTAGCGTAACCTATCTGGATGACCCTTTGGTCATCACTTCATGGTGGAAGTTAGGCTCCTTAGGTCGCACACACAGTGTGTGTGCGTCCTTAAGCATAAAATCATACTAACGCCTGTTTTATCGATCAAAACACGAAATTCGTGGGTAATCCATCGTTGAGACTTAACTAAGAACCGAACAACTTTTTTATTTCCCGATTAGAAAAAACATCAGATTGTGAGCGTCCCAACCAGGTCAAACACAAACTCCTAGCTATCACCGAAAATACAGCCGTCCAAAAGTAACACAAAAAGAGCAAAACTATTTTTTATACTGACATTAATGAACATTCTCGAATTTGTTTGTTTCCGAGAGTCGATATAGATAAAGCACATCGGGGTGCATATTTTGCTGAAAAGCTCAAAGTTCTAGCTTTCACCGTTTTAAAAATACAGCCGTCCGAAAGTAACCCAACAAGTCCAAATTTGACACAGTAGTTGAAAGACTTGCTTGCACTAAATTTATTTGCGGCTTTCGATGAAAACTGTTTGTAATGCCGGCCCCAGACTACCAAACCGCGCGGTGCAAAGTTGCAAAGTTGTGGACAACACACGCTTGGGAAGAACAGAGACGATGAGGGAATTCAACGAACAAATAACGTTGCTTACGTCATAGTTTCTGTTGTGGTCCTTGGGTTGGTCAGCACTCCAGATCATATGTTGCACCGGGATGCATAAGCTCAGGGCGACCTCGGGCTGCTCCTAGCCCACAACCTCCTCCACATCCCCAGCACCCCCAAACAATGTGATCAGACCTAGACCTAGTTTAACCCCTGCTCCTCCTCCAGCAGTTTTCACCCCGCTGTTCTTATTGCAGTTTAACTGCAACGGCATTCACAAAAAAATTGCCGAGATCACTCACTTCATGAGCTCGAACCAACAGAATTCTGATTTCTGCCATACAGGAGACGTTTCGCCATTCGAACTCGTCTCTTAGCGTCCATGGTGATTACGTTATTCTGCGCAAAGATAGACCAGCCGCGAGGAATGATTCCCACCCTGGAGGTGGACTTGCCTCCCTAATACACAAGTCCGTACATTACTGTGTATTAGATGTAGATGTCGACATTACGGCCGAAATGCAAGCCATCTCAGTTTCATCAGGGAGTACTAATATCGAAATTTTTAATGTGTATGTTCCACCTCACTCTAGCTGCCCTTCTGGCTATCGTTTCAATATTGGTCCTCTCCTATCCGGAGAGCATAAGATCATTCTTGGTGACTTTTACGCGCACCATGTGCTCTGGCATTCTGACGTCGACAACGATGCCAGGGGTTTAACTATCGCCGAATCTCGTGACGCTTCAGATTTCTGTTCACTCAATGAAGATTCGCGGACTCGAGTCACAGGCACTTGCAGTAGTTCTCCTGACTTAACAATTGTAAGTGCCAGCGTAATTAGTGCTACTCGATGGGAGACGCGTAGTGCTTTCTCGTCCGATCACCTCCCAATCATTATAAGAATTGACAAACCTGACAAAGTCTGAGAAGCGAACGTTTGTCAATCACAAGAAAGCCGATTGGGACGGTTTTAAAGCATACTCTTCAGCGAAGTTCATCGAGCTACCTACACCAACAAGCGTTCATAAGGCCGAAAGAAATATTAGGAACGTCATTGCCAAAGCAGCGGCACGTTATATTCCTGCAGGACGTATCCCGAAAGTTCGACCTAATTTCCCTACCAGTGCCGCCAGATTAGCTGATGAACGAGATAACATCAGACCCGCTCACCCTGGTGATCCCAGAATTCAGGAGCTTAACTCCGAAATCAATCGACAAGTAAAAGACTATCGGAAGGCGAAATGGAACGAGCACCTCAATGAAGGTGTCCGCGCTCTATCCAATCCTAGGAAAGGAAAGGGCAATAAAATTTGGCCGTAAGAGCACTAGCGATCCCATTCACTGCGCAAGCCTCAGGATTGCAAGCTTTTTTCCAAAGCCGCAACCTCACCATCTTTGCGTCTAAATCTTCTACATTTCTTACCACCTGGTCGGGGGATTGTAGGTGGGAGGTTGATGTACGTACGGCAACAATCTAGTTCCTACTGTAGCTAATCCTAAAATTCGCGGGCTCCACTTAGAGAGCATGATGACGTCAGCTCATCACGCGGCATCCGTTTATGTGATACAAACTGGTCCGAAATTCAGGTCTGCCAAAAATGCTACTCTACGCACAGCCACAGATTGCCTCCTGATGTCTGCCCAGTACCATTTACATCAAGAGACAAAATTGATGCCAATACGCGACCACAATCTCCTTATTACTAAACAGTATCTTGTTGGTTGCTGCCGTGAGGATCATCCCAACCATAGTCTCATGGATCGAATTCCTCCACCACGACATGTCAGGCGTGGTTTACGAGACCTTAAGAGAGAGGTCCAGGGATACAAGCGGGACCCTTACGATGAAGATGCATACCGAGCTGCCATCGCAGAGATTCACACTACAGAAGTGAGTCTATCACGAGTTTAGGTGATTAGGAGATGAGAAGATTAGGCTCCAGAGAGCCACCAGAGTGACATTGACCCAACTTCGGTCGGGCTTTTGTTCGCGCCTCAATTCGTACCTTTCTCGCATAAACCCGGACATCCAGAACATTTGTCCAAACTGCGCTGGCGCTCCTCACGATGTGGGTCATTTGTTTTAATGCCCAGCTGCGCCCACAGAATTAACCCCTATCTCACTGTGGGGAAAACTCTATCGCAGCAGCCATGTTTTTGTCCCTTGACATCACGGACGAAAACATCGACGAACCATAGCTCGAATCCACGCTAAAAGAAGAACAACAAATAACGTTTGTTGAATTCCTCCATGGCCTCTGTTCCTCCAAGGCGTGTTTTGTGCACAACTTTGATCTTTTGTACCGCGCGATTTGTCAAACCCCCGATCAGTCGGGGGCCGGCATTAGGCGTCCAGGAAGCTTTATTTAAGATTTCGCGAAAAAAATAGTGCAAACCACCTACTGCATGAAGAAATTATTTGACTACTACGCGTTGCGTATACTACTTCTCTGGAAGCACGTCAAAATTCAGTATGTTTACTTTATAAAGTAACACAACAATTTCTTCAATTAATCTTGATGTTGTTAATACACCCGCCTGGTATAGATTAGCACTAATTTATGTAATGACGAAACTACTTGTCCCCACCAGCATATAAATTTGCAGCTAGCAACCTGCAAGAGTTCTAAACAAAAATAAAAGTGTACGCTTGCCAAAGGCGTAATTGAATGGAAATTTTCTCTTCTTTACCAACCTGCCTTCGAAATCCGTAAAGCAGCTGAATCAATGCATGTTCGCCCCATATTCGATGGTAGAAGGTGACAATTTGTTGACCGCGACGAAATCTTTGCGCTAGAATATACTCGCAATGGTCGGCCCATAGTCTCAAGGTTATGTTCGAACGTTCTTTCAAGTTTGCCACAAAAGCCTCTCGCATCCGATGAAGACATGCCGACAGTTGATATGAAGACGGCCTCATTCTGCTTCGTATGTGTTGATTTTACAATAAGTTGACTCCTTGCGATGCTCCTTTTCGACAAATTGTTTGGCACTTGGCACGTTATTAGAACTTTAATTGGCTTAACCGAACATTATCAATAGCCATTCTTCCACTAGCACCACTTTAAATCCAATTTGATAATAAAAAGTCAACCTATTCTTATTTTTCCACAATCTTCCCCTTGACTTTGTAACCACCCCCTTGAAAAGATTTTTCCACCCGTATGGGAATTTTTATTGACAATTGGAGAATCTGCTTCTTTGCTTTGCTAGCACAATTTTCCCTAAATTGTGGGTGGTTTCATAGCATGAAGTGCTGGTTTGGGCATTGGTGAATTTTTGTTCAGCGATCGATCTCTGTGGCTGTCAACCTTTTCGGAAAGACAAGGGAGATCTGTCAACGCCTCTATACAGGGTGTCCGGAAACTGCCGCATAAACGCACCGGATTATGATTCCTCAGTTGATTTCCAGCAAAAAAGTTGTACGAACATACCCCCTCAGCTTAACCCTTTAGCTGCCACAGGCATTTAAAGATTTTTGAAAAAATCATTTTCTTTCATAACTTAAAGCCTAATATCTCCAAAGCTAGACAAGCTAGAATAGTGAAATAAAATGATTATTACAGCATAATTAAATTTACATAAATTTACCTATAAAATAAAACTAACCACACTAAAATCGGAAAAGAGGTTTGGTTTTTACAGAGCTTCAAAGTCAAGTTTGCGTGATTTGACCCAAAAACAATCTTTTTTCCATCTCAATTTTCTCCAACTTCTGCCAAGGTGAGGTGCTTGTACGATTCTTTTAAAAATTGGCGCATAGTCTTACGATCATATCTTTCCTACATCATTTTAATCTAGCTGCATTACTTCTAACTAATATCAATTTCACACAAAAGAACGAACAAAAGTTGCAAAATTGTCACTTTGAATTTATTGGTTGAGTTTATTGGTTGAGTTGCCATATTGAATATCAAAACTGGACGCACACCCAAATGGCGATCAGTTTGGATGGAATGACAACAGCCATTTGGCTGCACGTGACGCCATTTGGCGACTAATCTAGACGGGAGACAGAAAATGACTACTTAGGTCCATCTAGATTAGTCGCCAAATGGTAACTAACATCGTCAGTTCACGTGAAATCCATGCAAATATGTACTGTCAAAATTTTGATGATCGTGAAATCGAATTCGCTTGGTGGTACTCACTTCACATGAAAGTCTCCACACCGGTGAACTCAGTACATACCTTAAAGGTATGTACTGAGTTCACCTAGCGTTCTGGTTGATTGTCGATGACATCTTTTCACTGTGAAATAAAGTACAACTGCATTATTTTCGCTGGCGAAATGTCAAAAACCGGTGTGGAGACTTTCATGTGAAGTGAGTACCACCAAGCGAATTCGATTTCACGATCATCATAATTTTGACAGTACATATTTGCATGGATTTCACGTGAACTGACGATGTTAGTACCTACTTTAAACGATCAGCTTCCAAATACTTTTCAGCTGTCTGCTACTGGTACCCTGAATACAACCCTTCTTTAGGTGTGTTTTTTTGGTTATCCCGTGAAGGTTTGGGTAACGGAACTCCATATAAAAAAAATGCCAGCTGATCCACCTGTCATTTTTCTTATATGAAGTTTCGTTACCCAAACCTACACGGGATAACCAAAAAAACACACCTTTTGATTCATGTAATTACTTTTCGATATATCGAGACTCGACTTCACCTTATCCAGATTCGAACAGTTTTAGAATCGCTCTATTATAATAGCGCAAACATCAAAATTTGTTTTCTTTTTCCCACTCACACTCGTACACTTATCACCACCACATGCCGCTCGCGCAATCGTGCTGTATTTGCCCATGTGCCACTGCAACTGTCATTCCTCGCGGTCATATGTCAATACATATAAAATAGAATTTCGATAGTAATTTTTGGGAGTTGTGCGAAAGGAGAAAGAAAGTCGAATTGTGTGTTGTGGCTGGATCACGGATCGGTTTGGTTTGGTGTTGATTTTCGAGTGAAAAGTTCCTCGTAATATTTCGCCTCAAAGTGTGTTTGTTGAACTCTTGATTTCTGTTCAGCTCCAGACGGCAGTGACAAATCGTTTTTTGCCAATTAGTCGTTCGTCTTCCTTTTTTCCGTCGATTCGGTGAAAAAAAAGTACATACATACGTCGTCCCAATCGGATAGGTTTTCGGAAAACTCTAAGCGTTCGTCGTCGTCGTTTGTCGTGCGGTCCACGGAGGCAAATTATATTTTGCGATCGGATTGTTGAAAATTTACCGCTTTTAACAGAATTGCAGAAGAACAGCTCCTTTTGAACGGAATAATCGAGAGGGAGCTATTTGGTGGAAGAAAATGGACAAGTCAGGGCGTGTAGTTTGGGACGGGCAGATGGAATATTCGGAAATGCGAAAACCTCACGGAAGAGGCGGCGGAGGTGGTGGCGGTGGTGGTAAGTGTCTTCTGTTCTGTGCAATTTCAATGTGCTCGTACGCTGATGATTTGTAATGCAAAAAGTATTCGTCAATTAGCACAAGTCGTAAGGCGCCACCATGATAGTGCAGCATGCGCTTTTAAAAACTTGGTTAACTGTTCTATTCTGGTAAAAGCAAGTCGGTTTCAGGCTTCTATACATCTACTGGTATATTCGACATTTTACATGTTGGGCGCTTTGTGCAGGTTGCCGTTTAGTGTAAGGATGAGATGGCTACCAAATCCGTGACCTTCGCAGACACTTTTTGATAGACTTTTGAGCAAAGTGGTGGCGAAAAAGGGTTAGAACCGGTTTACTTTCACATTTGGGATGCCTGGCATGGTAGTGGAGATGCGATCGCGTTTCGGATTCGTGTCTCTTTCTGGCCCCTGGTAACATCCAACATCTGCAGTCAGAGGCTGTAAATCGTTCATATATGCGTGCTGAATATGTTACCGAAATCACGGCATATTATATTTTAACTTTTTGAGACATACATTTTGAAAGAAAAATTTGAAGGCACATGAAAAAGTGAGTTTTTTATCATCTTGTATAAAAAATGACAATGTAAGCTGCATTCACACGGAATCGTAAGCTGCCAATTGGTAGCTACTTAGCATTCACAATGGCATCAGGAAAATTACGTTTTCTTTAATTTACGGGCGTTGAAATTTATATTTTTTTCGTTTTTTTGTGATTTTTTCAAAAAAGGCTGAATATGCAGAAAAATGGTCCATAACTCTTGAACAAATGCAATTCTGTGTAAGCATCTACAATAAATTCAACATCATTTTGGGTGAAACATTGAGTCGCTCCGATCAAGGACCCCCATTATCCCCTTATTTGAATTTTGCAGAACGGCATGTCCATAACTCCCCCCTTTAAAAATTTGAGCAGAAAGCTGCATTTTGGGGGGTGATGATGCCCTCCAGTGGAAATAAACCAAAATTTAGCTCTCTGGTCCAATTGAGTAGAGAGTTATGGACATGCCGTTTTGACAAGTTCAAGTACAACCTCTTTCTCTATACATATTTGAACATAAAATTGTTGAGTTTTTCTATATTAAGTGTCTTTTTTTTATTATGGCCTGTAGTTTTGGGTAGCCAGACCGAGTTCTAATCGTACGAATGGAACGATACTCATGTACAGACCTAGAAGACACCCAAAACCTAAAATACTCAATTTCAAATTTTTTGTAGAGGAAGAAGGAGTGTTTAATTCGGATATGGAACACCTAATATTTGGTAAGGACATACAATTAACTGTTACCATTTAACACGAATTTGAAGTTTTCGAGACATTCTATCAAAAGATATGGCTAAATATAGCTTTGTAGGGAAGGTAGGGGTAAGGGTAGTAAGACCTATTCCACTTTCGGGGATATTTCAGTATTTGTGGCGCCAAATTTTGTTGATGGTGTTTCAGTAATTAAACGATCGAGTCTGCAATCCTTTTCGCGAAATCGTAACGGTTCTCCAGATATTCAATCTATAAGTTTTATTTTTCTATGAGGCAAGTCCAGTACTTTGAGAGGAAGAGGGGGCTATTTCCGATTTACTGATTGGGAAAAGTGCACCAAGCAATCAAATTTACGATTTAATTTTAATCAGTTTCACTAGAATAGTAAGTTTTAGTAACTAGACAGGATCTTGAAAATATGAAATGTCAAAATAGGTTTTCGGTGCAATGCTAGTGATTCACAAAAAAAGCAAAGCAAAAATACGCCCAATAATAATTTTAACTAGGGGGCTTCGCTCGCCAACCCCCGGGGCCGAGGCTAATTTCGGGCGCGGCCGAAATTTGGATACCCTTCGCTTGGGCTGCATAGGGTTATGAGTTCGAGACTCACCGTCGCACGTGTTTTTTTTTAAATTATTCATTGATGCATTGAATATATATGATACTTAACTATTACATAAAGTTTACGAATAACGATTTTATAATTTTTATGCGTAATAAGGCACAAATGCGTATATACGAGGGCGGTTCAAATATGATCGAGACAAATGCTCTGTCACGTTTATTTATTATAGAAAAAAATTACAAAAATTTACCGTTTTTCTAGGTACTCGCCCTCACTAGTTAAACATATTTTCCACCTCTCCGGGAGCTTGATGCCGGTATCGAAAAATTCCTTGCACAACTCGGACATCCATGTGCGCACAAACTCCTCTGCCTCATCGTCGGTGTTGCATTTTTTGACCTCCGATGGTTTCTTTCAGAGGTCAAAACATATGGTAATCGCAGGGTAATAAATCCGGACTGTATGGGGAGTGCTCCAGTACCTCCCACCCCAATTCCGATATTGTATCGAGCGTAAGTCGCGCGGTATGAGGACGCGGAGAAGTCCAACAGTTTGAGAATCCATCGCACCGTTATTTTGCGGTATTGAAGGTGTTCGTGGATGATTCTTAACGCCTTCCCTCACTAAAAAACCAATGACAATACGTTGCGCAATGGCGGTCGGCACTTGATGTTTACTCATGGTCGTAGCACGAGCGTAAAATATCCCTTCGCCACGAAAACTATGCCACTCTGTTCGTAAGGGACCCAGCTATCATATACTCAAGCTACGACCTTCAAAACATACATGCGCGCCATCTACAGCGTTTGTCTCGATCATATTTGAACCACCCTCGTAGATTTAAATGGAGGACATCGTCATATATTGCTTGTATGAATGATAAATGAATTAGGTATATGAGCTAACGCGTGTTGCATGAAATAAAGATTACAAATGTGTTAAATGCTGGCTGGGATCTTTTGATAAAGTGTCACAAAAAAAGTCAAGATTCTGTTTGACAAAAATTCGTTTAAAAAAATTGTAACTTATTGTCTCGTTGCGAACTTCTGGGAATGTTCCTGATTTTGTGAATGCTTGAAACACATTGGATGCAACAACAGCGACAATACTGCTTGAAATACACTCGGCCGCAAAACTATCGACTCAACCTGAAAGCGCGTGTATTTGTACGTGGTTTTTGGAAAGTATGATAGTTATCCATAAAAGTCGTATGTCGTTTAAAAGAGACTGGTAGCTTTAATTCGAGACCAAGAACGGGCCGCCCTCGATCCACTTCAGAGAGAGACGACCGTTTCATTGTTACAAGTACGTTGCGAAATCGGTTCCTCACGGGTGTTGCTGCGCAGCGGAACCTGAGGCGTGTTCGCGGAGTAGCTGTTAGTGTCTGCACAGTAAGGAGACGATTAAGGGAAGCGAATATCAATCCTGCCAGGGGCCCCAAATTGACTGCACGACGCCGACAAGCGCGCCTCTTATTTGCTCGAGATCATCATACTTGGAGCGATACGGAATGGAGCTCAGTATTGTTCACTGACGAGTCGAGAATGTGTCTATATGGCAGTGACAGAAGATGTCGAGTCTACAGGCGTCCAACTGAGCGATTTGCGCAGTGCTATTTCACTGAAATGGTTGCATACGGCGGCGGTTCCTGTATGATGTGGGCTGGCATTTCCTTGGAGGGAAAAACGGATTTCGCATTCGTGCCCACAGGAGGCCGAAGAGGAGGGCTGACAGCTGAGCGATACGTTTTCGATATTCTCCGTGTCGACATTGTGCCCTATGCAGCATTTATTGGCGAGAACTTCACTTTGATGCACGACAATGCCCGGTGTCATGCATAGCGAATCACTCGACAGTTCTTGAATGAAGCCAATATGTCATCACTTAACTGGCCTGCACGCACTCCCGACATCAATCCCATTGAACACTTATGGGACGAACTCAACAGAAGAGTCCGAGCCAGAAATCCAGTCCCTTCGTCCACTGAAGAATTGAAGGCAGCCCTATTAGAGGAGTGGACCGGTATTCCTCAATATACCATCAGCAACTTGATCAGATCAATGCAGAATCGACTGGAAGCTGTCATCAGAGCAAGAGGAGGCAATACCAAATGCTAAAATAATAAATACTTAACTTATTTTCCAACAGTTTTTGTTTTATTTGCAAAAAACCTAACCAAAAACCATTTTCATATTTGCTCATTTTCGCTACGATTTCGCTCAAAGAGCATCAATTTTAAAAGTGCTCACCAAATATTGGTTAAAATGGTACCAACGTAAAGCTGAGGCCTTAAGCTTTTCAATGGCATACGATTTTTATGGATAACTGCTATACTTTTCGAAAAACACGTACAAATACACGCGCTTTTAGGTTGAGTCGATAGTTTTGCGGCCGAGTATATAATGGATGCAGCAATAGCAGCAGCGCCCCAAAGCAATTTAAATGAGTGACGTCATGTTGGCAGCAAAAGCTAGAAATAGCTTTTGTTGCGTAGGTTCATTATTTTGGAAAATATCATGCTAACAGACTGCTGCCAACACGACGTCATCCATTTAAATTGCATTATCGTTGCTGTTGCTGCATCCATTCTATTTCCAGCATAATGCCATTATGCTGTTCAACAGCAAAATTTAATTGAGTTTTTCCAAAATTTGTTTATTTCTTACACGTGCTTTTCCCCATTGGACTGAAAATGAAACTGTCAACTTTAAATTATCTTTAAAGAAGAGAGAGAGAGACCGGCAAATAAATTTATTCTATATTATTCAATACAAAAAATCGTTGTTGTATGACGTTTAGGTGTAATTTTTTCGAACAAAACATTTGTAACTGGTGAAATGCCGATTTGCCATCCAAAAACTGGACATTCGCCTTGTTGGTGGGATAGCAGGTATAAATCGAAAAATGTAGGACTGTCGCGCTAAAAACAAGACGGTTACTGCCATGTATGTATAAAATAGCAACGATTTTTGTTAAACATTCAATGACCCGAATATGCAGATGCCCTGCAAAAGAAATTCCGAAAAATTAGATCTTTCTCGTCATAATGTAGTGTGATACGAGTATATCTGTTACTACATAAGCGACGCTGCCGTTGATAAAGTCCTCAGCACCCCTCAAATTGCGTTGCAAGCAGCTTTGATGTGCTGCCTGTTATTAGATCTAGATATAGGTTCCGATATCCGATCTTGTTAGGACGAAAAAAATTCCACATCCGAAGGAACTTGGCTATTGATCAATGAATCACCGAAAAGCTTGTAGACATACGAAATTGGTAATATGTACCATGTTCTAAAGTGTCCGCCAAAGAACCCGGAAAAATAAAAATGGATATTGTCTTCTTTGATGGACGGACCTTCTCCAAAATTAATTTTTAACATTTCTTCCCTATATCTATACCTGACCATATTTATTATTATTAAATCGAACTTATGCAACGCAGACAACAATTACGCCACCTCCGATCTGAATGAATTCAAATGTCCAAACACATAATGAGTTGATTCCTCCTATGTGACCTGTATCGCTTGCTTCATTCTATACTCGGCTACTGAAGACTCGGTATCAGATACACACGTTTCAGGTGAGTTGGTATAGCGTGAAAATCGGTCTGAACAAAATTGTACTTCGCACAGATACACTTTTCAGTGAAGTTCACTCGCTCACTCTATAGTCTCTAGCCATATAGCCATACACAAAAGCTACCAGCTTTCCACACATTGCTTTGGGCTCGCATTGCACTCGATGGTCGTATCAAGTGTTGTTGGTTGGTCGATTGGTTGGTACACATACTACATTTTGTGCGTGGCAAACTGAAATTTTGCTGTCTTTGGTTCCATAAAGCGAATTGGCGAATCGATGTGAATTTATGGAATTTATTTTAATTGTTTTATCATATCGTTGCTATTACGGATTTCCTATAGAAAGAAGGTGAGTGCACTGTGTTTATGCTATTATTGGCTAATTAGTGGGTGAAATTCACTTTTCCGTTTGTGCGCGCGAGACTGACTCGACACGATGCAAAAGTGGAACATGAATGGGTGATCCAATTTGCAAATGATATATCAAAGAGAAAATTGTATTGCGGTTATGAATATTGCAAGGTTCTACGATTGGAAATACGAAACGACATTGAATGCAAAGTATGACATCCGAGTAGTGCTCCTTTGCTAAATATATTGGACACAAAAACAAAACGAGAGACAACCATTATGTGCCCCCACCTATTACATATAGAAAGTTGCCAATATTGCGAAGCGAACAATGGATGCAATGGCGGCCCTTTAATGAGTGCTGATTGGTGAAATATAAACAAAAAGTAATATTGAATTTTAATATTCGCCTGATTCCAAGCATTGAGTTGACATGATTTGGTCTTTCGATTCTTTTGCCGCCTTCACTTAGGCTACATTATTATTTGTTAGAACCAACTTCCGGTGGGTTGGCTAATATTAGTGTTACTAAGAAGAGTAATGTTTGTTTCTCTCTCTGATGCGTTGACTGAGGCATAATAAGGCTTTATCGAGTTAATATATAATTCAGACGATGGACAGGATTTATTAAATCCTGGATTTGATTAACAATTGGTACATATTGTACTGCATTTCGAATAGTGCAAGTAACTTATACGATGCATTTTGAATTTAGTGACATACGATTGAATTAATTTTAATCAACACCAGGATTTGTTTGTAGAATGTATCGGCTATTACGAGGGTGGTCTGATAAGTACCTAGCCTACAAAAGAAAAAAAATTTGAAAAGTGGCAATTTATTTTTCAATATAGTCTCCTTTTAGCTCGATACACTTGATCCAGCGATGCTCCAACTTCTTTAACCCGTCTGAATAATACGTTTTTTTCCAGGCCTGCAAAGTGGGCCTCCGTGGCGGTGATGACCTACTCATTCGACTGAAATTTATGTCCGGCGAGTGACTTTTTCTTTCGGTCGCCACTCTGTGAAATAGACACTCATAGAGAAACGAGTTTATAAACTCGGCACGACTCGTCGCAAGTTTATTATTCAGAAGAAGATGATAAGAAATATTCTTACCGTAGAATAATAAACTAACAATGCGACTAGGAAGTGGTATGGCTGGTAACCGTATCACACTCCGAATTCAGTTGGCTTTGTAACGTTGATGACTACACACGGTAGTCATCAACGCACCATGCTCCACTAGGAGTTACGGTAATGAAGAGAGTGACTTTTTCAAGTTTGGAAACAAAAAAGAAGTCGCACGGGGCCAAATCTGGAGAATACGGTGGATGGGGCTGCAGCTCGTAGCCAGTTCGTAGGTGGAAGAGCATTTTTTCTTTGCCTAGTGAGGCCGTTTTTTCTTCAATTCGGCGTCGAATCGGCCCAATAATTCGGCATAGTACAGCCCTGTGACCGTGTTACCCTACTGCAGGTAGCCGATGTGGATCACACCTTGTGAATCCCAGAAAACGCTGGCCATCACCTTTCCGGCCGATGGGACAGTCTTAGCCTTCTTCGGAGCACGTTCGCCGGGTAAAGTCCACTGTTTCGACTGTTTTTTGGTCTCTGGTGTGTACCAGTGTATCCAAGTTTCGGCAACTGTCACGAAACGACGCAGAAACTCCTTCGGGTTGTGCTTAAACAGCGTCAAACACTGCTTTGAAGTGGTCTCACGGTTGCGCTTGTTGTCCGGAGTGAGCAAACGTGGCTACCATCGTCCGACAGCTTTCTCATGCCCAAAATTTCATGCAGGATATGACCCACGCGATCTTTTGAAATACCTACTGTCTCAGCTATCTCTCGCACCTTCAATCGGCGGTCTCCCAATTGAGATCGTGGATTTTTGTCACGTTATCCTGCGTTCTAACCGTTTTCGGGGCACCTGGACGTGGCTCATCCGACGTGCACCACGTTGAAACTCGTTAAACCAATTTTTGACGGTCGCCATCGAAGTACACAGCATCCAAACGCTCTTTGATTTCGCTGCGCGATTTCCCTTCCAAAAACAAGAGTCGAATCACCGACCGATATTGCTTGTTTTCCATTTTTCTAAAATCGGCGGACACTCCAGCTTTCACAAGCACCCATAGCAAAACTATGAGTCTGATCCGGCTGAAATTTGGTCAGTTGCCGTCTAGAAGAATGTACTACACGATAGTAAATTGCTCTTGCGATACTGACACCATCAGGCGGGGCGGCTAGGTACTTATCAGACTACCCTCGTACATTGCAAATGGAGTTTTGAAAAGGCTCGTTTTATGTGCATTTTGTGTAATTTTGTGTGACATTTTAACATGTCTAGGGATTGTTCTCCTGGACCTGGCTATCGCAAACTAGGACAAGCAAAAAACTTGTCTGGCAAATTATTCTTCTCGCTCGTTTTCATCGACACTCGTGCAACCTGATACCCAGATATTCGTAAAAATGGTCGCCTGAGATACTGATCCAAAGAATCTTTCTGGTGTATATTTTAATGAATCGAAGCTAAGTTTGGACATGAGCTGAGATATCGAAGCGGGAACTTCGTTAAGGTTTGCTTGTGGTATATTCTGCCTCAATTTTTTCACCGGTGCCATTTTTACGAGACGGAGTAACATTTGTGGTCATTTATAACACAAAAATTGTGCTGCGGTTATCTCAAAAGCACTTGAAATTTTGCATTGACGTTGCAAAAAACAAAAATGTATAGTATTTTTTTCATAATCCTACCTCCTCCTCCTGTGGTGAATTATAGGAGGACACAATTTTTAAGCGAACATAAAAAACGAAAATTTGAGTTTGTAGCCCAAACAAAAATTGCCAAATTCCATCAAATTTTGTTTGTGAAAGTAGCTTCAGCTATGTATACTGCTCAAAACAAAATAAGAGCCACTAATAGTTTTCTGATTATTTTTCTGTGGAAAAAAAATCATAGTTTTGTTGGTCTAATTTAATAAAACAATATGTTTTTCATTAAATATAATGAATTTTATTGAATTTTGACCAAAAGTCACACTTTTTTTAGCATTTTTTCGGATTGCTTACTTTTTGCGGTCATGTAATCGTAACAATAACAATTAATTTGATTTTTTGATTCTTTGTTTTTTTAGTATCGAGTATGGCCTCCACTTAGAGAAAGCATGCGTTAGTCCAGAGTGGGCATCAGAAAATAAAAATGGCCCCGTTCTCACACTATTGCAGTCCATAGTATGCGTGAACATTTTATGCAAACGTCAATTTTTTGTTTACAATTGAGAATATAAAATCCGCGCAATATTCATTACTCTCTTAAAATGCCGACATGATATTTAACCCTTCTGTTGGCATATAGATCCAGACAGACCATTGGTACTATATCTTGATGGAAAATATCGTTCAATAATATTTTCCACCCCTTTCCATATAAATTTCAAAGGCCACAAATGCGATCAAACGTTCGGCGAAATGTAAACTATGTCTAAAGAATCGAAAAAACGGCGCATCATCGTAAGACACAGTATGTAAACTATTTCTAGTACCAAAATTAGACCTCTTCAAAAAATAAGATTGATTTCACAGAGATTCAGCTACACCTTAGGCATAATAGCTCGTAGGCGGCGTCAGAAGGGTTAATAATTGTATCGACAATATTTTGACATTTGAATTATTTCGTGGAGTGTAGTGTAATAAATTTGGAGTCAAACACATATGGGTTGTGTGATCACATAGCCACTCTGGACTAACGCATGGCATGTGTTGCTATGTTTTCTCTAAGGGCCTCCACTTTTTGATATGCAGTCTCGAAGTCTGGACGGAACGTTTTCAATAAGCCGATCGATGCTTTCTTTTGATATCTCGTTCCAACACATTGAATCAGCTGTTGCTGATTGTGTATGTCCTCTTTAGCGGTCCGCATCCGGCGTTTTAATTTATCCCAAAGATGTTCTATCGGATTTAGGTCCGGACTGTTGGCAGGCCACTCCATGACCTCAATATTGGCCTCCTCGAAAACAGACATTGTCGCCCGGGCAGTATGTGGTCGTGCATTATCCTGCATGAGGATAAAACCATCCAACGCCTGTTGTGAAAAAGGAATGATATGTGGCCTAACAATCCTTTCAATATAACTTTCGGACGTAATTGTCCCGTTCTTTAGGATAACAAGGTCAGTTTTGCCTTGCAAGCTAATTCCGGTCCAGACCATCACACTTGGACCGCCTTGCCTCTCAATTTGATTAATGCAAGGATCCAAAAATGCTTCTCCGGTTCTCCGCCAGACTCTTATGCGTCGGTCGTCACTAAAATTTTTTACTTTGCACCTATCCAAAAAAAAGCACCTTGCGCCATTGTTGCATGTCCCATTGGATATGTCAACGAGCAAATCTTAAACGATTCGTACGGTGCGTCCTGATCAGTTGTGTTCTGGTAACACGTCTCCTTGACCGTTGTTGGTCTTCGTGCAAACAATTTCTGATTGTTTGAGGGCTAACAATGGTCCCAGTCGTTTTTAATAGCCTACTTTGTAGTCCACGAGCACTAATGGTATGATCCCGTCGCGCACAAAGTCTCACATATCGGCCTTCTGCGGGGTGGTTATTCGAACTCGGCCTGAACCATGACGACGGGAGACACTTCCTGTCTCCTGGTAACGGTTCCAAAGATTTTCAATGGCTATTCGCAAATACCCTAGTTGCAGGGCCACAGAACGTTGCCTACGTCCTTCCTCCAACATTTCTAAGGCTCTGGTCGAAGCATTTAAATTTAAATGGCGCCGAATTGCTGGCATTTTGTATTTTACAGATTCTCCTTATCTTTAAAAGTGCAACAACTAATGTTGCGGTTAAAGAACTTGCCGAAAACTAATTCTAAATAAAAATGAGAAATAAACAAAACTTCCCAATGTATGACTCGTGACCCCAAAAGAACTGTTTAAGCCATTTCCATTAAAGCTAATGTTGACGAATCATACTGTGATAACTCACATCACATTCAGGTACAGAATGGCATTTTTAAAATTAATTATCACACTAAAAATTTGCCAAAAGACGTTGTTAAAGTCAACGGACAGTAGTGGCCCTTATTTTGTTTTGAGCAGTATATTTAATTAATTAATTTTGCTTCCAAAAACTATTTGCACCGGGATCGGTGAGCCGGATGTTGGGGAGTCCGACATCTGCTCTCGTTTTGAATATTTTTTTCGTAAAAAAAATCAATGGAGTGAAATCGTGGAAAATGAGGGTTTTCTCCATGTGAGAGGGGTACGGTCGGCAACTCACCACTGCGTTTAGCCCCACTTCGAGCCCTAGTTCTACTCACATGGGGATATTGTGTCGTTGAGACTTAAGTGCCCCTCTCACATGAAGAATACCAGGCCAGGCGAATCTATTCTAAAAAAAATCAAGTGAAGTGAAATCGTGTAGAATGAAAAGGCTTGTCCTTTTGAAGGGCATTCTTTATGTGACAGGGGTACGGTCGGTTACTTTCCACTCCGTTTAGTCCCTCTTTGAGTACCTGTAGTCCTAGGTCACCTCACATGGGGATACTTAAGTATCGGCGACCCAAGGGCCAGGCGACTGTATGTATTTGAAAAGTTGGGAATACACACTGCCCCAGCCTCAATATCAGTTCTCCGTAAATTGCTACCCAGCAGAGTCATTTCGACACGCTCGTTGGCTCACTTGGTTGAGTCGCACTCTACGATGCTAGTAAATTAGAGGTCCGGAGATCGAATCTCGGCGTGGTCCAAAATTTGCGTACATGTGCGAATAGGAAATATAATAGTGCTTGCAAAACTATATACACTCCGAAACTATATGCAATGTAACGGTGGCTCGAAATAGCTTATAAACGGCTGAGTTAACGCACCATGGCTCCACATGGTACGGTACTGAGAAGAAGAGAGTCATTTCGAGTCATGAATTAACTTCAAATTGATTTGTCTATGGAAGGGTGTGGAGCGTAATAAGTGCCAATGCTCCCCAAATAGGGTTGCATCGAAGCGAAAAATTAGACGTAATTACATACTTCTAAATGAAAAAAATCGTCGAGCAGCTTTTCCAGAGCCGAATATCGCTGTTATTGAACTGTTTCTAGAGAAACAGATAACTGGGGGTATGCATCATGCGAATCGCAGAAACGCAGTCAGACCGGACAAAATACCCGTGGAATTTTGGTTGAAGATGGAAAATGTCGGACTTAGGAGGCGCACAGTTCTTTTCAACAAAATTAAAGGTGGGCAACCGTTGTCTGGCACTTTCAGTTCCCTTCTTCCTTTCTATAGAAGCAAGAGACTCACGATAACATAACAATTATAGGGCTATAGTTAACATCGTCAACCGATGGAGAAAGATTGTGACAACTGGGTAAGTTGTCATTTTTTTTGTATGAAGTTTCGTTTTTTTATGTGATGGAATTTCCTATGAATATGAGGGATCTATGTAAATATGTATATAGAATATAGCTTAATAGGCTCATCTGACTGCATAAGTGTCATGTTGACTATTATAGTCAAGTGTGGCATAGAATCTCTCCAGGTGGATAGGGGTTATGTGGTAGTTATCTCAGTGTTGTAAAACAGATGTTACAGGTGAGGTTCATGGGAGGTTCTACGAGTACCCCGAAAAAAAAACGTTTCCTGACGACTTCACCTGTATATCGAGTCGGAAATCTACAATAAAACTGAAGATTAACATGATATATACCAATTTTCCTCTTGGTCATGCATCCATTGACGGATGCTGTTCGACCTCGCAATTGAATACGTGAGGCAGGAAGCAGTACAATCTGGGTTTGGCTGCGTATAAGTATGAAACTTGTAACTTGTATGGAAGTTATATCTACATTTAAATTGCAATTTGGAAAATTTCATGAAAAAAATATGTTCCTGTAAGCGTGGTCGTGGTGGCCATTTGGCTGATGTTGTTTTCCATTATTAACGGCATACCTTCCTCTTTATAATGAAATAAACATCCGATCGTTTATCTCAAAAAATGCTATTTTTCTTTGAATATCAAAATAACACCTCTTATTGGAATCTGAATCTGTTGCTTTTGGAGGAGTATCTGTAATGGTCTGGGACGGCATCTCGCTAACCTTACATAAGGCATTAGTATTCATCGAACCGGGCCGTAAACGTGGATTGACTTCATCAATGAAATCTTTGCACACCATTTGGTATCTTACTCAGATTATATCGGGCATAATATCCAGTTGATGCAGGATAATGCATCTACAGGACGTCGGCATTCGTACGATAGACTGGCCAGCTCGGACTTGAATCCAATAAAACACTTATAGGAAAAGCTGAAACGTCGGATTCGAGCCCGTGTTTCTGCTCAAACAACGCTTCCAGAGCTGCGAATCGCAATTGAAGCGGAGTTAAATGCAATTCCCCAAGATTTCATCATCAGCCTCATGAGGTCTATGAATACGAGGATGCTAGCAATTATCCGAGCAAGGGGAGGGAGTACTGAATACTGACCAAAACTTTTTTTTTTCAGGTTAAATTTGTGCTTTTCACTTGCTGATTATAAGACCGATAACGACTCTTATGCGTAAAATCTTTAATGAACGCTTAATAAATTGACAAATCCCAATGTGTTTCCATTCATTGTCATGAAATGCACTTCCTGTAGATATAAATTTCATAGTTGTAACTTTTATACTTTTTGAGAAAATTGGATTAGAGTTGGGAAAATGCCAAGTGGCTCGCTTTATTTGACGTCGAGTGTATATCTTATTAAAACTAGAACGCAAAATACTCAATTTGGTATTATATTCATTGCAGCCACACAACAACAACACATATTGTCACCTGAAGCGAAAGAGTTTGTACCGAGAAGGAAAGCGCCAACGAATTCACAAATGCCACAACAATTGCCGCAACAAAGTCACGTTGGCGGAGGACAGTACAGTGACTATCGCAATTCTCAGCCACAGCCATCATACAATCGTGGATCTGCAGTTCAAGATCGCCTAAAAATGCAAAATCGTTCAAACAATGGCCCACAACAGCACTCCCGATCTCATCCATCGTCGAATACACACCATCCGAATTCAGCACAGAACCGATTGAGAAATACGAACAATCGTCAGCAAGCGTGCAACGGCAATGCCGGAAATTCAGCCAATAACGGTCCAGCAAATGGTGAAAATCAAATGGTAACCGCTTCTTTGTTTTCGCTTATTTATCGATATAACTAACGAATTGAAATGTTGCAATCTTACAGACATACGATGAGAATTTTGCATTGAACTACATTACAGAGGCTGTAAAGTATTTGAATGACGATCCGGGACTTTTTGATGTTTTAGAATCTCATTTGAAGAAGGCTTTCAACAAGTTTGGCAACAGCGAATTTGTACTTAGCAATGCAATGGAAATTGTTTTTGTTCAGGTGTGTTAAAAATTGATATTGTGCCTATACGCTGCAGTTTTTACTTGTAACTTTTAATTATAGTCCATTGAAGAACAAAATTTCCGATACATGGGAGCTAGACTTTATCGCGTGCTTGATGCACTTAATCCTGTCCCGAACAGCGTATTTAGAAGATTATTAAACTGCAAACTGACATATCACCAGGAAGAAGTTCTCAACTATATGAACCACGAACAAGCAAAAGTTAGAGCCACGACTCTATTTCTAGCTGAACTTTACATGCAGTTGAAGACTGTAAGTTTTCTGTTTTATTACCACAGAAAATACAACGGTGATTAATTTTGTGTTTACATTCCAGGATGGAAATAGTACGATAAAGGAAATTGCACACAATATAATATTCACTATCAACCAATTGTTGCATACTTCTTCGCCTGAGAACATTAAATGCATATGCTTAACCTTGAAGGTAGGAGTATTCAAAAATGCTAATATTTCCCATTCTATTTATAAGTTAATCGTTTGTAATTCTAGCTGTGTGGTTACGAGCTAGAACAAGACTACAAAGACGAACTACACAAGATCATTGAAAATCTGAATCAAAAGGTTAACAATGTTGACGTCGGCACTGGTCGTGTATTGGAGACAGTTTTGCAGCTACAAAAGAATAATTGGGGACGCAGTGAAGTCAACAGTAAAATCAATTTTTCTCATAGTTATTTTGGGTTTATTCTAAGTTACGTTTTATATTTTTTTGCAGATCAACCGTCTCCTGTTAATGAGACTCCAGCCAGTTACAGCGACCTGCCTGTATTTTACGGACCCGACGGTGAAGTTCTGACCGAAGAAGAAAACTCATTTCTCGAATCGCAAATGTCCCCAGATGGAGAAAACGAGTAAGTTGCATTGGAGCAAATGTGTCTTGTTAGTGTGCATAGTACAATAACAATATTTTTCCGTTTTAGAATCGAATGTGATGATTGTGATATAATCGATCCGGATTTGGATATGGATCCCGAAGTTCAAAGTGCTTACGAGAGTTTCCTAAACCAAAAACAAAAATCAAAAGACATGAAAAAGTCTTGTTAACTTTGGCAATACATATACATAGATACGTGATCGTTTGCAGCGATATATACCTACAGTTTTTTTTTTATTAAATAAAAAAACTATATTTTGTAGATGTAATAAATTCCATACACGTAAAGATTTTTATTAGTGTATTTTCATATGTAGTAGAGACAAAATCGAGAATCTTGTTCTGTAAAAAAACAAATAATGCTCAAACTCCAGTGCATATGAATGCATACATGTTCAGATTTTTTGTAGTAGCCATATGCTAAAAACAAAACGACTTTGATTCCCTTCTTTTGCAAGGTATCCACATACATTACGTTACTTAATCATCATAATATAAAAGTAAAAAAAAAATATAATGCTTTACTTGAATTGAGAATAATATCTGATCCTGTTTTTTTTCAAATTTTATTTCTAAAAAAATGACATTTATGTTCTAAAATTTACTTTCACAATTGTGAATCAATTAGAATATTTCATTGTACATTGGTCGAATCTCGTACGAGAGTCGGCAATATATTGCTTATTTTGTTAGCTCTGTTTTCTATTGGATACTTTATTAATAAAAGTAGATTTATCGTGTATTTAGGAAATAGTACAGCACAATGTAAAGCATTTCATATTTGTGATGATTTATTATTATAAACCGGTGGTATAAGGCTGTAAATCCGTATTTATTATGTCATTTCTTTTTTTTTAACATTTAAAATTGATTTGTCAATAATGTTCGTATCGTACTCTATTTTGTTTAGAGAGAAAAGTCAACTAAAGTCGTTTAAATAAATATTCATTACATGAATCCACCGTAACAGTGATTTTAAAGATTTGTTGTTTAGAATAAATTTCAGTAAATGATATAAAATTCGTTGTTTCATTTCATAATGCTTGGTCATGTTTATACTCTATGCCAATAGGATGATATTGGGTATATTGTTTTTGTTACGGAGTTATTATGTAACCCCTCAAACGACCCACCGGAGATATGGCAATCTTCTTATATGTATTTAAAAATAGAACGTGATTTCTTTGTCACGCATAAACTCGAAAACCGCTGGGCCGATTTGGATGATTCTTTTTTTGTTTAATCTGTCTTACCCTGGAGAAGGTTGAAAGACCGAGACAATTTTGAAAATCTCAAAGGAAGTGGTGGTGAATCGAAATACCATTTTATATGAGAGTCACCTGTTGCAATCAAGTTTTCATCGAAAACATTTGAATTTAGTGGAAATATTTAGTTGTCACTGAATCAAACACGCAGTGTAACTCCGATAAATTGTATTCAAGGTGACTACGTATTTGCGTACATACATCAATCAGTAATTTGGTCACATCAATTTCACAATCAACTTTGTACTACTTCGTAAACCCGTCGATATCTCCGCAATCCTTTGGCGGTCAGAGATAGCCGTCATCCTATACAGTGAGAATCAAAAGTGAAGGCACACTTTGAAACATGACCTTTGACTCAAAATATATCTGTAAGTTTCAAGAATTGAAAAGAGCTTAATGTCTCAAATCAAAGCTTTATTAATTGTAAATAAATTAACAAATATTCATAAGAATTCGAACAGTAATTAACAAATCGCAAATAAAAATATGAAAATGGTGCAATTTTTAAGAATCAAAAGTAATGGCACACGTTTTTTTTATTATAGGAAAAAAAACGACTATGCTTAAAACTAATATTATGTCGGTCAACCTTTTGCTTTTATTACAGCCTGTAATCGTCTTGGCATAGACTCTGCAAGATTCATGGCTACTCCTTGCGGTATACTAGCCCATTCTTCAAGTAGAGCGCGCTTCAAATCTTCTTTGTTGAAAATTTGTCTCTTCCGAACACGCTGATCCAAAATTTCCCATAAATGTTCGATGGGATTCAGGTCTGGAGACTGAGGAGGATGATCAAGTTGCTTTGGTGTCCTGTACAATAGCCATTCTCTTACCAGACGGGAGGTATGTTTCGGATCATTGTCCTGTTGGAAGATCCAAGTCCTAGGTAACTCGAGTTTTTGGGCACTAGGAGCTAAATTTTCCTGCAATATTGATAAATATTGCTCCTTTTTCATAGTGCTATCTATGAACATGAGATTTCCTGCCCCTGCCGCCAACATACACCCCCACACCATAACTGAACCCCTCTCATGCTTTACTGTCGATGTAATGTTTTTTTCTTCAAACTCGGAATTTTTCTTTCGCCAAATTTTTGAGCCTTTTTTAGCGCCAGAAATCTGAAATTTGCTTTCATCGCTAAATACAGTCCGCCAGAAGTCATTTCCACAATTTCCATACTTTTTTGCATACTGTCTCCTCTTCTTTTTGTTTTTATCCGAAATAAAAGGCTTCTTTCTTGGGGCTCGTCCTGCAAGCCATTAGCATTTAATGCCCGACGGATCGTTCACGCACTTATTAGCTGACCGAAATTACGGGTAATATTTTCAGCAATTTTTACAGCACTTGCCCTCGGATTAACTTTCACTTCCTTAACAATGTTTTTAACTTGAACCGGATTAAGTTTTTGAGGTCATCCAGAACGCGGCAAATTTTCTAGTTTTTGGCAACTTTTTTATTTCGAAATTATGTTTCTCACTGTCGAATAATGCCTTTTAACTATTTTTCCGATTTCGCAAAATAATTTTCTCTCCATCCATAAATTTATTATAATTTTTCAGATTTCCACTTGCGTTTCGGTCATAATTTTTCTAAAAAGCCTTTTATACTGAACAATTGTAAAATTGACAGTATGGATCATTAAAAAACAAAATAGCTTAACTCGTTGTCATAAAAATGCACCACCATGCTATGTGAATAACAAATACGGTTCAAAAGATATTATTATTAAGGAAAGTTGCAAGTGTGCCATTACTTTTGATTCATGAAATTTTATGACTATTTTTGAATTTGTCCTTGCTAAATTAAAACTATTGTGTGTATTTGAATGAATTTTATAAATATAATTTGTAATGAATATCGCTTTAAAATAAAACAATTCCCCATTCTCTAAAATTTACGATTATAAAATTATGTTGAATAAAAGATAGGGTTTCGAAGTGTGGCATCACTTTTGATCCTCACGGTATGTTGGCTACAGCAATTTCACGATCAACTTCGTACTGTGTACTTTGGACAATCGTCGACATCTCTGCAATTCTTCGGACGAGCGATACGATCAGGGTGTCGCCGCACTCGCCACAAAAGGGCAATTCATTTGTATAAAACAGTCCAAACAATGAGTAAAAACCTTCCTACCTTCTATACTATGTCTGCGACTAATCGTGAATACGATTACGACTATCGTATTGGAGTAGGTATCAATCAATCGTCGTTATAGTTTTTTATGTGTTTCTTTAAAAGCTACAATTACAAAGTAACGATCAACGTGTGTAGAATGTTGATGCACATGCACATATGGATGCATGCAATGTATGGTAAGGTATTTTTTACTTCCTAGTCGCATTTTGGTATATTATTCTAAGATAAGAAAATCTGTTATCTTCTTCCGTATAATAAACGTGCGAAGCGCCATGCCGAGTATCGAAAACTCGTTTTACTATGATTCTCTATATCAAAGAGTGGCGATCGAACGATCACGGCAAGGTATTTTATGTGTGCGTAATAAAAATAGCCTTTAGTATTTTGGGACAAGTAACGTTAAGTAGTAAGCATGTGAATCAATTATTTTCCAAATTACTGATTTAATAATAAACACCCTATAATTCAACAAAGCCGCTTTGATATATTCAGCTGGTTTGTTAAGGTCAACAGTGCTGACGTAATTTTCGTCTCACTGTGACCATGGATGTTTACGGCCTATAAAAATGCTCCTACGCTACGCAGCCAGCCAGTTCTTCGATGTAAATCGTCCCAGAGCTCCCCGTTGTTACAACGGCCAATAGCTGCCAAAACCCCCCGATTTCACGTAACCCCACAGGTGTTAAATCGCACGACCTTGGAGGCCAATTGACCGGTCCATTTCTCGAAATCAACTTATCGCCAAATTTTGATTTCAATAAGTCCATGGTTTCGGTCGCCGTGTGGCACGTAGCAATATCCTGTTGAAACCACATCTTGTCCGGATCAATGTCATGTATATTTTCAAACAAAAAATTATTGATCATGATGCGGTAACGATCTCCATTGACCATAACGCGAGCTCCTCACTCATTTTTGAAGAAATAAGGTCCGATGATACCACCAGCGTATAAACCGCACCAAACAGTGCATTTCTCTGGGTGTAATGGAGTCTATTGAGTCTCGTGTGGATTGGTCTCACTCCATATACGGCAATTTTGCTTATTAACAAAGAACAAGCCCTTAATCCAAAAAAAAATTGCCTCATCGCTGAATACAATTTGTCGATAAAACAACGGGTCAGTTTGCATTTGTCCAATCGACGAAAGAACGATGCATATAATTGTCTAGTGGCTTTAATTCCTGCACCAGCTGGATCTTAGACACGTGTAGGCCAAGATCGTAGCGCAAATTTTATTCACGTAGTGGACGGACACATCCCCAAATTTTGATCTTCTTCCATACTTTTGTTTACAGCGGTGATATTCTCTTCAGTACGCACATTCTTTCGACGTGTCGGTATTATTGCATCATTTAGAGAGTATATGTAGTACGAAATCTACACAGTTCGACGGAGGGCTTGCTCAGATGGACGATGTGGACCATAAAAATCACGAAGTCGTCTATAAGTTGCGCGAGTTGACGACTGATTTTCGAAGTAAATTTGGATAAATTGGTAGCGTTGTTCAAGCGTGAGTATATTCATGATAATTTGCCAGAGTAGGTATACTTAAACAAATAAAAAATATTTTTGATGAAAATTTAATTTTTTGTATTATTTTTTTTTCAATTTCAAATTCTATCAGGCTTAAAAAACACCCTTTATTAAGGTGAAATCAGCGCTAAGATCCATCAGGAGGATTTGAGAGAGTATGATGCGAGAATAGTTATTCAATTTTAACTCATGATGCCTTTGATAGTCTAAGAAATTCATGGCCGAATGCTCGATGTCTACCTCTCAAATCGCGTCTTAAGGTTCGACACTAGGGACACAAGCAATACGTGGTTACTGCAGGAGTAACGCAGGAATCTATTCTGGGCCCACTTTTGTGGAATATCATGTATACAATGCTATATTGGAGGTCGCTATGCCGAAAGGAGTGACAGTGGTAGATTTTGCTGACGACATGGCTGTCGCAAGAGACCCGGAGTTGGTCGAAATGTACACAGGCGAGGCGATTACAATCATCAAACTGTGCCTGGAAACCATTGGATTACCGCACCACATCACATGAAGTGGCCTACGTGGTAGCTGGAACGATGCCCTTGCCGATCCTAGTGGACGAGATCAGCAGGCTGTACAGCGGTCGCCAAGGAGTAACACCTAAGATGCACCCAGGGCGAAGAAACATTGAAAAGCTTGAATCTATGAGAAGGTGGCAGGTCCGATGGGATGAGGCCTCTACTGGCCGATGGACACATACTTTTATCGCAGACATAGCCATGTGGGTTAACCGAGATACGAATTTTTACATGACTCAATTCTTAACGGACCACGGAGGGTACCGACAATATTTGCATCGGTTTAAGTTAGACGACTCGCTAGAATGCCCGAGATGCAAGGGAGTGGCGGAGGATGCGAAACATGTCTTGTTTGGTAGTGCCAGATTTGGAGATATCCGCAGTCAACTCGAAGTGGAACTGGGAGAAAACATAAGCCCCGTTAACCTAGTGGTTCTAATGCGGCTATCAGCAAATAACTGGGATTAAGTAAGCAGGGCAATTTGTATCGTCCACATGGAGCTACAGAGGGAGGAGCGTAGACGCAATTCTGCTTCCCGTGGTGATGGCTGATTTGCCTAAATTGGCCCTGTGATGTAATACTGAAAGGTGGTCTTACAGGGTCAAGCGTGACGAAAGACGTGTTTAGTGATACTTGCAAGGAATTCTAAAACCGCCTTCACACGGTCTATCCATGGATTGCAATCCACAGATTTCGCATGGATTTTATTGGGCTCATTTGACAGAGCGAAAATCCATTGCAGGATTCGAATCCATGGATTGGCCATGTTTGCGCGGCCTAAGATCTGCAGATAACTCATATCAACACGCGCCATCTGGACAACAGTTATATTCTGTGTGTGTCGTATACCTTTCTCGGTACCGCACATTTTGAGAGTCGGACCAGAGTAAATTTTTAACGTTCAGGAAGGACAACTCCTTTCTTTACCTTCTCGTATAGTTGTTACAACCCATGCTTATGTCGGGTCCGTCATCAATCTCTATTAGCACCTAAAGTTCGGAGGCATTAGGTTGGGTTCAAGCCCAAATCTCTAATCCCCCTCATCATACAGTAGATTGTTTGACACATGTGGAGCTAGTGTTTCATAAAAAATCATTATTTGGAGGTATAGGTTATAATTCCGACAAAAAAAATCATCGTCCCAATCACATTAAAACCTATCTTTAAACGTTTTCCACGGCCAATAAAGGACAAGTCCCTTCAAAAAAAAGCCACAACGGGCAACGACCAAAAATATCAATGAAAACAGTCAAAAATCCAGTTTATAACCTACAACCACTTTATATTTTTTTTAATTAGGAAAATTTTTAGCTCAGTGAAAGTCGAGAAACTTCATATTGAATTATGTGAGGACCACATGAAAGGCTTCACGGCTAGGCCACTACGATTGGTCAAATTCAGTTTGATTTATATGCCAGTCATGGAGATGGCATTTCTGGTGTGCGCCAATCAGCGCCATTGCAGGATGTTATATTCCATACATAATGGCACCGAAGTGCCTTTGAAACGAATAAAAAAATTGATATCTCACACGTTTTGTTTAAATTTAAACTTAGAAAGGAGTAGCGATTTATAAGGATTTCTATCAAAACCAACACAGTTACTTTCCGGGGTGGGCTACAAATGATTTGATATTTGGTTGCGATATAGTAAAAAATTGAGAAAAGTTAAGATCCACTTACAGAGAGTGCATGAACAAACAAATGAAGGTGTGAGTTTTTGCGAATTTCTTTTGATTGCGTATTTATGCAAAAATAGATGACTGTTTTTTCCGTAGTGAGCACTATATGTGCTATAATCCGCTTTCGGCATGACGTTGACTTTTGTGACCCCCTGTATATTATGAACACGAATATTTAGCTCCGAAAAAAACAAAACAACAAATTCAGTAAAAATCGAGAAAAAAATCATTTATTTTCTGTAACAATATATAATTCATCTAAAATGTAGAGTATTATGCGGAAATTTTGTGTAGTTTCATCTACTTCTACATGCATGAGTTTTTTTCTTGTATGTAATCCCAAAACTGATAAAACAAACTATTTTTTATCTATGTATGTTTGCATATAAAAAAAACAGATTTCTGTCAAATATTAGAGGAGCTCAAGAAAAATGGAAAGCATACTATACGGTATATTGGAGATTCATGAAGGTGTGTTTAACTGTTATACATAATAATTGTTCATAACATTCATTGTCGGAGAATGATAGTAACATCATCATCTATGTTCTGTCATTTTTAATTCTACAAGGAACCAGGTGAAAAGTTTATACTTTTTCGAACTGTACACTTCATATTTAACGGAATTCAATCCGTCCGTATTGTATTTCTTTGAACCGTTGGCAAGATGCTCAAATCTGTAATTGAAAGAAAAGTCACATACTATGCCTTTAATTTTCACAAATGACAGAACGAACCGTTTCGGATTGGCCTTTTCCTTTTGATGATTCAGCATCATGTATCTTGCTATGTTGACCGGATACCGAGATATATGAAAGTTGGCGTGATGCAATCTAAAATTGAAATTTTTTATGGCGTGATTTCGACAGCAGCAAGTTAATGTGACAATAAGTAGCTTAAAGTCAATGAGTAGTAAAAAGGCAGGTAATAATACTTACATGCAAAACTAGGGAAAAATACGTGAAGCAATAACCTTAGGTGTTAGTAAGGTGAAGGGAAACATTTGGTTTGATTATTATTAAACATGCAACTGAAAATAAGCAAATTATATGATACGTTCTTAAATACCATGGGCTCATGCTTGTCTTTTTCTTCACTACAACGATCTAAGTTTGATCTATTTTTTCTATTAAAATAACGCCCATTGTATTTTGTCAAATTATGTTAAATCATATTTATTTGAATTTTCCACTTTAGAAGATGTGTTTGGCTTGTTTTGAAATCTGTGAAATTATACGGTTTTGTGTTAGGATACAGGATACATTTAAAGAAAATTAGTAATTGAAGCCGAAATTATCCTTAGTTAGGTAACCAAATGCAGCATCTAGATATTGTAAAAGAAAAATGTATACCTGTTTGACATATCATCATCTTCACCACCCCAACCCCAAAACGAATTCGAAAATCCGTTTACCTCTCTAAATTGACTTTTGGTCATTGCTGAGACTCCACCAAAAATTGTACTATATGGCAATCTGAAAGCATCAGTTCATCATCATTAAATTATCCTATTCATATAGCGGTTATTTCTATTTATTACTTATATCCGAAAATATCAATTGCAACCGACATATGTCGCGGTTGATCCGGGCATGTATATAAATTACGATCGTCCAATGGCAATAGATCCACATCGTGAAAAATAAAACAATCCCACGGCGCAAGTTTGGAAGCTTCCAAAAATCCAATGTTCATTAGTGCAGCACGATTGAACATTTTACCGTTAGTCTGTTCAACGATAAAGAGACCATATTCAATTTGTTGTTTCATTAAAAACGGATGGATGTTCTTCAAGAAGATTGGCAAATGAGCATAACGATCACGAAATGGCACTATGATGGCAACACGATCGTGTGCTTTGCACTCTTTCGGACGATACCATCCGCCGGAAAGTAGGACGTTTTCATAGCGTTGTTCGATAATTTCAATTTGCTCTAATGTGGTGTTTACTTCAATCGGTCCATCTGAAAGAGACCGTTTTCTTATTTAATAATCTTTAATAAAAAATATTCATGTACAAATTTTGAAAGTTTTCAGGTTACACATTCATACATGCACACAATATTCATTCTTTTGCATGCATCAGAAATTGTTTTTTCCTTCACGTTTGGGCTAAATCGAAATGACATATAATTTTCATATACATTTAAAACGTTAAAAAAACAACGAACTTCGAAGTAAAATTTACAATATTTGACTAATGAAAGAAGAAGCATCTGCGGTGGCGTACACATAGAGAGATGCGATGCGTGCACATACAATGCGATGCCGGGCAGGCCGATGTGATTTGTTTTGAGGACAAAACCCCTGATTTTCATGGGAAACGCTAGCTTCTATGATTTGGTGCTGATAGGCTAAGACGGTCAATCGTTTTGGATCAAGTTATTTTTTTTCGGAAAATTGATCCCGTTTGCGCCTGCAACCTTTTTGTCTGCTGTATCTTTTGAACACAGACATCTAGGTCTCTGAAATTTGCATCAAAATGTGCGCCACACTATGCTTTACATCAGCCCCTAGATTACCCTCTATCCAATATTTTTTTTTAAATCGGCGTTCACTGTTTTGATTCGTTCACGTCTATTAGTCACATAATAAATGTAAACTACTAAATGTATGAATTTTGGGATGACAGGCGTGGTGGTAATGTCGATGAACGTGAAAATCATTAAAATAACAGAAAAAAATCAAAATATTTAAATACAGGAATTCAAGAGGAAAAATTCTGTAAGCACTAAAATTACTGGCTCAATCAAACCCGAGGCCTCAGCTTTTGAACGCTTCTTCTTCCTCACGGTTCAAGATCCACTTGTATGTTTTTTATATTTGAAATATATTTGCATACAATAAAGTGTTGATTATTATCCGAACTAATGTCCACAGGGATGGTTCGGCTAACAGAAAGTTCCGTTATTTGAGTTTCCATAGAAAAATTAGAGGAATTCCGAAAAAGTCATTAAAGCAACAACCTGAAAATATGCTAAGCCATTAGAACTTAACACAAACAAGAATTGCCAGGCAATTGAGTGATGCTGATGAGATGTTGTTACCTTCAGACATTTGATTCGAGAAATTTTGTAAAATATTGGAAGATCATAACACTTACGGGACAGATTACAAAATTTAAAATTCAAGAAAAAGGCTGAGTTCGGTTGATCGAATGTACGGATAATCGGCGTTCGGATATCGACGCTCTGTATTTCTTCAGAAACAATGAGTAACACCTTCTGTGTTTCTATCTAGTAACATTACATATTAACATTTTAATTATTATTTGTATATGCTGGGATCGATTTTTTTTTCATTGGATGTTTTGTATTGCCTCCACTGGCGATCCAAGTCTTAGTTTTTTATAAGCGACCAATATACTTCGGACATAAGTCCATCATCAGGGTCTGATTTACATCTAAAAAACACGACTTAATTAATAATTAATTATTTATTAGGCAATACAAAACATCCAATGAAATTTTAATTATTATTTTATTTTATTATTTATTATAGTGATCACCATGGAAGTTCAAAGACGGGAACTTATGGGAGAGCATCTTGGATTCAGATTTATTTTGAAAGAAAATAAAGCTTGAAAGAAAATACTGGATTTCTCGAAAAAATCACATGTATGTATGTGAATTTTCGTAAACGACAATTTCTGTAAAATGGGTCCATTTTTTTCCTTCTAGCGTATCAATCTTTCCTGAGGTATGCGTTGTTTATGGATGGTAACATCACATCAGAAACAAATTTTTGTCTTTATTAGCCTTCTTTCCGTCCGAAGTTAATTTATGCTTTTAGTCTCACAATTTTGGCTTCCAAATTTATTTGGGCGATCGGGATGTTTCTGGATGACCACTGTGACAATGTAATGATATTCCGAAAATACGTTTCTGTATTCGAAATGTTGATACTGCGGCCCACTGAAACATGAAAACTTTGTTATTCGGTCCAGGTCAGGTTTTGAGTTTGACACCCCTGTCTTAGTAGTATACAAATCAAAACAAAATGTACCCTGTTTCATTTTTCTTTTGATAGACTCTAGCTGTAAAAATTCGTCAAAGAAAATGTTTTACGCCTGTACGTCCAGTCAACTTAAGCTAATTTCGCAACAACAAAAAAAAACACTAATCGACTTGAATCAGTATGTTACATCACTAAAGTGCTCCTTTAAATTCCTAGACGTTTGAAATAATTCCCTTCTTACGTCGCATAGGCAGATCCTGCATTTAAATGGTAAACATTAATGCATAAGAACCGCACCATTATTTCTGGATTGTCTGTCAACAAAACCCTACAACTGCGAAAACTGGCGGAGTGTTGGAATGTTACACTTCCAAATGTTGTGCAGGAATTGGTTGGTCCTTGTCGGACACATACGAAGCCTCCAGCACGGTGAGATATTATTGGATAAGTTGTCATTAGCTATCATCTCAAATGTAGCATGTCTAAATTCCTTGATTATATTATATCAAACTTAAACATAGAGGCCAATATTAGATCCCCAATCCCCATCAGTTTCATGTCATGTTCATTTTCGTTATTGCTTAACTACACTCGGCCGCAAAACTATCGACTCAACCTGAAAGCGCGTGTATTTGTACGTGCTTTTTGGAAAGTATGATAGTTATCCATAAAAATCGTATGTCGTTTAAAAGTTTGAAACTTTAGCTAACTGTTAGTACCCTTTTTATCAATATTTGCTTCGCACTTTTTAAATTATTGCCACTTGTAACAAAAAACCCAGAAAAATTGTAATTACAGGTAAAGGTCAGGTCAGGTAAACTACCCCTATAAAAGCACCCGTAATCGGTTTCTCATTATCAGTTGCATCAGGAAAGTTAGGTAACTTACATCTGAAGTAATTTCAGTCACTGTTTGGTCATCAATGGATACGACGCTAGATCAGGCGGCACAAGTTGTAGCCCTATTGTCGGAAAATCATAGTCAGCGAACCGTCGCTCGCCGTCTTGGAATGAGTCAGTCCGCTGTCTCGAGAGTTAGCAGGAGATTTCGAGAGACTGGTAGCTTTAATTCGAGACCAAGAGCGGGCCGCCCTCGATCCACTTCAGAGAGAGACGACCGTTTCATTGTTACAAGTACGTTACGAAATCAGTTCCTCACGGGTGTTCCTGCGCAGCGGAACCTGAGGCGTGTTCGCAGAGTAGCTGTTAGTGTCTGCACAGTAAGGAGACGATTAAGGGAAGCGAATATTAATCCAAGACGGCCTGCCAGGGGCCCCAAATTGACTGCACGACACCAAAAAGCGCGCCTCTTATTTGCTCGAGATCATTTTATTTGGAGCGATAAGGAATGGAGCTCAGTATTGTTCACTGACGAGTCGAGAATGTGTCTACATGGCAGTGACAGAAGATGTCAAGTCTACAGGCGTCCAACTGAGCGATTTGCGCAGTGCTGTTTCACTGAAATGGTTGCATACGGCGGCGGTTCCTGTATGATGTGGGCTGGCATTTCCTTGGAGGGAAAAACGGATCTCGTATTCGTGCCCACAGGAGGCCGAAGAGGAGGGCTGACAGCTGAGCGATTCGTTACCGATATTCTCCGTGTCCACATTGTTCCCTATGCAGCATTTATTGGCGAGAACTTCACTTTGATGCACGACAATGCTCGGTGTCATGCATCGCGCCTCACTCGACAGTTCTTGAATGAAGCCAATATGTCGTCACTTAACTGGCCTGCACGCAGTCCCGACATCAATCCCATTGAACACTTATGGGACGAACTCAACAGAAGAGTCCGAGCCCGAAATCCAGTCCCTCCGTCCACTGAAGAATTGAAGGCAGCCCTATTAGAGGAGTGGACCGGTATTCCTCAAGATACCATCAGCAACTTGATCAGATCAATGCAGAATCGACTGGAAGCTGTCATCAGAGCAAGAGGAGGCAATACCAAATGCTAAAATAATAAATACTTAACTTATTTTCCAACAGTTTTTGTTTTATTTGCAAAAAACCTAACCAAAAACCATTTTCATATTTGCTCATTTTCGCTACGATTTCGCTCAAAGAACATCAATTTTAAAAGTGCTCACCAAATATTGGTTAAAATGGTACCAACGTAAAGCTGAGGCCTTAAGCTTTTCAATGACATACGATTTTTATGGATAACTGCTATACTTTTCGAAAAACACGTACAAATACACGCGCTTTTAGGTTGAGTCGATAGTTTTGCGGCCGAGTGTATTTATATTTGGGAGAGTTCGCGATTATACCAATCGCCCTCGCATCTAGTTTTAATAGATTATAAAAGAAATTTTGGTTTAGACGTTTTGTAAACAGTGTATTGTACATACATACAGGGTGTCCCAAAAGTCTTCGCTAAGCCAGAAGCGAATAATAGTGCACATAGTGCCCACTACGAAAAATAATTTTAAAAAATCCAGCTACAAATTTTTAGTTATGTATACCCCACAAAATTGAACGTCTTGTTGTAATTGTTCATGTACTGTAACTGAAAATATTAATATTTCAGAAATTTTCTTGTTCAACTATAACAGCAACCAAATGCTCTATCATTTGCAGCCCAAACCGAAAAGTAACTGTTCTAGTTTTGACATAAAACTGTCCTTCGGAGAGATCAAATTTAGATACCCTTCACTCCTCGGGCTAAAAGTTTTTTCGGCCATACCTATGACATGTGATGTACCCCCAAATTTTCTTTCTTTCTTAAGAACTATTCGAGAGTTACAGCCGTTCTAAGATCCGACCCCAGACAGACCTACGAACTTAATTTGCAGGGTTTGCATGGCAGCCCCATGACCCAGTGACCCAATTTCGGTGATTCAAACAGGCAAACAGCCTGCTTCAATAATAGGAACGTGTGCAAAATTGCAGCTTCCTACCTTTAATACCGCCCGATTAAAACGCGCCGCAACAGACAGGACATCGCCCAATCTGATCATAAATCTATACTTTCACTCTAGGAGCGAAGGATACAAAAATTGCACCACGACTGTGCTGCATGTATTGTTAAAAGTTTGCCCATGTTGTCTACACTGGTCGGCATATGTATTTTGACATCTGACACTCTCCAGCCCAGACACTGATTTGGTTTAACTACAGCAAATAACGGTAAATGTCTTATAAGGAAATCAAAGTACATATCAACACCAATAAATATGCTCAATATTTTTCGTGACCGTTTTCGCACTCTCTTGCTATGAAGAAGAGAACAGATATTTTAATTTTTTGTTGTACACCAATTTCTCTGGAAAAAAAACTGGACAAACATAATTTTATTAATGTTCTGTGTTTATATTTTGAATTCCAAGTAGAAAATGGCTTGAAACATTGAAGAAAAATTGGAGAAATTCGAATTTTGGTTTAAAGCCTCCGTAGAGGCAAACTTCAACCCTGGTTTAAAGGTTGGAGACGCTGCAATTGAATTTAATTTCATACGGCAAACTATTCATTATTAAAAATCAAAAGTGAATTAGATAAAATAAATAGAAAACTATTCCATGCATCACAGAAAGGGGATGTGAATATCGAATAATTACCGAAAAATCTTTCAAATATTTATGGTAAATGTTTTTTTTTGTTAGGATATTATGGATATGGAGAATGTGCCATCGGAGGCGGAGAACTAATAAAAGGCAAATTGCATGCACACGCAGATAAAGTGAAACCAAACAAAGATTAAAAAATACCGGCGTACAGAGGGCTGCGCCCGCAATACGAGGGTTTTTTAGAATTTTAATGCATAGTGAATATTTTTTGTACATATATTTTATAAGCAGTAAATAAGTATTGTGCACAACATTAATGAAATGCTTCCGTAAATCTATTTTTGGATTGGTCTAAATAAACGCGTTCCAGAATGAAAGGCTAGCGCCTTTCATTCTGTTCCACCTTTAATTAGACCAATCCAAAAATAGATTTACTATTTACCCAGTTTGTATAAAAGTACTCCAAGGCAAATCTAAAGGCATTTTTCGATTTAAGATTTCTGATGGCCTTTGACCAAAAAGAAACTCAGGCAAACGTAACGATGGCTTGGCTTTATATATGAACTGAATTATTAGCTGTAAATCTACTGTTACTGTTTTTTAATCAAGGAAAAGCAACCTTATATGAAATGATTCCCTGTCATAAGAGCCAATGCAAGCTTTCCTATGAGTATTGAACAAATATACTTTTGCAGCTATTCAGGGACACCCTGTTAACTTGGTCCTACTAACTTCAAAAATATTTGTGGCAAACACTATTACCTATCTATGCATTTCCACCAAATTTCATGTTCATTGTTTCATCAAGTTAAAAGATATATTGAAGAAATGCTTAAGAGGCTTGCATTGTGAAAGGCCCTTACTAAATACTTATTTGGCTATATTTCCGGTTTGGATACAGTTATTTGAATGAAAATTCGTAGGCATATTCTATATGTAATTTTCTTAAAATCCTTAGCAGAATTTTCATATTTGGAAACCTAGGAGGGGCTACACACGAACAAATTGAAATTTTACAAATTTACTGTTATCTACTTTTCCTTAGCAAAAGTCAACAGTCTTAATATTTAACGTATATAAGGCCCCACTGACCAATCTTTGTGCAAAGTTTCATATCGATCCCTATAACGGTTTAGAAAAACGGAGCTCGAACAAGAAGTTTAACTTTAAACGCCAATAACTTTTTTACCGTTACTCGAAACTGTAAAATTTTAACTGATATGAGGTGTACTCGTTTAGATCTTTGATTTAAATACCCATACGTCAATCTCCGATAAAAACTAAAAAAGTCGCCTTTTTTCAAACGTTCGGGACACCCTGTTGTTTTCTTCCTACAAACTTCTAAGGTATATGTGCCAAAGACTGTAACCATTCTACACATTCCTACCAAATTTCATGACAATCGGTTGAGCCGTTCGTGAGTTATTTAGTGAACAGACGGACAGACGGACAGACGGACGGACGGACGGACGGACAAAATCGATTTCATAAGGGTTTTTTGAAAAAAAATTTCTAAACCCTAAAAACCATCAAAAGCAAACCTCTTTTACTAAGGAAAAATTTCAAGCCACTGCAACTTTCGGAAAAAGTTTTTTTCAGCTTATATTCGTTATTTTAGTACATTTGTACAAAAAAAATCAATATTTAAAGAAAATGTCCGGTTTATGTAGAAAAACGGATACCTGGTTATCAAAATGAAAACCACAGTAGAGGCTCTCTCATATAATGCAGGGATATATTGCTTATAATTACCTAGGCTGCTTAAATTCAAATCGCTGTTTCCATGCCCAAAGCTTCTTTAGGTCGTCATTGAATCGTTAGAAGTCATAATCCATCTTTTTGCGGCACAATTTGATATAAATATCACTTCTTTCTTAGAGCTCTTCATCGTGGCTCACTCATCACTCGGGGTTGACATTCGCTTTCTTTCAGACAGCGCTAAGATTTGCTTTTGTTTTATTTTATAACATTTTTGTGTTTGATAATAAACAGTTTACCGTATGAAGTAAAATTCAATAGTTGCGTATTCAATGTGTAAACCAGGACTAAGGCTTGCCTCTATCGATGATCCAATGGGTGCAATCAAAGAGTTAAATATTGTCAATATACTTATGCCGTGCCATAATTATGCCTCCATCTTTTCTCTTTTCTATAGCATGAGTCCGAAAGAAGATAGGAAAAATAATGAGCACATTTAATGCTATCGATATGTACTTTAATTTCGATAAAAGAAATTTACCGTTATTCGTTTCAGTTAAACAAAACCAGTGTCGGGGCACGATAGTATGAGATATCAAAATACATATGCCGACCAGTGTATATTCCATAACGGCATCACATTTGTCTCATTATTCCTGGTTTTAGTCAAAATATTTTTTCAAAGACCAGATTCCATATTATTGACATGTATATGTCTTTGCGGAGGCTACCTGAGAAATACTGGGTGTCGTTCCGTGAAAAAGCGTCACAAAAAACTGCAACGAAAACGTTTAAGGCTTAAAATCGACCTTCCCGTAGTTCGATCTTCACCAAATTTGGTATACATTATCCTTTGATCGCTCTAAATCAGAATCGACAATCACTATTTCGATAAGTTGCGGGAATAGCGGTAAATTCGCCATTGAAGCGAACGAAAATTAATCCTTCAATTGGTTCTCCTGGCTCTCCCCGTGGACCGATGTCGACGAAACTCGGATGGAAGTTAAGTGGTGCGATCCTTAATATTTTGGGTCCAGCACTTCTTATGAGGAAGATGTCCTTGGACACAAAATGTCCTTTTTTCTGTGGGAATGCATTATAGACGCTATGTATAAGGATATGGATATCAAAATACAGAATCCGTCGCAACGAGTCATGTAAAATCACAATAAGTTGATTTTGAGTTTTGTTAAAGGATATTACCACCAAAAAGGACATTTTTCTAGCATAGGAAACAGAGTATGGACATTATGGGTGTCGTTCGAAAGGTGATATTTGAAGCACTGTATGTGATCGGTTTCAAAATATTTTTTTTTTTAAAGAAAAAAAATTGATGTCCCAGGGTGGAACCATGGTCCAAACCGTCATCAATTCTAAAAAATCAACAACGACCACCAAACCGCCTTGACCACACTGCGCCCTTATCAGTACGAATAACTTTAGTGATCATCATCTGGTCTATAGTCATCACACAGTGCAATATAGTTACGTGGAGACGTGCAACGGATGGCTGATGCAATTGCCTGGTTCAATAATCGCAAATGGCGAGCAGGTATAAATTGAATTCAAGTGTTCAAGTCCCCACAGCAACATATATTTTTTTTTTCTTTCAATTTTAGCTTGGTGATAATTATTTGGAACATAGTAAAACACGTGTGATTATTTTAAGGAAATTAGGATGTGTACGCTGGGTTGTTCCGTGACAAAATGTGACATTGTAAAACATAGCGAAAACCTAACGAAGCTTTAAGTCAACCTTTCAGTGGTTTTATCATTGCTAAATTTGGTATACATTTTCCTTTGTTCACCCTTAAAGTAGGTACTAACATCGTCAGTTCACGTGAAATCCATGCAAATACTGTCAAAATTTTGATGATCGTGAAATCGAATTCGCTTGGTGGTACTCACTTCACATGAAAGTCTCCACACCGGTTTTTGACATTTCGCCAGCGAAAATAATGCAGTTGCACTTTATTTCACAGTGAAAAGATGCCATCGACAGTCAATCAAAACGCAAGTGAATATTTATCTTACATTGAGTGAATAAAAAGCAAGTCTCCACGGCACCGTTTTCACGGGAGACATATATGCATGTTTTTCGCTCGGTGAACTCAGTACATACCTTTACAAAGAATCGACAATCACTGATAAGTTGCGGAAATAGCGGTAAATTCGCCGTTGAAGCGAATGACAAGTTATCTTTTAATTGGTTCTCTTGGCTTCCCCTGTGGAGCGATTTTTATGAAGCTCGGATGGAAGTTAAGTGGTGCGATCCTTATTATTTTGGTGTCGGCACTTGTTATGAGAAAGATGTCCTTGGACAAAAAGGTCCTTTTTCTTCAGGAATACATTATAGTCGATATCAAAATACAGTATTCGGTGAGTTGAGCCCTTTAAAATCACCACAAGCTTATTTTGGGTTTTCAAAGGATATTATGTACATATGTACCACCAAAAAGGTCACTTCTCTAAGGAAACTGAGAATGGGCATTATGGTTGTCGTTCGAAAGTCGACATTTGGGGTACTGTATGTAATCGGTTTGAAAGGATTTTTGGTCTTCTGGAGTGACAAGATAACGGCTGATGCAATGTGGATTATTTTGTAAGCAATAACGTAGACATACAGGGTTATTGGTTAAGTCGACTTATTCCCTGCAACACGTTATAATAGGGTCAAAATGCAACAAAATGAGGCCATAAATGTTAGGCCGATTTTCAATGGTCACTGAGATATTTGAATTTTTAGGTTTTTTTTTAAATAACCTTGAATTTTACCATTTAAAGTAAGAATTTAAAAAAAACTACTAAGGTAATGGGTTAAAACTTATTTTTGGATTTTAGTCAACACTATAGCAGACATTTCTTAATAATTTAAAATTTCAAAAACCTATCACAATTCGAAATTTTTAATAAAAAAAAATTTTCTTAAATTTTTTAAAAGTTGATTTTTAATGTAGTATTTCTAAAAAAATTATATGACACGGAGTCTGCAGACCACTGGAAAAATATACTCGTGTTGTCAGCTTTCCAAAAAGGTGTCAATGTCAATATAAATATTTGAAATAATTGAAACAGCTAGCTGCAACTTGTTCGGGGACCAAAATTTCGTTTAATAAAAAACGAAATAAAAGCGATGGTGTAGGGATAAGTTTTTAATATGTTATGGATTTGTCGTTTTTTATCAAACGAAATTATGGTCCCCGAACAAGTTGCAGCTAGCTGTTTCAATTATTTCAAATATTTATATTGACATTGACACCTTTTTGGAAAGCTGACAACACGAGTATATTTTTCCAGTGGTCTGCAGACTCCGTGTCATATAATTTTTTTAGTAATACTACATTAAAAATCAACTTTAAAAAAATTTAAGAAAAATTTTTTTTATTAAAAATTAAAAATTTCGAATTGTGATTGGTTTTTGAAATTTTAAATAATTAAGAAATGTCTGCTATAGTGTTGACTAAAATCCAAAAATAAGTACCTTAGTAGTTTTTTTAAATTCTTACTTTAAATGATAAAATTCAAGGTTATTTCAAAAAGCCCTAAAAATTCAAATATCTCAGTGACCGTTGAAAATCGGCCTAACATTTATGGCCTCATTTTGTTGCATTTTGACCCTATTATAACGTGTTGCAGGGAATAGGTCGACTTAACCAATAACCCTGTATACATGATCTAAGATTTTTCCCCTAAGGGAAAACTTCTCGGAGTTTTTTTTAGATAAATAATGGCTAAACACTGAAAATGTAGGAAGACCTTTGGAAACCTGTAAAGTTCTAGTTTTAATGACCAAGTTTGCATTTTATGATCTCCATTTAGTTGTCGTTATAGTGCAAAAATAAATATTAAGATTTACAATTACAGTACGTGAACAATTGCAACAAGGAGTGCAATTTTTGACCATCTTTTGATTGCGTACAACAGTAAAAATAGGTAACTGAAATTTTTTTGATAGTTTTTTTTTTCGTAACGGACTCCATGTGTGCTATCATCCACTTTCGGCTTGACGCTGTATATGTGTTAATGAACATTTTGTCAGAAACGATTTGCCTCCGTTGATAAAGGTAAGACGACAACAGATGAAAACATCATGCTTTTCATATTCTAGGAAGAAATACAGCTGTTAAAGAATGCTGGCTCAAGGAGATAAATGTAGAATAATCGTCTTTACTCTAAATACGATTGACATGATGATGTTCCTATCGAACATTATTAGTGATAAAGCTTGGAAGCTAATTGGTTGTTAGTCCGACAAATATATGATTGGTTCTAACAGGGTGTATATAGTATTTCCCAATTGAAAACATCCTTATCCCAAATGAAAAAATCCTTATCCCAAATGAAAAAATCCATATCCCAAATGAAAAAATCCTTATCCCAAATGAAAAAATCCATATCCCAAATGAAAAAATCCATTTCCCAAATGAAAAAATCCTTATCCCAAATGAAAAAGCCCGTATCCCAAATGAAAAAATCCGTATCCCGAATGAAAAAATCCGTATCCCAAAAGAAAAAATCCTTATCCCAAATGAAAAATCCTTGTGTGCGAATTAAAATAAAATGAATTTAGAGGTGTTTTAAGTTGTTTCTCGCATCAAATTATGAGGTGTGGTTGATGTTATTGAGGATACGAATAGCATCGGCTTCGTGGGGTTGGCTAATGCAATTGCCGTGGTTGGACATTTATGAAATTTTCTACTCGTACGTAAAGTTCCTTGTGTGTGGTTGGCTTTCGATCTTCATCACATACGAATACCGATCGTCATGAAATTTTTTAGAGATGCGTAGAATGGTAACAGTCTTTGGCACGAAATACTTAAAAGTTATGTTAGGGCAAAAATAACAGGGTGTCCCGGAGATTTGAAAAATTGCACTCGCGAACGGCTCAACCGTCATGAAATTTGCTAGGAATGTCTAGAATGGTAACAGTCTTTGGCACGAAATGCTTAGAAGTTGGTAGGGCAAAGATAACAGGGTGCCCCGAAGATTTGAAGTCGAAGTCGACTTTTTTAGTTTTTAATTAAATCAAAATTGGATTTTGTGGGTGTGTAGCGCAGGTCTGCAGATTTGAAAATTATGAGGAGTCAAAGGAAATATACAATAGTGCTTGCAACATTATACAGGGTGTACGGAAACTGCCGCGTAAACGCACCGGATTGTGATTCCTCGTGTAAATTCCAGCAAAAAAGTTATCCGGAACATACCCCCACACAGGCGTTTGAAGATTTTTGAAAAAATAATTCTAACTCCATTATTTCTAACAAATGGACTCTAAAATTAACCCTAGTTTTCTACACTTAACGTATCAAAACTGTTAGAAATAATGGAGTTAGAATAAAATGATGAAAGAAAGATATGATCGTAAGACTATCCGCCAATTTTTGAAAGAATCATACAAGCAGCTCACCTTGGTAGAAGTTGGAGAAAATTGAGATGGAAAAATTGATTGTTTTTGGGTCAAATCACAAAAAAATGACTTTGAAGCTATGTAAAAACCAAACCTCTTGTCAGATTTTAGTGTGATTAGTTTTATTATTTAGGTAAATTTGGTGGCTGTAATAATCGTAATTCTACACATTCCTAGCAAATTTCATGACGGTTGAGCCGTTCGCGAGTACAAATTTTCAAATCTGCGGGACACCCTGTTATTTTTGCCCTAACCTAACTTTTGGGTATTTCGTGCCAAAGACTGTTACCATTCTACGCATCTCCACAAAATTTCATGACGATCGGTATGCGTATGTGATGAAGATCTAAAGCCAACCACACACAATGAACGTACGTACGTACGTAAAGTACGAGTAGAAAATGTCATAAATGTCCAACCACGGCAATTGCATTAGCCAACCCCACGAAGCCGATGCTACTCGTATCCTCAATAACATCAACCACACCTCATAATTTGATGCGAGAAACAACTCAAAACACCTCTAAATTCATTTTATTTTAATTCGCACACAAGGATTTTTCATTTGGGATAAGGATTTTTTCTTTTGGGATACGGATTTTTTCATTCGGGATACGGATTTTTTCATTTGGGATACGGGCTTTTTCATTTGGGATAAGGATTTTTTCATTTGGGAAATGGATTTTTTCATTTGGGATATGGATTTTTACATTTGGGATAAGGATTTTTTCATTTGGGATAAGGATGTTTTCAATTGGGAAATACTATAGAATAGTTTTATGGAGCATAAATTGTTAAAAAAATCGATCGTTCTTAAAGTTGGTTGTTTAATAAAGGTCAACACTAAGCTCAGAATAATAAAATAACACGTCGATGACACTAAGTCATGTTTCACTGTATGTATTGTTAAAATGTTTTTTGTTCATTACTCACTTTGTTGACTCTGAAGCATCAATGAAATCCAAAGAATTCGGGTCAACCGCAGAGGTAAACCCACATATTAAAAAACGTTTGGTTTCAGCCTCGAAATGAGGCAGACAATATTCTTTGTTCATTTGTTTCACCGTAAAGCCTTAAGTTCACAATGAGATTGAGACGTGCAATTGTCTAGAACATACACAGCCAGAGTCATTCAACTACCGAATAAATAACGAAAGAACATTTTTATCATACTGTACGGGGCACAACTAATCCATTTTAAATTGCACAGTGGCACACTATTGTTTCAGCACTTTACTGATTACACATAAACGGAGACACGCAACTTCCTGAAACCAATTCTGAAACTTACCTAAGTTTGGCGGCACTAGAGGACATTTTTTGAAACCCAATGTCGTCATCATGATGTCAATTAAACCCGACTTGGTTGGCGTTGGCGTTACATTCGGCCGCGACGTTGTTATTGATCTGGTTGTGCTTGAATTTGATTCGATTTGGCTTTCATTTTGCGGATTTAGCTTATGATTAGCGAATTTTCTCTTAAAATCTGAACTATCTACTAATAAAATGCCATTATGGACTTGGCTACTTATAATTGGCGAATGGAATGTTATGTTTTTCACAGAAGTATTATCGGCGTTCCATATTAGCGTATAAATATTATTCGAGTGATTGGTATTGTTCGATGGTGGCGAACTGCTTCGTAGTCCCTTCGACCAATGGTGGCTGCACAAAATGATATAGAAACAAGGACAAGATGTAATGCATTGTCATATTCACCTAAATTATGCAAGAGGTCACGACGACAGGGGACGACATCGATCGATGACCTACCAGTACAATAATTGGCAATGAGAAACTTACCCCGAATGGGAAAACGAAAACGATTCCTTTGATCTGGCATCGTAGTGCGAGTTCAGCAAATTGAGTAGCAGGAGTAAGAAGCAAATAAATAGCGCAGCCTTGAATGCATGCGCTTTATTGCAACCGGCCATGTGCCCATAGAGATTTCGCCCGGACTGTTGTTGCTCCAAGTCTGAAATGAACCAGCCATCATCACATCATATTCATTTCTCTCAAACGGACGAGTAAGTTTAACTACTAAAGCCCAACAAACATCTGAATCACCTATGAGACCACCACTTATTTCCAAGTACAATGCAGACTGAATTAGATAACAGAAACATCGTCCAATTGATAATAATTTTCTAAGTGGATTTTTTTTTCTTTGGCGTTTGTTATGTAGACACGAAATGGTACGGTGGTGCGTTTCATGTTTTCGTTCAGTAAAGCACAATTTCGGTGACTTATATGTTTGGAGTGAGTATACTTACATTTAATGACATGTAATAAAACTGCTTAGGATTAAATCACAGTGAAATTCGAACATAATTTATGTTTAATCACATCACAAAAACTTGGGAGAGCGAATCTTCCGCCCAGTGGTTGCGCCAGTGCGAGTTGCAAATATGATGACAGCTGATTCTGCTTATTCTTTGGAAAATGTCTGAGTGGTGTCGAAACTAGGAACTTCAAAAGATCTTGAATGGCTTGGATATGGTAATGATGCTGGACTGGAAAACGTCAGGCAATCGAAATCGATCTGTCTGTGGTGTTTATAAACAATCGAGGTTATTTTGCCGATTTAGCATTTTTCTCGTAATTTTAAGTGTTTTGGCCAGTAAACTGTAAGATATGAAATCCATTGAAGACAGAAACCAGGTAAGTTTTTAACACAAAGTTACTTACGCGTACTACTTATTTGTACTGCATCGTATTTGTTTCAAGAATAATACCTACCGCATGTTGCTTCAAAAAAATATTTTATTTCAAATATTCATTTCATATGTTGATAATTGTGGAAAGCAAGATAAATGTTAGGCAAGCCGCTCGCGGATATATTCGACTAAAGTTCGATTCAAAGCTATGGGGAGTCAAGTGTCCATTTGGTTTCAAGGATCCCTGGAACGATATATACAAATGTTTGTACATACTCGTATTTCCAAAGAGCAAGTTTGATACTCGCACTTCTACTTCTTCAATGCAAATTCTAGCTACATTGTATTACAACGTAGTCGCTTCGCTTCAATATCCAGTAATATGCTAGAAACAGTTGAAAATGTTACGCATGTCCGTTGGTGTAACCCCGCCTGAGAACTCCGCAAAGAAAGCGATATCAATGGAAGCTCCACTTGTTGGACCCAAGGCCAGAGGCAGACCGAAAAACACCTGGATATGTAAAATGAAAAAGCAACAACAACGCATTGGTATCGGCGATGACGCGATCCAAGATAGAGCTGCCTGTAGAAATATGCTGAGATATTACCGCCAAAACGGGCGATGTGCCTACACACCGCAGGTTGAGCAACGCGAAACCATGAAGCGGTATAAAGAACGAGGCAAGGAAGAAGAAGAATGCTAGAAACACAGACGCGTTGAATGTGTTTCAAGCAATAGCGTCTGCTTCATGTACAGTTTTTGTTCTTCCATTACATTAAAACATTCATTTCATTTGTCACGGTAATTTCTATAAATTGGGCACACATTATTGTGGAACGCAGGATCGCCTTCTTGAGAAGATCCTTTTCTACTGCGGTGCGAGGTCCACCGCTAATTGGATATGCACAGGAAATTAGGTGATCGTCTTCATGTATCGAAACTATTGATTGCTTGCTTGATAAACATTTTCCTGGAAGCTCAGCCGTCGTTTCACCTGACTTTCCCATAAGTTGCACAGAGTCATGCGACACGGCATTCATTCTTAATCGTGAGAAGATAATATGGGCGATATCAAGCTATGATCCCTTGCAACAGTGTCCAGAAATTACGTATCCTTGGATTGAGCGCATACTAACCCCAGAGCGATTACGGATGCTCTTCTTAATCTACAGAATGAAGATCCAATTTGTATCCTCGTGAATTTGTTACTTGCCTCTAGACGCATTCACAGTAATTTAGCTACTCCGTGTTTCTAGATTTCTAGAGGTACCCCACAAGGAGGGGTACAATTGCTTTTGAACTTGAAAGGAATCGGATGCAAAGTCACTGCTTATGCTGATGACGTTTCTATTGCTGTTAGGGGCAAGTTTCCTGACACTCTGGCTATTCGAGAACGGCCTAGCTATCCTAAGTGATTGGGCAAATCTCAGTGGCGTCAGAATTAATCCATCTAAAACGGCATTAGTCCTCTTTACAAGAAGGCGGACGATTCCTACTATTAACCTTCCTGGACTAGGAGGCGTTCAACTTGACTTTTTTCTCGGCGAAATTTCTTGGTCTGATTTTAGACAAGAAATTAAAGTGGAAGCCCAACATCGAAGAAAGGGTGAATAAATCTATTGTAACAATGTACATACTCGTGCAGGAGAGCTATCGGGAGGGCCTGGGGCTTGCAGTCAAATGTTGTATATTGGTTGTGGATGGCACTCAGCACCACTTGGCCAAAGTTCAAAGGTTCGTTTCTCTTCTCACAAGAGGAGCTTTTCGCACTACACCTTCATTTACATTAGATATGGTGCTGGGACTGCTCCCACTGAACGTTTTTGGTCAACGGATAGCTGCATGTACGGCCTTACGCCTACGTGAAACTGGCCTATGGCGATCGCTAGATTATGGACACTCATCGATACTTCGCAACTTTAACCTGCCCCCATCGACTGACTACATTGTTCCCAATCAATTTTTTGCTAGGAACCATCGTAGCTTTATCCCGTCAAGGAAACCTTGGGATAGTAACAAGCACCTGGTCAGTGGATCCATTGCAATCTATACTGATGGCTCCAAAACGGATGCAGGAGTTGGTATGGGAAATCACTCGGATGATTTGAATATTAATTTGTCTTTCCGCCTCCCTAATTTCTGTAGCGTCCTCCAAGCTGACGTCACAACGATTTTGGAAGCCCTAACTTGGTTGGGTCGTCACTGGTAGGGACGTCATTTTATTTACCGATTGTCACGCTGCAATTCGATCACTTGATTCAGTGCTAACCACATCAAGAACTATTGAGAATTGCCGCTCAGTACTTAGAGAGATGGATTGCTTCTTCAACATTATTCTGTTCTGGATACCGGGCGATAGTGGCTTTGTAGGCAACCGCTACGCAAAAGACTTGGCCCGATATGCGTCAGCAAGTAGCGGTAAAGACAGCCGCGCCAACTTGAAAACACCTGTCGCCTGCGCATTGATAATAATAATAGAAGCTGCTGCAGAACACAGGATTAACGCAAGATGGACTAATGGCTGGACTTGCGCAAACGACAAGGATGATCTGGACAAAACTATACAATGTCCGTTCTAACATGCTCCTTGGACAAAAGGCTCCGAATTCCTCGACTTTTGCAGAAGTTGTGATGACGAAAATGAGGAAGAGAGTGTGCACCTCTTACTTTGTTACTGTCCTGCCCTGGCCGAAAAGCAGTGGCGTTTTCTGGGCTCAAGGTATTTTTATGATACCGATGACCTGCGAGATGTGAGCCCAATTCTGCTCAATAGATATATTGTTAGCACGGGCTGGTTTCCTAGCATAAGCGGTTAGTAGAGGCATGATTCTCTCGGTTGTACCACAATGGATCAAATTCTGGCGAACGGGCGGCCCTGTACCTAACCTAGGTTATCCTATCCTGTACTAAAGTCAATGAAACGCTGCTATTTTAAAAATTCTTAATTTCAATTAGAATTGACTATGTTCTTTTCGGTACATAGGAATTCTCTACTTCTTTTGATATTTCGATCAGGAGGCTTTGATGAAACGGTGGCCAAGCAAACCAAGTGGAGCTCAAAAGCCCAATGCTCAAACGCCGCCTCTTAAGCCCCGCTGCACTGAAGTTGTGGACAATCAGAACAGATGACTTAAGGGCGGTTATATCTTCGAATTTTGAAGTTTGTAAGTATTCTTCCTTTTTCAATTAAGTACGCACGTGGAAGAACGATTAGGACTTTTATTAATAGCAGCCACTACGCACAATGTTCAAGTCGCGTAGACTACGTCGATCCATGGTGTCCGTGAAGCTACTGATTTCTATACCTTATCTGTGTGTAGGGAGAGGTTGTAGCTGTGGAACATTTGTGGAAAGTGGATCAGTTTAAACTTTCAAAACACGAATTTAAGTATAGATCCTCTGATATTTTATCATTAAGTTTTTGGCAGAGAACCGCCCATAAAAATGTAAATACATACTACATTAGTTTTCTTCAATTTTTGTGTGCTAAAAACAAAATTTTGTGTTAAACCACTTTTTTTTCTGAGCATAGGTGTTCTTCTGGTCAAAATGCGCTAAAAGTAAACACGCTGGCCCCTATACCAAATGTGACCAAACATACACCAGCCATAATCGTTCCAGTGGTATGGCAGGCTGCGGCTGTCTTCTTCTCTGTAGGTACCGTAATCCCTTGTGGGGTGCGTGGTGCTTTCACTTAGCCGTTTATAGGCTACTTCGAGTAAACGTTACATTGCATATAAAGGAGTGTATATAATGTTGCAAGCACTATTTATTTCCTGGACCACGCCGAGATTTGATATCCGGACCTCATATAAATAAAAGCATATGCCGTGGCTATAACTTAACTGAAAATCATTTTCGTGAAGTGAGGTTACTAGAATGCCGCATAACAATGACATTGTTTGCTATTGTCCGTTTTTTTAACCAGTTACGACGATATCAGTTTTACTGTGGCTGCGGTGACCTAGTTTCCACGTTTGATTTTGAGAATGCGTCAAAACTAGCCATTGAAACATTTTTTTAGCACCAAAGCAATATTCTGTCCAAAGTTATCGCCGAATTAAAGTAAGAATGAGGTTCAATTTTTAAGAGATGGACGAACCCTTTAGTTTTACATCGTCCAAAGCGATACTAATACATAAAAGCTCCTCGCCAAAATTGCACAGCCGTATTATTCATTGTTTCGGCTGACCCTTCGAATTTAAAACCATTTAATATTTTTATTTTATTATTTTCAGGAAGGCGCTACATGTCCCCGTTGTGAGCGAAACAATCAAACAAAATATTTGAAATTCATGTACATTAGTCTGGAAGAAATGGTGTTAAAATGTGAATCATCCACATGTATGTTTCCGTGCAGAAACTTTAAATACAAATGCGTAAGAGACGGTTCGATATCACAGCCCCGGTTGACGGCGCCTTATACAAAAGACGAAATAAAAATATGTCCCACCAACAACACCTCTCAAGAGATCGCAAACGATTCAATTTTAGATGCATTTATTGATTCATTGTCATTAGATAATTTGAACTCAGACGAAAAGAAGACATTCATCGAATTAAAACCAATATGTGAATATGACTACAGTGGTAGTGTGAATAGCAGTTTTGAAACGATTGAGAGCAAATATACAAATTCAAGTGAATCGCCACAACAAGGAAAACATGTTAAGGTTGACAATGATACTGACGTCCGCCTTTCGTTGCATTCCTGCGACGGATCAATGTCAACTCACTCGATTCCATCGGCAGATGTGAAGCCAACTATATCACAGGTGCAGCACACAGTGAATGAGGATGCAGATAAGAAACAAACTACAGCGACAATATCTCGATATTTAGACTTCATAAAAGCAAAACATAAAAAAGTCAAAACTGTCAAAAAACGACAAGTGAACAAGTGTGAAAAGGATGCAAACAAATTAATAAATAAAGCTTCAAATCGACCATTGGATATTCTTAAGACTATTCAAGCAATGAAATAAATCCCTATGGAGTACACAACTTTTTCATAAAATTATTTTAAACGCTTATTACCTTAATAGTAGAATTTCAAACATTTTTTTTAATGTATGCTACTTTTAAAATAATTTATTGCTAATACATATTAAAATTTTTAATCGAATCGATTATCATGAGGATGTCCATGCCCAATTTCCATGTTATTAGAATAACAAAAAATAATATAAAGTAAAATCAATCAAATATTAACATTTACTATTGTTTTATTAAAATGTAATATGCTCTGTGTACATATCTGTCCGATACCGGTGTTGCAGTTATCAACATATTAACTGTGTGTCTTTAACATCCACAACAGGACAGGGTAACCTAACTTCCCAAACAAATATTGTTCGTGAATATCTACAAAGATACGTTTTTTTTTTTGTATTAAAAATGGCCGAGGAGAATTACGGAACCGATCTCGGATTGTAGCTAATGGAATTCCTCACCACATATTCCACAACAGTAAGTATGGATTTTTATTGATAAAATCGCAGCGGGAAAAATTTCACTCACGATCTTAATTCAGCCCTTAGAGAAAACATAGCAACCCATGCCATGCGATAGTCCAGAGTGGGCATCAGAAAATAAAAATGGCACCGTTTTCACACTATTGCAGTTCATAGTATGCGTGAAAATTTTATCCACACGTCAATTTTTTGTTTACAATTGAGAATATAAAATCCGCGTAATATTTATTACTCTCTTAAAATGCCGACGTGATATTTAACCCTTTGTTGTCGTATAGATCCACACAGAACATTGGTACTATATCTTGATGAAAAATTTCGTTCAATAATATTTTCCACCCTTTTCCATATTATATTTCAAAGGAACCGTCGGACACAAATGCGATCAAAGGTTCGGCGAAATGTAAACTATGCCTAAAGAAACGAAAAAACGGCACATCATCGTAAGACATAGTATGTAAACTGTTTCTAAAACCAAAATTAGACCTCTTCAAAAAATAAGATTGATTTCACAGAAGATTCAGCTACACCTTAGGCATAATAGCTCGTAGGCGATGTCAGAAGGGTTAATAATTGCATCGACAATATTTAGACGTATGAATCATTTCGTGGAGTGTAGTGTATTAAATTTGGAGTCAAACACATATGGGTTGTGTGATCACATAGCCACTCTGGACTAACGCATGTTTTCTCTAAGATTCAGCCCTTGCCTAGTACTGACCTCGAGAGTGAAATTTTTCGCCGCTGCGATTTTTTCAATGAAAATGTATTCTTACTGTGGGGAATGCTGGGGTATTCCATAAGCTACAATCCAAAAACAGTTCTACAATTTTTTCGGCCATTTTATGTATTTTTTTTCCGATTCCCCGGTTATTTCATCGTGGAATGTCAAATTACCGGGGAATCGAAAAATAATACATAAAATCGCCGAGGAGAATTATGGAACCGGTCTCGGATTGTAGCTTATGGAATTCCCCACCGTTTGTGATATATTCCACGACAGTAAGTATCCATTTTTATTGATAAAATCCCTGGGCGAAAAATTTCACTCACGATTTTAATTCAGCCCTTTACGGTGAGAAATAAATTTGTTGTGTTTTAAAAACATGCATTTTGTCAAACAATGCATAAAAATCAAATCAAAATCGCCCAGATTTTGACTTTAATTTAGTTTTAACACAATTGCCTAAAATTCTATGGTTGTTTTTGGCATAAATGTGCAGTTGAATCTTTTAACTGTAATGCTTAAAACAGATTAGAAGCATTGAATGCTGCCGAAGAAAGCAGCACAATGCATTTTAAATGGCTGACAAGTTCAACAGCAACAGCAAAAAATATGTCAGCAATTTAAAATGCATTGTGCTGCTATCTTCGGCAGCATTCTACGCGACTAATCTATTCCCAGCATAATATAGCAAAATCGAATGCCATAGCCATCCTGGTATTACAACTTGGGAGGGTGAACTCCTTACCACGCCGCAGAACTTAATCGTAACCAAGAGCGTCACAAAACAAACGGGGATGAATACTGCAAATGGTTTAATATTATGTACCATATGCCCATATCATATTTGGCAAGAAATTGATAGAGCGAGTACATACTTGTAAGACTTCAACCATTTCCATTGAAGTTAGTTGATTTCCATCTTGGTAATCCAGAGTAGACCTGAGATCGATCTCAGCCAGGTCTCCAGATTAGTATCGTGTTTAACGACCGAATATGGTCTGTAGATACAGATTTTTCAATGCCATCATAAGTTCCATTTAGTAAACCGAACATTGGTGTAATGCAGCACAAATAAAAACGAGACCGAGTTCTAATCGTGCGAATAGCACGATGAGTGTACACCCTATACCCATGTACAAACCTAGAAGGCACGCAAAACCCAAAATATTCAATTTCAAGTTTTCTGTAGGGGAGGAAGGGGTAGATGGGTCGGATCTGATACGCGCTTCATCTTTTATAAGGGCAAATTTGAAGTTTTTCGCAACATTTTCTCAAAATCCGTTTTTGGGGGACATAGTCGTAGGGGTAGTCAGACCAATGAAGAAGGAAAGGAAATAGCTGAAAATAAAGGGGACAATTTGTTTTTATTATTAGTTAGGAGTGGCGTGGGGAATATAGTGTTTGGGGGTGGTATCGCGTAATACTTTTTGGCTTTCTCATTGGTTTGAGTATCCAGCCGCAATGCACTGGAATACACGCTGTATAAAATAAAATGTTGTACATATTTGAATAAATTTATACCACTCAACGCAGTAGTCTCATTTAAATGTATTTTCGCAATCGTGTAAATTTTAATGCTGCTAGTATACAGTTATGCAACAGGAATGTTGCTGATTAATTAATTTGAAGCATCTATTAATTTTGAAATTTCGTGTTCATTGCCCCCATTTTTCCGAATACAAAGTTGCAGCACTGAGCTGCGCATGTGCATAAATTTGTTTACAATTAATTTTCCATATAAAATTCGTATGAGAAATGTCATCGAAGCTACAAAATCAAGTCACCATAGACAATATTTTGGCCCCAAAAAGAAGTCGCATTTACAGTGCATTATATGATTATTTGCATTTCCTATTTATATTTTTTTATTCATTGAGTCCGACCTAAAATTTACTTTCCATCAACTTCAAGGATATGTCACAATCGCTAGCGATTTTCTGTCGAAAGTTATGGCCGAATTAAAACATCAAGGAGGAGTTATTTGTATATATGAGAGATAGGGGAATCCTTTGTCCGATTTATATATACTTTACCATACCTCCGGTGGCTCCTTTGAGGTGTTACATAATATCGGCGTAACAAAAACAATACACCCTATACCATATCTTATGGGTGTAGGGTATAAAAACGCAATTATCGCAGTGTCTTTGGATAAAAAAAAAAACTAAGAAAATTTTCACTCCTGTAGTTAATCTGGCCAGATTACGTATTTTGCGATGTGGTCAGTTTTTAATTGTATGGAATTATACAGATCCAAATACATATATAATTTGCAGATTGGGTTTTCTTTGCGTAAGTGTGAAAACCCCTTTGAAAAAATAAAGAAAATAAAACATTCATCAGCTTTCTGCTTCTGCCAGAAATATAATACAAAACGTTCATCCGGTTGAAATCTAATCCAACAGTTTAAGCGACGTTTTTTTCGTATCGCGTGTAAGTCTGACTCGAAAAAAAACGATCGCGGGTAACATCCCGGTTAAGACCAAACAGCTGACATTTGACAGTTTTTGTTCATCTTTGACTCGCTTTCGTCGGCCTATTTTTTAGATGTGGTGGATTTTATCACAAAAGATGATTATTTCTTTGCAAAATCTTTTCTCGTGATTAGAAAACTCTCACATTTGGTTTGAAAAAACAAATTCCCTCATATTTCCCCTATGCGTCCGCCATCTACATTTGAGCTCTATCCCGTGTAGGGTAGTTGCACGGGTTAACTTTACCTGGGTAAGTGTCATTTTTTTTATATGAAGTTCTACCCAAACCTGCACGGGATAAACCACTGCCATCTAGATAGACAGGCCGGATTATCAGCTGATCTGTCAGTGGTCATGCAACACTAGTAGTGCCATGGTTGGTCATGGTCGGCGCTTAGTACTGCCAAAGTACCGCTCAGTACAATCCACAAATTGTCCACAATCCAAATATCAGTGGCTGTCAGCCTGTCATTTCGTGTGACTTGCTATGATATACACATGCCAGTGCGTTGATTTTTGGGATAAATATGGTAAGTACGATGTTGATGTATACTATTTTACCACTTGCACATCAAAAACACATTAAAGCAAACCATAACCTTTGTTTCGTAATAAACGCTCGGCATATTTAAACTTTTGGGTTCAGAAGCACTGGAGGTTGTGGGCTTTACAAATGTCAACTGTCACTGGTCACGAACGCACTTGTCCACTTGTAGACGAACAAATTTCTGCAGTTCGGCCTGTCTATCTAGATGGCAGTGGATAAACACAATAAAACGTCCCTTTAGTGAGTGAATACACCATGGAATAGAGAAATAAAAAGGAATGATAAATCAGCTGTCACCCATACAAACTGCATGGGACGATTTTAAAAAGCGGTTGTCCCGATCTGTCAAGTGTTATTGTGAAGTTATTACGAAGTAAATGGGGGAAAGATTGCTGCTGGAGGAAGTCAGGAAGTGTATCTATAAAATGTAATAGTCATATCGCAGTTTCAGTGCGACACAAAGGTAAAAAAGACGAATTGTCCCCAGCTGTCAGATCCAGTCTTATATGAAAAATTCACTCATTTATCGCTTCTACGGCGCAATCCTCTTAGTTGTTAGGATCAATGGAATACACCATCCACTTGAGTCGTTTCTAACTTCAGTGTATTTTCGGCAGACCAGCTGATTTTTCATAAAATGTAAACACGTCTCTTAATTCCTATGAGGTTAATGCAGTATGTCTTCTTTGCTGGTTAAGAAAAAAGTTAAAGTAATGAGTAAAATAAAGCCTGCAGGCAAACTTAAATCCATGCCGCCAACACTTGAGAATTCCAGTTTTGAGTTGGAGCTATGTTGGTGTATACAACAACTGGAGAAATCTTTGCAATCAGGAAAGCTCAATCAACGTGAAGGTTGGAGAACGAAATTGCAAATTTTGTGATAATTTTATGATTAATTATTGTTTATTTTAGCGGAGCGCATTGACAAAGCAATAAAAACACTAAAAAGTCCAAAAGAGGTTTTCATTAAGAAACGGCAGTTGATGCAACAACTTCTTGGTGACTATCGGGATAAAATGAAGAAGGAAGAAAGAAAACTTGCTTTGGGTAAGAAAACAAAGTCAAACCTGAAATTTGACCGCAATGATTATTATTATTAAATGGTTAACAATAACGTAAAAATGCCACTACAATTTCCATCGTCTCATTTTAGCGTCGAATCAAATTCGTTTCGCCACGAAAGTAAATCCAAGTAAAAAGTCGCATTTTGTGAAAAAATCTGCATTTGCCAACACGTCCGGAGAAAGTTTCAAATTTAATTTTAATGTTGAGGATCAAATTGAAAAGTTAGATATTGCCGACCATGTTTCAGGCAATTCGACTGATAAGAGCGAGGATCAGAAACAAGAATCCACTTATCATTTTTCACCATCTGGAAATACGTTCAGATTTGCATTTAATGTTGACGAAAATCTAGAAAGTAGTTAGTTATTATGTGCGTTATGTATTTTTTTTTATATTAATAAACCATATAAGTTTTCTCAAGTTTCATGTTAAGTTTTTTCCCGACATTTCATCATTTATGTAGTTGGATGCTATCTTTGATAATGATTGGTAGACATTTATCATTTTTTGGTTGTATCCAAGTCCGTTCATTTTTACATCTGTATGGATTATTGCTTGGACTCATGGACTTGGATAGAAACACATATGAGTGAAATTTGGTTGGGCATTTTCTTTAAACTGTGCGCTGATTTGGTGGAAGCTTTAGGATCATCGGGATGAATGAAACAGTGCGTATGAATCGCACTATATGCTCATCCAATATTAAATTAATATGTACGTACTCGTATATATGAGACGAACCAAAACAGGAACTTTGACCCGCCCCCGCTCTTGCAGACGATCTAAAACTGAAAATTTTGGATACAAAAGATTGTTCGGTCCTACCAACTATACTATACGATTCTTTTCTAGGCTTTTTTCGGGCCTATCCCCGACTTTTACAAAATGCTTCCATTAAAACATATAAAAAGACTTAAGCGAGAAACTCGATGCATTTTTCCCACATTTTTCGCTATATCTTTTTTTCTACCGCACGGATCGGCGCAAATTATAGCCTATGCACACCTTCAGGACAGACTCTATCAATGGGAAAAGAGAGCGAGTCCCGAGTTGCTCTCTACTAGGCTGTAGCCCTGTCAATAAACAACAAGAACAAGATTTTTGAAAATAGGCGATTTTCAAACTCTTATATCTCCGGTGTTTTTTATCGTATCCTCTTGAAATTTTCTACACTTCGTAAGACGGCGCGAGTGACAACGCTTACCGAATTTGAAGACTCAGGACCAACCAGGGTCCGAGCTACAGAGGTCAGAAAACCCGTACTTGTTCCGTCGTGTAAACATAGTCTTAGGAGGTTTTCACACTTGTACTTAATCTGGCCAGATTACGTAATCTGAGGTGTGGTGAATTTAAAAATGTATGGAATTTGACAGCTCAAATTAAGTAATTTGCACAGATTACGAAATCTGACCCTAAGTGTGAAAACCTCCTTAGTCGCTTCTCACTTTTTATTTGTTCAAATTTCTTCGTTTTTTCTTTGGCGTGCGGGACGCTCCCGCGTTCCTAGATCGGATACAAGTCTGAAATTCAGATGACCAGATCTTGCAAAGATATGTTTTAAGACTTTGAAACAGTACAAATGACGCACTGCAAGAATTTTCCAATTTTGGAACAATGAAAAACTAGGATACCTTTGAGGTTGTTTACATATTTGTAATTCTTATCGCCTTTTTTTGCAATATAAGAAGTGGTCTGATTTTATTAAAATAAGCACCGCCCCAACACGCAATACCATATTGCAATTTGGAGTGAAAAATTCCAAAATAAATTCTCTTGAACGTATTTACAATTTCGATTTCAAAACATGTATCACTGCAAATAAGTGCACTATTAACCAAATGTAGCTGGGTGGCGTACTCACACGAGCAATCATTTAATTTAAATCGTTGACAATCTGGAGCATGGAACAAAAACTGAGCATTCATTAGGGATGAAGACGATAAGCTGAAAAACATAATTATAGTTTTGGAACTGATGGTTAACCCATTCTCAGCAAACCACTTTCTAAAAAAATTAAGATCACAAAATATATCGGCTGTTAAGTTAAGGGCACTTTTCGATCTGTAAGTGCAACCTACATCATCAGCGAAGGCAGTTAGTGAACCCTTGAAATGTTGGAAAAATAAAGAATTTATGTATACAAGGAATAAAATCGGCCCTAAAAGAGATCCCTGCGGAACACCCAAGACCAACGGATTCAACTCACTTCTGGTTTGACCGATTTTAACTCTCTATTAGACAAATATGACTTAAAACAGTTTAGAAAGAAACCACTGAATCCTGCTTGTTCAAGTTTGGCGATTGTTTTGACCAATAGACAATCTTTGGATGTAGCTACTCTTGATGTGATCCATATTGAAATCAGTAACCTTTTCTCGACTTCACAATTAAAAAATGAACAATTAGATGTTGTATTTAAAATTTATTTTTCTTAAAACACTTTAAGCAATGAATTCATATGGAATTGGAGCCAATTTAATTGGTCGTCCGACCTTACGAACGAAATGTTCCTTGCGTGGTGGAGTTGGGGCACGTTTCAAGTCAATCTTGATACCCTTCTCCTTGGCCTCTTTCAGCTTAAGAGCGTTATTCTGGACACGTTGCAAGAAATCGTCACGGGACTTTGAGGGCTTAACGTGTTCAATACGGACATTGATCCGTTTTGGGATGATGCGTCCACGCACGCGTTTGTTTACAATAACACCGACTGCGTGTTGTGTAATATTGTAGACACGTCCGGTTTTACCGTGGTAGGCTTTGTATGGCATACCCTTTTGGACAGCACCGTGACCCTGCAAGGAGAAAAAAAGGTTTTGTTAGTGTTGATCAAAAATCATTTAATTAAAAAAAAACAGTTGAAAATGAGTGTCGGTAGGTTGCAATACTTGAGCTTCAATATTTGCAACGTTTTATTAAATGCAGCACCGATACTGAGCCAATCAATTTCTTTTTCTTCTCTGGAACTTTTCATAATTTGAGCCAGCTGGACAACTAAGCTGAAGTGCGTTCCTTTATTAGTCATCTCTGACTGCTATCATATTTGTGAGCGGTTTAGCTATTTATAACTATCGGAGTTTTAGAACGACGGAAAGTGAACGTGAATAACTATTTTCACTCAGATCCTATAAAAGGAACGCGCTCCTGGTGTAATGTAGCTGATCGAGATCACAGTATAATGAAACAGCTGCAATTATGCATGCAGGTTGCTGACATTATAAACACTCCGAGCGCCGGTTTCACAGCCCGGCAATGTATGCTTAATTGTTCTTCTTCGTTCGTATACATGGTTGTTCATAATTTATTTCCCGAATTTTTCTGCTCCTACTTCCATCATACCCTGAATTAAAACCAGCAACAATAAAATCATACACACCTTGATGTCAACAATATCTCCGATTCTGTAGGTGCGCATATAAATCGACAATGGAATGACACCATGCTTTTTGAATGGGCGCGAGAACATGTCCCGGGTGCCGCGACGATAACCCTTTGAGTTGGTCATTTTGCTTGCTTATTATATTAATCCTGCAACGAAAAATGGAGAAACGGGATTCTCATTAGATATGACATTTCACATAACCTCCAATTGCACGTGTAACATAAAAAGTTCATGAAATTAGCAATTCAATTAGAAATCATCTAAACATTTTACTAATACAAGATCTCCACAGTATTATTATTAAGTTTATAGCGAGAACAGAACATTTATTGTCCATTTAAAGGGATAAAATTCAAAATTTACCAACGATACGTACACGCACGCGAAGAGGCGATATTGAAAAGGAAATGTCGCCGAACGGGGAGTATTCACCATGAGCGATTCGTGTGACGTTTATCTATTGTGACTGCTAATACTGGTTTTATTCGTTGAATAGTGGTAATCAATTGTAAGAGATAAAGGAAGGTACTAACATCAGCATTTCGGCCGGAATCTTTAAAATTTCTGTGATTTTTTATTTTAGGTTTCGAGCTAACAAATTCGAACATTGAGTACAACTTGCTTTGTAAAAAACACAACTGTCTAATTGTGTCTGTCTAGACACTTTCAATCTTCGTTCGTCTTCATCATTTTGACAATTGAAACTTGAGATGTCTGCGCTATTGAAGAAACGCATTCATTCTTGAACGCAATTGCCAATGTTGAATATTAACAACACATCATCTATTCATACTATTCATGAAAGAATTTATCATTTACCCGTCCTGACCAAAGCCGCGACACATATTTAACGATAAATAATGAACAGATCTGGATAGAATGAGACATTAGGTGTGTTTTTTTGGTTATCCCGTGCAGGTTTGGGTAACGAAACTTCATATAAAAAAAATGACAGGTGCGTCAGCTGTCATTTTTTTTATAAGGAGTTTCGTTACCCAAACCTGCACGGGATAACCAAAAAAACACATCTATAGATCTCTTCTGTTCACTTGACGCAATCAATGACAAGTTCAATGTTGAAAGTGGATACGATGCTTGAAGACGATAGGGAAGACGAAAGCGCACATGTGTGGACATAGCCATTGGTATGGAAATTATGCTGAAATAGATTAAGCGCGTCAGCATCGGCATCAGCAGAAAAATTTCACTTTAGAACACGCATTTGACTTTGATGATCCACATTGACAGCAGCAGCAGAAGCATTTTTTCTGCTTCTGCTGCTACTGTCAATGTGGGTCATCAAAGGCAAATGCGTGTGTTCTAAATTGAAATTTTTCTGCTGATGCCGATGCTGACGCGTCAAATGCATTAAAAACATAATTCCCATTGTTAAGGTCCATCTAGATTAGTCGCCAGGGCGAAACAGGATAGACGCAGCCAAAATCATCAGCAGCAGCAATTGCAAAATTTCAATTTAGATCATACAGTTTTTGAATTTTGATGACCCACAATGGGTGGGGTTATGAAACGGAACAGTTGCGTATGTTCATGTTTGCCATTCTGATCCCCTAACTGCCATTTTGCGGATCAGAAATAATCTCCAGTTCTTTTAGCTAACATATTTCACAAAGGCAGACAAAGGAAAAGAACCGGAGATTATTCCTGGTCCGCAAAATTGCAGTTAGGGGATCGGAATGGCAAACAAGTTTGTGGAGCATACGCAACTGTTACGTTTTGAAAACCCACGTATTCTTCTAATGATGATCGAGTACTATGCTTGAAATAGATGTAATGCAGCAAAACAGCGGTGAATGTAGAACCAATGTGCCTGTCTAGACAGTTTCAATTTTCGTTCGTCTTCATCATTCTGACAATTGAAACTTGAGATGCCTGCGCTATTGAAGAAACGCATTCATTCTTGAACGCGATTGCTAATGTTAAATATAAACAACTCATCATCTATTCATATACTATTCATGAAAGAATTTATCATTTACCCGTCCTGATCAAAGCCGCGACACATATTTCCCGATAAATAATCAACAGATGTGGATAGAATGAGGCATTGATCTCTTCTGTTCACTTGACGCAATCAACGACACGTTCAATATTGAGAGTGGATACGAAGCTTGAAGACGATAGTGAAGACGAAAGCGCACATGTGTGGACATAGCCAATGCACTTTAAATGGGGGACGTCATGTTGGCAGCATGTTGATGCTGTTCAACTGAAACTGCAAAATGACGTCACTCATTTAAAATGCATTGGCGCCTCTTTCCTCGCTGTTTTGCTGCATCATGCTTGAAATAGAATGGACGCAGCAACAGCAGCAACGATAGTGCAGTCTAATGCGATAGCAAAATCTATAGCTTTTGCTGCCACCCATTTAAATTGCATTGGACCGCTGTTGCTGCATCCTTTCTATTTCAAGCATTATCCCCCTATTTCACGTTTGATATCAGTATACTCGGTCACAATAGATAAACGTCACTGCTGCGGTCGTGAATACTCACCAGACCACTGCACTATATTTTTTGTTTATGTGGAGTTGGAATGTTGGAAGTTTTTGGCTGGAGGCTGGACAAACTAAAAATAATCACAACCAGTGCAGAGTATTTCCGAGGAAGCCGTGTCTGGTAAGTGCGCAAAAATTATTTAACATTTATTCTGTTAACTGAAAAACTAACCTACTTATTCTAATTATTAGATTGTAATTTAAGAACCAATCATGCACTTATTGATAGTTTGAATATTCGAGAAAGATAGACCGTCCCCAATGTCCGGCACACATTTCTTATCAGAACAACATATCGGGGAAACTGTTTAAATTTTTTGTTCTTGTTTGACTCTACTTCCGTATCAAATTGGGTTCTTGCCTTCAGCGTTAAGGTCAGTGTTTCGGGACACGTCAGTGGGTTAAAACATTCTTTTTCTAGAGTAGACTTGAAGACCTATAACTTATAGACTATTTTTGAAAAAAGTAATTGAATAATTTTGTGTTTCAGTGTTTAAAGTATTATTTCATAAATTTGTCCTTCCAGATCTCCACTATGGCTAAACTGTGCCTTATTTTAAGCGTTTTTCTCCTCACAACGTCTATGATTCTTGCCATTCCTAAGCCTGATGAGAAAAGAACTCCCCTGGAACACGATAGCGCCAATGCCCGACATTATGAAGATGAACACCACAATGTTCAATATGACCACGAGGCATTTTTGGGGGAGGATGAAGCCAAAACATTCGATCAATTGCCACCAGAAGAAAGTCGAAGACGACTAGGGTAAGTACTGAGTCTATACACGCCTCCTGATTTTTATGCCATCATTCCTCGCGCCATTTTATTACACTTTACAATTTGCTGAAATTGCATAAAATATGCAAGTGACTAGAGTGCATATGCATTAAATTACAATTGTGTCGTTAGAAATAGCACATAATTTCTGCAAACACGGCGGAAACATAAATTAAATAATCAAGAGGGCTAAGATGGTTTCGTTACAAGACAAGTGCTGAAGTCATAATTGGTTTATGGTAATAGAAGAAGAGTGGATTCCAGACGATGATGGCATTTATTTCGATTGAGGTCGGTTGTACTACATCATATTTACAAATGGTGACGAAAGAGTTAACATGTGATCCAGAATCTCTAGAACATTCTAGAATAGCGGGATGTATGAATACAGATTTGTTTATGAATTTAGTTTTTTGGTGTTGTGAAGAGAGAAGAGAGGGTCATTGACATTCCCAAGACTGGTTTTTTGGTATTATTTTTTTTAATGAATGCATTTGCATCTTAATGCATATGCCGTCGACCGAGTGTTTAGTTTAATGGTTTGTTGATATAAATGATCGATTTATAAATTGCTTCTAACTGATTCGAAATTGTGCACGTATGGTGCAAAAGGTAGATTAAGATAAGTAATACACTAAAATATACTTTTAATGACTATAACTTAGATCTTAGACCAAATGTGGGTCGAGTACTTGAAGAATTTTTAATGCATATTTTTTGTATCCTCACCTCCTCGCATCACCTTTCCACTTTTATATTGTGCATCATCCGTAAATTCAGTCCTGAATAATTTATCTCCCGCCTTCTATTATATTTGTCTAAGCATTTTATTTTTCTAAAGAAAAAAGGATTTCCACTTTGCCAGAAAAAAAGTCTAGTTCGTTGCTATCTGTTCTGCTCATTTCAATTACATATATTCATTTTAGTGCTATGTTCCATAATCGTCGGATTAAGGTTCTTTAGTACCTCCCAAACAACTTAAAGTTGGTATAAGGGTAGGTGCTGTATTTAGCTTATTCGTAGTATGTAGTAACGTTTTGTAAAAAAAATCAATTCCTAAAAATATGCGATTCACAACGTTCTGTTTATGGGACATTGGTTTTCTAGGAGGAGAGGAATGCATTGAGGAGAAAGGCAAAGTCGATCATGTTTCATACTAAAATCGTTTTTTAAGCAACATTTTGCATTGTGTATACAAGGCAACTGATTATGATAAATCAATGCGTTCAGAAAATTCGCAAAGCTGCAATAAGTTTGAAACGAGACAAACATTTTTAAGTTTGACTTCTTGAACGAAATGCTTCTTAACTGTCGAATTTATTTGCTTGCGCGAATCACAGTTTTGTGTCTAAAATGCAAAATATACTTTTTCACCCTTTTTAATATGTTATTACCAATTATGCGTGCAATTTGTTTAAAATCAGTAAAGGACGAACCAAATAGCGTTACCTTCCATTCCGAACGAGTGGCTAGAATGCTTCTGTGTCGTTCCGTGCTGAACTTCTGCCAAAGTTTGTCCAATGGAGTTTGTATGTAACTGCACAGATAGCACTGAAGGGGCGGGAAGCAAAGCTAGGCATTAACTCGGCACGCACCGTAAGGGCGCATTTATGCACGCGGATACTGCGGCGATTCTAGCAGCGGCGCATCGCCGTGCATAAATGGTCAACAGCGGGACGACACAGCGGTTCGCTTCTATGCATAAATGATCCCATTCATCTCAATGCAATTAAAAATCGCGGCGCGGCGGGCCCGCTGCTGTTCTGAGTTGGATGAAAATCGTTCCGTGGCAATTGAATATTTACTAGAGGGGCCCGCTGCGGTTTCATTATACATGGAATCTGATGAGAGTATTTATGCACGGGGGCCCCGTGGCAATTCTAGCAGCGGAGCACCACCGTGGATAAATGCGCCCTAACGGAAGCGTTCTATGAGTGCATTCACGCAAAGTGAGCGGACCCCGATTTTGCAGCGTATTCTACTTATATTTTCCTACACCAGAAGGCACATACAAGTGAGCGGCGAAGGTAGTGTGTGAATGCAATGTGACAAAAAATAATCTGCACTAAATTTTTGTACCAATCTGTTTCTTCATAATTTTAAAATTTGTTTTCCTGCCATCTACTTCGCTATGTGGCTACTTCGTTGGGAAGCGTTGAAATTTTGCGCTAAGTAGAAGACACTGCGACACGTATCACAAACACTGAGTGTCTTCTGGTGGAGTGTAATGTAACCAGAAATCGCTATATTTTTCCGGCGAAATGTACTGAGCGTAGTGTACGTGAATACACTCTATGTTCTGTTTTACACTTAAATATCATTAAATCTGTAGTCTGGCTGGTCTAGCGGTTAGTGCGCGCACCTTCAGTGCACAGGGTCATGAGTTCGAATCTCACCCTGTTCCATGGTGATTTTCGAACTCACGAGCTTGTGACGGACTATGATCTCACTCAGATGTTAAACGAGTACCCATTGTCGCGCCTGTTATTTTTTTATCATTAAATCTGTCTAACGAGTGGACCAACTACAAGTTCGTTTTTAAATTATATGTTAGTGTGACACTGACAGCTGTTTTTCGCTCGAAATCTGGGTAGAAAATCAGTATCATACCTCCGCGGAACGAAATGAGTCGCTTTGCGCTTGAACAACGTTGGGAAATTGAAAACTTATTTTCGAAGTGAGTGCTGTCTAGCCCAAAGAGTGCGTTTATTGAAAAGAAGTTTTGGCCGAAATGAAGTACCCACCGAGCGTCACGTACGCAAGTTTGTGCAAAAAGTTCGTGAGACTGGCATGCTAGTGGACAACACTCACGGTCCCCGTCGTCGTACGTTGCGCACAGATGAAAATGTGGCTGCTGTAGCCCAGAGTGTGAGACTCTATCCACGAACATCAACACGCCATCGATCTCAACAGTTAAACATTTCACGCCTGAGAAGAATTCTGCACAAAGATCTCGGATTATTCCCTTACAAGGTTCAAATCACTCAGCAATTGAAGTTTCTAAAATGATAGTTGAAATAGATTGGATACGTCAGCATCGGCAGAGGCATCGGCATCAGCAGAAAAATTTCAATTTAGAACACACGCATTTGCCTTTGATGACCCACATTGACAGCAGCGGCAGAAGCATCGGCAGAAACATTTTTCTGCTTCTGCCGCTGCTGTCATTGTGGGTCATCAAAGGCAAATGCGTGTGTTCTAAATTGAAATTTTTCTGCTGATGCCGATGCCTCTGCCGATGCTGATGCTGACGCGGGATATCTAATTCAACCATGAGGCTGGTAGCAACGCTTCGGTCAACGGTGCGCGTTACCGAGACATGTTATCCGACTTTTTTTTACTGAAATTGAAGACATGGATTGGTTCATGCAGGATGGCGCGCCATGCCACACAGCCCATGCCACAATCGATCTTTTGCGCACCAAATTCCCAAATCGTGTTATCAGCCGTCTTAGCGATGTCAATTGGCCGCCTCGGAGCGATTTGACCCCTTTGGACTTTTTTTTCGTGGGGAACCGTGAAAGACCGATTTTATGCCAACAATTCAGAAACGATTCAAGCACTTAAGGCCAATATCATCCAAGCAATCCGCGAGCTACAGCCTGAAACCATCAACAGGGTCTTGGAAAATTGGTGTGACAGAATGCGCTACTGCGACGCGAGCCGGGGCAGCCACTTGAATGAAGTTGTGTTCCATCATTAATGGGAGCTTCCTTACTTTCTAATAAAGCCATAAGACATGGAAAAAAATTAAATTTTGTTCATTTTATTGCATTTTTAAAAACAAACTTGTAATTGGCCCACCCTGTACATTGACATTTCTGACATTGAACGCGGAAGGGGAAATTTCAACGAAGATTGACTCAGTTGAAACGTTAAATTTGACTTGTTGTCTCGTTTCTAATTTATGCAACGTTGTGGACGCAGGCTATTCATGTTTTGCGACTAACATTTAAATTTTGCTGCATTGCATGTTGTGTAATATGATAACTTTGTAGAAGATTGTCAATTTAGCGGTTTATCCCAAAAAAGATGCAAAAAGGATGATTTTGTTGGTAATTGGTTAATAGGGACGTAAAACTTAGAAAATAAGTCAGTGATATAACTTTCTAACGAGATCCTTGAAAATAACGGTAAAATGTCTTCGACGGTAAAATGGCCCAAAATGACCCAGCTTTATGTTGTAAATTCAGTAGTTTTTGTGGTTGCTGAATTGAATGGCAGCATTTTCACACATTCTTTTATTTCAGAAATACTGAACACATTCTTCCACGATTTAATTCAATTTAAACTTCTATGGGTTAAAAAAAAAGACCTGTACATAGTGATTAACACCTAACCTCACCAACGGCCAATTGAACTCTAATGGTCATATTTATTTCTGCTTTAGTTGGGAACGTGCAGAACAAGTGCACGTTCTGCAATGTAAAGAAGACAATTAAGTACCGCTTTAGGAGTGGGGACAAACATTGGACATGGGCTAATATAATTTCTTTACAATTACAAGCTTGACACATATCCAAATCATTATGCCGATAATCCGTCATAATGATGAAAGTTCGAAATTGAGGTGACACATATGTTTTCGTCATTAGAATTCGTCATTTACTTTTGACGTTTGTGTAAATGATGAAAATGTCCCTAACAACAGCGACATTTTGATGAATATTCTGTTCAATTATTTAAAGGCACACTTTTCTTGAAGAATTTGAATAGAAACGTGTAAAGATTGATAACAAATTTAATATTAGGTGTGTTTTTTTGGTTATCCCGTGCAGGTTTGGGTAACGAAACTTCATATAAAAAAAATGACAGGTGCGTCAGCTGTCATTTTTTTTATATGGAGTTTCGTTACCCAAACCTGCACGGGATAACCAAAAAAACACACCTATTATTGCAAAAAATTGTGTTCTTCATTTTTGCAACAGATGGCGTCCCCTGTCATTATTGAGCAAATGATGGTCCAAATGTGTAATTTGGAATTCGTGCTAAAAGTAGGTACTAACATCGTCAGTTCACGTGAAATCCATGCAAATACAGTCAAAATCGTTTACAACGACACCGGATACAATGAACAATCGGATATAGTGTACAACAATGAATAGATCTATTGGATCTACATACAAAATTTTATTATAACGAACACATCGGTTATATAGAAAATGTCGGCTATAGCGAACCTATTTCGAAGAACTGGACTGTTGAAATGTCGGTTACAGCGTACATTTGGTGTACCATTTTCTACTGAAAAACATTATACAGAAAATGTCGGTTACAGTGAACATATTTATAGGAGCCGAGCTGTTGAAAGGTCGGTTATAGCGGACAGCAGGATTAAATTTTCTACGAAAAATGTATGTCTGGAAGTCACGAAACATTTGTTCGTGAATTCGATTAGGCATCGAGTAAACTAGATTTCGGAAGATATCTGGATCAATTAGCCATTCGGATGAGATCGTCTTTTGCAATTCTGAAACATCAGAAAACTGACGCCCATTTGCATAAACCATTCTGACTAGTATCCTCCATAGATTCTCAATTGGGTTGAGGTCAGGGCTTCTGGCCGGGGTATCCAAAATCGGTACTTTCTTTCTTTCAAACCATTCCTTTTGTGTGAATGGCCGCGTTGTTTTGCTGGAAAATGAAATTTGGTCCAATAATATTTTTTGCGGCATCAACCATCACATTTTCCAGCAGATCGATGTATCGTTCAGAACTTATGCGACCATTTAAAGGCGCGACCGGGGTCCTACCAGTCGCAGAGAAGCCAGCCCAAACCATCACACCCCCGCACTGGAATGACGGCTCATTGCAATCTGCTTCTCCTTGCGTAAATCGCGCCAATAATACTGACATCCATCAGGACCATCCAAATTAAACTTTTTTATTGATGAACAAAATTGTATTCCCCTCTGTTGTCCAATGCATGTGATCTCTGGGAAATTCCATTCGTTTGGCTGTATGGTGCGCCATTAGTGGAGGTTTACATAACCGTTCGGAGTATCGCAAGTGTTTCGAGATGCTCAAAATTTGTCGAATACGCCGAGTTGTCAATGGGACATTTAGATTAGCCTTTATCTGGATTGAATTCATACCATTGCAGCTCGCTTTTCGTAAAATGGCTCAAACAGTCCGATCATTGACTTTGCGATTCAGCCCATATTTATCTCTGTTTCCATAATTATTTCCTAAATTGATAAAATTATTAATAACATTTACGGAACGACGGATTCTCCTCGTAATTTCCCGGTTACTCAGTTGAATTTCTTTGAATACGTTAATTTTCGCAATTTCTTCTGCAGATAAACGCTTTCTGTTCCAATCTCCTAAAAAAGTCATTAATTGTAACGCAAGCGCCGCTTAATTTTTCAAATTAGAATCCTAACATTACCTTCTTTCGTTTTTATCCCAAATTTATCAAAACTTCTATTTTTATAAGATTCAAAAACTACAACAATCCACATGAACCTATTCTAATTTCCGGCTATTGGTTGGCTTCGAACGCTAAAGTTCAAATGAATTGATCGAACTGACCAGTAAATTCAATAGAACTGGCAAATGGCAAACACCGTTATGGCAGTGTTGTGGAATGTTTACTTTTAGGTAGTTTGACTTGTGTTTGTTTTCTAAGTAACGTATATAAATGCGTTTATTGGAAGCCAAGGTGAACCTATTCCAATTTCCACCACTGTATGTAGGTACATAATTACATATTATATATAAAAATTAATTTATCTTTTTGTCTTTTGTAACCTATAATCGATATGTATGCATTAAAAGTATGTAGATTGTGGTTATTGTTTATTACATCAAAAAGTTGGCAATTCACCGGTCACAATGAACTGCTCGCTGTATCTGCATCATAAAATGGTTTATAACGAACTGTTCACTATAACCGATGAATCGCTTTAAGAGGACACCGGCTACAACGTACAAATATGGCTGGTCCCTTGAAGTTCGTTATAAACGATTTCAACTGCTGTCAAAATTTTGATGATCGTGAAATCGAATTCGCTTGGTGGTACTCACTTCACATGAAAGTCACACCGGTTTTTGACATTTCGCCAGCGAAAATAATGCAGTTGCACTTTATTTCACAGTGAAAAGATGTCATCGACAATCAATCAGAACGCGAGTGAACATTTATCTTACATTGAGTGAATAAAAAGCAAGTCTCCACGGCACCGTTTTCACGGGAGACATATATGCACGTTTTTCGCTCGGTGAACTCAGTACATATGTACCTTAATGATGGTAAATTTTCGTCATAATGACGTATTCGTGTCATTCGAAGATATGTGTGTCAATGTTATTATCAAAGAATTAGTAAATAGTAAAGGAAGGAGCATGTGGCAATACTACCGTGCAACGAAAAGGTAACCACTTTTTGGTTCTCCTTTCTCGTTCTATCCTTAACATAAGTATTCTAGTCTCGCTGTCATCTCAGGAGTAGGGTAAAAGTATGAATGAGATAGAAAATGGTTACCTTTTCTTGGTCTATGACGGGTTCCTTTTATATTTTCTAATTCTTTGGTTATTATTCACTCGCTAAGCTGCTCAACAAGTGTCAGAAATTTCAAAAAGAACCAGAAAAAAGAATGCTTCCAATAATAACTCTGTGGAGTATAAAATATCATACTGTCAGTGGCGGAACAACTTCACTCGGGCCACCCGCCAACTTTTTAAGTGGGCCCCCTACACTGAGAAAAAAGCAGAGTAAAATCAATCGAAAGCACTCTTGTAGGTCTATCCACACTTTTCAGTCATCAGGCACATTTATTTTCCATACAAAGTGACAGATTTTCAATTAATTGATTGACTTGCTATCTGGTCAATTTGCATGGGAAACGACTGAGACTTTCTTCTTCTTCCTTGCCTCGTTCTTTATAACGCTCCATGGCTTCGCGTTGCTCGGCCTGCGGTGTAGGCACATCGCCCGTTTTGGCGGTAATATCTCAGTATGATATGACTGTGACTAAATAGTGTGAATCGACCTTAAACTAACACTTTTGAAACATGATTTTGACGTTACATTGTTTCTACTAAAATTAAGAACGTCGCACTTAAAATAATAGTTTTGCTAAGAACTATACTTTCACTCTTTGCATTCTTATATGTATTGAGAATAGCGTTCTTGTTTTAACGTTTATTAAATCAATGATTTTGTCAATCGTTTTTTGTTTATTATTTTGAAATAAAAACACTCACGCGGCGCAGTATTGCCCTCTATAAATGTTGGTAAGCATATAGTAATTTACCTGCGCCTACAATGGGATTCGATCCCGCGAACCTATGATTTGAAGACGAACGCCCTATCTACCCTAATGCTGCACACACACGGTCAATCCAAATCCATTTTTTCGTTCTGTCAAAATCGAAGAAAATGTATGAATTTGACACAACGAAGAATCCAAAAAATGGATTTACTATATTTCTTGTTTCAGCTTTAAATTTAAGTGTGCTCTAATTAAAATCTTTCAATTTTAAAAACGTTTATACATAATATCAAATTCAATACAGAATCTTGGCGAAACTCCTTTCAAACCAAATGTGGCCTCCGCACCGCAGCCATAATCACCGTGTATATACCACAGGCAATATAAAATATTTTAGTCTTCAACGACATATACAGGCCGTACTAACTAGTTCTAACAAAGTTTTGTACCACTCTCAAACTATTTAGCTGTTGTTGTTGTTGTAGAGGCGTAAGAGAGGGGGGGGGGGAAACTTGTATCATCATTCATATATCGTAGGTATCCTCTCCTCAAGCACCTATGTGGTGTCTGTCCATGAGGGCTGTTAGTTCGGGGATTTTATGTTGGAGTCAATTGCAGTTTAGTTGGACTATCTTCGTGCTGCTGATTGGTATTGGTGAGTCCCGAGCAGTTCTTGAGATAAACCCATTCTCCGCAGCATGTGCACTCAACTGACGATTGGACATTGGACCAAATTCTGTTGGCGCATACCGAGCAGATCCATGGACCTGGATTCGTCTCGACGCCGACACGTATTAGTAGTATGAGGAGCAACTGGGCCGGCCAGAACTGCTCCCCAGACGAAAAAAACGGTGAATGAGATGATGATACGAAGTATCCGACCCCTTCTTGCGTGGAAGGGGGTCTTTGCGACTCTTGGCCATGCCTGGGCATGGGTCGTTCCGGTACGTAGACCCGGTCGCAGTCCGAAAGTTTAGAAAAGGTACTATCACCAAAAATGTTTTAAGATTTTTGTTTTAAGAGTTTATATGCAGAGCAACCTAAAGAATCTTTTTTCGCAAGGAAAAGGGTGGGTCGGATTCAAAACCGCTCCGGAACCTCAAATTTAAATTTGAGGAGTGTCTCATGAACTTTCAAAGATTTTAGGACAGTATTAAATTTGTTTCTCAAAGGAACCTGATGAGAGATTAACAATAAATTTAGCATTTGTTTTGACTTCGAAAAGTGTATATCCCTTCTTGTCTACCAAAAATATCTACGTCGAATAATTGTTTTATGGTTCGACAAACTCTTCATGTGGCTTTGGGCCCCTAAATCTCGTGGGGCCCCCCCGCCACGCGGGCCCTTATGCGCCGCCCCTGCATACTGTCAATACAACCTATAAATGGTTAGACATTCTAGCTTTTGGTTTGAAAGCTAAAGGAGAAAGAAGAAGAAGAGAAAAAAGGATGCCAAACGTTGTACTTGTAATGCATATTTGGACGGCTGTAAATCCCGAACGCTGATAGCTAGAAACTTGGTGCTTTCCGCCTGAAATGCAGAATTGTTCATGCAATAGTTCGCGAATTATTGAAAATGTTCTACTGGAAAACACAAAAATTTTTGGACCGCTGTAACTTGCGAACGCTGATAAGTGGAACCTTTAAACTTGCAGCAAATGTGGGTGTAATTATCGAATGTTAAAATTGTTGTAATAAGATCCATGCCTGGGTACCACAGGTGCTGTTAGTATCACCAACTAAGCCCTGAAGACCCCACCTCATATTTTCATATGTGAAAGCGCAGTCTTCAGCGCTTCTAAACTTTGACTAGAGGTAAATGAAAAACCAGATGGACTAGGAAACCTTACGCGAGGACGCATTGGTGTAGTAGACACGCTATGATCCAAAAGTGACCAGAAGTTTTGCCGTATTGATGTCGCTTTTTCTCTTGAAATAATTTTAATTGTTTTATTTTATCCTTTTTCTTGAGTCGCAGTCGTCTAAATCTTTTCCATATACTTATATACATTATAAATTATAATGTAAGTACATTTTTTATATTCATTCATTTCAGATTGATTGTCGACAAAATTGACACAAACAAGGATGGCTTCGTAGATATGTCCGAACTGAAAGCGTGGATTCTATTCACCCAACGTCGTTACATCGACGATGATGTAAATCGTCAATGGCGTCTACACAATGTAAACAATACCGATACTATCAACTGGGAGGTAAATTACTTCGCCACTCATAATATATGATCAAATTCTATATTTGTTGCATCAAAACATAATTGCAGACATACCGAAAAACAATTTACGGATTCATGGACGAAATGGAGCCAGGAGATTTGGAAAAAGATGGAGACGGACCATCTTATAAATCATTGCTTCTTCGTGATCGTCGCCGTTGGAGTGTTGCCGATAAAAATGGCGATGACAATTTGTCGAAAGAGGAATTCGCTGCATTCTTGCATCCGGAAGAAATGCCTCAAATGTTGGATGTTGTCATTTCGGAAACAATTGAAGATATCGATAAGGATAACGATGGAAAGATTTCAGTTGACGAATACATTGGCGACATATACAGAAGCAATGATCCCGATGAGGAAGAGCCGGAATGGGTGAAGAATGAACGAAGTGTATTTGCACAGTACAGGTATTAACAAGCTACATTTTTGCATTATTTTACTAAATTTAATGAATTTCGATTTGTATAACAGAGACAAAAATAGCGATGGCTTTTTGGATCGCGATGAAGCTCGCGATTGGATCCATCCCAAGGATTTTGATCATTCCGAAGCCGAGTCTAGACATTTAGTCTACGAAGCCGACTCGGATGCGGACGAGAAACTAACAAAAGAAGAAATCCTGGATAAATACGATCTATTCGTTGGATCTCAGGCTACAGATTTTGGCGAGGCGCTAACCAGACACGATGAATTTTAATATGACGTATATCAACCCGTGTAATCATTTTTATGTTACTAATAATTGCACACAATCCTCATTAACATTTTTACATAAATTCATATAGATGTTGTTAAGAATCTCATAGAAATTTTTCGTCGATTAAGTCTATTGAAATGTGTTCCTTATACCCTAAAGTGCAGCAGAAGTTTATCTGAAATAAATGATGCTACGGTTTGCGGAAGGGTAATTTTTGTATAAATACTCCATTTTTCGAGGTACTACTTGCTTTACGTGAACAAACAAATGTATGTAGTTAAATATGATTTTGTATTAAATGTGCCAAAGTTATGAACAAATTTTATATCTCTAATATTTTCTACTAAAACATGACATAATATTAGCAAATTTGTGTTTTTCTTTTAGTTAAGCATTTGTATTACAGGACCAATGTTGGTCCAAGCCATAGGGAAAACAATTGATGCAAATCAATGAAATATGTGGTTATTGTAGTTCACGCTCCATCCAAAATGTGAGATAGATACGAGTTTAGCCTTGGGCGCCAACCAGAACGGAGCTGAGCCAAGCTGGTATGTGTGACTCTGGGTATAGTTTCAATTCAAGAGGAGAGACAGCTGAGATTAGCTAACAAGCTTCTGGAGGCTGAGCGCATTTCCCTAACCATATACACATATGGCCAAAAAAATAAGTACACCCCTCATGTACTATTTTATGCCAAATTTGCATACCCTTTTTAAAATTGAATTACTCCAAATAGATAACCATTACAACAATTAGGATACAACAATGGCAACGGAACCTTAAAACTAAATGGCAACTCCCTATTATTTTAGTCTCTCCCGATATTAGCTTTGAAGTGGGTTTTCAGCTTGGTCAAAATAATAAGTACACTATCGGTTTTTTAAATTTTTTGACAACAACTTACTATTTTCCGTAAGGATTTGTTTTTTTTATTCATTGGTGTATGCAACAAGCGTTAAATTAAAAACAAACAAAAATTCTTAAGGGGCGAAAAACGCATGGTAGGTACGAAAAAAGACGTTTTGAGTCCGAAAATTTGAAATAGCGGAAAAATTATTCTCTCATTAACGAAATAAACCAGCTAAACATTGTATTTACTGTGTAATTCATTAAACTAAATAAAAGCAGTCTCAAATGCGTCAAATAGGTCCATGTCAGGGCCTTAAGGATAACTGTCGATCTCATTATAACTATGGCGAGAAAAGTTCCCTTGGCTTGACTGATGATTTTCGCAGTAAATATTGAAAATAGAGAATCCCTTTGAAAAGCTAATCGGAGAATACAAGAAGTAAAGCAGTTTTCGTAAAAAGTTTAGAACTTTCCATGGCGATGTCAAAAAGTGTTGACAGTACAAGAAAATTTTGTATGGATAGTTCTTCTTGTTTCAGACCGAACAATGAAAATTCACAGAATATTTTGTTTTATTTATGAGATCGTAATAAATTTGATTGGAAACTACTCTTATCGTAATATTTTTTATTCAGGAAAAGAATAATATGATATACGGTACATCAACTGGCTATTTCCAATGCAGTCGGAAAAAACTTAGTCTGTGGCTTAATTTTCATAGTTTGGTTTCGTTCAAATGTACCTAATAACCGTTACTATAAGGCAATTTCCATATAAGAAATTTTAGTTGATAGTCCCAGAATATTTTACTGATGAGCCCGTACACTTTAAATGGGGATTTCAGCAGGATATTAACCCTAATCATACCTCACAAACTGGTCAATGATCCGCTTCAACCAAATCGAGTGGCTTTTCACGTTGTTACTAGAGTCAAATTGAATCCAGAATGTTTAGGGAGAGTTGAATCAATGAACTAGAAGCCAAGTTTTCACAAAACGGACCAAATACGGAATTTCCTGGAAGTATATGGATGTATGGGAACTTAACGAGTAATTCTTCACCAGAGGGCCAACAAAAATCTTTTTTTTTTAAGAATAGATCATTTACTTTTAAATAATAAAATAAATCTAATTCTTGTCGAATCAGAACATAATATTTTAATTAAAACCAGTTTTAATCAAATTAACTGACATGTACTTATTATTTTGTCCAGCCTATTTTAGTCAGTTCGTACTTTTTCAAGGTAGATGAAAGCTGTTATTTATTAAAATATGCTAATTTACATATTATTTGATTCCTCACCAATTAAGTATTTAAATCTGTCCATATGATTTTATTTACTCAAATAACTACTTGGCTACAGGGTGATAAGAAAAATTCGTATGGGTGTACTTATTTTTTTGGCCATATGTGTATGTATTTGTCGCATTTTAGTCTGAGTTTTCTAAGGCAACCGTTTTATTTTTCTGGACTTCCCTCTACTTGTCTCTGATGGTGGAGAATTGTCCATAAAGCGATTGTTCTGATGGTCGCTTCGATAACAGCAGACTAAACATTGCTTGGCGAGTTGTTCCGTTTGATTTTTCGCAGTAAAAATAGTCTCCTGAGGATGATAATTCTGGAATGATTCCCGTGTGGCGCGAAGTGGGCCTGTTCCTAACACCGGTACATCGGTTTTAAACCGGTGTTTAATCAGTACCGAAATCCTGATTTTTTTCAACCATGGGCCGGTTCCGGTTTTTATTTCCAACACCGCTCTTTCTGGTTTTTAAGTACCTGCTCAGTACCGGCTTTTTTGCACCTGTTCATACCGTATTTTTAGCTATTTATCTTTTTTCTATTTATTTATTTAGGTAGGTTAGGTTAGGTACACTTTGTATTCAGAACCAATTGTATTGTTTATTTAGGTTTTTCAGCACCTGTTCGACGCCGTTGGTATTTGCTCGGAGGAACTGGACATCAGTTTGTCTTTTCGCATCCTTAATTTCTGTAGCGTCCTCCAAGCAGAGATCACTGCAATTTCGGAAGCGCTTCTATGGTTGTCATTGGTAAGGATGTCACTATATACACTGATAGTCAAGCTGCAATTCCATCACTTGAATCAGCATTAACAACATCTAGAACTATTGAAAGGTGCCGCTATGCACTAAAAGAAATGGGTCATTTCAGGATACCGGATCACAGTTGCTTTGCAGTAAATTGCTGTGCAGACGACTTGGCCCGGAATCTGTTAGCAAGTATTGTTGAAGGCGACTGCGGGAAGATTAAAACACCTATTGCCGTCTGTGCATCGATAATAAAAGCAGCTTATGAACGTAGGATGTACTTGTGATACGACGAGGATGATCTGGACTATACTAGACATATCCCGTTCCGCCAGACTACTTTCGCCAGACAGGAAATATATATGCAATATAGTGGGGATTATTAACACCCGTTTAAGACCTAATGAACTAAATGTTAAATTTTTTGTACTGCTTCGAAATTTGACGACAATAATTAAAACATTTCTTTTGTGGGTTTCTAGGGAAATATTCGTCGAGACGGAGCGCGTGGAAGGAATACTAGTGAAATGTTGTGGTTGTCCACAGAGCGGCATTTCATTTTAAATTTAACTTTTTTTGGTACCTGCTAAAGCGCAGGATAGACCTCGGGCGGAATGAAAATGAAATTTTTGTCCGCTGCGATTTTCTTAATGAAAATGCATGCTTACTGTCGTGGAACATGTCGGAAATGATGGGGAATTCCATAAGCTACAATCGGAATATGGTTCCAAATTTTTTCTCGGCCATTTTATGTATTTTTTTTCGATTCCCCGGTCATTTCACCGTGGAAAATATCTTATGACCGGGGAATCGAAAAATAATACATAAAATGGCTGAGAAAAATTTTGGAACCATATTCGGATTGTAGCTTATGGAACTCCCCATCATTTTCGACATGTTCCGCGACAGTAGGCATGCATTTTCATTGAGAAAATTGCAGCGGAAATAAATTTCATTTTCATTCCGCCCGAGGTCTATTCAGGCCTTAACTCCACATTTGGAAATGTAGTGAACGTGAAATTACTACGTCGCAGTCATTCCAGGTTCATGATCGTACCAGTTTTGCCCTCTTAGACGATACCATAAAAATGAAAGTAGTTTTCGCCTGTCGCCTTACAGAATACCTGCTCTGTATAAAATGGAACTGATCATCATCAACACAAAAACTGGGTATTGAACATAAAAAACTGGAAAAAAACCTGTGAGTACCGGGTGTTGAACAAAAACGTGACTGAAATCTGAGTACCGAACTTGCCTAGCGTTGCTGCCTTCTGGCAGAATAGTATGCGTCTCCATTATGTTTACTTATGTTGTTAGTTAGATTTATGCCTTGCAATTCATTGCAGAACGGGGTTGGGCCATATTCCAAACCTTACGCAAAAAATTGACGGACAAACTTTGCAACAACAAAAAGTACGGCTTAGTAGGTGATAACTGGTAAGTAAAGTTTCCTTTGTTTTCCAAGGAGCTTCCAGGATCTTTTTCCTACTCTTCCATGTCATTGTTCTCGATTTTGAAGACAAGAAACTTTGGGGTGACGGGCGGTATGAACATCTGTATTACACAGCCATACACAACCTTCCCGCATCGAGACCTTCGAGGCATTTTGGCAACTCTTGGCCGTTTGCGTATCAAACGGGTCTGATCCGCCCCGTAGAGGCTTAAAATTGTCGTGAAACAATGGTTTCCAGTAGGGCCACAAGTACAGATCCTTTCCATGAAGAAGCATACTGGGCCGCCATTACAATGATTCACACTGACGAAGTGAGCCGGTCTATTGCGAACTTCTACGAATAGACTCCTACCGTGACCGGGTCTACGAACCGGAACGACCCATGCAAGTGACAAAGTGACAATTTTGCAACTTTCGTTCGTTTTTTTTGTGTGAAATTGAAAAAATTCGCGCAGAGTCCGATTTTGATAATTAAATTTTAAAAAATCACCAAAATGAAATTTTGGTTATGTAATTTTCTGTCTCCATTTGGCTGCTAGTATAGATGCTAAGTAGCAGCCAAATGGTTCGTGATGCTAGTTTTTGGACGCGCAGCCATTTGGCGATTAATCTAGATGGACCTTAACTCCTCTCAACACCCGCCCAACCACGGTTCCCACCAATTATCACCCTCTACCCCTGCAATCGCGGTCTGACCAGTCCCACCTGGACCAAATTTGACCCCAGTTCCACGGACCATCGACGTGAACTACTCCACCACTAAAATTGTCCAAATTAATTGGAACGGACTCCAAAATAAAATTGCCGAGCTAACAGAGTTCACGGACAGATAGCAGCTATTCAGAAGACTAAACTCAACTCCAATAATTCGCTTAGCTCGAATGGGAACTATAACGTCATCAAGCGCGACCGAGAAAGCAATGCAGGAGGTGGTTTAGCTTTTCTAATTCATAAAAACCTACCATACAGCATCGTTGATATCACTTCCGCCGATAACATCATGGAACAACAGGCGATAACCGTCAAATCAGGGAATATTGACTTTGAAATTTACAATACATACATCCATCCAGTCTCCAGCTGTCCCACTAGATACAAAGTCAATATAACTCCCAACTAACCGGCCAATATCGTCTTCTGCTTGGCGATTTCAACGCTCATCATGATCTATGGCACTCCAACCTCCACAACGATACCAGATGTAACATCATCGCCGATCAACTAGATGCATCCGATTTCTGTCCCATCAACGTTGATAAACCCACTCGGTATCACTGGATCATGCACTAGCTCGCCTGATATTTCCATCGCTAACGCTGGACTTATCAATGACATCACATAGGAACCAATCCTCACTATGTCCTCTGATCACTTACCAATTTTACTAACGCAGGTTATGCCGTCCAAATTCGTCCGTCCCGACATGAAAACGTACACGAACTTCAACAAAGCTGACTGGGATAGTTTTAAAAGGTTCACTACGTATGGCCAAAGACAACTGACACGGATAATTCTCACTACAGCCAAGAGAATGCATTCCGCATTCCTAGCTTAAACCCAACTTCCCAACATCTGTGGCAAAATAAGCCAAAACCAGGGATCAGCTAAGTGATCCACGTATTGGTGACCTTAACGCTGCCATTGTTAGGCAAGTTAATGACCACAGTAGAGATAAATGGTACTCTCACCTCCAAAATCATAATACCACCACAGGTGTGAGCAAACTATGGAATAGAGTAAGAGGCCTATCAAACCTTACTAATATCTAATACACAAGGAAGGGTCGCTATTAAGTTAGGCAGCTCTACCGTGAGCGACGACAGGAAATCAATTTAACAAGCAGTTCGTCGAGCATCCGCCCAAGGATAGGGAAACTTACGCTACCAGCTCTCGCTGGAATAATTTCCTTGTTCTTGTTATCGACACTAGCGACACTTATCTTACGGTCCGCCATATAGCGGACACATAGCGGAAAATATCGGAAACACAAAAGTTCTCCCTATGAGAACGGATAGCAGGACATGCCATAGAAGTTACCAATCTCCAATCCCATAAACAATGCCAAAAACTCAAAGGCGCTTGGTCCGGACCGTATAGCAATGATAATGCTCAAACACCTTGACACATCGGCCATAGAGTATATCACTGCCACGATAAACCTTTCGTTTCTAACGTTCATCATACCAGAGATTCGGAAGAGGGGCGCTTCATTCTATTACCCAAACCTGGTAAACAGCACTATTTAGGAGAATCCTACCGCCCGATCACGCTTTTATCTCCTGTGGCAATGATACTGGAATCGCTGTTACATAAAACTGTTGCTACGCACATGCAACTCGCCAATCACCAACACGGGCTTTAGGAAAATGCATAGCACCACCACTGCATTAGACCGAATCATGTCCAAATAAATAAATTAGATCTATCGAAAGCGTTTGATATGGTGAATCACTCGGTCTTACTGACAGATCTTCGTAACACATCCACCCCGTAACATATAGTTAAATGGTTTGCAAACTACCTTGCCGGACGTCAATCCAGTACGGTGTTTAGAAATGGTCTTATCCCTACCTTTTTTAACCTCTAAATGTCACGGTTTCCCACTCACCCGAAAGAATCGATATAATATCCTACGCTGACGACCATCCATCCATCATGACATCCGGCAACGATATTTCTGACATGTGCAAACTAATCAATGGTTACTTGAAAGACCTCAACGTGTTCTTCAAAGGCAAGAACCTGTAGCTATTAGCGCCCAAATCCTTGGCCACGCTTTTTACCACGTACAACCTCGAATACAACTTACGACTAGACATCAAAGTAAACAAGCAACGTATTTTCAACAGCCACGCCAACAACATACATATGTGACAATTAGGACTATGAACAAGATTCTGAAATCTCTTGCTGGCTGGTAAGACGTTCGCTAAGGGACAAGGAAAGGAAGTCCAAAGATTCAAAAGAGTTCCCTTCGATAACACTAACACTTACAAAGCGGTTCTAAAGCAATTGCATACTAGTAATCAAAGCCATGGATGATCTGTCGGAAAATCGTATCCTATGCGTTCGACCACCTGACATCTCTACTGACGAACAACAGCTACCTAGAGCCACACGTACCACCTTGGGTTAGCTTCTCTCAGGATGATGCTCCAGACTAAACTCATTTTGGTCTCGCTATCACTACTGCATCTTTTCGACTGTGCAGCCGCACCAACAAACTTTAGGAAAATCCCATTGAGGAATCTTCCTAGGTCTCGAACTGGAAGAGAGGATGCCAACGATATACGAATAATGACAATAGTCCCCCCTCCCTTTACTTGCACCGCTACCACAACAACGCCTATCTACTATCATTACATTTTAACAAAGTATAAACTGATCTCGCCAACTAGAGTGGGTTTCCCCCACGACCATACTTGAAAAGAAAGCGTGCTAGCCATTAGAACCAAAATACTGAATTCCAACATGCATGCTAATGAAACTGCGTTAAATTGTAATCCAAAATCTAATAAATTTATATTTTCTTGGAAACAGTTCTTCCTAATTTCTAGTTTTAGATTGAAATTAAATGTCAAGAAATATTTTTGATTGAGGCCAATCCAAAGTTATGCTAGTCAATTCAATGTCTTTTCGACTGCCCTCCACCAATCCAGCCAGCCACGATTTCGCCCATTGGTACAGCTTCACGTTCACGAAGTACAAAGGTGTGCGACAGACCCAATCCATCCAGTTCAGCGTCAACATCTGGCACGCGAGCTTTTAACTCATCATAGTACTTGACGGGAACCCAACCATCGGTAGCTCCATAATAAAATTTCAATAAGCCAATATTGTCCTTTATTGTGTGAACGTCTAATTCAGTCACACGTTTCATCTCCTCTATTGCCAAAAACACAACACAATCAATGATTGACAAATGCAAATATTTCAGCGTAGTTCCAAGGAAAAATGACGACATTGAGGTGAACCAAAAGTATATGTGCACCATAAATATTCGAATAGTTACGGGTAGCAGATTGATGATCTTGAGTAAGATGCGCAGAATTGGGTAAATCGGCACAACAAATCCCATGAAAAATTTTCCATTGAATGAAGTTCCCATTCGTTCGATAGTTGGAAACAGGAGATAACATTTTTGCAGACGATTTTTTATGCGGGATTCCTTAAGCAACTGAATTATCATCCAGGCGCCAATGGAATGTCCGACCAGATGAATTTTAACATTTGCCGGTACATATGTCTCGATAAAGTCAATTTTGTGTTTCACTTGTGCATCCAAGTCGAACTTTGTCTCATTGCCCGATAATGGTGGCACCTTGCGAACGCTCGAAGACGGCGGTTCATCATGGCCCGCGTGACCTTAAAGGTGATAAGTGTAGTACATGATAAGTGTAGACATCGAGATGACAAAATAATGCTATTATTAATATTTTAATTACCTATGGCCCAGACTGGAATGTTCGCGTCAAGGTTGTTGTGAACAGTCGATAGGAATTGAGTGTAGAAGCCGGGCAGACCGGGGTTCCCGGTAATGCAAATCACCACTTCTTGTTCGTTATCAGCAAAAGACTCTTCAATCCACTTGCCCCATGCCATAATATGGGTTGGAATATCGTTAATATTAACAAATGCCTCTTGCATTTTAACTGGACTGAATTCGAATCGTGAAGGAATGGAACTAAACTGGGCCAGTCAAGCAAGCCAGTCAATTGCTTGCACTTGCACCCTAAACAAGTGGATGACAGCAGAAATGCAAGTGAGCCAGAGCTTCTCAAACAATTGCTGCGCTGAATGGCTGAAAAGTAGTTATGGAACGCACTCGTTACAGCCCTTATACACCTGCGACTTGGTTGGCAACCTAAGTTGGGAACACGCAAAAAAAACGGAAAATTAAGGTCCCTCTAGATTAGCAGCCAAATGGCTGCGCGTTCAAAAACTGGCATCGCGTGCAGCCATTTGGCTGCTCCTTAGCATCCACACTAGCAGCCAAATGTAGACAGAAAATAACAACCAAAATTTCATTTTGGTGATTTTTTTAAATTCAATTATCAAAATCGGACTCTGCGCGTTTGTATTATTACACGGCCATTCAAGAATTATTCATTTTCGCACAAAAGAACAAACAAAAGTTGGAAAATTGTCACTTTGAATTTGACAAGCGGTTCGTTGAGTTGCCATATTGAATATCAAAACTGGACGCACAGCCAAATGGCGACATGTTTGGACGGAATGACAGCAGCCATTTGGCTGCACGTGTCGTTATTTGGCTGCTAATCTAGAGGGACCTTAAAGGTCCCTCTAGACGTGTCGCCAAATGGCTGCGCGTCCAAAAACTGACTGCTGTAAGTAACGTGTGCATACACGAAGATATCTTCCTGTATGTACACGTTACTTACAGCACACACTCAAAGGTAAAATGTTTTTCAGTAGATTTTAATGCTATATGGAGTTCCATCAACGCCGTCTATAAATTAAGGCCGCAATGTAGAATCTTAGACGTCAAAATCAGCTCGTAATTTTTGGTTATGTTCGCCAACGTTGCACTGTTTTGTTTTTGCTTTTTAGTACGTCATATGGGGAACCATACGAAATCCCCAATCACAAAATCCCCAAACGTAGAAAAATACCCAAAATCAAAATCCCCATATTCAAAATCCCCATAATCATAATACCCATTTACAAAATCCCCATAATCATAATACCCATATACAAAATCCCCAATCATAAAATCTCCAAGCACCCGAAATATGCTGGTAAATGGTAAATTAATGGTAGTAAAAAATGGTAGATGGCTGGTAGATGGTAAATGGTTGATGAAAGACTGTAAATTGTTGATGGTTGATGGTAGATGGAAGGTGTTAAATGGTAGATGGTAAATGCCACTAGGAGGGTCGTAAATCGATACTAACTTTTTTTTGATTAGCACAAACAAAATGTTCGAGTACATTATATTGAATAAACGTTTGCATATATCGTTCTAAACATATTAGGTTTTCTTTAACATCGTCGAGACATGTCCTCATCCGAACGAATATTCGCGGAAAACTTGGTTGGCTTATTGTTGGAACCGATTCGCCTGCACATTATCTGATTTTGTTCTGTGTCACTTCAAAGAGTTTGCCGTTGATTAGCATATATGTATATCAGTCCACGACGGTGATTTTTTTATTGCATAGTAGGACTATTACAATTACAATAGTCTAAATCACCTACCATTTACCATCTACTATTTGCTATTTACCATCCACCATTTGCAATTTACAATCTACCATTTACCATCTGCCATCAACCATTTACAAGCTACCATCCGTCTACCATTAAGCACCTACCATCTACCATTTATCATCTGCCATTTAACATCTATCATTTACCATCTACAATAGCCTGAAGAAATTCCCCATTCCCCATTTGAGGTGTGATCTTAGAACGCGCGCGCGTTCTTAGATCACACCTCAAATGGGGAATGGGGAATTTCGTTTGGGGATTTTGGTTTTGGGTATTTTGATTTCGGGGATTTTGATTTCGGGGATTTTGATTTCGGGGATTTTAATTTCGGGGATTTTGATTACGGGGATTTTGATTTGGGGATTTTGGTTTGGGGATTTTGTGACTGGGGATATCGTATCCAACCCCGTCATATGCTTGTTTTTGTTGTTTGTCCGTGTAAATCCAAAATTTAAGAGCTAAACTATGACGTCATTGTACAGCTGAGTTGCGGCTATGATAATTCTAGATGGCGTTGCTTTATGGTAAGGTACCTGCAACCTAGGTTGCAAAGTTGCAAATGTATAAGGCCTGTTAATCGTTCTCGTTTTCTTGGCCGGTTGTCATGTCACAGCTGGAAATTGTAAACAAAACGCACATGGTTCGGACGTTCGGACTCTGTTTTGATTACATTTGGACAATTTCACTACACAGTCTATAATGGTAAGATTTATTTTAAATACACAACAATCCGACTAATAGCTTTCACCCAAGGGCAATCTGGCAAAAGAATTGGAAAAATGCAAGCACCCGAACAGTCGAAAGACCAAGGCACTCGCCAAAAAGGCCAAGCGAATGAACAACAAACATAAATCTCAACTTGGACATGCAGTCAAGTCGAATATTGTTGGCGAGAAATTATCATGGTTCCTGGAGCATATAGAGGATCGCAAAACTCCGCTAACACCCGACGAATTTCGACAACTAATTCAATTGTATTTGCATCGGTTCGACGACGAGTTGGAACAGATAAAACTGAAACAATCGATAAGCAAAAATCGGGCAAATCAGCATGCTTCACGTTTGGACGTAATTAACTTTACTTTGAAACGAGAAAGAGATGAATTTAATGGTGGTGGAATGGGTAAGTGAATGTTTGTTGATCCAAATTCAATTTGTGACCCAGGGAAAAGTTGCCCGATTCGGAGGTACAAACAAAGACGAAGGAAGAAATTAGATTGTTTACGTTTAGAAGTGATCAAGGGTACTCCGATCAAACAAGCATAGTTTCAAAAACTTTCGGAGCACATTGCAATCTTACCAGCAGCTCATGACCAAATGTAAGACAGTAGTGCAGAACCAGTTTCCATACAAATTCTGTTCGAAAGTCTCCTTCGGGCGCCTTATGTCTACAGGAATAAGTTTGTAAGCAAACTATTGATCTTCTTCCTAGCCTCGTTCTTTATACCTCTCCATGGCTTCGCGTCACTCGAACTGCCGTGTAGGCATATCGCCCGTTCTGGCGGTAATGTCTCACAGGGATTTGGAGCGGAGCGGAGCGGAGCGATGGAGCGGAGCGGAGCGACCCTAAATTTCGGAGCGAAAGAGCGGAGCGTGGAGCGGTATTCGGCAGGCTGGAGCGGAGCGATTTTTGCTTTGAAAGTCGCTCCACTCCGCTCCGCTCCGAAGTAAAAAACCAAGAAAATTTCGAGATAAAAAATTGAATTTTTTCGACGAAATTTTTCATTTTATGGCACTATTTAATGATTTTGGACGATTTAAAGGCGGAGAATTCGTTGAGAGACTTGCAAAATTTCGGATTATTGTGAAATTCATTGTGATAAAAGAGGTTTTGCGTTTAGTCATCATAATCATCACTCTTCATTATTAAAAAATTCAAGATCCTCCATGACAGAAAAGTCCTGTCCTGTACTCGCTGAATAAAACGCCCGTTTTAATTTAAATTAGTTTTAGGCATTTTATTGAATGGAGTACAGGACAGCTTCCATAACAATTTTACAGATCTCGTTCTATACGGGATGTCCGAAAACTATCGCATAAAGGCACCCAAATATGATTCCTGGTGATATTTCCAGCAAAAAGGAGTATAAAAAAGCCCGAATTATTAGTTCTTCAGCTACCACAGACATTCAAAGATTTTTCAAAAATGTAGGTAATACTCATATTACCTACATATTTTCTTTCGGTCGTGGCCAACAATTTTTCCTAAGAATAAACCCAATAAAATTGGATATGCAGTTTAAGCTGTGTAAAAAAGCTTCAAAGACAAAATTTTGTGATCTTACTTCATATAAATTTTTTTTCCGACGGAGGTTTTAGTGGTAGCATTTTTGTAAAATCTTTAAATGCTTTTGGTAGCTAAGGAGTTAAGAATTCGGGATATTCCCGGTACACCTATTTTGCTGGAAATGACATTAATAATCATATTTCGGTGCGCTTATGCGATAGTTTAGTTTCCGGACACCCTATCTAGAACAACTCAATTTTATGTTCAAATTTGTACGAAATTGGTGCTATCCTGTTCTGTACTTGATCGAATAAAACGCACCTTTTAAGCCATATTCTATAATACGTAAGAAGATATAAGTTCCATTGATGAATTCGCGGAAAATTATAAATATTTACTAAAAAGAATGAAGTTTTGTTGTATGTTTGTAATGGCATGCGATGAAAAAATTTTAGTCGGAGCGGAGCGCTGGAGCGGAGCGGTTTCTAATTGATCGGAGCGGGAGCGGAGCGGAGCGAAAAAAAGTGTCGCTCCAAATCCCTGATGTCTCAGAATATTTCTACCCTACTATTGACCATTGCGGGAATATTCCGTAAAATGTTTACTTGCTTGCCAATCGATTGTGAATACAACAAATCTCATGATTTTTTTTCTATCTTTGGAAGTTATTTTTAAATAGCGAATCTATTGGAGATCTAATTATTTCCGTTTCATTAAATCTGTACAGTACGAATTTAATGTGAATTATTTTATTTTTAATTGCAGAATTACCCAACTTATGCGATTCGGAAAAATTCAAATCTTTACTTGATTGGGATGGAAATGCTATCAACGTTCAACATTTAAAACTGGACTTAATCTCTCGATCATTTCTAAATAGATTGGAAAAAGACAATTCAAATGGCAACGAAAACACACAGCAAACACAAGAGAAAGATGAGTCAATGGCATGCGATGATACGTAATATCTAGAATGTAATTTTCATGCTGAAGAGATGTAAATAAAGTGTTTTTTAACTGTATATATTCCTATAATCATATTTTTGAATAATGAAAGCCGCTAAAGCTTCCATCTGAACTGTGTTGGCTCAGTGGCTCAAGGTGAAAACAAAAATGTAGTTCGTATTTTTGTTTTCTTTGCATACAGGCCCATTTAAAGTTGTGATGTTCCTGTTTTCCATTGTTTTTCACACTTGCTCAGTGCTCTCTGAATTAAAAGACGAATCTGTATACGAAGGTGCATACAATATTGTTCTCTAAATATCGGAGAGAAATTGTGACCTATTAAAGGGTTGACTTAGAAGCAGTTTTTTATGGAAGTTAAAGTGAACAAGTCGGGTTTTTACAGCAATTGCTTAAATCATCTGGGGCTATGTAATTCGATTCGAAAGGAATTGCTTTCGAAACGACTAAAGTGGTATCATGTAACTCGAAAACGAATAACATCTATTCGAAAGTAATAGGACTTTCGACCATACGAATCGAAAATCCCCTATCATGTAATTCGAATGCGTGCGAGAATGTGGACTATTCCACGGAAAATGCATTCGAAAGGTAGGGTACTCTCGAAAAGCAATCGTTTATATGTTTTGTTTTAAGCGAAGATTGAGTCTTACCACAAAGATTAGTGTAACGGACTTCTTAAGACAAAGGCTAAAAGTTTTCCTCAAAATAATGAATTTATAAGACGAATAGAAAAATGTTGTATTCCGGGAATTTTCGTTTATTTTTTAACGCTACGAAATGCCGACTCTTTCGTTTTCGTTTCGAATTACATGATAGGGCCCCTGTTCTTAGTATTTTTCTTATGGAAATATTTTCATAGTAGGCTGTGAAAATTGAATATTTAGAAGTTTGGAAATTTCCTTACGAATATAGAATGAAATGAAAAAAATGAATGCTGACATTACATTTCAGATTGTGTAATTGTTGGAGTGTCTGGGCGGGACCCGTTTATAGTAAATTGTTAGTGGTGAATTAGTGAATATCAAAGTGACTTTCTTCGGACTGATAAATTGGGTGAGTACACTGAGTTTGTTATTGCGTTGTTTTTAGAATATGGTATATTCTGAGAGAAATTAAAGATGGTGGACTAAGTTTTGCTCTGTATGTAGAGTACGGAAATTAGAGGTATTCGAATGTTTCGAATTTTGATGTTTGTACATATGTACTTGGAAAGGTTGTGGTTTCCCCCTTTCCGCGCTGAGTTTGTTGTTTTGAGAGGTTAATGTGTCTCCCCTCGTCTGTGAGTTGTTTAGAGCCGTGTGTGCTCCTCGGAATTGGTCCCCTCCGATAGCTAGGTGATTTCCCCCTCCGCTTTCTACCAGAATACCTGTATAACGTTTTCGCCAGAAGTTGTGTACCCTAGTAAAAGGGTTTTACTTCTGGATAAAGAAGATAGCGAAATGGGATTGGACCTGAAGAAGCCGCATCAGTCGTATCAGCATAATATGCGAAACACCGATGATCGATGAGAGAAGAGATGTGTCAAAATCAGTGTTGCCAGGTTGGCTGCGTGATTTTCCCCTAAATTCAACTCGATTTCCCCCTAAAATGATGGGTTTCCCCCTAAATTGAAAAAAGGACAGAAAAACACCAAAAAGGATTCATGCTGAGCGCAAATTGTGAAATGAAGACGAGGGTACGAAGCGTAATTCAGCACACACGATCAAACCGAATCAATTTTTTTTTTGGATTTTCGTTCTGTCAAAATGAAAGAAAATGTATGAATTTAACAGAACAAAGAATCCAAAAAATGGATTCAGACGCTTCATGTTTGGGTCTAATGGTACCGCGAAAACATATATCGGTCTACAGGCGAAGCGACGACAGCTACTAGCTGTAGCTCTAAGCGGGGCTAATCGAAGTGGGAATTTTCCGTCCGTAGCCAACTATAATCAAAGAAAAATGAAAAAAGGCAAATTGAGGATAGCTCATCCTCTTATTGCTCCTAAAATACATAGTTCCAGAGAAAAAGGAGTCACTCGAATTTCTAAACGAACACATTATTACAAATTTTCTATTTAAATATTTATTAGCAATCTAAAAAATACCGGCGTACAGAGGGCTGCGCCCGCAATACGAGGGTTTTTTAGATTTTGGATACACACATAGTGAATAATTTTGCACATATATTTTATAGGTAATAAATAAGAATTATGCACAATATTAATGAAATGCTTCTCGTAAATCTATTTTTGGATTGGTCTAAATAAACGCGTTCCAGAATGAAAGGCGTTAACCCAAAAATAGATTTACTATGTATCATGGTTACATATATTAACTGCATTTATTAGCTGTAACTCCGTTACCATTAATCCAAACTAGAAAAAAGCGACTGATATGAAATCTACCCATCGAGTTCTTTGATTTGAGTACCCATACGTCCATGTCCGATAAAAACTAAAAAAGTCGACTTTTTAAAATCTCCGGGACACCCTGTTAGCTAAGTATTTCGTGCTAAGGACTCTTATGATTCAACACATTCCTACCAAATTTCATAACGATCAGTTAGTGAACAAATTTTTAAATCTCCGTGACACCCTGTTATCTTTGCCCTACTAACTTCTAAGTATTTCGTGCGAAAGACTGTTACTATTCTACACATTCCTACTAAAATACATGAAGATTGGTTAAGCCGTTCGCGAAATATTTAGTGAACAAATTTGTAAATGTCCGGGACACCCTGTTATATTTGCCATACCAATTTTTGAGTATTTCATGCCAAAGACTGTTACCATTCTACACATTCCTACCAAATTTCATGACGATCTGTTAAGCCGTTCGCGAGTTATTTAGTGAACAAATTTTCAAATGTCCGGGACACCCTGTTATTTTTGTCCTACCAACTTTTAAGTATTTCGTGCCAAAGACTGTTACCATTCTACACATTCCTACCAAATATCATGACGATCGGTTAAGCCGTTCGCGAGTTATTTAGTGAACAGACGGACGGACAGACGGACGGACAAAATCGATTTCATAAGGGTTTTTTGAAAAATCTAAAAAACCCTAAAAACGCGTACCAGTTTCATAAGAGAAGATGTTGAACTCCCCAATATGTAAATATGTCCACAATATCTCCCACCGATATCGAATCGAGGATATTCTGGAGGTACAGGACAAGTAAACAATTCTATTTGTTGGTCCAACCAGCAAATTTTAAAAGTTAAAGCGACTGTCGCTGACACAAATTTTGATGGAATTTGCTGATTCGTGTTAGGAAAGTAAGCTCCAAATTCTTCCTAAGGTTCTTTAGGTTCCCCCTAAAATTTCCCCTAAAAAAATTTTCACCCTAAAATTCCCCCTAAGAGGTTGAAAAACCCCTAAATTTAGGGGATTTTCCCCTAAACTGGTAACACTGGTCAAAATGACCCGTGGATGAAAGTGGTTCTCCGTCGCTGTCTTCTTTATTCTGTTTGTTGGCCGGGCCAACATTGTCAATTCGCTTTCTGCTTGTTTTCATATTTTGGATGTGTTTATGTTCGTAATGCATATAATGGCAAACTCATGACTCATGTGTTTTGCATTTTCTTTACAGATGGTAGGGACGAGAAGGATTAGGTGAGTATCGCACTTATTCAATAATGTCCAGTAGCTCATGTGGTTTTAAACTTGTGTTTAAAAAAAAGCTATTAAAGTATTTTTCGGTGTCTTACACCTGTGACCTGGTTTTTGTTTTAAAACTACTCTTAAAATGTATTACTTTTCTGCTCCTCTTTCTGTGATATAGAGATTCATAGAGAAATGAGTTTTCAAACTCGGTATGACCCATTGCAAGTTTATTATTCAGAAGATGATAAGAAATATTTTTATCGTTGAATAATAAACTAACAAAACAAGGAAAGTGGTATGGCTGACAACCTTATCACATAGCGAATTTAGTTGTCATTAAAACGTTGACGACTACACAGCACGCACCGGGCAAATCAACCCAAATCAATCCAATTTACAAAGATGATCAGAGAAGTAATAAAGTTTAAGGGTATGTAGTTTTGAAAAAAAACCTGGGTCGTAGGGGGTCGCGAGCTACTCGTATCTTTCGATACATAGGAGGTTGGGCACCAACGCTTTAGAGAAATCCTTATTTGTCATTAAACGCATTCAGCGAAGTAGAAAAAAAAAACAAAAACGAATGGACATGTTGCTGCTAGTCCTATCCATTTTCAGCTTCTTTTTTATAAAGCTTAATTTTTGGAAGTAGGTTTTTTTAATGACAGCCCTAAACTAAAAACGCGTTTCCTACCTTAAGGTCTGGATAGACATCGGGCGGAATGAAAATGAAACTTTTGTCCGCTGCGATTTTCTCAATGAAAATGCATGCTTACTATCATAAGCTACAATCCGAATATGGTTCTAAAATTTTTCTCGGCAATTTTATGTATTTTTTCGATTCCCCGGTCATTTCACCGTGGAAAATATCTAATGACCGGGGAATCGAAAAATAATACATAAAATGGCCAAGCCATATGGCCACGCTGAGGATATCAGCTGCCACTAGATGAGATCAAGGCTACAACAGACTTGCAGTGACTACACTGAGTCTTGGGAAAAACTTTGCTGTCAAAATTCCGACTAGGTGCGAATGGGGTACGGGTGAGGCAGTAGGGGATTACGAAATCTCTATTTTCACAGATGGATCTAAAATGAGCTGCGGTGAAGGTTCAGGAGTCTTCTGCGATACACTTAACATCTCTGAATCCTACCGTCTTCCTGATCATGCTAGCATTTTCCAGGCGGAATTGTTTGCAATCATGAAGGCCTGCCTCGCACTCGGAAATATTAAAGACAGCCAAAACATAGCCATCTGCTCAGATAGTCAGGCGAAGATATCCTCTAAGCTTGTCAAATGCTGTGAGGAGACGCTAAACAATCTTGGTAGAAAGCACTCAATCACACTAATTTGGGTGCCTGGACATACGAATATATATGGCAATGAGTTGGCCAGAAAAGGGGCCTCTATGGACACCTCCTATGAGGAACGCGTACACGTTCCGATGTCAACTGTCAAGGGACAGATTTCCTTGCATTATCTTACGATTGCAGGCGGTTACTGGCGAAGCATAAGAACTTGTGCCATATAACGGAAGTTATGGCCATCATATGACTGGAAAAGGACGTCCGAGATTCTAACAAGACCGCGGAAGGATATCGCCAGACTTACATCAGTTATTACGGGCCATTGGCCAATAGGGGACCATGCGGCCAGGTTGGGTATACCTCACAACTCGCATTGTCGTAGTTGCGATAACGCAAATGAGAGAGTATGTGGTTTCAAAACGGCGCCTTCTGCGCTAATTGGGCTTCTGGTCTGCTTGACCTAAGCCACCACTTTTACCTACCTACCTACCCATACTTTTACTACCGCATTCATACTCTCTTTCATATACTTTCAACTATTGTAATTGAGCTAAGTTTTTAGTCGTAACCGTGAGCTTGACCTGAACGCTATAGTAATAAATTGTGCGAATAATGTAATTGGGACTGTGTGTTTCATTTAAAGATAACAATAAAAATTTCAACAGTAAGCATGCATTTTCATTGGGGAAATCGCAGCGGACAAAAATTTCATTTTCATTCCGCCCGATGTCTACATACACGCGAAGTTCCAGTCAAGTCCAACAAGGTTTCCGTTGTTCAGCTCGTCAGCCATAAAACTCGGTTTAGATCGACCTCTTGGAGCTGACAATGGGTGAGGTTATAAAACACAACGTTCGCGCAACGTTACCTTTAATTTTAAATCAACCGGCCGTTACGGATCAGAAACTTCTCCCTACAAACAGATCCCCTAAGCGCTTAGGGTATCTGTTCGTAGGGAAAAGTTTCTGATCCGTAACGGCCTGTTGATTTGAAATTAAAGGTAACGTTGCGCGAACGTTGCGCGAACGTTGTGTTTTATAACCTCACCCAATGTCGATTAGCTTTATAGTGCTCAAAAAGTAGTTAAATCCCTTGATCGTCTGCTAAAATATGACGAGCTTTTGTTGGTCTTTAAATGTGTTTATTGTCCAATTTTTGACTAATACCACTTGAAAATGGGATTTCTTGACTCCAGAACAGGCCATAGCAAAACCTAAATTCCACACAAATTTGACTCCTCTTGTTATGTAGATTTTTCATTTGCATCGAAAGTTAAGAGTTTCGTTTTCTATTCTAGTGAATGAATGATGAGCGCTCACAAAGCGTTTCTACTTATGAATACACCCAAGTTTCGAACTCGCCTCCTTCTTCCCCGGAACCTAATGTCTTACAGGCCAAATACACCTGCAACTTGGTTGCTAACCTAGGTTGCAGGTACGTTACTACACACTTGCAACATTCCGGCAACCACGCCATTCACGTTCTTGCAACCTGGTACTGCAACCTGCAACATGCCTACAAACCACTTAATTTCCGGTTTTTTTGCGTGTTGCCAACTTAGGTTGGCAACCAAGTTGCAGGTGTATAAGGGCTGTTAGGGGCCTGCTAGTCACCCGTGTTGGTACTTCGGATTCTCTCATTCCGAGATACCGAGTTCGTTCGTTTGAGGTTCGTTTGTGATGTGAGGTGAGGTTTGAGGTTTGGTTTTGATTCGTTTGTGATGTTTGACGTTTTTGCTGTGCAAAGCGAGGTGACGAGTTTTATTAGCGGTTTTCGATAAAATTAGAAATTTTTTAGAAAATAAGGAATACCGACCAAAATGGTATGTAAAAACGGAGGTGCCGTGGTGCCTGTGGTTACTATTAAATTGATTGTTCTTTATGCGACATTTGTCCTTTGCATCATTTTTATGCACTGAAAAAAAGTTGGGATACTGTACTGTACCCGGCGCCATTTATTTTTGGTATCCTTGAGGAAAAATACAAAATGAAACTTGTTTAGATAAAAATTAAAAAGAAAATGGGCAATATGCAATAACATTTAGCAAAAAAAATCCCAAGCAAACTATGTACATACACCTTTTGTTCTGTGAGGCTTTGTCCTGGAGCTATTCTGATAAGCCTCTCTCTAGGAGTGGGCCCGCGTTTCGAGGATCGAGGGTGAATAGTTTTGAAATTAACTTACAATTGAGTCAGAACTTTTTTCAACATTTCCACGTCCCCATGAGGGGATATAAGATGTACATACACGTGAAATAAGCCGGATTTATTTTGACTGGCGATTTGCATTTCCCCGAATAGACGGACGCCCAGTCGACCGGCAGAACTTTTCTTCATTTTTTCCTAATATCTGCGCATTCAGCCAACAAAATTCACTGGAAAAAAACACTTGAATAATCTATTGGACTGAATGCGCTTATTACCTCTTCACTAATTGCTCACTGTATGGAGACTGGCCTGAATCAAATCCTGAATTTTTTGGCTCAATTCGCCAAGCGCTCTCAGTAACAATCTCCGTAAAAAGCATACTCTGCACATCAATCCCGCCGGGTTCATGGTGGAGGCGACGCTATTGTATGAGGCTATTTTAATGAGGGAGGCCTAGCGCGTGAAACGGTTTCAAGCTTTAACTTTACCACCTTCGGCTATGCCGAGGTAAAGAAGCTTCATTCCTTCGGTCCATGAAGCCGCTCCATTCGTCGGGGGTTTGGTCTCTGGTGCCGCGTTCAGTCGGATCGGCCGCAATCATGCTCTTGGATTATCCGTTGCATCTTACTGTCTCTTCTCTTGACATCCCGCAAGGGGGTCAGTGTCCTCGTGGCACTGATCTTTGGTGAGTTGCGACACCACGTACCTGAGCTGCGCAGGGAGGCCCCTGGTATGGTTGATACGCCATGGCGTGGATCTGTAGAAAGACCTTCGGGCGATGACGTTCCCGAGCTCCCTAGTCATGTATGAGTGACACAGCATGGCTGACTTTTCCCCTATTCCTTTGAAAAGTCAGCCATGACAGCTTACGCGACGCAGTGCTTCCTCGTAGGGGAGAAACACATTATAAGCGTACGTGTCCAGTGTTGTAGTTGGCGGCTTCGCATAGCCCAAGCCACGAAGGGGCTAGTTAGGAAGAATGGCCTATACGCCTATACCTAGCTGGTTTGTGGATTGATGACCACACGGCCTGAGTCAAATTGCTGCTTAGTAAACGGACGGGGCCAGACCTATGTGAACGGTAGCGCTACGAGTCTGCTGTAAGCCGACGAGTAGTAAACAGGCATAACGATCCTGCGGCTGGCGAGCCGAATTCGTTAGGTCTACCGAAAGGGGCCAAGGGAGAATCACACCTGCTATTGAGAAATCTTTAGCGAATAGTGTACCTCGGGGATGGGCGTGCCCAGGGGGTTTGTGGTGTTAGACAAGCCGACCAGCTAGAGTCGCATCCCAAGGTGGGGTTCCAAAGGGAGGCATCCCGGCGGAGAACACCCTTACGGCTATCAGTCGGCTAAATCTTGTCGTCCCGCAAGGGAGAGAGGTTATGGAGAGGTGGAGCCTAATCTCCTCAGGCGAAATAGATGGTGGGAGCGCTGAGAGGAGGACTCTATTCGTTCCTAAACTCGCAATAGACCGACTCACTTCGTCGATGTGAATCATTGCAATGGCAGCCCGGTATAATTCTTCATCGTTTGTATCCCTCTCTCTCAAGGTCTCGCAGGCCACGTTTGATGTGACGTGGTGGAGAAATTCGGTGCATGAGATCACAATTGGGATGACCCTCTCGATTGTGTCTCCTGATGTAAGTGATCCTGGGCATACATTAGAAGGCACCCTGTTGCTGTGCGTAGAGCAGCATTTTGGCAAACTTGGATTTTATTTCAGTTTGTGTTACATAAACTGTAAGGCGCTGTCGTTTTGGTCGATGGGTTGACTGAAGATAGTTGAACTGTTTTTCGTCGTTAGCTCGCATGTTTTTTGGTTCATTTCCTATATTGAGGTAGAACTTGCATCCAGTACCAATAAGTCCCCAACTAAGGCTATGTTAGACGCGTAATCCTACTCAAATCGTAAGATCGGCTGCAGACGGGAAGTGGTTAAAAAGAGGCGTTATTGCCCTATAGCTTACCTACTACTTGTGCATACCAAATATGAAATGAAAAGTATTTACGTTTGTAGACTTCATTTATAAACTTCAATTGTCATGAACTGAACTTTATTTTTTTTGGGTATCGTCTAACACACAATCTGGCGATATAATGGACCTGGAATAGCTGCATATCGTCAAAAGTAGTTGATGAAGGGCGATACGTAACAATTTCTCGTTCATTATATTGCAACTATTATAAAACAAATTCAAAAAATTAATGTGACTGTCGCCTGTCGCCTGTCACCTATCGTCTTAAGGTTGGTATTCGTAGAGACGACTCATGGGATCATCGCTCAGCGATCGTAGTTTTGCATCCAATTTCGAGCAGTATTTAAATATATTTTGAATGGTTCTACTTTCGTAGTATCGACTATGGACTAAAGGAACATGTCTGTATAGAAACCCATATAGTGCTCAAAACCGGTGGTTTCACTTCGATCGCTGAGCGATGATCCTATGAGTCGTCTCTACGAACACAAACCTTTAGAGAATGCCAGGGGATTTTTCAATATCTGTGGCGCCAAATTTTGATGATGTTGATGATATTTCATTAATTTTGGTCTGAAACGATCGAATCGGCAATCCTTTTTTTTGCGAAATCGTAACGGTTCTCTAGATATTCAATGTGAAAGTTTGACTTTTCTATGAGGCAAGTTCAGTACTTTGATGGGGCAAAGGGAGATATTTCCGCTTTACAGTTTGGGGAAAGTTTTTCATGCAATCAAATTTACGTTTTAAACTTAATCAGTGCTACTAGACTAGTTAGTTAGTTAGGCCAGTTAAAAGTAAAATATTATTTTCGGTGCACTGCTATTGATTCACATCAAACTGAGGCAAAAATACCCCCAATTTCAAATTAAAGGCGGAACTGGAGAACCGTTACGCTAAAACGGATTGCAGATTCGATCATTTCAGGTTAACATTAATGGAATGCCATCATCAAAACTTGACGCCACAGATACTGAAATCATGTCGAATGCCAATTGACATTAATCGTTGGATGGAAAATTTAAATATGAGAGAATTACGCTTCCTTTCTCCTCTAAAGATTCACTGTCCCTTCCGGAGTTGAACTTCAAAACACCTTTTATTCATTTTCTACTGTGAGCTTCCCCTATTAAAACGTTTAGACATAAAGATAAGTCTAGCCGATCTTTACCGTTTACCTTTTCCAAACAATAACACAAGTCAGCCAACTACTCGTTATATATAAACGTGAAATTGTTGTTATTGTTAGCAAAATTTGGTCAGCTACAATCGTGTCACTCCTTACTGCGAATGACACCTATGGAGATCTCAGCATTCATACATAACGATATAACATTTTCCTGGCCACTGAATGAACATAAACAATTGACTAAAACACAAACCAACCTATGGTCGATAGGTTTGCGATGATACCTACGCGCATTAATTACATACTATAATTTAGGCTATAGTATCCAACTATTTCTTCAAATTTAGGAGTCGGGCGATGTCAAAGCGGAGACCCAGCACACCACATCCAATGATACTGAAGAGAAAATTTCACCTGTAAACGTCGAAAGCAATGTTCAAGACAACAAGGAGAAAGTCGAAGAAACAAACCTGAAAAACAATGATGAAAACGGCAAACAACCTGAGGAAACTGATAAGATAAGCCGAAGATTAAAAGTAGATACTAACACAAAAGAGGATTATGCTTACATTGACGAATTAGTAAATTCGACATTGAAATTAAAAAACGGAGCCGAGGTTCCCATTTTTTCTTTTGGTCCACCAAAAATTGGCGGTCCCAACGTCTTACGCAAGTTTACATGTCATATATGCCCGGCAGGAGATATTCATTCGGCATCCGTAATACGACAACACATAGCCGGAAAGCGTCATCAGCAATACGTGAATGACATAAAGACCGATACCGTCCACAAGCCCTTTTTTCAATCTTATGGAGATGTAAACGGTAAACCTAAACTATTCAAAATTTTCGCAGGGGAGAATATTGACAATGGTAAGCTTTGCAGTTTGTGCTAGTGGGTAGATAATATTTTAAGTCATTTTTTTTTCTTTCTAAATTTATAGCCATCGATTATGAGGATCGCATTACTGACGCTAACGACCTCGAAAACCAATTGAAGTCGGGCGCAAAAGATACAAATAACGAAACAGAAGATAACTCTAATGTTGAGGAAGTTGACATAAAATCAGAAGAAGATTTGGCTTACATAAACAAATTGGTGGAGACCAAAATGAAGATGCCAGACGGATCTGAGGTTCATATGTTTTCATATGGCCCGCCCAAAAAGGGTGCACACGTTTCATTGCGCCCGTTTACATGTCATCTGTGCTATGTGTCATGTTCGCACAAAATGACAACAATAACGACGCACGTGGGGGCACGGCGACATCAGACAAATTTAATAAACACAACTGTTATTAACCCGAAGAAGCCCTATCTACTGCCGTACGACGGCAAGATGACGCTATTCAGAATTTTCCCGGGTGAAAATATTGAAAGCGGTAAGCTACCTGCTGCTTACTAACGAGTTTACATTTTATACATTTTTCCGAATTTGCAGTCTTGCCTGATTATGGAAAACGTCTCGTTCATCAAGATCCGGATTGGGAATGGAAGCCGATTAGTGGCAATCCAAAGGAAATAAAGAAACTTCAGAAAGATCCTATCTATGAGTACAATAAGAGACGTCCTCTTATTGGCTTGGATTATCTTGTGAAGTATACGACGAAATTGGGGAAGCTGCGTAGATACTGCACTTTGTGCAAGGACGAATTTGTTAAGACCAACTTTGAATACACACACGTTACCGGTGGTAAACATCAAAAAAACTATATTGTAAGTATAAAGGTATATTTGTGAAAAATAAGAAATAATGAATCTCCTTTGTGTTGTAGAGTAAACATTTTCCTAGGCTGATGGCGAGAGTCAATAAAGCATTTCCCGATATATCGAACACCAAACGACTCAATCATCTTCGGGATATTGCTCGTATTTTGTATCAAAAAATTGAAAGGAAATTTGGATTGAAACAATACCATCTTGTTGAAATAACTGACTTTTGCGCCAATCGAGAACAATACATTCGCACAATTCAAAAATTTCCCCACTATGATGAAAACTCTATGGAATTTGATAATGAGGAGATTGAACATTTAATATCTAAGTGCAAGGAAGGAGTGCCAATTATTGATCCTGATTCGGCATTTAAGCCTCGTGATGAAGCTGAGGTAGCGGCCACTGATAGAATCAACAAATATAAAAATGATCCCAATGAGCAAATGTATGGCAATTCAATCAATAATTTTTTTCAATCATTGTTGAATGATTTTGTTATATTTTACAGGCCACAAATTGAACCGCCTATGACTGAAGATCAGCGGAAAAAATGGAGTACATATAAAAGTCTCAAGGGTCGTAAACTTAAGTCACTTATGGGTCGATACAAGGGATACGAGAAAAAACCCGAAAAACATCCTGAGTACGAGAATAAGCGCAAAGCTTTTCTTGCTGGCATAGAGCGAGAAGGAGGTATGCACTTTTGTTCCTATTTTTCTAGTGTTTTGTTAGAAAGGAAGAAAACGTACAACGCGTTTGTTATATACCTAGTAAAAGGTAATAGGCTATTTCGAGTCAACGTTACATTGCATTTCGGAGTGTATATATGTAATGTTGCAAGCACTATACAGGGTGTCCCGCGACTCTTGGTATATAACATACGATAATGGGTGATAGTACATCTCATTTGGGTACAATTAATATTCTACATGACCCCTCTATCTTTAAACGTTAAAAAGTTAGCATTTTTTGTTAATAGTGTCAGAAACCTCGACCTGCAGAGCAAAATCACTATTTGCCACACTCCCAAATATTTGATCCGAGATTTGACTTTACTTTCTGAAACTCCACAAAATTCTACATAAAATAACTGTTTTGCCAATTAAATAATTTAAAACCCTACCCAGATACAACCATTCAAACTTTTGAGAAATTCGAAAATTGATTTTTAATTGAAAATTTAAATTGTAAAATCGTAACGGTACTTTGAACTTACAAATGTGCAAAGTTGATAAAAGTTGCCTCATAATGTTAGCTTCCGAACGACATATAAAAATTAGGGTCTTAGGATTTGAAAAATTGCATATCTTACGTGTTAAAGAGAAAAAAAGTGTTTCCAAGAGAAAACCAAAGTAAACGTTTCCACAATTTTTATACGAGTTTTATTTAGTAAACAAGGTTTTTTTTAGTAAAAAACGAAAAAAAAACACGATACCGAGGTTAATTTCGGGCGCGGCCGAAATTTTAATACCCTTCACTCTTCCCGGGCTAATATTTTTTTTCCAGTGCACTTATGACTTATGTTTAATTCCCCCCTTCTTTCACTTCCGTTTTCACATAGTTTCGTTACCTTGATAAAACATATTTGCATGAGGTTTGGTTAGAATGACTGCACAAACGAAAAAAAAACTTTTTTTGGTGGGAGGGGGGATGCCCCCATAGTACGATTTTACAATTTAAATTTTCAATAAAAAATCAATTTTCGAATTTCTTAAAAGTTTGAATGGTTGTATCTGGGTAGGGTTTTAAACTATTTAATTGGCAAAACAGTTATTTTATGTAGAATTTTGTGGCATTTCTGAATGTAAAGTCAAACCTTGGATCAAATATTCGGGAGTTTGGCAAATAGTGATTTTTCTCGGCAAGTCGAGGTTTTTGACACTATTAACAAAAAAAGCTATAACTTTATAACGGTTAAAGATAGAGAAGTCATGTAAAACATTAATTGTACCCAAATGAGCTGTACTATCACCCATTATCGTATGTACCAAGAATTGTGGGACACCCTGTATATTTCCTATCCACATATGTACGGAAATTTTGGACCACGCCGAGATTCGATCTCCGGAGCTCTAGATTACTACCATCGTAGAGTGCGACTTAACCAAGTGAGCCACAGTGCCTTAGCTGTAGCCAGCTATTACTTCTTTTATATGCCACTTGCTTGGAGAAAAGTTAATGTTACTTTCATCCCTAAGCAAGGTAAGAAACCTGAGGACCTACCAAAGTCCTCCAGGTCAATCAGTCCAACCTCCTTTCTCCTCAAAACTATGGAGCGTTGCGTTGACCTACACACCAGGGGGTTGATGGTGAGGAATAAACCTTTACATCACACACAATTTGCCTATGTAAAGGGCAAGTCGATGGTGACGGCGCTTTACTCTCATCAATACTATTGAAAAATCTCTAGATGAAAAAGAGATCGCTCTGTGCGCCTTCTTAGACATGGAGGGTGCCTTTCACAATACTGGCTACGATGCCATTGCCAGAGCCTTCGATATGAGAGGGGAGCCTTGTCTACCATTAGGTGGATTGACACCATGCTGAAAGGTAGGGAGATTCATTTTCGCTTGAGGGTCATACTCTTTAACATCAACGCCATCAAGGGCTGCCCTCAAGGCGGTGCACTCTCACCTCTACTGTGGTCTCTGGTCGTAGATGAATTACTCTCGCTACTTGAAGTGCAACGTTTCTTCGACATTGGCTACGCTGACGATATCACTATTTTGCTCAGGGGTAAATGCGAGTCCGTTATTACAGATTTAATGACCACGGCCCTAACTGGGCTCAGTATCAACCCACACAAAACAGTCCTAGTACCATTCACAAGGAAACTTGCTCCTACACTTGGTCATCACACTCGACGGTAGAATTAAACAGGAATAGCCACTTGGAAAATATTCTTAGTAAGGCTACGCGTGTCATGTGGACTTGCCGACTTCTATGGCAAGACTTTCGCCCAGAATGACGCAGTGGTTATACAGTACGCTAGTACAACTCGGTAACTATTTATGCTTCTCTAGTGTGGTGGCCAAAACCACTGCAGCACACCGCCAAGAGTTGTAATAAGCTCCAACGACTTGCCTGTCTTGGTATCACTGGTGCGTTTAGTACTACCTGGAAGCCATATGCGGAATGACGCAACTGCACATCTTCAAACTGGAAACTGCAGCCCTCTAAAAATCTAGTTATCATCTGATACTCGTATCAGTGATCGGGGACATATACGTATCCTGCAAACGGTTTCTGAGGTATCAATCTGCCTGATATCAGATTATAAGATCGCGGAACTGCGCTTCGAAAGAAAGTTCGCCCTTCGCATCCCAGATCGGGTGGAATGGGCTAATGGCAATCCGTGCATTGATCCTAGAAGCATCATTTGGTTCACGGAAGGCTCTAAGACCGATCACGATGTAGGTGCTGGAGTCGTTGGCACCAATACCAGGATCTCAGTTGCATGGCCCAGCGTCTTCCAAGCCGAAATTCATGCAATTGGAATCTATACCAGGGAGATCCTGGGACGGGGGTTCCGTGGTGAACATATTGCCATTTGCACTGATAGGCTGCAATTAAGGCGTTATTTTGACACAATGTTGCATCGAAGTTGATCAGCGAGTGATTTGACCTCCTTCAGGACCTCTCCATCCGTAGCTCTGTCTGAATCTATTGAGTTCCGGGTCACAGAGGCGTTGAGGGAAATGAACTACGAACGGAGGGCATTCGGTGGCTCAGTGGCAGAGATGTCTATCTCTGAGTTGCCGGTGCGTGGGTTCGAACCCCACTGTGACCAATGGATGTTTGTGTTGTCCATAAAAATGCTCCTACGGCAGCCGGTTCTTCGATGTAAATCGTCCCGGGGCTACCCGTTGTTAAAACGGCCAAGAGCTGCCAGGACCTCCTTCGATTCAAGAGAAAAAAAATCTCTTGAATCGCTACAACAACAACAACTACGAACGGACGAACTAGTTCATCCTCTCTACTCAACGGTCCTGAAATATTCTGTGGAATTAAGTGGAGAGCTGCTGATGCGTGATTGGTAATTGGTCATCGGGCCTGAGGTTGAGCTACTGGACGACGCACCCTGGCCCTAAAGTTACAAAAGAGCTAGTGTGCCTCTTTGGCTACTCCAACATTAAATGTATGCGCAGGACTGAGTTAAATAGGCTTTCTTACGGGTCATTTTGGGCTCCGCGTGATTGGTAATTGGTCATCGGGCCTGAGGTTGAGCTACTGGACGACGCACCCTGGCCCTAAAGTTACAAAAGAGCTAGTGTGCCTCTTTGGCTACTCCAACATTAAATGTATGCGTCATAGTGAGATTTGAACCCACGTGCCAGTTCATAGATAGAGTATCGTCTCCACCCACTGATATACCCTATGTGGTGAAGATTATAATTTTAAAAACTGCTGGACGGACTAAGGCTTCGCACTCACATAGGACGTGCGTTGATACCTCGTCGTCTTCTTCATATCGACATCGCACAGTGGGGCGGTAGAGGCAAAAATTCAAAAAATGTATACTATTGAAGAGCTTTTGTGAATGATTCATCGCATAGTGAACATTTTGAAGTTTCTTTCTACAAAAAATTTCGGATCGATATCTGTCACAGTAAGAAATCAGCGGCTCTCAAAGTGTAGAGAATTGATTTCGCAGTTTTTGCACATTTTTCCATAATCAAGTTTCAATGAAAACCCTGACTATAAATTCGGATAAAACTTTGTTTTATGATTTTATTTTCAATATTTAGGTTATATATAATTAATATGTTAGCATAAAAAAAGTAAAAAAAAAAATTTGGAAAATTTTTTTATTTTATTTTAATCATTGAAGGTCAAATTGGCCCTAATTGGATTTTTCACATTGAGTTTTAACAACTACCTCCACGTGCCTCCAAGCGTCTGTTTCTGCTACATTATTCCAGAAAGTCTGAAGATTACGAATATGTAAGAATCATAACCCCATAGAACCCCAGGCTACTTTTATAACCCATTGTGTTATGTCATGTTGGCTGTTTTAGACACGATTTTTGAATATCTACTGTAAAATATGTTGGGTCCTTTGAACCGGAGATAGCCGTAGTTTTCATCCTATTGAACTAGTTTTTGGAGGAGAGTATAAAGGGACTCTGTCTTGACGTTCAGCCAAAATTTACCACCTCCCTTCCCCCTGGAGAGGAGCTATGGATGTTTTGACTTCAACAAGTTCTAGTAGGCGAATCAGGCGTGTCCTTGGTCGGAGCAACTCAATTTTTGGCAAACATCAACTTCATTTTATTAAGAATATTTCCCTAAATTATGCTGGCTCAACTAGCTTTTCTTGCAGATTTACAGTAAACTAGGGGGCTTTGCCCCCTGTTCGCTTCGCTCGCCAACCCCCGGGGGCCGAGGCCAATTTGCAGACGATGCTGTACTATTCTTCTCTGCGTCCACTTGGACTGAATGTTACTCAAAATCAGAACAGGGCTTAGCTATAATTAAAAATTGGATCAATAAAAACAAACTCTCCATAAATATATCCAAAACTAAATTTATAGCCTATTCAATCTATGAAAGCGGACAACCATTAGACAATCTTACAATCAAAATACATGATCTTAACTGTTACACAACTTCGGGATGTCATTGTCAAAATACGATTGAAAAGGTTAACAAATTAAGGTATCTTGGCGTTGAATTTGACCAACACCTCAAATGGAGAGAACACATTAGCATTCTTACAAAACGTCTAAACCGAGTCGCATATATCCTGGCAAGATTAAAAAGAATTCTTTGTATTAGAGCTTTAAAAATGGTATACTATGCCTTGGCGCAATCAATTATATCATATGGTATATTGTCATGGGGTGGTACATACAAGACAATTATAAAACCGGCCGAAATAGCACAAAATGATATTTTAAGGGCGATGCTAGGGAAGAGGCGCGATGAATCTGCTAGTATCTTATATGAGGAAATATCAGTCCAAAAACTAATGGAGATCTATGCATTAATGGCGCTTAAACGTATACAAATTCTTAAAGACATTCTACCAGTTACGTCTCATGGACTCAGAACTCGATCTGAGACAAATAAGAAGTTAATAATACCAAAAAAATTAACAACTCATGCCCGAAGACATTGGTCGTATATAGGACTCAAATGGTATAACTCACTTCCGTCAGAGATTAAAAACACCGAAATTATTACAGCCTTTCATGGAAAATTAAAGAAATTCATCTTGGAAAATTCGCTACTTTTCGAAACAGATTAGCACGCTTGAAACATAATGAACGGTTCAAAATTTGAATTAGCATAATGTATACATTATATAAATATGAAATGAATTTATTAGTATAACTTATCTTGAAAATCAGTATGTATGTAACAAAATGAAAATAAAATGAGCTCAGTAGAATCCTTTCCACGCTCTGGCTATAGCCATTGTGGAGAGTAATTCCTAATTTTTTAGATTATTTTTATTAATGATATTTAATTATTTAGTTGTATATTGCAGTGTAATTTCTAATAATTTAATATTAAGGAATAAATGAATTTGAATTTGAATTTCGGGCGCGGCCGAAATTTGGATACCCTTCGCTTGGGCTAAAAGTTTTTTTCGGGCGTACCTACGACTTGTATTTAATCCCCCTCCTCATTCTTTTTCTTCCGTCTTGACAAATTTTTGGGCTTGGTTGAAATAAGTGGGCAAATAAAAATATTTACTCGGAAAATTTTATTGGGGTTGCCGGAGCATGACCCCACAGTACGATTCTATTCGTTTTGAACTTTTTAGTTGCTTTGATAAAGACACATTAATTCAAGGTTTTGTGAAATTGGTGTAAAAAAATGTTTCTTAGAAGAACCAATATGGAGGGTTAAGTTTGTATGGCAGCACCATGACCCCATGTTCCGATTTGATCCATTCTTGCATATATTTTGTGTTATCTATAGAAACACATTTGTGTGAAATTTGGTTGAAATTGGTACACAAATAAAAAAGTTTTTCTTAGAAGAACTCAAATTGGGGAGCTAGGTTTGTATGGCAGCCCCATGACCCAGTGATCCAATTTGGGTGAATCAAACATACAAACAGCCTGCAACAATAAGAAGCATCATCATCAAAATTTCAGCTTGCTAGCTTCAATACCCGCCGAGTAAAATGCGTCGAAACAGACAGACAGACGGACATGCTCCAATCGACTCCCCAAGTCATGCTGATCATATATGTATACTTTTTATATGGTCGGAGATGCTTCCTTTAATGCGTTACAAACTTCATGACAAAGTTAATATACCCTTTCACTCTATGAGCGAAGGGTATAAAAATGTAAATGTCAAAAAATGATAATATCCAATTTTATTTTTTGGTCTAGGGTATAATTTATCAAAATAAATCAATTGTATTATATGTCATTGCAAAGGTAATTTTGAGTAGTTTCATGTGTCCTCGAACCATTTTGCTGTAACTTTTATAGTTTATCAAAAAATTAGGAAAAACTGAGAAATGATCCCCTCTCCCCCCTTAAAATCGAAATAACTTCGTGAAACCAACTCCATTCAATTTAGAATGGCCAAATACATTAAGATTGACCTGTTTTTATAATTGTTACGTCGGGCTAACGTGGCACAATGGAAAAGAAGAAATCCGCTGGCCGATCTTCACATATGTACTTCAAAGGTACTTTAGTGCCAACCGCCAACATTTTGTTCGGAAGTGACAGTCGCTTATGTCGCATTTTTAAGACTTTATCTTTAAATTCAGCACGTCTCCAGAGAATCTGTCTCTCTGGATGATGCCTGCCAAATAAATAGACACATTTATCCTCATTCGGGAAAGCGATGCGCAGAAAATCCACAATACACGGGAATGTTTTTTTATATATGAATTCGTATTTAAAGGGATCCTGCTTAGAAACTATGATATACAAATAAAGGTATTTCCGTTTATAATTATAATAATTAATTATATTTTTAGCAATCCGCAATCCTAAAAACTACAATGCGGACAAAGATTGGCGTTTTAGATGGAGACAATCGTTGTCGAAACTCTACGACCGCGACTTTCAGAAAATGAGAGAGGATCTGCGTCTTGAAGTTGGTTTGCCGGTGCGTGGGAAAACGCCTGAGGTTCACAATTACCTACCTGGTAGCGTTCCGACTGATCGCTTTTTGGTAAGTATAACCAGACCGATTAGATAGTTCTTATTCAAATGGGCAAATTCGTTTTTTAATAGCCACGAGAACAGCGAGCACAACAGCCAAGACGGGATCCTTCACCACGCGAACGTGAGCATTCACAACGGTCAGTATCAACACGCAACCGTGAGCCGTTAACTGTCATTACAGTTATGCGTTTATTGGCAGCTCTGGAGGATATATTGGGCAGTTTGGGACCCAAGTCTCTTAATCTGTTGAGCGAGGCGGTGCTTTTCGAAAGGGTAATATTATTTGCGATTTTTTTTATTAAGTCGGTCCGTCAATAGAAACAATTTCGTTTGCGAACCGCGCGATCCGCGTTTGATTTAAAATTAACTAATCATGAAATTTTTTTTGTTACAGAAAAATCGAAACTTGAACGAATTACTAGTGAACTATAACATTTACACATTTTTCGCAACGGTTAAAGAAAAGCTCACGGGACAAATGATGGCTAATCTAGTGGAGCCACCGAAAATAAATGCGGTTAACATGGCCATCGACGATTTGACTCAAATCATACAAGTAATGGAGACAGAGGCTAGTAAACGCGCCAATGGCGGCAATCAAACTGACTATCCAGACTATGGTCGTAGTGAGCAAAATACAGGGAACTTTGGTAGTGGAAATCAAGGCATCGATAACGATTGGTACAGCAATACCAACATCGGCAGAGGTGATGAAAATAATAGAAAACGAGAACGTGATAGTATGGGTTATAGTGATAATCGTGAATCCGGCGTTAACAGTAGCAAGCGCGCAAATTTTGGAGACAATAGTGTCGGTTTCGGAAATAACTCTGCTGGAAACTATCGTAGCAGTGGCTTTGATAATAATAATGCCAATAATCGTATGAATATGGGCCAGGATAATGGCAACTACTATCGTGACTCAAATATTGATGGAAACTATCGCAATGATAGTAACAACTTCTCGTCAAATCGTGGTGGTAGTAGCACTAACGACAGAAACTACAATGAAATCAGAGACTATCGCTCAAATGATTCGAGTGGCGGTAGTTATGGTGGTAATACAAGGAATGCGAGTAGCGGTAACTACGGAGGTAATATTATGAATTCGGGTGGCGGTAATTATGGCTACAATCAATCTAATTCGCGTGGAAACGATCTGACTGGAAATTACACTAGCAGAAGCACTGGTTCCTATAGTGGGGGAGCTAATGCTAGCGCCTCTTCCAATTACGCGTGCAATACGAACCAGTATCGTAGCGACTATTGCCATAATGATAATTTGTATTCCAAGCCTGGAGGAGGAAGTAATCAGAGAAACATTTCTAATTTTGCGACAAGTGGAAACTCCGGTCGCTATAATTAGTACGACCGTACAAGATTTGTAAATATAAAATTAACAAGAAAATGTCCATTATAAATTTATTGAATCTGTCTCAGTAATTTTAAGATGAAATCAAACACAATCTATGCGATTTATTGCATCTTAATGCAGACCGGTTAGTTATCCGAATCTGACATTCGATTTGTACAAATTTTCTTAGAATAACTGAATTTTACAAAATTATTTTAAATTAGACAAAAACAAGATATCCTAAAGAATGATATCAATATACGGTTTTAATTTTTTTCATTCAATCAATACTATTTGTATTTTTGCTAACTACATACTTACTTCCACCAGCGTGCTCTGTGACTGTGATCGTCCGGTCGCCACTCTGTGATAGATTCATAGAGAAACGAGTTTCGATACTCGGCATGGCCCCGTCGCACGTTTATTATTCAGAAGAAAATAAATATGTAAATGTTTCTTATCATAGAATAAGTTAGCAAACAACATTTAATTAGGACAAGTCCGAAGCATAATATGGTAATCATGTTTAGACATTTTGAAATTGATACATTAATCAATATTAAACTTCTGCATATAAACATAAAACAAATAAACGCAATTGAATATAATCTATTTTGGCTTTATTTTGATTTTTATGTTTTAAGGAATTTTTACTTTACGTTATTTTTAAGCTTCCGAAACACATATATACGACTCGGATTTGTTTTGGAGCCCACCTTGTTCAGCACATTCAGGTAACAATGAACAAGGCATGATGGATTGTTGTGTTTTGCAAGGAATCGCAGCTGGAGCTTAACGATTTTTTAATTCTACTCCTCTCATATTGCATCCTAAAACAGACGGATAAACGGAAGCTGCTTTGCTGCGTTCTGTAAAAATCCGAAAAAAATCCCCAATTCTTAACCCTTTAGCTGCCGCCTGCATTTGAAGATAAAAAAAATCATTTTCTTGTACGACTTAAACTTAAATATCTCAAAGGCTAGACTAGCAAGAATAGTAAAATAAGATTATTATTACAGTCAACAAACTTACTTAAAAAATAAAAGTAACCACACTAAAATCAGATAAGAGGTTTGGTTTTTACAGAGCTTCAAAATCAAATTTTTGTGATTTGACCCAAAAACAATCCAGTTTTCCATCTCAATTTTCTCCAATTTCTGCCAAGGTAAAGTGCTTGTATGATTCTGTTAAAAATTGGCGCAGAGCCTTGCAATCATATCTTCTTTATATCATTTTATGCTAGCTCCACTATCTCTAATAGTTTTGATACGTTAAGTGTAAAAAACTAGGGTTCATTTTTTATTAATTTAAACGCAGCCAGTTTAGATCCAGCTGAAGGTGAAGGATTTTCACTGTCGGTAAATTGATAGTGCGAATCATCCGATGCTTCCTCAAAATGTTCGTAAGGATCTCCCATCTAAAAGTCGGGGTGGGTGTGAAAAGTTTAAACTACCAGAAACTTTAGTTTTTATTGGCCGTGTTTTTTAATTAGCTAACCTACACTGGCCGTGTTTTTTTTTACATCGGGGACAGGTTTGCTAATCCAGACGCGCAAAAAAAACTATCGAGGGTAGCATCCAGGTTAAATTTAAAATTGTCACGTAGGCATTGCCATTAATTTCAAAACATTGCTCAAAAATATTAAAGCCCCGTTTTCACTTTACAAACGCAAAAGCTAACATGTAATTTTTTTTAATGAAAACATATTTTCATGTAGGAATCATAATTTTGTTAGAATAAGAATTCGACGAACAACATTTTTAACATGAATTTACAAACAAAAACTATATTTTTTGCACACACTTGTGTGTTGCATGTAAACTATACCTTAGAGCTTTTCATTTCAAAATTTAATTTTTGCTAGTCATTGGAAAACGTACTAGAAAATAATTGTGATTGCATACATTTAGGCGAGTTTTGGAAAGCTCATTAAATCTGGATAGCAATATAATTTCTAACCTGAATAAAGTCACAGGTTAGCGTTTGTATGAAAATTAACCCGGATAGTGTAGGTTAGCTAATTAAAAAACACGGCCACTATCGGATAGTGTAGGTTAGCTAATTAAAAAACACGGCCACTATACGGGGTAATTTTCATACAAACGCTAACCTGTGACTTTATTCAGGTTAGAAATTATATTGCTATCCAGTTTTAATGAGCTTTCCAAAACTGTGTGCCAAAAAAATAGTTTTTGTTTGTAAGTTAATGTTAAAAATGTTGTTCGTCGAATTCTTATTCTAACAAAATTATGATTCATACATAAAAATGTTTTCATTAAAAAAAATACGTTTGAACTTTTGCGTTTGTAAAATGAAAACGGGGCTTTAATATTTATGAGCAATGTTTTGAAATTAATGGCAATGCCTACGTGACATTTTTGAAATTTAACCTGGATGCTACCCTCGATAGTTTTTTTTTGTGCGTCTGGGTCAGCAAACCTGCCCCGATGATAAAAACACGGCCATTGATATATTAAAAATCACACACATGCAATTCCAATCAATAGGATAGCTCCACTTGAGAAATAGCTGTACGAGGGTAGTCTGATAAGTACCCAGCCTCCCCGCCTGATGGTGTCAGTATCGCAAGAGCAATTTACTATCGTGTAGTACATTCTTCTAGACGGCAAATTTCAGCCGGATCAGACTCCCAGACAGCATTTTGGAACTGATCCTGCGGCATCACTAAGTCATCAATAATTTCCCCTCTATTCAATTGATCCTGCAAAGGAAATTTATTGATGCCGGCCATCAATAGTCATTAATATGAAAAATATCAATGTATCATTAGTATAAAAGCGATCCGCGTAATCATTAATCTGTCTTGCCCCTTTATTCGAAAAATTGCGAATGAAATTTTAATCAAGTTTTCCATGAAAAACGGTTATGAAAAAAAGATTCGATACGGAATCAATTCAGGTACGATCCGTTGAAGCATTTTTGACAAATAATAAAATCCTGACAATTTATCGTGAAATTTATGGAACCGTCGGCATAGTATTTCTCGTAACTTTTTAATTTGGTCAATTAAGTTAGTTAAATATTGCAGCCTCTTTTTGTCATTTTGGTAAGTGAACGTTTTATTTTATAGTATCTACTCTGTTTACTAATTTTGATTTCAAACTTGCTTTCAGACGAGAATTGGGAGGTGAATTGAACAAGGACATCATCTTGAGCAACATTCAACTCAAGGACTGCCCGTTTTCGAAAAAAATATAATGTTACATAATTGTTAAACATAATTTTTTCTAAAATAAAGTGAAAATAAATTGTAAAGAAAATTTTGTTTTAATGAAGAATATTTTGGTTTATGACAGCCATGAATAGAGTAACGATGTCATATTCAATATTATATCAATGATATATCGGTATCAACTCGTTTCTTTTTATTCTGTTGGTTCGATATTATTTTGATAGAATATTGATGGCAATCATCAATAGCATTTCCCCTTTTCGAAAACGACGACCAATCAAAAGGCTTTAAAAGCGGACATCGTCCATATAAAAGAATCAATAATGGTATACTGGTAGAGGATCAATACATTGAATATAAGGTTTGGTACAGAATCAACAAAACATCAGTATTGTGCTATCTGGGCTCGTAGTTTTGCTTTGGCCGCGTGTGAAAGCTGGAGTGTCTGCCGATTTTAGAAGAATGGAAAAAGAGCAATATCGGTTGGTGATTCGATTCTTGTTTTTGGAAGGGAAATCGCGCAGCGAAATCAAAGAGCCTCCTTCGATGGCGACCGTCAAAAATTGGTTTAACGAGTTTCAACGTGGTCCCACGTCGGTTTTTGATGAGCCACGTCCAGGTGCCCCGAAAACGGTTAGCACGCAGGATAACGTGACAAAAATCCACGATCTCGTTTTGGCAGACCGCCCATTTACGTTGCGAGAGATAGCTGAGACAGTAGGCATTTCAAAAGATCGCGTGGTCATACCCTGCATGAAATTTTGGTTTTGAGGAAGCTGTCGGCGCGATGCCGCGATTGCTCACTCCGGACAACAAGCGCAACCGTGAGACCACTCGTTGTTTCGTGACAGTCGACGAAACTTGGATACACTGGTACACACCAGAGACCAAGGAACAGTCGAAACAGTGGACTTCACCCGGCGAACGTGCTCCGAAGAAGGCGAAGACTGTCCCATCGGCCGGAAAGATGATGGCCAGCGTTTTCTGGAATTCACAAGGTGTGATCCACATCGGCTACCTTCAGAAGGGCAGCACGGTCAGAGGGCTGTACTATGCCGAATTATTGGGCCGATTCGACGCCGAATTGAAGAAAAAACGGCCCCACTTGGCAAACAAAAAAATAATGCCCTTCCACCATGTTAACGCACCGGCTCACACCTCCGCCCGCCCGCTCAAAATGGGCGAATTGGGCGACGAACTGCTGCCCCATCCACCGTATTCTCCAGATTTGGCCCCGTGTGACTTCTTTTTGTTTCCAAACTTGAAAGTCACTCGCCGGGTAGAAATTTCAGTCGAATGAGGAGGTCATCGCCGCTACGGAGGCCCACTTTGCAGGCCTCGAAAAACGTATTATTCAGACGGGTTAAAGAAGTTGGAGCATCGCTGGATCAAGTGTATCGAGCTAAAAGGAGACTATAGGTGTGTTTTTTGGTTATCCCGTGTAGGTTTGGGTAACGAAACTTCATATAAAAAAATGGCAGGTGGATCAGCTGGCATTTTTTTTATATGGAGTTTCGTTACCCAAACCTACACGGGATAACGAAAAAAACACACCTTATAATGGGTGAGGTTATAAAACACAACGTTGCGCAACGTTTCGCGCAACGTTTCAAATCAACCGGCCGTTACGGATCAGAAACTTCTCCCTACAAACAGATCCTCTAAGCGCCCCCTTGCGAGGCATAGCTTGATTGATTGGCAGAAATTTACAATCTGCCGTCGAACCGTGCATTTCCGCCCTAATTTATTTATTAAACTATTTATAATCAATGTAAAATGTATCTGCATCTCGTTTAAAACTGGAAATTTTAATTTTCGAGCAAAACGTATCAGCTGTGATGTGTCAATTGTCACATTTGTCACTTTCCGAGAGATGGCGATGGGAACACCAAGTCTGATCCGGATCTATGCGTTTACAGAACACAATAGGAAACGTTTCGGAAAACGCGAAACGTTACGCGAACGTTGTGTTTTATAACCTCACCCATTGAAAAATAATTCGCCACTTCTCCAAAATTTTTGTTTTTCTTTTGTAGGCTAGGTACTTATCAGACCACGCTCGTATGTCCGAATGTCCGAAAGTGATAACGGTATTTTCTTCAAACTTTGTGAGAATATTTCCAGTAGCCTGCTTGTTCTTTTAATAACACAAGATCTCAAACCCTGTGTCCCGTTAGGATTTTCTAACGAGAATTCTTAAAAATTGTACATACGTGAAAGTCATTAGGATAGTTCCAGTGGAAATAAAATACCAAATAAAGGTATAAAACGGTAATTTTATTCTGGATAATGAGGCTAGTAATGAGCAGAACATCCATTAAGTGATTTGAGCTCTAAAATTCAATTTGGTATAGAATATTGAATAGGTTTAAACGGTCATTTAAGTTAATGTTCCAAGTTCTTCTAATCACTTGCAGAAACTCTTCAGTGTTGTTAAACTGTCGTCTAATTGTATAGATCTTTTTTTTCATCAATATTCAAACATTTTTGGTAATATTGAGATCTCGAGAGAATGTTGATCATTTCTTAACGTTGATGGATTGGTCTCGAAACCAATCTTTTATCTCCTTTGCTTTATGAATGGGGGCATTATCTTGTTGAAATCTTATAGGAGCTACATAGAAAATGTCGGTAATCTTAAGCATTACGTTAGACAGGATATTTTTCTAATGCTGGGCGTTAGATACCTAAACCCATCTGGACCGATGAGATTAATTTTTTCTTCGGTAAAAATAAGGCAATTCCACTCATTTGTCCAACCCATACGTACAGTTTCTTCTTTGGGGTTGAAAATCTTGTAAAGGAACTATTGATCTAAAAGAAATGAAATATTATGAAAATTATGAAATATTATGAAAATATTCTTCCTAATGTAATGCCTAAGATTGCCGACTTTTTTCATGCAACTCCTATAAGATTTCAAGAGGATATTGCCCCATTCTATCTTTCCTTCCTTTCTTTTAGGTTCCACTACCGACGTCACTAGAAAGAAATGAGCTTTATTGTAGAAACGATTGGGCAGTCTATGGCGACTCTTAGCCACTTTTTTTTATTTGCCCACTTATTCCAACGAAACCTCACACAAATATTGTTTTATCGACGCCGACGGAACTTATATGTAAAAACACGGAAGAAAGAGAATGGTGGGAGAATTAGTTATAGGGCTCCAGTACACAGTCATATTTTGGTAATATATCTATTATAATATGCTTAAGCCTACTTGATTTCGCTTACTGCACGTCTAAAAATTTATACTGAATGAATCGAGTAGGCTTAGGCATATGACACATATTATAATATAAATATGACTGTGTAGTGGAGGCCGAGAGTGAGAGTGAAGGGTATTAAAATTTCGACCGCGACCGATTAGCCTCGGTCTCGTTTTCTCCTAATATGCTTCGTGATCTTTTTGACAGATACCGAGTAAGAAGAAGAAGTCTGTTGAAGTTTTAAAAGAAGTTTTCAATTTTCCATTCGGCATTTTCGGCGATCTGATTTTCTTTTCGCGGTGTGTGTCCCCTGTGTTTATTAAAAACAATTCATCACAATGGTACGTAAAAAGGGCCCAAGCTTAATTTATTGTTGGATAAATTCTAAAAAAAAAAGCTGGGAGGACCCGTCCTGGGAAACAATGCCGGCCGGAGTGCTGAGCTTTATTTTGCAAAGTGGATGGTTTTACAAGATTGGGTCAACTCAAATGGTTTTGCTCGTGTTAATTTGCTGATTGCAAATCTCATGATTCTTGGAAAAAAGATTTTATTTTGAATAGACCGCAGTCATCCATGGTACGCAATTAGCAGCATTCTGATAGACAAAAAGACTTGATGGGGATTTAAAGAAACATTTTATATACCTGTTGGTAAGACTTCCTCTTCATAAAACGCATACCACTTCTCAGTTTCATTTGATTGTGTAGGCTTATCCTGGGTGCACTTTCTTCATCTTTTGTTTAGATTATAAACCTGGAGAGACCTCGGGCGAAATGAGATTGCAATTTTTGTCCGCTGCGATTTTCTCAATGGCAATGCATACTTAGATATTTTCGATACTTTCCACGATTAAATGACCGGGGAATCGAAAAATAATACATAAAATGACCGAGACAAATCGTCGCTATAAAACAAAACCGGCATATCTGCAAAATCCATATTTTACACCAGAGGGTTTTGAAGTTTTTGCCAACGGTATTTTAATATAAACGTCTGTTCGATGCACCACAAAGTCACACAAAATTGGATTAAGTTTATATGCATACTGTTATTATTGAAGTAGTAGTTACAAATAAATTAAAAAATGCTTAATTTAGAAGAAATCTGCAGATATGCCAGTTTGGTTTTAAAATCAGAGCAGTTATGCCAGTTTGATTTAAGCAGAAGCAGAACATGCCACTCCTTTGGGTATCCGCGTTTCTCTCTATACGCCAACAGAAGGGTTAAATATCACGTTGGCATTTTAAGAGAGTAATAAATATTACGCGGATTTTATATTCTCAATTGTAAACAAAAAATTGGCGTTTGAATAAAATTTTCACGCATACTATGAACTGCAATAGTGTGAAAACGGTGCCATTTTTATTTTCTGATGACCACTCTGGACTAACGCATGGCTTGGGTTACTTTGCTTTCTCTAAGAACACACGCTTGTGAGGAACAGTGAAACTGGGGGGATTTCAACCAATGAAGAAGATAAGGAAGCATTCCAAGCAATAAGATGCACTATCGAAAAGGTGACCAATTTCAGTGTTCTCCTTCTCTTTCTATCCTACCATATGTATTGTTAGTCTCGTTTAGTACGGCTGTCATCCCAGTATATTAGTTGAATAAATGAATGAGATAGAAAATGGTCCCACATTTTTGGTCTATGACTCTGTCCACTATTTCCTTTGTCTGTGATTTCAACAAACAAATAACGGTGAATATATCAAGCTCAAACAACTTGTTTGAGACATCCACCGTCCTGCTTGTCCATAGTGAGACTACACATATATGGGGCACACACATAGTGCATGGCGCCCGCATCTCTCAGCAGAGGATTGAACACACTGATTGGCTGAGTCCAATCATGCCTCCCAATAGTGCATGACGCGCTGCGCATGAAAAGGTATCTGTTGAGATGCGGGCGTCGCCATGAACTATTGGTCAAAACTGGGTCGAAATGCACACTGTGTGCCGCATATATTGTGGAGAATGCGAACAAATAACTGTTGTTGAATTCCCCCATCGCCTCTGGTCCTCCCTGGCGTGAGTTGTCTACAACTTTGATCTTTTGTGCCGCGTGGTTTGGCAAAACCCCGGGCAATCTCTGGCCGGCATAAGGTGAAGAGATTACGCCATACACCCCACCGCAGCTACCTTAGCGGTAATATCCTTCCCTTTCTTACAACGGCCAAGAGTTGCATTCTTACAACCGCCAAGAGTTACATTTACGTTCCCTACCAACCCATTCGTAAGAGCCCAAAGCGAAATTCCTGAAGATTCCATGGATTAAGAGCATCATATTGAGAGCTTTACATGCAGCTACTATGTTCTTAATTCCTATGGGTTTTAGTGTTCTGGCTGTTGAACTGCTTTTATTCCGTTTAAATTATTCACAGTGAAGAAGTAAGTGAATCGTCTAATTGCGAGATTAGCATTTGCCATTTAGTTCGTCTAATGAAACTAGGCTCTTGTGAGCAACCAGGACGAAATTAGCTCAGCTTTATATTTGTGTTTTGCTCACGTCTCAATTTTTACCTGGCGAAACTGCAGTGGTGGGCTTCAAGATGGAAAGTGTTTGATTGAATATCCGTTTTATTTCCGGACAAGTTTTCTCGTTCGTGCTCGTTTTTATGTTGGTACATCTGAAGTACTATGGAACAAATTACGGAAATACTTATTCCTTCAGGGTATCCCTATTCCTTAAGCGATTACTATGAACTCCGCCCTTGATTTTATGTCACTTTTTTGGGGTGTATAAAAAAAATACAAACAAAAATGATTTATATACTTTTTCCAATTTATTTATTTTTGTTTTGCTAAAGGACGCTTGTGTCATGGAAGAGAAGGCTGAAGCCGTGGAAGACAACAACGATGATCAAATCAAGAGTGAGGACGAAGACGACGAGCCCCATGAACATAAAACACCAGAGGATTTAGCTTTTTTAAAGCAATTGTTGGACACTAAACTTCCGTTACCTAACAACTCCACGGTCTCCTTATTTTCTTATGGTCCACCGAAAGAAGGTTGCGCACGCAAGTTCATTTGTCACTTATGTCCTCGCGGCATGTTTGATAGGATCTCACTTATAAAGGAACATATAATGTCTACGCGTCATCAGGACTATTTGAAAAAGAACAATCTTTCCGTTTGCAAAAAACCCTTTCTAATGTTTATGGGAAGAGAAGAATTTTCGTCTACACTATTCAAAATTTTCGCAGGTGAAAATATTGAAACGAGTAAGTTGCAATACAGGCTTACATTACTTTACGGTTTTAATAAAGAAAACATTTTCTTAATCTATAGTTACTGACGCCTATAAGAATCGTCTTATTGTAAAATCCGCGCGAAGAAAAAGACCCGCCGTGGAGCCATGGAAATGGAAGCAGGTGTCCAACCAGAAACTTAAGACAGAACTCAGTCAGGATGGCATTTACAAATACAATCAAATTCAACCTGTACTCGGCTTGGATTATATTGTAAAAATGAGAAAAGATGCACACTGGCCCCAGATCGTTAAATTTTGCGCCTTGTGCAGGCAAGAACTGCGCGATTCCATATATTCTCATATTATTACCAATTATCATCAGATGAAATACATTGTAAGTTCAAATTGTTTAAAAATAATGAAATATCAATCGAAATATTTTTTGTTGTAGAAACGGCATTTTGCTGATATGTTCGTTAGAGTTTCCATACGTCTTGTTGCTCTTAAAAATGAAAAAGAGAAGGGTGACGCTATACGGGCAATTTTTCGTAAATTGTATCGACAAATTGAAATGAAGCTGGGATTTAAGGAATTTCACATTGTTTATGCAGTTCACTTTCAACGTAGCCGTGATAAATACTTCAATGCTATTGATAAGTTACCCCACTATTGCGAGAATTCGATAAAATTCTACGATGACGAAATCGAGGATTTGCTATTGAAATGTAATCAAGGGTTTCAAATTATAGATCCAGATCCAGTGCAGAACCCATTCCCAGACGAGGAATCAGCAGTAGGATACGTTGGACAAAAAAACACAACTAACAAGCCAGCACCAATGCGCACAAGGTACAAGGTTAAATAGGTCTTTCAAATTGATTATTATTGTGTTTCTTTTCACAGGTCGCGAAATGCAGGCGATAACGATCGGTGTGATGACTTGCAGGAGAGATGGAATTCATATAGAAATGCCAAGGACCATTTGTTCGAGACAATGCGTAGGGATTTCAAGAGATATGAAGAAGATTTTGATTCACTTCCACTGTTCAAAAAGAAACTTGCACATCATTTCTCCACCAAAAAAGGTATGAATTTTATTATTTTGTTTTAGTGTTTATTCTCTGTATCACAGCGTGCTCACACTGCCAAATTTAAAAACTTCAGATTAGGATAGCACCTCCGACTATGAAAAGTATATGCAGGGTGTCCCATTCATGGTGGAGGATATTTTAATGGTAGGTAGTGTGGCTCACTTGGGGAAAATTAATGTACAACGGGAACCCTCTATTTTTAACCGTTACAATGTAATAGCATTTTTTTGTCAAAATGCTCGACTTGCTGAACTAAACCGACTTGCACCACTAAACATTTCATCCGATATTTAACTTGACTTTCTGAAACTTAGCGGATCAGTGGACCACAGGCCCTTGTAACTTTCACGTTGTTGTTGCTTTTTCATGTGACATGCAATCCATTTGTCATTTTCGAGCTTTGCAGTGTTGGTCTATAGATTAGCCGCCTCGGATGTATCTACTTTTAAGGTGGTCCATTTTGGGTACACCAACTGACATGCGTAACATTACGCATTAACAACCCTATACATGGTGTAGCATTCAGATCCATACATAAGTGCGGGACGTACAACCGTTTTGAACAACTTGCACTTTAGCTTCAGTGGCATGTTCTTGGATTTAGATTTGTTTTTGGCCACTATTGTGGAACATCATTTACAATGCTATCATGGAACTCGTTGTGACACGCGGTTTCTCTCAATTCTCTTAATGCAAGCTGGCATTGAAATCAAGCCCGATCCAGATATCTTCGTGATGTGGATAACCCGCGGCGCCCACTAATTATGGCATTATGGGGCAACCCGATTGCAGCTGCTACGTTCTTGTCGCTTCTTTTCGTGGGGCAATTATAGGGGAACAACGACAAAACTTATAACACCTCACACAGATATGCAGCGCGTACTAAAACACTGAAAACACCGCGGCTCTAGTTGTTTGTGTCAATGGACTTCAAATGATTTTTTTCGGGAACGCATACTGTCCAAACCAGGTTGTACAGATTGCACGTTACCACAAATCTTTCCTCTTTCATCCATTCATCACTACCTACGACAATCAATTCAAAGTCTAAATGCTAGACGCAACGCTCTATTTCGAATACACGACAACCGAGATGTTCTGCACTTTATGTTTCCACATTTTTTTTCCTTTTGGATTCATCACGTACACGTACGGAAAATCTCAATGGCTACGTCCACGCCTGTGCGTCTATTGTCTTCAACTTTCGTTTTCTCTTCCAACATTGAACTCATGAGTGCATCTAGTGAACAGAACAGATGAATTCTCATTCTGTCCATATTTGTCCATTATTCGTCGTAAGATATTTATCGCGACTTGTGTCAAAATACGTAAATAATTGCTTCTTTTGTTAATATAATGAAAAGCTTGTGTGTTCTGCATGAATAGGAGTACAGTTCACAAGACTAGTGTTCATTTTTCAGTTATGAAATTGAATTTCAACACCTTTTAGCAGTTATCCAACCGTTAAGAAATGAAAACACCCTTTTCTTAAATCGCAAACACAGAAACGCCGATAAATGTTACTTCACAATCCTCGCATGTAACAAATTATAAAGATGTTGAAAGTGAAAACGATATAAACCCGACTAGAGCGGGTTGCAATTTTCCATTAATTCATCTTCCATTTTGACATTTCAACATTGGTAATCGCGTTCAAGACTGAATGCCTTTCAATGGGATGCCTGCGATTTCGCAAGTTTCAATTGTCAAATTTACGAACACGAACGAAATCATAAATGGTGTGGGTAGGCCAAATGGTACACACTCCAAGCGTTATGCTACTACGAAGCCGATCTGAAATTGCCAATCATGCTAATATCTGTGCCTATGTTGTTGTTGAAGTAGCGATTCCAGAGATTTTTTCGCTTGAATCGAGGGGGTAGGAGCATTTTTATGGACAACACAAACATCCATGGTCACAGATCAAACAGGGCCTATTAACGTTAAATAGGACGAATCTGCGCCAAAATATTTGTTTACAATCTCTTTGAAAAATCAAGTTTTTCAGCATCGATGCAAATTGCGTCGTATGCGGCTCGGTATCGCATTGTATGTGCATACATCGCACCGGCCAAAAAGCTCGGCATCGCACGATATGTGTGTCAAAAAAAGAGTCATTCGTTTGACGACTTCCAAGGCTTGGTGATCTGATATTGAGTACAACTCAGATGATTCCTGCATCAATGCCACGAGACGTTTTAGACCCATCGGTAAACAGGGAACCTGATGATATCACTCCAGTCATTTTAAGTCTGCTATTTGGCAACAAAGATTTTCAAAAAAAACTTAGTTAAGAATCAGCGAAGTTCGTGACACATCTAAAGGTCGTTGACTTTTGGGGGCGTTGACGTTAACCATTATTCAATTTTTTTTTTTGAAGTGATGCCCACACCGGCGCGTCAGCGAATATTTGCGGCGAATTTTTCGGTAGCGTCAAAATTGTAACACACTGCGTTGTATGGAGAATTATTCGCGACGCGCCTGTGTGGGCACTAAAAAATGTGCCGCGAATTTTCCGGCGCCAATTCGCACCGGAAAATTCGTGACGCGTTGGTGTGGGCATGACTTAAAGCGTCAGGCAAATCACAGTTTTATTCGTACGGGCTAATGAATGTAGCTTAGACGATGTCAGTCCGAACCTTATCAAATTTCAACAAGTTACCGATTTTTCGGCCGCTGTCCGTATCTCCACCTTGTGCACCTAATTCATGCTAGAACCATACCAAACCTCCTGATCCCATAAATATCTTCGAATTAATCCTATTGTTTTTTTTTCAACAGGAGCTAAGAAAAATAGAGCCGCAGTCGAAGCAAGATTTCGTCGACGTTGGCCTGATAAATTACAAACGCTTTTTATAAGCCAGTTTAATAAGCGAAGAGATAATCTACGTTTAAAATTCAATTTGCCAACCCGTGTACAAACACCTGGACCTGGAGAAATCAGTAATGATCTAAAACATCAGTCGGGCGGCGGAATGGTACATTTTCTAAAAACTCCAAAACATATAAAACGAACAGGATTTCACGATCGACAATTTTGATCATTTCAGAATTTTGAACGCCAGACACACGTTGCGGAAGTTGTGACAGTTGTTACAGTCTTACAGCAATTGTCCGTTCTCGTGAAACAGTTGGGTAGTTTCGGGCCGAAGTGTATTCAGCTGTTAGACGAGGCAGTGTTGTTCGAAAGGGTATGTATCCATTTATATGTATTTTGAAAATAACGTAGAAGAGAAAGCATCTCCGACCATTTAAAAAGTATACATATATGGTCAGCATGACGAGATGAGTCGATTGGACGATGTCCGTCTTTCTGTATGTCTGTCTGTTGCAGCGCGTTTTTCTCGGCCACTATAAAAGCTACGGAGCTGAAATTTTGCACACGTGCTTATTATTGTTTCAGGCTGTTTGTATGTTTGATTCACCAAATTGGATCACTGGGTCATGGGGCTGCCATACAAACCTAGCCCCCCAATTTGAGTTTTTCTAAGAAAAACTTTTTTATGTGTGTACCACTTTCAACCAAATTTCACACAAATGTGTTTCTATGTATTGATAACACAAACCATATGCAAGAATGGATCAAATCGGACCATGGGGTTGCCATACAAACCCAACACCCCATTTTGGTTCTTCTAAGAAATTTTTTACACCAATTTCACTAAACCTTGAATTAATGTGTCTTTATCAAAGCAACTAAAAAGGTCAAAACAAATGGAATCGTACAAATGGAATGCTCCCGCATCCCCCAATAAAATTTTCTGAATATTTTTATTTTTTTTTGCTCACTTATTCCAACCGCCCGAAAATAAACTTTTAGCCTGAGGGGAGCGAAGGGTATATAAATTTCGGCCGCGCCCGAAATTAGCCTCGGTCTGGTTTTTTTCTTGTGTGTCTACAATTTATTTGATGTTCCCCTAGAGCCGTTTTTTTTAATCTAAAACGATACAGGATACCCTAACATTCCATACGAATCTCATCTTTAATAAATTTGATACAGAACAACTTCCCAAGGGGAGGCCTTTAACCATAATTTCTGATAAACCGATCTAGATATTATGCATCTATATTCATCTAAATTATCCTAATCCATTTTCTCTATCTCTAGAACAATCGAAACGCGAACGATTTGCTGGCAACTGACGAATATTACGCATTTTTCGCAACGGTTAAGGAATTGTTCATGGGCAAAATTCTGGGAAATTTAGTGAGTGCCGAGACAACAAATGATGTTAACAGGGCAATCAGGAATTTGACCCAGCTCTTGAATTCAGTGGATAGTTCGAATAATAACCGTGATGAGGATGATGGTGGTTGTAATCAATATGCCAACCAGAGCGGCGGCAATAACTACTATTCAAATTTCGATGATAATCGAAATTCAAACACCAATACCCGCTTTGAGGATTTTGGTAACAACGATTACTTCCGCGGAAACAATGATGTTTCCAACTATCGTGACGATTTTAGAAACGATAATACTGATAAACGTATGAACACGAGTTTTCGTGATTCCAACAGTGGTGGAAAATATCGCAACGACGACAGTGGCAATTTTTCGTCAAGTAATTATGGCGGTAACAACCCCGATAACAACAATTTCCGTGGCGGGATGAACAACTTCAATGACTCGGGAAACAATTGCTCCACTAACTCTGGTAGAAATACGAACAGCGGCTACAATCGTGGCTATTTGGACGATAACTTCTCCAGTAACGATAATTTCCGTGATAGGACCGACCAGTATAATGCGCCTGGAAGTGACCGCGCCTTTAATTCAGTCGGCGGTAATTCTGGAAGTAATACGATGAGCGGCTACAAAAAAAATTATCGTGGTAATGATTTTAGCGAAAATTATGGTAATAGCAGCGCTGGTAGAACTATTGCTGGTTCATCTTCTTCCAACTATGCGTCTAATACGAATCAGTATGAAAGCAGTGGAAGGAGTGCCGGGAATTATGGCAACAGTAATAATCTCAATTCGATGCAAGAAATAAGAAACAACTCGGCTAGCACGGGGGGAAACTGGATGGGTGGTAGCAGCAACTCTTCAAAAAACTATCAATTTAGCACCAATAATACCACATATGGAAGGGATGGTAACAATTCTGGACGACAAAGAAATGCATCCAATTTTAGCAGTGGTGGTGGCGGTGGTTACAACAGCCGAACACTCGATCGGCACAATTAAAATTATGCATAAAAATGAAAATATTTGGCATGAATATAATTTTTGTTATAATTCCTTTTAAAAGGAAACAATCAAAATATATCCTTTATAATTTCACAAAAATGTCATAATTGAATGTTGGTGTCCTTTAAGATTTATCGGAATAGGAAACTCTTATCGACGGTCTAGGGATCTCGTTTCAAATCCGGGAATCTTTTCACACATGCTTGTTAACCTTTTTCAAATTATGTATTGCTGTGTACTGTGTAGGGCACAATAACTAAAGAAAACTGTAAATGTACCTTAGTATAAATTTTTTGTATCCCAAACGCCTATAGTTATGCAATTATTTCTTTGAACGCATAAGATACAGATACCCAGCCAGCATTAAACACATGTGCGATCTATCATTCATGCACTACAGGTCAGTTCAGATTATCATTTGGTGATACCAAGTGGTATGGTACTCAGTTAACTGTAAAGTCTCCGAATCAGTTTTTTTTTTACATTTCGCCAGCGAAATGCACTTAATTTCACAGTTAAAAGATGTCATCGTTAATCAATAAGGCCCCGAGTGCACATTTATCTTGAAGATGTGCAGTGAATAATGGGCAGGCCTCCAGGGCGAATTCGATTCTAAATTCACCCCTAAAATGCCACAAATTCTATAGGTTTCAAAGGCAAATAATTGTTGTATGTTTCAAGCGATCCATATAGCTAACGGGATTATATTAAAACTGCCTCTGGTAGTGCGACAACTAGCAAGTAGTTTTGCCGGGGTAAGCATGTTTTATTTAAAGTGATTTTTTTTTGTTTGGGAGCAGCGCCCGCTATAGCACTTAGGCCGCCCCGGGCAAAAGGACAATTTGCCGCCTCTTATGTACGCAAGGTATTTTTTCTCTGGAATCGAGTGGTTTTATCAGCTTTTGGTCGCTGTGAGAACGAGTAGGTATGAATCAATTTACATTGTGGAACCGACTGACGTAGGCACATTTTTGTACGATCCCAATAGGATTTGAACCAACGCTGCAGTAATTCAAAGGATGGTTACCAAATGGGTTACCAAAAGGCCCACCATAGTACCTATGAAGAAAAAACCTATTTCGCTATCATTTATTATCTTAGAGCGCAATTCACCATAGGAGGAGTTTATTTGGATTTTCAAAAATAAAAGCTTAGTACAGAATTCAAAGAAAAATTACATATGGCACATGGGAACCTTACGTATGAAATCGCAAATTTATTAATTAAAAAAAAAAACCTCCGCTCTGCTAAATTTTGTGCCAAAGAATGGTGCCCATTATCATTACCAAATTGTTCGATAGTAGTTTTCGATAACTTTCTTCTTTCGTCACCCATTTAAAATGAATTGAGCTGCCTTGCTGCTTTCCGTTCTATTTCAAGCATCACAGTCGCAAAACGAAAACTATATTCTACCGTGGATCTCTTCGGCTGGTTGTTCTTTGGAAAATTATTCTTCGAATGAAATAAATAACTGTAATTTAAGAAAAAGTTTCTTAGCGGTTTAACTAATAGTTTTGTTTCCGATATTTTGTAGTTCAAAGAAAAAAAAAATATTAGTGAATTTGAAAGCCTCTAGTTTAAGGTATGTACTATGTTCACCGAGCGAAAAACTTGCATTTATGTCTCCCGTGAAAAATGTGTCTGGGAGACTTACATTTTCTTCACTAGATTTAAGATACATGTACACTCGTGGTCTGATTATCGGTGACAACTTTTCCCTGTGAAATAAAGTGCAACTGCATCGTCAGTTCACGTGAAATCCATGCAAATACTGTCAAAATTTTGATGATCGTAAAATCGAATTCGCTATTCTCAAGCAGCATTTTAAGTAGCGAATACCAGTTCTTTTGATATCGCCACTTTATTAAGTTTCGGTTACGTTTTTGACACCAAAATGTTAACTTCATTGTAACAAATCCTGCAAATTAGTTTTTGGGACGGTTCAGGATGGCAGTTGTTGGAACTTTGTAGTGAACGAAATGTTGCTACTACATATTCGGCAAGTGCGGGGGAATGGTACGGCTTCGGTACCACACTTTGCTACTACATAGTGAGCAACTCTAAAGTAATATTTTTAAGTGACAAAACCGTAGCCGTGTAATTTCTTTGTACCTTTGAATGATTTGCTACTTTATTGTGAAATTTAGAACAATGCATAGTGGCTACTGTTACTTCAAAGTCCTATTGGGTACTTTAAAGTACCATTTGGAGCTGTCAAATGCTTGTCGCCATATTTTCCCAGGTTTTGCAAAACCACTTTTTACACATTTTGAAAGTGCAGCTATTTTTTTGATGAATCCATTTAGAACTTCTTTGTTTTAAGTAACTACACTCGGCCGCAAAACTATCGACTCAACCTGAAAGCGCGTGTATTTGTACGTGTTTTTTGGAAAGTATAATAGCTATCCATAAAAGTCGTATCTCGTTTAAAAGTTTGAAACTTTAGCTAACTGTTAGTACCCTTTTTATCAATATTTGCTTCGCACTTTTTAAATTATTGCCACTTGTAACAAAAAACCCAGAAAAATTGAAATTTCAGGTAAAGGTCAGGTCAGGTAAACTACCCCTATAAAAGCGCCCGTAATTGGTTTCTCATTATCAGTTGCATCAGGAAAGTTAGGTAACTTACATCTGAAGTAATTTCAATCACTGTTTGGTCATGAATGGATACGACGCCAGATCAGGCGGCACAAGTTGTAGCCCTATTTTCGGAAAATCATAGTCAGCGAATTGTCGCTCGCCATCTTGGAATGAGTCAGTCTGCTGTCTCGAGAGTTAGCCGGAGATTTCGAGAGACTGGTTGCTTTTATTCGAAACCAAGAACGGGCCGCCCTCGATCCACTACAGAGAGAGACGACCGTTTCATTGTTACAAGTATGTTACGAAATCGGTTCCTCACGGGTGTTGCTGCGCAGCGGAACCTGAGGCGTGTTCGCGGAGTAGCTGTTAGTGTCTGCACAGTAAGGAGACGATTAAGGGAAGCGAATATCAATCCTGCCAGGGTCCCCAAATTGACTGCACGACACCGACAAGCGCGCCTCTTATTTGCTCGAGATCATCTTACTTGGAGCGATACGGAATGGAGCTCAGTATTGTTCACTGACGAGTCGAGAATGTGTCTATATGGCAGTGACAGAAGATGTCGAGTCTACAGGCGTCAACTGAGCGATTTGAACAGTGCTGTTTCACTGAAATGGTTGCATCCGGCGGCGGTTCCTGTATGATGTGGGCTGGCATTTCCTTGGAGGGAAAAACGGATCTCGCATTCGAACCCACAGGAGGCCGAAGAGGAGGGCTGACAGCTGAACGATACGTTACCGATATTCTCCGTGTCCACGTTGTGCCCTATGCAGCATTTATTGACGAGAAATTCACTTTGATGCACGACAATGCCCGGTGTCATGCATCGGGCCTCACTCGACAGTTCTTGAATGAAGCCAATATGTCGTCACTTAACTGGCCTGCACGCAGTCCCGACATCAATCCCATTGAACACTTATGGGACGAACTCAACAGAAGAGTCCGAGCCAGAAATCCAGTCCCTTCGTCCACTGAAGAATTGAAGTCAGCCCTATTAGAGGAGTGGACCGGTATTCCTCAAGATACCATCAGCAACTTGATCAGATCAATGCAGAATCGATTGGAAGCTGTCATTAGAGCAAGAGGAGGCAATACCAAATACTAAAATAATAAATGCTTAACTTATTTTCCAATAGTTTTTGTTTTATTTGCACAAAACCTAACCAAAAACAATTTTCATATTTGCTCATTTTCACTACGTTTTCGCTCAAAGAGCATCTATTTTAAAAGTGCTCACCAAATATTGCTTAACCCTCTAACCGTAAAATTTGATTGCGTGTTAATTTGTTTATGGGAATTTTTTCTTTGATTCATTTTGCATTGCAGAGTACAAATTTGAAAACCGCAAAGCGATATCTTTGTTAGTTTAGGTGCTATACGGAAAAGAAAAATGTCGTCCTCAGGGACGACTTACCGGTTTAAGCGAAAATAAAGGCAACACGGTTATTTTCGTATGAATTCATTTTATTTAGTTTTTTTCATATTACAAGAGAAAAGATGAAGAAATATAAAAGTAAAAGTGAAGTATGATTATCTAGTTTTGGTTATGATAAAGAAAGAAGCAATTTTTCGAATTCGAACAGCATAAATGTAGATTGCACTTTGAGCAAACACACTGTGTTACGGAGGACTTGCAGCATTTACATTTCACTCGGCATCCTTCTTTATTCAACCAAATTGGAAAATGATTAAATTTGTCATTTCTAACATCGGAAACTGGATGTTGTGTTTTTTACCATAGTTAGAAAAAGTAGGCTCTTCAGTGCGGCCAACAGATGGTCGACCAACATGTCTTCTTTGCTGATAACTAGTAAGACCAGCAGCTAACTCTTCCCTAAATTCGGGCAATTGGTACATATTTCCATCTAAAGTTAGTTCGGCGGATTTCTGGGCTTGAACTCTTCGATAGAGAATGTACGAGTTCGTCACAGTCATATCAATCAGATGGTAAAAGATACGTAGCATTGGATTACGAGTCTTCAGTTTGACGTGGTAGCGCCCGGTAAGTCCATCCATTAGGTCGACACCACCCATATGGCTGTTGTACTCCCGTATTATTTAAGGGCAGTCGACTTCAACAAACTGCTTGGATTTTCGATCATAACGTCCGTCTTGAGCGTGATTACTTTCAAAGGGCTCGGCTCCAACGTTGGTAGAAGCCGATTTTATTAAACTTCCATTGGACTGTGTTCAGTTGAATACCATACGCTCAACCCATATATCCTACAGATTCGCCTCTTAGGGCTTTTTTAAATAATGCTTCGTTATCAGTAGGCAGTTTGCAATTTGGTATTCGATTGGTTCTTATAGTACCTAGTGAGTAAATGGCTCGAGCACGGAGATATACAAGGAGAGGAAGTGACGTATAGAAATTGTCAAAATATAGGATGTGATGAGCTAAATCCGGTTTGTGACAACCGTAAAACCACGTTCCCTGTGACACCAAGATCTGGTGTACCAGTGTAGATTTCAAACCGGTAGGCATAACCATGTACGTCACACAAAACGAATAACTTGATGCCCCATTTATGTGTCATATTTGGTAGATATTGCCTCAAGTGATGCTTTATCTTCGTATTACACATCTGTTCGTCTATGCATAAGCGTGCTGTTCTTGGGATAGAATCAAACTTTTCGTTTGGTTTATTAGCCAGCATTCGGATGCGAAAAAGCCTATCATAACCAGGTACGCCCTTTCTAGCACGTAGACTCTGGGCTTATTGCTTCTAAACCTAGAAGAGTAAAAATGCAATTTATAAAAATTATTTCATTACATATTATCTTATTCAAAACGTACTTTTGCCTGTAAATCCTCCATTTGATGGTATATTCCGAGGACCAGAAGATTCTAACGTTGGTATTGGCAATCTTGGTCTTTTTAGTCGTTTCAATACGGGTTCAATTGGAGCAGTCTGATTCTGTGGGTTTTTTGGGGGTGAATATTGTTGCAGGGTTGGTGGTGAAACTTCTTGCAACGAAGCTTCTGTTTCGTGTACTTCCTTTATAACACTCATGTCAAGCGTAAAGCTGCTGATAAAGGCGTCACTGGTATCAGCTGATTCCATATCGCTGATTGCAGTCGATATGGCTTGCTCGTCCTCCGGTGAAATCTCATCATGAACATAATCTGGGTAGGGACTGTCATTATCAGAAAAAGCACTGGTCTCTTCATCTGAAGATGTTATAATGGAGGTCATAAACTGATGACGTTCTTCATCAGTCATAGTAGATATATTGTACCTTTTTCTTTCGCAGTTTCAGTAAAATCTGACCACTTTTTTTTTCCGAAAAAAATTCGATCTGCCATTTTTTACTCTTCAAAATTAAACAATACGAAAAATTAGGCCAAGATACAGAAATGAAACTTCCACCAAACATGAAAATATAACCTAACTAACTTCACTTACAAAATTACAATAGCCCGCTAAATGCTCATATTTTTGGTCACATTTTTTCAAATTGAACATTTTCTTCAATTCTACACACAAAACTCAGTAAATTACAACAATTATATCAAGTTAAATCCATTTCACTTTTCACAATAAAATCAAACACGAAGAATGCACCATATACCACATATACAATAAAACTTCACGTAAACCGTTTTGTCATCCCTGAGGATGCCTTCGAATTTCAGCCATAAGTCCACAACTGGCACATATTCCACTAAACAAATAAAATAATCCGAAAATAGGGAAGTGTATTCACTTACAAAAAAATTCCGATTAAAATCCGATAATTCGAAAGCTTTGTTTTTGTTGTGTTCTTTTGTATTACGCACTTTAGTTGTGTTTCGGACAAAATCTCTCGATACTAATTTTCAAACGCCAATAACATTCAAATGACACAAAATAACTCATTCGAACCAAAACTAACTGTTCATGAATTATGTACTTAACGATATAAAAGCGGTTGGGTCAATGAAAAAGTTTTGGGGAATTCAATAATTACATTTTAGTGAAGGCATCCTCAGGGATGCCTTACCGGTTAGAGGGTTAAAATGGTACAAACGTAAAGCTGAGGCCTTAAGCTTTTCAATGACATACGATTTTTATGGATAACTGCTATACTTTTCGAAAAACACGTACAAATACACGCGCTTTTAGGTTGAGTCGATAGTTTTGCGGCCGAGTGTATTTCGGTTTGCTGAATATTTAGAGCGGTAGAATTAGAAAGTGGAAGAGAAAACTAACTTTAGTTAGTTTATGTTTTGACAATTCATTTAAGAAATCTTTAGAAAAATGAGAGGGCATTACTTTTTTTCTAGGTAGAATATCCACTTCGACAAAAAATAATTCCGCTGCACTTTATTTCACAGTGAAAAAATGTCATCGACAATAAACCAGAACGCCAGTGAACATTTTTCTTAAATTGAGTGAATAAAAAGCAAGTCTCAACGGCACCGTTTTCACGGGAGACATATATGCAAGTTTCGGTGAACTCAGTACATACCTTTAAGCAGACATTTTTTTTGCTGGAAATCATATGAGGAATCATTTTATGGAGAGTTTATGCGGTAGTTTCTGGACACCCTGAATGAATGCAGAGAAAATCGTTTCGATGAACGCAAAATCGAAATCAAATGGCGGTTTCGGCGCGAAATGACAAAAGGGAAATTCAAGCATACATTTCAATTCATTACCCAGATGGCGCATGTATAGAATACCGAACGCATTTACGTTGTGTAGACATTCCACATTCGGGACGTTCTCCAAACTGCGCTCACCAGCTACGATCTCCTCATTCGTGTGGAAGTTTTCGGGGACGCCGGTCGTGTTTTGTAGTGCGTGTGTCTCTAAAGATATTATTATAGAAAATTCTACCCAAGTTTTTGTGATTTTGAGAAATAACCAAGATTAGCATCTGTTTGCAATATGGTTCGTGGAAAAGCCGCCGAAGCTAAAGTAAGTGTTATTTTTCCTTTGTTTTTTTGAATTATATAACTTCAGCGGGTCTGATAAAAAATGAATGGCAAAAGTACCGCTGTAACTACGTAGTTAAAATTTTTTGTGAGAAGTATGTTTTATGGGCGGATTTGTTGAGTTGCATAGTGATTCTTTATCAAAAATGAGGATTCTCTCAACAATATCGTAGGTGATTTCATTGATTAATGTTTCCTAGAGCATAAAATTAGTTCGAAGCGATTTTCTTTCAAGATGTCGGCTTTTCATGGAAATAGGCTTCCGGCTTATTAATAAATTGGATATTCTTCAAAATATTAAATTTTTGCCGTCTTTCAATTTGTATTCTGTTGAAAAGAATGGTTTTAATTGCGATTTTTCGCAGTGGTCGATGACCTCGTTTTTCTCTATAGAACTACATAAAATGGCGGCGCGTCTGTACGCCATCATGTTGCTTCTAAGAAATGGCGGCTACTTAACCAAACCAAACTCCACCTGGATTTTCTGATTACTAATTTCACTGTATCGTTGTGAGTCATTTTTTTGAAGTTATCCGTTTCTGAAAGAAATTCGAGATGGTCTGGTGTTATGTTGCAATTTTGTCTATTTCATATTTGCAGTGTTTTGCACTTGCCGGCCAAATTTTAAAATGCATTACCACTACTGTTCATAGTGAATTTAGCAAGATGCCATGCAATATTTAGGTCATGCGCTGCGCACAACTAGCAAATGGGTGGGAGATAAAAGCTTTTCTACCAATTGTATGTATACAACGCAAAAGTTTGCAAAGTTGTGCGTAGCAGATCTAAAATGCAATGCCAAATTCTTTCCAAGATCACATTACTTGCAGCATTTGCTGTTTTTTTTTCAGGTACGAGTACATGCATACATCATATGTATTTGTATAGGTATATTTCTCCTTTATTAAAATGGCAGTTTTGGGGGGGAAATGCGATGGAAATTACATTTGTAGTTCGCATATTCGTTGAAACTGAACTTTTGCTGGCTGTTTGCATTGCGAAATATTAAGGCAATATTGACCAATGGATATGTAACTGCCATAGAAACCATTTTTTCATGGATAGGGCATTGTAAGGCAATCTTTTGTATTTGCTACGCTCGTGTTGGTTGAGATGATAAGACGAAAAACTACACTTGCGAGTAAACATACTGAATGAAAACGATGGCGCGCATATTTGTATGCATACTTGGTTACAGCGACTAAAATGAAAATTTTACGCATGTCAGTTGGTTTAACCAAAAGGGACCACATCAAGAGTAGCTGCATCCGAGGCAGCTTGTCCATAGACCAACCAATCACCGAAAAGCTCGAAGACCGACAAATGGATTGGTATTGCCATGTTCAAAGGCGTCCGCCTGAGAACCCCGCAAAGAAAGCAAGGTCAATGCAAGTTCCACTTGATGGACCCAAGGCCAGAGGCAGACCGAAGTACTCCTGGATGTGTTAAATGAAAAAGCAACAACGCATTGGTATCGGCGATGACGCGATCCAAGATAGAGCTGCCTGTAGAAATATGCTGAGATATAACCACCAAAAAGGGTGATGTGCCTACACCGGTATAAAGAACACGAGGCAAGGAAGAAGATTTTGGTTATGGATAGGAAACCTAATCTACCTAATCGGGTAGCTTCTATTCAAGATCAATTGCGACCGGCTCCCGGTCTACTTTAGTGAAGAAAGATCGTTTAATCGGTAAAAATGAGGTTAAAAATCGGCACCTTACTGGTTTTGATGTGCAGTAGAACCTGACCCACACTCAAGGTAGCCTTCGGTGAGTGCACATTTAAGAGCCAAGTAAGGAAAGTGGCATCAATCACGCTCTGTGACTCATTTGGTTGAGTCGCTCTCTACGACGCTAATAATTTAGAGGTCTGGAGATCGAATATCGACGTGGTCCAAAATTTGGTCAAAATTTCCGTACAACTGCTTGCAACGTTATACATATACACTCTGAAATGTAACGGTTGACTCGAAATTGCCTATAAACGGCTGAGGTAACGCACCATGGCCCCACATGGGGCTATACGGTACTGAGAAGATGAAGAATGGCACCTTAGATAGCTTCTGCCGCACAAAGCGTTCTTTTCATATTCTCAAAAGCTTTAAGATTAAAGCACCACACAATAGTGCTTAACATTGTGTATTAAAGAGCCCATATCGCACCTTGCAGTGACACATCAATCAGATGCTCCTTGTCGAAAGAAGGGTACCCGGAATGATTTGCGTATGCGGATGTTTAGAACGCTCTAAAAAAAAGGAGTTTGGCCAAAAATCCAACGTGTTAATCTTTCGATAAATTCCGGAGAGTACGATTAGGAGAATTTGTACGCTAGTTCTTGAAATATCACCCCAAACTTAATCGCCATTGAAACTGGTAATAATTCCAAATTAGCAGCCAATAGTATGCATACTATACTTAAGTTTTCTTCAAGACTTGTTTGATTTTCCAAAAAACCTAACCATACACTGTTTTCATGCATACCTATTTTGGGTCCTTTTTGTCTCAATTCCGATTCTCTTCACAATCGCTCAGTAAATTTTGCCGGCATTAAGATCACCGTCATTTCTATTGCTTATGGCTAGAAATGAAAATCGTCTCACATCTTCAATGTCGACATGTCACAAACTCCCTACAATGGCAATGGCAACCGCCAATCGACATCGGATAACAGCGTTTCTATGCGGACGATTGCACCGTACTCACCACGGGGAATGATTTGAATGGTATGTGTGCTTGATTAAATGACTATATCCGCAACCTAGTCATTTCGCCGTCTAAATGCACTGCGGCAATTATCACCTACCTGGACGCAGGAATTTTCGGAGGAGCGGATCCCTACTAGCTGGTAAGCATGATGACGTTGTACTGTTACACCATGATGAAGTCGAAAAGCCATGTCAAAGACGTAGTCGACACAAAATGCACAGTAGAAACGACGTCCTAAAGGTCCATCTAGATTAGTCGCCAAATGGCGACACGTGCAGGCAAATGGCTGTTGTCATTCCATCCAAACATGTCGCCATTTGGCTGTGCGTCCAGTTTTGATATTCAATATGACAACTCAACCAACCGCTTGTCAAATTCAAAGTGACAATTTTCCAACTTTTGTTCGTTCTTTTGTGTGAAAATGAATAATTCTTGAATGGCCGTGTAATAATACAAACGCGCAGAATCCGATTTTGATAATTGAATTTAAAAAAAATCACCAAAATGAAATTTTGGTTATGTCATTTTCTGTCTCCATTTGGCTGCTAGTGTGGATGCTAAGTAGTAGCAGCCAAATGGCTGCACGCGATGCCAGTTTTTGGACTCGCAGCCTTTTGGCGCCTAATCTAGAGGGACCTTAAAGGCACTGATCGGGAGCTCCTGGGGCAAAGTCAAGGAAGCTATGTTGGTCACCTACAAAGCGATAGGTAGAGCAATTTACATCTACGCAGCACCGGTCTGGTCACAAAACGTTTGTGACACAAACTGGAATAAGATCCAGACATGCCAGAACGTTGCTTACCATGCGGCCATCGCAGATATTCACACAACCGTTGTGAATCGGTCAATAGGGATATTAATTACGAATAGAGTCCTCTCAGCGCCCCCACCACGTATATCATCTGAGGAGACTAGGCCATAAAGTAAGAAATTGGAATAGAGATGGAACTCCATATAACATTAAAACCTACTGAACAACATTTTACCTTTGAGTGTGTGCTGTATGTAACGTGTACACACAGGTAGATATCTTCTATAGACACGTTACATACAGCACACACTCAAAGGTAAAATGTTGTTCAGTAGGTTTTAATGTTATATGGAGTTCCATCTCTATTCCAATTTCTTACTTTATGACTAGGCTCCCGAGAGGCACAAGAGCAACACTAGCCGAGCTTAGGTCGGGTTTTTGTTTGCGCCTCAATTCATACTTGTCTCGAATAGACCCGGACATTCAGAACATTTGTCTGAGCTGCGGTGGTGCCCGATGCCCCGCTGCACCCACTAACCTCACTCTGAGGGCGTTATGGGACAACCCTATTGCAACTGCTACGTTCCTGTCACTTAAGACAATAAGCGAGAACGACGACGAAACATAGAGCAATTCCACAAACATGCACAGCAGTTCACGCCTTTCTGCACCGCTACTACAACAAGCGTCCAAATCCTTCCGTCAGGTTGCTCTTAATGTCCAAGATCACCTCCATCTGGAGACCTTGAAATTCACAATGAACTCTTCGTCAATATTTAGTGGGATGTTATCGAAGTAGTTATCGTTTAGACTGCTGGGGCTCGACAAGGAGGTTAAGGCTCATAAAGCTACTACTAGGTGCCTATCAGATGAGCTCGTAGTTTCTACACAACTGATAGCTGCCTTTGTGCGTCAGATTGTGCCCACGACTAAACTCGGTCCTGTCCCGGATAAATAACAAAATCGTTAACATCTGTCCTGCTTGCGAAGTCAGTGCATGTAGCGTGGAGCATATTAAATCACATATCACTCGCTTGCACCGAAACCTATTCATTTCAATTTAGGACGCAAAATAAATTAAAATTGACTGGTTTTAATAATTGTATCCTAATTCAAAAACAGCTTATACAGCCCTTATAAACCATGAAACTGCTAAATTGGCAGAAAAAGGAGCAGTGTGCAGTAAAGTTGGTTGGTTGTCTACCATATTGTCGCCCAATCGGAAAAGAATCGTTCTAGAACCCCTTCTGAAGCGCTCCGATAGAAGCATTAGAGCGATTCCATCTCCCATTATACTCCATTTTAACTTTGCATGCCGAATCTGGCAGAAAAGTTGGTATGCTCAGCGTAAGTTTTGGAAAGATAATGGAGTGCTTGCTCGGAAGAGCAATTACGAATGGAGACTGAGCACTTGAAAACTGTCAAAAGTTTTTTCTCTACGAAAAACAGCTTACCAAGAAGCGCAATGCCGAATGAAGAGGAAGCGCTGAAAAGTTGCTTTTGGTGGAAGCGCTTCCAATTTTTCCGATTGGGTGAATTCGGGCAAAAAAGATCCAAAGAAACGAAATAAAAATGTCCATTCGAGCTTTCAACTTTGAGCACTCTTGTGGGCGGTTTGGCGCTACAAGGGATAAACTATTGTTTCCAGGACGCTGTCAACTGGTATAGAATGACAAAGAAGAACTGGATGAAGATATTTTAGCGACATCTACATTTATTCGTATTTTAGCTATTTTCTAGATGAGTTCAGATCAACAGTATGCGTTGTTGTTGCTTTTTCGTTTGACACATCCAGGATTTATGTTACATTTAAACTAATTCAATTTTCTCTTATTACAGACTCCTGCGCGTAAAGCCGCCGCTGCGAAAACGGCTACGCCCGAAAAGACCCCTGTAAAGGAGGAAACTCCCGTCGAACAACCTGCCGAAGAGGTTCCGGCCGAAGAAGCCGAGGCCACCGCCGAAGAAGGCGGCGAGGAACAAGTTGAAGGCGGCGAAGGGGAGCACGAAGAAGGAGGAGAGGGAGCCGAAGGTGAAGAAGCTGAGGGTGATGAGAAAAAGCCAAAAGGTGAAAGACCCCCACCAACGCCTCCAACCGAGGAGGATTTGGCCTACATCAAGGAGCTGTTGGAAACTAAAATCAAGTTGGCCGATGAGACAGAGGTGCAAGTGTTCTCGTACGGTCCACCGAAAAAGGACGCTGAGCCTTTCCTTCGCCATGTAGTTTGTCATTTGTGTCGTTTGGGACACATGATGAAGGCACGCGGTATCAAGGCTCATTTAGAGGGAAAGCGTCATAAGGAGAATTTAAAGCGCAAAGCCACTAACAAGGCGGAATATTTCAAGATGCCGTTCCCACTCTTCTATACGCGCGAGGGCAAAATTGTTAAGAATTTCAATATTTTCCCGGGTGAAGATATCGAAACCGGTAAGTTGGCATGATTCGAACTAGTTAAGTGTAGATTGTATTTATTTGGAATCTTCTGCACTTGCAGTGACTGCTGAATATGAGGATCGTATTGTTGTTCGACCTGAATGGGAAATGAAGAAAATTGAGGACGAAAGTCTGCTGAAACTTCTATCCGCCGATCCTGTCTATGAGTACAACAAGATGCGACCTGTTATCGGTGTGGACTATCTGTTGAAGATGAAGTCCAAGGGAAAAATTCGTGCTTTCTGCACTTTGTGTGAAGAGTACTGCCAATACGGTGCTTATCGCCATCTTACCGACATTGGACATCAAGCCACTTATATTGTAAGTTTAAAACATGCTTCTTCATTCTAATGTGGAGATATTAAAGCAAATATTCATTTGCAGATCAAACATTTCCCGAAATTGTACGAGAAGGTGTCGAAAGGACTAACCATACGCCATCCAGATGCGAAGGAGGATTGTGTACGGAATATCTTCCGAAAATTGTATCGTAAAATTGAAATTAAGCATGGATTCAAGCAAATGACACCGGTTGATACCGGCGATTTTCTTCCACAACGTGGACGATACATTTTCAAAATTCGCAAAATGGATCACTACGGTGAAGAATCTCTTGAATTTAGCGATGCCGAGGTTACTGCTTTGATCAACAAGTGCAACAATAATATTCCATTCAATCAACCGGATCCCCAGTATCTACCAAAGCCCGAGGAAATGTCAAGTATCAACCGTAAGCGTCGTGCTGATGGAAATCCAAATGAACCTATGGCCAAAAAGTATGCGTTATTAATTGATTTAGTTTCAATTGAGTTCTGATTTTACTTGTTTTTGACAGCCGCCGAATCGCCCCTGGAGGTGGTGGCCCGGTCAATAATAATGACTTGGAACGCTCATGGAATATCTATCGCAATGTGAAGAACACACGCATGGAACGTCTTAAGAACCAATATAAGAAGTACGAGCGAGATGGCAAGTCCCATCCCGCCTACAAGACTGAGTATGGCAAATTCTATACTAAAAGATGCGAACAGCTCAAGAAAGGTATAGATTTCCGTTAACGGTTAATGAATTTTTCCTGTTCACAGTATCTTGTTGAATTTTGATGGATACCCATTGTAGGGTCCTTAGACAAGTTGCTTGTGCGGAAATATGCTCAGATTCTGGTAAAGTGATGGTATCTGTCTCAAAAGCATATTTCCTGGAAAAGCACGTTTTTCTCTTTAGTCTTTCTTTTTGTCTTTAATAATTTTCCCCCCATAACTGGATAATATTGTATGAAATGTAAACACGTTTCTTCATTTTTTCAATTGTTTAGACAACATCAATATTAAGTCTCACAATTTCAATAAGGAATGGCTTCCAATCTGGCAGCGCATCTTGCGTAAGCTGTACCACCAGGACGTTATTCAGCGTAAAAATGCTTTGCGTGAAAAATTCAATTTGCCGGTCCGTGCACGTACACCTCCACCAGGTCTGCCAAATGACGTTAATATGCACCAGTTGCAAGAAGTGGTTAATATGATTAGCAGCCAAAATATGATGGGACCCGGCCCCATGATGGGCGGCAATCCTGGCAATTTCGGTCCTCCAATGCCAAACATGATGAATATGAACATGAACGATTTTGGACCGCCACCACAATTTGGTGGTAATCAGCCAAATCCCAATAATTTTGGAATGGGTGGCGGTAATATGGGCGGTGGTAATATGATGGGAGGCGGTAATATGGGTGGTGGTTTTGGTGGAGGACCGAATCAAGGTGGTCCACGTGGTGGTGGCGGTAATCGCCAAAGGAATCAGCAACAACAGCAGCAAATGCAACGGCCCCAGCAACAACAACAGCAGCAGCAACAACAGTCTAGAAAAAGACCAGCACCCCCTCGCTCCCGTGAGCCTGTGAGTGTTATCAAAGCCTTACGGCTCTTGACCGCTCTCGAGGATCAATTGGGCAGCTTGGGACCGAAGTCCGTTAAGCTTTTAGGCAAAGCGGTACTTTTCGAAAAGGTACATGATTGCAATTTTCATAATTTTTTGCAAAATTCAATGGTTACTTGAATAGAAGAGCATTTTTGTGTGTGTGTATTAGGACGTCCATCATTATGATGCCAATCTTAACTGATTTGTGAGCTTCAGTGTCCGTTTCTCAAAATATTTCTGTGAGCGGAGGATAAATGAGAGGGCAAAATGCGTTCTCATATGTTTGTTTGAGAAACGAAATTTTCTTTCATTTTGCAAGGAATTCAGTGGTTCACATTGGATCGGTTAAAGCGTATTAGAAAGCCCTTTATTCTATAACGTGAAATAAATTAGTTTCCTCCCTACTTTCAATAAGTGTAACCCACTAACTACATTTACAAATAGAAACTTGGGACTCTCATTCAAGAGAGGTGAGTGATCAACAGCACGCTCAACCGAGTCATTCATTTTAGTAAAATTTAACAGCCTTTATTCTCACAAAAGAAATATACTTAATGTCATTTTATTGACAGTTCAGTGAAGGCTATAATGTAAAAAAAAAAAATTGAATCGGCGGTTGTTTGGTATTTATGGATATCTCTCCACTAAAATAAAAGCCCGCATAAAATTTAAGAAGACTGATGTCGCATTATAAATGGGACAACCGAAGATTTTTATCGACAGTACGCCCAATTCTTGTTAAGGTTGATCGCTGGTCAGTCTGAACCGGCGATTAAACTCACCGACCATTCTGAAATTGAAGTCTTCAGTGAAAGATCTCACATCAAAAATATTTTCGTTGGCTCAAAAGTCCAAACTTGAACCTTGGATTCGAGATTTGTTAGCGATAATTTCATCTTCTGCAATTTCCTTGTAGACGTGTTGTGATCAATAGCACGCTCTACCGAGTTATTTAGCACTCTATTAATATTTTAGTGGGATGGCAAATAATCTCATAATTTGGAATACATAAATTGTATACATGAACTGGGGTGTGAACCCAAAACCATGTGGTTCAAAGGCGAGTAGTCGATCGCACTATCTATAATAAGGGACTTCAATTAAATTTGAAGGTAGGAGGAAAACAAATTTATAAATCAATCATGAAAAACCATCTGCGTGTGATAGGCTTTCATAATATATTTACGCTAATACTTTCCGAATGTGTAATTTCGCCATTGAATAATCGCAACGATTTTTTTATTTGTTTGAAATCATAGAATGCCCTCGTTTAAACTGAGCATGTCGTTCACCATAGCAAGACTTTCGATGAACATGCTATCCGGTTAAAATATTTCCAAACCTGCTTTATGGTAACCTAAAAATGAATTTTTAGACGGACCTCTATCCATTAAGCGTTAAAACCGTTGAATTCGATTTTCATATTATTTTCTATATTTTCAAGAAAAAATACATCCGTCAGTAAAAACTTCTAAATATGTAGTAAAATTACTTAACGAAACGCTCAGAGTTTTAGAGAATTGCTGTTCTCAGCAGAATTTCTCCTCGAAAACACACAAGGTCGTCGTAAGCAGCACGTCGAGTCAAATGCTCTCCTACACATAACCAAAACTTTATTTTACAATAAATAGACCCGATTCTCGGCTAGAATTAACATCCATTCTAAAATGGGGTTTGTTACCAATTTGCATTTTTCCAGAACAAACAAAACTTGAACGATTTGCTAGTGGATAATGAATATTACATGTTTTTCGCAACGGCTAAAGAAAAGCTGACGGGCCAGATTATGGCAAATGTTGTTGATCAATCGAAAATCAATCCCGTTAAATCGACAATCGAAGATTTGACCCAACTTATCAAGTTAATGGACAAAGAGACCACTAACCGCGGTGTTACAATTGGCATGGGCGGTGGCAACAATCGCAACCAACAAGCCAACAATGCTGGTGGCAATGTTGGCGGCGGTGGCCGCAACCAAAATGCTAACAAGAACACTGGCGGCGGCGGCGCTGGTGGTCGCAATCAGAATGTTAATACTGGCGTTGGCCGTAATCAAAATGTTAATAATGGCGGTGGCCGAAATCAAAACACGAACAACAACAGTGGTCGAAACCAAAATGCCAACAATACTAGTGGCGGTGTTGGTGGTCGAAACCAAAACCAAAATAATGCCAACAGCGGCGGAGGTCGAAACCAGAAAGCCAACAACAACAGTGGCGGCGGCAGAGCCGGCGGACGAAATAGTATGGGTGGTGGTAACAATAATAGTGGCAACGATCAATTCGCTAATAATGGCAACTTTGGAAATTTCGGTAATGACGATAACTTCCGCGGCAACAACGATGGTGGAAATTATCGTGGCGGTTTTAACAACGATAACGCCAACAATCGTATGAATTCGAATTTCGATAGTGGCAACAACTATCGTGACTCAAACGATGGTGGAAACTATCGGAACAATGATAGTGGAAACTTCTCAAGCAACATGGGAGGTGGTAACAACAACTACTCCATGACCGATAATTTCCGTGGTGGAAACAACGGCAACTTCAATGACGGTGGAAACTTCCGCTCGAATAATTCGGGTGGCGGTAACTACGGTGGTGGTAACAATGCGAGCAGCGGCAACAGTCTCTCAAGCTACCGCGGAAACGATCTTGGCGGAAATTTCGGTGGCAACACTGGTTCATTTGGTAGTGGAACCGGTGGTGGCAATCTTGGCCAATCTTCCAATTTCTCGTCCAATACGAATCAATATCGTAACGGCGGTGGAAATTTTGGCAATAATGATAATTTCGGTTCAAACAAGCAAGGAGGAGGAAATGGTAACTTTGGTAATTCCGGAGGAAATTGGATGGGAGGCAGTGGTAGTGTCTACTCTTCCAACAACAGTAAATTGGGCATGAATACACCTGTATTTAGCACTGGCTTGGGTGGCGGTAATAATTCTCTCTCCTCGTTTGGTAATAACAGGAACACCTCCAATTTCTCGACAAGCGGCGGCGGTAATAACAGTGGAAACTTCCGCCGATACAATTAAATTTTTCAAACGTACAAAAAGTATAATATGATACATTTAAAAACATATTTTCACCATTCCTCTCGTGAATATGAAAAGTAAACACAGATACATATTAATCCATCCTCCTTAGCTTCGAAAAAGAGAACTATCCCACAACTACTTATTGTCCCTTTGATTTAAGAATAGTATGACTACACATAGACAGAAACTTAACACTAAAAATTCAGAAAATTTATGTATCTAGACATATATATTGTAGGATAACAAAGAGTGTATCTTTCTTTGCACTTAAAAAGATTTAATTTACCCGGACACTCTTTAATGTTCTTTAAAAGCGTCTTTTGAGATATCAAATGTACAAACAAATACATTGCGCTGATATCGTGATTAAGCTTTATCGGTCAAGGACGTTGAGAACCTGCCGAAAAGAACTTTCTTTATTTTATCTTTAAGACTTGTAATTTTTAATAAATCTATTCAGCAGATGTCTATGTGCTCCGTAGAAAGCATGGTAAGATTATTATGCATAAGGGAATCCATTTATGTTAGAATTACAGATTCGGATATAAATAAATAAACGTAATAAACCAAATAATTTGCTTGTTTTTAATAATATTTTCGATGTTTTATAGGAACTTGTGTTGCTGTATTTCAGGACGGATTTGATGGTAAGCTAAATAGGCGGACGAATTGGACACCAGAATTGGCCCTCTGTTGTGAGACTATGGGTGACAGTAGTTTCATATTTAGTGTCTGGAGCCAAATTTGGTAATGTGTATCTGATATTTCTGGGTATCGTCAAGGGATGTTGATCTTAAGCCGGCCCCACACCGACCGGAGTGTGGCACACACCGCACAAAAGACCGGTTCCAAGAATGATGCCTTGGAGTCGCCCAACCGCCCACGATTTTTCGTATCAATCTTTTGTGCGGTGTTTGCCACACTCCGGTCGGTGTGGGGCCGGCTTTCGACAATCCGAAACAACAGCGTTCATCTTCTTGCCAGTATTATACTAGGGCGGTATCAAAAAATGAAAGGACTTTCGCCTTACAGAATGTGAGGTCAGGATTATTTGCTAGCGTGGGCCGTTGAATAGATAGATAATGCTGCCTCTTTTCTTTAGACGAAGGAAGGCTTCTTAACCTTTTGTACATGTGGGAGAGGGACCACCAAATTGAGAATGCGCGGAGAACCAATAAAATTATGCTCTGTGGCCGTGATCGTTCGGTCGCTACTCTGTGATATATGTGGAGATTTATAGAGAAACAAGTTTCCAAACTCTGCCTGACCCTCCAAAAGCTTATTATTAAGAAGATGATAACAAATATGCTTATCGTAGAATAATAAAATAACAATGCGACTACGAAGTGGTATGGCTGACAACTATCACACTCCGAATTCAGTTTTTCGTTGAAAAGTTTACTACAATCGTTAGTCGTCAGTGCACCATGCTAAAGGAGTTCGGCAATAGGAAAACTGATCTCAACTGATAGAATGCAAGAAAATTCAATCAACCTTTTCAACACAACTTATCGTGGTCTTCTCCGTCAACGTTGGATCGGTGGATATTGTTATAATGTGGTTAAAGTTTCAATAAGGCCAAATGAGTCGGGTGACGGAAATCGCTCTTTGAAGGACTGTATCTGTGGTGTGATTTTGCCAAGTTGAACGAGTGGCTATCGGTTGTCAGAAGCTTCTTAGCTAATCCCTTTTTTTGTAAAGGGAGGATGCATTCCCTATATTTCAGGTTGTTACCGGAGATGGAAAACAATTTTTAAGCTCTAGAATCTAGATGATAAGCTCTTTGTTACAGTCGTTACTGGTGAAAAATGATTTTATGGATTTTATCGAATTGCGTCTTACAATACGTTGTTTTAGAAGTATCCGTAGTAGAGTTTTTCCTATTTGCGTTCTGAAAGTTCGAATTGCGTCGTTATTAAGTGGCGTTTTCTAGTAACAAACAAGCGACGCAAATCGGGGCGCTACTTTATTTTCTGGGCGCAACAAAAAAATTTATTTTAAAAATATTTAACGCCTTAAGCGCCTAAACCGTTTACAGTAGAAACTCGATAAGTCGGCAATCGTTTTGCACGCTGTTGTCGCATTAACCAAATTGCCGGATTGTATAGTGTTAGGATCAACCTCCTGTAGTCCGGTATTTCTTTGAGCTGACCACTCTCCAATCCGGCAGTATGTGGGAGGAGTTTTAAAAATACTTAAATTGGTGCGTTTATTTGATAATTTAAAACGTACAGGTTTAACAATACCAAATAAAAATAACTCCCCCAACTACTGTTCAAATAGGCACCTTTCCCAGGTCGAGAATATTTCCCTTTACAGACTAGGTACGGGATAAAATCGAATATAGGTTGTCATCTTACTTCACCAATAGAATAGAAGTTTTCCAAATAATTTTGTTGGGACAAGGGAGTCATTAATTTTTCAATTTTGTTTTTGGGAGAACTAAATGTTTTTTTTTTCATTACGGGCAGATTTTAGTACTTCATACTATGTAGAAAGTTGACGCAGTCGCTTTTTTATGAGGTTTCGTTGCCCAAAAACGAACGAACCTTATTATGGAATGATTTTGACTTCTGTGGTTCCTTAAAATTAGCCAATCAACTCTCGAATCGACTTGGAAATATACTTGGTGCAAAACAAAAAACACAAGTGTTGATCTATTCAGTCAACCTGTTTTTTTTTTGTTTTAGTACGAAAAAATGCTTCACGATTGAATTCAGTTTTCTGCCAGTTTTTTGGCAGTGGCTTATCCGGTATCAAATTTTATTATTATCCTACAATTCCTATTTTTTTGAATACCCATAAATTTAGCTCAGAAATTATATTTCAAAATCCACCTGAATGCGCAGAAAACCGCTTTAAAACACTCTTCAAATATCTATCGTACTGATGCCGGACTATAGAGGCTCCCGATTAGAAAATGGTCGGATTACTGATACTGAGCCGATTCAGTGAGGACGCCGGATTATAACGTGTTCCGGATTAGATGGGGCCGTAGAGGCAAAAATTCAAAAAATGTATACTATTTGAGAGCTTTTGTGAATGATTTATCGCATAGTAAACATTTTAAAGTCTCTACAAAAAATTTCGGACCGATATCTTTCACAGTAAGAAATCAGCGGCTCTCAAAGTGTAGAGAATTGACTGCAGTTTAACCCGAATTATCCTAGCGTTGCCATACGGCAACGCAAAACTTGCTTTCTCTTATCTCTAAAAAACAGTTGAACGCGTCGTTTGATTTTCGTGAAATAAACAAATTACTATTTTCAAGAAATTCGACTTTGTCTTGATGCAAAGACAATTGCATTCAGTCTTGAGTTTAGCACGTGAGTTGATGTGAAAGTTACGTGAAAAAAATAAAAGTGAAAAATAATCGAAATGAGCGTTCATAAAAAGTAAGTAAGAGTATATCTTCGTTTGTGTTAGTAATTAACTGTTAACTTTTTAAATTTCTGTGCAGTTTCAAGTAAATTATTTAGTCAAATAATAACCTTGGAAAAATAATTTTGTTTGTGGCTGCTGTTCACATGTTTTTCTGAGCGTTGCCGTACGGCAACGCTAGGGGTTGAAGCAGATTTCTTTGTTTAGAGTCAATAAAATTCAGCATGTGCAAATCAGAATGAAATTGATTTTGTAACTATTTTTTCTTGCGTGTTCAAATTGACTTTGAAGGATATACTGGAGGAGTCAAATGAAGACGAGTTAGGGAAAGCACCGTGAGTGCAACATACATTGAGCCACACGAAGATGAAGGACATATTAGTGGAGAGGATGATTCCGGGGAAGAAGGATATGTGTCAGTAGGCAACCTATATGCTCCTCAATTGAAAGCTGGTTGTGAAGTAGTTTTTGAGAATGACGAAATATTGAGTCGGAGGCTACTTGCTCAATCGGGCCACCAGAAAAACGCTTAAGACTAAGTGAAGAAGAAACCGCGAGAGTAGATTTCCATTCTCTGACTCAATATTTTATTGCAAGCACTGTGGTGTAAAACCAAAAGGATGCGGTCGTCCGATTGCTCGAAAATTGAACCCAACCGCAGACCCTGTAATAAATCTCTTACGATTTGACAGAGTTGACCACTGGATCGTCAAGAATGAAGTCCGACGAAGATGTGCGGGTGATAAATGCAATGTGGGTTTGTGCTTGGAATGTTTCCAAACTTATCAATTTGAGCCCGGATTCTCGTGCAATATACAATATACACGAAATTGCATTTTCAGGGTATATTGCACGTTTTAGGGTTTTCGAATGAAAACCAAATGAAAACGCACATATCCATTTTTTGAGCCTATTTCATGACATTTTTTCCAGAAATATGGAAATGTGCAGAATTTTTCAGTAGACAGAGAAGAGAATAAAAGTAAAGAGGAAGAAACAACAAGTTGAAAAACAGCAAAACTAAACAAAATCCATCGCCATAAGGAAATTTCGACAAACGCCAGTTGATTTTCATATAACTTTGCAGCAGTTGTTTCTGGAGTGCATAATTAACTGGTGGTTAATAAAACTTAAATACCAATAGGAACATCTGCCCCTTAGAAAACGATTCAGTTTCGAATTAGATAAACTAATAAACCTAATTGAAATCAGCTAATCTTGAGAGAATTTTATGGGGAGAAGCTTACGTTAGGTTAAAATATTGAATGTTGAGTGTCCCGTATTTAAGTAAATGTTGTTTAATTAATTAGACCTAGTCCTCTTAAAGTATACTTTTCCTTCGTCAACAGCTCCAATGTCAGAGCTTCTAAAAGCCTATAAAACAGATTTTTTTGATATTACACGCAAAATGCACATATGGGAATAAATATTAGGTGTGTTTTTTTGGTTATCCCGTGCAGGTTTGGGTAACGAAACTTCATATAAAAAAAATGACAGGTGCGTCAGCTGTCATTTTTTTTATATGGAGTTTCGTTACCCAAACCTGCACGGGATAACCAAAAAAACACACCTATTGCACAATATTTTGCAAGTTCCGGGATTTTTACTGCAGGTTTTTCAATTTTTTACTGCACGAAAATCCGGGCTCTACGTTATCATACTCCCTCAATCGGATAAAAAAGTGATGCCTTAGGGCTCCATAACACAGTCATATTTATATTCATATTTTTAGTCATATAATTAAGCCTACTCGATTAATTCGGTTAATTTTTAACACGTGCACTAAACGAAATCGAGTAGGCTTAAGGATATATAATATGAGGGGTATAGTATAAAAACCGGCTATCTCCACTCTACCCAATTTTACAGTACGAGCGATTTTCTACTACGTTCAAAATAGACAGTATTTCCTCAAAGTTTTAATTGTAATGAAAAGTCTATGTCTCCACTATTCGGAAAATATAAAAAAATTGCCTAATAGTTAAACATAAAAGAAGTTTTAATATAAATAAAATTGGAGATAACCGGTTTTGATTCTAACATATGGAGATTGCCGGTTTTGCTACTAATATAACAGGAGATAGCTGCTTTTGTTACTAAATACCACAAAATCAAATAACCTAGTGTGTATGTTTTGTGAAAGAAGTACTTCCTATTGTGCGAATTTGTTATTATGTTTTATAAGAGGGCTCCCTAGGTTTCAAATTTTCAGTTAATAAAAAAAAATGTCGAACAGGACCAATTTTTCCCGATGTTGCGAAATGTGGACAATGAGTGCATTCACGTCGAAATGAGCATTTCCGAATTTTATAGCGATTTCTCGATTTCGATTCACACAAGTAAGAATTAAAAACAAAGTTAAAAAAGTGTTATGTTACAAATGTGGAGCTGATTATAGTTATTATAAAAAAATTAAGGTTTCTAGGTTCATTCATTGTACTAAGCTATCTTGCGAATGGAGAGACACACAGTCAACCGAGAAAATCAGGGAATTACAGATCAATACTTTTATTACCGCACATCTTCGGATGATTCGGAGGGGTCGCAGAGACAGACTTTTCCTTACAATTGGTTTCCTAGCGAGGATGATCACAGTGCTATTTTGATGCATTCTGCAAGGTGATGAGTGTCATATCGAGAAACTCGAGTTCAGGATCTGTTATGATTGCGTGATTTTTTTGTGACACCTGCGGTGAATATCCAGTCTTGACACAAACTTATCCACATTTTCGGTTTATGGGTTGATAATCAAGAATCTCCTGACTACAGTCACACGATCTTTGTCGTGATTAATTCCATGCCCGAAGCCTTGGATTTTACACAGTTGGTTTTCCAATTAAATATTGAAAATTAAAACATTGGCAGTCGCAAGAAAATATACAACAGCACTTTACTAGGTTTTTTTTTAGAGATATTCTCTTCGAGGAACTTCAGGGTGCAGGGAAAGCATCTCTTTGCCAGTGCATTGGTTTTCGAGGAGAATATTTTGAAAAATCTGAAGTATTTGTTCCGATAGGACTAATCAATCTATTTTTTGCAGAATATGCTAAATAGTTTTATGACAGACCCTGTATATGTTACTTTTGATTGACGTTATTTAATTTTATTTAAACTCATGCTTAGAATTTAATCATAACCTGAAACAAAATTTGTATCCCTTCAGTTGACTTAAGTTCATTTAGGTCAACCTCATTGGTATATTTTCCAAATTTGTAAAACAATCTAGACTAGACTAAAATCCCGGTTTTCAAATTTTTCAATAATTCAAAGGAACCGGAGACTACGCTTATTCTTATTAAATGCGTTGTGTTAACCAAAATATTAAACATCTAGGGCAAATAGTCTTTCGTCACTTGATCTGCGTTTGAATCCATTTCATTTATTGAAACTTTGATTTGATACTAATTTTCAGTTTTATTTAAATCTAAACCACCGCTGACAAAGAAATTCGGGTAAATCGATACTCTTATGAGTTTAGATATAACATTTTGCCTTTAGCAAATTCCCTGCCATCACTACATGCTCTAAAACTGTATCCTTTGGCGAATCTATGGATACAGTAGCTGCAATAAAGCCAAAATACAAAATAATTAGAAAACTTGATTTCACCAATTTCAAATGTTTTCTGTACCAATTCAACACATTCTTCAATTTAGGAGGTACAAAAAGAATACAACTCGGAACGGTAACCACAGTATAGAACCGATTGGAAATACCTGATCTATAAGTTTTTTGACCAATTCTATTTGTTCCTGTATAATTTACCTTTGATTTGGAGATTGCCGTTTTTGATTCTAACATGCAAGTGGAGATAGCCGCTTTTGAAACTGAACATATTTTTCAATAGTAAAATTAACATGGATTTAAGATGATTTCCAATAAACTGATAAGAATTCTGTATAGCAATAATATTAATTAATTAAACTGCATCATTAGGTCATTTTGTCAAAAAAGTGGAGATTGCCGGTTTTGATTCTATACCCCTCATATATTACCAATATATGACTGTGTAATAGCGCCCTTAATAAATACCGATTTACATTATTTATAATTGCATAAAAATAAAAGTTTATAACCATAAACCAATAATTTTTCTTTTATCAGCCAACCAGTACCCTACTGCTCCTAGCGTTGCCGTATGGCAACACTCTCTTCCAGCCACCCCCACTACCAAATCGAAAATCTAATGATGCAGTTTATCATTTTAGGTCTACTAAAGTATCTGTATAAAATTTCATCGCGAAAGTAAAACAAAAATAATTCAGGATAATTCGGGTTAAGCAAATTTTTCCATAATGAAGTTTCAATTAAAACGCTGACTATAAATTCGCATAAAACTTTGTTTTATGAATTTATTTTTAATATTTAGGTTATATTAATATATTAGCATTAAAAAAAAAATTGGAAAAAAAATTTAATTTTAATCATTGAAGGTCAAATTGACCCTAACTGGATTTTTCACATTGAGTTTTAACAACTACCTCCACGTGCCTCCAATGGTCTGTTAATGCTACATTATTCCAGAAAATCTCAAGATTACTACTATGTAAGAATCATAACCCCATAGAACCCCAGGCTACTTTTATGACCGATTTTGTTATGTCATGTTGGCTGTTTTAGACACGATTTTTGAATACTACTGTAAAATATGTCGGGTCCCTTTGAACCGGAGATAACCGTAGTTTTTATCCTATTGAACTAGTTTTTGGTGGAGAGTATAAAGGGACTCTGTCTTGACGTTCAGCCAAAATTTACCACCTCCCATCCCCCTGGGGAGGAGCTATGGACGTGTCGACTTGAACAATGTTCTAGTAGGCGAATCAGGCGTGTCCTTCGTCGGAGCAACTCAATTTTTGGCAAACATCAACATCATTTTGTTAAGAATATTTCCCTAAATTATGCTGGATCAATGTTAGGCCGATTTTCAATGGTCACTGAGATAAATGCATTGTTAGGTTTTTTTGAAATAACCTAGAATTTTGCCATTTAAAGTAAAAATAAAAAAAAACTACTAAGGTAATGGGCTTAAACTTATTTTTGGATTTTATTCAACACTATAGCAGACATTTCTTAATCATTTAAAATTTCAAAAACCCATCACAATTCGAAATTTTTAATTTTAAATAAAAAAATATTTTCTTAAATTTTTTTAAAGATATTTTTGATTGTAGTATTACTAAAAAAAATTATATGACATGGAGTCTGCAGACCACTGAAAAAACATACGCGTATTGTCAGCTATATATTTTTTTATTTAAAATTAAAAATTTCGAATTGTGATGGGTTTTTGAAATTTTAAATGATTAAGAAATGTCTGCTATAGTGTTGACTAAAATCCAAAAATAAGTTTAAGTCCATTACCTTAGTATTTTTTTTTAATTCTTACTTTAAATGGCAAAATTCTAGGTTATTTAAAAAAAACCTAAAAATGCATATATCTCAGTGACCATTAAAAATCGGCCTAACATTTATGGCCTCATTTTGTTGCATTTTGACCCTATTATAACGTGTTGCAGGGAATAGGTCGACTTAACCAATAACCCTGTATATACTATATGTCATTGCAAAGGTAATTTTGAGTAGTTTCATATGTCCTCGAACCATATTGCTGTAACTTTTACAGTTTTTCAAATAATTAAGAAAAACTGAAAAATCATCCCCTCTCACCCCTTAAAATCGAAATAACTTCAAAACGGCTGATCCCATCTGCGTGAAACCAATTCCATTCGATTTAGAATGGCCAAATACATTAAGATTCACCTGTTTTTATAATTGTTTCCGAAATTCGGGTTTTTCGCCCCACTGTGAGCCGGATTATGGAGATTTCACTGTACTAACGACAACGTTCAATGAAGCGCCCCTCCCTGCCCCTTTGCACCCCTTAAGCTGGTGATCACGGGTTAGGTTTTATTTACCCTCCTGTACTAGTCTATTAAAAATGTTCGCACCGTACAAATAAAGGACATTTATTCACGGAGTTTCGGATATCCCGAAACAGGGAAACTAATAAACTGTCGTCCGCACAGTGGGTGTGACACTGAAGTTTTGAAGTTTTTATAAGGCCGTATTTTCTGTTTTTCGTTAAGCAGAATACGTAGCCAAGCTGTGATATAAAAAGCGTGAATCGTAGGTGAGTTGGACGTAAAGAGGAGGAAAAGGCTAAGCACTTGCAGGTTCCATTTATCGTCAAAAGCTAACGATTGTCCGAATTTTTAACACCTTTTCTAACATTATTTTTGGGACCGACATTTTAAACTGACGGTAATTCTTAATTGATAAAGATTTGTGTTCCATGCCCTCTATTCCTGGGTACGATTATGAAATGATATTGGAAAATAAATTGTATTGGATTATTCTCACCGGTTGAGAATCGTTGGCATAGAAAAAAGCGGTTTTATTTCCACAATCTGCGGAAGGATAAAGGACAATTCTAATCCGAGTAAGAGGGTATTATGTGGGGAGCCTTATTTTCCACTTTGGAATTTTATACCTACATTTCCAAACGTTGGCAATGAGCGCAGAGTGTAATAAAGGCGTACCGTAAATGGAAATTTCCGGGTTCCAAGCAACCTTAAGCAGCACACAGCTCCGAATCTCAATGTGAGCGTTGATGTGGATTGGTTGCCAAATTGCTGAGTATTTTCAATTTACCCCCATTTCTGGGACAGTTCACATCGTGCTCTGCCATTGCCAGGATAGTTTCTTTAAAACATCACGTAGGCTATCCTGCGCGACAGTCCTGCATTTTTTGTCTTTGGGTTTCATTTTTAAACGGTAGTAACTTTTGACAACATACAGCTATACGACAATGAAATTTTCAGCAAAATGTTGGCCACAATGTTTATATCGGATATCTGATACCACTCCCCTCTATACATTTTTGTACCGTTTGAGCCTGGTCCCTCCTTCGGTTTTTTTCTTTGTGTCGCATATTTGGACGGCTGTAACTTTGGAACGATGGCAGCTAGGGCTCCGAGATTTACAATATGCTCTACATCAGCGGCTCCCAAACTTTTTAAGTGTGTGCTTCCCTTACGAGGTTTTAGGCGCCCCAAGAAAATTTTGGCCAAAAATGGAAAGTATGTGCTGATACTTTAATCTTTTTTTTTTATTCGCAATTTTAGTGTAGTGCACTACGCGTGTCAGGTGTGGACTTAATTTGCACTTCTTTTCTTCGGCTAATTTTTAAAATAAATTTGATAATTTAAAAACTGATTTTGGAAAAACTCAGATTTGTCTCGTTACGCGAAACCCAGAAAATTTAGTCCACAAGCAGCCAAAATAATTATTTTTTCGTTTGGACTTAGGCGTGTGTCCAAATAAAATTTTGTATGCAAACCAAGGACAAGACGCAAATGTTTGTCGAAAATCCGCTATTTTACAAAAGATCTCGATCTTCACACAAAAGGCCTACTGTTGGCTAATCGATACGTCGAGAAGTGAAGACCCAAAAATACATGGAGAAGATCTGTTGAGGCAGAGGGAAAATCTATAGGCAAATCGTGGGAGCAGCTAAAGGCGATGGCTGCTAATAGGCAGAGGTGGAAAAGACGCGTAGTCAATGCCCTATGCCTCACTAGGGGTTAAAAGGAAACAGAGAGAGAGTAGAGATACGTCGAGAAGTGAAGAGATACGTCGAGAAGTGAAGAAGTCCTATTACTGGAGCTAAAGTAATTTTTTGTTGGTGTTGTACTGTAATAACAGTTTAGCTTATTTAGTAATATGTATTTTAGTAAGATTTTTATTTTCATAAACGGCATCAATACTTGAGTTTTGCTCACGGCCCACTTGAGGGGCGCGCCATACAATTTGGGAATCACTGTTCTACTTCAAACACTTGATTTACCTCTATTCCTCCTTTTGATTTTTGTTGTATGATCGTCTGTAACTTTCGAAAGCTGACAGCTAAGACTCTGAAATTTTCAGCATCAGAATCTGCTCTACATCGACCCTGAACCCCATCTATCCATTTTTTCGGGGAAATCGACCCCCTGTGCACATGGTCTCCTCTGCACATACATACTACCCTTGTTTACCATAGAGCCAAGATACTTGAACTTAGAACACGAGTTAATCTGCCTCCCTTTGATGTACATATCTGGTATCGGTGCATCTGGACCTGCGAACGTTACGTTTGTTATACTAAACTTTAGTCCATGCTCCTTAGAATGTCACCATTTTGTGCAAGAGCAGCTTGCAAGCCAACGATATTTGTTACTGAGGACTACTATATCTACCGTCAGAGATAGGTGTTAATAAGTAGCACATGATGATGTTAAAGAGCAACGGACTCAATACACTGCCCTGGTGCACTCCGAAACTCGCCGGATTTTTTTCAGATTTAACCGGTTGTGCATCTAACCTTAGTCGTAGCTCCATCATACATGTCGCGTATCATCCTGACGTGTGCCTCAGGGACATTAATTGCTCTCAATGCCAAACCATATCAGATCACGACGTACTTTATCGAATGCCTTTTACAAATCGATTAATTCAATGTGCTGCTCTATATTTTTCCATCGCAATATGCACTGAATAGCATTCTGTCCATTCATTCGGAATGGGACGCAATGTAATCTATTTGTTTCGCCGTTAGCTTAGCTGAGCATGCAGTTGACATCAACACCTCTATAAAAAAACAGTTGAGATCTTCGAAATTGGCTGTCACTAATATAAATCTGCTGCCTTGGTCCAATGTTGGACTGTCGCGCCTGTTATGCATTTGTTTTATTTTAGGAGCATTTTCAGTGAAATCGAGCAAAATATAATCCTAGTTAGTTATGTACGGCAATGAGCCAAAATCGTACAAGTCTCTTTTCTTGACAGAAGTTAAATAGGAAAAAAATTTTTTAACCCATTTCAGCTGAGGCTTCATTCAAACCACGAGCAGAACGGCTCGCAAGCTCGAGACAAATCCATTGGCGAGAGCAGTGACGACCCTTGATTAAAATTTAAATCGAAAATATGTTGTTAAATTATTTTATTTTTAGATTCAAGTGCAACAGTCCACTAATTTCAATGAGATAACACTACGTTGATATACTGAATGAATACTAACTCTATGTCTAATAAAATTGAATATTATTAATGTAAAAAATTCTGACATAATCCGATTCACCTAAAAAGAAATTCTCTTTAAATTTCATTAATCGTATGCAGAATTTCCGACTCTCAGTAATCCAATATGTGTATGTACTTTCCAAATCGGTTAGTAACCATTTTCGGATCTACCCTAATTTCTTAGTAATATCACTTAAATTTACTTTTAGCACTAACGACGGCTGCTGTTGTGCATCATACGTGATCGTTCCATAGCTGACATTATGAAGCAATGAATCGACATTTTTCACGGGCGATGTTGGATTGGCATTTTTCAAATATTCATTTTCTTTAATTTTAATCAAAACTTCGTCGTCCGATGATGTAGAAGCAGCCGGTGATGGTGCCGGAGAATTTCGTGTTGACAAATGTGTTGTGGTTTCTTTTCCGGATGTCGATTGTGCCGATGTCATCGGGGAGCATTGCCGCGAAGCTGAAGATCATTTGTCCCAGAGACCAACCTCTTTCATTTTTGTTTGGAAATATCGTTCCAGCTGGTTGGCACATCTGCAAAACAATTTGTCAGCATCAATTTGAAAAAAAAAAGAAAATAAATAAAAATGTGAAGTGTACCTGTAATATTCCGTGTCTTGTGCGTTGAATATTCGACAATTGGTGAAAATACGTGCCATATCGGCCATGAAGAGACGTCGATTCACATAGTATCTGAAAGAAGGCATCCTATGAAAAGGAGAATGGACATATAGATGCCAGCAATAAAATACCCTTTCTTCAATCGATCGCCCATGGTCTTTAAATCCATCGGATATTTAATCGTGTCATAGTAGTCAGGCACCTGAACGGCGTTGACGGGCTTCAAAAACGGCCAGGCGGCAGCATGCTGTCGCACGGACGCCAAAATGACACCAAACGTATTCATAAGCTTATCCGGATCCGCAGACTCTTCTAGCGGGCGCGACGTACGTTGTGCACGGGTTTGAGGTTTCCAGCCGATTTCCCTCAAACCGGGAATCGATTCGACCGGAATGGATCGGACGCCTTCTTTGAAACACGTTAGCCCCGGGTGAATTTTCTGCACCTCTTGCTGGCGTTGGGCGATAAGCTCCTTTACTATCTCGCGTTGCTGACGAATCACCGAGATGAATTGCGTATAGACCAAGCTCGAATGGAATTCGCAATGCATCAAAGTAGCCCCCTCGTATTCTTTGATGTAGCCTGCGTAGACGGGTCGCGCGATTTTAATGTCTTTTGAGAATCCTTGTTTCTTGAAATAACCTATGGCGTATTCGTCAGCGTACGCTAAGAAATGACGAATACCCAATTGAGTGCTGTAGTCCTTGAGATGGTTCATCAAGTGGGTGCCGTAGCCGCGCACTTGCATATTCATTGTAACAGCACAGAACACGATTTCAATGAAGCCCTGCGAAGCAAACGTTCGGAAACAAATTCCGCCTATCGGTTTGTTGTCCTTGATCAAGGCGAGTGTCTTGTGTTTTCTGGTAAGTCAAAAAAATATTTTAAATTTTCGTAATATCTGAAAATGTCAACAACTTACGGATCGAAAACCAGTTGACTGATATACTCTCTAGGCATTTCGGTTAAATGATGCGAAAATATTGTGTGAAGTGCCAACAGCCATAGCATTGATTGTTTGCTAACCGGTTTCGTCAGTGAATTGCCAATAATATGAAATTCAATTTCACGACGGCTTTCCTCCGCTTTGACCGTTTCATCGCGCGACATTCGCGTATTTACCGGATACAATACTTCCGTGTTCACCGAGCTGCTTTTGGACTCGTTGATTCGTTTCATGGCATTCAGGAATGCCTCTTCGGACAAATCCTCGTTCTCCGCTTCCTTTTTCAGTTTCTTCAGCGATTGTTCGCCATTCAAGCGCTTGCCACTGGCCAAAGCCGCCGCTTCTTGTGCTCGTTTCCGTTGATTCACCAAATGTGGCAGTTGTGGACGATACGATGGGTTCCAAATGCATGAATCTTCACGTAACAATTCTTGTTTAAAGGCTTCCAGAAATTTGGGCATGATGGAGAGAACGGTACGTTTTTCGGCTGAGAAACGATCCTTTTCGGCCAGACAACGCGCGACAAGTTGTTGAGCGAAATATTGGTAGACGGCTTTGAGCAGGGTACGCCCAAAAACAACAGCCGTGTCGCAATGTTGGAGTGAGTTGCAGAACGCCGGAACGTGACAAAAGACAAGCCAGCTGTGAAAGAAGAATTTGAGATTAAGTGATTTAGTTGGTGAATTAAAGTTCGACAACTAAAAGGGGTGCGGGTTTAAAGCGATGGTCTGTTTTGGACCAGGAAGTATTCACGTCTGAAGAGGCAGGGAGAGATATTAGAGAGTTTTAGCATATCGTTCAGAATATTACGATAGGACGAATAGGCTTTGACATTTTCTATGAAAAATTCGCTTGCCTATCGTACGCGAAACAGTATACAACAAGTTTGTATGTTCCAAGTAGGCATAGCCGACAATAAAATGTCATGAACCAACAATTCCAGCTTTTAAAGTCAGCCAAATTCACAGAAATACACCTATGCCTACTTGGGACAAAAAATTGTGGTATACTGTTTTGCGTACGATAGGCAACCGAATTTGTAAGCAGAAATCGGCGCAGTTTGCTATTGCGCGCACTTCGGCCTGAAATACAAGTTTACCATCTACGAGGTTTACCGTCAGGGGAGCACCTAGCCTTTCGGCCTTTATCTCCCCTCGAACTGTTTGGACCTTCGGCGTTTTACTGGCAAGGTCTTATTGCCACAAGGGGATTTCTCCATCCGGCGAATGCACTCACCTTCAGGAACCCAACCCCGGGGTTGCATCACCAGCTCGATGACTCGGGTAACAACCTCCAGCCACCACGAGGCCAACACCTTGATGGGCAAGGACCATGGTCCCCTGGGCACACACATCCCCGTGGTACACTATTCGCTAAAGACTTCTCTATAGCAGGTGTGATCCTCCTTAGGCCCCCTATTGGTTAAGCCTAACGTTAAATTCGTTAAATGCACATCCCAGGTTCGTTGGACCTGTGACTACGAGCCTGTGCAGACTCGTAGCGCTGCTTTTCACATCCAGGCGGCCCCTTCAGTTTACTAGTCAGCAATGCGATTCGGGCAGTGTGGTCATAAATCCACAAACTAGTTAGATATAGGCGCGTAGGCATTTTCCACCAAGGCCGTTCTCCCTAACTAGCCCCTTCAGGCCGCGGGTTATGCGAAGCCGCCAGCTCCGAGGCTCACACGATTAACCGTAATGGTGAACCCCCCACCAGGGAACGTCGTTTACGTGCTCGACCTTTAGTGACTTCCCTCCCGTAAGTTGTGGGAGGAGGTAGGTCACGCCAAGAGCCACCCGTAGATGACTAGGGAGCTCGGGAACGTCATCGCCCGAATAGTCTTTGTACAGATCCTCGCCATGGCGTATAAACTGTACCAGGGGCCTCCCTGCGCTGCTAGGTACGTGGTGTCGCAACTCACCAAAGATCTTTGTCCCACTACATGCAGCCTTTTTGGCTGATGTTACAGGGACACTGAAATACAAGTTTACCATCTACGAGGTTTACCGTCAGGGGAGCACCTAGCCTTTCGGCCTTTATCTCCCGGTCCCTCTAACTGTTTGGACCTTCGGTGTTTTACTGGCAAGGTGCTGTTGCCAGAAGGGGATTTCTCCATCCGGCGAATGCACTCACCTTCAGGAACTCAACCCCGGGGTTGCATGACTAGCTGGATGACTTGGGTAACAACCTCCAGCCACTACGAGTCCAACACCTTGATGGGCAAGGACCATGGTCCCCTGGGCACACCCATCCCCGTAGTACACTATTCGCTATAGACTTCTCTATAGCAGGTGTGATCCTCCTTCGGTCCCCTATTGGTTAAGCCTCACGTAAGAATTCAGATGTGCACATCCCAGGCTCGTTGGTCCTGTGACTACGAGCCTGTGCAGACTCGTAGCGCTGCTTTTTTACATCCAGGCGGCCCCTTCAGTTTACTAGTCAGCAATGCGATTCGGGCAGAGTGGTCATCAATCCACAAACTAGTTAGATATAGACACGCAGGCATTTACCACCAAGGCCATTCTCCCTAACTAGCCCCTTCTGGGCTCGGGTCATGCGAAGCCGCCAACTCCGAAGCTCACACGATTTACCATACGATGCACTCCCCCACCAGAGGACACCATAATCGTGCTTGGCCTTTGGTGACTTCCCTCCCGTAAGTCATGGGAGGAGGTAGGTCACGCCATGAGCCACCCGTACATAACTCAGGAGCTCGGGAACGTTACCGCCCGAATGGTCTTTGTACAGATCCACGCCATGGCGTATCAACTATACCACGGCCCCCCCCCTGCGCTGCTAGGTCCGTGGTGTCGCATCTCACCAAAGATCTTTGCCCCACTACATTCAGCCATTTTGGCTGATGTCACAAGGACACCGACCCCCCTGGGGGGCTGGGCCTGGAATACAAGTTTACCATCTACGGGTATTCCGTCTAAGAAGCACCTAGCCTAAAGCCTTATCTCCCGGCCCAACGGACTGTTTGGACCTCCGGTCCTAGCAAGGTCTTATTGCCAGATGGGGATTTCTTCATCCAGTGAATGCACTCACCTTCAGAAACCCAACCCCGGGGCTGCATCACCAGCTTGATGTCTTGCTTAACAACCGACAGCCCCCTCGAGACCAACTCCAAGATGGGAAGGGACCATGGTCCCCTGGGCTCACCCATCCCCGAGGTACACTATTCGCTAAAGACTTCTCTTTAATAGGTGTGATCTTCCTTTGGCCCCCTTATAGTTAGACCTAACGTTAAATTCAGATGTGCACATCCCAGGTTCGTTGGACCTGTGACTACTCGTCTGCTTAAAGCAGACTCGTAGCGCTACCGTTCACATTGGGGCGGCCCCCATCCGTTTACTAAGCAGCAATTTGACTCAGGACGTGTGGCCATCAATCCACAAACTAGTTAGATACAGGCGCGTAGGCATTTTCCACCAAGGCCGTTCTCCCTAACTAGCCCCTTCGTGGCTTGGGTTATGCGAAGCCGCCAACTCCGAAACTCTACACGACCGCTTATAACGGACTCCTCCCCTACGAGGAGTCACTGCGTATCGTGTTCGACTTGTATGACTGCCTTTCCGAACGAATAGGGAAAAAGGTCAGCCATGTCGTGAGCTACCCATACATGACTCGGGAGCACGGGAGCGTCATCGCCCGAATGGTCTTTGCACAGATCCACGCCATGGCGTATCAACTATACAAGGGGCCTCCCTGCGCTGCTCGGGTACGTGGTGTCGCAATCCACCAAAGATCTTTGTCCCACTACAAACAGCCTTCCTTGGCTGGTGTCACAGGGACACCGACCTCCCCTGCGGGGGGCCTGAAATGCAGTGGTATGATGCCCCATAGGTACAGATATCCTATGTCAACTGTGTTAAATACACCCGCTCCTGAGCCTTCGGTTGTTTTAGAACCGCCAGTAAGCCTAGCCTAGCCTGGGTGCAGCCTAGCGAAATTATAGTGCCAGTCCTCTGAATACGGTGGTCGCATAAGATGTCCTTTGCAAGGTAGACGGAGCATGTTGGAGATAGTGGTGTTATTGAATAACATGCCTCAATAACATCACTAACGCGAACATGCCCTCCGAGTAAGCCCCAGATTGGCATCGCTCGCAATGAGTCATGCCAGTGCTTTGTCTCGGTTTTGAGATGAATGTTGATTATGTGTAGGTGTAGTAACACCATAAAGTAAGTACCATAATTGGAATAGAGATGGAACTCCATATAACATTAAAATCTACATTTTACCTTTGAGTGTGTGCTGTAAGTAACGTGTACATACAGCACACACTCAAAGGTAAAATGTTTTTCAGTAGATTTTAATGTTATATGGAGTTCCATCTCTATTCCAATTACTTACTTTATGGTAACCCCTCTAGAGCGCTACTAGGGCAAGATCGGAGTGCATCGATATCTAGTCTCTGTACCTTGCCTAATATGGACTTACCCTCCGTAGTCAGGGCTCTCTTCCACCAGACCACAGCACCGTAGTCTAGAGTTGGTTTAATTATTTATTGCCCTGTAAATCCAGAGCATAATGGACGGTTTCATATCCAAGGTTTTCCCTACGAATTTTTTTTCGACATGCTTTTGCCAGTAAAGTTTACTGTCGAGGATTACCCCGAGATATTCGACTCGATTCCCAATTGATAGAGGAATGTTGTACATTATCGGACGTCTGAGTTCACCCCGATTTCTATTCCTGGAGATGGATATGAAGATCGCTTTGGATGGGTTCACTCGGAGCCCGTTCCTATCACACCATTCTTAAACTATTTTTAGTGCTGGTTCGAGTAAATCAGGTAGTGTTTCCTCAAACAAACCCTTTACCACATCGTCGGCATATCCCAGTACGGAGAAGTCATTAGATGTAAGATTCCAGAAAAGGTCGCCAGCAACCGATGACTTTTCTGGAGGGAAGCATATTGCTTATCCATCCTATAGTCGTATTTTCTGCCATCTTATTTCTCAGTGCTCTTGATTGCCCATTCGAATGTCCAAGAAAGCAGCAAGCGCGGTATTTTTGGCTTTGGTTTTTCTGATGTGCTCATCAATGATTTTTTCTATTGATTTGAGCATGAATGAAATAAGACTGATTGGTCTGTAACATTTTGGGATCCTCCTTGGACCGGTTTCCCATTTTAGGAATGAAGACTACTCTCGCAAGTTAGAAGCTCCAGACCCTTTTAAAGGAGAGTTGGAAAAATCCTGTCAGTGCTGGCCCAAACGAGCCTATAGCCCTTTTTTAACTTGAGTAAAGATTTGCCTTGCTGTTCCCCAGTTTGACGAATTGGCTATATACAGACTGTCTTCATTTGAAGGCCCCACATTCCTCAGTATGGGGCGTCCCGGTAAGTGGGTGCTAAGGTGTAGCTTGCCCGTCGTCAAGGCGTCAGTCGTATGGCGCCCATCAAGGTGCAGCTGGCTAAGTGCATTCGGCACCTTCACAGAATTTGCGAGTTTAATTTGGCAGATTTTCTTGTTGTATTGATTAAGTTGGGAGCGATACGTGTCCCACTCTCCTGTCCTTTTAGCTCTCTTAAAGAGTCGTCTTTTTAGCCTCCTTAATCTCGATAGCTCTGGAGTCTACCAGGGTACTCCTTTGTTGTCCTTCGTTCTCATTCAAACCAATTCTCAAGTTTCAGATTAAGAGAATTGAGAGTAGCGGCGCTGAGATGACACGTAAGCACGTAAGACGAATCCACACTTCTATACAGACAAACACAATCTACCTGCATCGAACCTTCAAGGCTTGGGCTTATTCCGAAAAAGTTGAGTTCCGCCGCAAAACAGCGGTCCAACACCAGATCTGACTTACCGTGTGTAGTTAATTTTATACGTGGAGGCATCTTCTTGTGTAACATCAGCGCTTCTTGCACTGGGCGGCTCAAAGTTCCAATGGTTAATGAAATTCAAAAATGTCTTGGCCGCTTCTATCATCACTTGTAATTCAGTCTGGCTGAGGTGGCTGTACCTGAAAATTTAAGAGTCGCATTAAAGGTTAGAACAGCTCCAATAACTAGAAAAATTCGAGTCATACTTGTAAAAGACAAAATTGGAAACAGCTTTAGCGATATTTGGAGTTTCAAATGGAGGATCTCCAAGTGGCCCACGAATGGCTGGTTGCTTGCGAGTAATGATGCATTGCCTTAGAAGCTAGAAATAACGAAGAAACATTTTTAACATTCATTTTCTCTTGCAGCCATCGACACAAAACTTACTCTGAAAAGGTACAAATACACTTTCTTCGTGTCCTCGTCCTCAACCCGTTGCATGCTCATGTATAGATTTTCAACATCAATCACTGCGCAAAGGAGCTCATTGAGCTGTTCCGCTGTGATGTCCTTTACATGCGAAATATGCATATCTGAAATTTTTCAAAATTAGAAATACACACTTGCAACATAATTCGTCCCATTCAGTAGATATATACCCAAGCTGTGTTTGCACTGCTCGAAGCGACACTCTTCCGAGAATTCAGGACAATAGTTGCCCTCCACATCTTTGTTGCGATGCTCTTGCGGAATCTTCCAGCCGGTGCAGTGGCATCCTTCTGCCTGACAGGCGGAATACATAGCCAATTTGGCCATCTTCTGACGCCGGGGCAATTGGAACACCTACAAAAAAAAAACAACAAAATTTCATCATTACTAATTTTGATTCAATCGACCGAACCACCCAGGGTTACATACCTTTTGCTTCCGCTGGCGAATCCTGATCAGACTATTCTGACGGGTTATTTCCTGACGCGGCACCGATCCCGAATTTGCCGTTGTTGAGCTGATATTACTCTCGTTGCCGTCATATTGCGATGCAACTTCGTCCTTCACCTTTATTCCAGACTCCATTGAATATCGCGAGTTATCACTCATTTTCGCACTTTTTGATGTCGGCTAATTGAAGAAAGTGTAGCAGTGGCGCGATTTATCCTGAAACGCGGCTTGCGATAGCGCAATTTACCACGTAATTGGCAATTATAAAATGTTTGCCGCAATTTTCAGTGGGACGCCCGCTGTAACAATCGGATAATGACAGTAAACATCTGTTTTGTTGACAGCTGGTGTCTTCTTCTTTCGGTAAAAATGGAACACGTGAATGTTTTAACTGCCGGAAGAGGCTGGTGAGGTTAAAAGACCTTTTCGATCCACTGGATACTGGCAACGCCGTCTAGATATTAAGGCAACGCCGTCTAGATATTAAGGCCGCAATGTAGAATCTTAGACGTCAAAATCAGCTTATAGTTTTAGGTTATGTTCGCCAATGTTGCACTGTTTTGTTTTTGCTTTTTATTACGTCACTACTTGTTTTTGTTGTTTCTTCGTGTAAATAAAAAATTTAAGAGCTAAACAATAACGTCATTGTACAGCTGAGTTGCGGCTATGAAATTTCTAGATGGCGTTGATACTGGATCTTTGAACAAAACTATTTGTTATTATAATTAATGCTTGAAATAGATTACACGCATCAGCAGCAGCATCGGCATCGCCAAACGTCAAGCGCAATGCATTTTACATTGCTGACAAAAATGTTGAGCAGAAGACTTGGCATTCAGCATATTTGTCAGCAATGAAATTCTGCCGATGCTGCTGCTGGTGCGCGTAATCTATTTCAAGCATGAAGGACTGGATGGACCTCGGGCAAATGAGAATGAAATCCTTGTCCGCTGCGATTTTCTCAATGAAAATGCATACTTACCGTAGTGGAATATATGGTAAATGCTGGGGAATTTCTAAGCTACAATCCGAAAACAGTTCCATAATTTTTTTTCGGCTATTTTATGTATTATTTTTCGATTCCCCGGTAATTTCATTGTGGAAAATATCTAATGACCGGGGAATCGAAAAATCATACATAAAATGGCCGAGAAAAATTGTGGAACCGTTCTCGGATTGTTACTATGGTATTCCCTAGCGTTTGCGACATATTCCGCGATAGTAAGTATACATTTTCATTGAGATAATCGCAGCGGAATAAATTTCACTTTCGAGGTCTATTCCTTAAATTTGCAAAAACTTGAAATCCGCAAACCTACAGGGGTTGCCGAAACGAGTTGGTAAACAGTTTTAAGAATGAATTTTGAATGTTGACGCACTGTACGTACGACTGTACGGTTTTCCAAAAATGAAGCATTTGCCGTGTGTGCGCGGCCTCGTACTACAAAATCGCACAATCAGACCTAATTCTATGCTACGCGGTACTCTGTGATCTGATGGCAGAATCGTACGTTGTCTACATAATAGCATAGCATGATTTCCTGCAGTGAATTAAATTTGCTGTCCCCTCAAAGCCCCTTTTCAGTCACAATATAAGGAATCGCGATTCCGCTGGCGGTGGATGCAATTGAAGGTGACATTTTATTTAATCTTGGCTTTTTATACAGATGGTTTTGGCACCGCTTAAAAAGAGAAGAAACAATCGCCCAATCACTATATGCACAGGGGCTCTCATGCAACCGACCGCCGCTAGACTGTTATGTGAAGGAGAGAGGAGTAACACTTTTTTTTCGAGAATACAGCAGCTGAAGTGGGTTCAGAAGAGAGGATATTCCAACCTTTGGGTATCAGTTACTTTATGGATACATCGTCAGGTCAAAATTTGTTCAATGTTGCCTTGAGGTGGTGAACAAACTGCTCTGATTCGGGATTCCATGTCATTTATGGATATCACAGGTGTAATGAAAAGCTGACGATAGCTTGCGCGTTTATTAGCTCCGATATCTTGTTTCGGTGGACAGAGACCTAGAATAAAGCCTCGTAGCTTGGGAGCATCCTACAAATTTGGCAGAGCATAGGCAACCTCGAACTATTCATTAGAGGGTATACTCCAATAAAAGATCGGCAACTAAACAGAAGTAAAATTGCGATACTTACAGGCAAAACCACCTTCACTAGAAGCCGGGAAGCAGCAATACATGCACACAAAACGAGCCTATGAACATCCCAGCAAAATTTCCGTAAGGTCTATGAAGAAGTAAGACTTAGAAAAGGCTTACTTAGTACTGAACTGTAAGCATTCAGTAAGCTGAAATAGCTTTGCGTGATTAGATCTTATTCATATCATTATATAAGACTTACTTCTTAGCAAAATGTAAGACAAAATATCAAACTCAATGTGCACACACTACTTGAAAGCTCCCAGTTGCCCTATAGCTTATATATCAATGAAAGAAAAGTTATTTATAAGGTTTATAATATACTTTACTTAAGACATTTATTATATTCTTATAAAAGCCTTATTAGTAAGTATACAAATGCCATTTCGGGCAGGTGGCATAAGGCAGTTTGCAAATATTTATTTATAACATGCTGTGTGGCGCACTTGGTTGAGTTGCGATGATAGTAATCTTGGGGTCCGGAGATCGAATCTCGGCGTGGTCAAAGTACATGTGCGGATAGGAAATATAAACAAATATAAATTAAACAAATGACTGAGTGAATGCACCATCGCCCAGCAAGGAGAGAAAAAAAATACTAATTTCAACCTTTTATTAATGGATATATTTTAGTTGCCTTAGATTATGCTTGAAATAATACTTAAATAAGAATTATTGTAATCCTTAAATAAGAATTATAGTAATTCTTAAATAAGAATTATTGTAATCCTTAAATAAGAATAATTGTAATCCTTAAATAAGAATTATTGTAATTCTGAAATAAGTCTTATAATCAGGTGTATATACAAGATTTGGAAGCTTCAAAGCTTTAAACCTTACCGCCAATGACATGCCCCATGTTAAGGTAAGCCTTTTAGTAAGGATTTCCTCTAGTAAAAGACTAAGACTTTTTTGAATAATCTCTTATTGAGTAAGTCTTATTCTGTTCGAATATAAGACTTATATAAAACTTTCCGATTTTGCTGGGATGTCGTATATACGTTGCACGATGCACTAACACAAGCACAGCGCATGTAAAAAAACCGTGTCTGCTCTGATAAAAATCGCGAAAACATGTGGAAAATTCACTTTTTGTCGGGATTTTGTTCTTTCACTGCATTCTAGACACTTTAATTCACGACACATTCCACTTTTCGCGACGAAAATCGACCGGGAACCAATACTTTTCGTGTAAAGTTTGTCGCGACCCAACCCGATTTGCCTTTACCGCAATGTAAATTTTCGATCTGAACAGGCCTATGATTTGGCGCTTAAGTATATGAACGTGTTCTGCTTCCGGGCTTTGTATAAAGATGGTTTTGCTTACAGGCCTGATTTTCAGTGAAACCACTTCAAACCACAATAGAACTCAGCAAGACACAATCTGCCGATTTGTCCATTTAGAATCTTTTGACACAGACGACATTATGCTGGTTCCTATCAGCAAATAAACCGATTGATCGACATACACAATTCTGTCCTAGTCTCGGCGATTACCGTTACGATACAAAAAAGAACTGCCAGCTAGCAGAAATATGCTGAGACACAGAACACGACGTCATTCCACGGAGCGGTATTGCAGATAACGAAGAATATAATTCTGCCGTTCTCCTACTTTTGACAAGGACTATAGTGCAATTGCTTCAGTACTTGCGTACACCGTATCCCTCCTCATGAGTTTATGTCCTTCAATCCAATCTGTCTGGTTCGTTTTCATATCAGTTTGAAGTTCTTTTTGCTTTTGATTCGGTCGCTCAAATTTTCCATCAGTACTGTACTAGTCCCTAAGTGGTTGAAATCTTCGCTTATTTGTATTCCGTCGGGTATTTTCGTTACAGCTTTCGGTACAGATCGGACCGTTGAGGCCGTTCAACTGAACTGTCAATAAGCTAAATTGGAAGTTGGCCAGTGTCAATTTTATTCATCAGCAATCAGCATGGAGGACGATTCGGATGACGGTTTCAGTGTCGAGGAGAATTATTATGCGTTTCTTAATGTGCCGAAAAATGTACGTGTTCTCAATGAAAAGTGACTCCCCGTACCTAATGCTAAAATTGTAATTGCTATTTGATTTCGCCACAAAAATGGTCCCAACATAACCTTTTTGTCATGTGTCAAATGTGCCGACATCCTCGAATTTTGTTGTGCAATTGCTGAGTTTTATCAATTGCCTTATGTCGTGTCTATTTTCAGGCAACAGCCGAAGATATTAACAATGCTTATCGACATCTGAGTCGTATTTATCATCCAGACAAGCATTTGGACGAGGAGAGTAAAAGAAATGCCGAAATTCTGTTCAATCGCACCAAGAAGGCGTACGAGGTGCTCTCGGATCCGCACAAACGCGCAATTTATGATTCGTTGGGGGTGAAGGGTCTGCAAACGGATGGATGGGAAATAATTCATCGGCAAAAAACACCCAGCGAAATTCGGGAGGAATATGAGCGGCTGGCACGCGAACGAGAGGAACGTAAACTCTTGCAAAGGACCAATCCCAAAGGAAATATCACGATCAATGTGAATGCTACGGATATTTTCGATACTTACGATGAAGATTTTGAGTAAGTGTCGTGATGAAATAGAATGCTTCTCTTTGTAGATACTAATAATGTTCTTTTGCCAATTTACAGGGATGTCTCCATACCAGGCGTTGAAATTTCCGGGATGAGCATCTCACAGTCAATCGAGTCCCCCCTGACAGTACGCGACACAGTCACTATGTCAGGAAATCTCGCATCTCAGAATGGAAATGGCAATGGTGGGTTCATGATATCGGGCAGACGTCTGATTAACAAGGGTTGGCTTGAGTTAGACGTTGGCGGTGGATATGGCCCACTAATAGGAGTGAAAGGTAAGTAAGCGAAGTCTTTCCAAAATACAGTTTGATTTAATCATGTTTTTTCGCTGACAGCTTCGCGAACACTCTCACAAAAGGTTCACCTCAACGGAGGATGCTCAATGACTTTTCGCAAAAATGGAATTCTGCCCGGCATCATGGGCACTTTGGCTGTGCAACTGGATAAGCATACAGTTGGCTACTTAACCTTGAACGGTGGAATGCAGTCGTCCATGACCACGGTTATCGAACATAACGACGAAAAGCACTTTTGGAACACAACAATTCTTATAGGCATCCCGCATTGCTATTTGAGTGCAAGTTACACTCGCAAATTGGCTGAGCACGATTTGAAATTGCGATTGGCCGGCAAGTAGGTACACCACTCAATTCTCGATCAGAAAACTGTCGTTAATCGTGTCCTATTGTTTCATGCCCACATAGAGTTGGTACTTTTGGTTTTGTTGCGGAATATGGCGCTGAGAAGAAAGTCTCCAAGTACAGTTCACTTGTAGCGTCCGTGTCGATAGGAGTTCCTACGGGTGTTACATTGAAGATCAAGTAAGTAACACTCTCAATTTTCAATATACTCCCTAATATTCAACCTTTTGCAGAGTGATTCGTTCTTCGCAAACGTTCATCTTTCCCATACACCTTAGTGAGGAAATTGTACCCGCTGCAGTTTTCTATGCCACCGTCACGCCTCTACTAACATGGTTTGTATTAAAGAAGACTGTTATAGAACCAATGAATGCCGAGAAACGGCACCGTAACATAGAAAAGGCAAAAGAAACGCATCGGCAACGCATGGCCGAGAAGAAGAAGGAGGCTGAAGCTGCAGTTGATCTGATGAAGGCCACCTACGAACGAATTGTTAACGATGAAGAACGACGACGCGGTTTGATAATAATCAATGCCCGGTACGGCAAATTCGGAAGCGAGATCACGAGCTCGGATGGATCTTCCGATGATGATGTTACAATTGACGTTACAATTCCAGTTCAATGTTTAGTCAAGGATGGCAGGCTTACATTGCACAATTCCAATAAGGTAAAACTTGACTACGGCCTGAATTAGTTGCGTTTCATGAATTCGGAACTTTCTGATTTTCAGAGCGAACTTCCGGGCTTTTACGATCCATGTTTCGGTGACGATAAACAGCTTCGTATTGAATATACATATCGCGATCGTCCACATACAGTGACAATTGATGATATCGAGGCTATTCGATTACCGGATTTGAAGTATCTTGCGACGCCAACCAATTCACCGAACACATGAAAACAATCACTGCCCGTTGCTGTTCAGTTACTCGAAAGTCTATTGGCGAATGTAGAAGTGACTTGTAGTTTGCTAGAGTGAAATGGAAAACATAATGCTTGAAGCTGATTGCCTTTTTGTTATGTTGTGTTATACCCTTGTATAAGTTGAGTTTTTTTAGTATAATTTTGGAAGACTAGTTGAATGATAGAAAATACACTGAAAAATAAAACCTTTCTTGTTTTTGTAGCGATAAGCATAGGTAAATGAATTCAAACGGCGTGGGAGATTTCAGTATCTGTGGGGCCAAAGTGGCATTTCATTAACATTGGCCTAAAACGATCGAAACTGCACCCCTTTTTCGCGAAATCGTAACGGTTCTCCTGATATTCAATGTCAAAGTTTGACTTTTCTTTGAAGCCATTTGAGTAATTTGATAAGAAAAGGGGGATATTTCCGCTTTACACATTGGGGAAAGTGTTCGATGCCATCAAGTTGACGTTTTAATTTTAATCAGTCGCACTAGAATACATAGTATGTTTTACTAATTTGGCAAAGATGTTCATAATATGAAATGTCGAAATATATTTGCGACCAAGAATTTTAAAATTTGCTGGACAACGAGGCCAATTAAATTTAAAATTGTATTTCCGGTGCAATGCTATTGATTCACATCAAACTGGTGAAAATAACCTCATTAAAGACTGAACTATTCCATGGAAAATTTGACATTGAATACACGGGAGAAGAATTTTAACAGTTTTTTCTGTTTTTTTTGAATCTTGCACCTAATTTATAGTAAAACGGCAGAAAATTACAATAAGCCCCCTTAAATAACAACTTTTTTTTTAAAAGCTACGGGGTTGCATCCTTGTGCAGGACCTTCTAGTACTTGTATACAATAAAATTAAATAAATAAATGAAAGTAATTTGTCGCGACCTGGATTTTTTGTTAAAAGTTGTGAAATTTTTCGGCCATTTTTAAGTCTTTTTTAATCAAAAAAATGTATTTGAAAGCCTCCGTTCGAGTATATAACCCTATTTTTGTGCTCTTAACTTGTGTAATGGAAGCCTCTACTATCCCTTGTCGAAAGTGTCTCAACACCCGGAGTCAGTTTGCTAAAGGGTTTTCCAATAGGGACGCTTGATCTTTGAAATGAAAAAAAAAATACATGTAGGAGAGATATTTGCGAATTTTTTTTTTATTTGAAAGGTCCATCGACCCCATTACATATGGAATATGACATCATTCAAATGACCGCCACGGCTTCGGTTGGTGGCGCGCACACGAAAGGTCCAATTTTCGATGACTCTGGCGCACAAATCGGGCTGTATACCGGTCGATGATAACCAACTTCTTTTGGCTTGAAATCGAGAATATGGATCTGCACAACATGTGGTTTCAACAGGACGGCGCTACGTGCCACACAGCACACGCTACGATGGATGTTCTGCACGAGCAATTTACGGGCATGGTCATCTCGCGCGGAGGCGACGTGAACTGGCCACCGAGATCGTGCGATTTGACCCCGCTGGACTTTTTCTTGTGGGGTTTTCTTAAGTCGCAGGTCTATGCCAACAAACCGCAAACCACCGATGCCCTCAAAGTTAACATACGCCACGCCATCGATCAAATACAGCCCGATTTGTGCGCCAGAGTCATCGAAAATTGGACCTTTCGTGTGCGCGCCACCAACCGAAGCCGTGGCGGTCATTTGAATGATGTCATATTCCATATGTAATGGGGTCGATGGACCTTTCAAATAAAAAAAAAAATTCGCAAATATCTCTCCTACATGTATTTTTTTTTTCATTTCAAAGATCAAGCGTCCCTATTGGAAAACCCTTTATATATGTATATATAAAAGTTATACATTTCTAAGTCAAAGGGCAAAAAATAGGCCCCTTTGTCCACCAGGCATATCATATGTGTAGACCTCAAGATGGTTCTTCCTTCTCGGTTAGCAACGTGGATATACAAAATATCCGTGCTTTTTGTGTATGTGGGATAGCAGAACTCGCGATAAACATTGGATACAAAGGAATTGGCCCCCGAGATCTGATCTGAAGGCTGGTGATCAAAATATTGTTCATGAACAGCTTGTGAATCGACAAAAAACATTTTCCCGCTGTTGCATATAAAACTAGCCCTGGCGAAACAATTTGTAAAAGGCTTACCAACAGAAGGATATTATTTTAAATATTTGCTGTCGGCCCTTCCTGCGCTATCATACGAGAAAATAAAGGCTGGAGTATTTGACGGTCCACAAATTCGGCAGCTTCTCAGCGATACAAATTTTATGGAATCAATGAAAGAAAATGAAAAGACAGCATGGCTGGCATTTGAGAATATAGTCAACAACTTTCTAGGCAATATAAGTGCATCGAATTATGCGATAGTTGTCGAGCAACTATTGGACAGTTTTCAAAGGCTTAGCTGCGACATGAGCATCAAAGTTCACTTTTTACAGTCATTTAGATGAATTTCCGGAAAATCTTGGAGCTGTAAGTAATGGTTGAATTAGATATCCCGCGTCAGCATCAGCATCGGCAGAGGCATCGGCATCAGCAGAAAAATTTCAATTTAGAACACACGCATTTGCCTTTGATGACCCACAATGACAGCAGCGGCAGAAGCAGAAAATGCCTCTGCCGATGCTTCTGCCGCTGTTGTCAATGTGGGTCATCAAAGGCAAATGCGTGTGTTCTAAATTTCTGCTGATGCCGATGCCTCTGCCGATGCTGATGCTGACGCATCCAATCTATTTCAACTATAATGAGCGAGGAGAGCGATTTCATCAAGATTTCAAAATCATGGAAAATTGATATCAAGGCAGATGGGATGCGAATATGATGGCGGACTATTGATGGGGCATAAAACGGGACAGTCCGGAAATTGAACACTCCAGAAAAAGCTACAAACGAAAATTTTTGCCATAATTTTTTTTTAATTCTTAGGTAATGTTGTTAAGATATTAAATCAATATTTACAAACAAAAAAATTTCAGCGAGTTTCGTTTGTTTTGATTTCAATGAAGGGAAGGTTTGTATGGGGGCCAAAATTTGAGCCCCCTGTGTCTCAAAAACTGGACGTATAGGAGAAAAACGGTTAGCATTTCCGGATTCTACGACCAAAAACTAGCTAGAAATGAATATCAAATCTAAATAAACAAAATGCTGTTCCCCTGCGATATCTAAGAAAAATACGATATTCCGTCGGCAAAACTCCTACATGGCAATAAACCAAAATTTAGCTTTCTGCTTCAATTTTAGGGGAAGTTATGGACATGACATTTTGTCAAATTCAAATTGGGGGGATAATGTGGGTCTTTGATCGGAGCGACTCAATGTTTCTCCCAAAATGTTCTCGAACTTATTGTGACGTCCAGAGGACTACCAAACAGAATTGAAACTTTGCGTTTGAACCCCTCGTTTGACTCAGTAATCTGGGAGAGGTTAAGATTGTACTACTATCTACTAACTTCTTTAATTTACATAGGTGGACTTCCTCTGAACCTCTGGATAGAATCAAACTGATGTTTTATGCTGACGAGATATGGGGGTCCCAAGCCACTATAACAGCTAGGCATAAAAATACATTTGAGAGAGTACATATTCAATGTGGTCCTAACTAAGCTTGGACTTTCAACCTCCCGCCTAGGTGCTCCAGGGTGCTATCGGGATTTATGTGAGCACACGCTGTGCAGCTAATTCAACGAAACTTTACTCAAACCTAGTCTCCTTCAACATTTTCGTCTGCCAACATGACGTCAACCATTTAAATTGCATTGGTCGAGGCTAGGGCCGGGTTTAACCTGAATGTCGCCCCCGGGCAGTAAGCAAATGGTCTTTGCCAGTAGTTTAGCTTGAAACTATAGTAGAAGTCGTATACATATGGTAACGTTAACGGACGTATCTGATATGAGCATTTAATTTTTTTCTAGTAATCCATGTCATTCGTTTGCATGAAAATATCCTGCTTCCCATAAGGACGTAACCAGAGGTCCTTTCAAATTTTTTTTTAAAGCATTGAAATTCGTATGAACATTTTATTTAACTTGCTTTCAGAATGTTTTCAAATTACCTACTCAATTTCTGAGGTTTACTGTTTTCTCATTGTCACATCTCGTAGTACATAGTTTTGAGATGTCCTTTGTCTGCTGTAATTAACTTAAGTTCGGATTTTTGATTTTTTTTTGTACTTTCGGATAAAAAATAAGTTAAACAACAATTTCGGTAATGCAAGCTCGCAATGTTATTCAGCAAAAGTCATTAGGCACCGCTTTTATACGCTTTGTTGATTTTTTGTCATCTTAAACGATTTTTCGCCAGTTGAATTTCTAATTCTTCTACACTCAAAAATCTGACAATTTAAACCTATAATTTGTAAAAAATCAATTTAAACCGATGCACAGGATGGAAACATGATATTTAGAAAAGATAGACAATGATAGTCAATGCAGAGAGATTTGATCCCTTTCCAAAAACAAATCCTGCACTCCGCACTGTTGCTTCTCATCTCAATTTAAAGTGGCGAAAAACTGAATGGATGTGTTACTTTTCTAGACAGCTGACGGGTTTAAAAATGTAAAAAGTGATCCATTTTTTTTGCCGGACGGAGAAATAAAACTTTTCCTTATAAACCAAACAAAAACTCTTCAGGTGCGTCAATGCAGCTAATGACCTATACATTGTTTATTGAGTGTGAAGACGGTATATTCCGTTAATAAAATAAAAACTACTTAAGCTCGATCTGAAATCTTTTCAAATAGAAGCATGACTGTTTCCTATCAAATAGTTCAGTGTTCAGTCAAAACGATTTTTTTTTTCATGGTATCAACAGGAATGAAAAAAGTGTGTGGTCCGATCAGTTGCTTCGTTGGAGGTGATTTACACTCTCCGAAGGAAGTATTTTAGGAGGTTTGTAGAAAAATCAGGATCTCGCCGCCAATGTACATAGGTTTATAAGTTCATTGTTTGTTACACCCGAAAGCTGGTCTAGGCTTCTAATAAAATTGAACATAGAGAGTCATACCATCGTGCCTAAGCAATTACGCTCCTACCACCCGCTCTATCGGACTGTTTTGACATTCGACATTTTATTGACAGCATCTAATTGTTAAATGGGGATTTCTTCGTTCGATGCATGCCTCACCTTCGGAAGCCCAGCCCCGGGCCGCAACTCAAGCTGGTTGACTTTGGTAACAGCCTCCAGCCACCTCGAGTCCACCATCCGGATGAGGGCCCTTCAGCATACTAGTCAGCAATGCATCTCGGGCTGAGTGATCCTGATCATCAATCCACAAAATACCATACGGGCTCCCCTGTACTGCTCGGGTCCGTTGTATCACAGCAAATCCGTGTACTAGGCCACAGAGATAGCCTGTGTCTCATGGACACATACTCCCTTGTCGGATATAAAATTGATCAGTGACATCTCTGCCCTTGCTCAAAGTAAAGCCGCAATGCTATCTAGGTCACTTCAAGTCTAGCCAAATTACCAGTATAGGCCTTTCGGAATGAATGGCTCCAGCAGAATTTTGCGTGAAGTATAAAAATTCAAAGGTGAAGTATAATAACATTTGGCGCCCTGGATTAAGGCGTCACCTAACTAGAGTAACTTAATAAGCAATTAATATTTTTCCCTAATTATGTCAACTGCTCCTTGAGTGAGATTCCATCTTTCATAGAATGTAAAACCAATAAAAAGCTTCAAAAATGTGCCGCCCCTCAAAATCTGCCGCCCCGGGCAGCTGCGCAGGTTGCCCATATGGAAAATCCGGCCCTGGTCGAGGCTCTTTCTGCTCTGTCGCTATTGTTAGGTGAGGACGCCCACTCCGAAACTGAAGGACAAGGTCGCGAGAACGCGACAATTGAAGATCAACGATTTACGCCTGCCGTCCATTACCTGCTTCGAGCGGCGCGGCGCTCCCGCGTTTAAAGCTGTTCCGAATTTTCATGGCGTAACCAAGCAAAATATGGCGTAACTATGCAAAATAAACAAAAATTCCATTCAATACAATGGAAAAGCTTTCTGAATATTGTGTGTGCTTATACCTTTTACTAGTAAAAGCTTTTTTTCGCACATTTTGTGAAAGCTTTGCCGCTGGAGCGCCGCGCCGCTCAAGTTTACGCTTGCAGTGGAAGAGAGCCCTCAGGCGGCCAAAGCCCGGTGTCGGGCTATCTCGTCACATTGATGATTTATTGAAATTAAAACAACCTCTGCCGGTTTCAAAAGATGGCATTTCTAAGGGATATAATCCCGAGGTTACCGACTCTGATATATAACCATATTTTAAAAGAATTTTCCTTTGATTAAATTAAAAAAAAAAATGGTCTATAGGTATCTTTTAACCTGCGGGTCGTTCAAACCTAAAGACAATGATATTTGCCCTGGGCCAGGTTTTGAGTTTGACACCCCTGCCCTAGGTGAATAAACACAGTCACCGATCAAAGTTTAAAAATAGTGTGTGGGAGGTGTATTATTCATAAAATTGTAAAGTAATTGATTATTTTTCGCTTATTGTCTACATATTATTAAAATACACAAAATTACTTTTCAAATGAGTTCTCAAACACGTTTCTAAATTAAGTATATTTTCGGCAATCGAAAAACAAAGTTTCACCTTTGACCGGCGGCTGCCATTGACCTGATTGACCTATGATCTTATATTAGTGCAGTCAAAATATCCCATTTCAGGCCTCCAAATAGAAAAAATAGAGTTTGTGTTTTTTTGTTTGAGTTTTTTGTGGTTTTTGAATCAACGAGCTCCCATATATCTAAAAATCATTTTGCTAAAAAAAATTTTGATCGGAAAGGTCCCAAAAAGGACAAAAAAGGATACTCTTTAATCCTCGACCGGAGGTCAGCCTGTGGGGTATCAGATCAAAGGGGACGTCGAGTACATTACATATCAGGTAATTATTACTTGTTTCAAGGACCCTCACAGGAGAAAATTGGGACCCAATGGAAAATTTTAGCAAAATGAGTTTTAGATTCCTGGGAGCCCACTGATTCAAAAACCACAAGAATTAGCCTTACTCAATTTTTTTCTATTTGAAATGCTAATATGACTGCACTATATTGCAATAATTGTTTCCAGCATATGTCTCCGAACATTTCTAGACATTTCAGACATTACGTATTTTGGAAAGTAAAATATCTCATCAGTTATAAAAGCTTCCTCATTTTTAAAACATCCCTCGCAGTGGCAAAATAGCATCACAATCGAAAAATTCCATTGGAGGCTCTGGTAAGGAAGGAATCCATATATGTAGCTGTCATGGCATCATTCCGAGATAAGTCCCGTCATATTCTGGATAAGCTTATTATACCATGAAACTATAGTGAACAAAATGGGAACTCTTATAGACTATATTGTTACCGGAGGATGTTCCTGTTACGCTGCTTAAAGAAACATTGATCTACTTTGCAGCCGATCACACCGCAAAGGATGTAGATTAATTTATTTCAAATCTGTGTCAAATCTTACTGTTTAATGCACTGAAAAAGCAAAAAATTTGTATAATCAATGGGAAAGACATACAAATCACAAACTTCCTCATTCGGTCTTATTTTTCCTATTAATGCAAGGTGCACCTGAAGAGATGCGCAGAAATTGCACATAATCAATACAAACCGCAAAAATGGTGCGTAACTCATTGGAAAAGTCTCAACCCCAGTAGCGAATTTACTCATTTTCTGCCAGTAGGCTTTTCACATTTTGCCACCTCCACCGAACTGTACAAATATTGCTTAAGAGAAGTTTAGCTTGAAATCAAGTTATGCAGGGAATACGCGAAACCCTGTTATAATATTTTTTGTCGATAGTAAATATTCAGGAGGGATTATACTTTACTTACTTCCAATATTTTGTATTAATCTTTTGTACTTTAATACGTATGTGATCGTTGAGCTTTCCACTTCGTGTGTCCTGAGTATTCTTCAATCTTTATCACAACGTATAATTATTCTTTTGTTAGAATATGGGTTTGAAGAGGTTATTATTTGGTTTGTCTTATATTTAGTGATATGTGTCTTGCATTGGTTGGGGAAAATTGTCAGTGTCCATAGTATAGTAGTAGTTTTAGTTTCAGTTTTACCGGTTTAAAATATCAATATCACGTTGAATTTACAGACATAAAAACTTTTCTGTTCAAAATTCAAACAATAATTTAATAACAATACTTTAAACTGATAAATCTGCAAAGTTGACAAAAGTTGTCCCAGATTTTAAAATGTTGCATTTATAATAAAAAATCGTTTAGGATGTTTTACCGAAAACATGGGTTTATGTATGAAAGGAGCCTTGCAAACCTTAATTTCAGTAGAATGACAAGTTCATAACTTTTAAAGTTAAAAAAATTAAATATATTTATTTAAAACTTAACCAATGTTTCTTTAGAAGATTTTATTATTTATTCAAAAAATGAAAAATTAAATTCTTTTAATGAACCGTCGCTGAATGATAAAAGGATAAAAAATGTATTCCCCTTCCTTAGGACATTCACTAAAGTGTTGCCCTATAATTAGACGAATCAGCATTGCCTTGAAAGCAGGCAATTTATTCCTGCGGACCCCTGAAGCTGTCTATGCGGCAAGATATTGACTTTACATTGCTATGATTGAGCAATGATTTTTTTCGATTGAAACAGTTTTTGGGGACCTACCGATAGATATGGAATTACTCGTCGGCCTCATATTCCTATCCCATAGTTGGGATTTCAGTTAATTCATTTTATTTATGCAGCCCGAAAACATTTGTCTTCAGCGAATGTGGCCCCGAGAATCCAAAAGGTTGGTAATCCATGCCTTACAGTGTGAAGTAATCATTGATTAGTTTGAAAGTTGATTAGTGCATCGAATCTACTTTCTTTAAGGTTTGTGTTCGTAGAGACGACTCATGCGATGATCGCTCAGCGATGGTAGTTCAGTAATTAATTCGGAGCCATAGTTGCATATTTTCTTAATGTGGATACATTCCTAGTGTCGATTATCAATCATAGGAACTTTTACGTATAGAAAATATCCGCAAATGATGCTCAGAACAGGTTGTTTAACCACGATCGCTGAGCGATCATCACATGAGTCGTCACTACGAACACAAACCTTTAGTTTTTTTTCCATTTCTGCATTTGACTGCTAAAAAACTGAAGATTTCAAGGCATCACAGGAAAAAAAAACAGAAACGTGCTTGGTTTCGAATTTAAGCCTGTGAGCAATTAACTATACCAGACAAGTTCGGTTATAGGTCTTTAATATTTACTCTCAATGTTTGAAGCTCTGAATCAGTGCGATCCTACGTCGACCCCATCAACAATTTGTTGATGTATGTATTAACATTTGAATCATTGATTTACAAGTCAGAGTAATAGAAAAATATAAATAGTTCACAACAATTTCAACCGAAAAACGAACGGAGGACTTTGCACACATCATACAGGAAATCTCTAAGCCATCTAACAATGAGCAAGAACTCGGCAGCACATGGTAAAATATTTCAGACAATTCCGAAACGACAAAAGTTGACAATTGCGTCCAGATCTAATCAACGGACATATATTGATTGAAGTGTCTTTAGCAAGTAGGACAATTTAAACTGGTAAAAAAGAAAATTTGTGTTTCACAATTTTCCTTGATAATGACCTTGATTTTGAATTAAGCCCCTCGGTGTCTTAACATATTTAGAGGAAAAAATATGCCTTTGTGGTGCAACCTGGGCCGGTTTTGACTTAATGCAACTATAGGCTTGAAACTGTAGTGGTGTTAATGTACAAGTAGGTGTGTATGGACACCCAGAAAAATTTCCGTAAGGTCTATGAAGAAGTAAGACTTAGAAAAGGCTTACTTAGTACTGAACTGTAAGCATTCAGTAAGCTGAAATAGCTTTGCGTGATTAGATCTTATTCATATCATTATATAAGACTTACTTCTTAGCAAAATGTAAAACAAAATTTCAAACTCAATTTGCACACACTATTTGAAAGCTCCCAGTTGCCCTATAGCTTATATATCAATGAAAGAAAAGTTATTTATAAGGTTTATAATATAATTTACTTAAGGTATTTATTGTATTCTTATAAAAGCCTTATTAGTAAGTAGGGCAGGTGGCATAAGGCAGTTTGCAAATATTTATTTATAACATGCTGTGTGGCTCACTTGGTTGAGTCGCACTCTACGATGATAGTATTCTTCGGGTCCGGATATCGAATCTCGGCGTGGTCAAAGTACGTGTGCGGATAGGAAATATAAACAAATATAAATTAAACAAATGACTGAGTGAATGCACCATCGCCCAGCAAGGAGTTACAGAAATACTGATTTCAACCTTTTATTAATGGATATATTTTAGTTTCGAAATGCCTTAGATAATGCTTGAGATAATACATAAATAAGAATTATTTTAATCCTTAAAAAAGAATTATAGTAATTCTTAAATAAGAATTATTGTAATCCTTAAATAAGAATTATTGTAATTCTGAAATAAGTCTTATAATCAGGTGTATATACAAGCCTTTTAGTAAGGATTTCCTCTTGTAAAAGACTAAGACTTTTTTGAATAATCTCTTATTGAGTAAGTCTGATTCTGTTCGAATATAAGACTTATATAAAACTTTCCGATTTTGCTGGGAAGCTTTCAAATAAATTCTGATGTATCCTCTGGCAATCAAGCGGTCACGTCTGCTCAGAACCAGTGGTTTAACTGCGATCGCTAGGCGATCATCCCATCAGTCGTCAAACCTTTATGATATCCACTCGTGGCTGACCAACGTCTACCTCTATTCCAAAATCCCTCCCGAAATATTTTTCTGTGTCTAAGATAATAGCGACAAACGAGGATGAGTGCTATATCTGACATTGAAATATGTATTCTGAATTCACCATATTCATATTTGCTTCGAATTTGCCGCCCCTGTGAAATCTGCCGCCGTAGGCTGCAGCCTACTCAGCCTCCTAATAAATCCGCCACTGCTCAACCCCGAATAAATTTTGAACATAACTATAATTTTTATAGAAGCTCTCAGATCTTGTAAGGACTACATTTGGATTCAATTCGCTAATTGTTCCGTCCACTTGACACCCTGGTTTGATTGGGCTGATTTTGGGTGGGAACGGGAAGTATTCAGGGTGTCCGGAAACTGCCGCATAAACGCACCGGATTATGATTCCTCAGTTTATTTCCAAAAGCAAAAAAAGTTGTACAGAACATACACCCTCAGCTTAACCCTTTAGCTGCCACAGGCATTTAAAGATTTTTGAAAAAATCATTTTCTTGCACGACTTAAAGCCTAATGTCTCAAAAGCTAGACCAGCTAGAATAGTGAAATAAAATGCTTATTACAGCCAACAAATTTACCTATAAAATAAAACTAACCACACTAAAATCGGATAAGAGGTTTGGTTTTTACAGAGCTTCAAAGTCAAATTTGCGTGATTTGACCCAAAAACAATATTTTTTCCCATCTCAATTTTCTCCAACTTCTGTCAAGGTAAGGTGATTGTACGATTCATTTAAAAATTGGCGCATAGTAGTCTTACGATCATATCTTTCTTACACGATTTTACTCTAGCTCCATTATTTCTAACAGTTTTAGTACCTTAAGTGCAGAAAACTAGGGTTAATTTTGGCTCGATTTCGACACACTTTGAATAGATTTTACCAATTGCAGATCTTTAGGGGCAGTGTGAATTTAATTGTATTGAATTAACCCTAGTTTTCTACAATTAACGTATAAAAACTGTTAGAAGTAATGGAGCTAGATTAACATGATGTAAGAAAGATATGATTGTAAGACGATGCGCCAATTTTTAAAAGAATCGTACAAGCACCTCACCTTGGCAGAAGTTGGAGAAAATTGAGATGGAAGAAAATATTGTTTTGGGTCAAATCACGCAAATTTGGCTTTGAAGCTCTGTAAAAACCAAACCTCTTATCCGATGTTAGTGTCGTTAGTTTTATTTCATAGGTAAATTTGTTGGCTGTAATAAGCATTTTATTTCAATATTCTAGCTGGTCTAGCTTGAGAGATATTAGGCTTTAAGTCATGGAAGGAAATGATTTTTTCAAAAATCTTTAAATGCCTGTGGCAGCTAAAGAGCTAAGCTGAGGGTGTATGTTCAGTACAACTTTTTTGCTGGAAATCACATGAGGAATCAGTCCGGTGCGTTTATGCGGCAGTTTCCGGACACCCTGTATATAGGGATTTAGCAGCCTACAATACAATTTGGCGGAGGGGAGTTACGCATTTCTCTTTATTCAAAATATAAATGATGGGAGTCCTTGATCGAAGTAACCCAATTTTCTGCAAAAATCTTTTTTGATATGAAATACTTTCACAAAAATGTGGAGCCCAATTCGTTTTTTTTTTTTAAACTATGATGCAAAGTGTGGGCTAATAATAATAGTAGTTGCTGATATAGGCAGGTAGAAATTATTAACGAAAACGTACATATTTTTTCAGTCGCGATAAAGTTCCCAATTAATTTCTCTCTTTCGGTTTTTTCCAATTTGTATATGGCAGTCGTTGTTCATTTGACGTTCGATTTTGAGTATTCAAGTTAAGTGCCAATACGTATGGTTCCGTCACTCAATCAAAATCTATTTCAGTCAGATCTGTAGAATATTTCAATAGACCGCACGAAGAATTTTTCACTTAATCCTTGGGATGTTCTCTAGCTCAACGCTCAAGTCAAGTTCACCCTTTCACATCAATCAAGTTTAAATCCAAAAGCCTTCGTGCCTGTAGGCTGTAGTAATCGGAAATACGTACATAGTATGGACGCGGCCACGTTAGATAATCCTTCGCGTTTCAATGGTTTGTGGACGTTAACAAGCGAACACGTTCGTAAATGGATTTAGATTTAGGCGCACGAATGGAATCGAATAAAAAGATAAAGAGTTGAAAGGTGAGCGCGGGCTGCATTATGGACCAAATACCTACACGTGCATAAGGTCAAGAAATAATCCAAAATCAAAATTTGAGATTCAAAAAAAAAAAACATTTTAGAGGTAAGTCATTATTCTATAGTTACTCGGTTAAGATTTTTTTTTTAAATATGTTCCTATGATATGTATCTAAACTACACAGAGTCTCCAGTCCTTGTAATGTATTCTTCACTTCCACCACTATATTCCTGACTGGCATTGGCGTTTAGCTTGATATGCCACAGAGATAACGATTTAATTTCAAACAAATCACCGTGGTTGTATTTATACAAAACTGGGCCATCAGCACGCGGAGCTTTCTAGTTTTGTAAAAGAGATACAATTTCTGATAGATACCTGAAGTGTTGCTATCTAACTAGAAGCCTTGGATATACCACCAACCATTTTATAGCTTCCAAGACCGCAAATAGTAGGCAGGAAATTAAGCAGAGTCATACAATTGTAGCTTGGTAACAAAAGAGGTTCGAATAAAACGATAGAGCAAAAGGAATAAATACGTAGCGAAGTATGCTAAGTTTTCCGATTAAAATCATAAAATGGAAGTTCTAATACTTCTTTGAACTAGCTTGAAGGTTACTATGCAAGCAAATGGCAAAAGTAGGAGTTTTAGAATATATGTATAGGGAATTCATGAAATTTATGTATAGTCTCTGCTCATTGATGGAACTTATCTTCTTAGTTATTTAAGACTCGCAAAATAAATTTACGAATGTCGTTAAGATTTCTCATCAGTTTATCATAGTTGAAATAGATTGGCTGCGTCAGCATCAGCATCGGCAGAGGCATCAGCAGAAAAATTTCAATTTAGAACACACGCATTTGCCTTTGATGACCCACATTGACAGCAGCGGCAGAAGCATCGGCAGAAGCATTTTTCTGCTTCTGCCGCTGCTGTCATTGTGGGTCATCAAAGGCAAATGCGTGTGTTCTAAATTGAAATTTTTCTGCTGATGCCGATGCCTCTGCCGATGCTGATGCTGACGCAGCCAGTCTATTTCAACCATCAGTAATAGTAATATTTTGGCATTCCTATAATGAGGATTTCAGCCAAACAATCAAGAGACTTCATCAGGTGTTTCTAATGCTTATCGGAAAAGTATCTCTCCAATTTCTGATAGGCTGTGGGGGGTGACGTAGATTGGCTGGTGTAGTGGTACGCGGGCTCCCCTTCGCAATGGTGGTTTTTAGATTCAAGACTCATATGTAATAGATTATCAAAATCAAAATATTTTATTGGGAAACATGCGTATGTTATGTACATATCTGACCCAATTGAGGTCGCCATCAAATCTGCTGATTCTCACATTGAAATATTTTTATACGTAAAAGGCATCTCTTAATCATATTGTGCCTTAATAAAAATTCAGAACTGGTCGTTGGTCAATGCCTCCACAACAGTGCTCAACGAAAAATGAAATGAAACGTGAAATACGAAATCATAAAAAATGTACCACGCTCGATTGCATGTCGCCGCCAAAATGAAGCCATTATTTAAAAGAGCCAAGTAAAAAGCCATTAAAACAATGATGGCCCGGCCATATTCTCATATTCATATTTGCGTACGATGAGTGGATATTATAAGGATGAAAAATAACAACGTAGGCATTTATGGAAGATAGGGAATACGAAAGTGAATAAATGGTAATAATAATTTGTTAATGCGATAAATACGATCGGTTAAATGTCACGAAAATAACAATGGAGGTGTAACGTTGAAGTGTTTTAGTAATAAGGAGAGATTTTTTTTTAAAGTTTGACCATCATATTTATTAATTCACAACGGAGGTGCTTCATCATAGTTTTTATTCGCCACTAGTCAGCGATAGGCTCATGGCTCAACGAAACAATTGTGGATAAAAATAACCTGCAGACTTTCAGTGCCAGACTCTATTTTTGACTCAACATTGTTGAGTGAAATTACAGATAGGTCGATGTCAAGGAAAGGTAAAATTAACTGGGTCTGGGTTTTATAAGAGAAAAGCTGTTAACACAACTACACTTACGGACAAAAAGTACCTTTTCGTACCCTTTTTATCAATGTTTGCTGTGCACTTTTTAAATTAATGCCACTTATAACAAAAAAATCAGAAAAACTGATATTTATGGTGGCTAACGGTCAGGTAAATTAACCCTATAAAAGCGCCCGTAATCGGTTTCTCATTGTCAGTTGCATCTGGAAAGTTAGCTTACTTACATCTAAGGTAATTTCAATCACTGTTTTGGCATCCATGATTACGGCTCAAGTTGTAGCCCTATTGTCTGAAGGTCTTAGTCAGCGAACCGTCGATCGCCGTCTTGGAATGAGTCAGTCTGCTGTCTCGAGAGTTAGCAGCAGATTTTGAGAGACTGGTAGCTTTAATTCAAGACCAAGAACGGGCAGCCCTCGATCCACTTTAGAGAGAGACGACCGTTTCATTGTTACGAAATCGGTTCCTCACGGGTGTTGCGGCGCAGCAGAACGTGAGGCGTGTTCGCGGAGTAGCCGTCAGTGCGCAGGAAGTGAGAAAACGATTAACGGAAGCGAATATCACTCTAAAACGGCCTGCCACGGGACCCAAATTGACTGGACGGCACCGACAAGCGCGCGTCTTATTTGCTCGAGATCATCTGAATTGGAGCGTTATGGAATGTAGCTCAGTATTTTTCACTGACGAGTCGAGAATGTGTGTGCATGGCAGTGACAGAAGATGCAGTCCACAGGCGTTCCAGTGAGCGATTTGCACAGTGCTGTTTCACTGAAACGGTTGTATACGGCGGCGGTTCCTGTATGAATTGGGCTGGCATTTCTTTAGAGCGAAAATTGGGGCTCGTATTCGTGCCCGGAGGAGGGCGGACAGCTGATCGATACCGATATTCTCCGTGCCCACGTTGTGCCCTGTAGCATTTATTGGCGAGAACTTCACTTTGATGCACGATAATGCCCGGTGTCACGCATCGCGCCTCACTCGGCAGTTCCTGAATGCAGCCAATATGTCGACACTTAACTGGCCTGCACGCAGTCCAGACATCAATCTCATTCAGCCCTTATGGGACGAGCTCAAGAGAAGAGTCCGAGCCAGAAATCCAGTCCCTCCGTCCACTGAAGAATTGTAGGCAGCCCTTTTAGAGGAGTGGAACGGTATTCCTCAATATACCATCAGCAACTTGATCAGATCAATGCAGAATTGACTCGAAGCTGTCATTAGAGCAAGAGGAGGCAATACCAAATACAGAAAAATTAAATACTTAACTTATTTTTCAACAGTTTTTGTTTAATTTTCAAAAAACTTAACCACAAAAAATTTTGATACTTTCTAATTTCGTTCAAAGAGCATTAATTTTAAAAGTACTCAGCAAATTTTGGTTAAAATGATACCATAATAAAGCTGAGGACTCAAGCTTTTGATCAATATACGACTTTTATGGATAACTATCACACTTTTCAAAAAACACGTACAAATACACGCGATTATAGGTTGAGTCGATACTTTTGTCCGTAAGTATAAAAGGAAAAATGGGATATGTGCAAATTGGTAAATTGGGTAAATTTCATTTACATTTTGCTGAAACATCCAGGGTCCTAGCTATCACCGTTTCAAATATACCGCCATCTAAAGACGGGGAAACAAATGGGTTGGGTACGATATCCCGCCCATCATATTTCCGTTTTTTAAAATCCCGACATTCAATATCCCGCCATATCAAAATCCCGCCAATTAAAAATCCCGCTCAATTAGAATCCCGTCGAATCAAAATCCCGCCATTTCAATAACCTGCTTATTCAAAATCCCGCTTTTCAATATCCCGTCACAAAAGGTTAGTATTCTTTCAAAAATCGCGCGCGCGATTTATGATAGAATACTTAGCTTTTGTGACGGGATATTGAAAAGCGGGGCAGAAAAGAATACTTTCCTTTTTACTACATCACATTTGCCGTTAAAATATTGATACTGCTATACAGATTGGAAAGTGAAAGCTAGTTAGTATTCTCTTATCAGTGAGGCGGTGAGATTCAATTTCAATATTAGTGAAAATACCTATGTATTTTTTCCGAATTGACATGAAGTTTGGAGGGTGCAGATGCCAAAAAAATAGCAGATTGGTTTGGAATTAATTATATCCATGGGAAAAATACCAAGTCGGGAAAGCCAGGAGTAGTATTGCTGACGCAGTTGCAGCAAATTTCCCAAGAACTCAAAATAATATTGAGGCTTGGCACAGACGATTAAACTTTATCACAAGGAAAAGCCATATCGGTCTGTACCGGATGGTGGAATTACTAGGTAAAGAAGTGCTCCTAGCTAAAAACCGAAGGGAGCAGTCCCGATCCGAAGGTCGCATCCAAAAGCAAACTAAGGTCTTTAGCCGTAGCCAGCAGTTATTTTCAACTAAAGAGGAATATGAAAAAACGGATATTTTGAGAAACTTGGCGCATAAACTACACGGTTAAAAATTCTGGTGTATTTTTTATACCAACATCCCAAGTAACAATTTCAGCCCTATAATACTTTGTTAAATACTCTCTTCTCACAATAATAGGGGTACTTTACAGGGTATAACCACTGAATAATAGTCCAATAATGGCATTTGGCGCCGTTTTTTGATCCAATTGAACCTTATTGTAGCACTGAATTACACTTTGAAAAAGACATACATCATATGTGTTATGTCATAATTTCCTGTCATTTTCTCGCGTTTGCAAAAAAAAAAGAAAAAAAAAATTCCCACAGCCAGCGTCGAACCAGAGACTTTCGTACTCAAGTCCGACGCCTTAACCACTCGGCCAATCTCACATATAGTCAGCATTGCTCGTAAACACTACAAGTGGTTCGTTGCTTCTATCGAAATGCTCAACACTTCTCCTCAATGCACCTTCTTCTTTATATGTCAATCAGTTGAAGCTAATTAAATTCACACGTTCATCAATAAAATGCAGCCAGTTTCTAGGCTGAGATTATCTTAATTGATTCATAAGTTAAGAATGGGTGAGGTGAGGTTGGTTTCATGCAATATTTCAATGAATTCAATTCAAGAAACGTGGTGTTCCAGACCACTTCATAAGTGTCAATTCTTTAAAAAATCACAAAGTTCATCCTTCTATAAAACTACGCTGAGCCACTTATTGAATGATCACACGAATGTCACACTATAAAAATGAAATCGACAGTGGTATAGAAGATTATATGCATGTGTGTGTGTTGATTTCAGTCATGTGTGTTTACGTCATTCAATAAAGACTACAAAGAAGTATTTGATTTCAGTCTGGTGCGTTAAATCCCTTTATGGATCGCAGAAAATCACAATTTTTTAGTTTATTAAACACAATTTTATTATAAAACAAAACGGAAATTTAATTAACTACAATTTTTTTATTATAAATGCATTTCGGGTCAATTTATGACTCATCATCAGCATACGCGTTTTAATGACTAAAGAAAATTATTTTTTTGAAAACATTAAATATACAATTTTTCAAGGTTAATATAATATAATGAATCAAAGTTAAAATAATATTAATGTGAAATATATGTATGTATATATAAATATCGAGCGCAAGTAACGTTATATATATAATTAGAGCGATTAAATTTATTTTATGTATTTAAAAAGATTCGAGGTGATGTTTCCGTTATCCGTGTTCATGCGGTTGGTGCATTTATGTATTAGCATTGATTCGTACGCATCCATGGTCCTGTTGTCAGTAATGTGCTTTAATAGCCTGATGTCTCCGATTTGGTGGGGTGGTCCATCGTTATTGGCATACTTGTGTAGGGCTACCGCTGAATTGTCCGTGGCGAAATTTTTTACAGCATTAAGATGTTCTTTGTATCTGGTTTTAATTTTGCGTTTTGTTTGACCGATGTATTTAGCATCACAACTATTGCAATTTATTTCGTAAATACCACTTTTTTCGTCATTCGGGGTTTTATCCTTTGTTGATCCTAATAAGTATTTTAGCTTCGTATTGCTCTTATATACAATTTTCATGCCTTCTTTCTTATATGCATTTTTTAAGGATCCTAGTATTTTAGGGGCGAATGTTAGTGATACACGATGTTCAGTTTTTGATGAAGCATTTTTGTTTTGTGCAAATAAAGTTGTTAGCTTATTTTTATATGCTTGTCTTGAATGTTTGGTGACTAATCGATCTATTATAGATTTTTTGTAGCCATTTATGTTAGCAAGATGTAATATATGATTATGTTCTTTTATGTAATCAGTTGCAGACAAAGGCAGGTTACACATTCGATGAATAAACGGATGGAAAGCGGCTATTTTATGTTGTTGTGAACAGTACGAATCGTTTGTTATGAGTCTATCGGATGTTGTTGGTTTTCGATAAACTGATACTCGTATAGAATCGGTGTTATCTCGTGTGATAGTCATTAAAACGCGTATGCTGATGATGAGTCATAAATTGACCCGAAATGCATTTATAATAAAAAAATTTTAGTTAATTAAATTTCCGTTTTGTTTTATAATAAAATTGTGTTTAATAAACTAAAAAATTGTGATTTTCTGCGATCCATAAAGGGATTTAACGCACCAGACTGAAATCAATTAACATGATCGCAGACGTGGTTAATAAGTGTGAGATAAATACACATAATCCTCAAAGAAGTATTTAATGGAGCATCTTTTTAGGTTAACGTTTAGAGAAGTGTTATCGAAGTCTTATTGGATGTAGTCGTGAATTGATTATATAAGAACTTTTTAAGCTTTCCGAAAAGTGTTTTAAGGAGTTTTTACCGGATCAAAATACTTATATAAGCGATGTCACACGATAAACTGATTTTGTGTTACTATATGATTGTTACAGGATGAAGTGCTTCTTTAAAGCATACGAATTGTTACTTGGGATACATTTTTTAGTATGAATTGTATACAAAAGCGATGTATAAATTTTGTTTATATGAATTTTTATTAAATTTATCCGAGGTTTGTATTAAAATATTGAATTCGAGATGTTTGTATAAAAATTATACGAATCTGTTACAAAATTAATCCAAAAATACTAATGAAAATTATGCAGCATTTATATGAATCTTTTTATCAGAACGTGTAATTGATTCTATACTATAAATTACAACTTGCATACCAAGCGAGAATTTGTTTAATAATATTGAACTGATAGAAAATTTTTATACCAAAGTGAGGTAAAGTTTATCCTAAGATTGTACATTTCTAAAAAATTTCATTGCATTCGCATTTGGTAAGGTGGACTCCGTACGTCGCTGTGGCTCACTTGGTTGAATGATCATCGTAAAGTGCATGCTAGTAATCTAGAGGTGCGAAGATCGAATCTCGGCGTGGTCAAAAATTTCTGTATGTGCGGATAGGAAATATACGAGTATAGTGCCTGTAACAGTATGTCCCAGAAGCGGTTTTCTGTAGGCATACATTATCCTTCAGATGTAAATGAATGTCGTTTTTTTTTTTCAGGGGTCAAGCTGGGCATATGTTTCCCATCTTTAGATGGCTATATCTTTGAAACGGGGATAGCTAGGACCCTGGAAGTTTCAGCAAAATGTAGGTCTGGATGCCCTCTTTATCGACTTCTTGAACCCCCAATTTCGAAAATTTTCGTGTCAAAACGGAAAAGTGCGATTTTCCGGCCGTTAGAACCGTTTTCAGGGGTCAAGCTGGGCATATGTTTCCCCATCTTTAGATGGCTGTATCTTTTTAAACGGGGATAGTTTGGACCCTGGAAATTTCAGCAAAATGTACAACTTTCATTGTAGCGCAGTTTTTTTTATAAAAAATTGGATTTAAGCAGGAATCGATCTTTAAGTATCAACAAATCTCTTTTTCTGATTATCAGCCGATAATAGTAAAGATTCTGCATAATAAACGGGTTGGCAGCACGATTTTTTACTTTAATTTTTTACCCCCCTTTTATAGTCCTGAATCTTCCACTGGGAAAAGGATTGCTCTATTTCCAGTACATCTTTAATATAATTGAAGTGGTGGATTTTTTCCAGGTCGATTTTGAACGATATAGAATTTTGGATTTCGTATCAGACAGTGTCCTCATATAGATAAATTTATGGAAATAAAAACTTTTGTTTCCAAATGCAAACCGTAATAACTTTTTTATTACTACATAACAATATTAACGACTGAACTTTTTCGATGCGATGATATCGATCATCAAAATAAAATGTTTTCCATCTAGCAACAGCTTGTGCCGAATTGTTTCCCTGTCGGTTGGCATTATCCATTTAAACATAATAGCCAAATATTCTCTTCTATTGAATTCTATCAATAACACCCACTTATAAATAGATGAGATGAGCTTCATCACGAATATCCTTAATGATAGGCAAATATACTCGACCATGGGTATTATACGAGTACAATCGGAGATTGGTGATTCTGAAGGACTCACTCTTGAGAGCTATGTGTATTCACGTTTCAAGAATACATGCAAACATTATGTTTGTTGACAGTCCCACCACTGTTGTAATTGTGTTTCCTATCGCCTACAACATAGTTTGACAGCAATAATAATAAATTAATGATAATAGCATTACTATAGTGAGTCTAAAAGGCGATAGATATTGTTTATTTCAAGAAATCGTTATTAAATTTATTTACACAGACTATGTCCTGAACATTGTTTTGGTTAGTTGTTATGTTATGTTTTCGTAGCCGTACTAATTTGTGTATTTTGCAGATTTGTCTAATAAAATAAGATTTTTTGGAAAGTTATGAAAACGAAGCTTGTTACTATCAAAGTGGAAGTATAAACAGAAAAATCTCTATTACATATACATTTTCTTTAATCGGATTCCGCTGTTATCAGCCTAAGCTGGTTGAATCGCTTCTAGCTTTGTAGAAAGTATCCGGCTTAATTATGTTTTTTTCGGACAATAACTTTGAAGTAAGGTTAAATTCTTGTATTTCCGTATAAGGAGATGGAATTAAATAATTGAGTGGATTCAAACGTAGCTAAAGACACCCCAGAATCGAATTCTCGTAGAGGACTTTAGTCCATTTGTTCTACTCTCAAAATCAAGCTAGACATCAGGGTAATTCAAAATTTCTCTATATGAAATCTCTAGTTTATTTTCCCTGATTATACATTATTACAACATTTGGAATATTTTTTTTATTTACCCTTAACCTTAAGATAGGATCTTCGTTTACCTTAATCGTTTATTTGTGTTTTTGTTACATGTACTAACCCTTAACCTTAAGATAGGATCTTCGTATAGCTTATTCGTTTATTTGTATTTTGATACATGTACTAACCCTTAACGGAATAACACGTGTGTCTGCAAAAAAAAACTTTCAACCGAAAAACCGACAATTTATGAAAAGGAAACTAAATGAATTTTTACTGTTTTGCTAAGATAAACAACAACAATACTCACAAACTTAATAACATACGGGAGTTTACAAAAACAGCAATCCACATGGGCTATCTCTTAAAAATGTCAGTACAATTTCCAATTTTCTCAGACAGAGAAAAAGTGAAAACGGAATTGTCTGTCTAAAGGTACATACAAATCCTTGACTTTCTCCTTTCCAGCGATTACATTCGGATGATTTATTTGTTTGCTCTCTAAAACAAAAGGTTAAAATGTCCTTTGCCATGTTTTGTGTCCAACACAGTTCAAATTACTGGAATGGAAAGCATTGGGGATTTCATTCTACTTCCTACCAACACGGGGACGACTATTGTTTGGACTTCAATTAGCACTTGCATGAGTTCCATTGTCGAACGATTTGATATGAAATGAAGAGCACTGAGATTCCTTGTGATTCTATAGTGAATATGAATCTCCTTCGCCTTCACCTTGCATGGAAGAAATTCAAGTTCTCGACACTAAGCTCAGGGGTGGGAAAATATATATTACTGAATGTATGTATTCGCAAAACACAAACACAGTTGTTGGTTTGTTTCATTAAAGTGTTTCTCTAGGGAGAAAGGTATAATATCAAAATGTCGTTTAGGCTTTATAATCGTAGGTTAGGTTTAGGTTAGGAGCTTTTAACCGCACTAGGAGCTGCAGTTACAAAATTGGCCAATTGCTCGTACGTATAAACAATGCTTTAATCATGTTAAAGCGCTATTTCGTGTTTCAAGAATGCATGAAGTGTGATTGTAGAATTCTATAATATACAGCCAACCTCGGTTATAACGAACCACAAGGGACCACAAGAATTAGTTCGTTATATGCAAAAATTGAATTGAAAGTCCAGAATTAACTTTTTATAAGGTTTCCTTGCAACAAAATAAAAATATTTCAATAAATTAAACAAGATATCTTCTCCATATTAAAACCAAATAAAAACTGAGGGGGGCATTTATAATTCCCACTTAAGGAATAAGGATTCCCTTGAGGAATATAAGGGTTTCGTTCATAGGAAATTCTAAGGGAGTTTCGTATTCATGGTCATCACTATATTCGGGCGTTGCCTCATTTAATAAAACGATCCACTTATTGGAAATAGCTATGAAAAGTTACAAATAAAATATAAAATATTATAGCCCTATTCGACTCACTGGATCATTTCCAGATTTCCCATACAAAATGATAATCCTGGAAGTTGATCCAGGGTATGACTTGGATCATCTGCCAAACTAATCCCCTAGATGTCTCCGCGAACAATTTCCCTAAAATTTCCCGTATGTCATTTTGTTATTCAGTATTTTTGGTTTGTAAACTTTATTCAGAGTTAATCATTTTAATATTTCTTGCTAGTTATCCTTTCAATTGTATCTCGCACGGTGCATAATTTTACGGTTATCAAATTTTGAATTTCAGAATAACAATTTCTGCATTTACTACACTTCAAATTAGCAGTATTTTTCAGCATTTTTTTTTATTTGCAAAATAGAGATTAGTTTTTGCATACGAAAAAGAGCGTCCTGAAAATATTGAATTTTCCGCAAAAATTGTGACACTGAATGGATTATTTGGCTTTCTTACTACGGTGAGTAAATCCAAAATATTCCAATTTTCGTACAAATGTTTGCTATTGTGATTGGAGTATCAGAGCTCTATATTGGGTTAGATCAGTAGCACTAAATATTTTTGAAGTCACGGTCATTTGTTTGCTAATTTGTATTCGAATTGCTGCCTGCATAAGGCTAAATTTTGAAAATTTTATAAAAAATTTTCTTTGCCCTGCTATATACAATAAAACCTTTCGACAAATTTTAACTTATAAAAAAGAAAAAAAAGAATGTTGATAAACAATTAAAAATGCTGATAAATTGTAAGCAGTTTTGCAGCGTTTTCTTTTTTCGCATTAGTTCTCCACTCTCCTGAAAAAAATCTTTATAATCTTATGTACTATGGAAATTGCGCTTCTGTGGAAGGCACTCTGTGTTCCACATTATTTTTAAAATTTTGAACTGGACATTAAATTTGCCCGCAACGAATCAGTACTTACATAATTTTTCTACCAGCACTTCTAGATACGCTTCTATTTTACAATTGGAACAATTGAAATTTGAGGAAGTGCTAAATTTTCTATTGCAGTTCTGAAAATTAAATAACATTTTTATGAAACACTACACACGTTGAATAATTCCAGCTAAAAGTTTACTTTTGCTTTGTTTTACGTATCTAAAGTAATAATAAAAAAATTGTGACCGAAAGGGGCCGCACAGAAAAATCACTTCAGACTTTGTATTTTTGCACAAAATTTTCCGTGTCAAAATGTGCCAAGATTGACCCGTATGTATATAGCTGTTCTAGTTTGTGAAATAATCTCATTTTTCTGTTTTCATATGAAAATGTTCGAATACATTGCTTGGATATAGTGTAGTGATAAACCTGGTACATGAGATTCAAAATGGAGTGGAGAATTTGTTTTTGTTTTTTATATTTTTTTTGGGTGCTGAGCCCGAATCCACCAAAATTTTGTTGCGAAACAGTGTCAAAATTGCAAAAAAAAAACGTCAAAGAATGACTATCAATTGTATCGATATCGTTTAACGCATTTTGAAGACTAATGTCACGTTGGACCCGCAATCATGTTTCCTCCAACATGTTAATGGACAGGTTTTCGCAGAAATGTACAGTTTCGGAGTTATAAGCCAAACAACGGAAAAACTCTGAGATTTGTTGGGGATTTTTGCAGTTTGGCCCCCGTCCGCAACGAAATCTTGGTGGGAACTTCCGGATTCGGGCTCAGCACCTAAAATACATAAGAAACAAAACAACAACAAAAAATTTTCCACCCCATTTTGCAATCTCAAATCACGTAATGACTACACTAATTTCAAATTATAGAAAAAACGAAATAAGGTCTAAGTAACCAATTTTGGTCTTAAAGTAGATAAACCTAAGAGTGCCCATAGACTCAGCAATAAATTTACCAATCAAAGCTCACTTCTGTGAAGAAAGCACATTTTCTGTGGAAAAAGCTCATTTTCTCTTGCGAATTCGCTAGTAGAACCTAAAAATGAGTTTTGATTGTTCAATTAATCGCTGAGTCTATGGGCACTCTAAGTTTAACAAATTGTTCGTTCTCATGGTTGAGATGGAGTCTTGTTGAAATCAATCTTTTAACAAAAGCGGCTGTACCTACTTTGTGATCTACTACAGCGTTCATGTGGTTCATGCTAACAAGTCGTGCTAGTAGAACCTAAAAATGAGTTTTGATTGTTCAATTAATCGCTGAGTCTATGGGCACTCTAAGTTTAACAAATTGTTCGTTCTCATGGTTGAGATGGAGTCTTGTTGAAATCAATCTTTTAACAAAAGCGGCTGTACCTACTTTGTGATCTACTACAGCGTTCATGTGGTTCATGCTAACAAGTCGTGCTATAATGTTTTGGTTCTTCGTTTCGTTTCCGAAAAGCATTTTTCGGTGTCTTATTTAAAAAAAATTGTTTTGACCAAAAAAAATCTAATGCAGTGTTCATTTAAATCGACTGAGTAAAATCATGGCTTGTTCATGGATGAATTGCGAATTTTCTTTGAAACTTAGATTTTGTATTATTTAATAATTTTCAACTTTCTTTAAATTCCCTAAAGTAAAAAATTCACACCAAATCATTTAATAATCACTATAGTTTTCATTGTCGTGCTCTGTGGCCGTGAACGTTCGGTCGCCACTCTGTGAAATAGACACTCATAGAGAAACGAGTTTCCAAACTCGGCACGACTCGTCGCAAGTTTATTATTCAGAAGAAGATGATAAGAAATATTCTTATCGTAGAATAATAAACTAACAATGCGACTAGGAAGTGGTATGGCTGACAACCGTATCACACTCCGAATTCAGTTGTCTTTGTAACGTTGATGACACACGGTAGTCATCAACGCACCATGCTCCACTAGGAGTTACGGTAATGAAGAGAGAGATAGTTTTCATTGATCTTAGAAACTTTGTACGGAGCACTGATAAGTGCACAACATGCATAAGTGCACGAAAAAATCGTACATTTATCGATGTACTCTTATCCGAGTTTTACTGTATATATGAGAAATTGTGTTACATGCCGTTCGTTTTTTACGCGTTGATTTCGATGGCGAAAATAATTGGAAAATCCCGCAAATTGAAAGTCAAGTCACAATACATGAATTTCAAATCAGTTGTTTGTGACATAAATAAGCATGGAGGTGGAGGAATTGACTTACCATAACAGTCTCTGTCTCATTTATACGAAATAGCAAAAATTCGATTCAGACTGTTAAGCGATTCTCTTTGTTAAAACTCTTGTTAAAAAGATGTAAAATTTTTTTTTTCAATTTTCTAAATAAATTGAAATTGGATGAGGCTGAGACTATTTTCGGGAGTGCCCCAAATTTGGCTACCCTACACTTTCTCGGGTAGTGCTTCAATTCCATCCGCTCCTATATCTATGTTGTGATTTCCACTTTGATTTATGTGAGAATTGACTATACGATTGTACGATAAAGGACCAGAAAAACTTTGCTTTGAAGAGGGATGAGATTCAATCCAATATAGTCCTGTGGATTTATAAAGAAAGCGCCAAACCCATATTGTTGAATTTGGTGTTGGATGGCGGAAACGGATGTTTTTCTTAATCTAATTCACATGCATATTGATGCAGTGGCGATGGCGAAAATATAGCCGTCATGAGGCTCCAGGCCAAAATATCGACATGCCCATTGAACTCCGTACAGCTAGGATTGGTATATGGCCTCTCGGGACCAACATTTCAGTACCGGGTTTCGGTTTTTTGCAACACCCGGTTACCACAAGCGGTTTTCCTGACTCACAGTTTTTTTCAATACCTGTTCAACCGACGGTTTTTCTAACTACACTGAAAAAAAAACCCATTGCTTTTGGCGTCGAAAGTGAGTGAGCTATGTTCGTGAAATCGTCACAAGTTTTGTCCCAAAAACGATGCAGCTTATGTCAGTGAAGCGTATCAAGCCGACGACAGTCAGCCAAGGAGCCAAGTACGTCCGCTCGTCAAACGCAAGACCTCGACCACAAACATCAACGATAACGCCGAAAGCGTTGAAAAGCACCAGAAACGTATCAACACAACGTACGATAAGTTGCAAGAGATGACCCAAAAGCGATACGTCCTGCTGGAGGATCCAGTTTGTCTGTTCGGTTTTTATCGCGAGTGTGACGGTTTGGAGGAAGGATAAGGTCGATGAAGTCGAGTCGGTAAAGAGTGCCAATCCGAACTTTGAGGTGGGAATGTGGGTGTAATTGGTTAAACAAAATCGTAGCTAGACACGGCCGTAATAACGCCTGATTTGAAAACGGTCAAGGCCTTGCCGCGTCGTCATCAAAACTTCGAACGTGAATTGGCACCTGTCCAGAATAAGGTCAATCGTATCTTGGAAATATGTGAGTAGGTATTTGCACCAAGTTTTTCTGGATTTTCCAAGACTAATCAATCGGCTTTTTTGGGTCCTTCGGAACGAGCGAATGTCGACGACATGTGGAAATAAATACAGACAAAGGCCAAGGAGCAGAAATCGAGAATTCTGTCGATCAGCAGATCTTTAACAACAGGTACTTACAGCCCTGGGATTCAGTAATTAATTTAAAATAAACATACTATTTAGTTTTTGCCCTATCGTAACAGGAAAGAAAGAAAGATTTTACATTCATAAGAGTATGAAAATGTAAAAGGCATTTTTCACTAAATGATTAAAATAAAAATGAATAATACATAATTTGCATTTATTCTTTTATAATAGGATTTTTTCAGAATTTGAAAAGTAATAAAGTATGCATATTATGTTGAACCATAGTCGATAACAACAGCACTCACAGCTATGTGTTTCGTTTGATGATAGGCTGTGAGCTGAATACCTATATTTATATTACCTACGAAACAGGGGCGGCGCATAAGGGCCCGCAGGGCCCGCGTGGCGGGAGGGCCCACGAGATTCAGGGGCCCAAAATCCACATGACAGATTTGTCGAACCATAAAAACAGCACAACTGCGAAAAATTCCGACGTAGATATTTTTTTGTAAACAAGAAGAGAAATACACTTTTCGAAGTCAAAACAAAAGTTGGTGTAAGGGTAGAGACTAAAGTTCATGAGACAATCCGGATCCTCAAATTTTTACAAAAAAAAAATAGCTCCTGACATGGCTGCGCTATTTGCTGTATCTGTAGCCGCGGTTTGTAATTCAACCCACCCTTTTCCTTCCCAAGTACCATATGGGTAAAAGATTCGGTAGGTCTCTCTGCAAATAAATTATCTTAAAACGTTTTTGGTGATTGTACCTTTTCTAAACATTCGGACTAAATTCCAATCCACTTTGTCATGAACTGGCAAACACGAACAAAATAGTTTGAGAGTGGTACTAAACTTAGTTTAAACTAGGGGGCTTCGCCCCCTGCTCGCTTCCCTCCCCAACCCCCGGGGCCGAGGCTAATTTCGGGCGCGGCCGAAATTTGGATACCCTTCGCTTGGGCTAAAAGTTTTTTCGGTAGGTACTATGACTTGTATTTAATCCCCCTCCTCATTCTTTTTCTTCCGTCTTGACAAAAGTTTTGGGCTTGGTTGAAATAAGTGGGCAAATAAAAATATTTACTCAGAAAATTTTATTGGGGTTGCGGGAGCATGACCCACAGTACGATTCCATTCGTTTTGAACTTTTTTGTTGCTTTGGTAAAGACACATTACTTCAAGGTTTTGTGAAATTGGTGTAAAATAATGTTTCTTAGAAGAACCAATATGGGGGTTTGGTTTGTATGGCAGCCCCATGACCCCATGGTCCAATTTGATTCAATAGAAATACATTTGTGTGAAATTTGGTTGAAATTGGTGCACAAATAAAAAAGTTTTTCTTAGAAGAACTCAAATTGGGAAGCTAGGTTTGTATGGCAGCCCCATGACCCAGTGATCCAATTTGGGTGAATCAAACATACAAACAGCCTGCAACAATAAGAAGCATATGTGCAAAATTTTAGCTCCGTAGCTTTTATAGTGGCCGAGAAAAACGCGCTGAAACAGACGGACAGACGGGCAGACGGACAGACGGACAGACGGACAGAAGGACAGACGGACAGACAGACAGACAGACGGACATCGCCCAATCGATTCATCTCGTCATGCTGATCATATATGTATACTTTTTATATGGTCGGAGATGCTTCCTTCAATGCGTTACAAACTTCATGACACAGTTAATATACCCTTTCACTCTATGAGCGAAGGGTATAACTAGTTAGTACTAGATAGATATTTTATCTATCCTGCGGTATATACACGGTCATTAGGGCTGTGGTGCAGAGGCCACATTTGGTTTGAATGGAGTCTTGCCAAAGATTGCTGTATTGAATTTAATATTAAGTACAAATAGAGTTGAATTAGTAACGTGTCGCTTTTTTCAATTGTGTAGCAAGTAAAACTTAGGCCGCCCACAGACGAAGCGTCCGAATCCATTTGTTGGAATCTTGGTTCTGTCAAATTTATACATTTTCTTTGATTTTGTAAAATATTGCTAGTAGGTTTTTCTAAATGTTCCGCCCTCTACAAGTTTAAGCGATACCCGTAGCTATTGAGTAGGTAACATTCACTTACAAATGAGTGGTCCTGAGTTGTAGAGCGATGTTTGCTTTTATTATTTTTCACCAGAAGGCACACGCAAGTGAGCGACTAAAATGGTGGGAAATCATCACAATAAATATGAAGGTGTCCTATTTTAATTGTAACAATACAATTCATCATAATTTTTCAAATGTATTTTCCCGCTATTTACTTTGCTTCAGTGCTACATAGTTGAGAATGGTCTAAAAGTTAAGTTGAGGACGTTACGTTCCCTACTGCAAACACTGAGTAATTAATTTTGACCCCATCGCATTTGTAGTTAAATTAACTATTCGCGTTGTGAAAAACTTTATTACATACAAAGTAATAAAATTAACTTTCCTTTGCTGTAAAATTACACTACACAGTAGTAACATTAATTGTTGATAATAATTAAAGCTAACCATATGACAGTTCGATTTTCATTACAAATTAATAAAGTTAACTATTTTTATTGTAAATTTTCACGACGAAAGTAGTAATAATTTACATTCAAAATTATAAAATTTAATCACATTTTACAGAAAATAAAAAATCAAAATTTTGTTATTTGTTTTTTTATTACATACATTATAAAAATAAGAAAATTCACATTGTGAAAAGTTAATTATATGTAAATAGTTATCATATTTTAATTTAATACATATACATCGATAATCCTAACTAAATTAAAGAAAGGTCTATCCAAACTTTCTATATCTTCAGTGAATCACCTTTCTGCATACGAAGACTTCCGTTGAATTTATAAGCTTCTATTTATATTCGTGTTCTCTCCTAGATAGAAAAACCAACCAATTAAATTTGGAAAAATTGGAAAAATAAGTCGAACTCGGTATAAAAAAAAAACATTGGGCTAAGCACTGTATTAAAATGAATTTATAAATCACCTTAATATATGTATAATGAATCCCGCCTTCATTAACAATTTGTACGGTTAGTCTGCGTCTGTTTTGAATATAAGTCCTCAATTTTTGTTCTGACTCCACCAGTTGATTCAATGGATTTCCTGTATTTAAGTAATAATTTTAATCAGAAATATAATAATAAACGTAAAATGGTACATATTTTTTACTTACCATAGATTACGCGGATGAATTGAGGGAAAATCCTGCAATTAAAATTTCACGACACGACACCAGACTTGAAACAAAAATATTTTTATTGACATTTCGATTTTAACTAAAATTCGGTGAAATGTATTGTATCTGTAGTTAAATTTTACTAGAATAGAGTGTAATAAATATTTTCATTACAATGTAATGAACATTGCCTCGCCTTTCTAATCAAAAGCCGGACTAGTTTTATGTCCTGCTATATCTTCCGCATCTACTGCTTACATATCTTTTTCACATATTCCTTTGATCTATTCACTGGATTCCGAATTTCTCCTTCAATGGCGTATTCGTATATACTTAATTCAACATGAAATTGGCTTGGTAGTTCAGTTGAATGAAAAACATTTTAATAAGAAGTAAATTTCACTGAAACTCTGCTGCTTAACCCATTTTGTACTGGTGGTTCGTTTTCGAACCCCCATTTTCAATAATTTTTTTATATTGAACAATTTATATTTTTAACTTTATTTTGATGTTATCAGCACTGTTAGACTGTCGTCTATCGATTTGGGTCATTTGCAGGTATAGGTATATGTTATTAATAATATTATATTTTTAAAAAATAGGATGACCATATTTTTTCGACCATTTTTCAAAATTAAAAAAAATATATATAAAATCCATGAAATTTATTGAAATGATTGCATTCAATAAGTAAAAGCATGTATTTTTCTATTGAAATTATAATTTGAAAAGAATAACAAGAAGTTTTCAGTTTATGAGCTTCTATATTTGGGTGGTTCGAAAACGAACCGCTGGTACATGGTGTATCTAAATGTTGTTACCTTACTCAACTTTAACGACCAATAACTCCGTTACTGTTACTCGAAACTAGAAAAGGGTAACTGATATGAAATGTACTCGTCGAGTCCTTTGATTTGAGTACCCATATGTCCATCTCCGATCAAAACTAAAAAAATCTACTTTTTTCATCCCTTCGGGGACACCCTGTTATCTTCGTCCTACCAAGTTTTAAGTTATTCGTAACCAAGACTGCGACCATTCTACACATATCTACCAAATTCCATATCGATCGATTGAGAGGTTCGCGAGTTATTTAGTGAAGAGTCGAACGCACGGACAGACGGACATACGGACAGACGGACGAAAACAAAACGATTTTATAAGTGTTTTTTTTAATGTTCTAAAAAACCCTTTAAGACACAAAATAAATATAAAATTTAATAAAAACTGTATTTGATTATGTAAGCCCACGCCACACCTTCCTTATTGCATACAACATATACCACGTCGCTTACTTACCAACGGTTCGTTTTCGAACCACCCCATAACACAAAAACAACAAATGGAAAAAATAAAATTTCTTCGGAATCGTCATCAGAGTGTGTTTATAGACAACATATATCAAGGATATCGCCATAAAAAAAATATTTCTGGTACCAGTACAAAATGGGTTAAAATCGCATAAAAATAATTAATACAAACATTCGGAAGAATAGCAGAGACTTACATTTTTCGCATAAAATCCATCAAGCGATTTTACATCACATACACCCCCTTAAGCCATCCATGTGAATACGACTGCCATAACTAGTGACGGAGGGCGGCGATTCGACTACTGCCAAGGGGCGCCATAGATGGTAAGTCCGGCACTGCTGAAAATGGTGGATCGACCTTCAAGAGTGTTTTCGATTGATTTCACTCTGCTTTTTTCTCAGTGTAGGGGGGGCCCACTCAAGAAGTTGGCGGGAGGGCCCCGAGTAAAGTTGTTCCGCCACTGCTACGAAACATGTATGTAATGAATGAACTCTGCCATATTGCCATTGATCACACATATGTAAATGTATTAAAAAAAGCCACAATATATAATTCGAGGTTTTATACTTTCTGCAGATTATACCAATCGTTTGGGAGCACTTGGGTTATAATTATGTGGCTTCTGTAACTATGAGGTGTACCGTTTACCGTACACTTATGTGTTCAGAAATGCCTCAGAACATACTTCAAGATCTAATAGTTTATGTAGTGTATAGTGTTTTTCTGTGGAAATTAGCGTAATGTACGATAACATTACGGACAATAAGTTAAATGTTCTAGTCTAATATGCTCAATATTTCAAAGGTATCTAGTGTGATAAAGTATGACTCCAAACGTCTCATTAAATGCGCATTCAAGTTATGCTTCAATTTTAGCATGGCGTCCGGGATCACAATCTGTTGTTATCCCAGAATCGATCACAATTATGAGTTCACGTGTATATAAATTGTGACATATGTGCTCATAATTTCTTTCAGTGATAAGCTATTTTTTCGAGTACCGAATTAAAACCGAATTGCGAGTCGGTTTTTGGGTACCGGGTTGGTATCAAGATAAAACCGATCAAGTAGTAGATTTTTCAGAACCAATTTACTTATTTTTTCTGTTTTCCAGAATCTGTAATGGTGATGGTAATTTGTGGTCTATTCGCGGGACATTACCATTTGAATTGAATGGCCATCTAAAAAATTATACGCATTGTTATCTACGCGAATTGGAGGCTAACGATGGGCCTTTAAGTCCTCTACAAACTTATCCAAATCGCGAGATTTCGGTTAATCCACGTTAAATATACAATATTTCCCATACATTTCCAAATATTTCGTAACGCGATTTCAACTAAAATCCCGAAACAAACCTCTACGCGGTTGTGGTAAAGTCTGGTAAACTCCGTCTGAGTTTGTGCAATACACAACTTTGAAAAAATGTCAAGACTACGCATTAGAGGCTGTCTCTAGTCCATAATCTCGTCCGCCGCGTGTGTTCATGTTATCAACTTTCAACATTATAATTTAAATTTAATAAAAATAACATATCAGTCTCATTGATTTGAATTTTATTATTTAAATGAATTTTACCCTAATTCTCATAATTTCCGTTCTTAAACCTAGAATACCAAGTTACGCTGCATAAAATTATCCCTTCGCACATTATTCATCTAGTAAATGCTCTCGTGTTATCCTTAAATCTTCTTACATTTTAATCTGTGTTATGTTTTCACACATTTTTCATTCTTCATTTCTACCATAAAATCCTACTTCCTGATTTTATTCTTAACTTCCTCTATAGCAGCCTGTAAACATTAATGTCATTAAACGATTTTTTATTGACTTCCGGGTTAAACAATGTGGTCTTACACATATCAAATTGCCATGATAATGTGCCATTATCTGTGTGAATATCCTGTATTTTTATGGGGTTCATCCTTGCTATCCTACAAGAAGTCAAGACCAAGCAGTACAGACTGCTCACATCTACCAGTGATGCAAGAGAAAAAAGAAATATGCGCTTAGCTAAAAAAAAAAAAACAAACGAGACCGAGGCTAATTTCGGGCGCGGCCGAAATTTGGATACCCTTCGCTCTCCTCCGGGCCAAAAGTTATTTCGGGCGTACCTACGACTTGTATTTAACCCCTCCCCCATTCTTTTCCTTCCGTCTTCACAAAAGTTCCGTTGCGTCGACAAAACAATATTTGTGTTTAGGTTTATTGCAGGTTTGAATAAGTGGGCAAATAAAAATATTTACAAAAAAAAATTTTTGGGGGATGCGGGAGCAGAGCCCCATAGTTCGATCCCATTTGTTTTGACCTTTTTTGTTACTTTGACTAAGACACATTAATTTAAGGTTTTGTGAAATTGGTGTAAAAAATGTTTCTTAGAAGAACCAAAATGGGGGGTTGGGTTTGTATGGCAGCCCCATGACTCCATGATCCGATTTGACCCATTCTAACATATATTTTGTTTCATTAATAGAAACACATTTGTGTGAAATTTGGTTGAAATTGGTGCACAAATAAAAAATTTTTTCTCAGAATAATCTAATTTGGGGGGTTGGGTTTGTATGGCAGCCCCATGATCCCATGGTTCGATTTGATCCATTCTCACATATGCTGTGTGTCATCAATAGAAGTACATTTGTGTGGAATTTGGTTGAAATCGGTTCACAAATAAAAAAGTTTTTCTTAGAAGAACCTAATTTGGGGGGTTAGGTTTGTATGGCAGCCCCATGACCCCATGGTTCGAGTTTACCGATTCAAACATACAAACTGCCTGCAGCAGTTCGTTAACTCTACGAGCGAAGGGTATAAAAAAAAACAAAAGCAATGTACATACATAGTCATCCTTCTGCTGGGCATATACATCCTGATGGTGTGTGAGAAGAAGAGGAATTTCTTTGAAACTTCCAGACGAAAGATTACATTTATGTTTTTCCCCAAAGGGATGAACTTTCAACGGACATGAAGTACGTGTCAAATTGTCGACTTTGTCGTTCAACAGGCTAAATAGTATCGAGCATACTCTGTGTATTGTACAATGATCATTATTTAGTGCGCTTGAATGATTCTCCCAGGATACAATAAATCCAATTAGGGTTCGCCAATCCGAAAGGCATTATTGACGGTCCCATAAATACCAAAATGTGGACGATATAAGATTATTCTTTGGAGGCTTTTTGCAGTGAGTTCAAGGCCACGCTTGAGGGTAAAGCAAAAAAGAATACGAAATCATTGCAAGGGAAATGACAAATGGAATAAATAAAGTTCAAGTTATGGTACAACACCTAATTCGGGATGAGTATGCAAACATGATATTATTTGTCAGTTCGCACATTTCTTTTAATTAAATTGGAAATGATTTAGAAAGCTGTGTAGAGTATATCTTTATTAAAGCTAGCATGTTGTATCCATCTTAGAATATTAAAATTTAAATAGGTATGGAACGTAGTCTGCGTCTTCTTTGATTTGATACCCCATATGCCTATCTCGGATCAAGGGCACACGTTTGTCCTTTTTAACCCTTTTGGATATATTTTAAATGATAATTGTAGGCCCATTTATGCCTTCAGACTACAAAACCAGAAAAGTTAGCCTTTATGGCCTCTAAACATATAAATACATTTTCATAGATTTTGTAACGAGATTTTAACCAAAATTTCAAGCATAATCTCTACAAAATCGTGCAAAGCGTAGTGAAGAAGAGGTCGTCTAACCCACATTGCCCACATTCCTCACTGTCCACGGTTCTGTGATATTATTTCTTCCCATAATAAGTACGTACATTACCAGCAATATCCTTATCCTTAGAATAGCAATTCTTCAAAGAGCTGTCGATTTATCTCGTCTCTGTACTCCTTTTTGCAAATTGCCACACTCGACAAACAGTGACTACTATTCCAATATCGATTTCATCCCTTTATCTCTATAGGAGTACAACAAGGTACGTGTGGTGTGGTATTTAGACGAAATAATTTGTTGAATGTGCTACAAAGTTATTGCTTTTCACTTATGCAAATTGAATTCCTTCTTCTTCGTGGAAATGCGGAAATTGTATTAAATTGTATGCATCGTGGAAACTATACAGGGTGTCAGGAAACTGCTGCATAAACGCACCGGATTGTGATTCCTCATGTGATTTCCAGTAAAAAAGTTGCATGGAACATACCCCCAATTCTTATAGGCATTTGAAAATTTTTGAAAAAATCATTTTCTTGTACGACTAAAACCTCAATATCTCAAAAAAGCTACACTAGCTAGAATTGCAAAATAAGATGATTATTGCAGCCAACATATTTGCCTAAATAAATAAAACTAACCGCACTAAAATCGGATAAGAAGTTTGATTTTTACAGAGCTACAAAATCAAAGATCAATGTGTTTGGTTGGGACGCAGCCTCCGCATCCTACGATACAGCCGTGGAGCCCCCCGCTGCCGTCCCGCTTCCCTTTAGTGCGGGTACACTATTTACAAAGAGTATATCTGTGTTGTGGAATATTGCTCTCCGAGTGATTTCCCGATTTACGGGCATATCCACTCGGAGAGTGCAAAAAAAGTAACGACATTCGTCGGTTTCGACCGAATGTATATGACACGGCACTCTCATCAGGTGCTGCCGCTAGTGCCGTGCCATATACATTCGGGGACAGCACGACCGAGAATGCACTTTTTTGCACTCTCCGAGTGGATATGCCCGTAAATCGGGAAATCACTCGGAGAGCAATATTCCACAACACAGATATACTCTTTGTAAATAGTGTACCCGCACTAAAGGGAAGCGGGACGGCAGCGGGGGGCTCCACGGCTGTATCGTAGGATGCGGAGGCTGCGTCCCAACCAAACACATTGATCTTTGTGTAACTATTGGTGTTTTAACCAAAAAAAGTGGGATGTTGCACGGATCACAGAAATAGCAAGTGGCTATTCGCTAAAAATGTGATCCGTAGCATGGTACGATTTTCTTTGGTTTAAATACGGTGTGCAACAACTAGCCCGGTGCATTCTCGGTCGTGCTGTCCCCGAATGTATATGGCACGGCACTAGCGGCAGCACCTGATGAGAGTGCCGTGTCATATACATTCGGTCGAAACCGACGAATGTCGTTACTTTTTTTGCACTCTCCGAGTAGATATGCCCGTAAATCGGGAAATCACTCGGAGAGCAATATTCCACAACACAGATATACTCTTTACAAAATCAAAATTTTGTGATTTGACCCAAAAACAATATATTATTCCAATTCAATTTTCTCCAACTTCTGCCAAGGTTCGATTCTTTCAAAAATTGGAGTATAGTCTAACGATCATTTCTTTTTTACACCATTTTATTCTAGCTTCGTTATTTCTGACAGAGAAACTAGGGTTAATTTTTGCTCGATTTTGATATAATTTGAACAAATTTTACTAGGGGGAATTTGAATTGAAATCGAAATCAGGCTAAAATTAACCCTAGTTTTCTGCACTTAAGGCATTAAAACTGTTTAAAATATTGGAGCTAGAATAAAATGATGTAAGTAAGATATGATTGTAAGACTATGCCCCAATTTTTAAAGGAAGCACCTCATCTTGGCAGAAGTTGGAGAAAATTGAGATGGAAAATAGTTTGTTTTTGGAAATCACAAAAATTTGCCTTTGAAGTTCTGTAAAAACCAAACCTCTTATCCAATTTTAGGTAAATTTGTTGGCTGTAATAATCATTTTATTTTGCTATTCTAGCTAGTCTACCTTTTGAGATATTGAGATTTTAGTCGTACTAGAAAATTATTTTTCCAAAAATCTTAAAATGCCTCTGGCAGCTAAACGGTTAAGAATTGGGAGTATGTTTCGTACAACTTTTTTAACGGAAATCACATGAGGAATCACAATCCGGTGCGTTTATGCGGCAGTTTCCGGACGCCCTATATAGATATTTATTTTATCCATCCCTAATACGACGCTTATGTGTGGTGGCGTGTGGGTCTTTAGATTTTCGAATTAAGAACACATTAAATGCCTCGAGATGCTTTCAATTAGAAGAGAGTAACTGTTGAGTGTTCCTCAATCTTTTGATGATGAAAGCGGATTGTGGTGTGATATTGAAAATATCCTTACGATGCAATGTAATTTCCCGCCTTATGGCATCTTATTGCCATTTGTGCGTATGTGTGTCTTTTGATTGTAGCTTTTATACTATCGAGCATGAATTAGATAAACTGAAAATGAAAAGAGGCTATGGGTGTGTTTGGTTATCGTATTTAGAATTTATAAATAGCTCAGCTATTGATGTTATTTACGTCCTTCTAACAAGATAAAGGTACATACAGCAAAACCTCCTTCTGGGGCGCACAATTTTTGGTCATGATGGATAGTGTGGTCAACATACGGAGACTGATTTAACATTATGTTTAAGGTAGGAAAAAAGATGGTCAATTTAAAGAGGTAGTCACGTTATAGTGTGGTTAACTTAGGGAGGTTATAGGGTATAGAGTTATTTTTTTTACTCTACACAAGGTGGGACTTTTTTTTTATCCGACTGTTTTTTTTTACTGAAATTGAAGACATGGGTTTGGGCGACCTCTGGTTCATGCAGGATGGCGCGCCATGTCACACAGCCCATGCCACAATCGATCTTCTACGCACTAAATTCCCAAATCGTGGTTATCAGCCGTCTTAACGATGTCAATTGGCCGCCTCGAAGCTGCGATTTGACCTCTTTGGAATTTTTTTTTGGGAACCGCGAAGGACCGATGTTATGCCAACAATTCAGAAACGATTCAAGCACTTAAGGCCAATATCATCCAAGCAATCCGTGAGGTACAGCCTGAAACCATCAACAGGGTCTTGGAAAATTGGTGTGACAGAATTCGCTACGGCGATGCCAGTCGTGGCAGCCACTTGAATGAAGTTGTGTTCCATGATTAGTGGGAGCTTACTTACTTTCTAATAAAGCCATAAGACATGAAAAAAAAATTAATTTTGTTCATTTTATTGCATTTTTAAAAACGAACTTGTAATTGGCGCACCCTGTAGTTTTACCGAGTATTATTATTTGTTATTATTATCATTATCTCTCTCTGGTCCTAATGATTCAAAGGCTACCCTTCTTCCAATTTTGGGAATTTCCTGTTGAATTCAGTCGCCTCAAGGCGTCGCAACGCACAGATTGGAAACTCCTGATCCTGAATTATAGGTAGAGATAGGCATAAAGCGGAAATCGTAGGGACGTAAAAAAAACCGTCAAAACACAGGCATTATCCTTAACCCATTAACGACGAGACCCTAAAATCTTACCGATTGAGCTGAAATTTTCCACGTCGGCTTAAAATGGCTAAAAACACATTTTGTAGAAAATTTTTTTTCCCCGGATGCCGGGTTCAGGCTCCCGGCACTGTTACATATATGTAACATCAGGCACTCGAAGTACTCGAGGGTGTTACATATATGTAACATCAGGCATGATACGGGGAAAGTGTATTCAAAGTATGTTTTTGATTTTTTTTTCAAAAAGAAAACATTTTAGTACATTTTTTTAATAAAGTGAAAAATATATGAAAGCCGATATTTTACATGAATTTTGGAATATAGATAATGCAACAATAACGTAGAAATAATAGAAATGTGTGCGAAAATTGAGCAGCCTTACAAAAAAATTATGCCAAATATTGTATTATTTTATTTTATTATATACGTTTTTGTGCATTTGGAGTTGTTGTTGTTTTATTGAGAAGTTTCTTGAACACCCACAAAAGTAATAGATTTGACAGTTTGTGAATAGGAAAAAAAGTTTATAGAACTACACTAGTTAACAATACAGATTTTGAGGATTATGGAAGATTTGCCAGTAAATTATAAAATTATTGTTTCAATTTTTTTGTCAATTTGTCCATCCGCCCAATTTGTCTAAAAAGGACTAAATAAAGAGCCTATAATTCCTCCTTGTCTATAATTTGGTCTACATTAGAAACCATTTCTTCTTTCGTAGCTCAAAATATATCCTTTTAAATATTATATTAGCAGAATTAAATAGAATAACTCATCCTTGGCCTCATGAAAATAAAGCCTTGACTCGTTGCTTCGGATACCCTTGAATCCGGCTATCATTTTAATCCACATATCAGGACGGATGTTACATATATGTAACAGTGTTATAAAAGTACTTATAAAACGTAAACTACGGACAATATTTATTTCATTTATTTTTTGTATTGTTTCAAAAAGACCATGTAATGACATACGATTAATTTTTTCCCAATTTTTTCCATACAATTAAATATAAAAATAAAATTCCTCTACTACTTTTGCCATCGTGACGATTTTCGTCAACATCGAAAAAACCATCAGAAAGAAACCTCTATAACTTCCACAATAGTCAATCAAATTCAGCTAAATTGATTTCTACGCATTGCTAATAGTGTCGAGTACAGGATAAAACACTTTTTAGTGCCGAATTGATATCCTATTCCTTTAGCAGCCGTTTGAAACGAAGGATGTCTTACTGTTACATATATGTAACATCAGGCATTAATGGGTTAAAGGGTGACAAAGGCGTTTTCGATTGTCCTTTCTAAAAATTTAGCTTTAAAATTTGTCTAACAATATTTTCTTTTGATCGAACCATTTAATCCGCCCGGAAATCTGATTTTTTGCTTTTATAAAATTCACCTAAGAAAATTCCGGGCTACGGCAATGATGTTGGAAAGACGTTGGTGTTCTATCAGCCTGGATTAAATTTAGTATAGGAGAGCCAAACAGCCAAAAAAGCGGAAAAATGTTGCTGCCAAATTGTTTGATTTATTTCCCACTGTACGCAGTAAAAAGTTTCACTGTGTGTTGGGTTTAGGGGAAAGGTTGGTAAATGGGTTGCAATCGGGTGAAAATTCATTTTCTTGCACACATCTGGAAAACGAAAAAGCGACATAAAGTATCGTTTGTAATGATATATCGTACATCCAGAAAAAGAACAACATAAGTGCATACATATTCATTAAAAAAATGGCTACTATTTCAATAAAAAAAAGATTGAAAATTGGTGTTGAAATACGGTTAATAAAACGTGACCGAGGCTAATTTCGGGCGCGACCGAAATTTGGTACCCTTCAGTCTCCTTTGGCTAAAATTTTTTTTCGGGCATACCTATGACTTCTGTTGAATCCTCCCCCTCCCTCCTCCATTCTTTTGATTCCGTTTTCACATACGTCACATAAGTTCCGTGTCGTCGATAAAACAATATTTAAGTGAGATTTGCTTGGAATAATTGGACAAAAAAAATTCTCTTAGCAATTAGCAAACTTTATTGGCGGAAGCGGGGGACATGGTCCCATAGTACATTTGTTTTTACATTTTTTGTTGTTTCGGTAAAAGCACATTAATAAAAGGTTTGGTGAAATTGGTGCAGCAAAAATATTTCTTAGGCCGTGTTTTTTTATCATCGGGGGCAGGTTTGCTGACCCAGACGCGCAAAAAAAAACTATCGAGGCAAAATAGACAAGAAATATTTACTTCCTAGAGCGTCATAAATGCAGTTAATTGTTAATAGTCTTCTGAATATTTACATACATATGTTCAAAGGTTAGGAAATATCTGCAATAGCATCAGCGCCCGCTCTAGCACTTATGCCGCCCGGGCAAGATTTGAAATTACCGCCCCTATTTTTTTGCTTTGAAAGAGATCATGGGATGCATTGACTTCATTTGCAGGATTTGCCACACTATAAATTTCATTAAGAAATATGTATTCCGTTCCTGAGAATCGATACGAAAACAGGAGAGATACTGAGACTGCAATCTCGAAGACTAGACATGCAGGTGCCATTATTGAATATCCTTCGATATCAGATCCTGAAATACTGCGTTTGACCTAATCTTTCGAATCGGAAATCTTTCTCTTAGCGAGACTCTAAGATGATTTTTTCGTAAGGGGTTTTAAAAGCCAATAGTACTTACCTTTTAAAACCCCTTGCGAAAGCAACATCTTAGAGTCTCACAAGTGTCCGAGTCGAATGCAATTGCCGTGCCGTTTCGTTATTATTTATCGTTAAAGGTCAAAAAGGTCTATTGAGAATGACCTTTTTCACCGGCACGGCAATTGCATTCAACTCGGACACTTGTGAGACTCTAAGATGTTGTTGTCCTTTCCTAAATTTGGCTTTACAATTTTTAAAACTTTTTAGGTCGATATTTTCTGCGATCGGCAATTTAACCCTAATTGGTTTCGTCGTGTTAAATAACATTCTCCAGCCCCCTAAAAAAATCTTAGCTAAGATAATGAGGTTGAAAGAATTTTGGGCTGCCTCCTCTAAACGAAATCCTGGCTACGCCCATGAGCAGAACTCCTAAGCTTTCTTAATCGTCTGCTGATTGGTACAAATTTATCAAGATAAATTTGGAAAGGTAAAAAATATATTTTTCCTATAAAAGAGCGATGTTTTCCACTTTCCAGCATGTCACAGACTCAGAACGTCAATTTATCTAGACTCAAATAATGCGAATAATTTCTGAGGGGATTACGGCATAAAACATCATATCAACGATTAGAGAGGACGTGTTGATGCTGGTGTCGTTAAGAACTCAAGAAACAGAGTAGCGCTATTTTCTGTACTTTTTGTCAGAATTTATGTATGTACTTTTCGTCAGATAGCTACACAATTAGTTTACTATTGACGAAACTTGGTTGTTAAATCTTTCGGGTAGGTTTAACTCCGGCATGACCATAAGGACGTATTACCTTGGGGAACTATCCAGCAATTCATCATTTCGTCGGCAGAATATATTTTTTCAATAACGATATAATAATACGTCCTTATGGTCTAAGAAATGCAAGTATGTCACCTTAGCATTTTAATTATAATTTTACGGGTTACTTCTGAATGAAATGAAATTGAGAGATGACGAAATATGCCTCTACTTAGATGGACCCAGGCAATGCCAAGTAGACTCTGAGTAAACCAAATACATATGTACATATTGCTGAATGATGGACGATTGCTCAGCTCAGATTCCGCTTTCTTGAAATTATTATCGCTGTGCTTAGGTAAATTAAGGCTGAAGGCCTAGAACATAGTGACCTCCTTCGGGTGCTTTGTTTTACGAAAAATGAATTCTGAATATAAAAAAGCAAAATCTGGCCTAAAAGTTGCCTCTAACCTGAACCGAATCAATGATGACTATCGGTAATGTTGACGTAAATATCTGAAAACTGCAACGTTCGGGGTTCAATTTAAAAAATTACACAACATATTACAACAATGAGTAGGTATAACATTGTTGTCAGTTATCTTCTTTGCTGCAATCCTGGAAATTATAAAGTTGTAGGCCCTTATCATTAGCAAAAGGTCAACTCCACACACTGGTTTGTTTCCATTTTCCAAACATGAGTTTCATTTTTCTCTTTTCTTATAGTTTTATTTCTATGAAGTGCTAATCAAAATGCCGCCCCAAAAATTTGGCGCCCCGGGCGACCGCCCGGCTTGCCCCCCCTTAGAGCGGGCGCTGATATCATTGACTAAAGAAAAAGTATTAAGCCATTAAGCCACAATTTCGTTTATTATTGTTTCAAATTTTATATTACATTTACAACGTTTATGATCTCGTTCCAAAAGAGTTAGAGTCAAACGGCTCTCCGATACCAAAAAGATCCCTTTAAGATTTCAAAATGCTAAATCGCCCATTTAAATAAATTATTCATTCACACTTAACGATTGTACGAGAAATTCCAATGGAATCCAATTCAACCACCGCTTCGCTTGCTTAGCCTAAAACGAACCATTTGGTCGTGTTTCGTGATACTTATAACTGGCATTTTCCTTACAAGGCCTATTTAATTATTAATTGCCATAGGCCAACGTTTTCGCCTCATTTTCAAAATTGCCATACACTTACGCATTCAAGTTTCATTCATTCATCATCCCCGACCTTTGCAATGGACCCGTTTGATAAGTCCTGGCTGCTCCTGTCTGTCGTCGTCAATCTACTTTTAACAACAAGTTGGCATTTCGTGTCATTTAATCTGGATGGAATTTCGTATATGCATAGATATTTTCTCTCTAGTGTCCTGTTTCTTCGAAGTATACATAGTTTGGTGTTTGTTGAAAGCAAGTGGGTGGTTTCGTGTAGTCCTCTTCGCTCTCAAGTTTTAGGCAAACGTTCCGATAATCCTATAGCACCACTTAGAAGTCTAGACCAATTGTATTAAGGAAATTTAACTAAGCATGACCTGCGTATCACTTAGAAGACGTTCATTTTCAAATGATACTCCACAAACACTCCAGTTCTAGATATACGTATATGCCCACGCTGAAGACTCGATGATGCTTCTCATAGTAGTAGTAGCCATTCATTATAGGCCGAAATTTCCTTAGCTTTGCTGATTGTTATATTGTTGCTTTCCTAAAATTTATTCTGTTTGTAGAAGACAACCAAGGAAGTTTGTAAAAGTTAAATCGGATTATATTGAGAGGCTTCAGAGTTCAGAGTTTCTCCTCGATTCGTCGTTTTCTTCAAATCCGTGTATAGCGCAGGCTAAAGCTGATGCCGTCGGAATTCTCTTTAATTTTATATTAAAACGATTATTTCAAGTATCAAGTTCTACGATGTTCAGATGACTTGAGGAAATTTTGTCTATCATTCTCTTGTAATAATATTCCTAGTTAACAAGAAATTTAATTTAAAAAGAATCAATGACACTTAATTAATTTTTTTTATTATTCCCTACGCTTGTAGGTTAACTTAATTTTCAGTTATTGAAATAACTTCAATGAGTGCTTTCTATTAAAATGCTGCTCGTGTCCTTTAATTTATCTTAAATATAAGATGTGCTTGTCTTTATCAAGACGTTCTAAATTATACACATATGTGAATTGCCGGATGGTAAATTAAATTAATTATCTTTTGGTTGAAGAGATTATCTGCTCAAGAGGAATAAATCGGAATAAATAGAATAAATGATTCGCAAGTATTTCGTATAAGTTGATAAGGAAGTAGAGTGATAAACAGTTCGCGCTCTGAATTTGTAATACTCTCGTATTAATTTAGTATGTATCTCGGTCTCGATATTTTGACGAAAGATGCTGAATAGGAAGTTTGTCGTTTGCGAAAGTAAATAGCTGCGGTTTCGGTATTGAGAACAAGGATGATTTGGTATTTTCAGGTAATTAGAGATCAAATTAGTTCGAATGATTTGCAAATATTTGATTTACTCGTAGATAAGACGGAAATGATAATAATTTAATTACCGGACGATTTCACTAACAATAGGAATAGCAAACGGAATTTTGTTATGTGTATGTATGTATATACGATTCACAGACGCCTCCACCCACCCTCAAGAGCTGGAGGAAACGATATTTAGCAGCGGAGTACACACACCGCAGCTCATCATCGGAGCGGAGCGGGTGCAAACGCTCACCATGCAGAGTGGGGGAGCTCTGATACGAACAAAAGAGGTGACTCTCTTTATGATTTTATAATTAAAGAAAACTTTGAAATTCTAAATAAGGGTACTGAGCCAACTTTTGTAACAACACGTCGAAGAGAGGTCATTGATATAACTTTAGCCACCTTGTATCTCCTAGCGTCCGCCATTGGCGTGTTTTGGCCGAATCATCGCTATCGGATCACCGATACATAAGTATGGAAATCGACAAAGTCGATAATCCAACTGAATTGTATCGGAACCCGAGAAAAACAGTCTGAGACCTCTACAGAGAGCGCCTGTCTACCAATCTGAATGAAATTCCTAGACACATTAAAACTACACTCTGTGTAGAGGCTGCAGCGGATGCAGCGGATGGTGGAACTCAAACCTGAACATGCTGCGTAGAAAGACACGTAAGCTTTTCAACGTAGCGAAAAGAACTGGGGATTGGAACACATACCGCTGCACCCTAACCCAGTATAGCAAAGAAATTAGGAAAGCCAAGATGGAATCCTGGAGGAAGTTCTGCCAAGAAATAGAAAATCTGCATGAAGGAGCGATACTCCAGAAGATTCTAGCCAAGGATCCAACAAACCCCATCGGGACACTTAAAAACTCCGATGGAAACCAAACAAAAACAGGTAAGGAGACCATGGAAGTCCTTCTAGGGTGGACCCACTATGCTACCAGAATGGGTGCACCCAAAGTAAACCTGGTTAACTTTCTTCTAAGCCTTTTACGAAGGACAGAACTTATAACCTGAAACTTTTTCGCTTAGATGGGAAATACAATAAGCCAATAGGCTGCAGTATTGGGCGTAACCAGCCCAACCCATCATAGGGTCGTATCCATCCATCCATCCATCCATGTATACATCGTTATAAAATAAGTGGGTGATAATCGTAAGCCAACAAAGATTAAAATCAAATCATTCTCATTTACTGCATCCTTTAAAAAAAAATATTTCTACTGAGAAGTATCCAATTATTTGATAAATTCAATATTAGCAACTCACAAATGCATTGCGCTTGTACAATAACTCGATTCTCCTCCCTTGGGCTCTCCTAATTGAATCCAGTGCTTTGATATTCACATTGTCTACGAATATATGTTGCACCACAATAGGGTGAATTAAGGGAAATAAGGTCCTTCGGATTTTTTCACCAAAAATCAACTCAAACACTACAACTACACAATCCATGTTTTCATTCACGCTCCTGCCTTCTCATGCTCCAGGCAGTGGCGTATTTACAGGGGGGCCACAGGGGGCACGTGCCTCCCCCTGTAAGCACATCAAACTTTTTTCACACCATACTTAAAATTGCAATACTAAATGTTCCCTTTTTATTTTGAGCGTTTCTATTACTAAACTTTGTAAATCTTTCTCGAAACATTATCATCACATCATCTTCTCAATTCGCCAGATCTCCTCGTTGATGAACCCTTTCCGTTTTTCGAACGGGTTGAGTTTATTTTCATATACGCGTGGTTTCAAGAACAAGAACTCTCAGAGAATAAGTACAAGCTATGATTATGGTCATGAAACGTTGCCCAATCTCGACATGAAGCTGTTCGGAAACAAGGACTGCTATTGAAAGTCTCGTCTCATGTGTGAAGTGACCCCATCTTATGTTGATATAAGTTGAGGAGATGTTGTTGCGGTATCGATGTCTTGGAAGCCGCTGAATTGATAAATATTTGAAACAATCGGTCTGATTTGATGTATTTTAATTTGGCCGTAAATTCGTGTTGGGCTGCTGTAAAGGTCTTTAAACCAGATGCTTCTCTTTCTTTTAAAATGCTAAAATTGAAGTGTTTTAGTGGGAAAGCATTTTTAGCATACATTTTCGAATTCCTACGGTTCGGTGTCTGTGGTGCCTTGCCAGGGGTACTTTCTTCAATGCTTCAATTTTCACGAAGTAAACATCATCGTAGCCATTCCTTCTTATTTCTATTTCGCAATTGATTTGTTAAAGCATGTTGCTTTACCATCTAGGACTCGTTTTAAAAGGTATTGTGTAGTACATATGGAAATAACAAACAATCATACCTTCCTGCTTACTTTTGTTGGTTCATTTAAATTAATCGATTGATCACTTCCCGGCTCTATGCCACGGATAGTTCCTACACGGCTGAAAATGTGGGTGTAATTTTTATAAAAAAATATATTCATACATTTCCATAGAAAAACTTTACCAAAAGTATAATTGAACTATATTAAAAGTATAAGTATTCTTGATAAAAAAAAATACTCTTCAATAGTATAAAATTGATAAGCAAATTTATACATACCGCTCGAAGAAAAAAAGTGTAATACGAATGCAGTCGGCTTCGAATCCATAATTATGTGATTTGTAGGCAAGCGCGCTGCTCACTGAACCAGGCAGACTACAAATCAATAGATTTCTAGGTTGAATGGGTTTCTTGTGTTGATAGTGAGATTTGATAACATAGTAGGATTGATTCTACCCTTGTATGTTATAACAACATTCAATGCAATTTATTCTATCCCGAACGGTGTAAAAAATATAATATTAAAAGGGTATTTGGATAGTTTTATTCTATAGCGGTTATAATTAGTATAATTTTTGAATAAACTAAAATTATAAGTTGAAAAGGGTCAAATTTGATTGAAGTTTTGGAATAGATATGAGTTATACTATTTTATTTATAAAATTTACTTCCGGTTTACACCAAAATTTACAACCGTGTAGTATTCTGGATTGTACTTGTAAAATATTATTCGGCACTTGTTACGATTTTACGGAATCTGTTACTAGATTTTTGACAAAACATACAAAGGGCTCTTTTTCAGTAAATCCTAATTTTGCGTTCAAATCCACTTTCCATGGAATTCAAGACCACAATGTCAGCCAAAATTTGTTGTATCAGCTTTTCATCTGTGTTTCTTTCAAAAGTAAGCAAAACCACTTTTTGGCGGAATTTGGCCGAAATTTGGCAGAATTTCGGACGATGTATGAAATTTCTCTTCCAAAGAAAAGTGTTCCGTTTTGTCATATGGAAACAGTCTCTTTGGTCATTACATACATTAATTCCATAGCCAATTAAATAGGTACATATTCGTAAAATTCTTTTTCGGCTTCAGGCTCCTTCGCAAACTTTTTTAGGCCCTCCGTATTTTGGTGCAGGAAAAGCCAAAAGCAGTTAATGAGTGTTATTCTAAGATCTGTCAGAAAACTAAACTTTTTGTGTAATAAACCTGAAATGCAAGGGACTCTCAGGCCCGTATTTATAAACATACCTTAACTCAAGGAGACCTTGAGTCAAGGATGCCGAAATTAAAATAAATGCCATTTTCCATACTTTTTCATAGAAATCACTTATATTCACTTATAGTCAACCTCATTTGAAGTCAAGGTAGGTACCCACCTACCTTGAAATATTATATTTCAAGTCAATTGAAAACTTAAGGTCTCCTTGAGTTTCGCCTTAAATAAAGGATCAAGGATCAACGATCCGTCAGTCTTGCCAATGTTTTTCCTATGTAGCTGCTCTCGGGTATCCCCACACCAAAACTTTATGTAACAAATTAGCCCCGTACTCTGTGCCCCCCACTGAGAATTTTCTAAATACGCCACTGGCTCCAGGCTCAAATTTTCTTCTCCGATGACGAAACAGACCCAGATCCTTTTTAGCTTCAGTCTTGACAGGTGCATTACCGGAAAATTCGCCCACCTTTGTCACGGAAACAATAAATCAAACATATCATCCCTTTCTCTAAGGTATATTTATTGCTCTTATCTGCATTTAAGTTTTTGTCGGTGCCGACCTTCGCCAGGATTCTACTCATGTAGAGAGAAGAGTGAATGACATCCAGGACTCCCATCAAACTTAGTCCGCAGTATTGCCTCCGACAATTTTTGCATGTCTGGATCGGTAGCCAATTTTTGCGGTCAAAAAGTTTCACCAGTATATTTACGGTCAGCATTATACTATTAGTTCGGATTCTCAAGCACTTGAAATATGTATTTAGTCCTTCAAAGGGCACATCTACAGCATCGCTGACATGAATGATGAATCATCTGCCAATACCGTCCCCTAGATGGCTCCGCGAACAATTTCCCGCACGTAATTTTGTTTTATATTAATTTTTTGTTTCTAATTTTTATTAGAGTTAATTATCTTAATATTTCTTGAGACTTTTCCTTTAAATTGTATCTCGCACAGTGCATAATATCAAATGCAATTTCGAATTCAGAATATCGCGTTGGGGACTGATGACACAATAGGTCAGCTGTTACCGGAAGGGGAAATTTTGATCCGTTTGCATTTTTCTTGTACAGAATCATTGTCCGTGTAAGTCGAAAGGCACTAAAAGTTCCTAAGTCGATTCAAAATTACGTAATAGCTTTGATCCATGAAGCACATGAGTCTTGCCATACAGTCGCTTCAAAATAATAAAGCGCCCGGCGCTTACGAGAACAAGATTTTCGAAAAAATGCGATTTTCAAACTCTTATATCTCCGGTGTTTTTCATCGTATCTTCTTGAAATTTTCTACACTTCGTAAGACGGCGCAAGTGACAACCTATACCGAATTTGGACACTCAGGACCAACCAGGGTCGGAACTACAGAGGTCCGAAAACCCGTACTTGTTCCGTCGTGTAAACATAGTCTTAGTCGCTTTTCACTTTTGATTTGTTCAAATTTCTTCTTTTTTCTTTGGCGTGCGGGACGCTCCCGCGTCCCTAGATCTTTGTCGACTTCAAGCAGGCATACGACAGTATCGATCGAAGTGTACTGTACAACATTATGCTGAATTTTGGTATACCGGCAAAGTTAGTGCGACTCACAAGGATGACGATGACTAATACCGTCTCGCATGTCAAAGTGCAGAACCGACTCACTGACCTATTTGAAACTCGTACTGGACTCAAGCAGGGCGACGGGCTGGCGCCGACGCTCTTCATCCTGGCTTTGGAGTATGTAATTCGAGCCATGAATATGGACAGCAGCGGAACGCTACTCATCAAATCGACTCAATTATTAGCGTGCGCCGACGATATCAACATCATGTCTCGAAGGTTGAGTGATGCAGAAAGCCTTTTGCATAACTTCAATAACGCCGCAAAGGAAGTTGGACTACATATCAACGAAAGCAAAACAAAGGCCATGATGCAATCGAAAACAAGGACGCCAGCAAATTCAGTATGTAGAGTATGAGATAACTTCAACTATCTGGTTTGCAACTTATCAAAGGACGCCAACGTAACCGACGAAATTAACCGACGGATACAACTAGCTAATAAGACATATTTCTCGGTCCTCCCTTTAATTAATTCGAAACTTGCGCACAGGAACACGAATCTCCGCGTGTACAAAACGATCATCCCACCCGTGCTATGTTATGGTTGCGAAACATGGACCCTCACCCAAGCCTCCGAAATTTTGCTAGACCGATTCGAACGAAAGGTCCTTCGGCAAATTTTCGGGGCCGTTCGCGAGCAAAACCAATGGCGAATCCGGTACAACCATGAGTTGTATCAATTGTACGATGAGCTGGAAGTATCGAAAATCGTGAAGCTTCAACGTTTGCAATGGGCGGGGCAAGTACAACGGATGGACGATAATCGCATGCCAAAGAAAGTGATGAACGCACAACGAATTGACGGAGCGAAACTGGAGGACAAAGTCACGTAACCGCGACAATTGGAGGGCAACGATTCAGGCGGCCAAGGCCCGACGTCGGGCTATCGTGCCACATTATGATGATGATGAAGCACATTTAGATATTGTAGCAACGAAGAATATTGCACGTTCACATGTTTAAATAAATAATAAATAACAGGCGCGACAGTCCAACACTACTAAGGCCGCAGATGTGTTAGTGACGTCCAATTTCCAAGATCTTAACAGTTCTTAGGGTTTTTTAGAAATTTTTTTTTCAAAAAACCCTTATGGAATCGATTTTGTCCGTCCGTTCGTCTGTTCGTCTTTCCGTCTGTTCAATAAATAACTCGCGAACGGCTCAACCGATTGTCATGAAATTTGATAGGAATATGTAGAATGGTTACAGTCTTTGGCACAAATACATACATACAAGGGAAGCCTCTTGAGCATTCCTTCAATGCATGTCTTTTAACTTGATGAAACAATGAACATGAAATTTAGTGGAAATGCATAGAATGGTAATAGTTTTTGCCACAAATATTTTTGAAGTTTGCAGGAGCAAGTTAACAGGGTGTCCCTGAATAGCTGCAAAAGTAAGTACTCATAGGCAAACTTGCGTGGGCTCTTATGTCAGGGGACACTATGGAATCATTTCATATAAGTTGCTTTTCCTTGATTAAAAAAACAGTAACAGTAGATTAACAGCTAATAATTCAGTTCAGTGGCGATCCTACGTAGGGATTTTGGGGGTTCAAACCCCCTCCGAAATTTGTTGATGTTTGTAATAGTGTTTGATTCATTTGATTGATAAATTCGGGTAATAGAAAAACAGGACACGGGAATAGACGCAATAGATACATGTGAGCTTTGAGCTTTCAACTTTCCTCTGCATCGATCCTGGGCATTCTTGATGAATTTTTGTGAAAGGTTATGAAAAATTCCTTAGTTGCAATCCGCTTCACGGTCTTGAGCATTACTATAGCAAATGGCGGAATGCGATAAATTATTGCTTAACCGCACTTTGAATAATTTGATTTTTTTATTTTCCCAAGAAACTTTATTTTGACGAATTTCCTGGTGTATAATCTGATAAAATTGGTCAGGGTAAAGTGAAATTAACTAACTAAAAATAGAAATTAGATCCACTCGTCGACAATTGTAAAATAGAAATCACGCCTTTTTTCTTCGACTAAATTCAATAAAACTAAAAACAAAATATTATAGCACGGACATTTTTTTGAACGCTGAGCCCATTTCGAAACCAATTTCTGGCTACGTCTCTGCAACAGACGGATAGGGATTTTGCACTCATCGTATTTACAATAAATCTATCAAGTCATCTAATAATGAGAAAGGAACTCAGCATCATGAAAATGATGTGCTGGCAAAATAATTTTTGCAGTTGAGAAGCCAATGAAGTGTCTCTCGAAAGTAGGACACACACAGTGATTTATTTGATGGCGCTTATCAGCTTTAAAATATCAATTTGACTTTTTGCTAAAACCCCTTCCGAAATATTTTTCTGTGTGCGCCCCTGATTCAGTTCATATAAAAAGCCAAAGCCAAGCCATCCTTACGTTTGCCTGAGTTTCTTTTTGCTCAAAGGCCATCAGAAATCTTAAATCGAAAAATGTAGATTTGCCTTGGAGTACTTTTATACAAACTGGGTAAATAGTAAATCTATTTTTGGATTGGTCTAATTAAATTATTTAGACCAATCCAAAAATAGATTTACAGGAAGCATTTCATTAATGTTGTGCACAATTCTTATCTATTGCTTATAAAATATATGTACAAAAAATATTCACTATGCATTAAAATTCTAAAAAACCTTCGTATTGCTGGCGCAGCCCTCTGTATGCCGGTATTTTTTTTTGTTGAGGTGTTGATATCAACAGCAGTAGTGTTATTTATCCCCATAATTGGGTATTCGTTTAACATCTGAGAGAGATCATAGTCCGTCACATGGGTCGTGAGTTGGATAAACACCATAAACTGAATTCGTTCACGGTGAGTCTGGAACTCATGACCCTCTGTGCACAGAAGGTGCGTGCACTAACCACTACACCAGCCAGGTTACACGTTGTAGTGTGCAAATAATTACTCCAGCTACTGTAACTGTCTCTTTTCAAACGATTCGAAGAGGATGGTTGTTGGGGAATCGGTTGGAAAAGAGAGTGAAAAATAATATACATAACTGTAATTCTAAGTTAGTTAGAGCGATGTACATATAAATATAACACAATAAACGTTAGAAACCTTCGAAGTATCGTCCGTTTCTCTACTTTTCCACGACGTTTTCGTTGGTGGGCGAAAATGGATATTTATTATATTTACCAGTACTAAATTTAACTATTTCTATTTTTACTACTATGCTACTACTACTGTATATACTGACTTAATTGTAATATACCTCTTCCGGATTATCAGTCAAACCAGTCAGTCTTCTTTCTACTAAACTCCTCATGATCCCTAAAAATCCCTAATCATCGTGCAAAACACAACAGGACGAACAGGACAGACAAATCTCTTTTGAAGTTGGGACTGACAAATCTGCTTCATGTCGTCTTCACTATTGCGAATTTTTAAAGCTTTCATCTCCGAATAAAAGCCATGCAGTGGGGCTGCAGCACCGTCATCTTGATAGACAGGCCGGACTGTCGAAATTCTATTTCGAAAATTTGGTACCTTAGCGCCATAGCCACATGACAGCTAATCTTATCAGCTGGCCTGTCTATCAAGATGGCGGTGGCTGCAGTCGACTGTAAGCAACGCCGTCTAAATATTAAGGCCGCAATGTAGACTCTTAAACGTCAATTTAAGAGCTGAAATAGCATTGCATTGTTATTGTTTTTAATGACGTCATATGATTGTTGTTTGTTCGTGTAAATCCAAAATTTAAGAGCTAAACTATGACGTCATTGTACAGCTGAGTTGCGGCTATGATCGATCTAGATGGCGTTGCTGTAAGCTGTAAGGTATCCGCTGCAGGCTCTAGTCTAGTAGTGTCAAAAGAACCTGAGGCACGTTCGCTATCGGTCTAACTGTTCGCATCACAAGCCTCGAATTGAGTACAGCTTGTAAATTGGCACCTTCAAATTGTTGACACTTGACGACGTCTTTACGACTCCCGATGGTTTGGTAGGTTGCAGATCTGACTTAAATTTCTCGACTTTCTATCGGAATCTGGTGGAATGGAACAAACAGAATTTTTTTAAACTGAATACCAAATTATGCGCCAGGTTTGAAAGTGAATTAATCTTCGTCAGTGGAGGTGCTGTATTCAGGGTTGTACGCAGAAAAAATACTACAAGAGGGATTTTAGGAAAAAACGATACTGAGTTCTAATCGTGCGAATAGCACGTTGAGTGAATACCCTATACCCATGTACAAAATTAGAATGATCGTAAAACTGAAAATATTCAATTTAATTTTTTTTTAAGGGAGGAGGGGTAGATGGGCTGAATCTCGCACATCTTTAGTATCTTATAACGGCATCCAATAGCTATCATTTGCTATAAATTTCAAGTTTTTCGGGATATTCTATCAAAAGATATGGCGGAATATTGCTTTGTAGGGGATGTAGGGGTAGGGGTAGTGAGATCTTCTCCACTTTCCACTAACTTCAAGCATATGTCACAATTAGGCATTGATGAAAATTTCAGGTCACTAGCCATATTCTGTCGAAAAATATGGCCGAATTACACAATCACGGAGGGGTCGTTTGTATCGGAGGTAGGGGAACCCTTGGTCCGATTTGGCCCATTTTCAATACCATCCAAGCTTTTATCAAAGCAATCATCTGACTGAAATTTGAAAACGATAGCTTTATTATTTCGGGAGTTATCGTGCGGACTGACAGACACACGGACGGACAGACAGACCGACAGACAGACAGACAGACGGACATGGCTGATTCGAATCAGGGACCGACCCTGATCAATTATATATATACTTTTCCATACCTGGCTCCTTTGAGGTGTTACATAAATCGCCGTAACAAAAACAATATACCCTATACCATCTTATGGGTATAGGGTATAATAAAATGGGCAAGTTTCTATATCTCCTGTTAACCTTTTGTGGGGCATCTACTTCCCAGCTACACAATTGTCTCCGATACCCAACGGAATCGATAAGTCATCGATTATATAGCGATAGCTGCCATCGAAATGTCTCCAATAACCTACTGAATCGATAAGTCATCGATACCACAGCGATACAAGTCAATAAATTGTCTACTATACTAATGTAATCGACAAGCCTTCGATCCAATTTCGATTATTTACATCCAATTGTCTCCGGTACACAATAGAATCGAAATGTCTTCGATCCCAAATCGAAAACCTACATTCAGTTATCTTCGATACCATTGGCATCAAAAAGTAATCGATCCGAAAACTATGACTTTTTATTCATGTGTCTCAGATACCATGTAATCGAAATTTCTTCGATCACATATCGATGACTTTCATCTAAACGTCTCTGAATTAGATTGAAATTGTCAAAAAATAAAACGAATAACTTATTCTCATAATTAGTAATCGTAGATAGCGGTGTAGCACGTAGGACTACGAAACAATAGGTGCCCGGTTCGATTCCCAGTAGAAGCAAAGTGTAAAAAGGTGATGTTTAAAATAAGGTAAAAAAAGTTAAGTATAAAACAGATAAAAAAAAATAGAAAAAAGGTAAAACTAAAAAAAAATAATTTTTCACCACAGTCATCGCTTTTCATAAATTTTTCATAGTCCGCAGTGGTCGATTCTACATCAACGATAGTCTTCGGAGTAAGATCGATTCCAGTTCTCACTTTCGGTATCGAAAAAACGGCCAAGCCCATACAAATGTCTCCATAGTTTGATCGATAAAGTCATCGATTCCTTAGTAGACGGTCTTCGATTCTTTATCGATGAATTGTCGATTCTGTTCTAACTGGGTTTCCACCTCGTTCTATTCTGTGCCTTTCTCCACGTGTTTCTTGGACGGCGTCTTGCATTGGCTCCTTGTGTTTTGTGTCATCTATTCTAGGGTCAGTCTAGCAATATTTATTGGTCCACTTCGGAGGGTATGTTACGCTTTTAAAATTTTTGAAATACAGCTCCTGCACTAGTAATTCCTAATCTTTTTCACTTTGTGCATGATGAGGGGTGCATATTCAGCTCCTTTTTTTCAAAGCTATTCGCCATCCCCTGATTTCAAATATGTACTGAACTATTAGTTACAATCTCTGAAAATCTCTTACTTGTTTTTAACAGTTATTTCGGCGAATCTAGACACCACCACCACTGAAAAAGTCACAAGTCAAGCCAAATCAATAGACTTTCGCCTTTATTCAAGCTTTCATTTGATACCAGGAAAAGATAGCAGTTTTCTTAGAAAAATACACGATATTGACATTATAATTTGCCATGTTGGCACCTTGAGTTACGTGCATGAAATTTCGACAGTGGAGTGCTTATTTTTGATAAAAAGCCATTTCTGAAATAACCATACATTTACCAAATATTTTTTCAAGACACCGAAATGATGGTGATTCCATGGGTGTCTCGAAGGTCGAAGGGAAAAATATATAGCACACACAAAACCAGTACTAGCCCAGTGATTAATGTAAACAATGAAATGAGACTACAGCAACAGGTTGTCCTTTAACATTCACATGCCACAGAAAGATGAAGACTTGCGCGCCCTGTCTCTGCAAATGAATGCCGTCCACAATTCACGAAGGCTATGCGAACTGAATGAAAATATTTTCCGTTTTACGGTTTCTACCGAAATACCATCCACTTCTGATTGTATTCCTGGTGGAGACCGGCATTAAAGTAATCTGGCGTTCGGTAAGGAACTGTTAGTTTCCTTTAAGGACGTGCTAAGAGCGGTCGTATTTTAGACAGTGGTCCATTAGTGAAACGGCTGTTCTATAGTTTTATTAAGTGAAGCACATTATGATTGCAGATAGTTGGTTTGGTATAGGTTGGTGTTAGTTATATGAACGACTATAAAATGGTGAACTATATGGTGAATATAAATTTGTCAGAATTTTGTTGAAGTGAGTGGATTAAGGCTAATGCCTGTACAGTGGAAAGTGATAGTGAAATTATTATTATTGTCATTGAAAGTGAAAGTAACCAAGAGAATCAGTGAATTTGAGGTGGATTGTTGTTGATTTTGAGGAGAAGATAGAATTTTATTAATTCGGTGCAAATAATTGTAGTAGACAATTTCAACGGTTGCATAAAAATTTAACAAAAATATCGTGTAAGTATTTAAAATGTTATTTAAAATGTTTAAATTTTATTCTGAAATATGTCCTTGTGCAGGAGTGTATGCATCAATAAGAACAGTAATAATGATAATTGCAATTTTCAGCTTTAAAATAAGACTAAATAGATTTCTTGAAATTTGTTATGTTTGAATAATTTTTTTTTATTCAGTGAAAAAATAAATTAATTACAGCGGTCATCATTAGCATATTTGAAACACTTCCTTTGCGACTCGGAGGCAATCCATTAATTACACGGAATATGGGTATATGTACAAACATATTTCCGTCCTAAAGCTATGTTGTTTAAAACCTGAAAGTTGGAATGTATAGAAAGTATTTATTCATAAATAGGTCAAATTCTTCTGAGAGAAAAAAATATTGAATGCAAATGTTTTTTTGGTAAGATACTTCTAACATACAATCTCAGTAGAATCCTTTCAGAAAAAATATACATATATCAAATACACTAAGGAGGGGTGACTAGAATGGAATTGTTCTCTCCTTCATTTGGAGATTTTTTAACGATGATTGATAACATTTCACTCATTTTGACCGAAATTTCATGAAAATCGGAGACATTAGGTACTCAGTATCGACGTTAGAAGTTTCTTTATTCTTTCCGAGTAAAACATTTCACACAAAAACCACCAATTTCGCGTTTTCCCAGATTCAAAAGTATTATTAAAGGTTCTTACAGCTTCGGTTCGTGTTCAAAGTTTTTCCGCTTCATCGTTGAATGATTTAAGTTTTAAGGACTTTGCGCCAAGTTTCTATCAAACATTTTCTTTGGATGATCATGATCAATATGTCACATTCAGCTTTACTCTTTTCAGCGTTTTTCCTATCTCGAATTTAGGCATTAATTTTGTTCAGCGTTACAACAAATTTATCTAAATGAATTTATTCAGCACACAAGACAATCCGTTAATTAAGCAATGAAACCATAAACGGATAATATCAAAGCAGATAACGGTTACGAAAAAAATATACCTATCAAAAAACATTTTTTACAGTCATGCAATCAAAACAAAGTAAAAAAACTTACACACTGTCAAAGTTTTAAAGCGATGTGACTGTTAATCTTAAAATTTCTCAAAATGTAATTTTGTCCTCCAGACCTGACTTGCTTTATTAATTGCACTCAGGGGTGTAACATACGGAGTTTTCTAGGCCTACAAAATTAAAGCTTCCAAACAGTTAACCGTCGCTTTATACAATTTGTTCCTTTTTCCGTTTCACTTGTTCCGCATGTTTGTTGAATAACCTCAACCATTGGCTATGTCCACACATGTGCGCTCTCGTCTTTCTTATCGTCTTCAAGCTCCGTTTCCACTTTCAACATTGAACTTGTCATTGATTACATCAAGTGAACAGAAGAGACGAATGTCACATTTGTTCATCATTCGTCGTAAAGGTCCATCTAGATTAGTCGCCAAATGGCGTCACGTGCAATGGCTGTTGTCATTCCATCCAAACTGATCGCCTTTTGGGTATGCGTCCAGTTTTAATATTCAATATATGGCAACTCAACCAACCGCTTTGACAATTGCTTGTCAAATTCAAAGTGACAATTTTGCAACTTTTGTTCGCATAAATAATTACTTCTTTTATTAAAATTATGAAAAAAGTTTTGTTTTGTATGACCTGGAGTAGATTCCGCAAGACTTTCAGACGTTAATTTTTCAAAATCGAAATTTAATGTCAACACATTTTAGCACTTATCCAATCGCTAAGACATGAAAACACTCTTTTCTCAAGTCGCAGACACATAAATGGCGATCATTTTTAGTGCACAGTCTTTGCACGCAGAAAATTTTAAAAATGATGAAAGAGAAAACGATAGCAAGTGGGTTGCAATTTTCCATCCATTCCTCTTCGATTTTGACGTAATCAACTTTGGCTACCAGCGACAAGATTGATTTCCTCTTTTCAATAGCGCAGACATCCCAAGATTCAATTGTCAAAAAGACGAAGACGAACGAACATTGAAAGTGTGTAGACAGGCACATTGATATCTCTTCTTTCGTCTGCATCACTTTCATTTCTTTATTGTACCTTCTAAATCTTCTCTTATCTTAAGGGCCCAATAGACTCAGCGATTTATCGGCCGATCAAAGCTCATTTCTGTGGAGAAAGCACATTTTCTGTGGAAAAATCTAATTTTCTCTTGCGAATTTGGTAGTGGGACCTAAAAAATGTGCTTTCTCCACAGAAATGAGCTTTGATCGGCCGATAAATCGCTGAGTGTATGGGGCCCTTTATACAGGGTTTTCGGTAACTATCACATAAACGCGCCGGAAAATGATTCCGCATGTGATTTGGTGTACGGGACCTACCTCCCCCACCCAGTTTTTAACTCTCTAGTGGCTCCAGGCATTTGAAGATTTTTGAAAATTTAATTTTCTTACACGACTTACACCTCAATATCTCCAAAACTAGACTAGCTATAGAATAGCGGAATAAGATGATTATAACATCCAACAATTCATTCAAACTGCTTCTAAAATTCGGAAATTTGGTAAGATTTATGCAAATTATGTCAAAATCGAGCTGCAATTGACCCTAGTTTCTTGGGCATTAAAATTGTTAGCAATAGTAGAGCTATAATGGAATGTTGTAAGAAAGTTATGATCGTAACACTATGCGCCAATTTTTGAAAGTATCGTACCATTGGAGAAGTCGGAGAAAATTTAGATGGAAAAATAATTTGCTTTCCCTATTCCGTCTGAAATCCTCCGGTAGCTTGGTAATATTTGGTTCCCTCCCGAAAAAAAATCCTGGCTACATCCCTGGTGCCAAAAGAATTTGGTATGTACAATATTATTGGAAACTTCCATGTATAATAAATTTGAGCCTTGAAGAACAAGCTAGTTTTCAATAGGAAAAGAAAGAACACCCATCCAGCGGAACTATAACAAAACCAACAAGATCATTTTTTTGCAATATGAATGAAATGTTTACGCATCAACGTATAATGCTGGGCAATTCATTGTAATTTTCAGACGAGTACTAAAGGGTTTCTTTTGTGCCGTAATTCATAACACAGTTTTATAATATAGGCCAGAAACTCTCTCGAAGGTGACCTCTCCTGCAATAAGCAAATCTCTTACTTTGTCTTTAGAGGTCTATCTTGTTGATGATACCCGATCCCACAGTTGAACGATGCTCTCTAAAGAATGTATGTTCAAACGGCTGAAGAGAAAAACCTGCTTGAAAACCGAAATGTATCTTCTATTACCTAAGGACCTAAGACTAAGGCTCGAGTTCTTCAACTCAGTCTGCAAAAGGGTAAAGCAATTAAATTGTCTCTCTAGTTCAACCGCTCTTTGGATTTCATCAGCATCCGTTATCCGAAAGCTAACCTGGACCTGCATTTTTATCAAAGTTTTTATTTTTAGTGGAAGCTTATTGATTACGGGCTCTTACTTAAATGCTTTCTTTCAGAGAATTACGGTGGCTGATGTTGATGATGCATGTCATCTTTTCCATCCATTTTCCGTCGTCTATCGGCATATGTTTTTAAAATACCGTAACTTTTTTCCTAAGGGTTTCATCTGTCTGAAATTTTAGTTTAGAATACGTATGCCAGAATTTAAAAAAAGTGTGCCCACTAAAACCACCGTAACTCAGAGCCCGGAGCTAGAATTTGTTTATGCGCTATTTGGACTCTCGTGACATACAATTTTGCATGAGTGCGTAGAGTGCAGTCGAGAAGAGTACATTGTGTATGTATTAGTGACAATGCTTGCATTAGCGAGAATATAGCGGCAATTGAAATAAACCTGAAGTTGCAAGACTAGGTGCCAACTGATCACCTCCTACGCACAGTTGTTTATTTGTAGTAGGAACGTTTTCGTGCGGTGTCAGAACTCCAACCGGCATTCTTACGCTCTAAAATATTGCAGTCGACCTATTGTTTTGTAAAATAGTATAAGGAGAACAAAATTACCGTTATGATCGTTTAGGGGGAGGGGGGGCAAGCGCACCTCCCTGCCTCCCCTAGGCTACGCCCATGGTATATAAACTTGAATGAATTGTATGACGTCGGTATCTGTATGGACATTACCGCTATAGATTAGAATTATTTACAATTTACCAGCAACAATCACAATTACTATTTTAGATATTTTCCACTATAGCAATAGGCTTGAAACTCGCTTCCTTCTTCAGTGCCTATGCTAGGAAGCATAGGCACTGAAGAAGGAAGCGAGTTGCTTCGGAAATGTACATATGCCAAAATAAAAACTATTTGCAGCAGGAAAAACTGTTTCTTTCTTTCAAATTGTGTTAGAGAAGCTGCAAACAACGGTGAAAAGAATATTATTAATAGGCTTGAGCTTAGATTTCCAAAGATTAGAGGCAGAAAATTATCCTTACTGGTTCTACTTGCTTGTTGCTTGGGTCCTGTCTTTCTGATAATAACACATTTCTGCAATACATTTATTGCTTTAAGCAATAAACGAGAATGTGGTAATTATTGATGTCCTTTTTGTTAGGGGTAACGGGTTCTAGTGATGGACATTTCTTTTCTGGCAGATTCACATCACTTCAAATATTTTTTTTTGTTTTATTTTCTAAAAAAAAGTTATTGAGAAATCTGGCAGATTCTCATCACTTCAACTATTTTTTGTTTGTTTTATTTTTTAAGAAAAGTTATTGAGAAACTAAATTTGGTGACTAATTTTGTGCTTGTGTTATGACCCGAATATTCTTTGCGAAAAATTCAATCTTATTAAATTTGCACTCTTTGGGATTTCTCTGGATTTGCTTATTTTTCCGAAATTGATCCCTGATCGGAGCCCTCGGGTGGTATGTTGGACAGCCCTGGCCTAGAGCATAGCAAACAGTGATCAAGTTTTATGCCTTGCTAACAGAATAAAAATTGAGCGCTCAGAAGAACCTCCAATATAGTTCTGTTCTGTTGGTAAACTAGAGATTAAGCTGCTCTGCTGCAGGGGTGTCAAACTCAAAGCCTGGCCTGGGCCAAATTTCACTGTTTTCAGATTGAAGCGGACCGCAGAAAAAAATTGAAAACGCGTATAAAAGGCTATGTATTTTTGAAATTTAGTTACAGAATATAATCTCTACCATGTAACTTTAAACCTGAGTCAGTAACTTCGTCGGGATTATGCCCTCTAGAAACTCCATCTTTTAAAAAGGTTCTTCACAGAAGTTGAGGTACATTGAACAAGAAGTTAACACGTTCACTATGAATAAAATGTGTACACAGCGTTCCTTCCAGTTCACGTCTATGAGTATTGTGAGTCACGTGACTAATGGTTGAAATACATTTCCCGCGTCAGCATCAGCATCGGCATCGGCATCAGCAGAAAAATTTCAATTTAGAACACACGCATTTGCCTTTGATGACCCACATTGACAGCAGAAGCAGAAAAAATGCTTCTGGCGCTGCTGCTGCTGTCAATGTGGGTCATCAAAGGCAAATGCGTGTGTTCTAAATTGAAATTTTTCTGCTAATGCCGATGCCTCTGCCGATGATGACGTATCCAATCTATTTCAACTATCATATGAATTTTTTGATACCAGGCGACATTGTAATGTCGACGAAAACCGATCAGACTGTGAATGTGTTCAAATGCCAAAATTAGGTTAATCGATTATTATCATCGTTCCTTCATTATTTATGAATGAATTTCCGGCAAATTTTCGGCAGCTTATCACAACATGGTAGCACCCGTCATTCCAAAGGAATAGCAAAAAAAACCTTGGGAACGAAACATGCTAGTGACATAAGTGCAAAAAAACAGACAACATTTTTTTTTTGTGTTGTGGTTTGAAACAAACGCATGTACCAGTAAAGCTTAATATGCAAAAATCGCGTATTTGGGCTGAAATCGTCATGCTTACGAAATTTTAGAACTTGGGCTTAAAATAAATATTATTCCAAGATGCGAACGCGAATTACAGTGCAACTGTGGGAGGTAACTAGCACGTTCGGAAAAGCCTAAAAGTTTTTCTGGACCGAATTTCGGGATAAAACAATTTAATGAAAAGGCTGCAATAACAAATGTACCTTGCAAAATAGTCGGGACATTTATTTGTAGTACATAGAGGAACATTTCTGAAATACATAGTTTGAGCTTGCATAAGCCACCGACTTGATGCTGAGTTTGAGTGAACTTCTTATTAAACTTATTGAGTGAAACTACACGGGGAACAAAAACGCGAGAACAAAACCGGTTTTCATTTGAAAATTGAATTTTTCCTTGCCTTGCTCCTCACGAATCTCTTCTAAAAAAACGGTGTTTCATCTTGTTCTTGTTTCCCGTGTAGACATGCCCATTGACTTCAACATCGTGCTTCTCATTGTGCTTCTTCGACCTGGCCGCGTGCCGCACAAAACTGCGAAGTGGGCTGCATTCGGCCCGCGGGCCGCGAGTTTGACATGTCTGCAATAGACTAACTATACGACCCGAAGACACCAGAGTAGAACAACTTTCTATGCATAAAATTTATGCGGAGTTGTTGTTAGATAAATTTTTCTATAGGTTGACTGAATCTGTGTGAGAAACTTGTTTTGAACTAAGGAATAAATACGGATAATAGGTATTTGTCTCTTTCTCAAAAGGGCTACCACAAATTCTGAACCTTTTTCACTTATCAACTTTCAACCAACTTTTCCCTACCAATTTACTAACTTTTTTATTGCATAAAATTCATAAAAAATCACAACTCACAAATTTTATATGTATGTTTATTTTAAAAAAAAGTTCAGTTTGAGTGACTTTCATAATAAACGCTTGGTTCTTGATAGGTATACTCGTACACTCAATACTCTATGAAATTAATTTTCATAACATTGTCGGTTTCCGTCAGTTCCCACCCGTGCAATTATGAAGACTCAATTAAAAGTATGACATACAACTAGACTGCTTTATGCATTATTAAAAATTGTTGCAGCTACTTGGTTACTTTAGAATAAGTTTCCACAGCAACCCATATAATTGTATAGTGTACACAGAACAGGAGGACACTTTCCCATAGAAGCGCGCTAATAGCAAGATACATTTATGTATGTGGCAAACAATTTTCGCATTTTTATTGAAAGAAAAGTTTCTTTTTTCCGCGTAGGTACATACTTACATACGATCTAAAAATGAAAATGAAATGAAAAATTCTCGACAGCAATTTAATTTAAAAATTCCATTTGGTGAACACCTTCCGCATTTGGAATTTATTGTGGGAGGATCGAAGGCGCGTGTCGCTATTAAACTTTCATGCAAGTATGCGTCCACAGGACTATTTATTCGTAGCACTTTTTCATAGCAATGTCTCTATTAGTTTTAGAAATTGTTGGAATATTGTAGGCATTTTGCACACCAATATTATCGCCCACCAATAGACATTATTTTGTGTACATGTGTATATGTTTAATAACGCGGAATCTATTAGGTAATCAATAAAAATTATAGGAATAACCTTTACGACTCCAATGCCCTAAAACTGAATTGCTCTTTTATCAATGCTCGACATCAACTCGGGTAATTACCCGTCAGTTTTCTAGTCGTAATTTTCGGCCCCTGTCACAAATATGTTAAAAAACAATGTTCCTCCAGTCCAACCCGCACCATGACCTGTCTAACTAATTTTAATGAATCAAATTTCTGAAATCATAGTCAAGCAGTGTAGGAATGTATGTATATTATCATAAGTAGAGAACCCTGTGAAGACTACGGCAATGAATTCTAATTTTGACTTCATAAGGACGAGAATTAATTTCATGGGTAATTTAATATGATTATCCTTTAGGAGTTAATGTCTTTACCAGGAATATATACACATTCAGCACAAGCCCAGCTCGTCTTTTGACGTTTAGTCCTTTGGATGTACTCATTTTTTTTATTTATTCATACATAATTTTATCTTGCCCAAGATAATGTCGACATACTCGTATCCTTTGCTTTCCTCGAATTCAGCCCGTGTTGTGTTATGCGCCGCGCCTTGCATGATGTATGATGTATGAACAATCTCTACTTCTTGAATCTCTCGAAAATTTACAGCATCAACAAGATACTACGTCATTTATCAATGTCGTATGTCGCGACAAGTCTACCTACTTCCGAAATGCAAATTGTATATCACCTGTTTACCCATTTTTCTTGTGTTTATTTTTAACGTAAACCCGCGCGTGAATTCATTAACGCCAAGTCAAGCCGTTTCGCAACCCTATTCTGTCAGAACGTGTTGCTTGACGAAATCAAATGAGGCAAAGTATCCAAATAAAATCGACGAAAAATGAATTTTCGTTAATTTTCGATTGAGTAGATATGACGCGACGCGACCCGACGCGACGTACTCCCAAGCGTGAAAGAAGGTTGTTTTGAAAAATGAGTTATTTATTATTGTTACATATTAGATACGCAGCTTTTCCTGGTACGATTAGGGAGAAACGTTTAGCATGAAGAATATTTAGTGGCTTTAGTCCTTTAGTGGCTGGTTTGAATCATTTAACTTTATTTTATAGGTTGTTCAATTGAATATGTTTTTCATCCATCATGAGCTGCGGAAAAATGAATCCTTTTCCATACAATTGGATTACGTACGTGGCAAAAAAAAATAAGTAATACCTTGACGTGCTAAGAACCATGACGTTGCAATGGCTTTTTCTAGTTTTAGATGATTTTGCTTTAAACAGTCGAAATCGTGGGGTAATTACTGTTATACCTCATAGAATGAAAGGGTATTTTAACTTTGTCATGAAATTTGTAACGCATTGAAGGAAGCAACTCCGACCATATAAAAAGTATACATATATGATCAGCATGACTTGGGGAGTCGATTGGGCGATGTCCGTCTGTTGCGACACGTTTTACTCGGCCAATTTAAAAACTATGAAGCTGAAATTTTGCACAAATGCTTCTTTTTGCTGCAGGCAGTTTGTATGTTTGAATCGGTAAAATCGGACAATGGGGTCATGGGGCTGCCATACAAACCCAACTACCCAAATTAGGTTCTTCTAAGAAAAACTTTTTTATTTGTGCAGCAATTTCAAGCAAATTTCACACAAACGTTTTTCTCTTGATGACACAAAACATATCTAAGAATTGATCAAACGTAACCTCCCATATTGGGTTCTTCTAAGAAAAAGTTTTTTAATTGTGCACTAATTTCAACCAAATTTCATATAAATGTGTTTCTCTTGATGACACAAAACATATCTAAGAATTGATCAAATCTGACCATGGGGTGGCCATACAAACCCAACCCCCATTTTGGTTCTTCTAAGTAACATTTTTTGCACCAATTTCAGAAAACCTTGAATTAATGTGTCTTTACCAAAGCAACAAAAAAGTTAAAAACGAATGGAATCGCACTGTGGGGTCTGATGCTACCGCAACCCCAATAAAATTTTTCGAGTAAATATTTTTATTTGCCCACTTATTTCAACCAAGCAAAAAACTTTTGTCAAGACGGAAGAAAAAGAATACTAGCCAAACTTGATATTAGTGCTTTTCGACTTACTGGATCATTTCCAGATTTATTGGAAATCCCATACAAAATGATCCTGGAAGTTGATCCAGGATATGACTTGGATCATCTGCCAAACTAAGCCCCCAACAATTTCCCTGAAATTTCGTTTGTTAACTTTATTCAGAGTTAATCATTTTAATATTTCTTGAGACTTTTCCTTTTAATTGTATCTGGCACGGTGCATAATTACAAATGCAATTTATATTTAAGGATAACGCGTTGGGGACTGATGACACGATTGTCAGCTATTACCGGATTGGAAAATTTTGATTTCGATTTCATTCGACTTGGACATAATCAATGTCTGTTTCAGTCGAAAGCCACCATTAGTCGCAAGAATTAACTTCTTCTTCTTTCTTGCCTCGTTCTTTATACCGCTCCACGGCGCGCGTCGAATTGCCCGGCCTTTGGTGCATGCACATCTTCCGTTCTTGCGGTAATGTCTCAGGCTATTTCTACAGGTAACTCTATCTTGGATCGTGTCATCGCCGAGACCATTGCATTGTTGTTGCTTTTCCATTTCATACATTCAGATGTTCTTCGGTAGCAAGAATTAACTTAAGGAAAAATAATGCTTGTTTTTATATACCCGTTTTTATACATATGAAAGGGTATATTAACTTTGCCATGAAGTTTGCAACGCACAGAAGCAAGCACCTCCGACTATATAAAGTATATATTCTTGATCAGTGTGACAAGAGAAATCGATTGCGCGATGTCGGTTTGTCTGTCTGTCCGTCTGTTGCAATGCAAACTAGTCCCTCAATTTTGAACTATCGGGCTGACATTTTGTATACAAGTTTCTTTTTAGTGTACGCTGTATATATGTCGGAACGAATGGAATCGGATCATGGCGACATGGGGCTGTCATAGAAACCAATACCGGAAAATTAGGTTCTTCTAAAAAAAACTTCTTTCTTTGTGTACAAATCTTAACCAAACTTCACACAAGTGTGTTCCTAGTAAGCCCTCAAAATAAATCTAGGAACAGATGGAATCGGAACATTACGTCATAGGGCTGCCATACAAACCAACCACTGAAAATTAGGTTCGTCTAAGAAAGGCTTTTTTCTTTAGGAACCAATCTTAACCAAACTTCATCCAAGTGTGTTCATAGTAAAGCCTCAAAATATATCCAGGAACGAATGGAATCGGAATATTACGTCACAGGGCTATCATACAAATCAACTCCCAAATATTAGGTTCTTCTAAGAAAAACTTTTTCCTTTTTGAATGTTAACCAAAAATTCATCCAAGTTTGTTCCTGACTTCAGCCTCAACGCATCCAGGAACAGATGGAATCGGAACACGTCATAGAGCTGCGGTAGAAATTATTAACGCAAAAGAAGCTTAAGTTTCATTCAAAAGTGACTGGTATTCAAATTTCGGGCACGCCCGAAATTAGCCTCGGTCTCATTTTTATTAAATTAAATAAAGGTTAATTGTTAATAAAACATAAAGTTTTTAGAGAATTATCTAAAATTTTTGTATTATGATAGAGGGATCTATGGCAATTATGTATGAAACAAAATATCGGCTAAATGTTCACCATTGCTACCGTGGCATACTTCTATCCGATGGTCCATATTTTCAATGACTCTGAAACATAATTTCAATTTCAACAGTTTTATTCACAATATTATTTTAGTTAATACATTTCTCAAGTTACAATTTCTTTGTGTAGTAATCTCCCTAAAAGCGAATGCTTGTGATGGGATGATTCAGTTATTATAATATCAACATATCAATTTTTTTTTTATATTTACATATATAAACGTGTAATTCATATTTAGATTCGTAATTTGGGATTATAATTCATTTAATATTGGCTTAACTGTACATATATAATATAATTAGATAATTTAATTACAAAAATAAAATATATTATCGAATTCTTCTAATCTTAAACTAAGGAGCCATTTTTTTATTGTTAATTTAAACAGACTAGGCGAACTAATATTACGAATCTCAGCAGGAAGTGAATTAAAACTACTCGGGCCTTGAAAGGATAGGTATCTTTGGGTATGTGTTTTATGTGAGGTTGGATATCGTTAATGTGCTGAATTATCTCATCCTTTAGCTCTTGAATTGCTTTTGTCTTATTGACGTACACTTTTTCTCTTAAATCTCCCCAGAGAAAGAAGTCCAACGGTGTCAAATCACATGGTCATGGCGGCCAATTAATATCGCCAAGACGAAAGATAACACGGCCATTGAATTTGTCGTGCAAAAGAGCCATTGTTTCGTTGGTTGTGTGGCATCCTGTTGGAATCACATATCGTCCAGGTGCATATCCTCAATTTCTGGCCACTAGAAGTCCATTATTTGGTCGATTATGTTGACCAAAAGTAACCACGGTCACTTGGTATCTAACCACGAAGTACACGAAAAGCATTTTGATTTGAACGTCCATTTTCGTAAAAAACTTCAACGACCTTAAGGCCGCGCGTATACTAAAGGCTTATTGGAGCGTAGCGTAAAACCTGCCGCCCAATACAAGCGTTGCATTGGGCGACAGGTTTTACGCTACGCTCCAATACGCCTTTAGTATGCGCGCGGCCTAACGCGCTGCTCAACTGTGTACTTCTCCATGGTTGAATTTGCCAAATACTGAAGCAAAGAAATTTCTAATAAAGTTGGGCGAGAAACTTACCGTTAAGGTGTGACACTCAATTAACATCGTGCATTCTATTTGGACCACCCGTTACTATTCATACCAACTTCACTTTAATAAACCAACAATATATGCACTTAATTAGCTATTGTGCTAGAATTACACTTTTAAAAAAGTTATTGCAAATTTAGCAAATTTGAGAAATATTAAGAATCGAAGTTACAAAGGATGAAAAATGACAGGAAGGTTTGCGTTTCTTCGATTTTTCTTTAGTTACAGATAACTGTAAAAAACGCGCTTTTTTAAGGTTTTTTTTTTAATATTTTTCACGTAGACACTAAATGCGCTATCTACGGGTGATAGCGCACTTAGTGTCTACGTGAAAAATATTAAAAAAAAAACGTCGGCTATCGTTGAGAACAGGAACACCCTGTATAAGTATGTATGTGAAAATTGGCGAAATGTTAATTTGGCTAATTTGTATTATTTTAAAGTATTCCTTGACGTATACGTATAATTTCAAATCAAATAACTCACAAATGCAAACGATGTCCTTACTCCCGACTGCGGATCAAGCCAAATAAGAACTTGTATAAAAGTCAGATTAATATTAGTTTTATCCTTGCATAATCCAGTATAAGCACAGATCTAACTAAATATGTACATGACATTAATTAGCTGCGTATAATGTAAACATACACGACACTTCCTCTTAATTAACTTTCGTATAGGCGACTTTCATTATATGGTATATTCATCTTGGAGTCCCTTTTGGGTTACTATGATGAAATGTGTCAAGGACGTTTTTAGGGAAACGTATTTTACGTGTAAAGCCTATGATTGAATGCGTAGCATAAGGAAAATGTTAATAAAGATAATGTCACGTACCGTTTTATGGTTTATCGCACATTTACTCTCACTCAATTGACTAATTGTCTTTTTGTGCTCAACTCTAATCTAAGTGTTAATATGTGTTGAGAATTCAAATTGATGGAAGAATTTACGTGTATTCCATTAACCCATTAAAGGCGTCATAAAAATTTCTTTGTGTGATTTTTTAAAAGGTCTTTTTTTAGTCCTGACCAAATCTTAAGTATACATATCTTTTTGTGATTTTTGGCAATCACAGTGATTTTGTTGCGCTTGTCAACTGTTGAATTTGGAGTCACTCTGGACTTCCTGTGAGCTCCAAAGCCAACTTCTATCTTAAAATCCCTCCCGAAATATTTTTCTGCATATGCTCTTGCTTACAGTTTTACCGTTAAATCGACGAAAACAATTGGTTTTCTCACTTTCATTATCACAATGAAACCGTTGAAAACTAAAAGTACAAACTTTTATATCACATCAAAGTTTGTACTTTTTTTTTTTTAGTTTTCAACGGTTTTTATAACTATGTAAACTGAATAAAAAATGGCAATTCATACTGTGGTTCTCTACTGCCATAGGAAATCTTTTAGCCTCTTCGGGCGCATCGCACCCGTTTTTAGGGTTTTTTAGATTTTTAAAAAAACCCTTATGAAATAGATTTTGTCCGTCCGTCTGTCTGTCTGTCCGTCTGTCCGTCTGTCCGTCTGTCCGTCCGTCTGTTCACTAATTAACTCGCGAACGGCTTAACCGATCGTCATGAAATTTGGTAGGAATGTTTAGAATGGTAACAGTCTTTGGCACGAAATACTTAAAAGTTGGTAAGGCAAAAATAACAGGGTGTCCCGTACATTTGAAAATTTGTTCACTAAATAAGTCGCGAACGGCTTAACTGATCATCATGAAATTTGGTAGGAATGTGTAGAATGGTAACAGTCTTTGGCATGAAATACTTAATAGTTGGTAGGGCAAAGATAATAGGGTGTCCCGGACATTTGAAATTTTTGTTCACTAACTAACTCGCGAACGGCTTAACCGATCGTTATGAAATTTGGTAGGAATGTGTGGAATGGTAACAGTCTTTGTCACGAAATACTTAAATACTACTTACGGCAAAGATAACAGGGTGTCGCGGACATTTGAAAATTTGTTCACTAAATAACTCGTGAACGGCTTACCCGATCGCAATGAAATTGGGTAGAAATGTATAGAATCTTAACAGTCTTTAACGCGAAATACTTAGACGATGGTAGAAAAAAAGCTAACAGGGTGTCCCGGAGATTTGAAAAAGTCGACTTTTTTAGTTTTTATCGGACGTGGACGTATGGGTACTCAAATCAAAGAACTCGATGGATACATTTCACACCAGTTTCTTTTTTCCAGTTTGGAGCAATGTAACGGAGTTATAGCTAATGAATTCAGTTAATATGTGTAGCCATTATACATAGTAAATCTATTTTTAGATTGGTCTAATTAAAAGCGTTTATTTAGACCAATACAAAAATAGATTTACAAGAAGCATTTCATTAATATTGTGCATAATTCTTATTTATTACCTATAAAATATATGTGCAAAATTATTCACTATGTATGTATCCAAAATCTAAAAAACCCTCGTATTGCTGGCGCAGCCCTCTGTACGCCGGTATTTTTTTCTGAAAAACTTCACGAGCCATTAAGGTTCGATGCAGACAGCTTCTACCACAACAACAATTCTTCCTGGAAATGGAAAAAAATACTTTCCCGATTTTTTTTTTTAAATTTAAAAATGAATATGTTTCGAAATGATTAAAATATATATTTTGTGACAAAAACTCATGCTAAGGTCTTGGCTAACATCATGAGTTTGAAAAAAACTTGTGACCAGACTTCCAAGGCCCAATGTTGTACACATCGCAGAGTTCAGTTTTCAGGCGAAACCTCAATCATACTATTTCTACCGACCCCTTTTACGCCGATTTGGGGAAAGCATATAATATGTTACGAGGCTATACCACGATGATGCAATGGTCATATTCATCCTGTTTTCGGCAGGACAGTTCTGCTTTTTCGACTTTATCCTGTCATCCTGCTATTACGCCGAATGTCCTGCTTTCGTCCTGATTTGTCTTGTATTTGTAAGTCAACTGGTCATTTCACCAAGCATCAGATATATTTGGAGAAAATTTCACTCATCATCTTCATAGAAATTTACAAATATGAAGCAGAACCATTATTTTGTAAGGCCGTTGGCGACTATAGTGGTTTTTATAGTCTCTGTGTTTAGCAAAAGAATCGTAATGGATTTTGCTGAATACTGTTGAACATGGCTGATATTAGGCGTCCAAAATCGATGGAGATTGTAGACAGTTCCTTGAACTCCTATATATCGTTAATTCAGCCCGGTGTGGGGACCTCGTTGAGGACGCTTTGGATGACGAATATCAAATAATTTTTAATTTTAATTGTTACATAGTGGATTACAAAAAGTATGTCAAAGCAACCGAGAACATAAAGTAAAATTGTTCCCTGATGACACTACAATTGAAAAAAAACTATTGAATTTCTACAAAATCCCACAAATATAGATATAGATATGTAGATAAATTAGAGAGGTTCGGACAATTATACAGTCGAATTTCTGCACAATTTGTATTTCTGGTTGTCCTTTTTTACGTACTGATTTTGCAATGGCGTTATCCGGCCAAACGATGATATTTAGTGCATTCCTATTATTAGTCCTGATCTTTTTATACCCTTCGCTCATAGAGTGGAAGGTATATTAACTTTGTCATGAAGCTTGTAACGCATCATCACCAAATTTTGATTTGAATAAGTCGATAGTTTCTTCGACGTGTTGGTGTTACTGCATCATTTAGATTTAGAGAGTATGTGGTACGAAATATATTCACAATTCGACGGATGGCTTGCTCAGATGGACGATTATGTATACCATAAAAAGTCGTCTCACTGAGAAAAAAAATCCTGTAAATTCAAAAAATACGCATATGATTCAAATATGATTTTGCTTCATATTTGTTTCCCTTTGAATCATTGTATAATCCCTTTATTTCAAACGGATTTACCTTCGAACTAATAAGATATTCCTTTTGAAAGTCTATCTATAATCACTTTAAATTAAAGTGATGCAGTGTCAATTTAATCAGGTCACAACCATAAATCGAAAGGATTTCCTTTTAATTTAAAAGGATGGACTCTTTGTTTTAAAGGGATACCATTTTATTTAAAATTAAAGTATTTTTCTTATTATTTATCCAAATGCATGAACTCAAAAGAATACTTTAAATTACACCAAAAGGAGTAATTTTCACAGGGTGTTCTTTCCCTGTGAAAATTACTCATAAATGAGTTTTGTATAACTGACCTCGCTATAGGTGTTGGCGACATTTCATTTACCTCTTTACGCTCTAAAATGCGTAATAAATTACCTACCTACAGTGGGATTCGATCCCGCGACCCTATGATTTGAAGACTAACGCCCCTACCTACTACACCACACAGACTATACGGGACGACGTTTATAATTTACACCATACATTGTGACATGTGACATCGCTCTACCACACTGCCGACCAACTGCGAGTGTAAACAAAAAAAAAAAATCCTATTGAAAATTTGGATTTAAAGGATTTCCCATTAATTTAAAAAGATTTCCTATTGAAAATTTGGATTTAAAAGATTTCCCATTAATTTAAAAAGAATGAGTCTGAATTAAAGCGATATATATTTAAAAGGAAAGGATTATATTTAATAGGAATGTAACTCGATTTCAAAAGGATATCGAGTTAATTTTAAGGGACGTTATTTTTCTCGGCGTATAAGTTCGCGAATCGACGACTGATTTTCGAAGTAAATTTTGATAATCTGGAAGCGTTCTTAAGGCGTCAGTCTAAACATTATGATTTGTCAGAGTATACTGAAATAAATAAAAAAAATTGATTTAAATGTAATATTTTGTGTTTTTTTTTCAATTTGAAGTTCTATCATTCTTAAAAAACACCCTTTATAACAACCAAAGGCATAGCGCTGCCAGGATTTCGTTTAAAAAGGGGCAAACGCAAAATTTTTTCAATATATCATGAATCCATAATTTTCTTAGGGGTAGGGCGGTATGTAATTCCAATCTACGACAAATTTACAATTTCCTGACAGTTTGAGTGGCGGTCCCATTTTGTTAAAGAAGATGTTACACATTTTAAAACCTTATTTTAAGAAAGAACAATTGAGAATGATCTTTGTTACATTTTAACGATAAATGACCTCTTACACGTGCTTAGCCTTTACCTCTTGATAACATCCAAATTCGCCTACGATTCACTTTTTAGACAGTCGATAATGACGTGCTATGAGTCAAATCAGCATTTTCACGCTCTCTAATTTCGTAGTGTAGAGATTTTTTGTAGATGGTATAAGCACAGCAATAAATTATTATCGGCCTTTGTTTATTACAATAGATAAACTGATAGCTCATTAGGTAGAGACTCTTAATCGGTTGGTGGTTCCCTGGGGTTTTAGCGCCATTTAATTGGATGTGATAGACATATTGTATGGGAAAACACTTTATCTGGATACCCTTAAGTTAACATTTTCCTATAGAAGTTGGGGAACAGTGATTTTTAAATTAAATCTTTAATTTATAATAGCATCTGTTCACGGCTGTAACTTCTCAACCTTTTGAAGCTATAGTAGATGTTTGAAATCTTTACATGAAATTTGAATGCCAAGTAGCTCCCAAAAGTGCGTTAAATTTCAGAACGATCGATCAAAGAGTTACCGAATTATCGAAAAATAACGTTTGCCTAATGTAACTGCGTTTATCTTGCTAAAAACACATTTGAAACAGACCAGACTGTGGTCAGTTAAGTAATAGCCACATAATTAGTTTACTCTAGACGATTCGATAACTCGGGTATTAAATTTTTCGGGTATATCTCCGGCCAGGGTTGTGCTACTACTAACTCGTTAGTGGAAAAATATATTGTGCCGACGAAAAACTGCATTACTGGAATAATCCCCATGAAAATGATCTAAGAAATGCAAGTCTGAGCAAAACTCACCGAAATTTCCAACCGTGTGTGCAAGAACGAGATAGAATGAACATTTGGTACTAATCGAAAACAATTTCTCTCTCTAGATTTTTCAAATTTGCGAAATTTTCGAGATAAAATCACAAGATTAAAAATGTTAAATTCGGTTAACTTCGAAATTACTCATTCGGAGGTGCAATTACCTACATTTTAAATGGTGAGGAACTGTTTAGCTTGCATAACTTTTGCATATTCGATTGGTTACTATTATCGACACTTTAAATGTGATTTTACTATGTTTCAAAATTTCGTTCAATATTTCCACAGCAAATTATTCTGAACATCATCGTACATTTATGTGTGTACATTTATTAATAACGCAGAAAAATTCTAAATTTTATAGGTGCTTTTTCAACTATCCAGTACAGGACAGAATAACACAACTTTCATACAAATTTGGCAGAACAACTCGTATCCAACTTTATATTCGAATTTCTATGGGAGTTGTGCTGTTCTATACTGTACGTGATTGTTAAAAACGTACCTTATGTCTATATAAGCAACTCAATTGGATATCCATTATATAAATTCAATGAAAGAAGACCTCTTCAAATAGAGTGAGTTTAATAAAGACTTTACGACCAAAATCAACGAAACTTCGCTGTAACTAAAAAGTGCAAGTGTCGAAATTTCATTTTATGATTTTTAGAAAGTTCAATATTTATAAAAGATAATGCGAATTGAAGAAGTGTCCTAATAGTATCTGACATAGTGAAATGCCGTCAGCATGAACTCTGATATCGACTGAATAATAAAGTCGTTAAGTGTCGACTAGATCCTCCATGTGATGCGGTTGTTTTCGAGAAGGTCTTCTTTTATGACGGACATAAACTTGCCGTGTTTTACGATATACCTAAATTCGCGGATTAGTTCAAAATAAAACCATAAGATTCTGTTGTTGGTATAAAAACTTCAAGCCTAATCCAAGATAACAAGATCTAGTAACATTTTTAAGTAGAAAACTCCCAATATTTTCTAAAGTAATTAATTAATTTTTTAATTATTTTTTATTAAGTAGTTTTCATCGACAATACATATTTGATATTTAATTTTTCATTTCCGGACACTTCTTTATTAATGCTCTGCGTGCAACTCAGATCACCTCTTCAATTTCACTACAAACTTTAACTGATGACTTTACATTTTTCTTTCCTAAATTCTTTACTATCTAAATGGTGCATACATATTTGTTTTGTCACGTTATTTAAATCTTTACTTTGCATATATAAACGACATACGAGTGCTTTTCCCTAATGTAGGGTATACGTGAAAACTTTCCAACCACTAAAAAGTTACTTTGGCTCCAAACAAACATTCCATTCCAAAAGTGTTTTTCATGCCATATATGTACATTATACGACTTAAAAAGGAGTGGAAAGGAAAGCATTTTCAATTATCGCGTCGAATAGATGGGTAAAAGTAAAGACTTGTTGGCAACTTTTCCTTATTATACTAATATCCATTCTGAATTAATCTATTGAGATTTTCTGTTTTCAAGAAGAATGGATGAAATTCCATCCACTTCGATTTACTCATCGGAAATTGTGTTAAAAAGTTATATGATTATCAAATTAAAATTTATCGGTGTTGACCATTGTTGAAATTTTAATGAACGTTTCAGGATAAATTGGATTTATCAAATTAATGAAAGTTGTGCGAAATATTATTTTATCTTTCATAAATATGGTGTATTATCAGGATTGACATTAACTTGTGTATGTATGTATGCAGAACAATATGTATAAGCACTGTAGTATAAACTGTTGAGAGCTGATACTATGCGTCGAAATGAACGTACATGTGTACACAGGGCCGTCGCAAGGCGTCACGGAGCCGGGCCAGGAAACATTTGCGGAGCCATTTGGAAATTAAAAATTTACAGATTTTAAGGAAATATGTACGATTTACAATGGAGTAAATAAATTAAATTGGTTCTCTCAAAAGTTTTATCGCGCTAATTGTTATGCGATTGTTCAGTTTCACCATTTTTTTAATATTGATGGTGAAATTCGAAGGATAGCACCTAACTGGGTGCCAGGAGCAAAACACAATTTTTCATCGGGATATTTCCGGGAATTAAAATGGGATTCTCTTGATTCAGATCGGCAGAGAATAATAGTCTTTTTTCATGCCGAAAACTTTTAAATCTGCCTGATATAAGCCTCGATTCTATAAGATAGTTTAGCTGCTACAAACTGAAAAGCTCCTGGGTAACTATAGGCGGATTTACTGATAAATTCTTGAAGTTTGACAAATTTACGAAATGTATTTATGCATTCAATCAATTTTTTCAGTTAGATTTTTGCGCTTTTATACCGAATAGATGATAGTGTACGTATAAAGCACCGTTATGCAATTACTGTTTGAATTTTCGATGAAAAATCGTTTTTAAAATTTCTGTTAAGTTTGAGTAACTGTATCTTGAAAGTGCGATAATGTTGGCAACAGGAAAAACTTCAGTTTTTGTGAAATTTTATGTAGTTTCTGAAACTGAAATCAAATCTTGGATTAAGTCATCAGGAGTGCTGCAAATTACGATTTTGCGTGACAAGTCACGATTTTCGATGACTTTCACAAAAAGAGCGATAGCAAGGTAACGGTAAAAAAATTCCGATTGTATTGGTAATTTTCTTGCTGAAACAAGTTGCGCTATCAACCCTTAGAGTATTGACCACCCAATGCGGGACACCCTGTATATTTTCCTTAAGTTTCCGCAAGTTTCCTTAATAAACTTAACAAGTAACGATATTAATTCGTACAAAAGCAATGCCCTCTGAAAATTGCAATCGTTTCTAGTTATGCGAATAATAGATTATTCACAGTATGTAGCAACAGCAAAAATGTCCAATTAGACAATGCATTAATTTTTGTAGGCGTGATTCGCTACGATCACGGTCCTGATGTAGCTGTTGCTTTTTTTGAAGTTTGATATCTTTTCACATTTAAATGTAAATCTTTCTAGTGAGATCTTTCAAACTTTCGAAAAACGTTCAGTTTTCGTGTTTAATTTAATAAAAATTGTTGCGTTTTCATGCGTTTTTCAAAAAACTAGGAATTGAAAATGTCTTAATTAAAAATACCATTAGCAGGAATCAATGATTTTTTAAATTTTATTTAAAAAAAAAATCGAAATTGAATTTTAACGTATGTGAGCAGAATAGAAAGGAATATGCAACTCCTGCCAAAAAGTTAAAATATCCTGCCCAATTCAGGATGGAAATGATGGATGTAGGATTTATTGAGAAGATAGTAGCTAAATTAAGACCACAATCAATCTTATTTAATAAAATTAGGAAAGATGTTGCACTTTGCCTCTAAATTAATGAATTTAGTCCATTTAGTTCATTTTCCTTATTAAGCGACCACCTCTAATAGCGACCACTTTTTTCAGTAACCTACAGTGGTCTCTTTTTAGAATGGTTTCACTGTACTTGCATTTATGATTCATCCACTAACGCCACGATAATTTCTTGAATGGATTTGAATGCACTTGGCCTTCATTGTTATTGTAGGTGCCCTGCGCCAGTAAATCAAGGACTAAAGTTAACAATGATTTCTTGTGCCCTAACGTTTTGAGTTAACTGAAAAAAGTTCACGTGTAATATAGGTAAATCCCAAACGGCCCCCTAGCGACGGCCATGTGTCTACATACAGAAACTTTGTTGGACAATTTTGTTAAATGAGATTTAACTTGACATTATTACGATGGAGAACGGTATTTAAATGAAAAATGGCGTAAGTACGATTTTTGGCGGTTGGATATGACACTTCATACAATCAGTTTGTCGCGATGTTCCTCCACGCAATTTTAGGTCGTATGAACAAAAAGAGACTTTCCTTAATGCTTTGCTAAACCCGTCGATTTAAATGTAAATTGTTGTTCAGCCAAGCATTAAGCAAAGCATATTTTTATTCATACCACCTCTTATTACATGTGAGTGTGGTTTAAAATTTAGAGGGCTTTAAGGGTAATTCATAACCATATGGAATGAAAACTCCTATTTCAATTTTTAAAATATGTTCAAGTACGACTGTATTTATATCAACAGTCAGCGAAAAGACGAAGGTTTGGAAAAAAAAGCCGACAACTCCCGTACAGAATGTAATTTTCGTTGAAATCTATTTATTACGAATATTATATAATTTTTTTCGACAAAATGGACATTACTTTTATAAGAGACTCTTTCTAGATATTGTTTTTTCTTCTGTAAAACAAATATGTACTTATGTATATTTTGTAAGTAGCATTAGCACAAAGTCTCCCAAAGTTTAAACTAACTAATGATTCACACGTGCAGTTCAATAGACCTCTTCCTCATTGTATTTTGGAAACATCGACTGATTTAAAAAAAAACACCAAATTTGCCGACACGACATATTTGCAAACATAGCATGACCACCATAAATAAATATCATCCCTCCTTATATACGAGACCTTGATATTCATTTTCTATTTATCGAATAAATCTTTTCGTTATTTTTAGCCAAAATGCGTATACAATTTATTGGCCTTTAGCACGAGTATTCTCAGCTAGCTGACTTTCACTTCATGACTTCCAAAATTTCATTTTGTCTTAGGTAAACAAAAAAGTCCTTCAGGACAAATTCGCTTCCAAATTCAGTGTTAAGATTAAACAAGAAAACGTCAAAATGATTGCTGTTTACGTATCTGTATAGTCAGAGTAAAAGTAAATGTCGTTATTAATCAATTACATTTACATTTAAATCGGCTTTTCTCCGGAGAAGACCTTCAAGTTGTTTGTCCGTTCCTAATACCCTCAAATACTAGTATTTATGGTGGTAGAATAGATAACGGATACTGATTTTGGTTCGATGTTTATTATGCTAAAGTATCTATACCAGTTATGTGGTCATTTCAGTAGGATAATAACTAGAGCCCGGATTTTCGTGCAGTAAAAAATTGAAAACGTGCAGTTAAAATCCCGAAACGTGCAAAATCGTGCAATATAAATTCCCAAAATGTGCATTTTGCGTGTAATATCCAAAAATCTGTTTTATACACTTTGAAGCAGACGGCGAAGGAAAAGTGTACTTTAAGAGGACTATCTCTAAAAAATTATATAATTTAAATGTGGAACACTTTCAATATTTTAACCTAACGTAAGCTTCTCACCAAAAAATGCACTCTAGATTAGCTCATTTCAATTAGGTTTATTAGTGTAGGGTTCATCACACAGCCTTTGGCTTTAACTTATTTTCTAAGGGGCAGATCCTATTTGTATTTAAGTTTAGTTAACCACCAGTTACATGCACTCCACAAACAATAACTGCAAAATTGTATGAAAATCAACTGGCGTTTGACGAAATTTCCATATGGCGATGGGTTTTGTTTGGTCGTTCGGTCGCCACTCTGTGAAATAGACACTCATAGAGAAACGAGTTTCCAAACTCGGCACGACTCGTCGCAAGTTTATTATTCAGAAGAAGATGATAAGAAATAGTCTTATCGTAGAATATAAACTAACAATGTGACTAGGAAGTGGTATGGCTGACAACCGTATCACACTCCGAATTCAATTGTCTTTGTAACGTGGATGACTACACACGGTAGTCATCAACGCACCATGCTCCACTAGGAGTTACGGTAATTGATTTTTTCTTTATGAACCAATCTTAACCAAACTTCTCGCTAATGCGTTTCTAGTAAAGCCTCAAAACATATCTAGGAACAGATGGAATCGGAACTTTACGTCATAGGGCTGTCATACAAACCAACCCCTGGAAACTAAGTTCTTCTAAGAAAAACTTTCTCTTTTTTAGTCCGACCTTAATCTTTAAAAAAAAAAAAAAAACTTTACCGAAATGGGTTCCTAGTAAATCCTCAAAACATACAAAGGAACAGATGAAATCGGAACACTACGTCATAGGGCTGTCATACAAACCATCCCCTGGAAATTAGGTTCTTCTAAGAAAAACTGTTTTTTTATGTACCAATCCATCCAAATGTGTTTCTAGTAAAGCCTCAAAACATATATAGGAACGGATGTAATCGGAACATTACGTCATAGGGCTGTAATACAAACCCACCCCGAAATATTAGGTTCTTGTAACAAAAACTTTTTTTTTCTTTTTGAATCATAACCAAAATTCATCCAAGTGTGCTCCTGGATTAGCATCAAAGCATCCAGGAACAGATGGAGTCGGAACACCTCATAAGGCTGCGGTAGAAATTGTTAGCACAAAAGGAGCTTAAGTTTCATTAAAATGTGATGGGTATTCAAATTTCGGCCGCGCTCGAAATTAGCCTCGGTCTCGTTTTTTTGCTTAGCGAAGTCGTTTACCGAATTTAAATCCATTCGACAAATGTTGGGGAGAGTTGAATCAAAGAATTGGAAAAAGGTATGCCGCAAAAAGGATACAATTGTACGTTTTCGTGAAATAACTGCGCGGTACAATGCCGTCAAATTATCTACAGTAAATCCACAAGAACAAATTTTTCTGAAAAATAATGGACAGTATGATGAAAAAGAATAAACGAAATCATATTTTTGTCAAATCGGATCAGAAAGTTGGATTTGAAACTAGTTTTAATTAAATTAGTTGAAATGTACTTATTATTTTGTCCAGCCTTTTTTAGTCGTCTCATTTTTTTTAAGGAAATTTCAAGCTGTTTTTTTGTTTAAATGTTTAATGTATATATTAGTGAATTCCTCTCTAATTAAGTAATTAAATATTTACAAAAAAAAAATTTTAACTACTTGGCTACAGGGTGTTAAGAAAAAAATATGTGGGTGTACTTATTTTTTTGTCCATATGTGTCTATATTTCCACATCGTAAATATATATTTACAACATTATGCAGTTTGTAATGGATTAACAAATATATTCAGCTGAAAATACCGGAGAGAGAGAGGGAGCAGTGGCGCAACGTACGTTGTTCCATGTGTTCAGCGAAAAACGGGCCCCCAAGCCACAGGGGCCCCTAAATCTGAAAACATAAAGATTTTTTTTTATACTGACTGTTCTTTTAAAAACATTCATTTTTATAAGTCTGCAAAAAAATACGCAAGTCAGCTGCAGGGTCTGCAGTGACAAAACAATCAATTATGTGTACGCAGAAGCCTGCACGTCGTAGTATTGAACTTTGTTTATGCCACAGAGACGGAACATTTTGGTCAGCCTCTCAAGTTTTTTGAGTAAGGGTCTATATGAATATCGATTTCTTCTGAGTTAAGTAAGGGTTCAATTTTCTATAGGAAGAGTGCCTCTCTTGAAGATTTATGCGTTATTCATAAGTGATCCAGTTGTTGGAGTATTTGAATCTTGAAGTGAATGCATCAGGAAAAATATCAGTTGCGTAACGTTTCTAAAATATCTTGTGTTCGAGATCAAAATTGGGGGCCCCCACGCAATGTAATTGTTGAAACCAGGATTTGTTTGTTAGGCTATTAGGGTCTGGTAAAATGCGATTCACACTTAACAATACACACTATCGTCCTATTTTTATTACACAATTTGACAGTACAGTAGAATCCGTCTCAATTTCAATATCAACTCTGACCATTTGATGCATGACTAAATCGTTTTGTTTGCAACAAGAAAGGCAAACTTTTAAAAATCGACCTGAAAGATTTTTCTTCGTTAAAAAGTGTGAAAATCACACTCACAGGTTGATAATGCGGACAGAACGAATAAATGAGTCGATTTTCAAAGATATGTGAATTGCATTCAATCAGACCACGGTTTCATGAATATTTCCTTAGCTATATCCGCTTTGCGTATAACGAAAAATTTGGTGGATTTTTTCAGTTATTTATGGATTTTAACTTTAGTACCAGAGCTGTTTGTTAATGCGGGTTAAACCATTTCTTCTGCTAATGGGTAAATCTAGTTCTCGGGCTGACTTTATTAAGGTTTCAACAATTTTTCGAAATAATCTTTATTTTAATTTATTGTGGAAAATTACAGTAAAATCTCCCTAGCTCCAATTAAAACTTGCCAGGAATAAAATTTTGAGTAGGGGAGAGTTCGACTAATGGATTTAAACTACGAAACCATCAAATAAAATATCAAATAATATCTACCAATTTTACAAAAAAAAAAAGGCTAATAATAATAGGCGTGTTTTTTGTACTCCGGTGTATTGTAGTGTAACTACATGGGGTTGTAATAACCCCGATATAGCCTATCTAGTGGACTCCGATATAGCCTATCTAGTAGACTTTGTAGAATACTTTGGTGATAAGAATTCTGCTCGAAAATTGGCTTGAAAAGAAGCCTAAGAACATTTTTAAATTAATCTGGAGTAAACAATTATAGGAACGGGTACTTGGGTCTTTATAGAACGTATGAATATCGAAGCCTCTTGCGTTCTGAACATCCAGGCATGGAATCCAGAAGCCTTACTAGTTGTACCTTTTTGGTTTTGCATACCTTACCTCTACTCTTCCCTCCCGTTATCTTGAAATAAAATGTTGTTACAGGTTTTGGTCTCAGATATAGCATTTTATATCAAAAATTAACGGGAACACCAGTCAAACCCTAAATTTGTACGAGTTAAGTAATAATTGGACTTATGGAGACTTAAAAAGGTTTGACTGTACTTATAATTTTCAACGCTGTATTTGTAACAATATTTAGGGGGTGGAGAACCAGGGCAACCAAGACAAAATAACAAAAATTCGAAAGCGGGAAAAATTCGAATTTTGCGGGATGAGAGGACAATGACGCAATTAATTTAGCAATCAGATGTTTTTTTTTCTCCCGGATGTAGTTTGTGGTTCTTCAGCGCAACAGTCAAAAGTTTTTCAAGCTTTAAAGCAATGAAAAACGTCAAACTTGTTCATCCCGTTTAAATCTGGTTTTAATGGACCCGAAATCAAAATGTAATTTTAAATAGCAGTGCCAAATGTCCCATTTATCGTCACTACGCTAGGGGGCCCCTGGTGACTGGGGGTCCGTGTTCGACCGAGCACATGAGACACGTTACATCACTGAAAATATGTTCACAATGTTAACAAAGAGATAACTGTTTCTAACAACGGTTACAAAGATCGTTCAATGAAGCTTAAGTCAGAAAGTCTTTTTTCAACTAATGCTTGAAATAGAATGGATGCACCAACAGCAATAGCAGCAGTACCCCAATGACGTCAACCATTTAGATAATATAATCATCCGTTCCCGCTACGTAAAGTATCATTGGAGGAGCTCTAGCACGAATTTGATTTCATTGGATTTAGTTTGCCTTTGGACAGAACATGCTGGTGGTCAATCATAAAAAACTCTTCATGTGAGCTAGTTAATGTGATCCTCAGGACAATCACTTTTAGTCTAGGATCAACGACTGTTTACGAGACAGGTATGTAGGGGCACTCCTCAAGGTGTTCTCTTTATGCCTATTGGATTTTGTTATAAATAGATGATCTCGCAAGCTCTCCTGTAATTATTCGAATTTCGATTTTATCAAAAAAAAAAAAAACCTTTGAAACAAATTGCTGAAACAGAAAATTTCCGTTGTTCTTGCTAATTGTTTGACTGCTTCAAATGTGAGTTATGATCTGTCATTTTTCCTCATGAAAAAATATCGAACGTGAGGGGCCCCCATTTTGATTTCGAACGATTTCGGGAGAGTATATTTTTTTTTTAATGTTTCAATAAACTTTATAGTTTATGTTTAATAGCCAAACTAGCTTATGGATCTGATAAAAAAAAAACTATTGTATCAAAAGTGTAAGTGCAGCATACTATAATCTTCCAAGAAATATACAACACAACAATCGAAATGAATTATACGTCGACTATGTCGTTGAGCTCAAAATTTTAAAACTTTAAAACTTTTAAATCAACAGAATGTTTAAGTTTCTAGCTTATTTCAGCGCTATAATAGCTAACGTGTCTGAGACTAGCTTTAATATTATGCAGACATATAAATTGCGCATTGAAACTGAAAACGTACATTTACTGTTTATTCAAATGCGATTTCTCCCTCCCAAGCTACTTAACAATTCATCCTTTTCCAACACGCACTTTCTTTGAATCTATTGATGACAAGCTTAAATGTTCCTTTTCAATATCATCTCACTTCAATCATTTCAATTATACTCCACAATTTTGCAACTCCGTTAGTCGATATGCGTCTTGCTTGGTTTTTCTAAAGTGTATACTGAACTGACTGCCATATATATATAGCATTTAAAGGCTTCCCATCCCGGACGGGAAATCCAATATTGGTGGATGTCTTTAACAAACTTTACTCGTTTCCCGTCAACGGTCTCAATTTAGAACACACTTAGGTATAGCCAGAGTGTACATTTTCTAGCCGTCAGGAGACAAGCTAAACATGGCGAGGATTTTGTGTACGCGACAGAATAACTCAGGGCGTGATATACGGCGAGACAGGATACGTCGACTATGACGATAGCCCAGCTGATTTACGCCAAAGGCAGAGCATTTGCATGTCTTTATTTTTTTTTCTTAAATCGAGACTGAGATTAACATGATCCAATTATGCTTATTCGAGTATACCGGCAGGACTCAGATGGAAGAAATTTATGCATTCGATAGATACTGAAATAAATCATGTGTATACGAGTATATATTTCCAGAAAATTGAAGCAATTGGCACACTTCAATGTAGTTTGAGTGTCAATCACATTTTCACAGAAGAAGTTGAATAGGAATTCAAATAAATAATAAAAGAAAAAAATCTTCAAATCACACCTTATGATTTGAAGATTTTTTTCTTTTATTATTTATTGGAATTCCTATTCACAAAGTTTAAAATCTACTTGTACTTCCATTTCAAACCTTTTTTTTTTAAATGCTGTCCAAATTTCAATTTATGCCACTGTCTGTGTCGGTCTGTTCTACAGTTTTGAAGAAAACTGTTTTGAAGCCCATTGGACCCCTTCTAATATAAAATTTAATAACAGAAAAATATATGTATGTGAAATCCTATACAGAGTCATTAGGTAATAATTTCCATTCTCTGTTCTTATGCTCGAATGGCAAAAATGTTCTGCTGCTGCTTCTTCATCATATGTATACACTCGGGGACAAAACAAAACAGACACTTTTACTTTTTTATACTTTTACCTTATTATAACGAAATGTCTTGACCGCAAATAAACGAATCTGTAAGCCTTTTCCCGGGGTTCAACCCCTTTCTACTGGTATAGCAATACGGAAACTGTAATTTGGGTTGGTTTCATTCAGTACTAAAAAGTACCATTTCTGAGGCTGCATCTGGAATACGGAGGTGAACATGGGGAAAAAAACTTCAGAATAATTGTTTGGGAGTCGAAGTTGAGACCTCAATAATGACACCAATTTCACTGAACATTACGGAAACTGTAATTTCGAGTTGGTCCCACTCAATGTTGGAAACGGCCAATTTGGAGGTCTGTAGTTTGAGGGGTCACCCCGGGGAGTTTAGATTCATTCGTTGGTCGTGAATACATTTCGTTATAGTACCGTATTACAAATTATGCCCAAAAAAAAGTGTTCTGTTTTTTTTTACTCCGAGTGTATAAAAAACCATAAGCTTAAATACTAATACATACTCGACACAAAATATCCTTGAGCAAAATATTTCCAGTTGTAATACCTGTCATCAATATGTTTTTTGTACATACATACATACATATACGAAAATAATACCATCCATCAGGTTAGATTTTCGAATTTTCAACGTCAGATATTGCTCTTAAATAAAATACATTGTACATACATACGAGTATATCCATATAGCTATACTCGGATCCTTGAATTCTCAATTTCTTTCGAATATCGTATAGAAGATCTCACGGTCACTACCCACCTGATTCGAGTTATTATTGAAAATTCACAGAATAGTTACATACTAATACTTACGTTCGTATACAATTTGATTCTTTTAATTAGGGGACGGTGGATTTATCGCTTATCTTTTGCTGTTAGTATCTACTAGTATTTATATAAGTCAAGAATGCTGTCACGTGCTAGGAACGTTCAATTAACAATTGAACGAAAAGAACACGGCAAACAAGATCTATGGAAACGAAAAAAACGAGTTCGATGCCAGTTTCGGGCGTGGCCTAAATTTGTAATCATAATCAGTCAGGGGCGTACGCAGAAAAATATTTCGGGAGGGGTTTTAGGCTTACGTTGGCAGGGAGTCCAGCGTGATAAATTAACTGAAGCTGTCAGTCTTAATCTGAGGTTAGGGGCAATATTATAAAACTAAAATTTTTTTTGCCATTTCCAGTTTCAGCTACCCTACCTCTGAGTGAAACTATACACGGGTCATAGTTTTCTACTGTAGATTTTTTTGTAGTCCCTTCCTAGCACTAGGCCTTCTCAGCCTTTAGAAGAACAGCAACTTTCCGAGTGCTGAGTCCCTCGCTCATTGTCGATAAAATTTCTTCAGAAATTACTTCGATGGTGGGTTTGGAATATATTCAATTTCCGTCTTTATATAAAGAAGTACTCATTTAGCATCTCAGTGAAATCATAGTCCGTCACATGATGAATTCTAAAACAATGCGTTTCGAAACCACTGCCTTGTGCTTCGAAGGCCAATACGCTAGCCACTATTCCAACCAACCTACACTGAACCAAATCGCCTGCTAAAGTAAAGAAAATACGGCTCAAATCAAGAAAAAAAGACAACAAAAAACAGCCAAGAAATATTTCTCTTCATTTGAGAATTAGTCACAATGATCCAAGTGAAATGCCAATAGCAGCAATTTAAGGAAAAGTAACCTTGAATCAAGCAAACTTTTCTTATGAAAAAGACGAGAGAATCTGAACAAAAATCAAAAAAAAACTTGCATCCAACCAACATCGAACCTATAACACCATTCTTCCCAGTCAATCGCGCTACCCACTGAACCAGAGACACTTCTGGCTAATCTACTACAACGGTCCAATATAAAATAAAGCTTTTCCACGAGCTTTACATGGAAAATGTCAAAAAAATCTATTATCAAGCATTTTGTTTGCTTGAATTGAAAATAATGGTTTAGGCTTGAATCTACTTCCTATTTCTCAAAAGAAGGTCTTGAAAATAGGATCGATTCAAGAAGAAATTTTCACATTTTGAGAAATTTTGTCTAAATTCGGGAATTTTGCAAATGAGAAAAGAATTTCTTAATTTTAGATAGCCCAATTTTTTCAGTGTACTGTCTAAAAAAATAACATTAATACATCTGAAAATTTTGGAGGGGGTTTGAACCCCCAAAACCCCTACTTAGGATCGCCACTGTAATCAGTATATAGATTCGTTTTTCGGGATAAAAGTTTATCAGGATATTTAAGTGTTCCATGCTCCGGATTTCGACTGTACTACATGTGTTTTCTGACTTTAATAGGATTGCATAGGAGAGGTTTGATAACTATTGCACATAAAGTTTTCCTTAGATTAACCTGGTTATAAGGGCGGGCCTTCTATCGCATGACCCCTTAGTCCGATTTTATCCATTTTCACATATGTATGTGTCGTGACTCCGATAAGAAGGTTTATTGAAAATGAGCCCATGAACAACAATTATTTTTTTTTGTGACAGTCTCATGGTACCATGCTACCTTTATCATTTCTAGTGAAAACAATACAGCAATATTTTATTTACATTTACATATTTTCCATAAAATAATTATTACAAGTCTACTACAATGTTATATTATTTATATCGGTCTCTCGACTATCAAACACGCTGTCCAAATGGTCCAATTGCTGTATGCATTCGATGCAGACGTATGGATTAGGCGATTCTAATCTCCTTCCTAAGTTCCAGGATGTTGGAAGCCAAGAGTAAAATGCTGCTGTCTCGTGGTTGTGGCTTGCCTTTTATAGCTGCTCGATCTGTGCGGTGACGATGTCGCCGATACAGTGTTGTCGTGTTGAAGTTGGGTGAGCGTAGGGGTAGGGCTACTGTTTTGTTGAGTAGAAGTGTTACACCCTGTTTACTGCATCCTAGTATTCTGATCCAATGATAAGAGTAACCAGTTTATCGGGCTTATGTCGTTTCCCAAATTCGCCTCCAATCGCGTATGCATATCCATATCATGTGACAAATCCGGGGTATTCGATCAGGACATGTTTTGTGTGTGGGTATGCGTCTAGCTTATCATAGACAAGCTGGCATAGCATGGACAACTTGTTGAATAGTGTAAACGGCATTAACAGTGGGCAGATCATGGGCTCGAGCATGTTTATCATATTGTAATGTTTTGGACGGCTGACGGAGTACTTCTCAGAGGTTTTTAATGATACTCTGGTCGTGTTTCTTCGGGGTAATCGATTTGGTCAGCTAAAGCTTCCGAATGCGGATAGGTGGACCGTGAAATTTGAAGAAAATATAAGCTCTGCAAGTGTCCAAATTTCAGTGAGATCGGGAAGGGTTCCTGAGTTTTCGAAAATGGACGATTGTCAAACGTAAAAGTGCGATTATCTCGCTAAATATCAACATCACAAGCTACAGGAGTAAAACTACTACTTATCATAAAACGCAGATATGACTGGTCACAGGCCTCATCGAGGAGCTTAATAGTGAATTAGGTTTCATTGTGTGCCATGGGGAATGCTGTACATTTCCCAATGCTGTACGAGAGGTCAAAATGCTGTACTGTACAGCAAAATGCTGTACGTCTGGTCAGCTTAATGTAAGTGGGTTAAAAAAATACTTTTTGGTTGTAATTCCATATTAAAAATGTCGTTTGATAAATTGTTTGCTTTGAAAAAATTATGATTTAAGTATAAACATTTGGTTTTAATAAAATAATGGCATTTAATGCGTTTGGAAAGTGTAAACAGGGCTTGAATATGAATATTAAAAAATATTTTCGTATTAAATGTTTAATTTTTAAATTTAGACTGTTGAATTTTGAAATAAGAATTGTTAACAATTACGTGGTTAATTTAGTTAATTTATACTCACTTTATTTTCACATTCAACTTGCGGAAAATATTTTAATTACAAAAATATTTAGTTAAAAAACAATTTAATCAATTTATGTTAATATGATGGCGGAACGCCTCCTTATTTTTGGTCTTCATTTTATTATTACGGCCAGTCTAGTCAGTGTAAGAATTGACTACAAAACTAATGACTGAATAGTGGGTTACTAATTTTATGCAGAATATTAATATCTTATGGCAGGGTGCTTTTTAATCAGTAAGAGTAAATTTTACTAAAATTTGGATACGGGAAAACACTTTGACATTTCTGACCGGACAACATCACTAAAATCTTTCTTTTGAATCTGGATTCGCAATGTTGTATCAGACGCATTTTGGCTAATTTTTCGTACGACATTGTGCGCTTTGTTGCAAAAATGTCCGTTCAATAGGGGGTGAATTTCTGTGTAAAATTGTCCTTGCGAATAAAAAATCATCTGTCCGTATCCGAAAGATGGGTGTCGGTTGTAAAAAGGTTATTATACCCTTCGCTCATAGAGTGAAAGGGTATATTAACTTTGTCATGAAGTTTGTAACGCATTGAAGGAAGCATCTCCGACCATATAAAATATGTATATATATGATCAGCGTGACGAGCTGAGTCGATTGGACGATGTCCGTCTGTCCGTCTGTCTGTTGCGACGCGTTTTGCTCGGCCAGTTTAAAAGCTATGGAGCTGAAACTTTGCACACATGCTTCTTTTTGTTGCAGGCAGTTTGTATGTTTGAATCGCTGAAATCCGACAAGGGGGTCGTGGGGCTGCCATACAAACCCACCCCCCAAAATTAGGTTCTTCTTAGAAAAACTTTTTTATTTATGCACCAATTTCAATCAAATTTCACACAAATGTGTTTTAATTTGGAACACACAATATATGTAAAAATTTACCAAATCGGACAACGGGGTCGTGGGGCTGCCATACACACCTAGTCCCCCAAATTATGTTCTTCTTAGAAAAACTTTTTTATTTTCTCATCGATTTCAATCAAATTTCGCACAAATGTGTCTCTAGTAATACCACAAAACATATGTAAAAATAGACCAAATCGGATCATGGGGTCATGGGGCTGTCATAGAAACCTAGCTCCCCAAATTAAGTTCTTCTAAGAATTTTTTTTATTTATACACCAATTTCAACCAAACTTCACACAAATGTGTTTCTATTGATGACACAAAACATATGTATAAATAGATGGAGTCGAACCATGTGGTCATGGGGCTACCATACAAACCTAGCCCCCTAAATCAAATTTTTCTAAGAAAAACGTTTTTATTTGCACACCAATTTCAATGAAACCTCAGAAAATTATATTTCTATTGATGCCACATAACAAACATGAAATCTGACTATGGGGTCGTGGGGCTGCCATACAAACTTGACCCCCAAAATTAGTTTCTTCTAAAAAATACTTTTTTATTTGGACACAAATTTCAACTAAACCTCATGGAAATGTGTTTTTAGTGATAGTACAAGACATATGCAAAAATGAATTATATCGGACGTTGGGGTCATGGGGCTGGCATATAAACCCAACCCCCCCAATTAGGTTCTTCGAAGAAAACCTTTTTGATTTGTCCACCAATCTGAACCAAATATGTTTTAATTTATGCCACAAACCAGGGATTTGGAGCGGAGCGATGGAGCGGAGCGGAGCGACCTTAAATTTCGGAGCGAAAGAGCGGACCGTGGAGCGAGTTTTTGCAGGCTGGAGCGGAGCGAATTTTGCTTTGAAGATCGCTCCGCTCCGATGTAAAAAATCGAAAAATTCCGAGAAAAAAAAAGGATTTTTTTCGACGAAATTTATCATTTTATGGAACGAATTTATGATTTTGGGCTATTTAAAGGCGAAGAATTCGCTGAGAGACTTGCGAAATTTCGTATTATTGTGAAATTCATTGTGATAAAAGAGGTTTTGCGTTTAGTCATAATCATCACTTTTCATTATTAAGAAATTCAATATCATCCAGGACAGAAAAGTCCTGTCCTGATACTAGTTAAATGAAACGCCCTTTTTAATTTAAATTAGTTATTAGGTGCGTTTTATTGGATGGAGTACAGGACAGCGCAGCTTCCATAACCATTTGAGAGATCTCATTCTATACGGGATGTCCGGAAACTATCGCATAAAAGCACCCAAATATGATTCCTCGTGATATTTCCAGCAAAAAGGAGTATAAAAAAATTATTAACTCTTCAGCTTCCACAGCCATTTAAAGATTTTTCAAAAATTTAACATTTTACATATACATATTTTCTTTCGTTTGGGCCCAACAATTTTTCCTAAGAATAAACCCCATAAAAATTGGATAAGCAGTTTAGTTTTTACAGTTTTACACAGCTTCAAAGACAAAATTTTGTGATCTTACGGCATATACATTTTTTCCCACGGAGGTGTTAGTGGTAGCATTTTTGGAAAATCTTTAAATGCTAAGGAGTTAAGAATTCAGCACCTATTTTGCTGGAAATGACATTAATAATCAGTCTTGACTCGGTAATCCGGATCTCCTTTAATCCGGATATCACGCTAATCCGGACGACTAAATATTTCCACTATGTCTTCTATAGTCCGGATTTCGGCAGCAATATTGACTCTAAAATCCGAATATTTGAGATTTTCAGTGTGAAATGGTAGATTTGGTCTCGTACTTTTTTACGGGACTGTTTAGCAATTGACATGATGTTGGCTAATTTCTAACAAATAAAACATTTATCGACTTTTGTTCCTCCTTTTTATTTGTTTGGATTGTTTTTCCTAGAAAAAAGTGATTGCGCTAATCCGGATGTTCCAATGATCCGGATTACCCCTTGCAATAATTGATCCGGATTACGAAATTGGTGCTATCCTGTTCTGTACTTGATCGAATAAAACGCACCTGTTAAGTCATATTCTATAATACGTGAGTAGATATACGTTAAATTGAATAATTCGCGGAAAATAATAAATATTTACTAAGAACAATGAAGTTTTGTTGTATTTTTGTAATGGAGCGGAGCGGAGCGGAGCGGAGCGAAAAAATTTTAGTCGGAGCGGAGCGCTGGAGCGGAGCGTTTTCAAATTGGTCGGAGCGGGAGCGGAGCGGAGCGAAAAAATGTGTCGCTTCAAATCCCTGCCACAAACATACGTAAAAATTGATGGGAAGGCCATAGGGCTGCCCTACAACCCCCTTCCCCCTCTTTTTGGTTCTTATAAGAAACCCACGTCCCGCTTTGCCCAATAAATCTTCGCCACGGCACTTATGAGAAAATTCAAAAGCATGGAAGCGGGGAGGACTGAACACTAGTCATAGGTAAGCCCGAAAAAACTTTTGAACCGAGGGGAGCGAAGGGTATCCAAATTTCGGCCGCGCCCGAAATTAGCCTCGGTCTCGTTTTTGTACTAAATTAGTATAAATTCGAATCGGAACCTTTTGAAATTGTCCGTTATGAGGAGTGTTCGATCAAGAAAGTATTAAAGTTTACGTAAAATCAGCTACCACTCAAATTATAAATACAATTATAAAACTATTTTTGCGCTTTCTGAAAAGGTTGAAGAAATTATTATTGAAGAAAAACAATGTTTTTTTGCACAAATCGTATAATTGCTTTTTAATTAGATTCTGCAATGTAACATATTTTTTTCTAAGAACCTATATCGACATTTATACCTATTTAGAAAGGTTACACCACGGAGATGTTAAAATTTTATGATTTGCGTCATATGGGGCCAGTTTCTCGTACATCTTATCTAATGGTTAGTCTTATCGTATAGTGAAGACGCACACAATTTTCAGAAAGCTTTTACATTATATTGAAATGAATGCAAAGTAAACAAAACTTCAATTCAATATAATGTAAAAGCTAAGACTAAACATTAGATAAGATGAATGAGAAACCGGCCCATAATATTTTTGGTAATTGTGTATTAAAAATTAAATCTAATGAAATATTTAAATTAATTTTATTATTTATTAATGAAAAAAAAAATATATTTTCAAATTAGTTTTGAAATTTTTTATGAGAGCACAATGTCTGCCAATACGCGTTGTATTTTGTTTTAGTGCCATTTAAAATGTCAAAATTCGTGGTTTTCCTAAAAAAGCACAAAAATCCATCGTTGTAATTTGACCATATTTGAATGTGGTGGAAGAAATACATACACATTTGGAATTGCCAATAACCATATGAAGTACAGATGATTTGAATCAGTGCCGGATTAAGCAAGCGCAGGGCCCGTGGCAAATATGGAGCGCGGGGCCTATGGAACTTCGATTAACTAAATTAATGAAGGGGTCCTAAAATTAATATTTCGGCTCAAGGATCTTTTTTCCCTTTCTTTTTAAAATATGAAATACTTTTGGCGTAGGTACTTTTTCGCTAACCCTATGTTGTATTGTGTCAACAATTTTTTTTTATATAATTTATTTCCTGATTAGTTACCTCAGCCTCCACTTTAAATGTAACTACATATTGAACTTGTTAGTTCAGTTCGTTGGAAGCGGATGACTTCACAACACTTCGCATCTATTCGCAAAAATGAGCAATTTTCGCCGAAATTCGCATCTATTTCGTAAAATCGAAATTTCCGTACCTCTAAGCGACAATGTGTTAGGAACGCCGATCGGTATTACTGAAAGGCAAATACTCATGTCCAAAACGCACTGAGCGGGACAAAAATCGAAAGAGTAATTTAGCGATTACTAAAGATTCTGATGGGCAATACATTTGCACATATCAATAGAATATAGGAATAACAATTACATCGCTCATGCGCAGTGGCCTACTTCTCAAAGCATTATGAAAATGGGGGCTATATTATCTGTTTTGAAAATGGTTCAAAATTGTTTCACAAAAATGTATTTCATTGACGTGTGTAAGTTTGCCATGATTTGTTTTATTATAATTAGTAAGACCAAGTTTCTGTAGAAAAAATATATTATCCACGAAGAAGAATAATTGATTTTAAAAGTCTTTTTTTTTACGGCCTCTGAAAATTTAAAAATTCTACATTTTCCGAAAAGTTGAATTTTGAATCATTTGGCCCTGTGGCATTTGTCACCTTCTGCCATATAGTTAATCCGGTTATTGATTTGAATCCTTTGTACCTGCTTTCGGTATTTGCACATAGTATCTTAACTTTAAACCGACGCATCTGACAATCAATGAATAATAGCGATTTCAGATTCAATCGAGTTTCAGATAATGCAATTGCACTAAAATCCTTAGCTGAATACGATTATATTGTAGAACATGTAAGCGGGATATAATGCATGCATATAGTAAATTCATCTTTTACGTGAACGATCCTTAGAACTCAAGTCTCTCAAATTAATTATTCTAATTCATTCGGTGAATACGAGCATTATGATGATATTTGATTCAAGGAGAATTTCAAATCACATCACTTAAAGGAGGACCTCTGCAAACTATTAATTATTTCCCACAATATTCACGGTAAATCTGATTTCACTATAATGGATGGCATTGTATGTATGTATTGAAGTGGTGCGTAAACTCAATCTAAGTTGATTGTGTAAATATCTGCATATCGGCATAGTTCTCAGTGACAAGTCGCGTCGTCTAGGGCCTGTAAATTTGAATACCATAATAGACAAAAGAGCTCTTTGCAAAGAACGGCTCTCCCATTATTATGTGATGAAAAAGTAAATCTGTGGTAAACCATTTTTGTAAAACTCCTCTATGAGGAATCAACTTTTCACTTTATATGAGTTTTAGCGAATTGTCGAAGTAACTGCTAACTATAATTTGTTGCACCATACTTTAAAACAAACAATTTTTGAAAAGGAAGATTTTTTTCAATCATTGGCTGAAATATAAGCAGTGTTGCCAACTGGAAATTCAGAAAACGGCTAAATTTAGCCGGAAAACCGGCTATATTTTTTCCAAAAACGGCTAAAAATTCGGCTAAATAAATTTCAGCCAGAAAACGGCTAAAAAATCGGCTAAATCATACAAAACAGCCACATTACGAAAAAAATATAGTAAAAACTGACATTAATAATTTTATTTCTTTTCTGGGGTACTACCCGTAAACTATGCTTTAGGCAGTTTTCTTAGTTTTATTACATATATGCTCCAATCGCTGGCATTACAGTCAACATTTACTTTTGTTCGGAGTTAGATAGCTCAACTAGTCAAAATTGTTGTAAACAGGTACAATTTCTCGGTCAAGTCTATTACCACATTCAAAATTGTGGAACATTCAATTCATAAAAGGAACGTCCAATGCGTAACTTTGGGCAAGGGCAACGGGATTTATGTATGGATATCTTACTATCATCGCACCTGAATAATTTTAAATTTTGATTAAAATTTAACCATTTTAAGGACCACATAGATTCACCGATTTATCGGCCGATAGAAAAAATGTCTGTGGACAGCAGCACATTTTCTGTGGAAAAAGCTCATTTTCCCTTGCGAATTCGGTAGTGGAACCTAAAAAATGTGCTTTCTCCACAGAATTTTTTTTTATCGGCCGATAAATCGTTGAATCTATGTGGTCCTTTAGGCCCAAGACAAATATCGTAATCATCATGATGATGAAAGCTGGAAATTGGGGTGGTACATATGCTTTCGTCATTAGAGTTCGTCATTTACTTTTGACGTTTGTGTAAATGATGAAAATGTCCTTCAAAATTGCGATATTTTGATGAATATTCAGTTCAACAATTTGAGGACACACTTTTCTTAAAGAATTTGAATAAAAATGTGTAAAGTCATTACTGACCAAAAGATGGTCCAAATGCGTAATTTGGAACTCGTGCTAATGATGATAAATTTTCGTCACTCGAAAATATGTGTGTCAAGCTTGTTATTCATTTTCGAATTTGAGCCCTCCAAATTTTATTTTATTTTCCATGTTTCATTGTACCATTTGTTGATATTCCGCAATTACGAATTTTATGCTCCAAAGATACGAAATTAATGTTCCAAAATTATGAGCTTGGCCGGAAAATGGTATAGATTTTTTGGTAAACTTGTTGCTACAAACCCCAGAAGAAAATTTAATGCATCCACGAAAATGTGTAGTTTCTATGAATCGTCAGACGTTGTGCAAGTAGCTTGAATAGTAAACTACAAAAATTAGATTTAAGTGAGTATATATTTCTGGGGCAACTTACCTCCTTCTTCAGCACTTAGCTTTTGTGTTGAAGAAGGGTTCCGGCGATCGATATTATCAATATCTATGAATCGCGCTAAAAGGTTTTCACCCTTGTACTTAATCTGGCATGATTACGTTATCTATGGTAAAGAATTGACACTTTGGAAAATGGAAAAATGTTTCAAGAATTGCTTAGTAAAGAATTTTATCTAAGAAACTGTCTTCTATTTTGCAAATTATTCAGCATATTGGCAGTGCCGGATTAACCACGTGGCAGAAGGTGGCAAATGCCACGGGCCCCGCGCTTTAAGGGGCCCCACGTTTTGTCAAACAAAAATTATAGCAACCAAGAAGCCAACGAAATTCCAAACTCCTTCTAAATTTTTATCGTTGAAAAAATTACGCTAAAGTGTCTCGAAATTATAGCAAGGATTAAAAAATAACAGGCGCGACAATCCAGCATTGGACTAAGGCCGCAGGATGTGTTAGTGACATCCTATTTCCAAGATCTTATCTGCTTTTTGTTGAGGTAATGAGATCAGCATCACGCTCAGCAGTGTTATTTATCCCCATAAATGGGTACTCGTTTAACATCTGAGTGAGATCATAGTCCGTCACAAGTTCGTGAGTTCGAAAAACACCATGGAACACGGTGAGATTCGAACTCATGAGCCCGTGCACCGAAGGTGCGCGCACTAACCGCTAGACCAGCCAGACTAGCAAGGATTGAATTGCATAAAAATACAGAAATGGTGGCACTCACGTAAACCTACGACCACAGTGTTTCAGATTCACTTTCTAGCGGGGTATGCGACTTTTGCAGTTCATATTGGGAAACGTATTTGCACACATCCTTGGAACTTAAAAAGTACAATTATATCTCTCATTCACAGTGGCGTACCGTTTTGAACGTAATGAAAAGTGGGGGCAAAATTACCTGCTTAAAAATGGAAGTATTTCGTATTTTAAAAAGAGAGGGAAAAATTCTTGAGAAATTACTCATAAACCGAAATAAACATTTTAGCACCCCTTTATAAGTCTGGTCAATCGGAGTTCCATAGGCCCCATTTTAGCCGGAAAAACGGTCGAAAAAATCAATTCCGGTTAAAAATCCGGCCGGCCGGAATTATAAATTTCTTCCGGCTAAAGAGCACGGTTTCCGGCTAAATTTGGCCGGAAAACGGCTAAATTGGCAACACTGAATATAAGCAATAAATCGTTGGTGCAGTGGAACTATCGTCTTCCCAGGGTTTTTCCTGATTTTCCGAGCATGTAGTCTGCATCGGCTCATACGTGCCTTCAAAAGTATACCCACAAGAGGTGCGACAAGATGATATTCATTTTAAAAGACAGCCTTTTAGGGCCGGATCATAAACAAACTGGTCAGCAACTTATCGCCTGTTTAAAGTTGCAGACCGGTATATAGCAGTATATTACGTAACTCCTAGTCCAAAGAAATATTAAAATTAAATTAAACTAATTGTAACTTCAAACTAACCGAACAGAAATAGCTTTTTCTCTTTATTTTACATTAGCACTTCTAAGAACCTTGCGCAGTCACCATCTTATCACACTGTTTTTTGCATTTTATTCTGGTATTCCTTTAATAGGTAAAATAATACCCATTGACCAGGATAATAGGTTCACATAGTCTTATTTCCTTGTGAAAAGTTGCTTTGAAGGCATTTTCCTCATCGTCAGCATCAGACTGACATAATGAAAATCATCTTACAAAGAATTTCAATGTTCGAACCGCACACAGTCCTTACTTGTGTGCATAATGAATGGTTTACTATTAATCTGAACAAAGTAAGGCCGACTATCACAGGTATAAGTTGTACGACAAGGAGATTACGATAAGAATAATCTATATCCTTTAAAAAAACTGTCAGTCAGCCAAGACCGGACAATGAGAACAAGTTGCTTGTGAAAATTTACAGGATCAACTTAACCCTTCTGTCGGCATAAAGGTCTGGCCAGACCTTTGGCACTATATTTTGGTCAAAAAAGTATAGAAGATGAAATCGCAGCGACTTCATATTTCATGATATCCTAGAATAATATGTTTAGAAGCATTTTGCAAAAATTTAAAAAAATTGGTTGAAGTTTTGAGTATGTTTTTGAAGATTTTAAATTTATAGTGCTTTTTGATACCCAATAGGTCTGGCTAGACCTACAGTGTTTCCCTCCATTTTTGTCTCAAGGTAAAAAGTGAAAATATTAAATTCTCCGAAAATTCTTCTATTTATGATGTAATAATGTCATTAAAATTCAATTTTTACGATAAACGATACAATTTTCTGAGATTTTGCTTTAAAAAGCCGTGAAGTTCGTAAATTGGGTACGCCTAATTTTATCACATCTTATAACATCACCTAATCAACTGAAATTTGATTCTAGAGAATTCAAAAGAGTTTTATTTTCTTTGTAATAGTAAGAACTAAGTATTAGTCACTTATGAACGTGTTTCTAAATAAATTTAATTGAAATATTTACGGAAAATTTAGAATGAAATTATTTTTGCGCTTGAAAATTCCCTATTTCTTTCTATCTATTTACCCAAATCTGCAGACTAATATCGGGGTAAAATCTACCAACAAAGCGCTAAATACGTCCCCACAGATATTGGAATCAGAAAATTCGATCAAACTTTCTGTACGGATACGCAATGAAAGAAGAGAATCAAAAAAAGAAGAAAATAAGGGAGAAACGTGTTTGTACTAATACCACCTCAACATATGTCGACTTAAAAACGCTTCCAGTATATCTACAAAAACGATTTTAATGCTTTTATTGTTTATAAATGGTTGTAAAGAATGGGTAGAATGATTCTACCGTTAAAAATTTTACTTTTTCTAAAAAATAAAAAAAATTTCTCAGTAGGTCCAGCCAGACCTATTGGGTATAGAATATGCATATTGTAGTAGGTGCCGACAGAAGGGTTAATCTTTAAAGTCAAAGAAATTTGAGAGTAAAGCTTTCTTGGGGGAAGAGACTTTTTACAGATGGTTGCAATTTTTGAAAAAGAATTCTGGTCAGGTGAAACGTTTAAAGTATTATACGCTTTTTTAAAAATGAAGTATCAACAAAAAAAAATATTCAATGTGCTAATGAATGGTAGGTCTTTTCGATCTCGCACCATAAAGAGCATCCTGATCCTTGCGTGATAATTGCTGCCCAGTATAAGCGCGACGAGCAATTTGAAAATTACAGTTGTTTTTATGTTCGACATTACTAAACACTGTGGGCGTGATCGTACGGTTACCTATATTTATGGATCAGGGAACTATTAGAAGTTTCGACGATACTTTGGGCTAGTAAGGCTGAAGTCGTTTTGTAGTAGTGAGTGAAGAAGTGAAGACCGAACACGGACCAAAACTTGGGGTACTTGGAAGCCGCATTTAAGAGAAACGGAAACGTAGTATATAAAAGCTTTCAGAAAATGGTGCGTGTCTTGTCTATAAGATAGGACTAACCAGCTGATAAAATGTACTCGAAATCTGCCCGTATTCTAATAATTTAATTGGTGCGTTATCCGCAGAAGTTCAATTTCAAGCTAAGTTGTCCGCCAACATCTGCTGGTTGGGAACCACTGATTTAGATGTTAGACTAGACAATCAATGAGCTTCCTAAGGAAGATATGAATCCTTAGCACGTCCATTGATGTGGATTTTTGACGTTTTATTTAGAGCTACATGATCTCCAAATATCACGGATGTTTTTCCCATACAGGATACCCTTATATAGAACAATTCCCGGAAAAACGTTGTTTTTTTTAAGTGTGAACACAAGTTTGGCAGGTAATAAAGAATTTTCAAGCGCAAAAATAATTTCATTCTAAATTTTTCGTAAATTTCTTGACCAAATTTATTTAGAAAATTGAAATTCGCCGAAAACATATTGAAAACTTCAAAAAAAAAAATTTTAAATGAAGTCGATGCGATCTTTTCTTCTAGACTTTTTTGAACAAAGTATAGTTCCAAAGGTCTGGCCAAACCTTTGTGTCGACAGATGGGTTAAGACTGCACATATCGATCAGAAATTTTTGATATTTTTGTATGCGATGTATACAAGCTACAAATTCATCATATAACACTTATTAGTGAACCGTTATAGCGGTATTCTCTAAGAACGGTAAATTTATATAACTTTAGGTGCCACCCCATCAATGGGTACTTCTGACATTTTATTTGCAACCACAGAAGCTACAAATTTGTCATAGGCGATTTTACACCATACTCCCTCATTACAGAAATATGCACCCAACAATTTTGGTTTTTCTAAGGTTTTACCACCCTTAACCGTATGTGGTACGAATATGCATACAATCTTTTTTAGCCAGAGATTTTCCTGAAACTTGGTTAAAATACCGTTTTACCTTCTGGAACTGTTAGGAGTGCGCGAATTAAAATCGACTTTTGACGGAGAGAGCTACAAGTCCGCCATACAACACTTTTCAGCATAACCGTTATCGAGACATTGAAAACACCTGCTTCTGAGCTCTTGAGCAGTTATCCGAACCAGGCCCTCCCGTTCTACCCCCAACAGTAGAGGAGGAGAGTCTTGCCATACAGTCGCTTCAAAATAATAAAGCGCTCGGCGCTGACGAGATCCCAGCAGAACTGCTGAAGCATGGTGGAACGTGCCTGATCAACGCTATATATGTGCTACTGCTGAAAATATGGAATGACGAGGTAATCCCCGAAGATTGGCGCAAAAGCATAATCTGCCCAATCCACAAAAAGGATGACAAGCTGAAGTGTGAAAATTACAGGGGCATATCATTAGTTTGTACGGCCTATAAGATTTTATCGAAAATTCTTGAAAAGAGAATTAATCCGTACGCAGAACGAATTATTGGCGAGTATCAAGGCGGAGTATCAGACCTGGTCGCTCAACGACCGATCAGCTTTTTACAGTGAAGCTAGAAAGCTACTCCAAAAGTGCTGGGAATATAACATCGACGTATACCAAATATTTGTCGACTTCAAGCAGGCACGACAGTATGGATCGAAGTGTACTGTACAACATTATGCTGAATTTTGGTATACCGTCAAAGTTAGTGCGCCTCACAAGGATGACGATGACTAATACCGTCTCGCAGGTCAGAGTGCAGAACCGACTCACTGACCTATTTGAAACTCGTACTGGACTCAAGCAGGGCGACGGGCTGGCGCCGACACTCTTCAACCTTGCTTTGGAGTATGTAATTCGAGCTATGAATATGGACAGCAGTGGAACGCTACTCATCAAGTCGACCCAATTAGTAGCGTACGCCGACGATATCAGCATCATGTCTCGAAGATTGGGTGATGCATAACCTCAATAACGCCGCAAAGGAAGTTGGACTACATATCAACGAAAGCAAAACAAAGGCCATGATGCAATCATGGGCCCTGACCCAAGCGTCCGAAACTTTGCTAGACCGATTCGAACGAAAGGTCCTTCGGCGAATTTTCGGGGCCGCTCGCGAGCAAGATCAATGGCGTATCCGGTACAACCATGAGTTGTATCAATTGTACAATGAGCTGGAAGTATCGAAAATCGTGAAGCTTCAACGTTTGCAATGGGCGGGGCATGTACAACGGATGAACGATAATCGCATGCCAAGGAAAGTGATGAACGCGAGCGAGGTTGCGTGGATGACCGAGAGCTCGCTGGGAGAACTCCATAGGTGAAGACGCCCACCAGCTGCTGGGCTTCCGAAATTGGAGGACAAGGTCACGTAACCGCGACAATTGGAGGTCAACGATTCAGGCGGCCAAGGCCCGACGTCGGGCTATCGTGCCACATTGATGATGATGATGATTTCTTCTCTCCTCTAGGGTCGTCTATCAAGTCCTTTACAATTCTGAAAAAAATTAAATTATAATTTTTATAGCTGAACCGCGGCTAGCTCTTTATTACGAGTATATAGGGAACCGGTTAGAGAACCTACGCCGCAGAGTGGGGTAAAATCGATGATTTTTCGGACATCGCATATTTGCGAAAAGGTCCTGTTGCAAAATGCACCATGTAAAGGACTATAAGTTGAATTTGTTTGTGCTGAATCGAATAGTGGACTCCGTTTTCAAATATGTCCTATTGGAAAACGGTTTTAAGGATGCTTTTACAAACCCCATAGTATAGATAATGTACCATTTCTCGTTTCTGATGTTACAAGTGATGCTAATAGATAGTACGGCTTATGTCGAGTAAAATATTATATGGCCATATTGCTTTCTCATTTACCGTTACAAAACTGCACCATTATTTATGAAATCTTTAGGAAAGCTAGAGTTACCAAACAAAACCCAAAGTTATTCCGTCTTGCTTTGTGCAATTTAGTATTTTTGTTAAGGTCCTACAAATATATACATTTGTTGTATTTCACTGCTCCCCCGTTCAAAAACTCACTGTTATTTCGAAGATATAGTACATAGTTCAAACTTCGAAAAACTACAAAATTTATGCGACATAGAAAATGCGCACGTTAATATCATAACGGTTCTTTGAACGGATAAATCTGAACAATTCACAAAAGTTACTCTTTTATGTCAGCTTTTCAGGAGTTTATAACAAATTATCAAAAATATGCAAATATCGAAACAAACGACTTTTCCCTACACGATTTACGAGCAGCTAAGACCATTTTTCTGGTAAAGTAAGATCTTTTATAGGGGAGGTGGTGGAACCTTGGATTTAATTGAACCTGCGTTTGGTCCTGTCGAAGGGTATTCGATTAAAAACTTATTAGAATAACTTGCCCGAATTAGCTTAATTTAGCCAAGAGTTAATACTAATTTAATATGTTTTCTACATACAATTTGTAGGGGAGGTGCGGGACCTCTTGCTCCGATTTACCCCATTTTCAGAATCAGATAAGCTTATAACATTGCTAACATGTAAACACATGTCCATATGATAGGACAATGATTTCTTCTTCCTTATTTCTAGCCAAAAAATACACAAAGTTTAAGCTACTTATTGGATGATGAATCCCAGTCTTCCTTTATAAATTATAAGAACCGTATTTTATCAATTCCCAGGATAGAAAATAATGTTGATATTTCAAAATCACTCAGCTGGAAGAAAGACGAAAATTCCTTGCTTGGCGTCATAAATATACAACACAACAAGTATACCAGAACCAGTATATATGGTGCCGGGTCATTAGAATTCTTCGGCTGATTGCATATAATTTGTCGTTTATTTGGAACGCCATTTTGCCGGGGCCCGGAATGTTATGTTGTCATAGCCAAAATATTCCTTGGCAGATTTCTGAACTTATATACGCAACACGTACGTATAAGTACATTATTTTGACTTTCTCTATGGCAATATTATATCTTTGGTAGTCAGAGCGGGACGAAGGACAAACTTGAAGGAATGTTTAAATGTTTGAAGATGAAAAGATTATACTGAGGGTAAATTTTTTACTTACGACCTATAAGGAATAATAGTCATTTTGTTGACTGATGTGCTGTGTGAGCTGTGTGTACTCATTCATGCGTGCCATCCAGGCTGAACCTTGACTTGACGACACTCATCTCACTCTTCGGGTCACCAATCCTTTGGGATTGAATGTCAGGACAGTAATAAAAGTACAACATTGTTCGTGATGATAAGTTCGTTGTTGTTTGCCACGCCTGACGGGAGTGTTTTGAAAACCCCATTGGGGTGGATAGGGCTGTAAAAAAAATCTGACCTTCGAACAGCAAAAAAAGTTTTTCAATTTTCACACAAGATGCTGTAATGAAAAAAAAAAAATCCGCATTTGTAACTTTCAAAGGGTAAACCATAATGTACGGACACTATCCCAGTATTGTAATAAATGGAAACTGATCGGTTCGGATATTGTCTTATATACTGACTTTTGAAATTGGTCAGAAGCAATATTGAAGAACATTTTTTATGAAAAGCATGTCGTAACAAATCGGCCTTTAGCTTAAATTTTGCTTTGACCCGATGGCCATGATGATGATGATAGTAAGAATTGTTTGAATTGGAAACTTCATTTATTTGGAAAAGAAAATTTTATTATGGTTATGAGTCCATAAAGTTTTCAGAGAGAGAAAAAAATACGCGCAAATGAATGATATGGTTTTTTTCATACATCTGTGAAAAAAAAAAAATTATTTAGATTGTTCGACCCATGAAAGGATCTATTTTATTATTGGATTTATAGGGCTTAGATTCTTATATTATCTACACAAAGATAAACTTTATCTAGTGTTTATTAAGCCCTGCGAATTTTCCGTAAAATTTACGACTTAAGGTCGATCCACATTTTGGAGTCACCAGTCACATAGTAATTTTCCATACAAGAATATAGATTGTCAGTTAATTAATTGACTGGTGACAATCTGCCAACTTGTATGCAAATGACTGTGGCCAATAATGATAATTGTGCCTGTTACTGATGCTGTGTGAAAAGTGTGGATCGACCTTTATATAAAAAAAAATGAAAACATTGGAACTGTGTCAGAACTAACCAGTGGGGAAAGTTGTTGCATAATAGCCTCATGAGTCATGACAAATGACTTTGACGTTCTATTCTCCCCAACTCCTACGTTTTATCCAAAAACAGGTAGAGGCCACCCGTCTACTTTAGATATTATCATTTCGAATTGTCAATTTCTTATATCTCCCCCATCCGCACACACCGATCTTTCGTCCGATCATTTACCCGTCTTGTTTAATATTAATTATCAAGCTATACAAATGGAATCCCACAAAAGATTTGTATATCACAGAGCAAACTGAGCGCGTTTCAATCAAATTACAGGACTTCTAACTAATTTAGATAACACCAATCCTAGCTTTACCTCAAAGCAAGACGTTGACCGACACATACTAGTGTTCAATGAAATACTTTGGAAAGCGGCTGAGGAATCAATTCCACAAAAGCATCCATACTCGGTGACGAACGAGCAGATACTAACTCCTCGCATTAAGCAATTGATTTCGAAACGAAATCAATTACGGAGAATGTGGCAGCGCTCTCGATCCATGTTACATAAACAATTGACGAACCGTCTCAAAACACAGATAGACGATGAGATTAGAGATTTAAGGAATCTCAAATGGAATGAGAAACTCAAATCTCTGAATAATGACAGCAAAACATTTTGGAAAATTACGAAGGCACTCAAAAAGAGACGTTGTACTATGCCACCGCTCGTTATGCAGGATACCACTTTACTTACAAGCTCGGAAAAGTGCGATGCATTCGGAAATTATTTCCATAGTCAACATCTCATTACCAGTGAGTTTGGAGATGTAGAGACTACAAATTCAGTCAAGGAAACAATAAACTTAATTAACAATTCTATTATCTCTGATCCCCCCTTCTTTTCAGTTGCTTGCATTAAAAATATTATAAAGAAATCTAAATCTAACAAAGCACCGGAGTCCGATTTTATTCCACTGAACTTCTTTAAAAATATGCACAAAAAAATGATGATTTATTTATGTAAAATCTTGAACGCCTGTGCTCGGTACTCATATTTCCCCGAAGCTTGGAAAAATGCATCTGTTATCTGCATTGCAAAACCGGACAAACCAAAGTCTGCACTTATCAGTTACCGTCCAATAAGTCTGCTGAGCAACGTTGGCAAAGTCTTCGAAAGACTACTAAAAAACCAAATTACAAATTTTTAAACGAAAAGAATACTTTATTAAACGAACAATTCGGATTTCGAAGTCAACACAGTACTTCTCACCAAATTGCCCGCATTAAAAAAATAGTTCAAACGAATTTCGACCTTAAAAAATCGACTGGTATGCTAACACTCGATATAGAAAAGGCATTCGATAGTGTCTGGCATGATGGGCTTATTACGAAAATGCATAACTTTGGCTTCCCTCTTTACCTTACCAAGTTAATCCAAGACTTCGTATCAAAACGCACTTTCCAAGTGAATATCAATTCATCCAAATCAAAATCATTCTCGTTACCAGCTGGGGTTCCTCAAGGATCGGCATTGAGCCCCGTTCTTTATAACATATTCACAAGTAATATGCCAAGACCTACTAATTACCAACTATGTTTATTCGCCGACGATCAGCGCCCGCTCTAAGGGGGGGTGAGCCGGGCGGTCGCCCGGGGAGCCAAATTTTTGGGGCGGCTTTTTGGCTAGCACTAGATAAAAAAAAGTCGAAAGAAAAAAATCAATATCAACTTCGATTTAGTGGAGGCTATGAAGAGCCCACAATTGATACGAAATGCTGCATTTAGAATCATAAAATGCTAAGTAAGAGCCGCGCAAATTTTACGTCTGTGATGCTAGTACCCGCCCTACTTTCGAAAAGCAAGTCTACTAAATTCATATAAAATGAGAAATATGGAGTCGAATAAACGCTGAGCACATTTAGGCGTTTGAAATAGACTTCTCTGTGTGAAATGTCATCCACAAAGGCATTATTTTCATCAATAATTTTTTGGAGTTGTTTTCCATAATTCCCATCGACATTTCGCAGCATAATTTAACTTCAATTCGCCAAACCTTCTCTTTAAAAATTCTCGAGATGAGGCATTTATGAAAATAATCCATGCACATTGAAAAGCCTGAAGTATAATCAATGAAGTTTTTATGGAATTTATGGAAAACAACTGCAGGAGGTTAGTAATGAAAGCGAGCACAATTTTTGGCCCAACATTTTTTAGGGCAGAGTTTTCTAAAAATGTTTTGAGTGTTTTAGTGGAGAACAAAATTTCGCATTCATTTTCGATGTCTTACATTACAGCTTTAAAATTTTGAATTTCGAAACAAACTCTACAGGGTGTCCTATTCATGGTGGAGGATATCTTAATGGTAGTTAGGGTGGCTCATTTGCGGTAAATTAATGTATAACGGGACGCTTCTATTTTTAACCGTTACAATGTAATAACATTTTTGTAAAAATACCCGACATTCCGAACTAAATCAAAATTTGCCACACCACGAAACATTTCATCCTAGATATGACTTAACTTTCTGAAACTACATAAAATTTCCAATTAAACGACACCTCGCCCGTTACGAAGTTGCTCGTATCGGGTTTTCATAAATTTTAATCATTTGATTTTTTATGAAAATCCGATTTTAAAATTCTTCAAAGTTTCAACAGATGTATCTCGAAAGATACAAGCAAATTCGTAACGGGCGTCATTTGATTGAAAATTTTATGTAGTTTCAGAAACTGAAGTCATAATTCCGGATGAAATGTTTAGTGGTGTATGCAAATTTTGATTTAGTTCACCAAGTCGGGCATTTTTACCAAAAATGTTTTTACATTGTAACGGTTAAAAATAGAGAGAGGAGTCCCGTTGTACATTATTTTCCCCAAATGAGCCACACTACCTACCATTAAAATATCCTCCACCATGAATGGGACATCCTGTAAAAGGCCTTACTGAACTGTGTTGAATTGCGCTTAAGAGTATGAATGCTAGCTGTCCGGTTTTTTGAATCCCAATGAATTTTTGTGTTTTTGGGGTTTTTTAGAAATTTTTTTTTTTCAAAAAACCCTTATGAAATTGATTTTGTCTGTCCGTCCGTCTGTCCGTCTGTCCGTCTGACCGTCTGTCCGTCCGTCTGTTCACTAAATAACTCGCGAACGGCTCAACCGATTGTCATGAAATTTGGTAGGAATGTGTAGAATGGTTACAGTCTTTGGCACATATACCTTAGAAGTTGGTAGGAAGAAGATAACAGGGTGTCCCGAACGTTTGAAAAAAGTCGACTTTTTTAGTTTTTATCGGAGATTGAGATATGGGTATTTAAATCAAAGAACTAAACGAGTACATCTCACATCAGTTAAAATTTTCCAGTTTCGAGTAACGGTAAAAAAGTTATTGGCGTTCGAAGTTAAACTTCCTTTTCGACCTCCGTTTTTCTAAACCGTTATAGGGATCGATATGAAACTTTGCACAAAGATTGGTCAGTATGGCTTTATATACGTTAAATATTAAGACTGTTGACTTTTGCTAAGGAAAAGTAAATAACAGTAAATTTTAATTTGATCGTGTGTAGCCCCTTTTAGGTTTCCAAATATGAAAATTCTGCTAGGGATTTTTAGAAAATTACATAGGGAATATGTCTACGAATTTTCATTCGAATATCTGTATCCAAACCGAAAATATAGCCAAGTTAGTATTTAGTATGGGCCTTTCACAATGCAAGGGAAGCCTCTTAAGCATTTCTTTAATGCATATCTTTTAACTTGATGAAACAATGAACATGAAATTTGGTGGATATGCATAGAATGGTAATAGTGTTTGCCACAAATATTTTTGAAGTTTGTAGGACGAAGTTACCAGGGTGTCCCTGAATAGCTGCAAAAGTATACTTGTTCAATACTCATAGGAAAGCTTGCATGGGCTCTTATATCAGGGGACACAATGGAATCATTTCATATAAGTTGCCGTTCCTTGATTAAAAAAAGAGTAACAGTAGTTTTACAGCCAATAATTCAGTTCATATATAAAGCCAAGCCGGCCTTACGTTTGCCTGAGTTTCTTTTTGCTCAAAGGCAATCAGAAATCTTAAATCGAAAAATGCCTGTAGATTTGCCTTGGAGTACCTACTTTTATACAAACTGGGTAAATAGTAAATCTATTCAAGAGGAAACTTTGAATCGATTCTACAACAATCATTCTATACATGTAGATCAGTGATTCCCAAACTAGGGACCCCCTTAGGATGCGCGACGATTAGGGAAGGAGGACGCGAGCGCAACTCTAATGTTTATGCCGTTTATGAATTATGGTTTCCTTCAACACCATTATTCTGACTAAAACTTCTTTCGAAACTCACCAGGGTAATCAATTGTTGCAAAACGTTGCAGATTGCCAATAATTTTATTTCATCGAGTAAAAAAAAACGCTGCTACTAAAAATCTTTCTAAACACAGCTGATGATATGGCTGATTGAAATTGACAAAGTACGCGATTCTGAAAAGAGCCGCACCAATCAGCTAGTGTTTGTATGAATAGGATAAATCTTTGGTAAAAACCTTGCGGATTTTGGTCGCTCCGGTGATATAATTTTTTGTATCACTGAAACCAAGGTGACGGCCGAACTCGCGACGAAATTCAACATGCGGAGATCATGAAATTTAATTAATACTTCTCAAAATGTCCAGTAGTTCCAAAATATGGGCATCGCACTAACAAAAAAATGTTCAAGAATAAGCAGACCTCGCAAGGGGGACACGAACTGAAAAAAAAATTGGAAACAACCATATACACTAGTCGGCATATGTATTTTGACATCTCATACTCTCGAGCCCCGACACTGGTTTTGTTTAACTGAAGCAAATAACGGTCAATTTATTTTATCGAAGTTAGAATACATATCGACAGCAATGAATATGTTCAATATTTTTCCTGTCTTCTTTCGGACTCTCATGCTATAGAAAAGAGAAAAGATGGGGGCGTAATTCTGGTCCGGCATAAGTATTTTGACAATATTTAACTCTTTGATTGTATCCATTTTTTTCGCAAGGATTGATGCACAAAACATATTCTTATTAATTTTTGAGTTCCCCATATTAATTTTCAAATAAAAAATATCACCAGTGGCTCGAAACATAAACATAAATCAGAATTTATAAGATTCGTTGGAGCGTCGATTAATGCAAGCCTTAGTCCTGGTTTACACATTGAATACGCTACTTTTGAATTTTATTTTAAATACGGTGAACTGTTTATTACCGAACATAAAAATGTTTTAAAACAAAATAAAAACAAATATTGGCGCTGTCTGAAAGAAAGCGAATGTCAACCCCGAGTGATGAGTGAGCCACGATGAAGAACTCTAAGAAAGATGTGAAATTTAAACCAAATTATGCCGCAAAAAAAAACGAATATAACTTCCGACGATTCAATGGCGACCAAAAGAAGCTTTGGCCATGGAAACAGTGATTTGAACTTAAGCAGCCTAGGCCATTGTAAGCAATATATCCCTGCATCATGAGAGAGCCTCTATGCTGTGGTATTCATTTTGATAACTAGGTATCCGTTTTTCCACATAAACTGGGCATTTTCTTTAAATATTGTTTTTTTTTTGTAAATATGTAATAAAATAACGAATATAAGCCGAAAAAACTTTTTCCGAAAGTTGCAGTAGCTGGAACTTTTTCCTTAGTAACAGAGGTTTGCTTTTGGTATGGTTTTTAAATCTTTCTTTGGTTTTACTTAATCTGCGTGTGCATGCAATTTGCCTTTTAGAGTTCTAGGCCAAAGGTGGTTGTTATTATCTCTGCCTCCGATGGCACATTCTTCATATTCATAACATCCTTTGGTTCAATTAGGACATTTTCCATAAATATTTCGAAGATTTTTCGGTAATTATTCCATATACACATCTCATTTCTGTGATGCATGGAATAGTTTTCTATTTCTTTTGTCTTATTCAATTTTGGTGTTTAATAATGAACAGTCTACCTTATGAAATGAAATTCAATTACAGCGTCTCTAACCTTTAAACCAGGGTTGAAGTTTGCCTCTACGGAGGCTTAAACCAAACTTCGAATTTCTGATTTTTCTCCAATGTTTCAAGCCACTGGACACATTTTCAGCTTGGAATTCAAAATAAATCATTAATAAAATTATGTTTTATCCATTTTTTGCCAGAGAAATTGGTGTACAATCAAAGATTTAAATATTAGGTACGTTTTATTGAGTTTATCCCGTGCAGGTTTGGGTAGAACTTCATATAAAAAAAATGACACTTACCCAGGTAAAGTTCACCAGTGCAACTACCCTACACGGGATAGAGCTCAAATGTAGATGGCGGACGCATAGGGGAAATATGAGGGAATTTGTTTTTTCAAACCAAATGTGAGAGTTTTTCTCATCACGAGAAAAGATTTTCCAAAGAAATAATCATCTTTTGTAACAAAATCCACCACATCTAGAAAATAAGCCGACGAAAGCGAGTAAAAGATGCACAAAAACTGTCAAATGTCAGCTGTTTGGTCTTAACCGCGATGTTACCCGCGATCGTTTTTTTCGAGTCAGATTTACCCTTGATGCGAAAAAAACGTCGCTATTGTCATAATATTTATGTCGCACCAGAATTTCGCACCAATCTGTTCTCTTCTTTATAGCAATAGAAAGCGAAAACGGACAGGAAAAATATTTAGCATATTTATTGCTGTTGATATGTACTTTGATTTCCTTATAAGAAATTTACCGTTATTCGCTCTAGTTAAACAAAATCAGAATCTGAGCTCGAGAGTACCTACCAGATGTCAAAATAAATATGCCGGCTAGTGTAGATAATATGGTATCTACTATCACTCTATTTGGTACAGTACCTAAGGGGCGGCAATTTTTTCTCTTGCCCGGGGCGGCAAAAGTCCTAGAGCGGGCGCTGCCGACGATACGGCTTTACTTTGCAGCGACGAGTCTCCCGATTATGTAACACACTTTCTTTCAAATGGATTTAAATCTCTTCAAGATTATTTTTCGAAATGGAAAATAAAAATAAACTCCAGCAAAACAAAAGTAATTTTCTTCACAAGGAAACGTAAAGAAAGCCTTATTCCCAATCAGCCACTTCAACTATACAACACCTCAATAAATTGGAGCCCACTATCTTTAAAATATCTTAGAGTTTTGCTAGATAAAAAGCTGACTTTCAAGCCTAACACCGACGCAATATTAAAAAAATCAGAAAGTTATATTAAAATCTTGTATCTCTTTATTCACCGAAGGTCACCCCTTTCTTCTAAAAATAAATTACTAATTTTCAAAACCATATTTCAACCGGTAATGCTATATGCTTCTTCAGCATGGGGAACATGTGCGGATTCACATAAAAAGAACATCCAAGTCAAACAGAACAAAATCCTGAAAATTATGCTCAACTTGCCACGCTTCTTCTCAACAGCAAAATTACATAAAATTAATAAAATTCGATACATTGGGTCTAAAATATCACAACGATCGGTTGAGGCGTTCGCGAGTTATTTAGTGAACAAATTTTTAAATCTTGGGAACACCCTGTTATCTTTGCCCTAACAACTTCTAAATATTTCGTGCCAAAGACTGTTACCATTCTACACATTCCTACCAAATTTCATGACGATCGGTGCAGCCGTTCGCGAGTTATTTAGTGAAAAGACGGACGGACAAAATCGATTTCATAATAGTACAGTAAACGGGTATATTTTACTTAAAAAAAAAAATACGTAATGGCTGAAATTTGGTGGAGATGTTAAGCAACGTGCCCTAAAAGTCTTAATCTGAGTTTTCGTATTTGTGGGAGTGGGGGAAGTTATAGTAATTTGCCTACTTATAGGGAAATTTTGCGTTTTTCCTTAATATCATTCTTACTGGTATTCCTACAGTAAAGTGATGTATAAAAGTTTTATTTCTAATCAAATTGTCTATTCAACGGTACTTAAGCCAATATCGTAGGCCAAATAGTTCCATTATAGTCTAAGAAAAATGGCATATTTGGTCGGCAAAAATCCTACATCGGAAATTTTTTTGGATTATGGTTGGGAATGGTCCCCAGATTATGGCATTAAAAGCCCCAACCGATCGGAGTCCGCAACCTTAAAAAAAGGGGGGAAAGGGGGGGCACTTTTTCGGTTTTTTGCGATTATTTAAAAAACAGTAAAAGATACAGAAAAATTGTCTGAGGACGAAAAAAAAACTAGATAAAATTATCCTTGCAATGATATATAACACATAGAGAGTTTAATTGAATATTTCGGCGTTAGAATAGAACATAAATTAGAATATTTTCATTTTAGACCTTTTTTAAAAGCTCCATAACTTTTGAAAGAACGCTAGTTCAGCCGTAAAATTTTGTATAAGTATTCACAACAAGTTTAAGATAATTTTAACGTAAACATTGAGTCGCTCCGGTCAAGGACCTCTATTATCCCCCCATTTAAATTTTCCAAAACGGCATATCCATAACTCCCCCCAAAATTGGAGCAGAGTGCTAAATTTTGGTTTGTTGCGATTGGAGGTCATAGTCACCCCACCCACCAAAAATCAGCTCATTCGGATAAAAACTAAGGGTATCTCCCATACAAAGTGACCCATCAGGAATTTGTTCTACGTACTACACATTTTATAAACTGTAGAACAAAGTAAACCCTAATGTGTTATATATCATTGCAAAGATAATTTTATGTAGTTTTTTTCGTCCTCAGACCATTTTTCTGTATCTCTTACTGTTTTTGAAATAATCGCAAAAAACCGAAAAAAGGCCCCCCTTTTTTTAAGGTTGCGGACCCCGGATCGGTTGGGACTTTCTATGCCATCATCTCGGGAGCATCCCCAACCATAATCAAAAAAAATTTCCGATGTAGGATTTTTGCCGTTCGATGGCCATATTTTGGTCCAATTTTCTTAGACTAATTATAATGACCGGTTAAAAGGCAAAATAGCACTAATAATGAGAATATTTGGCTTAAGTAAAACACGTAATGACTGAAATTTGGTGGAGATGTTTATATCTGAGTTTTCGTATTTATGGGAGGGGGTTGTTATAGTCAATTGCCTGCTTATAGGTTAAATTTGCGTTTTTGGTTAATATCATTCTTGTTGTTGACCCTACAGTAAAATGGTAGCGGTTTTCTTTCCAATCAAATAATCTATTCACCGGTACCTTAACAGTATTTACTATACGAATAGTGCATAGGGTTTTGTAGTTAGTTGCAACTCAAAACACATACATATTAAAATATCGTAACTATATAAACTATCATAATTTTCAATTAAAATAAAATTTCAAACCAGTGGCAAAGAGGGGAAAATCTTCAGAAAATTATGACATGCATTTTATTTCTCGAGTAACGTTGGGGTGTGATTAATTAGAAAGTTCTTACCATAGCGAGGTAGTTGGGTCAACATTTAAAAGATACTTTTGTGGGCCTAGGTATGCAGTTAGTTTACAAAAAAAAATCTCCTACTTTTCTGATATTAAAAAATGCAAAATGCGTTCTTATTGGCCTACTTGACGTATGACATTGATTTAAATACCTTTTGATAGATTATTTGATAAGAAATGAAACCTCTATACATACACCATTTTACTGTAGGGTCAACACTAAGAATGATATTAAGCAAAAACGGAAATTTAGCCTATTAGTAGGCAATTTACTGTCACTACCTCCCTGATATATACGCAACTTCACACTAAAAAAAAACACTTGCTAAAAACAAGAAAAAAATACAATAAAAAACAGCCAAGGAAGATTTTTTCCTGATTTAAGATGTATTTTCTTGTTCGAAGAAAAGTCTTTGCTTAAAATAAATAAATAAGCATTATTTTAAGCGAAAACTTTCCTTGGAACAAGAAAATACATCTTTAATCAGAAAAACTTTTCTTGGAACAAGCAAATACATTTTAAATCAGGAAAAATTATTCCGTGCCTGTTTTTTATTGTATTTTTTCTTGTTTTTAGCAAATGATTCAGTGCAGATATAGATTTATAACGCATCTCTTAACGACTCCACCGAATTTCTGTCATTACATGTTTCATTTAAGCAAAATATTCCCATTATTGGGACAATTTTGACCTTTAAATGGTCACTATAACGGAACTAATGTAACGGAATTAATGTAGGTACCCTAGGATAGATAGTTTGATTCGAAACAAAAATGCTATACATCACTTTACTGTCAACAGTAAGAATGATACTTAGAGAAACATAGCAACTCATGCCATGCGTTAGTCCAGAGTGGCTATGTGATCACACAACCCATATGTGTTTGACTCCAAATTTATTACACCATACTTCACGAAATAATGCAAATGTCAAAATATTGTCGATGCAATTATTAACCCTTCTGATGCCGCCTACGAGCTATTATGCCTAAGGTGTAGCTGAATCTTCTGTGAAATCAATCTTATTTTTTGAAGAGGTCTAATTTTGGTTCTAGAAACAGTTTACAGACTGTGTCTTACGGTGATGCGCCGTTTTTTCGATTCTTTAGACATAGTTTACATTTCGCCGAACGTTTGATCGCATTTTTGGCCGTCGGTTCCTTTGAAATTTATATGGAAAGGGGTGGAAAATATTATTGAACGATATTTTTCATCAAGATATAGTACCAATGGTCTGTCTGGATATATACGCCAACAGAAGGGTTAAATATCACGTTGGCATTTTAAGAGAGTAATGAATATTACGCGGATTTTATATTCTCAATTGTAAACAAAAAATTGACGTTTGAATAATATTTTCACGCATACTATGAACTGCAATAGTGTGAGAACGGTGCCATTTTTATTTTCTGATGCCCACTCTGGACTAACGCATGCTTTCTCTAAGGAATGATATTAACGAAAAATTCAAAATTCGCCTATAAGTAGGCAATATACTCCAACTTCCCCCACGAAAACGAAAACTCAGTTTTAGATAAAAGGCATGTCCCCTAACATCTCCAAATTTCGCCCATTACGTTTTTTTTTAAGTAAACGTCCGTTTTGTGTCTTTAAATACTGTACTATAAGGGTTTTTTGAAAAATTCTAAAAAAACCCCTAAAAACGACTGAACTCAATTTGAATGATATCATTATATGTAATCAGTTTTTGGTATGAATATCAGCCCAAAGCACCACGAATCTAATAGAACAACACTGGACCAGAAAGGCACCATGTGAACGGCACCAGTGGCGCAACCACGAAAGAGACTATGGATGCTAAAGCTCTCCCAGATCCAGAAATTGGGAAAGGAAAATAACAAAACGAAAATAAGGTCAATTTTTTTTTGGAAACATTTGTACAAAATGTGTTAATGCGCAAGCGTCATATTCGTAAAATTTTGTGCAAAAAATTGTCTTCAAAATTTTACACAAAAATTGCCACGTACATTTCGTACAAACAATTTTCACTAAAATTTACATGTGTTTTTTAATACAAAAGAGCCTCAAAAATTGGTACTTTTCCACTAACATTTGTACGAAATTTCGCAAATGTTAAGCAAGCCTTACAGCAATTTTGTCATGGTTGCTACTTTTCTTAATTCATTTTAAGTGGAATTGGGTGGCCTGCTGTACGTGATTATGGAGACAGTTCTGTACAACATTTCGTAAAATTCTGTTAATCCAAATTAGAGAAATATTTTCTAGTGAAAAAATAATTGTACTGGAATAATTGAAGCGGTACCTATATACTTCGATAATGTATCGTATTCGTAACTTATCGAATGCGTGCGCCGGCGCCGTCCCGGAAATCCACATCCAATCAATTGGTTCTGTGCGAGATATAGGGTTCTCTCACTAATCTCACAGTGTATTTCACCTGAAAAGATAAGATTTAATGTTTGTAGTCCTCGGCACGATCCAAACGTCTCTAGCGACAGCAACTCGCTCATTCCATATAAAAACTCGTTTTAATAATTATGTTAAGCGCTTCTAAAACGTGTTTTTAACCCTCCGTCGGGCGCACCTCAAATCAAAACAAGATCGGGCGCACTCGGCCTGAGAGGCCACCTATCTATTTGGGTCCTTTTTCTTAACATGTTACTCTAAATTTCAAATACTTTTCGGAAATTAAGTTATTAGTATCTAAGGGATGTAATTAAACTAAATATAGTGCTAAGAAACATATTTACTAAACAGTATAATACAGAAATAAAATTATCGATTTACCAGAAAAAAAAAACAAGAGAGAAAATTTTATGAAAAATTACGCATCCATTGTTCGTTAGAAAAATTGAAATTAATGAAAGGCAGGCAGTCTAAATTGATAATCGCTACTTGAAAAGGTTCTTAATGCTCCAAATTGAATGTGGAAAATTATCTTTGATGCAGCGCTTTCGTGTAGTTTAGGCACATTCTAAATTATGACGCGATCAGGCGCACCCGGCCTGTGAAGCCAGAGTCCTTACCACACAACTGTCTAAAGGACCATTGAAAAATATAGGTAGGCATTGTGTGAGATTCTTAAAGTTAGACGAGTAAACGGAGCTTAAAAGTTGTGGGCCCCTCTACTAGCGTGGAGCAGAGCAGAAACTGTTTTGCTGGCCTGTCAGGCAGGGTGCGCCCGACGGAGGGTTAAATGGAATGAGCGAGTCGCTGTCGCTAGGGACGCTGGGTTCGTGCCGAGGACAACATACCTCACGGTACTATATGGAGCGACGATTAGGAAATCGGTTGTAGTGCATAACATGTGGCGTATTTCTTATTTTCAGTCGCAACTTTTTGTTTAGCATCTCCCTACTTAGTACTGAAAGTCTGAAATTAGTTCTTGTCGTCTATAAAAGTCCCATTTGATAACATGCAAGGTTCATATGTTTCAGTTCATAATCAGCTTCGAAAATAAGCGTAAATGAAACCGAAGTTAGAAACACAACCGTATAGGGTCATTACTGGGAAATTGCACCATCACCCAACTTGAAACAACAGCTTCAAATGTCCAGTCATGTAGATTGCCTTTGCCTCCTCCAGGACCAATTTCTGGTTATGCTACTGTACTGTACATGTACAATAATGTAAGCCGATACATCTTTCAGAAGTTTCTCCCAGAGTCATTACAAAATTATGTATATGCACACAGTTTTTAAAACACAAGGTTTCTACATATATGTTTCGTTTATTAATTAGGATTGGATTGCATTTCAATTAACAAAGTACCATCTGCAATTATATTTGGCTTTGTGTTGGTTTAACACAGTATTGAGAACAGCGTGAGAAGGGATTCAAATATTCCGATGAAGTGAGTGTCGGTGAAAATTCTAGGTAAAGCGCGCGAGAGATGAGGAAAATTAAATACAAAATCAGAAAAAAGAACCCATACGCAAGTAGAAATTATTTTGGAGCCATGAAAATATCAAGACTGCAATTTTTTTTAGGACAAAACCAAAAATGCATAGGTACCAATAAATTCATAGGTTTCACTAAAAAAGTGGGGTCTATGTATTATTTAAAATTAAATTTATGAACTTAAGGGGATTCTCCACTAGAAATTGGTTTAACTTTTTCTGCAAAAAGTTTGATGCATGCCAATATGTATGGAAAAATGACCCTAAGCTTCCGACAGGGTCAGATAACGAGTGTCGTTGGAAAAATGACCCTAAGCTTCCGACAGGGTCAGATAACGAGTGTCGTTTAAAGTACATAGATACCAAAAACACTCCATAGTTATTGCAGAGCCAGTTTTCAACTCTCCACTCTCCATAATGTACGCATACAGGATCACATTAAATCAAGTTATTCCATTTCGTCAAAATAATCATATCATCTTCCAAACTCAGGACTGAGTTGCAGTTTTTCCTATTATCCTACGAGTATTATCTTAACTTATGTAAATATTAAAACAAAATATGGATTTGTGTCAGATGAAAATATTTCTATCGAAAACGTGCCTAATTCGAGAAAATTTCTTTCATTTTTCTCTCGGCGGGCGTCAAAGCATTCTCTTATTCTCTGACGTACTTGAATTAAAATCAACTTTTACGCCCCAACAATTTTTTTCCATGTCCTTGATTCAGGATTGAAGCGAAAGTTTTTCTTCTGACGACTATTGATGACGGCTTTCGGCATATTATGTTCACGTCTGAAAAAAATGTTCAAATGTATGGGGGTCGGGATGGAGGACACTAATTTTAGACGTTAAGGGAATGTTTTGAATGGTCTATGATTGAGTCATTTGATTGGAACGTGTACAATATAATGTTAACAAATTGAATTGTTTCCAGCGCCATGTTTTTACAGGCGCTCGTTTTCGGGAAATTCTTAAGAGGATAGATTAGTGACGGTTAGTAACAAGTTGACGGATGGAAATGTCAACTGTTAATTGGATCCTTCATCCTTGAAATATACAATAGTAAATATAATAATGAAACATCAGGAAAATTATTTTTAATTAATCTGGTATTGATAAAAAAATTGTGTTTTTATGTAATTAAGGAAGAAAAAAATATCTTATGTTTTCATGGCCACTTGCGGCGTCTAGAGCTCTGTTATAATTAGTAGTTTCAGTAGTTTTAAAAACGAATGCATAGGAATTTAATTTAATTTGATTGATTTTCGATAATGTTTCTATGCAATGTTTGTTAAGGTACATATCTACTTTACCAAACCAAATCAATAATTACGTAGTTAGAAGCCGGAGTTTTTGAAATTGTCGTAAAGTGTGATTTTTTTTTAAATCCAAAAATATGATGACTATCCCATGTTCTGATGGCTTAGACTGGGGTTTGCGTTGTATTCTCGCACAGCTTCGGAGGCAACTGGCATAACGACTGTTTATTTATTCCCTTTTAATTCCTGGCTGTAAATTTTACTTTCCTTGTAAAAGGTGAAATTTCTACGAGAAAAAAAAATATATAGTTCTATCCATTTTTAAACTGAAAAAAAAGAAAATATTGACCACAATACTCACCAGAAAAACTCTTTAGCTCAAAATGCGCAGTTCTTACATTGTTTAATATGCATCCCATTAATTCCAATGACATTCGCGCCTTTCAGTATGATTTGACATTCATTCCTCAATACACAAACCATGAACATGTATCGCAAAAAAATATAATAAAGATGAACTGTTAAGTCACTTCACAAAAAATATTCTGAATGCCAGACAGCAAATTACTACGCGCCATCATCACACATAATCTATGTAGTTTCTCATGAATTTTAGAAAAAGCAAAGGAGCAAGCTCGTTCTCATTGCTGTCGGTCATGGTGTGACGCATCCCCGAATTCATTAACGGATTTACTTAGGAATGCTTGTATCAAAATGAAAAAAATGCAAATCACGTTTAAAAGGCAACCGAAATAGAATAATGAGAATTTGCATGAATACTGCCGCGCTGAGGGTATTCAAAATTTGATTCTATGTAAAATTTTGGTATAAGCTAAAATCATTGATTAATTGATTTTTGCGAACATAATATTTTTTTCAGCGACCCGAAAAAGGCGATTGAATACAAGTAAATTGGCCTTAGAAACGTTTTAATTAATGAAACTTTTGCAGTTTCGGCATGTATCATAAAAAGGTCCGCCATCGTTATGTGTCCTGAAAAGAACTTTTAACATAATCAGAAATATGTAATTAAGAAAAATTTTGCATGTCACAGCTAATTATTGTATTATGAGGCTCGTGAAAGCCTTTTTACAATTTTTACCATCAATTTAAAATTTATTGGAAGTTTGCCAATTTGTATGGAAAACGACTTAGACCCTAATTGATGATTGAAAATACTTACGTCACCAGCGCCCGCTCCAGCCTATACATTGCCCTGGGCAGAGAGAACAACTGCCTCCCTAAGATAGGGTAACCAGACGCTCCCCTTTAGCGGAAAACCATCTGCTTTTACACACTTTGTCGCCCATTTGGTTTGAAATGTCCCCTTTCAATTCGAAGGAGAAAATATTTCAGTTTAATTATAATTAAGTTAAATTTTTATGAATGAAATATAGTTTTTTCCTTTTAATCTTGCTAACAGAATAACGAAAATAATTGTTGTTCAGTAGCTAATGGTGTTGATAAGAGCACATAGCAGAAATTCGAAGTTATTGATTCTTAATACGTTCACTCTCTGATTTATTATTTACCCTTCAAAACATTATGTAAATGGGAAAATTAACTTTGCCGTGAAGTTATTGCAACGCACAGAAAGAAGCACCTCCGTCTGTATGAAGCAGTGGTTCCTAACCCGCAGATGACTTATGCTTGAAATACATATCACGCAGCAGCATCAGCATCGCGAAATGTCAAGCGCAATGCATTTTACATTGCTGACAAAAATGCTGGGCAGAAAGCTCGGCATTCAGCATATTTGTCAGCTATGAAATTCTGCCGATGCTGCTGCTTCTCCGCAATATGTATTTCAAGCATTAGCCTCGAAGGGCATTGCTATGGACCACCGTTCCGAGGCTAGTTTAAAAAGTTTCCAGGATAGTTTTCTTATCCATTCAGATGTGGTAAGATTAATGTTGCTATTTTTCAACCATTAAGGATCGATGGACTTTTCCCAGTTGTTCTCTAGCCTTTTTAGGCTTGGGTGTGGACAAAGCAATCGCACGAGGTCTGTGCAGTACGACAATTCAGTACCATTCAACCAAGTGGATGAATAGACTAAAGCGTTGACGGTATTGACGATAACACTGCGTGACAAATTAAAAAAAAAAAAAATAACCGTAATCTCCAATTTTTTTTTATTCTTATCTAATCCTTACTAAAACCTCATATTTACTTTTTCCCTTGACGCCCCAGTTTGAGAGATATGGAAAGATATTGATATTCCCAGAAAATGATACAAAATAAAGTTCCAGTAACAAATCCGTTATTATTTATTATTTTTTTTTGGTAAAACGGACATAAAACAATATAATAAACATATTTAAATACTTAATTGTTAAACACATTTATTTTAAGGAAAAAATAAAAAAAATCAACCTTTTCTCTTATGTTTAGAATTGTCTTCTCGCTGTAAGCGCCAACAATATTCTCCTAACTCGCGGCATCCCAATGACCTTGAAAACGTTCCTCAAACCTTTTTAAGTCCTGATGAAACCGCTCACCTTGTTCATCACTTATGGCTCCAAGGTTCTCAGGAAAGAAAGAGAAAGAAAATGCATTTTCAAAGACATTCTGCGTTTTCGGCTTTGTGATTTCCTAAGAATCCTTTTATAACAACTTTTATAATGAAGTCCATGTACCATGTACCATATCATTCAATTGCTCTTGGCGAATTAGGTGTGGTTTTCGTTGATCGCTTGATGAAGGAGAGGGGGAAAACCGTGTATCCTGAGGGTCGTTACTTTCATCACTGTGAGGAGGGAAGGCGAACAGTGCTGTTTATACTGTGAGGCAGAGGTTTCGTGACAGAACTCACTATATATATATATAGCACCCCGCAAATCGAACACACAAAAATAGCAATCGTCGTGATGATTGCTAGGCTCGCTCCAAAGTGCTGGAACCGCGAAAGGCATTTCTCGTTTTCCAGTTTTTTGAGAGTGCAGTGACATACAACACGATCATCTTCCTTGCCTCGTTCTTTATACCGCTCCATGGTTTCGCGTTGCTCGACCTGCGGTGTAGGCACATCGCCCGTTTTGGCGGTAATATATCTCAGCACATTTCTACAGGCAGCTCTATCTTGGATCGTGTCATCGCCGAGACCAATGCGTTGTTGTCGCTTTTTCATTTGACACATCCAGGTGTTCTTCGGTCTGCCTCTGGCCTTGGGTCCATCAAGTGGAACTTCCATTGATATCGCTCTCTTTGCGGGGTTCTCAGGCGGACGCCTTTGAACATGGCAATACCAATCCATTCGTCGATCTTCGAGCTTTTCGGTGATTGGTTGGTCTATGGACAAGCTGCCTCGCTGCCTATGACATACAACACGATATGCAAAAAAAATCGGGTATCCAAGGCTTATCCTGACACAGAACGCGGCCAAAACATTCGAAATAAGCATCCCTTAATTTTTGTGTTACTTTTCTCTCTATCGATTTAAAAATATATTTGCCACACACGTAGCAAAATTTATTTGGTGAATTTTTGCACAGGTTGCGAATACTTCTTTCAGAATCCATATTGTAAACCAATTAAAGTAAAATTATTACAACACGTGCTATTTATACCATAACAATATCATTTTTAATTTTTTTTTTAAATTTTTGTACCTGACGGTTTTAGCCCTTTAAGGGGTATTATAAGGATAATAAAAAAGAACATGACAGGTAAAAATAAAAGGGATAATGTAAGGATAATAAAAAACGAGTATATCAGTTAAAAATATAAAAAATATAAAAGTTACGTAAAGATATGTAGCCGCGAAGAGATAAAAATAAATAAAAATAAATATAATAAAATAAAAGGGGAAAAATAAAATAACCGAGCAAATTATATTTATTTTCGGCGATTTTTATTGCCAAGAGTCCTCTTAAAGATACTGATAAGAAATTTACTTATTTTATTGCAAATTGCAGTAATTGAGTAGCAGATACTATATGAGGACCATTAAAAAAGATTTCGGCGTGTGACTCGAAAACCTGAGGGTCAGGAAAAAAATTAATTGCACTTTTGTCATATAACCATTAGCTAACCAAAATAGCATTCAGTTTTTTTGACGGTTTTTTGGTGTCACGCAATGTAATTTTCTTGCCAATGTAAGCGTGGATCATTTTATAGCGCACCGAATCAACCATATAAATCACGTATTGTACGTCATGAATTCTTCCCTTTGCATGTCCCATAAACAATTCTTAGAGGGCAATTGGTTTTCAAGAGAAAAAAACTCCACAGTAATAAGGGTCTATGCCCGCTGCCTATCTCGTCCAATATCATTCGGTACTACCACTCTTTCGCAATTACTTTTTTAACCATCTTTGATGCCCACTGCGTATATTTTTATACCCTTCGCTCATAGAGTGAAAGGGTATATTAACTTTGTCATGAAGTTTGTAACGCATCTCCGACCAAATCAAAAGTATACATATATGATCAGCATGACTTCAGGAGTCGATTGGGCGATTTCTGTCTGTCTGTCTGTCCATCTGTCCGTCTGTTGCGACGCGTTTTACTCGGCTAATTTAAAAGCTATGAAGCTGAAACTTTGCACAAATGCTTCTTTTTTGCTGCAGGCAGTTTGTATGTTTGAATCGGTAAAATCGGACAGTGGGGTCATGGGGCTGCCATACAAACCTAACCCCCCAAATTAAGTTCTTCTAAGAAAAACTTTTTTATTTGTAAACCAATTTCAACCAAATTTCACACAAATGGGTTTCTATTGATAGCACAAAATATATGTAAGAATGGATCAAATCGGACCATGGGCTCATGGGGCTGCCATACAAACCTAACCCCCAAATTAGGATCTTCCAAGAAAAACTTTTTTATTTGTGAACCAATTTCAACCAAGTTTCACACAAATGTGTTTCTATTGATAACACAAAACATATGTAAGAATGGATCAAATCGGACGATGGGGTCATGGGGCTGCCATACAACCCTAACCCCTCAAATTAGGTTCTTTTAAGAAAAACTTTTTTATTTGTGCACCAATTTCAATCAAATTTCACACAAATGTATTCCTATTGATGACACAAAACATACGTAAGAATGTATCAAATCGGGCCATGGGGGCACGGGGCTGCCATACAAACCCAACCCCCAATTTGGTTCTTCTAAAAAAACATTTTTCACACCAATTTCACAAAACCTTGAATTAATGTGTCTTTATCAAAGGTACTAAAAAGGTCCAAACAAATGGAATCGTACTATGGGGCCATGCTCCCGCATCCCCCAATAAAATTTTTTGAGTAAATATTTTTTATTTGCCCACTTATTCCAACCAAACCCCACACAAATATTGTTTTGCCGGCGCAACTGAACTTTTATGAAGACAGAAGGAAAATAATGGGGGGGGGGGGGTTAAATTCAAGTCGTAGGTACGCCCGAAAAAATCTTTTTGTACTAAGGGAGCGAAGGGTATCCAAATTTCGGCCGCGCCCGAAATTAGCCTCGTTTTTTTTAACTTTTCTGTTATATTACCGTAAAGCGTCATTTTAAATCACAGCTTCGTAAATTAAAACCCGTTGCTCGATACTAAAAATGTGGTTGAAAATATCAGGTGGCACCCTAAGCTCCTCGTCGAATAATATAGGGAAGCCAGGGCTTTCTATCAGCAAAATTCGCATCCGATTCAAAGCAAAACCTGCTGTAATTTCGATATTTTGTAATCGAAAGATTGTCTGTTGTTGACTCCATATTCTGCTAAATAGCGAAAAAATGAGCATTTTATGAAATTTAAATAGCTCAGGAGAAACCAGGACGCCACTGCAAATAAGACGAAACAACTGCTAATTTTCGGATGCGCGAATTGAAAAATGTTGGCAAACCAAACATTTGCTTTTGTGGTAAATGTAAGTGAAAATTCGTTGGTGCAATGGGGACCAGGCTCAGTAATTTGCTAATTCGTTTCGCTATCGATTTTTGAAACTTTGGCTATCTAGAGATCAATCTTACACCGCCAACTGATTTAGTCACAGAGGAATATTCCGCTTTTACAAAAATGTCACTAATGTCATCTGGTCCGCGGACCACCAGTTGGAAAACAGTAGTATAAAGTTATATATATTAACCGGTTGAGCCTTGTCCGTCTGTCTTGCTGTCTATCTGTCCGCCTGTTATCCCTAGTCCCTCAGTTTTGAAACTCGGGCGGAAATTTTGTATAAAAATATCTTTCTTGCCGAAACGAGTGGAATCGAACTATGACGTAACCATGGGCGTAGCCAGGATTTCGATCAGGGGGGGGCAAGCCCAAAATTTTTCAAACATCATGATTTTCTTATAGGAGTTGAAATTTCTGGTCGCAGAAATATTGTTACACAAATTTTAGAGTAGCCTGGCTTGTGGTTGGATTGATGCAGAGGGTCATGGATTCCAGACTCACCGTGAACGAATTCATTTTATGGTGTTTTTCGAACTCACGGTCTACGTGACGGACTATGATGTCGCTCAGATTGTAAACAAGTATCCATTTATGGGGATAAATAACATTGCTGGGCAGCTGTTGATCTCAACACCTCAACAAAACAGCAGTTCTTGGAAATTTGATGTCACTCACACATCTGCGGCCCTAGTTTACTGGTGGACTGGCACGCATGTTATTTCTTTTTGTTTGCTAATTTTAAAGTAAAATTTTTAAAATGGAGATGAGAATGATTTTCTTCTGCATTCTGATTACATTCAACTGGCCTCCAATATCTGCCTTTTAGAGCGAAGTTTGTCTATTTTCAGTGCATTTTTGTATCTCGGACTGCATATTCCACTTGCGAAATCAGTTTGTTTTGTCTGTCACTTTCACCTTAGCAAAGTAGCATCGTCGGAATATTTATAAATCCTTTATTGATTGAAATATGGTAAACGGTTTTAATAAGATTTCTTCTAAATTTATCAAAGTATTAACAGTGGCTAAATTTTATTGCTGGTATGATTTTGATTTAATAACTTGAAAGACCCGCTCCGTGGCTCACTTGGTTGAGTCGCACTTTACGATGCTAGTAATCTAGAGGTCCGGAGATCGAATCTCGGTGTGGTCCAAAATTTCCGTACATGTGAATGGAAATATATAGTGCTTACAACATTATATTTATACACTCCGAAATGATATTCAAGGTAATGTTGATTCGAAATTGCCTATAAACGGCTGAGTTAACGCACCATGGCCCCACAAGGGGCTATACGGTACTAAGAAGAAAAAGAAGAACTTGAAAGACACTGAAATATGAGGTCCTTAGCCCTGGAAGGTCATGCTTATTTTTAGTACGGAAAGGTCATGCTTCGTCGATTTGACGACCCTCAACTTTGACGCTTCATGCAAATCACCCTTTCTCAAAATATTTATAAAATTTGACAAATTTTTAATCGTCAGTTTATTTAGAATGGAAAGACATCGATTTTGAGTAATTTTGTACGGAAATTGATTTACAAATTAAATTTTCTTAATTCAATGTTATTTCGCCCGAACTATAAAACACTAAATTTAAAAATGAGATAAATAAAAACTTAACGTTGATATAATTCAAAAAATGTGCTCGAATCATAAAATACATATTCTAAACGTACTAGGAAATTTGGTTTAATGAATGAAAAGCTCATGTATATACAAAAGGCACAGCGATCCATTTTGGGTTCCCAACACGGGTTTTCTTTCACTTCACCTATTGCGGTTAAACAGTGGATTGTAGAATTATTTACAGAAAATTTTGGAATATCTTCTCCCCGAGTTCCCTTGATTAATTCTATGTACGATGTCTAATTTTGACATTGATGGCACTCAGATTTTTATGAGTTCGAAATGCAATCTTCCTAAAATGAGGAAGAATTTTGAGCCATTTTCCTGATTTGTCCTAGTAAATATTTTTTCCATAATTTTTGAAAAAATAGGTCCCACATTTCAAAAATAAACATATTTGTTATAAGCTAGTTGTATGGACACAGACTTATCGTCGAATCGACAACCATACGTAAGAAATACTGGAGTTCTAAAAGTTACACAAAGTTCATCCTTCGTCGTTTCGACGACACCAATTTCCAAAAATCCAACTTACCCTGCTTACTTCGTCTAGCCACAATGTACCCGGCAAGTACATCGGCACGGTAAGTGCTGTACGAAAACTCAGCTCCAAATAATGAGAATTGTCACGAAAAATGGGATAAATTTGATGATGCGTAGTCGATTCGACGAAGCATGACCTTCCGGGGCTAGCAAAGCTGTATACCATTTATCACCCTTTCAGATGGAAATAAGTCGAATTCCACTAACTTCCCGAAGGGACCTAACGGTTGAAATTGTGTACTCCAGCTCAGAAGCCATGAAATGAAACAGAAAATATGGGATCCACGCAGCCACTGTAGCACACTCGCAAGTGAAATGTGTGTGCTGCCTCCGGCAGTTACGAGAGGTAACTCGCTGTCATCTATTTGTATGCGCCTCCTGACTGCAAACTGTCCCGATCATGACTTCTCCGGCAGCACTTGGAGTGTTAAAAAAGGCATCTGCTGCGCCAGCAGCAGAAAATTTTTGAAAATGTTGTATAGTGCAGCGATTTTTTTTACTACATCGATAAGGATTTTTTCACCATCTTCATCGACCAGGGGGGGCGACCGCCCCTCCCTGCCCCCCCCTGGCTACGCCCATGGACGTAACGGTTGCTCAAACCAACCAACCAACCCTCCAAAGTTATGTTCTTCTAAGAAAAACTTGTTTGTTTGTAAACCAACCAAACATCCCCCAAGTGTGTTCCTAGTAAAGTCTCATCACATATCTAGGAACAGATGGGATTGAAAGATTACGTAGTAGGGCTGGTTTCTGTGACAAAATTATGTTCTTCTAAGAAATTTTTTTTCTTTTTGAATTAATCTTAACCAAACTTCATTCAAATGTGTTCCTTTCCTAGTAATGTCTCAAAACATATAGGAATAGATAGAAAACCCAGACAAAATTAGTAGACCAAAATACGCCCTTAGCTCTAAAATACACGAAGGTTTCAGAGGCGAACTATTCGGATATTCGTATTTTGAAGCTCCATTTCATGATTGGTGTGTGTCAATATAATGTGCACCATTTCGTTACTTATGAAAATGTCAAAACATTCAGATGGAGTTGTGCGGTCTATTGTTTTAGCAGTTGGTCCTAGTCGTATGTGAATAATCCTTCGAGAATGGATTTTCCCAGAGGAACATGCCTGCGCCTCGGATGTCCAATAGTAGTCAGATTTTCTAAAAAATTTGCTAAACTTACCGCATTAGACCACAAACAGGATGTTGCCATTCACATCAACGTACAACGTACAACAACTAACTGAGGAAAGCACTGCTGCAGTGAGTAGTTAACCAGACTCGTGGAATTGCGTATGCACATTATAATGTGAGCGAACACGTCAATTTTGCTAGTAAGTTAGGGTTTAAAAGGAATATCTTATAATAAAAACGACTTTATTTGTCTTATATTATTTATCTTATATTGTGTGTCTTGTATTGGTTGGGGAAAATTGGCAGAGTCGATAGTCAAATGATGCTTGAAGGTTGGGCATAGCAAGACAGGAATTGAAGCTTATAATATTTACCCTGGGTGTTTGACACTCTTAGACAATGGCGATAAATGGCTTTTCATGTTTATATATCACTGAGAGTAAAAATACGCTTCGCCTGATCCGAAGCCGTATAATGATGATAAGTGCTACATCCTTCTGTCTTCCACGGCAGTGTGAATAACCTAAAAAATATTTCCCCGGTAATTACCGCCCCTGAGATCTGCCTTCATGGCTCAAGCCTACTTATTCTACTGGTAAATCCGCCACTGCCATTAGTTGAAAGGCGCTCCAAACTTCTGTCTCCTTCCTTCTTTCTTTCAAACATTTACAGATATACATAATTAATTTTATGAATACATAGTATGTTTTATATAAGTTGGAGTACTATAGTATTTCTCTGCTTCCATCGTCTGTTTGGCAACATGAGATACGAGTATAAGACTTTTTTTGTTTGCGTCGCTGGATTTGAGTGTATTGATTTCCCTTTACAAGTTTAGCAAACTTCCGGACAAAAACATGTTGAACTATGGTTGTCAGGGACTTTTGCGTCTCCCTTTGTTTTCTTTAATTTTTTTTTTTCATTTAGCAAACTGATACTTCATTATGTAGTAGTTTAGTTATGATCCCTACCCACCAAACAACTTGGCGAACTTTCGTCATAATGAAGAATTGTCTGATTCGAATTTCCTTCGTTGGGACGAGTTAAACAATAACTTCAAACAATATTTGAAGTGGATACGAATTCATCATTTTCATCACGGCGAATAATCTGCGTATCTTTCGAGCATAGTTCACGAAGCGAAAGTAAATTCCTAAAATTCATCATTTCCTGCGGTCATTATATTTCATTATGCTTTTGCAGCAGTTCTAAGTGAATGGTAATCGAGAACGAAAGTGAATTTGGTCAGTGATTTTGGTAAAGTTAAAGTTTTTCGAAACAGTTCAAACTATTGTACGATCGCAACATGTATGCCAGCTCTTATATACTTAAAAGTGTATAACTCTATAGTGTTATCCAAACATTTCGAAAGTGTAGGGGTTATACGAAAAACAATATTGAAAATTTGTTTGCAAATTTAGTGGCTACAGAGATTAAAGGTAAAACACATAACACTGACTTGGACATACGCATCGTATTCATTTCGCCGGGACACATCTTTTTCAGATTATATTTTCGGATTGCTTTCGGTTCGCCGCGGCAATTCGCCTTCGAGGTGCACCATTTTTCTCTGGCGATCTGTTTGCGATTTGAAAACGAGTTCGCCGGCGAACAAATTCCTCGCCATGGCGAAACGCCTACAGATCGCCTGCGAATCATTTTGTTTGGTGGGTATCTGTATATACTCGTAGCACGTGATTTTTTTTCAATATTTATATATATGTATACATAAATACAAATCACAATTGTATTTTAAAGATTAAAGACGCTTACGGTTTTAAGTAAGAAGAAAACATAACAATTAGGTCACTATTAATTAGTCCATAGTAAAAATATCCCAATACAGGCTTCCAAATAGAAAAAAATAGAGTAAAGCTAATTTTGATTGTTTTGATTCAGTAGGGTGCCAGGAATCCAAAACTCGTTTTGCTAAGAAAAATTTTGATCGTAAAGGTCCCCAAAAGGACAAAAAAGGACACTAATTAATCCTTGATCAGAGGTGGGCATGCGGGGTGTCATATCAAAGGGAACGCCGAGTAAATTACATATCCGAAGCCTGTTTCCTATTTCAATGACCCTCAACGGAATAAATCGAGCTTAAATGGAAAACTATCGTGTTTCCCGTGTATCTTTCCAAAGTCATAACTACGAGAATAATTCAAGCTGTCACTACTTTTCTTACTTTACAGAATCTATAATAGCTGAAGATTCTACCATTAAATTCGCTAAGAGAAAAAACGGTCGGAAAGCTCTGAAAAAGGACATCAAAGGACACTAATTACAAACCTTGATAGAACGTGGGCATGTGGGATGTCATATCAAAGAATACGTCGAGTGAATTGCATATCCGGTGCTTGTTTCCAGTTTCAAGGACACCAAATCATTGGATCATTGAAACAAGTAACAAACGCCGGATATGGAATGTACTCGACGTCCTCTTTGATATGACACCCCGCATGCCCACATTCGATCAAGGTGTGTAATTAGTGTCCTTTTGTGTCCTTTTTCAGAGCTTTCCGGTTAATTTTTTTCTTAGCAAATTTGATGGTAGAATCTTCAGCTATTATTTATTCTGAAAGGTGAGAAAACTAGAGACAGCTTGAATTATTCTCGTAGTTATGGTTTTGGAAAGATACACGGCAAACACGATAATTTTCCATTTAAGCTCGATTTATTCCGTTGAGGGTCCTTGAAACAGAAAACAAACACCAGATATGTAATGTACTCGGCATCCCCTTTGATATGATGCCTCGCATGCCGACCTTCGGTCAAGGATTATATAGTATCCTTTTTTATCCTTTTTGGGAACTTTCCGATCAAAATGAATTTTAGATTCCTTGGAGCCCATTGATTCAAAAACAACAAAAATTGGCCTTACTCTATTTTTTCTATTTGAAATGCTAATATGACTGGACTATATCGGTATTGCGCTAAATTTATTATATGTACAGTGAACCCCCGACATTCGCGAGGGATGCGTTCCACGAAATCGTCGCGAATGTTTAATTCGCGAATGTCGGTGTTCAGTGTTCATGGATAGTGGGAAATATGTTACTAATATTCATAAAATCGGAGAAATGTTATATGTATACGTTGGGGAACCTGAGAGTTCAATCATGGAAACAAATAAAAAATCATCCTTTTCTTGTCACTGAAATACTTAAGGCCAATGAGGATTTTAAAAAACTGCACGTGAATAAGTGGTGATAGTTTTTAACACTAAAATGTTGGAGTCGTTTTCGATTCCTTGCACTCTTTGCAGCAGATCAACTTCAATCCGTTTTTTTCACGGATTTCTTCAGTTGTTTCAAAAGTCCAACAACTTCCGACTATCATTTTCGGCTCTGTGGCTTTTTTGGCTCCCAAACATAAAGTTTTAGGTCGGGAAAAGCGGTTTACGTTAAATTTTGAAGTGCTTCCTACTCCCCGCGTGTGTGGGTTTTTAATATAAATTGATTAGGATAGAAAAAACATGCGTGCCGCGGCGCTAAGTTTCATTGCATTGATTACAACAAACACCAAAGGTTCCAATGTTTTAAATTTTCGCTTTCGAAGAAGAACGAAATCGCGAATGTTAGAAGAATATCGCAAAATGTAAATCGCGAATAAGCGAATTCGCGAATGTTGGGACCGCGAATACCGGGGGTTCACTGTAGATGTACAAAAGTCTTATAAAGTAAAAGCAGACAACTCCAAACCTTAAAAGTTAAAAGAAATATCAATTCATTTCGCTAATCATACATAACATCGCTTTTTTTTTCTAAAAAAAACCCCTTACATTCGTGCACAACATCATCCCATCATCCATTGCGATATGCAAAAGAATGATGACACCGTTGAGAATATTGGTTCAATGTCAATTCCCGTTCGACGCGGCGCATAACTTTTTTCCAAGAATACCCAAGAAAATTCAAATTTTGTAAACATTGTCCTGACGACTGCGGCTAAACTTACTGCGTATGATACTCGTATCTCGTATCGTATGTACATGTAGCTTCTGATGGAAATAATGCATAACCACCAAAACAACAAAAGTGATGCGAGAAAGGACAAAAGTATTTTTATCGACGACGAGGACGATAAGAAATAAGAAATGTCACCGCGCGTTCAGCGCTCACGGAGTCTCGACCTATAAATTCTGCATTTACCGTCGGGAAGTAGAATTTTTATTACACCCCTGGTCGAAGATATATGACTATCCATATATTTACCACTGAGTGGTCCTTATTACTCTTATATGACATAAAGCTATTTTTTCTGCATGAATCACTATGTTTTTTATTGTCTAATAAAATATGAGACTAATCAAACACACTGCAGGAATCGTGAGAAAAAGTGCATTGATGGAATCAATATTATCAAGGAAATACGGGTATGTAGCGGAAATTTTCGTAGTTGTTGGTTAACCCTTTTGGTTTGAGTGATTGTGAAAGCAGCTAATATGAAAATTGAGAAAAAGCTAATGGATGTTACCAAACTTTATTTTACTCCTTGCGTAGTAGTTCTGAAAGATCACAAGTAGTTTGAACGTTTCTTGTTCAATAGAAATTGAATACATATTTGAACCAATGCCACTTCAGAAAATTGAAAGGAAAGCACTTGGGGAAATTGACTTTTTCTATTAACTTTAAGTAGTATCTAGATAGAACATTTTGGTAATTTCAGGTATTATAAGTTTCATGCATCAAATTAGTGTTTATTTTCGAGCACATACAGGAAAATTATTATAATTCCGTAAAAAGGATAATTCATTACACAATTTTGGATTGGATAATTTATATATAACCTAGGCTTCCGTCTTGAAAAGTTAGAAAGACTTTCAGAGCTATAAATCTATCATTTTTAAGAGGATTATAACATGAATCGTAAAATTTCAATCAGATGAATCGACGGTGATGGAAAATAAAACCTTAATCCGAAGATTTCACATTTTAATCAACTAATTTGCCCTGGCTGACCGTATATTGAATTTGTAAAGTCGTGTTTCTTTATTTTTCTTTGGACTTATATTTTACTCTTTTACCTTTTATCTATCGTTTTCCTTTTCTTGGCTTCTTCTTTTTATACCCTTCGCTCATAGAGTGAAAGGGTATATTAACTTTGTCATGAAGTTTGTAACGCATTGAAGGAGGCATCTCCGACCATATAAAATATGTATATATATGATCAGCGTGACGAGCTGAGTCGATTGGACGATGTCCGTCTGTCCGTCTGTCCGTCTGTCTGTCTGTTGCGACGCGTTTTGCTCGGCCAGTTTAAAAGCTATGGAGCTGAAACTTTGCACACATGCTTCTTTTTGTTGCAGGCAGTTTGTATGTTTGAATCGCTGAAATCCGACAAGGGGGTCGTGGGGCTGCCATACAAACCTACCCCCAAAAATTAGGTTCTTCTTAGAAAAACTTTTTTATTTATGTATCAATTTCAATAAAATTTCACACAAATGTGTTTTCATTGTTGACACACAATATATGTAAAAATCGACCAAATCGGACAATGGGGTCGTGGGGCTGCCATACAAACCTAGACCCCCAAATTAGGTTCTTCTAAGAAAAACTTTTTTATTTTCTCATCGATTTCAAGCAAATTTCGCACAAATGTGTTTCAAGTTATATCACAAAACATATGTAAAAATTGACCAAATCAGACCACGGGGTCGTTGGGCTGTCATACAAACCTAGCTCCCCAAATTAAGTTCTTCTAAGAAATTTTTTTTTATTTATACACCAATTTCAACAAAACTTCACACAAATGTGTTTCTATTTATGACACAAAACATATGTATGAATAGATGGAGTCGGACCATGGTCATGGGGCTACCATACAAACCTAGCCCCCCAAATCAAATTTTTCAAAGAAAAAACGTTTCTATTTGCACACCAATTTCAATCAAACCTCAGAAAATTATATTTCTATTGATGCCACATAACAAACGTGGAAATAAATGAAATCGGACTATGGGGTCGTGGGGCTGGCATATAAACCCAACCCCAAAATTAGGTTCTTCGAAGAAAAACTTTTTTATGTATCCACCTTTTCAACCAAATCTCATAGAAATGTGTTTTAATTGATGCCACAAACATACGTAAAAATTTATGGAAAGGCCATGCATTCGTAAGGCTGCCATACAACCCCCCCCCCCCCCTTTGGTTCTTCTAAGAAACCCACATCCCCCGCTTCTCCCATTAAATCTTCGCCACGGCACTTATGTGAAAATTCAAGGAAAAGCATGGAAGCGGGGAGGACTAAACACAAGTCATAGATACGCCCCAAAAAACTTTTAGCCCGAGGGGAGCGAAGGGTATCCAAATTTCGGCCGCGCCCGAAATTAGCCTCGGTCTCGTTTAAATTTAATTTTATTAGATTAACAACCAGTCATGCCTGCGGATTATCACGATGCCCATCACGTGGTTACAAACTTAATTAATCATGATGCCAGACTGTTGTATAATAAAACATAAAAAGTTTTTCCGTTTTTTTTGTCGCTTATTAGAGCGGACATGTTTTCTTTCGCTCGGTTTACGCTTTACTGTTATACAGGTACAATTTGGCGACAGATGTATCTACTTTTTTATAGGGTGGACTAAAATTTATGAGCATTTTTAAGTCATTAGGGGCTACATATTTATATTCTGTGTTTTTATTAATTTGATGGAGTACATCAAGTCATTTAATTACATAGGGCTGGGACAACAAAATCCCACATGATATGCCTTAATAAAAATAATAATGTTTGTGCTTGTGCTGTTTTATCTCTGTTTTTATTTCCCTTTTACATTTAAAGCAAAAATTTCGAGCTGCTGCCACTATCAGTTAGCTCTTTCTGTAGAATTATTATTATTGTTATGAATTATTTACCCGGTAAAATCTTTTCTCATAATCATTATCACAGGTAAATTTAATTTTAATTCTCGGACTATTTGGGCTTAGAATAAATCCCAAAAATTTGGTCATAAACACTTTCCTGATCTGACATAAATCTTTGGCACAGTTCCTTTTTTTTTGTATCTCGGAGTTGAAAGTTTTAAAAAAATCGGTAGAGTCGAGTCGTATCACCGTTTTAACCACGCCAAAGATTTGAAATATCATCCTTTAGAATAGTTCGTACATTTGGCAAGGGAAAGGCAGTGATGCAGCAACTAGATCGATTTTTTTACGACTTTAAATTCCGATTCTGTGGTTTTCATATCTTTGGGTGTGTTATTCTCATTATCGGAGTGCTTATAACAGTCAGCCCAAGTTTTAGAAATTTGAAACTTAGTAATTTTCGAAAATATTTGGTCATTTGCACTACCTGCATTTTTTATTTTTGGAAATTCCCTGGTTCTACGTACTTCAATTTTTTATAGAATAAACTTAGGTTTATCCTGAAGGTTTTTTTTAGTTCGGAAATTAAAAATTACCGATAAACGTTGAAACAACAAGCGTGTTTGCAACCTCACTTTTATACCCGTCACTATGTGAAAGGGTATATTAACTTTGTCATGAAGTTTGCAACGCACAGAAGGAAGCACCTCCGACTATATAAAGTATGTACATATATATGTATATTATTAATCAGTGTGACGATAGAAATCGATTGACCGATGTCCGTCTGTCTGTCTGTCCGTCTGTTGCAACGCAAACTAGTCCCTCTGTTTTGAAGCTATCGGGCTGAAATTTGGTATACTTTTTAGTGTACGCTGTATATATGTCGGAACGAATGGAATCGGACCATGGCGTCATGGAGCTGCCCCTGAAAATTAGATTCTTCTAAGAAAAACTTTTTTCTTTATGTACCAATCTTAACCAAACTTCGCCCAAGTGTGTTCCTAGTAAAGCCTCAAAACATATCGTGGAGCGGATAGAATCAAAACATTACGTCATGGGGCTGCCATACAAACAAACCAATGAAAATTAAGATCTTCTAAAATAAAACTTTTTCCTTTTTAATCCGACCTTAACCAAACTTCACCCAAATGTGTTCTTAGTAAAGCCTCAAAACGTATCTAGGAACAGATGAAATCGGAACACTGGGTCATAGGGCTGACATACAAACCAAACCCTGCAAATTAGGTTCTTCTAAGAAAAACGTTTGTCTTTGTGAACGAATCTTAACCAAACTTCACCCAAATGTGTTCCTTGTGAAGCCTCAAAACATTTCAAGGAATGGATGGAATCGGAAGATTACGTCATAGGGCTGTCATACAAACCAACCATAAAATATTAAGTTCTTGTAAGAAAACCTTTTTTTTTTAATTTTAACCAAAATTCATTCAAGTGTGTTCCTGGATTAGCCTCAACGCAACGCAGGAACAGATAGAATCGGAACACGTCATAGGGCTGCGGTAGAAATTTTTAACACAAAAAAAGCGGTACTCAAATTCCGGCCGCGCCCGAAATTAGCCTCGGTCTCGTTATTTGACAACATCGCCCAGCTATTCTATTGATTTTGCATCAGGTATGTTTTGTTGAGAGAATGCCCCTAGAGAGTGAAGCACTTTCCGAGTGGTGGCCCCCGAAAAGTAAAGGTTCCATGGTGTACTGGCCCCTGAAAAGTGGTGACCCTGGGCGACCGCCCAGTTCGCCCACCACTAGGCCCTGTTTGTAGCCGCTAACGCGTACGATTGTGTCTCCCTATGACTCTGGAAATTTTTTTTTCACGGCCAAAAGTCATAATTCTTTAAAAAATGCCAATTTAACGTAGTGTGAATGGTAATGCTATGGAAATAGTTCGATCAAATCACGCGCAAATAATTTTTTTTTAAATATAGGGTCACTCCAATTAATTCAATAGGATATATCCTATTGTTTGTTTCAAAGCGATAGAACTATTGGAACAAACGGATATTCAACTGGCAAAAACAAAGATTCTTATATTTGTAACGTAAGTAGATTTTTTCAACTGCCCAAAAATAATTGGGAGAATTATTATTATTCCCATTGAAATTTTTCGGTGTGTACAATTCTTTAAAATTACGAGTATAAAATACATATTTTTAAATTTTTGTTTAGAAAACATGCAATGAACACGAAACAAATTCAATGAAGGTCAGCTTTTTTAAGAAGATAAAATAATTTTACTTTTTTCTAAATACTATGGACGGAGGAGGTAGGGGAACCATTGGTCCGATTTGGCCAATTTCAATACCGTCTAAGATTTTATCAAAGCAAACAACTAACCAAAATTTCAAACCGCTAGCTTCATTATTTCGGGAGTTCTAGTGCGAACAGATAGACATACGGACAGACAGACATCAACTCAGCATTGTGTGATGCCGCCATTTCATTTATCGCAGTATGCTCTGAAATGAATCATAATAGTACATCGATTTTTTTCAGTGTAGTTACTGGTTGTCACAATGGAGAGAAGAGATCAACGAATTGAAGGGCATTTGGCAGAATAACTTGTAGGATACAATATTCAATACAATAAAACAACTTTGCAGATTTGACAGTTCAAAGTATCGTTATTAAATTTGTGTCTAAAATTTGAATTGAAATCCTATCAATATTTTCAGTATTGCCCATCCATTGTGGGGCACCCTGTATTATATTTTTGCAGACATTCTCTATACGTTTTGCACAAGCAAGCATTCATTTCCGTCAAAATATATGCATATTATGAACTCAGCAAAAATAAACACCATTTGTCACAGGCTCTTTTAGAAATATGTAGTCGTACACATATAATGTGCTTAAGCCCAAGTGTGTCCTCTGGCGATTTCTTTCTACCTCCATTGACTTTATTCATGCCCAAGGACATAAATGGACATTTTTTGAAAACCATTTCCATTCTCTTTCTATACACATACCGAGAATACTCTGTTAGCTTTCAATTCAATCAACAACATTACCAAAACTCGCACCCACATATAAACTATCGGACGAGTAATCCCACAGATTCCCCGTGATAATGCCATCCATCTTTTGAATCCTTAGACTTTGGACGTTTGAAGCGTATGGCCTGCAGTATACATTGTTGCTAGTTTTATATTATAACACTTGAGCTTGAGAGGACTTACGGAAAAAGCTACTTAACCCAGAATCGATCGTAAGTTGACACAGAAAAAAAAGGAAAACACTTCACGTGTTTGTTGCTCTTTCCCGGGAATTGTTACGAGCAGCGTCAAAACGGAATATGTATTCGATTTGCCATTCCTTTAGCTGCCATTATTTCATATGGGATAATACTAAATAAACAGCTTGTCTCTACTAGATGAAATTTAGATAGGCTAATCTAAATGTGTGTCCTGGACCTGGTACCTATACATTGAGTAGATACTGAAAGGAGGTCTCTCGGCGGCGACGCTTCGAAATGCCCGTTACGGAGAAGCTTAACATTATATGGGTTAAAATATATGAACATGTACATATATAATATATGTTTATGTATTTTATTTAGTTAATCTAAACATGTCATAAAGGTTATGATGATGTGATACGTGAATGTATTTTCTTACTTCAGGAATAGTTCCTCCTAAAATTGTTTTTGGGACTTTGATGTATACAGAAGGATAAAATTGCAATTATGTCCTCATGTAGAAATCACGAAACGGATAAAAATTAGACAACTGCTGTTCTGCTCTGTCTATAGTAGATTTTTTAGTATGTATGTAAATGAAATCCTCGAAATTCCTGAATATTAACACTGTAAATTCTGAATTCTACTTCTAAGAGTACCTACTGCTACTCAGGGCCGTGGAGAGAAAATCCGGGCCCGGGGGGACAATGATTCCGGGCCCACCTCTTTCATACGATAAAAATTATGAATCGAAGTAAATTGTTATTTGACATATCGGTCCTTAAAAAAGTTGTATAACCTCATAAACCGGCGTCCTCACTGAATCGGCTCATTCTCAGTAAACCGGGGGCTTTCTAATCGGGAACCTCAATAGTCCGGCATCAGTACGATCGATATTTAAAGAGTGTTTTAATGCGGTCTCCTGCGCGTTAAAGTGCATTTTGAGATTTAAGTTCTGAGCAAAAATTTTGGGTTTTCAGAAAAATACGAATTGTAGAAAAATGAAAATAATAAAAAACTGATACCGGACAAGCAAAAAAAAAAAACTGACAGAAACTAAATTCAATCGTGAAGCGTTTTTACATACTAAACTCACAAAAAAACGGGTTTGACTGGATAGTTCAACTTTTGTGTGTGTGCATTTTTTCAAGTATATTTTGAAGAAGATTCGAGAGATGATTAGCCAATTCTAAGGAACTACAGAAGCCAAATCATTCTAGAATAAGGTTCGTTCGTTTTAGGTCCATTTTTGGGTATCGAAACTTCACAAAAAAAAGCGACTGCTTAAAGGGTCAGCTTTCTAGTATGAAATTTCGTTACTAAAATCTGCCTGAGATAAAAAAAAATAATTATTTAATGGTCGTGTCCTTTACACAAGATACGCATAAAACGATACTGGTAGCCTGGTACTCTTCTAGCATTTAGTTCGCTCAAGAGAAAAATTTAAAAAAAATATTGATTCCCTTGTTCCAACGAAATTATTTGCAAAACTTCTATTCTATTGGTGAAGTAAGATGCCAACCTATATTCGAACTTTGATTTCAAGAAAGCATTGAAATTTTTTACCGTCAATTCGCTACGCTTATTGTTTTTTCTTTGGATGAAGATTTTTCAAAGAAAACAGCTGTGGTTTAATATGAACCTCAACCCTTACAAAGTTTTTAGGAAAACAAGGCGCATACAGTACACAGTTCTAACAAATGCTTGGGGAGCTCAAATCTGTAATTTATTAGCACACCCCAAGTAACAATTTCATCCCTATACTACTTCGTAAAATATTCTCTTCTAACATTAATAGGGGCACTTTACAGGGTATTACCACTGAATAATAGTCCAATAATGGCATTTTGCGCCGTTTTTTATCCAATAGAACCTTATTGTAGCACTAAATTATGCTTCAAAAAAGGCGTACGTCATTTGCTTTATATCATCATTTTCTGTCATTGAACGAATTTGCAAAAAAAAATAGAAAAACAAAATTTCCGCAGCTAGCATCGAACCCGTGACGGGCAATCGTCCTACACGCTACCACTCAGCCAACCTCACATACATATAGTCAGCATTGCTCGTAAACACTACAAATGGTTACTTGATTCTATAGAAATGTTTGACAATTCTTTATCGAATCTTCTGCAATGCACCCTATATCAATCAGGTGACGTTCATTAAATCCACACATTTCTCAATAAAATGCAGTCAGTTTCTGCGCAGAGATCACCTTAATTGGTTCCGAAAATAAAAAAGAGTGAGTGAGTGTGGGTTTCATGCAAGATTTCAAGGATTTCTATTGAAGAAATTATGTATTTCAGAGCACTTCATAAGTGTCAATTCATTAAAAAATCACAAAGCCCATCCTTCTATAAAACTACGGTGAACTATTTATTGGATGACCATACGAATGTCACACTATAAAAATGAAACCGACTGTGCTATAGAAGAATCTATGCATGTGTGTGAGTAAACTTAGAGAGACTATTGCATGTGTGTGCTGTATCATCCAATAAACACAAGAGTGGAGTATTTAAAGGAGTATCTTTTTAGGTTAACGTTTAGAGACAGTTTTATCGAAGTCTTATACCACCATCTTTAAATTTCTTCAATAATGATGATATAAGCTTTCCAGAAAATGCTTTAAGGATGTTTCATCGGATCAAAATATTTCTTTAAGCGAAGTCACACGATAAATTCATTTCGTGGTACTATATGATTGCTACAGTGTGAAGTGCTTCTTTAAAGCAAACGAATTGTTGCTTGGGGCCCGCAGTGACCCAGAATGTTAGTCGTTACTATATAAAATTGGCTTTCGAAATGCACACCGCAACGAATTTACAAAGTGTCTATTTCCTATTTTACTTATTTCGTAAGCAATTCGCGGTTTTCTCTACAGAAAAACCTTTATTTTTTTTGCTATCGAGTTGGCGATTACTGAAGATAGATTGGAATTAAGATTCAATAAAGTGATCAACAACTGGGTGTTGGTACCTTGAAAAAAAAATTAATTAGCAGCAGCAGTACGTACACAAAAACAATAGTCGTCCTGAAAAGTCCTAGAAAAAAATGTCGCTTTACAGGGCTCCTATTTTTTACTTCGAATACTAATTTTTTAAAACAGTACACTACTCAATGAAGAAGTCGAAATTTCTTAATTGGTTATGTATAAAATCATACATGCACTTTCGAAAGGCGAGGACAGATTGAATTTAGAAATTTAGTAACGAAACGATCATGTTCATTTGTTGATTGAATATGATGATTCGGGCCCCTAGTCCTAAAAACTAAATAATAAACTAGGGGCCCCAAGCCTAGTGCAGAGTATATATGTTATGTATTTTTGTTAAAACGCTAGAAACAGTACTTATAAGGTCTCTTAGTTCAGGACCTCAAAATAGCAATTTGTATGTAAAAAACACCGCGAAACACAACTTTTGTTTCAAAAGCCGAGCCCCCTATGAAATCCCGGGCCCGGGGGAATCACCCCGTTCCCCCACCCTCTCTACAGGCCTGTGCTACTATTGCCAAACGGGAAACAAAAGGTGCTATTGGCTATTGTAAAGATAGTCAACACTTACCTTGGCTTTATAATTCCGCGCACACATGGAGAATCCATGAAACTTTTTTTTTTGTTGGAAATATGTACATACAGTAGAGCATCGATTATCCGAACGTCGATTATCCGAACATTCGATTAACCGAACCGTGGGCTCGGCCTTTTTATATGAAATGTATCGAATTAAATGAAAAATTCAAGTGTCTGAAGGAAACAGCCTTTCATCAGCAGCACTCAATTGCTTCGAATTTTTCGTTTTTGTTCAGTGCTAGTCATTTGGCACATTTCCAGGTTGTCGCTTATATTAACTTTTAGGCAATCCTCCAATTTTTCTATGGAAACTCGATTAACCGAACTTTCGGTTATCCGAACCACCCCTCGTCGACATTAGTTCGGATAATCGAGGCTCTACTGTATATGTATTTTGATAAAACAATATTTCTCAAAACACCACACTCAGCATCTTGTGTAAAGTGAAAGCCAACCAGCTACAGTTTTTACACCTTTTAAGGGTCAACACATATTGGAGTTGTCGCTAGCCGCCGAAGTCAGTCCGTCGAGATTGAGAGCAATTTTATAGGTTAGAACAAACCAGAAAGATTAAAAATGATGAAAAACCGTAATTAATTCACCGAAAATGTCAGTTTTATAATTAAATTTAGCTTGTTATCAGCAGTTCAACGTTGACCCAGGAAAAAAGGAAGCAAGAAACAGGATTAAAATCCTTTGACACTTCGATGAGGAAGCAGTTTGCGTAATTCAATTAAATTACAGATTTCAAATGAGAAAGTACTAGGTACGTGGTGTTTTAGAAATTTAGTAGATTCTAAATTTCAGCATAACAAATTACGGCCACCTTTTTAAAACTCGACCCGGGCCGTCCTAGTTTTCAGCTCAAAGTATAAATAATACGCCACTGTTTTAGAAAGGTGGTCAAAGTTCTATTAGCAGCAAATATATGATATGAAACTAACATTTGATCTGTGCCTGCTCCGCTCTTGGCCAAACTTTAAGCCTCCTAGGGAGGCACGCCACCGGTTGGAAATCACTAGTCTAAGGCCTTATTCTACGATTAGAAAATTATGTACATACTTATTTTTGTCTGAATTACAAACGTGCGACGGGCCATGCCAAGTTTCGAAAACCCGTTTCTTTTTTAATCTCTATATCACAGAGTGGCGGCCTTAGGATAACGATAAATATTAGAGAGTTTAAGCATGTCGTTGATAGTTCGAATATACTTTGACATTTTCTCTGAAAAATTCGCTTGCCTGCCGTATGCAAAACAGTATTGTACCACAATTTTTCATGTCACAAGTAGGTATAGGTGTATTTCCGTGAATTTGACTGTCTACAGCTGGAATTGTGGGTTCATAATTTATTTTATTTGTCGTGATTATTCGGCTGTGCCTACTTGGAACATACAAAATTGTGGTATATTGTTTTGCGTACGGCAGGCTAGCGAATTTTTCATAGAAAATGTCAAAGCCTATTCGAACTATCGTTATTTTTTCACCGACTTGCTAAAACTCTCTATTGAATTTAAAGCCACGAATCTTATATCTACGTTTAAATACGATATCTTCTGCTAACACAAAAGGGAATCAACTATTTTATTAGTATAAGCGGCTTTTGTTTTCATCTACTAAATTAAACGCATAAAAAGTTCTACTATCACCTTCTATCTCATTTATTATTATTTTCATCTCAACGAAAGTCGCCAATTTTCCGAAATATCAAATCCTTTCAAATTCACAACGTGTCTCTGTCCTTACCTTTTCTCGGAGGCTCAGAACTAACACGAGTAAATATACTTTATAATCAGTTCCGTATTCAATTACCACAGGAGGCCGAAAAAATAATTACTCGCACAAAATGCTCTGAACACCGACGGAAACACCATCAAATCCCCAAAATTGTTTCGAATATCAACCGAAAATTAATGTCTCCAGAGAATTAGCAAACGCTCCAAGAATGGGCAACAATTTTCTAATATGCTGGCTGCGTATACACATAAGAAAATGTCAACTGCGTGTACTCGTACTGAACGCAGAGTCGTTCGACTTGAAGTAATTTTTTATATCCTTGAAACAATTTTTGGGTATATTAAAGCAACGGATACACAAATCTGTTGAAAAAGGCTCGTTTGGGAATAAAAGTACATAATGTAGTATCTAAAAGATAGGTGGCCGGCCGGTGATGGCTACCGGCTACCGGCTACGGTGATTTTGATTTTTTTTATCCTGTCGATATAATACGGGCAGAGTGTATCCACATCCATTCCATACAGCGTACGCCAGGGGTGTCAAACTCAAAACCTGGCGCGGGCCAAATAAGACTCTCCTCAGGTTTAGGTGGGCCGCAGAAGGAAAATTTTAAAAACTTTTATGTAATCGTATTACGAAAGTTGATTACAGAATATTACTTTTAAAATATTGTAGAGTCTGGATCACTATAGCGGCATAGGGATTACCGTGCGAAATTCCTCCTTTCGAAAAATTAAGACAAGAAGCGAAAACGTGAAAATATGATTGATCTTCAAGTAACCACTTTTTGTTAATTACATGTTTTGCGCCAAATTTTGGACAGATGATTAAAAAATTTTAGCAGCAGTTATCCAGGTCACCCAAAATAACTGTAAAAGGCAAAATAGTCAGAATAAATTCATTTCAGCAGAAAGGAGGCTAAAAGAGGCAAAAAGTTGTTTGTGATATGGTTTTACTCATGCACCAATACAGCTTGATAAGTACAGGTCGAAAAATCAGGCACTTAGGCTCTAATTATTATGTTGGAATTTCACATCCAGGTGATTTAGTCACAAGATTTCCGTAGTTTTTAAAGCTTTGTCGTTTTTACAAATAAATCTCATTAATGTTCGGTAAAGCCAACCAATTTTTTATTAACTGCATTTCGGGACAGAACAGTTTCATGAAGAGTATTATTGTCCTGTACAAAAAAGATGAGCTGCATTATAAAATCAAATAACCAGCCTTAAATTGTTGGTATTATTTGGAGGAAAAATCCTAAAATAATCTTGCATAATCCACTAACGAGTTTTAGTAATTTTTTTTAGACTTGAGTTCAACAGCTGGATTTGTTCACCTGACCAATAATTTCACAATTTTTGTGTTGACACAGATTGTGCTACTTCGACATGGCCGCGGGCCGCATAGAACTGCGAGGAGGGCCGCATTCGGCCCGCGGGCCGCGAGTTTGACACGTCTGGCGTACACGTTTTATCTTATTCTGTGTATGTAGGCGCACTTGCAACGATATAATGAAAGATGACTGAGATGTTTCCAATGATATTTTTCGTGATTTCAAGGATAATTTATGTGAAAGGCCCGTATAAATTCGTTTAATAGCGGTCTTACCGAGTTTGATTTACGCACAAACGTGATGAAAATTTCTCTAGAGATGTAAATCGTTGAAAAGGAGAAAAGGGTAAAGTAAAAATAACATTACAATCGCGGTAATGCGATAAAATTGGGACTAATGCGTGTTGGCGGATTATGAAATGAATGATAAAAAACCCAGGGAATAATGTAGGTACATACCTATGTATTTAGCTTTTTCAAAAATAAAACCTAATGCATGAGCATTTGATGGCTCCATATGGCTTTGTGAATTCCTCCAACCTCTCGCGAAGGAGCTAGAAACATACTGAAAATCGTTTATCGCTAAATGGGGGAGTCGCATTAAGCTGCTGGAGTTCAAGTGAACTTCCTTTTCAAGTCGCTGATTGGGGCTATAAATACATAGCTACTATGCTCACTTAAGTGCATTCAGCGAAGCAAAAAAACAGGAAAGTGCTATATACCTGTCAATTGTTCCAACAGGGCTCTAATTTAGCGGAGAAAGGAAGTCGATGGGAGGTAATTCCTATCACAAGTGTTTTTTGCACTCTGGTCTGGTTAGTTCAGTGTAACTGCATGGGGTTACAATAACAACATAACCTGTATGGGTCATGTTTTTTTTGTAACCCCATAAGTACCGTAGTTACACTAAACTAGCCTAGACCGGAGTGCAAAAACCATGCCTAAAGCCGGCCCCACACCGACCGGAGTGTGGCACACACCGCACAAAAGATCGGTCCAAGAATGATACCTTGGATTGGAGTCGCCCAACCACACTGCTGCACGATTTTTCGTATCAATCTTTTGTGCGGTGTTTGCCACACTCCGTTCGGTGTGGGGCCGGCTTTATACCTTCAGGAAGTCGTTTGACCGTGCTGACCGAACTGCCTTGCATTGTTGTAGCCAAGGGAGGCAGGGAGGGGCTTGCTCCATCCTGGTTGATGGTGATCACGGTAATGTTTGAGAGCATAAAAGTGCGGTTAAGTACTATCTTCACCGATTTGCATTTATGGCTCCCGTGAAAAATGTGCCGTGGAGACTTTCGTTTTAATCATTAAATTTAAGGTAAATGCGCACTCGCGTCCTGATTCACTCTCGATGATACCTGTTCCTGTTCCATGCTTTCTTTTCGATGAAAAAATGTAAAAAATCGGTGTGGAGACTTTCGTGTGAAGTGAGTACCTACCTACTCAAAAGTCAAAACCATCTGTATAAGAAACCATGAAGTAATAAAAACGTCAATCAAATCGGCCGCCAGCCGAGATAGCGCTGTAGTGTGGCTGAGTTAGAATATTTTTGAGGCAAAGGCAAATATCATTCACACTACAGGAAATCGCTATACCGCTGGCGGCCATTCCAACACATGCTTAAATTCTACTTCATGGCTTGTAATGTCGGTGGTTTTGTGAGTGCCCCCAAGCGAATTCGATTTCACGATCATCAAAATTTTGACAGTTTTTGCATTTGCATATATTTCACGTAAACTTAGGTGCAAAAAAAATCGTACAATAAATAAACAACTGCGTCTAGGAGGTAATCAATTGGCACCTTCGGCAATTTTAGTTTTTTTTTAATCGAAAGATTTCAGCCGCGGGAAACGGAGATAGTTGAGAAAACGGAATAGAAGAAGAATAGCTGGGGGCGAAAAGAACTGCATAGATCAAATTTCATTTGCGATGATATATAATACCTTAAATAAAACCTCTTTTTGGAAAATTAGGCCCTAGACCGAAAAATTAATTAGGGTGTTTTTATTTTGGACCTTTTTAAGCTTCATAAAATCATAACTGTTGAAAAGCGCATGTTGGGCCATGAAATTCGGTGTGAGTACATATTCACATTCAGTTAAAGATGATTTTTGCTGAAAATTGAGTTGCTTCGATCAAGAGCCCCCATTATTATGCTTCATTTGAATTTTACAAAATGACATGTCCATAACTCTCCCACAAGTTCGAACAGGAAGCTAAATTTTAATTTATCGCTATTTGAGGGCACCATTATACCCACCAAGCTCAATCACATATGTAATTTGCCCATTGTCATTGGTGCAAGGTGCCAAACGTGCATTTAGGAGGTCACGCAGTTTGCACAAAAATAAAGGAATTTCTAACGCTTATGGAAAAAATTTATAGGATCAAAAATATAAATTTTAACTTTTGATGTGTTACTTCGAAGCTTCGATTTTTTATACCCTTCGCTCATAGAGTGAAAGGGTATATTAACTTTGTCATGAAGTTTGTAACGCATTGAAGGAAGCATCTCCGACCATATAAAAAGTATACATATATGATCAGCATGACGAGATGAATCGATTGGGCGATGTCCGTCTGTCTGTCTGTCTGTCTGTCTGTCCGTCTGTCCGTCTGTCCGTCTGTCCGTCTGTATCAGCGCGTTTTTCTCGGCCACTATAAAAGCTACGGAGCTGAAATTTTGCACATGTGCTTCTTATTGTTGCAGGCTGTTTGTATGTTTGATTCACCCAAATTGGATCACTGGGTCATGGGGCTGCCATACAAACCTAGCTCCCCAATTTGAGTTCTTCTAAGAAAAACTTTTTTATTTGTGTACCAATTTCAACCAAATTTCACACAAATGTGTTTCTATAGATAACACAAAATATATGCAAGAATGGATCAAATCGGACCATGGGGTCATGGGGCTGCCATACAAAGTTAACCCCCCAAATTAGGTTCTTCTAAGAAAAACTTTTTTATTTGTTCACCAATTTCAACCAAATTTCACACGAATGTATTTCTATTATTGACACAAAACATATGTAAGAATGGATAAAATCGGAGCATGGGGTCATGGGGCTGCCATACAAATCCAACCCCCCAAATTAGGTTCTTCTAAGAAAAACTTTATTATAATATTTATAATTTATTTGTTCACCAATTTCCACAAAATTACACACAAACGTGTTTCTCTTGATGACACAAAACATATCTAAGAATTGATCAAATCTGACCATGGGGTCATGGGGTGGCCATACAAACCCAACCCCCATTTTGGTTCTTCTAAGAAACATTTGTTGCACCAATTTCACAAAACCTTGAATTAATGTGTCTTTACCAAAGCAACAAAAAAGTTAAAAACGAATGGAATCGTACTGTGAGGTCATGCTCCCGCAACCCCAATAAAATTTCCGAGTAAATATTTTTATTTGCCCACTTATTTCAACCAAGCCCAAAACTTTTGTCAAGACGGAAGAAAAAGAATGAGGAGGGGGATTAAATACAAGTCATAGCTACGCCCGAAAAAAACTTTTAGCCCAAGCGAAGGGTATCCAAATTTCGGCCGCGCCCGAAATTAGCATCGGCCCGGGGGTTGGCGAGCGAAGCGAGCTGGGGCCGAAGCCCCCTAGTTTAGAATTCCTTTCTATTGGTATCCCAAAATTCGTGTCGTAAATTAAAGAAGGAAATTCATGCGTTGTTAAATCAAATGTTCCTGTTTGAAATAGACAATGGAAATATGGCTGTCATGCTGATTATGCTGCATCACGAAAAGGATAAGCCATTATTTACAATGGATCAATTCCAATCTCTCAATTTTACTAAGGTACTAAACGAAAAAATTCACGTAAATATTTTTTATTGTAATGAATCCTAATAAAACTGTGTTAAGCTTTATGTGTATGTATACAAGCAAGCAAGTATGAGTGTCGTGCATTCATTTCAGGCTGAAATGACATGCAAGTTTTATGACTGTAAAGTAATGCGAGTGCGTTTCGCCATGCCAGTTGAGCCAGTTCTCATGGTTTAAACAGCGGAACAGTATACAGGAGATCTACATATAAATACATATAACATTTACATCAGGACTAAATTTTACACAAAATTAAACTCAACATGGACATAGAAATTTACGATAGCATTTCACATGAATAGGATATGTGTTTCGTATTCGAATCGGATTCACTCCAATTCTCCAATGTCGGATGTGTTTATTCATCATCAATTTAGTGCTTCTTTATTGACATCATTTTATTTCTGGAATACGCAAATAAAAACATCCAAAATACAAAGCTCGACAAAAATTAAATTTCATTCAATATGTTTTATGGAGAAGAGCTTTTATTCTAATGCAAAAACAGCCGAACAGAAACACGTTGCAAATGTAGGAGTAGTTTTTCGTACTATTGTCACATTATGATTCTTCAATAATCGCCTTAAATTTGATTTTCTTTTTATAGAGTATTCAGGCGAACCAGTCTTATTGTCATGAATGAAATAGTGATTCCAACTTCCGGTCACGTAACTACCGTAAATGCATACCTACCTATGTGTGTGAAGACATTACGAACAGAAAAAGGACTATTCGTTTGTCCAAAAATGTCACGATAGTTTAGAAAGGATATTTTCTTATGTATGTATGTAGATTGTCATTGTGTGAATTTATCAAAGTGTTGAATATGTATACACAAATGTAAGCTCAATCCTAATGCTGAATGATGTCCTTATGAGGGTAGGTACTATGTGATGTGATTCGTCAAACCACATCACAATCACAAAGGCGAGGATTCACGCGCCTCAAAATTGTTTTTTGTTTTGCAAGTCACTATAGTTAAAGGTTTTCCTAGTAATTCGGCTAACATGGCTTGTAGTTTTTATTTACGCAAGAATGGTGCAAAATGCTGAGTTGTACTTATTGACATGAAGAACGCAAAACTGAAAAGTAACTAGATGACATTTAATTTTGTGGGTGTATGAAACAAAAAATCACAATAATTTAGTTAATGTGGTTTTCAAATCACAGACGCTTTCTCAACGAGAGATACACGCACATACGTATAATATTGAAAAGTCTCTAATTCGAAAATTTACCTTTTATTTTTTTAATGACAAATTATTTGGCATTTTATTTAGTAACGCGACATTACTCTTAATTTACAAAGTGTAATGAGACATCACTAATAACGGGAGTGTATATGAATGTAAATGATGCACAAACACTCGCTCCTATTTTCTGTACCAACTATAAATCTCTTTCCTCTAAAATTTCACTAACAAAATTAGTTCTTATTGAAACAACTCAGCTCCTATAATGTCAGTTGCTAAACTTCTCACTCTGACTAAGTGAATATTTTATTGTATACGACTAACAAGGGAAATTTATGTGCCAATCTGTTTTCATCTTCAAAGGAACAGATCTCAATCGAAATCGGATTTTCGCAGTTTCACTAGAAATCAGAATATACACATACATACTACACAAATATTCGGAATAATTTTGCAAAATTTTAGTGCGTACCACATACTTTATCTATTTATGCTCATACACAAAGAATACCTAATCGTAGCTATCTATGTATATGCAAATGAATTGCTGCCACTTTGCATTCCAAAAGGCTAATCCCAGAGTGTGATTATTATCGGATTAGATTTAACTCGGTACCAATTAAAGTTTCATCAAACGATGAGTGCTTTCTCAACAACATAAAGGAAGTTTTCGGTCAACATTTTGGATTTGAATATAAATTTCGGAGGATGTGCATGTTGAAGCTTTTTATTAATAAGTTTCAAGTTGTCTCGTTTAGGTATGACGGCGATGTGAAGTGTGCATTTATAATAAATTTTAAAGAGTTGCGTTTTCGTTTTCTCCGATAATGTACTCGTATACCACGCGTATTAATAAAATATCAAAAATGTATTATTCACGCGAAGAATGTTTGTCTTCAATTGAGTTGTGTTTGATTTGTGTACTAGTGCATTAAATTAATTGATTTATTTATAAAGTTTTGTGCCGGTACAACACATAAATCTAACGTTGTGATATTACATATTCCGTTCTGTGTTATAATAAAATTTGATTTAAACAATCATATTAATGCTAAAAAGTGGTATAAATATTAAAATGATTTGTAAGATCGATTGGATAAAACTGTTAGTTTTTGTGGTTTTTAAAGGAAGTCAACCTCACCGAAATTGGTGTCATACTATGTATGTAGTTCCATATTGACGATGTACTTTTGTTTTACATAATTTTCTCGAATCCTAATTTAAGAGACCATCTTCTGCTTTTCTACTATGAGTGCTCCGGCGCACAGTGGGACCAAATGGCAAAAACGGACGATTATCTGTAACTTTTGGGCAAGATAAAATTAAAAGTTAACACCACTTAGGCCCGTGTTTATAAACGTACCTTAACCCATTTCCGGCCAACGTTGCGAAAACGCAACTCCAACTTTTAGAATTTTTCTAGCCGTTATTTTTTGTTGTTATGAATATTTTATTAGTTAGTATAATCCTTCAACATGTTGTTTATGCGTATAAATTAATTGATTGAAAAATGTTAAGTTTTTCATATTCATAAATTAATTTATGTCAAGTCAGTTTTCGTAAATTTCGAAGAGTTTTCCTTAAAATTTTTTTTAGGAAAATATTTAAAAATGTCTGATATAATTTGCACATTTTTTTATAGCATAATATTCCATCTGAGCGACAAGTAAATAACTTCAGTCGATTTTATCATTTATATAATGAAAATTCGTGTTTGAAGTAGCTGTTGCGTTTTCGCAACGTTGGCGTTATTCGAGTTCAAAATCATCACTATTGAATTTCGCTCTCGGGACACCGCATCCACTGCGTTGAAATGTGCCTGCATTATAGTATTCTTCGCAATACATACACAATCCGAAACAGTTGTGATTACGGTTTTTGTGTATTGTCTGTTGTGTGACATACTCCTGTCCTGTCTAGTCTATTCTTTGCGTTGCATCCAAATTGGAGCAATTATTTCTAATTGTATTTTGTTACTTATTTCGAGTTCCGTTCGTAGATAAAGAATAAACGATGGTAAGTATAGTACAATTATTATTGCATATTGGTAGAAATGCAAAATTAAATGCAAATTATGGTACTTTTTAGAATCCGGATACTGGCAGAGCTTGGACTTCGATGGAACTGCATGCTATTTTGGAGGAATCTAAGCCGACATCGGTGGAGTCAACTTCTATTGAGGAAATTATTGTTCAACACGGTAGTAAAACTCCATACGAAATTTTCCAACTATTTGTTGATGACAATCTACTGTCTATGATAGCAACCTTTTCTAAAATATATGCTGACTCTAATAACCGCCACGATTTTCAAATCACTGTTTCCGACCTCAAGAAGTTTATCGGTATTCTTTTCCTTTCCGGTTATCATCCACTACCTCAACAAGACATGTATTGGTCGAATGATGAGGACAAGGGAGTCGATTTTGTAAAAACTACCATGAGCCGAAACAGATTTAGGGAAATAAAGAAAAATTTTCATCTATGCGATAATTCAAATTTGGACAAAAGCGATAAATTTGCAAAACTGAAACCGCTTTTCGACTACGTGAACCAGAAATTCATGCAATTTGGTGTGTTTAGCCACAACGTTTCAATAGATGAACAAATGATCCCCTACTTTGGCAGACATTCTGCCAAAATGTTTATCAAGGGGAAGCCAGTCCGATTCGGCTTCAAAATGTGGTGCCTTTGCTCCTCCGAAGGATATTTGTATCAGTTTTCTCCCTATGGTGGAGCTGATAAAGGATTGCACATGGACAAAACAATGCTATTAGGAGAGCGTGTTGTCACAAATTTGCTAAAAGTAGTTGAAACCCCTTCAAATCATCGGGTATTTTTTGATAATTTTTTTACATCATACGATCTGCTGGCCCTTTTAAAGTCACAAGGTTTTTTTGCCACCGGAACAGTGCGTGAAACACGAACAGGAAAAACTAATTTGAAAGAAAAAAAAATTATACAAAAGTCTCCGCGTGGAACCTACGATGCAGTATTCGACAAAAAAAATGAAATAACCGTCGTCAAGTGGAATGACAACAGTGTAGTTACGGTAGCTACAAATCATGGATTTATTCATCCCCTGCAAAAAGTCAAAAGATTTAGCCGAAGTGAGAGAAAAGTAGTTCTAATTGATCAGCCGGATATGGTGATGGATTATAACAAAAACATGGGAGGCGTAGACCTACACGACAATGGGGTGGCTAATTATCGTATAAAAATTCGCGGCAAAAAATGGTGGTGGCCTCTGTTTATCAATTCTTTGGACTCCTGTCTGGTAAATGCCTGGAAAATTTACAATATTGCGAATCCCGGTATAAAACTCCCGCAACTAGATTTTAAATCTAACGTTGCTAGATGTCTGATGCGAAGTGAAGCCAGTTTAGAGACAAACGTTCCCGCATGTGCCAGGAATACCTCCCAAATTGATGACATCAGGTTCGACGGACATGGACATCTAATTATAAAAAATACTTATAATCAGAGAAGAAGGTGCATTGAATGTCACAGCCAAACAACGTATATGTGTTCCAAGTACAATTTGTTTCTTCATTCGAAATGTTTTACAAAATATCACACAAAGAATTGATTTATAATACATACTACAATAATATGAATATTTAATTTTTTGATACATATGTATATTTAATGAAAATAAATATTTCCTTTATAGATAATCAAAAAAATAATGATTTTCCTTTCACCTCATATTGGGCACTTTGTATACCGTATCCGGCCAACGTTGCGTTTTCGCAACAGCAAAAATTTCTTAGTTATAGTAAAAAAAAATTTTTGTTGGACCATGGGATTTTCTATTCCTAGCCCAAATGTACATATTTAGGCAAGAAAAGTATTCATTTCTACATTGTTTCTATGGTTGGCCGTAAATGGGTTAAGGAAACCCTTACTCAAGGCGACCTTAGCCAAGGAAATACATACATATGTATTTCCTTTGCTAAGGTCGTCTTGAGTAAGGGTTTCCTTAAGGTACCTTTTCTAAATACGGGCCTTGGATTATGGATGAATGGATAAGGCGCTGAGATGGGTTGGGCTGGTTGCGCCCAATACTGTAGCCTGCTGGCTTATTGTATATCCTAATTAAGCGAAATAAGTTTCAGGTTATTAGCTCTGTCCTTCGTAAGGTTTACTTTGGGTGCGCTCATTCTGGTGGTTTGAGCCACAACGAAGTTTTGTCTCCAGCTCATAAGAGCGGGGCATTCGAATATAACGTGCAAGGCTGATTCCTCGTCTTCGTTGCAGAGGCGGCATAATTCGTCTTGTATGTAGATCTCTAATGTATGCAGATGTTTTCGAAAGGTACAATCATGGGGGTAGCCAGGATTTCGGTCAGGGGGGGGCAAGCCCGAATTTTTTTCAACATCAAGATTTTGTTAAGAGTTGAAATCGTTGGTCGCGAAAATATTGTTAGGCACAATTTAGAGTAGTCTGGCTGGTGTAATGGTTAGTGCGCGCCTTCGGTCCACAGGCTTATGGGCTGGAGACCGTCATAACCGTGAACGAATTCAGATTATTGTGTTTTTCGAACTCATGCCCCTTGTGACGAACTATGATCTCACTCAGATGTTAAACGAATACCCATTTATGGGGATGAATAACATTGCTGAGCGTGCTGTTGATCTCAACACCTCAACAAAAAAGCAGTTAGGATCTTGGGAATTGGATGTCACTAACATATCTGTGGCCTTAGTCCAATGTTGGACTGTCGTGCCTGTTGTTTTTTTAATTGTACCGAAATGAGCTGTACTATCATCCACTATTGTATGTACTATGAGTCGTGAGACACCCTGTATACACTCCGAAATTATATGCAATGTAACGGTGACTCGAAATAAATGGCTCAGTTAACGCAACATGGCCCCACATGGGGCTATACGGTACTGAGAAGAAGAAAAATAATCTTGTCAAAAGTGGCACTGAACAGATACAAAAAAACTTGATAACCGGTATTGAAATGGTGCTAAGAAACTTGAAACAAAAAACGGTATTGAACAGGTGCTTAGAAAACCTGAATAAAAACCTATGTATGTACCGGAGATAGGAACAGGTTTGGTAAAAAAAATTTCGTTATACAGGGGAAGTGATTCCTCATGCGATTTCCATACAGTAAAAAGGTGTGCGTCCTTAAATCGACTCTAGCTTTTCAAAGCAGATAGGAGCCTCGAACATAAAGCAAAAACTGGTGTTCACAGTAAATTTTGAAATTGAAAATGATTGCTATTGAGCATAATAACGTTAAGACATGGGAAATAGGAATGTCATGTCAGGCGCCAGGTGTCAGTGGCTGTAATCCTGAGAAGCTCCTTAAGGCAAATTTAATTTCAATAAGACATAGCTTTTCAACAGAATATTTTGCAATTCAGTTTTATAGGAATCATCCATAAGTCGGAAATTTTAAATGTGTGGGACGATGCACTCACTAGAAGAGCTTACAACACACACTGCTTGTACAGGGTGGCACACGTAGAGGTATAGGATTTGAACAAAGGGCAAAGTAGCACAATTGGGGAGACATCAGCACAGATAATTGCATCAGCGAGGTTTACATTCAGAAAAATGCACTGTTTGATGCAGGATCACATCACAGGAGATACTCGGACCGCTCCTTTTTTTTAAATACGAGTGCCGAAGCACTGACAGATAATGGAGAGAGTTATCGAGAAATGTTGAACACTTGTCCAGAACAGGTGAAGCATGTGCTTTCAACAAGATGGAGCGCCTTGCGATATCGCTCAAGCCACAATGGACATTTTATCTAAACTGTTCGAATTAACAGATTTATCACCTGCTGAAAAGAAAGAGCTTATACTAATAAACCCACAACCATTGCGGCACTAAAAGAAAATATCCGACCGGAAATCAGGGCTATACAGCCAGAGACATTGCGAAAACTAATGGAGCATACGCTGGAAAGGGCTCGGCTTTGCGAAGCCGACGACCTCAAAGAAATTATTTTCAATCTTATTTTCCCTATTTTAGCTAGTCTAGCTTTGGAGATATTTAAGTTTAAGTCATACAAGAAAATTATATTTTTTTTCAAAAATTTTCAAATGTCTGTGACAGCTAAAGGGTTAAGAATTGGGGGCATATTCCGTACAACTTTTTTTTTTTTTTTGCTGAAAATCATATGAGGAATGACAATCCGGCTCGTTTATGCAGCAGTATACAGGTTGTCCGGAAACTGCCGCATAAACGCACCGGATTATGATTCCTCAGTTGATTTCCAGCAAAAAAGTTGTAAAGAACATACCCCCTCAGCTTAACCCTTTAGGTGCCACAGGCATTTAAATAAAGATTTAAAAAAAAAAATTTTCTTGCACGACTTAAAGCCTAATATCTCCAAAGCTAGACCAGCTAAAATAGTGAAATAAAATGATTATTACAGCCAACAAATTTCCCTATAAAATAAAACTAACTAACTAAACTCGGATAAGAGGTTTGGTTTTTACAGAGCTTCAAAGTCAAATTTGCGTGATTTGACCCAAAAACAATCTTTTTTTCCATCTCAATTTTCTCCAACTTCTGCCAAGGTGAGGTGCTTGTACGATTCTTTTAACAGTTGGCGCATAGTCTTACGATCATATCTTTCTTACATCAGAAAAAAAAAAACAAACAAAAAAGTTTTGCTTTTTTCAAATCGTATACTTTGTGAGTCTGTCCTAATTTTGCATAGCTAATTACGAGTATGTAGGACCATTTTAAATAAACGGCTACTAGCCTTTTTTACGTCTTCCGTTCAACACTTCATCAGAAAGCAGATTTTGTTGGGTGAAGAATTTATAAAATCAAGCAAAAAAATGAATTGAATTTATGTACATAAATGATAAGAAACACTATTAAATACATATGTATGTATGTTTTTCAAGTGTGTTTTTCAAAACAATAAAGATTTTCTAGTTCATTTCCCGATTAACAACAAAACAGCGAATATGCTCCATCTATTTCAGATTAGATATGTTTTTTCCGTCAGTGCCACCAAATGTACATATATCCGCCACTCAATGTATTCAATGCTCCGATTTTGTGAATATATCCCGCCGGATTTTCAGTACATATCTTTCGCGATTTTTGTTCTTTTTTCCTTTCTTTTTTGTTTATAAACAGCTGTCTATCCACTTATCGGCTTAAGTATCAATCAATGTGATTATTTACATCAGCCCAATGATTGATTTGTTATGAGGCCGTCGATCTATCCTTCGATTTTGCTTTTTGGGCGCTATGACAAGAAAATTTGAGTTTCCCTGAAAATTCTGAGGAATAACATTTATTACTATTTAGGTTCAACAAAAAAAAGTATATTCATCGTATACTCGTGTGTAAACACGAGTATTTTGTATTCCCTAAACGAATTTGTCGTGTTATATATTTTTTTTATAAAGACCAAAAAGGGATTTGTTGAATATGGGGAAGGATGAAATGTCTAATGGATGTATGAAAGATGTAAATAAAGGGTGAATTTTGATATAAATTCTCGTTTTGAGTGATTTTGGAATGCTATGCAATATAAAAGGTGTTTAAGTAAACATTTTTTCTTCAAAGAAATATAATCAACGAAAAATAAGAAACACTTTAGAATTCTCGAATGCCGATGCTGAATATTTACAATCATTCTAAAATATTTGGTGAAAAAGTGGAGTTGATTTAGAATTACATACCTACATTGTAAGCAGGGGCGGCTCGTCACAGTGGGCTTTGTTAAGGCTTTCGGAGCTGGAGGACAAGGTCGCGTGACCGCGACAATTGGAGGTCTTCAATCCAGGCGGCCAAGGCCCGACGTCGGGCTATCGTGCCATAAAGAAGAAGAAGAATGATCCGAAAAGAGACGTTTCATTAGACGTTTTTAATTGGCACTTTTGTTTAACAATATTATAATTTGAGTAATCGCGTTTAGAACGGAAGCATTTAGGGTGGGTCGATTTTTTGTTTTGCTCCCAAGTGTATACAATGGTATGCATTTGAAATTTACAACACATACTATAATGTCTCGTATTGAGCGGGGGGGTTTACTATTTACTCTCTATATTTGCAAGGAAGGAAACTATGGGCATATTCGCTAATCAAAAACAGTATCAGTAATAAACAGTCTAATGAAAACGATTCCCAACTCACACAGTAGATGCGTCAAGCGTTGTTGTTTTTGTAAATTTGCGGCCTAATTTGAATTTCAAAGTAAGCGTAACGCTACTCTGATGTCTGTGATCTGCAACATGAAATGTGTTGGTTTATTGCTGTCAACTAAATTTCTAAAATAAAGAATAATTTATAGCGCTCGGAGTAAACTCATTTCTATGGTAATCCTGCTATATGTTTACATCCTAAATTGTCTAAACGACTTCCTTTCGACTAGACACAACAAAGTATGTGGGATCAACATAGCATAAGCTTAATGCATTACATACGCAACGCTCGAATATCAAAAGACATTTTCAATATAACGAGAATGTTTGTGCACCTTTTTCTTTTAACGTACATAAGAACTCTGCTGTACTTGGGTTGGTCCTGATGAGATTTCAACTTTTATTTTAGTAGACCTGTATAAATATATCAAATAAACATATGGGAACGGGAACAATGTTTCACACATTATTTATATCTGTGATGGATGCATAACTTAGGGCTCCAGTACACAGAAACACAGTCATATTTGGTCATATTTCTATTATAATAATATGCTTAAGCCTACTTGATTTCGCTTTCTGCACGTCTAAACATTTATACTGAATGAATCGAGTAGGCTTAGGCATATGACATACATATTATAATGAAATATGACTGTAATGGAGGCCTTAGTTCGAGAATGTCATATGCTAAATGCATCGCTGCATGAGGCACCGAGTCCTGAGGCTAAGTTAACCCTTTCGTTCACCATTTATTTCTAGCCGTTAAAGATTTTTTTTTGATATGCATTTAGACTAATATGAACCCGCTGAGCTCAGATTTGAGGTAGCTATTCACATTCACACCTGGCAGTTGGGCGATGTCCAATATATTGGACACGCGTATCCATTATTTTTTTTACCTGTACACTTCGTTGGAATCAAAACATCTTTATTTCATATTTTTAGTTATTTTTAATGTTTTTTATTCAAATCAACGAAAATGAGTAAGACTATGCTCAAATGTCGAAAGAAAAAGCAAAAACTAGTATAATTGAAATGAAATTCACTTGGTTTGATGGAAGTCATAGAAGCAATTTTTGTCCCTCTTGAAGCAAAGTGAGACATTACGCTTCTTGCAAATGATGAAGGATTTTTTGTGACATCTATAATTTTTACACCTGTTGGCATTTTTAGATGTGACAAATATGGGAAGGTGCAGGATCTTGTCTGTGCGGACCTAATTACCTAATTACTCCTGAATCCTTGGGTTTCCAGGACGAACAAACGCACAAAACAACGAACAAACGTCTGGCTTTCCATTCATACCAAATTTATACCTATCCGATAATATTTACAGATGGCGGGCTAAGTTCACACTCCTTATTTTAAAGCTGCTATTATTAAATAATTAGAGCCGAACAAACAAAAATAATTGTCTCTCATTTACGAACAAACGTAGCCGCCGGCGAACAAACGGTTACGAGCGAATTTGAGAATGTGTGCGTGCTAACTTCACATAAGTAATATTCTGCTATAGCAGAGAATCGGTTGTATCTTAATAGTTTGACATTCGTATTGTCATCCGTTAAATTGTTCATCGTAGCTTTATAGAAGGATGGACTTTGTGATTTTTGAAAGAACTGAAACTAATGAAGTGCTCTGAAATATCAAGTTTCTTCAATAGAATTCTTAGGAACCTTGCATGAAACCAACATTTCCTCACTCATTGTTAATTTCCGAACCAATTATCATCAACGTCAACTGATTGGTATACATATAAAGTAATAGGTTCATTGCAGAAAATTCGATGAATAATTGTTAAGCATTTCTATAGAAGCAACTAACCATTTGTAGTGTGTACGAGCAATGCTGACTATATGTGAGGTTGGCCGAGTGGTTACCGCGTAGAACCGGCAATTCGATAGTCATGGGTTCGATGTTAGCTGCGGGATTATTTTTCGCCAACGAGAGAAAATGATGATATAGGATACATGAAGTATGCCTTTCTCGAAACGTAATTTAGTGCTACAATAAGGTTCTATTGGATTAAAAAACGGCGCCAAATGCCATTATTGGACTATTATTCAGCGTTTATACCTTATTGTATACAATACATATATGAAGTATATGTATACACTGAAAAAAAATATCATCATAATATTAATGAACTAGAAGCATAGACCTTTTTCATTACCATGATGAATTAGTTCATAGTAAATAACCCGTCTCTTCCTTAAGATAATACAGAGTTAATCTATTTTACGAAACACCGGTCGTTAGTATAACGAAAACAAAATTTCAACTTGATGTAAAGCGATCATGAACACAATGAACTTCCAGTAGAATCTTATGAATTGTACATTCCGGCTATGAACCCATATATTAGCCGCGATGTAAGTAAATAAAACAAAATTTGATGTTATTGTTCATGACATCGTTCATAATAATATGTACTACTATGAACGATGTCATTATCGCTTTAAGTGTATTTTATAAACCTTTATCACATACAGTCTGCGTGGTGTAGTAGGTAGGGCGTCTGTCTTCAAATCATAGGGTCCCGGGATCGATTCCCACTGTAGGTAGGTAGGTAATTCTTATGGCTTTTCAGAGCATGGCGGCCTGCGCCAGTTTTTTTTTTATTGATGAACTCAGTAATTATATCAATGAACGTTGGTAATTTTATGAATTAGTTCATAATTTTAATGAACTTTTTGTTCGTTGTTTTGATAACAAAAAATTCATAAGGCTGATGAAAGCCGTCTTCGGTGGGATATCGGTGTAAATATTCATTACTTTAATGAACAATTTCATTGTTTCAGGGTACCTTTTTTTTTTCAGTGTACATATAGTCATGTATGTATACATTCATCATGTATGTATACATTATTATCTAATCCTTTCTGTAACAGTTTTTTCTTAAAACAAAGTATGTATGTAGTCTGGCTGGTCTAGCGGTTAGTGCGCGCACCTTCGGTGCACAGGGTCATGAGCTCGAATCTCACCGTGGATCATGGTGTTTTTCGAACTCATGAGCTTGTGAGGGACTATGATCTCACTCAGATGTTAAACGAGTACCCATTTATGGGGATAAATAACACTGCTGAGCGTGAGGCTGATCCCATTACCTCAACAAAAAGCAGATAAGATCTTGGAAATAGGATGTCACTAACACATCCTGCGGCCTTAGTCCAATGCTGGATTGTCGCGCTTGTTATTTATTTTTATGTATTAAATGCTGTAAACAATATTACTTTCGTTAACATTGAATAGTTTATTATGTTTTTCTTTCAACATTGGTCAACCAAATGCACCAATTATGTATACTCACTATAGTACACATTTCTTCTCCTCAAAAATTTTATTAAAATTGCGGTTTTTCTTTCCGTGGTTTCCTTTCACAAGCAAAGCAACATATTCACATATCAGGAGTGAACACAACCGAGAGAAAATAAAATGAGACTGAGGTAAAATTGCCGTCGTTCACCTTACACAGCAATGAAGAAAGTCGTCACAAAGAAAACTTGATGAAGAAATATAATGGATGACAATATGACGTTAACGTCTGCAGTAAATGAAAATTAGCATATATGCACATTCATAAATGGAGTTTTTTTTTCATTTCACAATAATTGTTTCGTATGGAAAGACAAAAAGACAATTATTGCAAGGAGGACACAAACATAATGAACGTTTTTCACTTACAATAGTTTTAGTTACCAAGTTATTGGCCTAGATAGACCTCGTGAGAAAGTGAACTCGGAATCTTTTCCGCTCCAATATTTCAAAAAAAAAAAAGAAAATACATACCTTACTTACTATTCTTGAATATGTCGGATACGCTGGGGGAATCCACTAAACTAAAGTCTGAAAATGTCTCTATAATGTTTCATGGGAAGTGTAAACTCAAGCGGTAAACGTCAAGAGAAATTATAAATTCATTTGGGGATACTTAGGCCTGTTCGGTACCGAGATTTCAGTACCGGGTTTCGGGTTTTTTTCAATACCCGGAACCCCAAGCGGTTTCCCTGGTTGAAATGAATCGTTCTTTTTAACTCGGTACCAAAAAAACCGGGATATCGGTACTTTAGAATATCGGGTCCGGTACCAAGTGAACACCGGTTTTGTACCGGTATCCCGGTTTTTGGAACAGGCCTAGATACATACATAACAAACGAACTCAATACCTCAACAAAAAATGCAGTTCTTGCAGATATGAGGCCCAATTATTATTATTTTTTATTTTCTGACATTTTCCTGCGGTTTATTTTCACTTCATGTCTAAAACCTCATTGACTGAGTGAAATTATTGATATTATGGTTTGAGGTTTGCCGTTGTTTTGTAGTGTTCTTAATTTTGTTCAAATTAAAAGGAGAAACGTTTGTTCCTACTACAACTTTATTTTTTTATAATGCATATACAAGTATTTCGGGAGTAACTTGCTCCCTTCTTCAGTGCTTACGTTTCTAATTTACAATGGCTGAGAGTGTTGTTTATATTGTGTCGAATTTCAATTACAGGTAAAACAATTAATTTGCGAAGGTTAAAAGGTTGAGTTTACGTTACAAAAGTAAAAAGTTATAAAAATAGGAAAATAACAATTTTAACATCTACCTGGATTATCTGCTAATTTTACTCGCTAGTTTTATTAGTCTCGTTGCGCAATTGCCTTCGTCTTCGTTCAATCGTTCCTCTGTGTTGATCTTCATTATTTCTACGCTCTCCCATGCGTCTAGGGTGTAAGCTTTCCTGACTTGCCGTACCACCTCGATGTTTGTCCAGTCAATGCGATGTCCTTCGTTTCTTATGTGTCCTGCTACCGACGAGCGTATCGTGACATTTCCTTTTCGTTCTGCTTCTCTTATGTGTTCGTTGAATCTCGTTGCGATCAATCGTTTGGTTTGGCCTATGTATTTCTTGTTGCATTGGCCGCATGTAATTTTATAAATGCCGCTTTTTCTTCTTTCGAGAGTGGATCCTTTACGCTTCCGAGGAGGGATTTTAGCTTGGTGTTGTTGCTAGAGCCCACTACTTTTATGTTGAATTTCCGTAATTTGTTTTGGATCGAATGGTATATTTGTGAGGTGGGGATGCTTATTCTTATTTCGTTATCTTTTGTGTTTGCCGGGTTGGTGAATAACGTTGAGAGCGCAATTTTTCGTTGAATTTCTTCTTTGCGGTTTATCATTTTTAATATGTCGTTTTCGTTGTATCCGTTAATTCGTGCTGTTTGAAGGATGTACTGTTTCTCTCGATTATATGCTTCGTTCGTGAGTGGGTATGTGACTAATTTGTGGACCATGCTGTGTATGCTGCCATTTTTTGTGGGTTCGTGTGGTTGGATGCATTTGTGATAGTTCGTTGGTTAGATGTTTTCTTGCGGTATATGTCGAATGTTAGGGCTTCCGAATTTTTCGTAATCAAGATATCTAGGAATGGCAGTGACCCGTCTTTTTCATGTTCTGCTGTGAACTTAATGTTTTTGTGGATCTTGTTGATCTCGTTATGTAGATCCTGAATCCGGTCTTTTTCGACTATTGCAAATACATCGTCGACGTATCTGTACCATACGCGGGGAGTTAATCCTTTTTCCTCGATGATGTTTTCTATTGAGGTCATAAACTGTTCAGCAAGTAGGGGCGATAGTGGGTTGCCCATTGCTGTTCCGGATGTCGTTTTGAAGAATCGGCCTCGGAACGTGAAATAGTTCTCGCTCATGCAGAGTGTCGCTAACTTTACGTACTGGTCGGTTTTCTTGCGCCATTCTGAGGACGTGTCGAACTTGTTAAGCCAGAGCTGTAGTTGGTAGATTGCCTGCTTTACCGGTGTACTTGGGTATAGGGCTTTTACATCAAATGACACTAGCATTTCATTATCTTTGATGGGCTCGATGCTCTCCAGTTTCATCATGAGGTCGTATGAGTTTTTTATTGAGTATTTGCTTTGGGTGTTACCGATGGTCTGGAATTCTTTTATTAACCACTTTGCAATATTGTACGTTGGTGAATTTGTGTCTGCAATGATTTCTCTCCATTCGTTGCCCTCTTTCTGTATTTTGGGCTGACATCTTATGCGCGGCAGTGATGGGTTAGGCATCCGCAGTTTTAATATGTTGTTAAATGTTTTATCTGCTTCCTTTAGTGGTTTTTCCACGCGTTTCACTGAGTCCGGAAGGGGATTTACTCGTAGTTCGAAGAAGTTCCCGCTCGTTAATTTGTTATTCACTTCCTTTTCATACTCATCTTTATCAACTATCACAATGTTCGTTCCTTTATCTGCCTTTATGTAGTGTACTGGTTTGTCTTTGAGTTGCTTTATTATTTTCATGTTGTCTTTATTTATGGTTGTACCCTTCTGCTCCTGCTCATTCTGCCGTTTGAATATTTTGGCAATTGTTTGCCTAATTTCATCCCTTTCTTCGATTGGTTTCCACTTTATTGCGGATTCCAAGTTGACATTTGTTTCCGTGATTGGTGTTTTAGTGGGTATAGCGTGATCAAGTCCATTATTTAGCATTTTTAATTCGTTGGCTGAATATGAGATTTTGGATTTATTAACGACGAAGTTATTGATTTCTATTGTATTGATCGTGCTGGGTTTTAGTGCCTTTAGTTTTTTATTTAAAATTTTTCTCTTGCGTAGCCGCTCGCATACATACCCTTTAGTTATTTTGTGTGTAATTTGCTCAATGGACGCACCTGAGTATGTTGTGTATTTCGCGAGCTACAGAGGTGCACGTTATATGTTTCTAGGGTGACATTGTCTAATTTTGCATAGGCGCTCTTGATGGAGTTATCAATGAGCTTCGATTCAAATTCGTATTTGTCTGTTTCGGTGATCCGCTGTCCGCTTTTGATTTTAATCCGATGAGATTTTGGGGTGATTTTTAATCGTTTACACTTTTGTAAGAATCTGATGTTTTCACTAATTCTAGCCATAGTTTTTTTGAGTTTTAGAAATTGCGTAAATACGGCGTTTTGGTTGGAAGCCATGATTAATATTATGGTTTGAGGTTTGCCGTTGTTTTGTAGTGTTCTTAATTTTGTTCAAATTAAAAGGAGAAACGTTTGTTCCTACTACAACTTTATTTTTTTATAATGCATATACAAGTATTTCGGGAGTAACTTGCTCCCTTCTTCAGTGCTTACGTTTCTAATTTACAATATAAACAACACTCTCAGCCATTGTAAATTAGAAACGTAAGCACTGAAGAAGAGAGCAAGTTACTCCCGAAATACTTGTATATGCATTATAAAAAAATAAAGTTGTAGTAGGAACAAATGTTTCTCCTTTTAATTTGAACAAATAGTCTAGTACAGATAGCTCAAAACCCAAACATCCAAAAGAAAAAGGAATTTTTGATGCCAAATTGTTGAATACACTGCCTAATATACGCAGTAAAAAGTTACAATAATTTGCGCCATGGGTTAAGGGGGGAGGGGCTAGCAAAAGGGTGAAAATTCAGTTTCTTGAAAATATCTGGAAAACTATGAATCTGACCTTAAAATGTCCTAAGGACCAAACAAACTACATAAAATTACCTTTGTAATGATATATAACAGTCTAGAGATTTTCTCAGAAAATTATACCTTAGACCCAAAAGTATTATAGTGAATTTACATTTTTTTAGTTTTACATTTCGCACTGTAACTCTTGATAGAATATACCTACCGTCATAAGATCTTGTCCATATATTGATAACAAAATGTATTTGATTTGTACCAAAAATTGGAGTGCTCCGATCATTAACGCCTCCCTCACTCCTCCTAACATTTTTCAAAAAGGCATGCCTGTAGCTTCTTTGTAAATTGAGTCAGATTGATCAAATTTGGTGGGATGCCTATTCTAAGCTCCATTATCCTCCCCACCAAAAATTAATACCATCGGATCAAAACTAAGGGTACCCCCCATACAAAGTGAACGAAAATTCTAAGAAATTTCACGTTTTTTCACTTCTAAATTCTATGTAAAATACAAGAAAAAAAATTATCTCTTAGAACGTCATTATAACAGTTAATTGTAGTCTTATGAATGTATATTCAAAAGATTGTACCATGGCGTACGCTACAAGTATCAAAAAATTGGGTTTGAAGGTCAGTGATACCAAATCTAAGACTATTTGCGAATATTTCGAGTAACGTGTACTAGCAACCTTCAAACTCGATTTTTCGTACTTCTAAGGCACGCTCTTTTACAAACTTTCGGATATACATTCAGAAGACTACAATCAACTGTTATAAGGACGTTCTAAGAGATAAAACTTTTTTTTTCTATTTTAGGTAGAATTTAAAAGTGAAAAAATGTAAAATTTGTTAGAAATTTGGGTCACTTTGTATGGGGGGTACCCTTAGTTTTGATCGGATGCTAATAATTTTTAGTAATAAGCATAATGGGGCTTAGACTAGGCACCCCACCAAATTTGATCTGCTTAGCTTAATTTGAAATGGAGCTACAGGCATGCCTTTTTGAAAAATGCTAGGAGGAGTGAGGGGGGCTTCAATGGGCGGAGCACTTCAATTTTTGGTACAAATCAAACAAGTTTTGTTATCAATATATAGACAAGATCTTATGATCCTAAATCTATTTTATCAAGAGTTGCAATGCAAAATGTAAAACTAAAAAAATGTAAATTCACTATATTACTTTTGGGTCTAGAGTATAATTTTCTGAGAAAATCTCTAGACTGTTATATATCATTGCAAAGGTAATTTTATGTAGTTTGTTTCGTCAGGACATTTTAAGGTCAGACTCATAGTTTTCCAGATATTTGCAAGAAACTGAATTTTCACCCCTTTTGCCACCCCCTCCCCCCTTAACCCATGGCGCAAATTAGTGTAACTTTTTACTGCGTATATTAGGCAGTGTATTCAACAATTTGGCATCAACAATTTCTTTTCTTTTTGGATGTTTAGGTTTGGGGCTATTTGAACCAATTGTACTGTGCCATAGAAATCGGATTGTATTAATTTCTGTAGTGTAGTGTTTAACGTTATAAGCAGTGCTTCATGTAGCGAGTATCAAGACTTTTCTGACGCCTCATGCAGCGAGGGTTTAAGAATTTTCCGAGTTTGGAATTTAAGGAAAATTTTTGTTCGTAAAGATTAATAAAATTATCTATTAACTATACAAACGAATTAATTTAAATGTGTATATTTTTTTTTCTTTTCAGATTTCTTAATAATGGTGCACACAATTGGACAATATAAATAAGGATAAACACTATAGAAAAATCATGACGGTCCTAAATGTGACACCGGCCTCGCATGGCGGTGATTCCATTCAGAACGATACCGTTCTGACAAATATTGTAACATCGGTATTCATGACGAATGTATCGGATGAAGATCGATATGTGCCCTATCAAGATCGTCCTGAAACGTATATCGTTCCAATTGTATTTGCGATTATATTCGTCGTTGGTGTACTGGGCAACGGAACATTAGTTGTTATATTTATGAAACATCGATCGATGAGAAATATTCCAAACACGTAAGTGACACTTTCAGGATATTTCAGATACATAATTTAAAAACAAGTCTAATTTATTATATATGGATGAGACAATTTTTAATCGAATTTAAATGCCACTGAAATTGTTTTTCCATACAAACATAAAAAACTATGTGAAATTTTTGTGAGACCTAATTTATATCGATATTTTGACAGCATTTAGTGGGGAAAGTGTATGTGTAGTGTATGTATGCCATACTTTTTTTTAGGATCACCAACTAGAAAGAAACTGATAAAAATCACTAGTCTTGATTTGCCCTAACTCCTCGTGGAGTATGGTCCGTTGATGACTACCGTGTCTAATCGTCAACAGTGCCGGATTAAGCAAGCGCGCCCGTGGCAAATGATGAGCGCGGGGCCTGTGTACCTTCGATTAACCAAACTAATAAAGTGGTTCTAAAATTAATATGTATTTCGGTTTATTAGTCATTTCTCAAGGGGTTTAAGAAAGCAGCAGCTATCAAATATCAGCATTACAGCCTTGCAATACACGACGAATGTGCAAGAAAAGAATGGCTAATATGACGTTTAGAGGTACGGTGTTTGGTAAGCCATTTAGCTCGTGATTCTGTGAACTCTCATTCACAATTTAAGGGCTGAATTAAGATTAAGAGTGAAATTCTTCCCGCTGCGATTTTATCAATAAAAATGCATGGTTACTGTCGTGGAATATGTCACAAATGGTATGGGGAATTCCATAAGCTACAATCTGAGACCGGTTCCGTAATTCTCCTCGGCCTTTTTATGTATTAATTTGCGATTCCCCGGTCATTTGACATTTCATGATGAAATAACCGGGGAGTCGGAAAATAATACGTAACATGGCCGAAAAAAATTATGAAACTGTTTTCGGATTGTAGCTTATGGAATTCCCCAGCATTCCCCACATATTCCACAACAGTAAGAATACATTTTAATTGAAAAAATCACAGCGGACAAAAAATTCACTCTGGATGTCACTACTGGGCTTTACAAATTTATTCTCATTAATGGAAAACTTCACGAGCTTGTGATGGACTATGATCTCACTCAGATGTTAAACGAGTACCCATTTATGGGGATAAATAACACTGCTGAGCGTGATGCTGATCTCATTACCTCAACAAAAAGCAGATAAGATCTTGGAAATAGGATGTCACTAACACATCCTGTGGCCTTAGTCCAATGCTGGATTGTCGCGCCTGTTATTTATTTTAATGGAAAACTTCAAAAGAACGAATCTAAAATGAAGAAGATTATTGTGTTCCCTAATTTATTTTTTTGGTGAAAAATTAACAAAAGATTTTTAAAAAAATTAAAAAAGTGAGTATGCGATTACTGATGATTGATGGGCAATAAATTTGCACATATTAATAGAATATGGAAATAACAATTATATCCCTCGTGCACAGTGTTGTACTTCTCAAATTATATTTATTCGACAAAGAAGAATTTATTTTAGAAGTCCCTTTTTGGACCTCTGAAAATTTAAAAATTCGACATTTTCCGAAAAGTGATAGAAAATAGAAGATGGGAAAATATTTCATTGTTGCCAATTAATAGCTTTCGATTGAATTGTCCCTAAAATCACGTGGCGCAGATCTGTGGAAAAAGAATGTGTTCTTTGAGAAAGAACTGGGGCCAAATACTTTACATGGCCAGAAACTGTACGCGATGGCGAGTAAGTGTAGTAGACGCGCTATGCCCACAAGGGGTTAAGGCAACTTAGTGGATCGAATTGTCCCTTTTCAGGGTTATATGTATTACTCAGGTTCATAAAAGGTTACAAACAATACCAAACAAGCTAAAAAAGGCCCATAATAAAGATACTAACGTAGTGCATAGCAGAAGGCCAAATTTACGTTAACACCTTCTACATTACGAAGCAGTAGTAAAGTCGATAATGTTATACGGCGCCCAAGTATGGGGAGGGAGGAGATACGATAATGTGGAAAAGTTACAGCGATATTATCTGAAGCGAACATTCCATTTACCGATGAATACCCCAAATTACATGCTGCTGCAGGAAACTGGCTTACCACAACTGATTATTGAAACGCTCACGCTGCATATAAGCTACCTGGTTAGAGTATCCGACATGAGTAGTGACAGATTGCCTACAAGAGTGCTTGCACACGGAGTGCAATCGCAATCGCTATTTTATGAGGATCTACTGAAGCTTGCCAACGAATCTGGGACACCGCTTACCTGGAACGGAAGACGTGAAACTAGCAGCATTCTCTACCAGCTCATACGAAACTTAAAGCGAAAACTAATCGAAACGACGTATGAAAGTGCAAGGTCAAGTCAGCATCGCGAAATATATGTTAATCTTAATCATAATCTGCATACCAACACATACTTCCAAAACAGCTTTAGTGTGCAGAAGATATCTTTTATATTCAAAGCCAGGGGAGAGCTTCTATCGTTGAATTATATACCTCATCGAATGGATCTGCCAATCCTATGCGATTTATGTAATATGAGGACTCGGGAAGACACTATGCACTTTATCGGTGTATGTCCCATACTGAAAGAGATACGAAGAACTTGCTTTGGAAAGAACTGTCTGAACGAAAGGGAATTATTGGATCCCCTGAATGGATCAAACTGGGAAGGCCTTTATAATTACTGCAAAGTCGCAATGAAGTATCGTAACCGAATTTTGAATGAAGATTTGTAAATATTCGCATTATTCTTAATGTGTGTCAAGGAAGTTCGAGTAGATGAACACGCAGAATATGGAGTTGTGTGAACTTCATCACTCAACTCCTAATAGTCGCACAAAGTCTAATGGTAATAATAATTAAATTAAAACCAATAATTAAATAAGATGATTAATAATTAAAGAATAACTAACTAATAAAAAAAAAGTATAAAATGTAATATTTAATGTAAACTAACTGATAATATTATAATAATCAATCAATTCTGGCAGACGGCATTGCCAAGCCATATAATCGTTTTATATTTTATTTCTGTTATAAAATACTTGTATTATGAATTTGAAAATAAAACATCTATCTATCTATCTATCATCTATCCTTCTACATTATTTCGGTCTTACTAATTAAAATAAAACAATCTTGGAAATCTTGCACACTTAAATGAAAACAATTGTGAAACAATTTTGATTCATTTTTTAAACAGGTAATTTTGCCCCCACTTTTCGTAACGTCTAAGGCGCTACGCCACTGTGAATGACAGATATAATTATAAATTCTATGAATGTGTTTAAATATATTTCCCAACATATAAACTTCCAAAAATTTTGTGTCCCGCTAGAATGTTTCGTTGACATCTTGGTTATTTTCACTTTTGTTTGAGAAAAATGCGTGGCCCCTTAAAGCGCGGGGCCCGTGGCATTTGCCACCTTCTGCCACGTGGTTAATCTGGCACTGGTCGTCAACGTTTCAACGACAACTGAATTCAGAGTGTGATATACGGTTATCAGCCATACCTAATGGTCGTATACATTCTATTTTTGGAAGGACAGTCCTGCTTTTTCGACGCTATCCTGCCGTCCTGCCAACAGGCCGAATATCCTGCTTTTGTCCTGTGTTTTAATTTTAAGTGGATATTTCACTAAATGTCGACCAAATCTTGAGAAAACTACGAAAAGTCTTAAAACAGAAGCGATACACTGAAAAAAGGCTCTTCATAATATTAATGAATTTCATTCATTAAAAAATATTCATTGTATGTACGCAGAAATCATTAATATTTCATTGAGATTTTCGGCATAGCTATGAAGGGTTTCTTATATTTAATGAAAGAGAATCATTGGTTTCAACTTTCTATATTTCTGGTGAAATATCCATATAATTCGTAAAACAATGTAGTTTTACATGAATTCAATGAAATAAATTTAGATTTAATGAAATTATTTCATTGAAATATATTTGCTAAAAGCCTCTCATATCTATGAAAATACATTGGACTAATGATATTTTCATCATGTACATATTTAGATTTTTTTCTTCTGAAGTTTCCACCAAAGCGCAATAATTTATCCATATTAATGAATTTTTCATAACATTAATGAACGCTATTTGGTATACCGGCAAAGTTAGTGCGACTCACAAGGATGACGATGACTAATACCGTCTCGCAGGTCAAAGTGCAGAACCGACTCACTGACCTATTTGAAACTCGTACTGGACTCAAGCAGGGCGACGGGCTGGCGCCGACGCTCTTCAACCTGGCTTTGGAGTATGTAATTCGAGCCATGAATATGGACAGCAGCGGAACGCTACTCATCAAGTCGACTCAATTAGTAGCGTACGCCGACGATATCAACATCATGTCTCGAAGGTTGGGTGATGCAGAAAGCCTCCTGCATAACCTCAATAACGCCGCAAAGGAAGTTGGACTACATATTAACGAAAGCAAAACAAAGGCCATGATGCAATCGAAAACAAGGACGCCAGCAAATTCAAGCATCACAGTGGGGGACCTTAATATCGAGTATGTAGACAACTTCAACTATCTATGGGTTGTAACTTATCAAAGGACGCCAACGAAACCGACGAAATTAAGCGACGGATACAACTAGCCAATAAGACATATTTCTCGGTCCTCCCTATAGTTAATTCGAAACTTGCGCACAGGAACACGAAGCTCCGCGTGTACAAAACGATCATCCGACCCGTGCTATGTTATGGCTGCGAAACATGGACCCTTACCAAAGCCTCCGAAATTTTGCTAGACCGATTCGAACGAAAGGTCCTTCGGCGAATTTTCGGGGCCGTTCGCGAGCGAGACCAATGGCGTATCCGATACAACCATGAGTTGTATCAATTGTACGATGAGCTGGAAGTATCGAAAATCGTGAAGCTTCAACGTCTGCAATGGGCGGGGCATGTACAACGGATGGACGACAATCGCATGCCAAAGAAAGTTATGAACGCACAACGAATTGACGGAGCGAGGTTGCGTGGACGACCGAGAGCTCGCTGGGAGAACTCCGTAGGTGAAGACGCCCACCAGCTGCTGGGCTTCCGAAACTGGAGGACAAGGTCACGTAACCGCGACAATTGGAGGTCAACGATTCAGGCGGCCAAGGCCCGACGTCGGGCTATCGTGCCACATTGATGATGAATGAACGCTATTCATAACTCTGACTAATACTTTATGTGTGTGTAGAAACCTTCATCACGTATAGTCTGGTTGGTGTAGTAGGTAGGGTGTAGGTCTTGAAATCATAGGGTCCCGGGATCGAATCCCATTGCAGCTAGGTAGGTTCAATTTATGATGCTTTATGCTTTATGATGCGTTTATAGGCAAAAGAAATGTGTGCAAAACTAAATTCAATGCTGAACTCCAGAAGCTTTTTTTTATTTGAAAATAAATGAACAAAAGAACTATGAAACCATCATAGGTAAATATATGTGAATATTTTTCATTAGATCAATGAAATTTTTCATTAAATCAATGTAATTTTTCATTACATATTAAAATAATGTAAAATCAATGAACTAAGTTCATAGTAACCATGAAAGTATTCTTCGGCTGAAAATGAATGAAAAATTCATTGCATACACGAAAAATTGCATTACTATTAAGTAAACATTTGGTTCAGTGTAGAAAACCGCAACTTAATTTTTTTTTGCATTGCCTAATGTTAAGTCTGCTGTCCCAATTTCCTTCACGAGTATTTATTTTTGCCAAAATTTGACGATACCAACCAACCAACCGATTGGAGAAATTTTCACCAATCGCATAGCAAAATGAGGATTTAGATTAAGTGCAGCAGAGCGATGATTTAACACTAGATAGTCCTGATGGAGACGCCATTGAAAACAATATATGTACATATTATACCGAATGTGAGGATTTAAAAAAAAATAAACCTATTTCTCTCTCAAATACAATTTGGAGTAGGTAAATATAGATTGTGGCGGAATTCAAAGTTCTCACTTATACTTAAGGGAGTGACGCTATTCAGTGTCAATCGATAAGGAAACACTTAATGGTATCATGAAAGGTTCCCTTATTCGTTAAGGACATATCGCTATACAGGGTGTCCCATTCATGGTGGAGAATATTTTAATGGTAGGTAGTGTCGCTCATTTGGAGAAAATTAGTGTACAACGGGACCCCTCTATTTTTAACCGTTACAATGTTATAGCATTTTTTGTCAAAATGCACGACTTGCTGAACTAAATCAAAATTTGCCACACCACCAATCATTTAATCCGAGATATGACTTCACTTTCTGAAACTGCATAAAGTTTCCAATAAAACGACACCTCGCCCGTTACGAAGTTGCTTGTATCTTCCGAGATCCACCCGTTCAAACTTTAAAGAAATTTTAAAATTGCATACGATTTTATTATTTGAATTTTTTATGAAAAAAACAATTTTACAATTTCTTTAAAGTTTGAACGGGCAACTTCGTAACGGGCGAGGTGTCGTTTTATTGGAAATTTTATGCAGTTTCAGAAAGTGAAGTCATATCTCGGATGAAATTATTGGTGGTGTTGCAAATTTTGATTTAGTTCAGCAAGTCGTGCATTTTGACAAAAAATGCTATAACATTGTAACGGTTAAAAATAGAGGGGTCCCGTTGTACATTAATTTTCTCCAAATGAGCCACACTATCTACCATTAAAATATTCTCCACCATGAATGGGACACCCTGTATACAACCACTCTGAAATTTTTCAACTTTCACTTTCACTTTTAACTACTTGTTAATTTGTTGTGTATTTTTCACTTTCAATAGATTTGCCCAGTAAGCAAATCGTTTTATTAAATGAGGCAACGCCCTAGAAAGTGATATCTATGAATACGAAGCTCCCTTAAGGGATCCCTTATATTAAGAAAACCCTCATTCCTTAAGGGAACCCTTATTCCTTAAGTGGGGACTATGAATTCCCCCTTTATATCTGTAAGTATTAATATTTTTGAAATTGAAAAATATAAAAATACGCAAATATTAAGAGAAGTTTCTGCACTATGCGTCTGTTAATTGACACTGTTCAAATGCGCAATCTGTACATAGTAGAGCAGGCTCTAACCGTAGGTAGAAGGTTTTTACTTCTGTAGTCTCTTCGCTATGCGTCTTTTCGGTACTCCTTCTTTCAGTCCTGCTTTTAATAGCTTGTCCTGCCAAACGACGATGTTTGCTAGATTTTTCCTGCTTTTCCCGAAATAAATATACGAGCGTTAGCCATACCACTTCCTAGTCGCATTGTTAGTTTTTATTTTTCTCTGATAAGAATATTTCTTACCTTCTTCTGAATAATAAACTTGCGACGGGTCATGCCGAGTTTGGAAACTCATTTCTCTATGAATCTCTATGACAGAGTGGCGACCGAACGATCACAACCACGGGGCACAACTTCAAATTTCATAGTCCGAGGACCGCAGACAGGGTTGATTTTCAGAAAAAAAAAAAAACATAGGTGTGGATCAGAGGGTTCAAAGCCGCTCTAAGATTCGAGCTAAGGTCCCAAAACTTGCTAGCACGAATGGAGTCACTATTCAAGAAATGCGTTTCACTTTGGTTGGATGCCTTATGGGACAATTTCGGGAGGATTTTTAGTGCGGGACAGACTCGTAAAATGTCGCTTTATTCATGATACATACTTGAAAATTGAATGCAATCATACATTCATATGTTATTCAATTCATTCATATCTCTAAATTGCAATTAAATTGAACGGCATATTCAACTGCAGAATAATAATCTCCAAATATCCGAATAAAATCATCCTTCGAATGGGTGATAATAATAATTACCTAATTGTCGTCAGCATATTGTATATTAATACATGTCAAGCCGCACAGAATATTATTCAGAATTCTGCAATTGCTCCGGGCCTAATTTCGTATCCTCAAATGTTTATTGTCATGCGACATATTAATTAATTAGTCTTGTGTTATGTGCATACTATACAGACAGATAAATGTCCTCCCTCACTGTCGTAAAGTATTATGATCATTTCCGAATTGCGGCAATAGACATTTGAATAGCCAAACACGCACAAAATCAAATATGAAATCGGCAACAATAAACGCCTCGTAAGTTATCGTGAATTATATCAGTATCCTCTGTACATGCTACGAAGCGTGTTATTCACCTGAATGTATATAAGGTCGATGAAGTTGTAAAGTAAAAGGACATATGAGGCAATAAAATCATGTGCTGCCCTTGCTTATACTGCTTTGCGCAACAAATCAGACAGCCTGACATTGTTTCAGCTGGACCCAAAAGATGCCTATCATAGACACAACTCTGAAACTTAAAAGGATATCAAACAGCATTTACTCGTATATTGAGGAGTTTATGTCAATACTACGGAGCTAGGTTACGAGTACCTATTATAGCAGAGTGTTTACGATGTGTTGAATAGCTTGAGGCGAAAATTTATGGATCTAGATAGCGTTCACGTTGAGAACTTAGTTCTGATGAAAATTTCTGATAAATTGAATTACTGCAGTATTTCATTTTAACGGTAACCCACCCTTGAAACTTTTGGCTTTTATAAACATAATTTTCGTTCAAGTGGATAATGGTAAAATATGTTTGGATGTGTTACATATTGAATCAAACATTTTCTCATGTTATTTTTTCGGAGGAAACGTAAGTATGTACATTATAAACTACGTAGATACATATACGAGTTCATAATATTTTCAATCATAGTCGACGTTTTTTATTAGGTGTACTCGTACACTGCCATACAGAAACAGTATGAGTAATGTATGTATGAGTCTTAGAGAAAGCATAGTAACCCATGCCATGCGTTAGTCCAGAGTGGCGATCAGAAAATAAAAATGGCACCGTTTTCACACTATTGCAGTTCATAGTATGCGTGAAAATTTTATTCAAACGTCAATTTTTTGTTTACAATTGAGAATATACAATCCGCGTAATATTTATTACTCTCTTAAAATGCCAACGTTATATTTAACCCTTCTGGTGGCGTATAGATCCAGACAGACCATTGGTACTATATCTTGATGAAAAATATCGTTCAACAATATTTTCCACCCCTTTTCATATATATTTCAAGAGAAACGACGGCCACAAATGCGATCAAACGTTCGGCGAAATGTAAACTATGTCTAAAGAAACGAAAAAACGACGCATCATCGTAAGACATAGTACGTAAACTGTTTCAAGATCCAAAATTAAACCTCATCAAAAATTAAGATTGATTTCACAGCAAATTCAGCTACACCTTAGGCATAATAGCTCGTAGGCGACGACAGAAGGGTTAATAATTGCATCGACAATATTTTGACGTTTGAATTATTTCGTGGAGAGTAGTGTAATAAATTTCGAGTCAAACACATATGGGTTGTGTGATCACATAGCCATTCTGGACTAACGCATGGCATGGGTTACTACGCTTTTTCTAAGGTTTCTAAGTTTTTATAAGGTATAAATGCCGTTGAAAACTAATCAAAGTGAAAAATTTGATGTCACAATGAAAGTGAGCCACCTAATTATTAAAAAAGGAATGATGTAAATAATTCAAAGAAAATAGGCCAATCAATGAATGCAAGAGGGGTGTAGAGAACATCGAAGAGGGTGACGATTTTTTTCTTCAGGGTTTTGTTTGAAGTAGTTTGGAGGGTATCATACTAAAATCACCCCAGCTTGGGAGGGAGCTAACGTGGGGAGCATAGTTTCTGATTTTTAAATTTTCTATATCTTAAAAACTGTTAGAATAATTTGACCTGTTTTCGACTTTTATGAAGCTATATCGGAAGAGCCGTTATGAATTTCACATAATATATGTGTAAACAAATTTATAGAAAATTTGGTGGCCCTACAATTCTTCTCTCTAAGATCCACCGTTTTCGAGATAAGGTCGAAAACTCCAAAAATTGCACCTTCAACCAAAAGAGACTTGAAATGATCGCGAACAGACTTAAAAAATGGTTCCACAATACGTAGCTTTGCGAATATATTTCAAAATGAAATTGAAAATGTATCAATTTTGCTGAATTTTTATTCCATAAATTTGATAAATTTTAAAATTTTTACTATTAAAACATTTTCACGGAACTCGAAATCCTAGCAGCGTATTTGTGGGCAAAACGTAAATTTTTTTTGAGATTGTTCGCATTAAATTCAGGTCTCTTCTAAGCAACTCATCCATTAAGTCCTTGCTTCCTGGAACTCTTCGAACAGTTTCAGTATGTACATCGATATCGAATTGAGTTTTGATAATATGAATCTGTTTAGGAGCACGGAGATGAAGTGTTCTTTCAATATAGGGGACTGAAACCACCCTCTCCCTCTTTACGATATCCCCTTGATAGTGCTTCTCTACCAAATACCCAATTTTCGGACTTTTGTCTTGGCGGATCTTGACTAATTAATTGCTTTTAATTTAGTATGTACCTACACAATTAAAAAAAAAAATTGTAATTGAATAAAAAAATATAAATTTTACTTAAAATTTTACTGTTAAATCGACAAAAAAAAAGGGTGATTTACTTTAATTGTGACGATCTTTCGGTATTACTTCACAGAGGCGGCCTCAACGTTTACATCCTCTTTTCGTGCTCTGCATACCATTATTGTAGGCAACCACTCACCGAGGCCTATTTTTACCGCATCCATCTCCATTGCTGGAACGATTCTTAGCATTTGCGCTTGGTATTGCAGACGAACTTTCAATTTTAAGGTCACCCCACAACCTTGTAGAATCAAACTTTCAAGGCGTGTATTCTGCGTACTCATAATCTTTAGGCGATTCTATAATCTTCTCAGTTTTTTCTAAGATGCGTTGCCGCTCAACTGGATTAAAATTCCGCATATCCCGCGAGTCTCTAGTCCAACTTCGATTAAGTAAGTATAACAATATTAGAGTGCTGATTATGAAAACTCTACATCTTATCTCTAGTGTAACGTTGTTCGACGTTCAATATTTGCTTCGCTGTGCCAAACCTATTCCTCCGGAATCTCAGCTAAATAAGTAGAATTAAAACAATTTTAAAACATTCAAGCGACCTCCCATTTTTTAATAATCCTGATCACTGTTGCACTCCCCCTCTGAAAAGCTATCTACGCCACTGGTTCTCCATAACTAAAAATCATCAGCATCTGAAGCACAAACGTATGTTTTAACTCGAAAAGCTATAATAAGGAAGAATGTAAAATGAATAATTGGCAAACATAAAAGTGCGATTATCTCGCTAAAATATCGATCCCACAGGGTACAGTAAACCAAATTTAGACAGCAGGCAAGACTGACCACAGGTCGTATCGAGGAGCTTATTATGTAATGAATTAGGTTTCATTGCGTAGCAAGGAAAATCCTGTACATTTTGCTGTACATTTCCCAATGCTGTACGACAGGTCAAAATGCTGTACTGTACAGCAAAATGCTGTACGTCTGGTCAGCTTAAGGTAAGGTGACCAGATGCCTCAATGGTCAATGAAGTACACATTTGTACACCACCTATTAGTGAGATTCGGGTTAGAGACAAACTCAAATCTACTATGGGAGAATTTCGAAAAATCGTGGAAGACGCGAGCATTTTCAAATAATTTTCAAGTCACGCCGAGGCACGAAAAGAATTTGATTTAAAACCCTACCCTCGACTCAGTTGTTTGTTGGAGGCCAAATCATATCTTGGTTCTTAAAAAATAACGATTTGTCTTGAAGTTCTCTTGAAACGACATTAATGTTCCGATTTTTCCTAAGTTTTATAGATAGATAAGGCTTTCCACGCCAATCAGCCGTTTTGTTGTAACGTTCGGAATAGCAGAAACGATTTTTGCCAGCACCTTCCCTATGATGCTGGGTTCCTTGCTTGTTGCCGATTAGCTTGTTCATTTTGCGTCTGTCCAAATTAAAAATGCGTTTGTAGGAAGGTGTTTGTCATACAATTAATACAATGTTTTATACAAACCTTTGACGATAATTTTTATAATGGTAAGCTTATGGCATTTACAAATGCCATCATCAAAATTTGACGCCATAGACACTGGAATTTCCCTTAGGTAATACATAGTGGTCCGTACAAATGCTGGGGAATCCTGGCAGTCAAGGAAATATGGATTAGTTCTTGCTGGTGTAGTTTTCAAGTCTTTATTAAATAGTTTGAAATTTACAGCCAAAAACTCAAAAACATCTTTTCGGATCTTACTGAAATTTTGGACGCTTTTAAAGATGTTTCTATTATCGCTAAAAAAATTCAAGTTTCTGGCTAAAATAGTAGTTGGAAAAGTATAATGGTAAACTTGAAAAACTCTTGACCGGCATTACTCAAATTTCGTATGCTTTAAAAGCATCGCAGTTGCTTTTATTGCTGCAAGCAAGTTTCTAGCTATAGTAGTTCGTAAGCTACAGCTGAAAACTCGAAAATCACTTTCCCGATCATATTTAAATTTAGCACACTTCCGAGAATTTCAATCAATATTATTGCTTTTTCTAGTTTTTGATACCTGTAACTGTAAAAATATAGTGAACCTTTAATTGCTACGTATCACTTATAATCAACTAGCTTTAACGATGCCTAGCCATTCCAGGCCTCATTTGATTGCTCATGAGTAGAGCCCGGATTTTCGTGCAGTCAAAAATTGAAAAACGTGCATTAAAAATCCCGAAACGTGCAAAATCGTGCAATATAAATGCCCGAATGTGTATTTTGCGTCCAATATGAAAAAATTGTCATTTTCGTTGTCATTTTTTAGGCTTGAAGACGCTTTCGCTTTAGAAAAAAGAACGTAGGTAAAATATGGAAAAAAAATTGAAGAAACTAGCTGCAAAAAGTAAAATATTTTTTTTTATTTACAAAGCGGGACACTTTCAATATTTTACCCTAACATAAACTTTTTCCCATAAAATGCTGTCAGCATTCCAAATTCCATTCCAAATACATGACATAAATGGTAATGCACTTTTCCTTGTTTTATTTTTTTTCCACATGTATTTTCTTTCTCAATGCATAATTTTCTCTTCTCTGTCTATCGAAAAATTCTGCACGTTACATAATGTCTGGGAAAATTTTTTATAAAACGAATGCAAATGTGCGTTTTCATGCAAAAACCTTAAAACGTGCGATTTCGTGCAATTACCCTGAAAACTGCAATTTCGTGCATTAACGTGCAATTGCACGAGAATCCGGGCTCTACTCATGAGTTATACCATTGTGTCAAATCGGGAATACTGTAAATTTTGCCGTACGCTTCTGGATGCTGTATGGCAGATCAAAATCCTGTACTGTACAGCAAAATGCTGTACGTCTGGTCAGCTTAAGTTAAGGGGATATTTTAAAAGAAAGACTGATGCGTGGTTCACTTTGACTGTGACTCACTGTGTGTAAGTTCTTGTGAATTCCATGAGTTTCATTAAATCAACTAATTTTACAAAAGCCAAGTCGATACACAATTTGATGAACTTCTGTTAAGAATACGGGTTAAATCATTTGAACTTTAAATGGTATGAGCTAAATTTAATCCGATACAAATTCATTTCCATTTTGACCTTAATCAGTGTTCTGATAGATTTATTATTATCATCCTTTCGAATCACATGCTAGGCTCATACTGTGACTGAAAAAGATATTAAATATCCTTAAGGATGCAATACTATGGAAATCGTTTGATTCGGGTCAAATTTATCATTAAATCGATTTCCAATACGAAAAAATATTTTCGGTGAACTCTTGAATAAAAATTCCGGAAATATTCTAGAGATCGTCCGATAAACCAAAGATGCGTACATATCCATGAAATAATATATTCTTCAATTTCAACAGTATTAAACCGAAATCTAAATCAGACAGTTAAATTAAATTGTAACGTGGGATTGCTTACTGATCTTAAGTTATATATGAATATATATGAATATGTATATCCATAGGGCATAATTAAAATTACAACTACATACACACATATATATTTGGTTGGCGGTGAAAAAAATATTTTATCATGAAGATCCCTTAAATGATTTTTTTTTGCTTATCATCTGAATCCCATAAAAATTTGTAACAATTTCAAATTTCAAAATTTTGTGTAGATTTTCTGCAGAAATCATTCCGTTTTATCTCCAAGAAAAATCACTGAATTACCCAAAATCCTTCTACAAAGTTATCTAGTGGTGACGCCCCACATCGCTCACATTGTTTGTCCGCATAAAGTTTATCATATAAAAATCAACCCGTATTTTTTGTAAAAAAATCAGCACTTCGTTGATACGAAAGAAGGAAAGTCTCTCTTCAGTGGCAAAGCTGTAAAAAATGTAAAATTGTTCAAATGACAAAATCTTCTTTCATCCTTTTGACCCGAAAGTTGAACTGTGAATTTCCTAAGATACATCCAATTCCGAATTTCTCCATAAATCGTTATTTTACAACATAATACAGCACGTAAATTTCATGGGAAATCTTATTTACAACCGTTAATCGGAATTATGGGCAAGTTTAACCGAATCCTTCTGGCATGCCAAGCTTCTTATTGTTATGTGAATTATTTGAATTTGTTAGTAGAATTGAGTAAGAGTATAATACTGAACTGCAGATTTTCTTTTTTTTCGTTTTTTTTTTCTCTGCTTATTTTTGTAATATGACTTTTTTTTACATTTTGCGAGCTATTTTCGGAGGATCTGAACCGTAACGCGTTGAGGAATGCTAATCCCTGCGGGCGCATACACTTAATAAGTCTTGTCGCAAAGTTCGGAGCAACAATAAGGACGACACTTCGCCATGGGAATATTTTTGATGGATAAAAGACTTTTCGTTGAATCCGAGACGATTTAATTAATTATATGTAATGTAGAGTCGAAATGTTTATGATATGAATGAACTTGGTAAACTTCTTTTTATTACGAAAGTGAAATAACGAAGATGAATTTACTTGTTTTAAATAAATTGGACATGTAGTCAGTAATGATTTATTTATTTGTAGAGAAATTTATTATTTTTAGCTCAAACAGAGATTTTAATTAAGCGAAAAAGAAAGTACGAGTAGACAGATTTTTTATTAATTTTTTACTAGAATGGTGTTTTATGATATGATTGACAGGTTCAATTAATATAATTGCACTCCATTTAATATAATTAACGAAAAATAAAGCAAGTATTAGAGAGATTTTGCAAGCAGTAAAATGCTAAAAACGTTGAATATAAATTGAAATATTTCTTTGTCGGCGTATCCAGGAATACGGTGAAAGGTGTGTTTTGCTTAATTTGAGCCAGAAGAACTAGATGCAATGACAAACCTTAACTTTATCATCACCTATTTCAATACGTATAATGCCGACTCGTACACCACAACCGTTTTTTTTTTCAACTTGGTAAAACTCTCTATTAACATAATATATTACTAGAAATAAATCTCGCTGTTCTACCTTTGATAACCCTGTCGAAATAAAAAACCAAAGTAATCTTTCTTAAGTTCTGAAAGTTCAAAAGAACAAACTTCAACTTCACTAAGGTGCATTCCTTTCTATTGTCAACTAAACGACATACAAACTTAAGCAAATTTGAAGACTGTAGTGCGTTTGTAGTTGCAGCCAGAAGTCGACCTTTTCTTAAATCTCTTCTTGTTCTTGCCTACCACAAAATCTTCTTACAAGAAATTAGAATGTATAGTGGAAAACAAGAAGTTTGAAACCATGTACGGGTGGATGCCATATTGTACTACATTAATCAGACTCAAGATATTTAGCAGGATAAAAGTATGTATGTATGTAGCTGTTGATGACAGAAATAGAAACACTATATGTATGTATACAACTTACAAACAGATCCTTGTTAAGCAATACTATATCCACGACCGATGTTATGTTAATTTAGCATGACAGATTGGAGCCTTGATGTAGGTTATTTTCAATTAAGTGGTATTTCATGTAGCTGTTGACCTTGACTAAAATTATTCGCCTCTTGATCATTGCAGAAAGAATTCTGGGTTAAAGATATACATACTTGTGACTGGATAATCTGGATCAATTATTCAATTATCCGCGGAATTCATAGTCCTCACTTAAGGAAAAAGTATAAGAGAATGCTTATTCGCACAAAACGTCACTTACAAAGGCATTGCCACATTCAATAAAATAATTTAATTCAATAAAATTAAATATTTTATAAAGGTGTGGTTTTCAAGAAGAAATAAAACGCATCTAATTTAATGACATGGCCAAGAACTTAGCTTTGTTATAAAGGGTTTGCCATTATGTTTTTAAAATGATTTCGGGCAAATTGCGACCGCGGCTCTCTCTTCATTACCGTAACTCCTAGTGGAGCATGGTGCGTTGATGACTACCGTGTGTAGTCATCAACGTTACAAAGACAACTGAATTCGAAACGTGATATGGTTGTCAGCCATACCACTTCTTAGTCGCATTGTTAGTTTATTATTCTACGATAAGAATATTTTTTATCATCTTCTTCTGAATAATAAACTTGCGACGAGTCGTGCCGAGTTTGGAAAATCGTTTCTCTATGAGTGTCTATTTCACAGAGTGGCGACCGAACGATCACGGCCACAGAGCACGACCGCGGCTGGCTCGAATAAATTCCAATCGGGGCCGTATGTCAGCAAAAACGCGCCGAATATTCCAAGACGTCAATCGTCTCGGGCTAATCTGCGTAGACAAGCGACTTCACATTACCCCATAAAAAATAGTCCAGCAGCGTTAAACCGCAGGATCTTTGAGACCATGCCACAGGCCCACGACGCGAGATAATGCGCTCACCAAAAGTTTCCTTCAATAAATTGATTGTTTCGTTGGCTGTATGGCATGTAGCGCCGTCTTGTTGGAACCAAAGGTCATCCACATCAACATCCTCCAATTCAGGTACGAAAAAGTCATTAACCATGGCTGGATAGTGTTCCCCATTGACTGTAACATTATGGCCGGCTTAATTTTTGAAGAAATGTGGACCAATGATTCCCTCTGCCCTTTATGGGCTTTATGTACACCAAACAGTGACTTTTTGAGGATGTAACGGCGTCTCTACAATGGCTTGTGGATTATCATCACTCCAAACGCGATAATTTTGTTTATTAAACATACCCATTCAACCAAAAGTGAGCTTCATCGTTAAACAACATTTTCTTGTGAAAATCGGGATCGGTGGCCATCTGATTCTGGGCACGATTTGCAAACGTTGTTCCGGAGTAAGGCTATTTATTATGAAATGGTAAACTAAGCTGAGCATAAATCAAGTGACAGCTGTCAAAAAACCACACGTCTACAAAAAACACCCTAGTAAAATTCAAATTTATTTTTTATGTATGAACGGCTATGAATCGCAAAATAAATAAGGATTCCCTTTATACTTCAGGCTTTTGGTAAAATCAGACTGCATGCCAGGCACTGTCTGAGATTATTTAGAAATCGGTAGGGGCTTAGTCCTAAAACTTAAATTTAAGTTTTCACCACTTCGAAAATTTTCTAACGGCTATTTTCGACGGCTATCCCGACAATCCTCTTCACTTAGGGACAAAATTTGTATAAAGGCGCCAGCAATCAACAATTCAACAGTCAGCTGAATTTATTTTTGACGAGACCACAATCTTCCGAGGTATGAAGCAGGAGGCATTGTTGGCCAATGAAAGAAACAAGAAACGATTTGTAGATATATGCATGTTTTCTTAGTATTTCTTAGATATATGCATGTTTTCTTAGTATCCCAATTTTTCAAACGGCTTTAGGCATGTCGTCCAAGTTTGACTCGATTTTCATCGTTGGAGAAGACGTTGATCTGCTGGTTACATTGTCAGGTATTGGATATCATGTCTAGAACGTCTATTAAAAAAAATGGGCCGCGGATCCGAAAACTCAATTTTGTATCCATCAACAGCATTGGTGTTCCATGTGTTCGGTGGAACATGGGCCCCCAAGCCAGAGGGGCCCTCAAAACCAAAAATATATAGATTTTTGTCTTTGATACATACATACATGGCTAACTGTTCTTTTAAAGACATTCATTTTTATTAAAAAAAAACTTGCGTGTCCACTGATTACTGCCACTACTGATGATCAAAATGGCTGTGGAGGGTGTTTTCTTGCTTCTGTCTAGCTGCAGATTCTAAGATGGAGACAAAACATTCAGAAAATACAAATTTTGTGTACAGAGAAGAAGCTTGAACTTCGTAGTATTCAACAGCATATCGTAGAGCCACAACTTACAATTGGCTTAATCTTGCAATAAAATATTCCTTGGAGCAATCAATAGATTCCAAGAATAACGTCTAACAAGCTGATTGAGTGGGGATTTGTATTCGTCTTAATATCGGTTTCTACTGATTTTTTGTTAACAAGAATATTGAAGAAATACATATACATAATATGATACACATACTTGCAAGGAGAAGTGCCTCTCTTGAAGGTTTGCGCGTAAACTTTGAAATAACACCATCCGCAGGAACAACAATGGTGGACGAGCGCCGAAGAGGGGTCTTCAAGCCTAGAGGGCACCTGCTAGCTGGGCTGCTCAGTGAAAGAGGTATCTTACTTGTGGGTATATCAAATCAGAGTGACTGGGCTACGCTCGTCGATATTACAATTTCAGGTGCCAAATAAAATTTAATATAAACTACAAGTGCGAGTAAAGTGGGGGGGTTTTCATGATAAGTGCCTCTATCTCGACGGTCCACTTGAGATTCGCACTGAGCACTGAAAGAGACAACAAAAAAACTGTGAACACGATAGAAGTAAAACCTCCCCAATGTACGAGCTAAACAACGCTGCCGGAGTGTTGTTTCGGCCGCCTTAAAGCCCTAAGGCTCAGGTTCAGAGCGGAAGCATTTGGGATTGTTTGGGGATGGGCTCTGGCCGGGTATCTAAAGCCTTAGTTCCACATAAACATATTAAATTTATTAATTCTATTGAGTTACAAATAACATATCAATAAACATTTTTCTTTCAAAAAAAAAAATATATGCCCTAGACTTTTTCTTTTTGTTAACTCTCCTTCAAGCCGTAGGCAGAGAGCAGGTTTAAGGGTTCTACAAACACAATACGACACTACACATTCAAAATTGTACAAAATTTGTTGATAATGTGAACTTACGTGGTGATTAAGATTAACAAAGACGACGATGAAGACGCATCCGGTGGCGGCCGCTACTGGAGGTGATCAGCGAAGGTTGGTGTTTTATAAGACGTTTATGATGAATGTGGAGTGCCTATTTTCTTTTTTTTTTATAATAACAAAATTAGTTAGTAGGGCATATGTCTTAACAAACATGCAACATGATACAATAGTTACAACAAAGATATGAGCTCGGTCCTACACGAAAAGAATCCTCCTCAAAACTCCCAGAGACCCCTTTAACGGGGTTATGGTGCGCGAACAAAATGCTGTTGACTCGATTCCAAGCGCCACCTCCACAAATAAGGAGGTTATGGTGCGCGGACAAAATGCTGTTGAGTCGATTCCAAGCGCCACCTCTACAAATAAGGAGGTTATGGTGAGCCGACAAACTGCTGTTGAGTCGATTCCAAGCGTAAACCTCGAAAACTAAGGAGGTTATGGTGCGCGGACAAAATACTGTTGAGTCGATTCCAAGCGCCACCTCTACAAATGAGGTTATGGTGCGCGGACAAAATACTGTGCTGGGGCCGGAACACTTTAAGCCTCTGCACGACCTCGACCCGCAGCCACAGAATACGAAAAACGCCACCCTTAAAAGCAATCTCAAATCCGAAGGACTGATTAGTTACGAACAGCTGAAACGCACCAGCTTGGCCACGCGGTTATTAAAACTCCCGACGGCTCAGATTTTCACTAAAAAAAATTAAACTTGCATATACGCACTGTTTTTTTTCCGTTTTTTTTCTTTTTATTAAATTAATTATTACTTACCATGGAAGATCTCAAAGCAGAAGAAGAAAAACAAAAACCCCCGTCGCAGGAACCACTTACGCGTCCACCCACCTCGTTGGACCAGCTCACACCAAATGCCACCGAAAAAAACACGCGCCAAAATTGCCTTCTGACGGGCGCATTAGCTTAGTGCTTGTGAGCAGGTTTTAAGTGCTCCCATTACAACTTGAGCCATTGTGATTTAGTTCTTTGAGTGTTTGACTTTCGAAAAAAAAGTGACTGCTGCATCAGGAAAAATGTGTTCACGACGTTTATAATGGATCCACCATTTCGCATTTATCTTTGGTGGAGCTCCACTTCGAATTTGATATCAGTCGGTTTAACTAAAAATGTCGGCGTAGATATGCCCATGACTGGTGTTAGTTAAACTTTCCCATATACGGTGAAGCTCTAAATATGGGCTCTACATATGTGATCCTCAGATTTTGGGTGAACGCTTCTACTCTAAAACCAATGACTGTTACGAGACTGGCATGTTGGAGATTTCCTCAAGATATGGTGTTCTTTTGCCACTTCTCTTGAATTAAGTGATAAGTAGGTAGATAGTCCAAGTAGATATTCTTAAAACCTACCCGTATAAATATTAAAACTTAAATTTTAAATTCAAAACCATCCAACAAATTTGGTACATGTTGCTCAAACAGAAAATTTTCGTTGCGGTTGCTTATTGGTGGACTGCTTTACATGGGGGTTGTGTCAATATTTTCTGGTTAAAAAATCGAAGGTAAGGGGCCCCCATTCCAATTACGAACACAATCAATTCGGGAAACGTTTCGCCACTGATCAACAGGTTTCAAACACCAAACTCTTTCAGAGCATATACTTTCTCTTCACGACTTCACAGGGTGTGATACGACTTCGGCCATTTTTAGATATGGAAAAAGTAGGTTTCTCTCCATTTTAAAGAAGAAGGAACATACTCGCGTTTTACAATCGCTCGAGGATTTTAAAGCAGGGAACTCAGATGCAAACACTATATGCACTATCGGAAAGAATGCTTTCATTGCCTTGTACGGAGGTACACGTAACGACACATGTCTAAGCGATTTCCGCTTCAAACTTTTTGCTCGCACAGGAACGAAAATTAAAGCGGATCTTGCTGCTTTGCCTCCCATTCCTTACGAACGTACCACCAAACACAGACATGGCTCGGCAACGTTTTAAAACCAGAAAATTTGGGCTGGAAGCGAACTCAGGTGGAATTGGAGCCTGTGGTGATTTTGGGAGATATCATCCCTTCATATTTCTTAAATATTTTTTCGTGCTTTTGTAATAAAAACTGGTGGACAGCATGTGGTTGTAGGAAGGCCGGGCTCGCATGTACTAAATCTGTAGAACGTGTTGTGGCAAAATATGCTCAAATGTCACAGTCAAAACCGAAGACATAACTGATGAAGATAGCTATGATGACATTTATGATCTTCCAACTTTAGTCCCCCTTCCAGAACCAAGTAGATCTGTAGATCATATTCAGGATTCTACTGAAGAAGATAATGAAAACGTATACTCATCCCTAAATAAGCCATCCAAAATAAAAAGAAAGTAAATTACTTTATCCCATTATGCCAGATTTTCGGGAAACCTTGATTTATGGGGGGTGAACACTTTTTCAATTTCCTATACTGTATTACAAATATAAATAGATACTAATTTCGAAGCCTACAGGGGTATATCAAACAAAGAGCGCAACTCACCACCCTAACTACATCTGCAACAAATTATACCTATAAGTATGTATAACGCATAGTTATTTCGGAATGCTTACCTTCTTTCGGGTATATCTCGGCTGCGGCTGATCGTATCGACTTAATTTTTTTCTGGATTGTAGGGAATCCAATAAGATACAAGTCCATTACTATTAATTTTTGCGCGAAAATTCACCGTTATCGACTTATTTGCAAAAAAACTGATTTGTAAAACTGTTTTTTCAACTTTGACACGCTGCCGGTGTAACATGTTACCTACTGCTTTATGGTGAACAATCGCTATGCCAAAGATGAAGAAAGTTGTGTTCCAAACAATTCGGTGGCCTTTTTTGAAATGCTACCATTAGGAGCGGAGATATACGCAGGAAATTCAAACAAAACAAAAACCTTCATAAGTACCGTTAGAAAATTTTTCAAGTGGTGTAAACATAAATTTAAGCTTTCCGACTATAATACCCTATCGATTTCTAAAATAATCTCAGACAGTGCCTGGCATGCACTCTGAAGCCGGATTTCACGACCGATCGCCTGAAGTATTAGGGTTTCCTTAAGGATACGTGAGGACTATGAATTTTGCCCCTAGTTTTTTTTTTCAATAAAAACAAAATGGAAACTATTCGAGCATAGTACCATAGTACCCGGTATACTCATCAAGATATAAGTAGATGTACTATACTAAGGCAAAACGGCTGGAGCCATTCCGCCAATAGGCTGTGGTAGCTGGTGATGGCAGATTTGAAATTTAACCCTCGGATGGTTCAGGTAGTTTTTCCATACCAAAAACATGTTCTTCTATGCCAAACCTTTTTGTTTACTTTATAATTAATTTCAGCGAAATTTCACACGAATGTGTTTCCATTGAATTCACAAAACATATAATGTTGCTGCCATAAAACCTAACTCCCCAAAATACGTTCTTCTAAGAAAAACTTTTTTTATTTGTGCACAAATTCCAACCAACCTGACACAAATATATTTCTATTGACTGATGCCACCAAATATATGTAAAAATTAACGGAGTCGTACCATGGGGTCATGGGTAGAGTTGGAACTCCATACAAAATTAAAATCGGCTAAAAAACATTTTACCTTTGAGTGTGTACTGTAAGTAACGTGTATATACAGGAAGATACTGAATAATCAAAGCCTTCCCCTTAGCATCATTTAAATCCATAAGAATGAATAGACTAACTAGCTTAACGATTCGATCTCTTTCTTAAATGTAAAAAAAAATCTCCTCCTAAATAGTCCGCCTCCACTCTCCCGCTACAGGCACACAAATTGACCGTGTTCAGTATGTACTGGGTCGAGATGGGTGGAGTCTCCATCTAAAACTGGAAATGCCCCGTGAGCAAAACCATCTTTATACAAAGCCCGGAAGCAGAACACGTTCATATACTTAAGCGCCAAATCATAGGCCTGTTCAGATCGAAAATTTACATTGCGGTAAAGGCAAATCGGGTTGGGTCGCGACAAACTTTACACGAAAAGTATTGGTTCCCGGTCGATTTTCGTCGCGAAAAGTGGAATGTGTCGTGAATTAAAGTGTCTAGAATGCAGTGAAAGAACAAAATCCCGACAAAAAGTGAATTTTCCACATGTTTTCGCGATTTTTATCAGAGCAGACACGGTTTTTTTTACATGCGCTGTGCTTGTGTTAGTGCATCGTGCAACGTATATACGACATGTTCATAGGCTCGTTTTGTGTGCATGTATTGCTGCTTCCCGGCTTCTAGTGAAGGTGGTTTTGCCCGTGAGCAAGCACTTCATATTTGTTTATTGAGGATGAAGATCATATTCGTTATATTATAACGTACATATTATAGAAAATTTTGTCAAAAACACAAACTATCAACATTTTTCGTCTCCAAGTGGATCTTCACGCAAGTGAACATAAAAAAATGCATGCAAAATGTCGTATTGTTCACGAAATGGTCGTGTAAATGTTCGTCTACATTAGAGTTGCCGTGTAATATTATTTTCCTGACCACAAATGGATTGTCTTCAACACATAACATCAAATCATACTATTTTACGTACAATAAAACGATTATCGACAATTTAAGAACGCTTTTCTATATAACAACCACTCTAAATAATAAAATAATAATCTCAATTGAATTTTTTAAGATTATGCACACTACGCTATTGTACATACCGAAATGGTAACACCGAGCATCCATTGTTTTTAAACGAAAATGGCACCGGGGCGGGATTTGTGTCATTTTCGTTTCGTTTTCGGTGTTACCATTTCGGTATGTACAATAGCGTAGTGCGCAAATTGTTAAAAATGTTAATTGAAAAGTGTTATTTAGAGTGGTAGTTATATAGAAAAACATTCTTAAATTGTGAATCGATTTAGTGTGCGTAAAGAAGTATGATTTGATGTTATGTGTTGACGATAATACATTTTCGGTCAGGGAATTGATATTACACGGCAACTCTAAATGTCGACGAAAATTTACACACTAATGCAATTCATTGAAAAAGTTAACGCACACGACTGCAATTAATGTTTTCGACCACGCATACACTTAAAAGTAAAACTTTATGACTCTCTGGTAAACAAAAATTAGCTATAGCTGTCTTTCTCAATACAATGGGCAGTTTAATGGAAATTCTATTCGTCTCACATTATTTATTTGTAGTGGTTTCCCTCTGGCAAAATTATTTTGTTCTAAGTTCCTGATCTATGTATATCTGATCTGTGTCATGGGTCTGCCATACAAACCCAACCCTCCAATTTGGTATGTACTACTAAAAAAAAATGTTTTGTTTTTACCCAAATTCTAACAAAACCTTATATAAAAGTATCTTTATCGAAAGCACAAAAAATATGTAGAAACAAATGACCTACTTTGGGGACGTTAACTTTTCTAAGAAAAAATATTTCATGTATGCATTAATCCAGGATATTGTCTTGGAGGGGGCTAAGGTCACTGGCCATTCGACGTCACTGTCACAATTTGGCTAATGGGGCTATTTTTTTTAGTAATAACACTATAGGGTGGTGTTCCATGATCCCACTCCCACGCTCGCTAGAATACCGTGAGAGTGGATTGGTTTCAATAATTTCGGCAAAGATTTTATTTTTTTCCTTAAGCAACTTCAGGTTAGTGGTTAGGTTACGCCACTAATCCCAATTTATTTAAAAACAGAAGGAAAATATAGAGAAATAAAAGAGCTGAAATTGAAACTGCACCCGAAATGCAAGTTACAAGAATTATGTGTAGGAACCGGCGGAATCGGAACAGAAGTGATAATCACGCTCGCAAATCTATTGGCCCGAAAGATACTGAAGGATATCCAGATTTATGGCGCGCCCGCAACTATCCTCGGTCTAACAATCCTCAGACCTGGTCGGGAGCCAGTGGCGTTAAAAGTATCTGATTATTTTTTGCGATTCTGAACAATAAAAAGGGAATTTTTCAGTTTTAACAATCTGCCAATACCTGTACCACTATTTCCAAGGCAAATCATCCACGTTCCTCACAAAATGAGTCGAAACACTGCTTCGCAAATTATTATCAAAATGTTAGCTGCTTGTTAGGATTCAGCGAACATTTTGAAAACAATAAGGAAATTCGTTTTTCCCTGAGGTCAAAGGTAGTTGCTAAAGTACTTTTTCAGTATGTTCAACATAGGCATTATAATATTATGGAAATGGATATGTACATTAGGAGTATTTGTTCCTAAGCATTGCGGTGTCAGCTGTGAATACATGGAATATTACAGAAAAAACTTTCTCTTGTATGTATGAACTCAAAAAGGATTATATTCTAAAATAATACTTGCTTCTTGCAATATTTAATTGTATATACAAAACAGGAGTATTTTTCGAAATGTCGTTTTGGGGTGTTAAAAGAATGTAATTTTGAATGAAATCAATATAGTTTACTTGCTTTAAAATTGAACTATTAGTTTAGTTGAAATAATGCAAAATTTGCATTGATTTGGGAAAAATGCGAGCCGATTGATTTTTATGTTAAACCAGGGATTAGTTCAAGCGCGGCCGAAATTTGATTACCCTTCACATTTGTATGCATCTTAAGCTTCTTTTGTACGAATAATTTCTACCGCAGCCCTATGACGTAGTGTTTCGATTCCATAGCTGGCCAGTCCAGAACTTCTACGTTTTGGGCTGCAAACCATTGCTTTACACGACGTGCGGAGTGTATGGGAGCGTTGTCCTGTTGCAAAATCCATCGTTGGCCGTTGAACTTATCGTTGAAGTTAGTTTTCTGAACTTCCAAAAGTTGAATGTAGTCCGCAGAGGTTTACCAAATCTATGACACCATGGTAAGAAATTGTAGCCCATACCATGACGGAACCGACACAATGAAGAAGAAAAAGAAGGAAACGAAATATCTGAAAATAAAAGGGACAATTTGATTTTTTTATAGCTGGCAGTGGCGCGGCGTACGAAATTTAGTGTTTGGGGCTGGTATGGTTTAATACTTTTTGGCTTTTTTCATTGGTTGGAGTATTCAACCGCAATGCACTGGAATACACAGTATTTAACATTTTGTATTTAAACGAATTTATACCACGCAACGCTTTGCAATCCCATTTAAATGTACTTTTTGCAATAGTGTAAATGTAAATTGTGATGCTGTTGGTATAAAGTTATGCAACAGGAACGTTGTTGATTAATTAATTTCAAGCATCTATTCATTTTGAAATTTCGTACTCATTGCCCCCATTTTTCCAACGCCCCTACTACGAAGTTACAGCACTAAGCTGCGCATGTGCATGATTTTGTTTATTTATTAATTTTCCATATAAAATTCGTATGAGAAATGTCATCTTGTAGCTTCGATCAAGTTACCATAGAAAATATTTTGGTCGCATATCCAGTGTATTTTGCGGTTATTTGCATTTCCTTTTTTATATTTTCTTATTCATTGAACCGACAGCACTATGGCGACGAGATAAAAACCTTTCCGACTTCCTCAAATCGTGAAAATAATATGGGAAACCATCAGGCCCATCCAAATTAATTTTTTTTTCATCCGAAAATATCGCCTGATGCCGCATTGATCGGTCGAATGAATGTGAGTCCGGCAGTACTCCGAACGAGTAACTGACTACTTTATGACGAGAGAGTAAAGGTGTTTTTTTCGTGAGTTTTTTTTTCCGTTTTAGATGCTGACACGTTTTAAGGACTCTTTGTACTGTCCGTACACTGGCAAAAGTTCCAACCTTTCCTTTGATCTTCGCAGCAGATGACGCAGGATTCGAGGCTTCTCGTATAATTGCCCTACGTCCTCGTTCTGTTGTAGCTCTTGTTGTACGTCCTTTTTGGTTTTTGCCATACATTTCCGGATTTTTTCTAAAAACTGCAACTAAAATTGGACGAAGTCTAATTTGTCACTGGTTGTCGCGAAAAATTTATGCGGAAGACAGTTCGAAAACAGGGAAGGACTAATACCAGCAATCAAAGGGGCTTTTCAACAAGTCCCATTAGACTACTTAAAAAGTTTGTACAATTCCTTGTCAAAGGGACTTTTTGAAGTCGTACGCAATGATGGAGGATATACGCATTATTAATAATAATAAAAAGTTATAAAAAAGATTTAAAACATTTGTTTAACTACCAATTTTTGTAGGTGCGTCTATCCTATTGTCGCACTTGTAACAATATGCATCGTGAATATTTTTTGTACATATATTTCATAAGCAATAAATAAGAATTGTACACAACATCAGTAATGAAATGTTTCCTGTAAATCTATTTTTGGATTGTAACACTTTTAATTAGACCAATCCAAAAATAGATTTACTATGTATCCATAGTTTAAATATGTAAAAGTACTCATATAAGTACTCATATTGACCAATCTTTATGCAAAGCTGCATATCGGCACCTATAACGGTTTAGAAAAACCGAGGTGAAAACGTAAGCTCAACTTCAAACGACCTTAACTTCGTTACCGTTACTCGAAACTGAGAAAAAAAGTATCTGATATAAAATGTACTTGTCTAGTCCTTTCATTTAAGTACCCATACGTCCATCTCCGATCAAAACTAATAAAGTCGACTTTTTCAGCTCTTCGGGACACCCTGTTATCTTTGCCCTACCAACTTCTAAGTATTTCGTGCCATAGACTGTTACCATTCTACACATTCCTACCAAATTTCATGACGATCGGCTGAGCCATTCGCAAGTTATTTAGTGAACAGACGGACGCAGGCCTGTAGAGAGGGTGGGGGGACGAGGTGATTCCCCCCGGGCCCGAGATTCCAAAGGGGGCCCGGAATTGGACACAAAAGTTGTGCTTTAGTGTTTTTTCTTCGTACAAATTTCTATTTTGAAGTCCTTAACTAAGAAACCTTGTTAGAACTGTATCCAGCATTTAGTATTACACATTCTGCACTAGGCTTGTGGCCCCAAGTCTAATATTGAATTGTTAGGACTGGGGCCCGAATCATCATATTCAATCAACAAATCAACATGATCGTTTCTTTACTAAATGTCTAAATTCAATCTGCCCTCGCATTTTGAAAGTGCATGTATAACTTTTTACGTAAATAAATTAGAAAATTCGACTTCTTCATCCATTAACGTAACGTTTTTCAAAAAATGTGTGTTCAAAATAAAAATAAGAGTGACATTTTTTCTAGAAGGACTTTTCCGGGCGATCATTTTGTGTACGTACTGCGCTGCTGCTAAATTCTTTTCAAGGTACCAACACCGATATTTTGGTCACTTAAATTCAGCGTCCCCTCTAAGAGGGGGCAAGACGGGCGATCGCCCAGGGCGCCACATATTAGGTGCTGCATTTAGAATGGATAAAAGGCTAAGTAAGATCTGCGTAAATTTTAAGTCTGTGATGCTAGCACCCGCCCTACATTCAGAAAACAAAGCGCGACAATTCGCTGCTATGTGCTAATTCAGTTAATCTTTAAAAAAAAAGACACTAATTTGAGAATTACTCGTATGTACTAATTTCGTCCTCCAATTGAAAATTTAGTTCCTCTTTCTTTTCACCAGAATAAAGGACATCGCATTATCTCCTGTTGTGTTACAGGAGTAACTCCCGAGGAAATTCGTATGAAATAAGAAATAGGGAGTCGCATAAATGCTGACCACATAAAGGCGTTTAAAACACACTCTTCTGATAGAAATGTGTGGAAACAAAGGCATTCATTTCATCATTATTTTTTTGGAGTCATTTTCCTTTATTTTCATAGACCTTTCGCAGCATAATTTCACTTAAATTTGCCAAACCTTCGCGTGGATGGATTTCTTCAGTTGATTGCATTGATTCATCTAGCATTCTTTTCAGCAAGGTGAGGAATCAAACCACACATAACACATTGTCAGAGCTCCTAATTTGTGCTCGGGAATGCTAATATCGGAATTTGGCTACGTCTCCTCGATTTAACTAGGTCTAACCTTATTGCATTTATGAAAATAAGCAATGCACGAAATCCGGCTAATTGAAGTTTTTTTGGCTGTGTAGTTTTCAAGGAATTTATGGAAGGCAAATGCAGGAAATTGGTAATGAATGCGAGCACCATTTTTTGAAACAATATTTTTGAGAGCATAGAGTTTTCTAAAAATGTGTTGAGTGTTGAGTGTTTCAGTGGAAAACAAAATTTCCAATTTATTTTCGATTACATTAAGCTTTACAAGATTTAACTTTGAAATTCCAAACAAACTCTATAAGGCCTTGCTGAACTGTGGTGAATTGCGCTTCATAGTATAAATGATAGCTAGACGTTGGTTTGAACCCCATTGTGACCATGAATTTGTGTGTTGTCTCTATAAAAAGGCTTATACGTCAGCTGGTTTCACTATGTAAATCGTTTCGGAGCAACGACCATGATCTGCCACAAGCATTTGACAAGAGGAAACAATCCTTGGAATCGATTCTACAACAACGATGTCCATCCATACTATCTTTACGATAGCCTGGTACAACACCTAAGGGGCGGCAATTTGTCCTCTTCCCCGGTGCGGCGTAAGTGCTAGAGCGGGCGCTGCTTAAATTATTGAATCTCCATTTCAATCTAATTAATATGAATACATCATCAATGTTTTCGCAAGATATTTTTAATTTGAAAATTTGAACGTCCAGTGATTTGTCTGATAAATTTTCAAAAGTTTTAGAACAGAATTAATTTTCTGAGTGTACTGAACGCTTATGTAGAGGAGATGGTCAAAGAGGGACAATAAAATAAGCATAATGTATACCTACACTTTGGAAAGTGTATCTCTTCTTGTCTACAAAAAAATCTTAACTTCCAGAAAATTGTTTTTAATAGTCGTGATTTATTCATGGTTCAATAAATCTTTCTTACGTCTTATGAACCCCTAAACCTCGAAGACCAACAGTAGGCTCAGGAGAGTTATTTATCTCCATAAATAGGTACTCGTTTAACATCTGTGTGGGATCATAGTCCGTCCACATACGTGATTTATAAGGTAAAAAATATAAATAGGTATACAATTTTTTAAGAACCGAAATGTAAAAAAAAAATGTTCTTCGATTTATAATTTTTTATCGTATGGAAGGGGAGGGCCCGGAATCATTGTCCCCCCGGGCCCGGATTTTCTATCCACGGCCCTGGACGGACGGACAGACAGACGGACGGACGGACAAAATCGATTTCATAAGGGTTTTTTGAAAAAAATTCTAAAAAAACACTAAAAATATAAGAAATCATATTTAAGACATTGACTTTTTTTTTAAATTTGTTCTCCTTGGACACTAAAAAACTATTTAAAAAAACAAACTTGTTTGCATTTATTTGCACGACACGCAAGGATTTGAAAAATTATATTTACAGTGGTCCATGTAAGTGTCGTAGAGTCTGCATACTTTCAACGTGAAAACTAATGCATATGCATAACATGTATTCGGCAGGAAGGAAATCGATTCAAATTTATGCCATAAGTGCAAAAAATAAAGTTTCTCTACGTCTACGATGATAGCGCACAATGGTGGAGAAATATGTGAAATAAACTATCAGCGTACTCGCAAAAGTCAAGTGCGATTAAACTCTATTTATGGGACTAATACGAGTATAATAGCATAGCAACACAATGAAATTGCCATTATGCCACGCTCGCTACTACGTACACATGATGTGTGCATTATAATAAGAGTAACGAACCGATAAACTTGCTCTAATGGCATCGTAAATATAATCCTTATGAAATATGACGCATATGACCGTATAATATGTTGAAAGAATTTTTTTTGTATGTGTAACAAATTTTGTAATATTTAGTGCAATGCTATGAAAAAATTTTTTGCGAAGCACTGCAGATATTTTCGTAACGAGGTGCCGGTAAGATAGCACTCCATTATGAATGCCATCTGATATAAACTAAAACCAAAACTTCGGATTTCGACAATATAATACTCAGAAACTTATCTAAATGTAATGGATTCTAAATCACATCTTTACGATAGTGCATACAAAGCACCACAATGAAAATGAATGACAAAAATTCACACTGGCATCCGACGTAAATTGGCTTTTAGCTCTAGCGATAATGCCTTTGTGAAATTGTCTGGAATGTATAGAACAGACACTATCAATATCAACCCCACTCTCCATTTTTCAGGTACATCCTATCACTGGCACTTGCAGATCTTCTTGTTATCCTGATATGTGTGCCACTTGCTTCTATCGTTTATACATTTGAGTCGTGGCCGTGGGGTGATACTCTGTGTCGTATTACGGAATACGCGAAGGACGTTTCCATAGGCGTATCCGTATTCACACTTACAGCCCTCTCGGCTGAACGCTATTGTGCCATCGTGAATCCGCTTAGGAAGTTGCAGGTAAATATATTTTATTTGCTTTCTATTCTCTAAATGTATATGTGAGAAAATCGGAATAGATTATGCTAAATGTGAAATCATTGAATTGCAGACAAGACCACTTACCGTGTTCACGGCATTGATGATATGGTTACTGGCAATATTGTGTGCCACACCGGCAGCTATTGTATCGGATACTATGCCAATCGTATTGAATAATGAGACGAATATGACAATTTACGTGTGTACGCCATTTGGACAGGATAGACCTGGAAAAAAGACATATACTGAGTAAGTATTAAATACACATAGAAAATAATTAATTTTAAAAAATGTGAACTCCTTAAGTTTCTTTTTATAAAAAAAAATAATCCTTTGAACACCTTTTTATCACATATTTCTTTTTTTTTAATTTCTTACTATACTTTTATATAATTTTCCAAAGAAATGTTTGTACATACTAAGGAAATTCTATACACTTCCAAAACCGCGCGCCGGCCGCAGCTAAGAAGTTTCTTCTAGCTACGTAACATGCCTGTAAGAAGATTATTATGAAGCGATGGCAAAAGAGCGCATCGTTAGAAGATGTTATGCATTTTCAGGAATACTCGCATAAGGATCGATTTCCCTGTTAAAAAATGCCATGAGCTATAATAAATTCTTTAAATAAGATTGGTGCTTGCTCATAGTTTAATACATATGCATTTACCATGTGATAAGGAAAGCGCACAAACAGTAAATGTGGAAAAAAAATATGTGAACCGCATTATATGATGACAGAACTCCTATTCCGTGAGTATGCATTGCTGCTTCCTTTATACCGCTGCATGGCCTCGCGTTGCTCGACCTGCGGTGTAGGCACATCGCCCGTTTTGGCGGTAATATCTCAGCATTACTCGAATTGAAATCTGTCGCATACCTATACAGGGTGTCCGGAAACTGCCGCATAAACGCACCGGATTATTATTCCTCAGTTGATTTCCAGCAAAAAACTTGTTAGGAACATACCCCCTTAGCTTAACCCTTTAGCTGCCAAGGGCATTTGAAGATTTTTGAAAAAATCATTTTCTTGCACGACTCAAAGCTCAATATCTCCAAAGCTAGACCAGCTAGAATAGTAAACCAAAATGATTATTACAGCCAACAAATTTAAATTTACCTATAAAATAAAACTAACCACACTAAAATTGGATAAGACGTTTGGTTTTTACAGAGCTTCAAAGTCTAATTTGTGTGATTTCACCCAAAAACATTATTTCATCTCAATTTTCTCCAACTTCGGCCAAAGAGAGGTGCTTGTACGATTCTTTTAAAAATTGGCGCATAGTCTTACGATCATATCTTTCTTACATCATTTTATTCTAGCTTCATTATTTCTAACAGTTTTAATACCTTAAGTGTAGAAAACGATGGTTAATTTTGGCTCGATTTCGACATTATTTGAATAAATTTTTCCAATTGCAGATTTTTAGGGGCAGTCTGAATTGAATTGTATTGAATTCGAGCTAAAATTAACCCTAGTTTTCTGCACTTAACGTATAGAAACTGCTAGAAATAATGGAGCTAGAATAAAATGATGTAAGAAAGATATGATCGTAGGACTATGCGCCAATTTTTAAAAGAATCATACAAGCACCTCACTTTGGCAGAAGTTGGAGAAAACTGAGATGGAAAAATAGATTGTTTTTGGGTAAAATCACACAAATTTGACTTTGAAGTCCTGTAAAAACGGAACCTCTTATCCGATTTTAGTGCCGCTAGTTTTATTTTATAGGTAAATTTGTTGGCTGTAATAATCATTTAGTTTCACTATTCTAGCTGGTCTAGCTTTGAAAATATTGAGCCTTAAGTCGTGCAAGAAAATGATTTTTTCAAAAATCTTTAAATGCCAAAAAGAAAGGTGCCCTGACTATATGTTACGAAGGTTTATAAAATACGCTTAAAGCGATAGTGACATCAATATGTACTACAGTAAAACTTCGTTATAACGCTCTTCTCGGGTCTATGCCAAAAAAGCGCTATAACCGGGAAAACGCTATAGCCGGGAAGTTCAAGAAATATACTTCATAGACGCATACACCTTTTAGGTGACAAAATTTATTAGTGGATTGATACATGGGAATGAAATAGTAAGAAAATGGCAATCAATTGTTTACTCGTTTAAAAAAAGCAGATATTTGCTTTTGTTTTAGACTGGCAACAGACTAATACTGAGGTTTTCAATTTATTGAAAGATCCTTCCTATGTCCATGCTATAGGCAAAAATTGCTCGAATCTTGCAAATGTTTTTGGCATGTTCGACGTCTTGTTCTTGTTCTCTTCGATGTTGATGGATGCTGAAGCAATTACGAGATCTTTAATTATACTTTCAATTGTTGTCATGTCTTTCCCTTTTCCAGGAAATTTGACCGTGATGTGAATTAACGGAACAACTTGTGCATCATGGTTCTGTTTGTGATTATTACAATGTAAAGATAGACTACGTGCTCAATGAATTTGTCAATATAAATTGTTTTTTTAAGAGCGTTATAACCGGGAAATAGTAACATTATAACGAATCCAAATTCCCTGTAATAAATGCATGGGACCGGGACCGCGAAAAAAGAGCTTTTTAGCCGGGAAAGCGTTATATCCGGGAGCGTTATAACGAAGTTTTACTGTATATACTATGAACGATGTCATGTAATTAATGAACAATAACATCACATTTTGTTTTTTTTTAGTTACTATCGCGGCTAATGTATGGGTTCATTTCATAGCCGGAATGTACAATGCATAAGATTCTGCTGGAAGTTCATTGTGTTCATGATCGCTTTACATTAAGTTGAAATTTTGTTTTCGTTATACTTACGACCGGAGTTTCGTAAAAAAGACGAACTCTGTATTATTTTAAGGAAGAGAAGGTTTATGAACTAATTCATCATGGTAATGAAAATAAGTCTATACTCCTAGTTCATTAATATTATGATGATTTTTTTTTTCAGTGTGAAATAAAAAAAACAGATGCCTGCCGATAAACCCTTCTGTCCAGAAAATAGATCCGTCGTTTCGCCTGCATGACGGGGGAGCATGCATACATACATTAGATTTCTGTCGATTTAATTCATGACATGGACATGAATACACCAACGACTCTTCTTCTCAGTACCGTATAGCCCCATGTGGGGCCATGGTGCGTTAACTCAGCCGTTTATAGGGAACTTCGAGTCAACGTTACATTGCATATCATTTCGGAGTGTATATAATGTTGCAAGCACTATACATTTCCTATCCGCACATGTACGGAAATTTCGGACCTCGCCGAGATTCGATCTCCGGACCTCTAGATTACTGAGCATCGTAGAATGCGACTCAACCAAGTGAGCCACAGAGCGTGTCGTCAACGACTGGGGCACTCCTTGAGTTTTTGCTTTTTTCACCGTTTCATCTTGAAAATGGTGATAAATAGTTAAATAGGCCATGACATTTAAAAACGTCAATTGTTGTTTTAAAAATAAAAAAAGCACATGTGGCTAAACAAAATTTTTTATTGCTCCAGCTCATTTGTTAACTGTTTAACCGTTTAAAAAATCGTAACCTCTTTTAAACTTCGATCTCAAGAAATTTTGGGAACGTTACGCCACTGTTCGGCTGCTTATTCTAAATTCGTCGAATTAGTGATAAAAACCCATTTTAAAGTAACCGCATTCCTTGTTTTCATAACATCCACGAAAAGATATGTATATGTATATGTATGTATGTTATCAAAACACAGTATCCAAAACGCAACACAAAATCTGCCAAAATCTCGTAAATAGCTTCTGCGATAGGTATACCTACTAGCGAAATTTCCCATAGACATTTTAGTTGTAGCCATCGTGATTTCGATTGTATATGAAAATATCGAATTAAATATTTAAGATAGTAGGAAGAAATGGTATCGAAATATTCGACATAGTAGTGATAACACGGGAGAACAATTTTGACACTTTTTTCCCGTTTTCTTGAATTTTGCACCTAATTTATAGTAAAACGGCCTCGCCGATTCCAAAAATGCAGGCTGTTTTTTTCCCCTATACGTCAGTTTTTTTTAGATAACGTGTTTTTTTTAATTGTTACGGAAAAATACAAAAGGCCCCCTTAAAAAACCATTTTATTTTTAACCCGGGAACACTAACCTTAATTTTAGGCGCTTGTTACTAACCATGAGTCATTTTGACTCACTATGAGATTTTCGTTACATAAAATGGGAGAGTGTGAATAAAAATCATAGACAGCAAAGGAAAACAATTAAGAATAATTTAATTCATAGAAAATTCTTTATTAACCAAAAATAAAAATAAGAAATCATTGACTTTCACAGCCATAAAAAAGAGCTCTGTGATTTTAGCAGCCTCAACCAATGAATGATCATAATGCTATACATTTACGATTCCGATTGATTGCACTGGAAACATATTTTTTTTTGTATGTTCACCGCATACAGGAACACTGCATTTAGCACCAAATGTGTTTGTCTTCCTTCTTATTTTGTAATTGCAGAATCGACAGTAAGCCAATCTGACTCACTGACTTGCAGGAAAACACTTATATCTACTCACCACCACCACCAGTTTCTCGAGGAATACATAAGTCGCGCAACGCGGTAGGGCAAGTGAAAAACTTTTATATGTGAGTCAAAATGACTCACATTAGTGTTCCCGGGTTAAAGCTACGGCGTTGCATCCTTGTGCAGGACCTTTCAGTACTTGTATACAATAAAATTAAATAAATAAAAGAAAGTAATTTGTCGCGACCTGATTTTTTTTTTTGTAAAAAGTTGTGAAATTCTTCGGCCATTTTTAAGGCTCTTTTAAGCAAAAAATGTATTTAAAAGCATTTTAAAAGCAAAAGTGGGGTATGTAATTGAAATCGACAACAACAATTAAGGTTTCCTGTCAGTGTAAATTGTCGATCCCAAAAATAGTGATAGAAAAGGTGTTAGAAGTGTTAAAGCCAAATTTTAAGAAAGAACAATCGAGGATGACCTTCATTTCCTTTACCGATAAAAGTAATTTACCTGTTTGATTACATTTAACTCACTTACAATTTCGCATTTTAGACTGTAGGTGAGATGTACTCAGTGCTTTTGGGAACCTCGCGGGGCCTGTGGTATCAGCTACCATCTGCATTGTAGTTAATCCGGCACTGACCGATTCCGCTTCAAAATCGAACTACATCGAGGCATTTAAATCATATCAACGTCCTCTACCTTTCTACTAAAAACACTTTTTCAAAGATGTATTGCTCAGTTTGATTAATTTATTTATTTAAGCTGTATATACTAATGATTTCATCTAACGGCCTATATGTATTTTATGGAAATAAGAAAAGAAAAAACACACCCACACCATTTATTCATTTATAAAAAAAAACTTTGGCCTTAAAAACACATATTAGTATAGAAATTAGAAACAATTACTAATTAAAATGAGAAAAATCATAATTTTTGTGCAATTTGATTTGATTGCAACGCCTCCAACCGCTTTCATCAATTTCCAGCTACGCCAACGAAACCGCATTTCGGCTTTGCCAAAATGGATCGATAGAATCTCTATACCACTCATTGTCATTGATACCGATACTATTTAATAGTCCATTTTGATATTAGTACAAATCAATATCAATTTGCAACCAAAAACGAAAACAATAGAAACAATGCAAACCCTCGACAAACACTTTCATATTCTGTATTCAGAACAATGACGAAGCAAAGAATGTTCTTCTATTGTCTGTCTGTTGGCCCATCGTGATTGGAATTTTGAATATCCCACAGGCATTCTCTATTTGTCTTGTAGGTATGTCCTCCAGATATTCCTACATACCTTTCACCAAAGCCATTCATCGATTATTCGTTTGAGATTAGGCTGTCAATTAATATTGCGATTTGAAGGTTCTTCGGATGTATTTGGTCATCTACCTTTCTAAACCTTCGGGTTAACCTCAAAGTGACGAACGACTTTGTTTGAGTCGAGAGTAGTGAGAGAGTTGAATACGCAAAATAGCTTTCTAAGAAGAAATTTATCATTTAATAAAAGAAAATGTGTCAATAAGCTGAATCGTTTATTTAATAAATTGACTTTTTATTATTATAATCGAATGGAATTAGAGTGATAGCTTTGGGTGGGTTTTGAGAATGTTAAGTTAACCTGAAGATGACACATTTTTTCGAAGTTAAGAGGAAAAAGGTAATTAATTTAGTGCGTTATTTTTGAATGTGTTTTGACACCAGTGTTTTCTTAGTGAATATAAAACAAATCCAATCTAAGAGTAGTAGGAAGAAATGCGTACATTTGAAAGCCCTTTTAAAATTTAAAGCACTTGAAAGTTCCGGATATTAAATAAGGTAGAAAACATACCGAATTTAACTTTTTTAATGAACATTGTTCAGGCATTTTTTCAAACCAAACCAAAATTGCTTGGTCATTTCAGATATAATGTCATTGGCAAGGCAATCGCCTACTATTTCCTTCCGCTCTCAATCATAGGTGTATTGTATGCACTGATGGCTCGACGTCTTCATTTGAGTGCACGTGAAATGCCCGGCGAAATATCAGGACCACAAAGCCGGACACAAGCAAGGGCTCGACGTCATGTTGCCCGAATGGTGGTGACATTCGTTATTGGTAAGGGTACTGTTAGTAGCATATTGGCTTTTGGCCTAACATACACACACACAACAAAAAAGTGGAACAATAGCCTTGGCTTGGCGCTGAAAGCATTAGCTCAACTCTATATTCGAATTGAATGACAGGATCGTGAAACGTAATTTGGCAATTTTGTTTTTTGTTACAGTTTTTATAGCATGCTTCCTACCGTGGCATGTGTTTCAACTTTGGTTTCACCTCTATCCGAATGCATACGATGACTACAATGGTTTTTGGCATGTTGTTCGAATTGTAGCATTTTGCTTCAGGTGAGTATTTTTGCATATAGAGAAATTTTTAAAAATTGGAAACACGACCCAATTATCATAGTAGAATAGAATATGTGTGCAGGATAGCACACAAATTTACAGGGATTGCTCCTTTAAGGATTAGATAATTTTGATGACATCAATGCATGTTTAAGTTAATGATGTTTTTTTGGCAGAACACTAATTAAAACATCATGCAAGCTCATTCCGCTAATGGGTAGGAAGTTTTTTTTTAAACAGAAAAACTTAGGTGGCCATTATTTTGCTGTGTGCTGTACCTATAAATTCGAAATCAAACCCAATAATTAAACTTGTATGAAACGATACCCAAAACAAATAACATGTTGCTTCAACATTCACAGAGAATGCTAAATTTTATGAAGCACTATTTTTAATTGGATTTGATTATTTTATGTACCATTGCAAGCAGCAGGGACTTAAATACCGCATATAGTGTCATCAAGGAGTTCAAAAGTGGTCAATGCTCCTATCAACATTCCCTAAAGGATACCGATGAACGGCTACTTATCCTGAACGAAGACCAGATGAGGCGTTGTAAAGAGCACTTCGCAGCGGTTTTGAAGAAATTATGACAAAATGCAAGGTTCCCCTTCATGCGGATAACTTAGCTGCCCAACGAAACGTAAATAAACGGCCAACAGCCCCAACTAAAAGCGAAATAATCAATGCAATTATTGCACTAAAACGTGGTAAAACTGCCGGGCTCGACGGTATTTCTGTCGAGCTTTACCAAGTAGCACCAGACAGCCGAATTACCACATCCATTAATTGTATGTATCGTTGTAAGAACGTGAGACGAGGAAACTTTCCCCACTGAGTGGAAAGAAGGCTCGATAATCACACTTCCTTGCTTGCCAGAATGCAATAATTTGGGGGGGAGGGGGGGTATATGCGTGCTTCCCGCGGTCTTGGATTAAGGACCACTTAGAAAGCAAAATCAATGAGGAGCAGGCTGGATTTCGATATCAGGTTTTTCTTGTGTCGACCACCTTAACACCTTACGTATTGTAATAGAGCAATGCATCTCTTTGTGGATTTTGAGGCTTTCCATATTGGTAATCGAGACCGTATCTGTGCGGCCTTACGCAAGAGGGGTGTCCCAGAGGAAATAGTGGCTATTATTAGGGCGACTTATGTGTGTCGGTGCCAAATGTCACGTACTACTTAAGGGCTCTCTTCCACTGCAAGCGTAAACTTGAGCGGCGCGGTGCTCCAGCGGCAAAGCTTTCACAAAATGTGCGAAAAAAAAGCTTTTACTAGTAAAAGGTATAAGCACACACAATATTCAAAAAGCTTTTCCATTATATTGAATGGCATTTTTGTTTATTTTGCATAGTTACGCCATATTTTGCTTGGTTACGCCATTCAAATTCGGAAAAGCTTTAAACGCGGGAGCGCCGCGCCGCTCGAAGCAGGTAATGGACGGCAGGCGTAAAGGTAAAGTTTCGGAAGACTTTGAAGATCTTAGCGGGGTCAGGCAGGGTGGCATTCTTTCACCAATCCTATTTTTTACAATGATTGGTGATGTACTCAATGTGGCTTTACCTGAGGAGCGCCAACACCGCGCCGAGGCATTCAATGGACTCTGAAGTCTCACCTGGACTAAGCTGATATTTGCCTGCTCTCGCATAAGATCATGGATCTGAGCGAAATGGCTATCTCGAGAGGGAGGCAAATGGTGCTCTTCCCATACGTATCAATGGACAACCTGTAGAACAACGAATTTGTCTACTTTGGTAGCATTGTTGCTGTTGATGGCGGTGCGGATCAAAACATCATTCGCCGCCTTGACTAAGGAAAGTGTGCTTTCGGCATGTTGTCCAAATTCTGGCAAAGCAGTTATCTCAGTGTTACGACCAAGTTGGGGCTGTTCCGCTACTTGATTCTTTCAGTGTTATTATATGGGAGCAGCACTTGGAAAGTTACCGCTGCAGTTACCATGAAATTGAAAACTTTCGTAAATACTTGTCTTCGTCGAATATTAAGAATATTTTGGCCTGAGCGAATTTCATATGAAGATCTACATCAGCGCACGGGTGAAATACCCATCGACGAATTGACTCGCATTCGAAAGTGGTAGAGGATTGATTATACGCTGCAAAGGGTTGATAACTGCATTGCTGGTCCACTATCAGATGGGACCCCTTCTTCCAAACAGGCCGACGAGGGGGCGTCATAAAATACCGTGTGCGTAGATTGGTGGATGAAGAGTGTGCGTTATTAGGAAAGACCTGGGACGAACTACCAACTACGATACATGGCCATGAACCGTACGCGATGGCGAGTAGGTGTAGTAGACGCACTATTCCCCACAAGGAGTTAATACGCCAGTAAAACTTTACAAAAAAAGGCCTAACCTCCGAATAAATGGAATACTACCGTTCTTTCGCTTATCTGTTTTAGAGTATTACTGGCTATATAAATGCAGATTTGCAGCCCTGGGGACCCTGTGCTAATTTTTTGGCAAGCGAAAAAGAGTAATTTTTTGCTCTTTTTTTACATTTTCAACAATATTTTTTAAAATAATTATCTTGGATAAAAACTGTGTTTGAAAGTAAACAGAATTTCCAATCCAATGATATCCTAACCAATTTTATAGGTCAAATATTGACGGAATTACAGGTTTTGAAAAATAGGGTATTTTTTATCAAAAAATTGTAAAGTAAAGTAAATCTCGTTTCAACAACATAAGCTTGGGCCTTTTTTTTGTGGAAAATACCCTATTTTTGAAAACCTGTATCTCCGTCAATATTTGACCTACAAAAGTGATTAAGATATCATTGGATTGGATTGTCTACTTCCAAACACAGTTTTTATCCAAGATAATTATTTAAAAAAATATTGTTGGAAATGTAAAAGAAGAGCAAAAAAATGGCTCTTTTTCGCTCGCAAAAAAAATTAGCACAGTGTCCCCAGGGTTGCAAATCTGGATTTATATAGCCAGTAATAGTCTCAAACAGATAAGCGCAAGAACGGTAGCATTCCATTTATTCCGAGGTTAATGCCGATTTTGACTGGCCTATAAGGCAATTTAGTAAGAACATTTTACGATGTACGAATAGTGACCGACGATTCAATCTAGTCGGTGGGTTTTGACTGGATTAATTTAGATAAAATTTAGATTTTGTTTACAGTCTGTATCGGCTATTAGAATTCGTTGTATTTAATAGGGTCTCAATATTTGAGTTTCGCATTTCACAAAATAAAATTAAAATAAACGTTTGTTGATCAGTGACGTTTCCTGATTCAAATAGCCCTACATACAGTCGCCTCTCGTTATTTATTAACCATCGATAACCGTGCTTTTACATAGAAAACTCTTCTCGAAATCGTGTTTTTCTTTATACATTTTGCGTAATAATGTTTCTCCAAGGCTTCCTGTTAATTTGAATCATGATGGGAGGCATCCTCCGTAACATTTGTGACATTGGAACCAACTTTAAGTACTACGACTGGTGAGAGCTGATGCAATCTCTTGCTTCAGAATCCGTTGTGTCTTATCTTCTGTATAAAATGGAAGCAGTTTATTGTCAGGACAATGCTATGCTGGAAGTGACAAAATCAACTGTTCCATAAGACTATCCTGGCCAATACTTTTAATGAGCACTTGTCGGATTTTCATAGATCTCAATACGAATTTTGGACAGAGTTCTTCAACAGTGTTAAGCAGGGTTGTTTATGTATTTAACCTCTAGTGCAGTGAAAATTTCTCAGGAATATCCTCACTAAAAACTGTTTTCGTTTAAATACAGAAGACATAACACATAACGGATTTTGTAGCAAGAGATTGCATCATATTTCACTAATCATTGCACTTCAAGAAGGTTCCGAAGTAACAAATGTTACGGAGGTGGCCCCTCCTTCATCAAAAGTAGACAGGAAACTTTTAAGAAACTTCATAACGTAGAATTCGTAACAAATACAATTTCGAAGAGTTTTTTTTGTAGAAAAAACGGTTATCGATACTGAGAGGTTAATAAGCAAAAAACTCGAAAATTTTATTTAAAAAAGACTTTTTCTGTTATTAATTTCCTCGATTTCCGCTTTTTAATCAGTTTTTGCCTACTAATTCCAAGACGGACCAGAAATTTAGATTTTCCTTTATAGAAGAATAACGGTTTAAAATAAAAGGAACATGTTTGTGATTTTTTTTAATATCCTTAAAGTTTATAGCATTTTGAATAACTGTGCTCTCTTTCAATTTCCAAGGATCAGTCTGTTTTATGGTGCAGCTATAGTTATGACAGACAGTGTGCATTTTCAGATATAGACAAATCTAATATGTATAATGAATAAATTGTGAAATGCTTTCTTGATTTCTAAAAATATTCATAAACAATTTTATGTTTTATTTCTGTGGTGTTTTTGACAGGAACGTCCATTTTACCAAAGCTTACGGCTGGTTTTGAAGGCGACATTTTAATCTCAATTGGAGTTTTCGAATTAATTTGGAAATTATGAACAACTGAACAAAAATTTGAGTCAAATCGTCCCAGCCGTTCTTTGATGAATTAGGTACTATACATTTTTCTATAAGGATTTTTTAGCAGTGGAATAAATAAAAATTGTGATTGTGAGCCAAATGCAGTAACTTTAAATTTCCTTCCGAAACCAAATCCTGGCAATGTCCCTCACATTTTCCATTATTGCCCAACTATTGCTTTGGGATATTGTAAAAACCGAAAGAAACGTTTAAATTATCTTGGAACTATTCTTTGGGATATTCTAAGGACCGACATAATAGTTCGAATTATCCATAGGAACTGTTCGCAACTGCTATATAATAAATTATTTGAAAATGTTCTAATCAATTCGATCTTCCTAGTTCGTTCCACTTTAATCACAATTTATTTTCGGTGCCACCGCCAATCTGCCGCACGAACGATTTTCCACTCTATACTTCTAACACACTTGCAAATTCTGCGTCGAATATCAGTAAACCGACACCAAGAAATTGATATCGCATCCTTGAAAAAAAAAACTTCAGATTCAGAACAGCTGAAGTGTGAAACGAATTAATGGATTCGGTTCATTGGTGTAACAGAAGGTAATAGCTTCCATTTTCGTACGTGCTATATGATGGGATACCATCACATCAAATCCATCTACAACACACATTACACGAAAAATGGTGGCATTAGTACATATCCATACACATAAATACATCCCCTAATCAATCATATCGAAAATATCCTTAATGGACCTTGGGGTTTAGAATTTCATGGACTTTCCTAAACAACCGTTGTCTATCATGACGAGACCGGGGTGATACTAGTGTGTAGTATTAACATCTAAAATGTTCCGGAAATGATGATGGTGTCGTTCTTCAATTGAATAATGTGCGGTTTAAATTTGGTACATAATGTCCCACATCCGGAGGATTTGATTTGAAATAGTTGTGATGCCGAACTTTGCCAGTAGGGGTGATACAAATAGTTGACCGAGTAAATCAATATCAGTAGTTGGATTAAATTAGTGTAAACGATTTATAAAAGGATAAAAAACTTATCACCATCAGTATAAATTTATTCGTATATCGATTGAATAATTACCCTTTGAAAGCGATCTGTGAAGTTAATTTCAAATGGTTTCTGCAAAATAACTTATCATTTAGTGTGAAACTGATTCCTTTTACATCAGCGCTCACAATATACGAGCATTATCAAATTGTAAAGAAAGTTTTCAGAATTTCATTAGTATCTTATCAACAACTAAGATACAATTTTCAGACATTAGCATAGACTCTAACGCCCGAACAAACATGGTGAATAAACAATATTCATCCTATGCATACCGTTCCAATACCAACCGCAAGGGTATAGGTATATCCAAACTCTGTGGACTCCCTGTTGGCTATAAACACACTTTGGATGTAAGGATCCTATATATTGAGAAACGAAGCCTTTTTTGCTTTTTCCTATATCGATGATACGATATTATTAACGGTCGACTCGACAACACTACGCTCGGGCAATTTTCAATTGATATAGTATACTCGTTCTATAAGGACTTTTTAACTTTTGCAACGAAGTCGGCTCCATTCAGGCGAGTATAATGTCCACTTTGAGTATTTAATTTATATGTATTCGTATACTATGTGACAAAACATAAAAAATCCATAGCTACAAACATCCTATATAAAGGAAATAAATAAATTGAAACAAAAGAATGAATTTAAATAGAGAATCCTTGACATATAATGCGCTTATACATATTTGGTTATAATTTTGTTGGATTTGTGTAATTGGGAGCAAAAAACAAAAGTAAAAAAAATGCCAAAAAATCTATCTATGACGACGTTGGGGGTTCCAAAAAGTTTTTTCCTTAAAGGGCTGAATTAAGATCGAGAGTGAAATTTTCCCCGCTGCGATTTTATCAATAAAAATGCATACTTACTGTCGTGGAATTTGTCACAAATGGTGGGGAATTCCATAAGCTACAATCCGAGACCGGTTCCATAATTCTCCTCGGCCATTTTATGTATTATTTTTCGATTCCCCGGTCCAGTGGCGTAGATAAGGGGGGGGATCAAGGGGATCAATCCCCCACCCCTTCGGAAGCACATTTTTTATTATTACTTAGGCCGTGTTTTTTTATATTGGGGGCAGGTTTGCTAACCCAGACGCGAAAAAAAAAAACTATCGAGGATAGCATCCAGGTTAAATTTCAAATTGTCACGTAGGCATTGCCATTAATTTCAAAACATTGCTCACAAATATTAAAGCCCCGTTTTCACTTTAAAAACGCAAAAGATAACATGTCATTTTTTTTAATGAAAACATATTTTTATATAGGAATCATAATTTTGTTAGAATAAGAATTCGACGAACAACATTTTTAACATGAATTTACAAACAAAAACTATATATTTTGCACACACTTGTGTGTTGCATGTAAACTATACCTTAGAGCTTTTCATTTCAAAATTTAATTTTTGCTAGTCATTGGAAAACGTACTAGAAAATAATTAGGATTGCATACATTTAGGCGAGTTTTGGAAAGCTCATTAAATCTGGATAGCAATATAATTTCTAACCTGAATAAAGTCACAGGTTAGCGTTTGTATATGAAAATTACCCCGGATAGTGTAGGTTAGCTAATTAAAAAACACGGCCTTAGTTGTGTAAAACAAAGCAAAAGTAAACTTTTTGCTGGAATTATTCAACGTGTGTCGTGTTTCATAAATATACGTCAAACAATTTTTAGAACTACAATAGAAAATTTAGCACTTCCTTAAATTTTAATTGTAGTATAATAGAAGCGTATCGATAGAACAGAAACACTAAGCACAGGACTTTACGATCATCTACTTTTTCACATTGGATCTGGAGTTTCGCATAGGCAAGCCCTACTGAAGAAATCTAGAAGTGCTGTTAGAAAAATTAAATGTAAGCACTGATTGAATATTGGTTGCCGGCAAATCTTAATGTTTGGTTCAAAAATGTAAAAATAATTGTGAAAATGGAGTGCTCTTCCACAGAAGCGCAATTTCCAATGGGGAAATATACAGTACACAATATTATAAAGATTTCTTCAGGAGAGTGGAAGGCTAATGCGAATGAAGAGAAAAAGCTGCTTCCAATTTTTGAGCATCCTTTATTGTTTTAGTTTATCAACATTCTTTTTTCTTTTTCTTTTAAGTTAAAATTTGACGAAAGGTTTTATCGTATAATAACTAGGATTATTTTTTTTAACTAAATCTTCTATAGAAAAAATGTAGAAATTTCCAGAATCGAAAGATATATAGTCTTATGCAGGCAGTAATTCAAAAACAAATTAACAAACAAACGGAGTTCCGCGATACACTAGGGTTCCGGGAAGATCTCTCAGGAGTTTCGCGAATATATCAAAAAACAGGAAAACTGCAGAAAGGGCTTTTGACATCAAAAAGCAAACAATCCATTCGTAAACATTTTTGTAAGTTTTAAAATTCCGAAGCTTAGTCTACTACACCGTACCAGAAATCAACTTAACTGGAAAATATTTGACCAGCATCAGAGACTAGACAGATTTTCTTTTACAACTTTCTACTATATGAAATTGGAAAGGAAGTAGTGAGTACCAGAAAATAAAGCATGTCAACAGTGTTTGTGGGATTTACATTAAGGCGCAAATAAATTAGAGGCTTAAATATGTGTTAATCAATACTTTTCTACGATTTTTTTAAACAAAATTTTAACAGTCCCAATCTTAAGTTCTACTCATATTTTTGGTAATTTTTTCAAACAATTGGTTGATAGCTAGGGCTTCGAAATTTATAGCAGCTGTATGATGTCCTACAAATCCATATTTTTATTTTATATATTTTAGTAATATAGTCACGAATTTCTGAGCTATCGGAAAATTTCGATTTATACTGGTCATATTCCTTTTCTCTTTTCTGGACATATGATTTATATTAATTCCTGTTTTGAGTTGTGCTGCCCAGAAAAGCGGCGATGCTAGGTGTTTCGTAACTCCGAAAAGTTTGGGAACAACTTATCTAACCCAGGTTTTTTCTTCATATGGGAAAATTGCTATCTATTTTGCACCAAAATTTGCTAAAAGAAACTGGTAATTTGAAATTGAAATTCAATATTTGATAACCGTAAAAGTATAAGCAATCTTGTAAAATGATCCCCCTCCTCTCCGAAAAGCTATCTACGCCACTGCCCCGCCCCGGTCAGTTGACATTTCACGATGAAATAACCGAGAGAGATTTTTCTGTTAGTGACTAGAATGATACCATCGTGTGTTTTTTATTGAGACAACACCTTCACCCTTGACTGATTGATCGGAACAGCGGATATGGTCAATGGTTTAAAGCGCCAGGTTCAAAAATAGATGCACCTGAGAAACACTATCTTTGTATTTCAGTCCGCAAATACGTTTTTTACAAAATCGAGCCAGAAAGAGGCACAAAACACCAACTAAAACGTCTCAATTATATGGGTCTGCCAAGCAACTACTCGTACAAGTAGAAATTTAGATCATTTTAACGGAGCGAAGTAAGGGCTGTTTTTAAGGGGTTCTATACAAAATCCAAAAATACAAAATCCAAAAAGACAAAATCCAAAAAGATTGAAAAATCCACAAAGTCAAAATCCAAAAAGACGAAATCCATAAATTAAAATTTACATCAGTTTGCTTCAGGATTCATCCGTGGCATATACGATTTACCCGATGACACGGAGAGGAATGCACCAGACCATAAGCGCTTCAGGTAAAGACAGAGACACCTAAGGCGCATATGCTCCGGGTGCATCCTTCTCCGTGTCTTCAGGTAAAGCGCATATGCTCCGGGGTTTGGTAATTGTCTAGTGCCCATGCAATAAGCATTATGGCTCTCTTCATACAAAAATTTATGGATTTTGTCTTGATGGATTTTGACTTTGTGGATTTTGATTTTATGGATTTTGTCTTTATGGATTATGACTTTTGGATTTTGACTTGTGGATTTTGTATACAACCCGTTTTTAAGATGCAGCATTGAGTGTATTCACGTACATCGTACACTATGCTAAGTACATTTCGCCGAGAAAAATATTAGGCCAATCAACGAACACATTATAGAGAACATCGAAGGGGGTGACTATTTTTTTTCTTCGGTGTTTTGTTAGGAGTAGTTAGGAGGTAAAGCTACTAATTTTACTCGGAGCTAAAGGGTGAGCTAACGCGAGGAGGGCGGGTTTTGTGCAATTATTGGGTTTTTGGGCTATATCTCGAAAACGACGAGTCCTAGAGAAGAAAGTTGTGAGTATTAATTAAAGCTTACTAAATATCCAACATATTAATCCATACATACATAAGTAAAATTTCTAACGGGTTTTCCGACATAGTTTAATAAAAATTGAAAATATTTTTTAGCATTCGTTTGGCTCTGGTGTCTCCACCAATAGTTTTTCAGAAAACGTTTGCAGGCCAAAGTTGGAAAGTATTAAATTCCCTTTAATTGTGTTTATCAGCTCTATCGCCGCTATATCTCCGAAACCGCGAACTTTACAAAAAAATGTCTGAGCAAGAAGCGTACATGCATTCTATAGATACACGTATAGAGTAGAACCTCGATTATGCGAACCTACATCATCCAAACCGTCTATTATCCGAACTCCCAGAGTTGGCAATTTTTTCCTGAGTATGTAATCAATCAATTTTCCACTCTCCCAATCTAAACACTCGTCCGCCTCATAAGCTCGCGCGTCGCAGCACTGCCATCTTAATACATGTTCTTCTTCTTCTTCTTTATGGCACGATAGCCCGACGTCGGGCCTTGGCCGGCTGGATTGAAAACCTCCAATTGTCGCGGTCACGCGACCTTGTCCTCCAATTCCGAAAGCCTAGCATCTTGTGGGCGTCCTCACATACAGAACGCTCCCATCGGGCTCTCGGTCGTCCACGCAATCTGGCTCCGTCCACTCGTTGCGCGTTCATCACCTTTTTGGGCATGCGATCGTCGTTCATCCTTTGTACATGTCCCGCCCATTGCAATCGCTGCAATTTCACGACTTTCGACACCTGTAGCTCATCATACAGCTGATACAACTCAAGGTTGTACCGGATGCGCCATTCACCTCGTTCACGAACGGCCCGAAGATTCTTCGGAGAACCTTTCGCTCGAATGTGTCCAACAGGTGTTCAGAGTTTTGGGTTAGGGTCCATGCCTCGCAGCCATAGCATAGCACAGGTCGGATGATGGTTTTATACACGTGGAGCTTCGTGTTCCTGTGCACCAGCTTCGAATTCATAATTTGGAGGACCGCAAAGTAACACTTATTAGCTAGTTGTATCCGTCGCTTTATCTCATCTGTTTCGTTGGCGTCTTTTGACACATTGCAAGCCAGGTAAGTGAAGTTGTCTACATATTCTATATTGAGGTCCCCCACTGTGATGCTTGAATTTACTGGCGTTCTAGTTTTTGATTGCATCATGACCTTGGTTTTAGATTCGTTGATATGTAGCCCAACTTCTTTGGCGGCGTTATTGAGACTATGCAGAAGGCTTTCTGCATCACCCAATCTTTTGAGACATGATGTTGATGTCGTCGGCGTAGGCTACTAGTTGAGTCGATTTAATGAGTAGCGTTCCGCTGCTTCCCAAATTCATGGCTCGAATCACATACTCCAGAGCCAGGTTGAAGAGCGTCGGCGCCAGCCCGTCGCCTTGCTTGAGTTCAGTACGAGTTTCAAATAGGTCAGTGAGTCTGTTCTGAACTCTGACCTGCGAGACGGTATTTGTCATCGTCATCCTTATGAGTCGCACTAGCTTAGCCGGTATTCCAAAATGCAGCAAAATGTTGTACAGTACGGTTCGATCGATACTGTCGTATGCCTGCTTGAAGTCGACAAATATTTGGTATACGTCGATGTTGTATTCCCAGCTCTTCTGGAGTAAAAGCTTCACTGTAAAAAGCTGATCTGTCGTCGAACGATCAGGTGTAAAGCCGCCTTGGTACTCGCCAATGATTCCCTCTGCGTACGGATTAATTCTATTTTCCAGAATCTTAGATAAAATCTTATAAGTCGTACAAACTAATGAGATGCCTATGTAGTTCTCACATTTCAACTTATCCCCTTTTTGTGGATTGGGCAAATGATACTTTTACGCCAATCTTCGGGGATTATTTCGTCGTTCCATACTTTAACCATCTTTAACGATAAGTGTGTGTATAACCTTAACAAGGCTCTCCCCACCATGCTTCAGCAGTTCAGCTGAAATGTCGTCAGCGCCCGGGGCTTTATTATGTTTTAGTGCTTGCGTGGCGAGATCAACTTCTTCTACTGTTGGGGGTTGAACGGGAGGGCCTGTTTCAGCCATCAGCTCCGGAGCTTCTTGTGTGGGGTTGTTCGGTTGAACATTGAGGAGCTCTTCAAAATAAATGTTCGGAGAGCGATTATTCATTCGCCGATATTCTGGCGGCCGACATTCTTTATAGTTAGTTACTTTAATGCTAGGAAGTTCATATAGTGTATTTAAATGTGCCATTGTAAGTGGCTATGAAGAATGTTGGCCGGTATTTTCCAGAATTCGCCTTCCAACAGTTTCAGACAAAAATCGACGAAATTTATTTTCGACGAAGGGGTTTGGCTTCTATTTTTTTAATTTCCTTGTACGAGGGGTGCCTTTTATATTTCGGGATTAGAGAATCATCGAAAATCGCTTTATTGTTTTTCAAAATATTCTCAGATTGCAACACTAGTTGTCCAAATCCCGAAATATAAAAGGCTACCTATGTATGTATATTCATAATATGTACTTTTAAAGTAATGGATATTTTTTTATACATGTATTCAACAACCACGATTAACCGAACTTTTCGATTATGTGAATCTGGATAACTGCTAGGAATTCGACCTATGCATGTCAGGTGAACTTTATAGGAAATTGTGTAAGCTTTCATTCTTGCATTCTTTCATTCTCATTCTTGTTTCGGAGATATATTGGCGTTAGAGCTGATAAGCACAAAAATGGTATGCTTTAACCCGCTCTCCCAACATTAGCTCAAGACCGCGTGCTCTTAGTATGTTTTCAATACTGTAGCAAATTGGTCAAGCATGAGTTTTCTGAAAAACGATCGCGGGAGACACCAGAACCAAGCAAATGGGAAAAACGACTTTTTTGACAATTTTCAGATTTCAATAAACTATATCGGGGGAACCGTTAGGAATTTGACACATGTATGTTAGAAGAAGTTTATAGGAAATTAAATGGACTTTAATACTGCTTTACAAACATTTTCGGTAAGATTCACCGTTTCCGAGATATTCCCGAAATAAAGGCGAAAATCCCCTAAACCGAATTCTTTTGCCCCACCTGCGTTTTTGAGTATGTATGTAATTGAATCCGCTCCATCACGATGATCGCACGATTATTTAAATCGTTCAATGTGTGTTAGTATGAAGGTTAATAGGACTCATATTTTAAGAAACAGATGCCTTCCGATCTGCCCTATAAATGGCACTGCCATTTACTCTGCATGGCACATTTATCTTTGCTGGAACTTACCATATGAATGTGTCTCTTTCGATTCAATTCCCCTTACATGGTCATGCCAACGAATGCTGGTAGTTTAGCTTGGCCAGGACCGTTATAGCTAAATATGTGAGCTCGGTGGTACGATGATCACATTTAGGATAATAACAGGACATAAGTACACTCCTGATGGTGGTGTCTTTTTGACGTTTCTCTGGAATTTGATAAATAGTTTAGCCTATTGTACATTATCTTACAAGATCTCACGTATATTTCTGTATTCAATTTTAGGTTTTGTTGATTTCGAACACAAGAAATTGAAAAAAACGTTGCGCGACTGGACTATAGTTAGCCGCTACCTGGAATGTAGTTTCGATATTCCCTCTAAGTTCTCAACTGAACTGTTTTGCATACAGTTAACCATAGTCGAGCAAGAATTTGTAGAGGATTGTGGAATTCGGAAGCGAAGATTTCTCAAGTTATCTACACAATTTTTAGGATGCAGTGATTAAGCTTGCTAAATAAAATAAAGTACAATACTTAAAAGTAGATTTACTTTTAATTCCCTAAATCATAAAGCGGAAACTTAATTTCATTCATAGGTCAGCATTAAACCCACACGCGACAAGCCGGCACCAAATATTTCCATTTACGTGTCGTATCATATTAATCAAATGACATATAATACTCCAACTCTAGAGAAACGATTTGTCATTGTAATTGATGACGCCTGGGTCAGCTTAGATAGAAAGATTCATATTTTCCACATATATTGTCATTTATACCAAAAACCTACCTCCATGATATTTTTAAATACATTACAATTGATTATTTCCAAATCGGGACGCAACATTGTATTTCAAGTTCATTCAGGACATAGATGATGTTCATCCGTCTCCATTTCATATTTCAATGAAATCATTTCTAATCTGCTAACCAACCGTTTTCTCTTTGTTCACAGCTTCCTGAATTCATGTGTAAATCCGGTGGCACTTTATTGTGTTTCGGGTGTATTTCGACAACATTTCCATCGATATCTGTGCTGTCGCCATACGCAGCAACCACATCGACTAGGACACCATTCGTCAGCCACTGGCGTGTGTGATACGAGCTTTATGTCTGTACGTCGTACGACCGTCAACCATAACCCATCGGTTAATCATCATGGACACAGTAATAACTCCACTTTGACGTCAACTTATCATCATCACAACAACGTTCAGCGACAAAACTCTATGCAATTGCAACAGAGCGTCATCAACAGCAATGGCAGTTCATCACCAACGCATAGTATTATCCTGGCCGAGACCAGGTGAGGTCCGAAGCCTGTGCTCCAGCGCAATTTTGTTTAGAATCCCTCCTCGGTATAGTTTGGATAAAAATTGCGGTGTTGAATCAAATATGGGCCTAATGAAAAGCCTGTTGATTTTTGATAAGAGCTTGTAGAATTACAAAACGGTAAGAGGTATAAAACCAATTATCCAAAAAATATGATTTACATCTAATTAGTAAATTTAGCCATAGAATAGGGAATAATTGAATAAATGTAATCCCGACGACCATGTTATTGGCACATCATATAATACCACAATGTGGAAAATATGGTGCAGTGAATTGTCCCAAATATGAGTATAAAAGCAAATTGACACACGACTCTTATAGAATATAAACCACTAGAAGGATAACGCTCAAAAGTAGCTTTGTCACGTCCGTCGCCATTGTATGTCGTATACAATATCTTTTAGCATAAATGCTCTGGGAACCAAATATCCCTTTATGGATGTTTATACCTGTTCCTTTATTACAGAGTAAAAGTACTGAATCTAATCCGCGTGTTAACTGAGACGTTTTATACCCATGGCTCCGTGAAGACTTAGAATCCGAAAGGATTCTAGTCGTACTGACATTGTATTATTACATATTTGAAAACATGCCAGCAAAATAGCCCAGCAAACAATTTTATCGTTTTATTCGAAAAATCACAAAAATGATACGAAAACGATATCATTCGAATGAAAAATTTATCGTAAGCTTGTCTCCCCGACGAAAAATCGCTTTATCGTCATCAATATGTCAGGAAGGTGGCTCCTATTAACGAAATATCTTCTCATTATTGCAAGGATGATAAAATCGTAATTCTTCCCAACGAGCGAATTACGAAATTGTCAAAATATAAAACGACTAATTTATTCCCATAGTTTGTAATCTTAGATAGCTCAGGTGTAGGACGTAGGACTACGAAACGATAGGTGCCCGGTTCGATTCCCAGTAGAAGCAAAGTGTAAAAAGGTAAAGTTTAAAATAAGGTAAAAAAAAGTTAAGGATGAAATAGAAGAAAAAAAATTAGAAAAAAGGGTAAAATAAAAAAAAAATTTTCACTTTTTCTATGTATTAGTCTATTATCGCCAAATTATCATCCTGGCGAATTAATATCGGTCACTATTCCTTCACGAAGGGAGTGACGCCTTTAATTCGAAAACGATATGAAATTCGAGAAATGTTTTCTATCAGGCGAATTGAATTCGTATCGCGGCCGATAGAAATTGTTTGCTGGGAGGTCGCTATCTGATTCACTTTCATTTCGAAACAATGTAACACGCTTAGAAAAAGCATAGTAACCCATGCCATGCGTTAGTCCAGAATGGCTATGTGATCACACAACCCATATGTGTTTGACTCCAAATTTATTACACTTCACTCCACGAAATAATTCAAACGTCAAAATATTGTCGATGCAATTATTAACCCTTCTGTCGTCGCCTACGAGCTATTATGCCTAAGGTGTAGCTGAATTTTCTGTGAAATCAATCTTAATTTTTGAAGAGGTTTAATTTTGGGATATTGAAACAGTTTACATACTATGTCTTACGATGATGCGCCGTTTTTTCGTTTCTTTAGACATAGTTTACATTTCGCCGAACGTTTGATCGCATTTGTGACCGTCGGTTCCTTTGAAATATATATGGAAAGGGTGGAAAATATTGTTGAACGATATTTTTCATCAAGATATAGTATCAATGGTCTGTCTGGTTCTATACGCCAACAGAAGGGTTAAATATCACGTTGGCATTTTAAGAGAGTAATAAATATTACGCGGATTTTATATTCTCAATTGTAAACAAAAAATTGACGTTTAAATAAAATTTTCACGCATACTATGAACTGCAATAGTGTGAAAACGGTGCCATTTTTATTTTCTGATGGCCATTCTGGACTAACGCATGGCATGGGTTACTATGCTTTTTCTAAGGTAACACGTTTCAGATGGTGGGTTTAAAGAACGTGATAGAAATTTTGTTTGAATTAATTTTTACTCATTTATTCAGTATTGTTTTCTGTTCCTAAGAACTACTCAGCACCACCGGCTATGGTTTCAGTGTGATGTTCACAAACGGAATTGAAAGAGGATACTCTCTCCTTATTCGTTTGTATTCTAAATGGATTTTGTTATTTTTTATTTTCACGTACCACGTGTAGGAGTATTCTCCGAGTGAAAGGCCAAACCGGATGCTGTCTGAAATAAGAGATTATAAGAGTAATCCATTGAATTTCCAGGAGAATATAATGCACATACAATATGAAAATCAAAAAGTGGCTCCAACATCTTACTCCAGGCGTTTGGTAAAATCAGAGTGCATGCCAGGCACTGTCTGAGATTATTTTAGAAATCGGTAGGGGCTTAGTCCTAAAGCTTAAATTTAAGTTTGCACCACTTGGAAAATTTTCTAACGGTACTTATCATATCAGGGTTTTTGTCTTGTTTTGGTTTTTTGTGTATATCTCCGCTCCGCACAAGAAATTGGAAAACTGCTAAGTTTGTGTTCGCTGAATGGACTTGCTACATGAAACGTCAGTTCTCTCTAACCAGCTAATACATCCGCAGACATTGCGGCAATCAAAAATTCAAAAAACCTAAAACTGCAACTTTCCTTTCAAAATACGTACTCTCATCGCACAATATTATAACGTTCACTAAAACCTGGCTCAGAAATGACATTTTTCTGCTGAACTGTGAATAAACAATTTCCAGTATTGATGGTCGAGCAGCTGTGCGTGACAGTTGATCGAGCAGTCCAAGTAGCAGCTACACATCTAAATGTAGCATTCCAATTCAACGCTAAATAGGGGAAATTTTCGATTCATCGCATGTAGACCGATTAGCGGGTGAGTGGGACGCGGGGAGAGAACACTTTCCAGTAGCTCTTTCCAATATGTGCTCGCTGAATGCACTCAATGACTCCATTAGCGGTACTTTTGTAAATGAAAGTCAATTTTACAAACTTCGGTTTTTTTTTCGAAATAGTTTTGTTTGTTTAGTTTCGCCATGAGTTTTTGTTTCGTTTGTGCAAAATCCTTAAACGAAGGTGATGTTGTTGAAGTGAAAAAACGAGGTATCCGTACATTGATTGAGATATGCATTGAACGTGGTCATAGGGAGCATGAAGAAATTTTGAGAAATGTGAATAGTGTTCTAATGCATCAATCATGTCGGAAAATTCAATAAATTCAACAGTCAACTGAATTTATTTTTGACGAGACCACAATCTTCAGAGATTTAAAGCAGGAGGTATTGTTGGCCAATTAAAGAAAAAAGAAACGATTTGTTGATATACTGCAAAAGTATTTAAGGAATCATGGTTTCTTAGTATCCCAGGCTGTAGAGGATACACAAATTGTTCAAACGGCTTTATGCATGTCGTCCAAGTTTGACTAAATTTTCATCATTGGAGAAGACGTTGATTTGGTGGTTATATTATCAGGTATTGGATATCATGTCTAGAACGTCTATTTAAAAAAAATGGGGCGAGGATCCGAAACTACAATTTTGTATTCATCAACAAGTTTCATGCACCAAACTCTTTCAGAGCATATACTTTTTTTTCATGCCTTCACAGGCTGTGATACGACTTCGGCCATTTTTAGATATGGAAAAAGTAGGCTCCTCTCCATTTTAAAAAAGAAAGATCATACTGGTCTTTTACAATCGCTTGAAGTTTTTAAAGCAGACAGCTCAGATGCAAACACTATATGCACTATCGGAAAGAATGTTTTCCTTGCCTTGTACGGAGGTACGCGTAACGACACATCTCTAAGCGATTTCCGCTTTAAACTTTTTGCTCGCGCAGGAACAAAAATTAAAGCGGATCTTGCTGCTTCGGGAGAAGTCATCCCTTCATACTTCTTAAATATTATTTCGTGCTCTTGTAATAAAAACTGTGGGACAGCATGTCGTTGTAGGAAGGCCGGGCTCGCATGTACCAATATATGTAGAACTTGTTGTGGGAAAATATGCTCAAATGTCGCAGTCATAACCGAAGACATAAATGATGAAGATTGCTACTATGACATTTATGATCTTCCAACTTTGGTTGGTTATGGGGGTGAACCTATTTCAATTTGCGCTACTGTATTACAAATATCGGGTGGGTAAAACGTCCATTTCCGATATAACAACTTAATAACATTTGTGAGAATTTGTTGTATTTTTTTTCTGTTTGATATATTAAACTTGGGAGACTCCAATATGAAACCGTACACCATTGCACAACGAACCAAAATAGTGTCATTATTTTTGGAAAACAGCCGTTCAGTAACTGCCACTCAACGTGTCGAATTTCGTCGAGAATGAGGAAAGATTTTTGGAAAATATAATGATGAAAAATGCTAACATAAAATGGTCACCGCAATCGCCTGTTCTGATGGCTTCAGACTTTTTTCCCTCAAAAAGAAGGTATACGTCAACAAACTACAGACTTTAACAGTGTTAAAAGAGAATATTTGAGCAGAAATTGCGCAGATCACAGCGGTCGCACTTCAACTTGTTTTCTGTTCCTAAGAACTACTCAGCACCACCGGCTATGGTTTCAGTGTGATGTTCACAAACGGAATTGAAAGAGGATACTCTCTCCTTATTCGTTTGTATTCTAAATGGATTTTGTTATTTTTTATTTTCACGTACCACGTGTAGGAGTATTCTCCGAGTGAAAGGCCAAACCGGATGCTGTCTGAAATAAGAGATTATAAGAGTAATCCATTGAATTTCCAGGAGAATATAATGCACATACAATATGAAAATCAAAAAGTGGCTCCAATATCTGGGTAAACTTTTTGAATATTTAGACCAGATTTTCAAACGTTACTATAGTTAGCGAGTTGTTAAATGTCACTATCAGAAATTCATCAGATTTAATGTCAATTGTCATATTAGCGTCAATTCTAGCATTCACTGTTGTTAAAATAGTGGTTTTATGGGCAATTTGACGGTGAAAAGTCGAGCAATTAGCGATGACGGTCGCGCGGTCGCGCACATTGTGTTGATATGTAAAATTTCGATGAATAGTGAAAGATTTTGATTTCAGGCACGGGACTCGGCAAATTCCCGAACGAGATTACTCAACAACAATTTTGACATGTAGGGCAGAACATCTTTTTCGGCGTGACAAAATTCGTTTCCGTTTTACAATATTAGGTACGAATAGAGTCCTCTTAGCGCCCCACCACCCCTATAGCCTGAAGAGACTAGGCTCCCGAGAGCCACAAGAGCGACACTAGCCCAGCTTAGGTCGAATTTTTGATCGGTCCTCAATTTCTACCTATCTCTAATAGACCCGGAAATTCAGAACATTTGTCCGGGCTGCGGTGGTGCGCCTCGTGATGTGGACCACTTGTTCCGGTGGGGATGAATAGACCTCGCGAGCGAAATTTTTGTCCACTGCGATTTTCTCAATGGAAATGTAAGTATACTTACTGTCGTGGAATATGTGGTAAATGCTAGGGGAATCGGAATTTGAGAAGCTACCGTCCGAAAACGTTTCACTTCATCGTTGAAAATATCTTATGATCGGGGAATCGAAAAATAATATGGCCGTGAAACATTACGGAATCATTTTCGAATTGATGCTTATGGAGTTTTCCAGCAATTCATACATATTTCACGACACTAAGTATACATTTTCTTTGAGAAAATCGCAGCGGACAAAAATTTCACTCGCGAGATCCATCCCTCATAGTCGATAACGGCGACGAAACGCGAGCCGCGACTACGTCCAATGGGCTGGTTACACAGTACGAGTTGCTGACCTGACAGTGGACAGCTACTGCACCTGTGTAGTGTGTACTCGCATGAAAGTAGCTCGACTCGCATCGCCCGGTCACACAAGTGCGAGCTGTCGGCAGAGTATAGAGAGCTACTGCACGTATGTAGTTGCATCTCAGTGGGCCTGTCTACACGCGGACCAAGAACAAGATGAAAACCGGTTTTTTTAGAAGAAATTCGTGAGGAGCAAGGCAAGGAAAGATTCAATTTTCATATAAAAACCGGTTTTGTTCTCGCAATGTTGTTCCCCGTGTAGCTACACACAGTAGCATGTCATGTCTCGTATGATTTTGTCGCGAAGTGAACGAGTGAACACTGCTTCTATCGTGATAAGAGCGGTTACAACAATACTTTGCGCTTTTAGCGTACTTCGGGCTGTCGTTAGTACCACTTCCACTTTTTTTCTTTTTTGAATTTTCAAAACCTCTTGGTTATACGTAGAACGTAAATCTTTGATTTTCTTAGTTACTTCACTTATGTCTTTTAATGCCATTTCTACACGAATAAATTCCAGAGACGCTTTACGTAAATCTCGGTTTTTTAGCTCGGATCCAAACAATTCCACAGGTTTGTTTGGTCCTTGTATAAATCGACAAATTTCAAATTCTGCTCCGGAGTCCATCTATCCATTGTTGCACAATAAGCTCACACTGTAAACGACAAAATTTACAGACGAATGCACCCGGCGATTAATTTCGAGCAATTGTTATTCCGCAATCGGTGCAATTTCGAATGTCCGAATCGTAGTATGCAATACCAGCTGACGCTGACTGGGGGCGAGCGGCCGAGTCAAAACAAAAAATGTTGTAGTAACTCGGATGCGAGCTATTGACCGAATCGTTCATGACAGTAACTCGTATGATGCGGTCACATGGTGCAAGTATTGTCCATTGTCGATTTGAAAGCTCGAATATTTAGACTAGTAAATGAGTAAATGACATATGTAGTTTCATTGAACTTTCATTGATTGGACATTGCACTGTAGAATTTAGACCAAACAAGTTTACCCAGATGTTAAGACACTTTTTAATTGGTCTAAGTTTATTCCATGTTCTATAAATTCAATGGAGTAATCATCAGTCGCCACCGCTGAATGTAAAATCTTTATGAATTAATTGCAATTTCGCCGCTATATTCTACTTAACTTCAGATATGTATTTAACAAACCCCATGGAATTGCAACTATTTTGACAATTTTTCCAGTATCTACCTCTCTATGAACACTATTTGAAGTCAACATTTACCAAAAACTTTACGTCAAATAGAAAATAAATGAGTGCATTCAGCGAGCACATATTGTGATGTGCTACATATCCCCACCACAAGAAATTGGAAAACTGCTAAGTTTGTGTTCGCTGAATGGACTTGCTACATGAAACGTCAGTTCCCTCTAACCAGCTGATACATCCGCAGACATTGCGGCAATCAAAAATTCAAAAAACCTAAAACTGCAACTTTCCTTTCAAAATACTAACTCTCATCGCACAATATTATAACGTTCACTAAAACCTGGCTCAGAAATGACATTTTTCTGCTGAACTGTGAATAAACAATTTCCAGTATTGATGGTCGAGCAGCTGTGCGTGACAGTTGATCGAGCAGTCCAAGTAGCAGCTACACATCTAAATGTAGCATTCCAATTCAACGCTAAATAGGGGAAATTTTCGATACATCGCATGTGGACCGATTTGCGGGTGAGTGGGACGCGGGGAGAGAACACTTTCCAGTAGCTCTTTCCAATATGTGCTCGCTGAATGCACTCAATACTAAATGCCTGAAAAAATCTCGTTGCTTTTTATCCTGTCAATTTCATCATCGTTACTATGAAACTCAAATCAGGGCATCTGTACATACTATATAGTACCTACTACTTCTTGTTCTTCAAAGAAATAAACAATAGCTTTCGCGACTGGCTTTTCTACTCGTAAAAGTTATAAATAGCGTGGCTTTATCTTCTAGAAATTTCGAGGGGAGGACTTATAAGTATTTCTGTAATGAAAATTGAAAGTTACATAGTATACCCAGAAATATTCCTAGCACTTTATTTACGAAATGTAAATACATTTCATTCCATTGAATAGATTATTTGAAACAAATTACCCTATTTTGTAATAATTTTATCCTCTACGTTCAGCTTTGAAACAGGCACCGAACGATACAGTTAATTAATGAACCTAACTTTAATTTTAAACGAACTAAAAGTTGTGTTTAAAACCATGACAATTTGCAAAGCATCGAATTATGTTGCTGGCAAATATTTAGTTTAATTGGAAATTCAGTTTTATGATACATATTTTAAATAATGAAAATTTCCAAATTATGGTGACGTTGACATAAGAGTGTTCATAAATTTAATTATGGTTTTATATTAGTTATTTATTAATAGTCACTGACTAGGAGATATAAATTAATACAAGTCAGTGGTGGGAGGTTGTCTGATTTGTTGATTGATTGGTTAATTTTGTGACTGACCCTGGGCGTAGCCACAGGAATTCGTTTGGGGGGAGGGGCAAGCTCGAAATTCAAGATCAGAATGGAAGATATAACCGTGTCTCTTCGAACATTCGCGACGCTCCACTGATCACTGATTAGTCACTACTTTACTTAGCGAGCCTGCGTGACATGCGGAATTAAGTTGTGGCATACCATCAACATAGAGTCAAGGATAGAACAGAAGTGAAGCTCAGGAAACGTGGTTTTAAATTTCAGTGGTTTGCTTCCTAGCAGACAAAGCTGTATAACCTTTGTCATTTAATTTATCCTACTGTGTTGAAACATATAAAATAGGAGCTTGATGTCGTATATACTTTGTGATGGCAAAATATTTTCTTCCAATCATTGAAAGGACAACATGATCACAGACATAGGAAATGTGATCCTTGCAAAAACAAAACCTTTGAGTCTCATTAAGGAAAGGATTTAAGTGAGGTTAAGTTTGTATGGCAGCCCCATACTCCATGATCCGATTCCACCTACTTTTACATAAATGTTGTGTGGCATCATTTAAATCACATTTGTGGGAAGTTTGGTTGAAATTGGTTCAACCGTTTTCCTGGAAGTAGACTGTTTAGCCGGAAGAAATTACTAAATCCGGCCGGATATTTAGCCGGATCTGATTTTCTTGGTTCGTTTTTCTGGCTAAAACCATTTTATGGAATTTTGAAATCGAATTTATTTTAAATATTCACAACCAAAAATACTCATCAATATATTTTTCTACACACTTATACGTATTCGTGTATAAGCGCTTTCGGTACTCGGTTGTATAGGCGGAACGGTCAAATATATTTGTTTGAAATTTAGGTTGAAGCATTTAATTCAAGAAGAAATCGTTTTCACTCTCTAGGCTCCCTCAGCGTAGCATGTTAACGTACCTGACCCGTGCAATTATCAGGGACAAACAAAGGCAAAAGACGGTTTCGTGCGGTAAATCATCTTGTTTAAGTAATAATTTACCCAACGATGGCCAGAGAGGTATCCTACAAGCATTCTCAAGTCGGCTCTACTCAAGTTGGTTGTAGAGTCCCTTAGTCATAAGGTCTCATTAACTCCTTCACTTGGCATAGCCCTTGAAGGTTGAAGGCCCTTACCTATTTATATGGAAGAGGCCTAGTTCAGACCACAGTAGAGTTTTGGGTCAATGAAGATGGATGAGGAGCCCTGTCTTGTCAGTTCATCTGCTGCTTCATTTCCCTCAACACCTCGGTGCCCCGGCAACCAACAAACCAGGACATGGTCGGTTGATGACACATCCTGGAAAATTACCCAACAGTGTAGCTTGACACTAACTATGTACCATCAATCTGGTGAATATGAAGAACAGCTTCGTAAAAAAAATGTTTTCTGGATAAGTCCTGCGGCATGGGTGTGTTTTCGTAGAAGAACGTTTAACTCCAAAACTTACCGATTTCATTAAGAGTCAAAGTTGTCTAATAGAAATAGGTGTATCGATTTCAAAGCAAAACACACCATTCGCGGTATCCTACGATACGCCAGCAAAGAAAAATGTTAAATTATATTTTACGTTTTAGTGTTTACGTTACGTTTTTAGTGTTTGTATACGCCTTGCTAAAACTTTCTACTAATTCCTATAGTGCAGTAGATCATCCCAAATTACCAGGGGTGCCAATTCAAATAACCGAAAATTTCGTAATTTTTAAGGTGCCATTCAGATTAGATGATTTTACTAGATGTATGAAATCTTGTTGAGTTCGTAGCAACAAATTAAGAAAACCAATACGAAAATGTATATAGTCTGGTTGGTGCGCTCAATTTCGGGTCGTGGGTTCGAGTCTCACCATGAGAGCGATTTCATTTTAAGATGTTTTTCGAACTCGAACACAACCCATGTGACAATGTTGAGTGTAATGCATATGTAATGAGACTAAAATCATTCCTGCATTGTAGACCATTGTATACGGGTAGTACTTCAAAGAAGAAACAAATCTATATCAGTTTTTGTTTTTGCAATTTTATTGTTTTGTATGTTTTTAGCCGTTTTTCTAGAGCTGGAACCTATTTAGCCGGATTTTTAGCTAAACTTAGGTTTAAAAATTATGTCATAATTGAACAGGGAGGGGCATATTTTTAGTTTGTCTATGAAAAGGCGGAAGGGCAAAACGTAACAATAGAGTTCCTGATAAAACATTAAACAAAGTTTTAATATCAATAGGGTGCCATAAGTCTAAACAATTTTTGCTAAGAAATTTCAACAAATCAAAAGTGAGAAGCGACTAAGACTATGTTTACACGACGGAACAAGTACGGGTTTTCGGACATCTGTAGCTCGGACTCTGGTTGGTCCTGAGTGTTCAAATTCGGTAAAGGTTGTCGTTCGCGCCGTCTTACGAAGCGTAGAAAATTTCAAGAAGATACGATGAAAAACACTGGAGATATAAGAGTTTGAAAATCGCATTTTTTCGAAAATCTTGTTCTCGTTGTTCTTGTTGGTCTTGTCGTTCATTGACAGGGCTACAGCCTTGCAGAGGGCATCTCGGGATTTGGTCTCTTTTCCCATTGATAGAGTCTGTCGTGAAGGTGTGCATAGGCTATCGTTTGTTCCGATCCGTGTAGTGGAAAAAAAGATACCGCGGAAAATGTGAAAAAATACATAGAGTTTCTCGCTTAAATCTTTTTATATGTTTTAAAGGAAGCATTTTGCAAAAGTCGGGGATTGGCCCGAAAAATGCCTAGACAAGAATCGTATAGTTTTGTTATTTGGCAGGACTGTTTCGAACAATCCCTTGTATATGTTCTCTAAAGTTTTCAGTTGTAACGCGTCTGCAAGAGCGGCGGCAAGGGCTCAAAGTTCCAGATTTGGGTCTCTTACAGTACAGTCTCTCGAGTACGTACATATTACTATAATATTGAATGAACAAATAACATCCCGATGATCCTAAAGCTTCCAACAAACGGTAGAGGTTCGCAAAACACACACACCTCAGGTTACTAAGGACGCTAAGGTTACAAAGGTTACCAAGAGGGTTATTATTGTTATTATGTTCTCAAACATGGTCATGATAAAAGGGCAGTGAATATCGTCTTCATTCCAAGAAAATAAACGCATTCATTTATTGTTATGTTAAGTTGATTTTGTCAATTGAAAACTGCAAAAAAATATGATATCTCACAAAAACAACTCTGTTGTAAAAAGTTTCCGCCAAAGAAAAAGTTGTCAGCCGCAAAAAGGATTGATATAATACAATCCCGCCAAAATGCTCGCAAGGATATGCATTCAAAAGTGATTGAATTAGTTAATAGTTTCCACCAAAACAGCGTGGTGCGGTATGCGTCAGAATTTGTGAAATAATTTCCGCCGCGATAGACCACGCTGAATTTGACAATTCGTGTGGAGTCTGTGTTGTGTGTACCGCGTAACGCACCCGCGCTGGTTTGGTGGAAGCTAATTTCTTGCAATGCTGTTTGGCGGGGATCTTTCATAGGGGTAATTGCAGGATAAAACCAACCTTATGAAAATTACGAAAGAACTTTATTGTATAAAAAAGGGAAAAGTCGTCTATACGAAGGAAAGCAAAAAAAGTTTGTAAAACACATTTTATTTACAAGGCTGGAAGATTCGAGATTAAAACTGATCAAGAAAAGAGCTTAGCAGCAAATAGCACTGTAGTGGCTATCACTACGTAGAAATGTAATTTATTAGTGAACGACACTACGCTTTTAGTTTTTTTGTGTTTTATTTATTAATTTATAGTTTACAGTTATTTTAATTCGAAATAAATTTTATATTCGTAACTCTAAGTAGAATTATTTGAATTGATTATTATTTTAACACGTTTTAATGCAACTTGAATTTCGATACACGTCCTAACACGTTGATGGCTGCGAGTCGAGTGGGAGTTGGGCGGATGCCTCTTTTTGTGATCTTGAGACTAAGTAAAGAAATGAACTTAAGTAATTGGTACAACTGATTACTTCCGGTTTCTATTACAACAATATTGATTCTGTTACTTAAATCTATGCTATTAATGTTGATCCCAACAGCACCCTCGTCAGCTCCCCGCCAATAAGCGTTGAAAGAAATTAGCTTCCACCAAACCAGCGCGGGTGCGTTACGCGGTACACACAACACAGACTCCACACGAATTGGCAAATTCAGCGTGGTCTATCGCGGCGGAAATTATTTCACAAATTCTGACGCATACCGCACCAGTGGCGGCTCGTCACAGTGGGCCAGGTGGGCCCGGCCCACCCAAATATTATTTATTGAACATACCACTAAATATATTCCAAAACACATACCTATATTTAAAGCACATACTGTTCAAAAATCAATCAGGGTGCTTCATTCATTCTAAATTGCTATTAAATCCCATATAAAAAACGTTCCACGGCTTTTATCCTTCTTTTGTCATCATGAAATTTGCTACTTTTTTTTATCGAGAACACTCATTAAATTGTTTGATTTTTTTATAGGGTTAAAACCTACGTTTTTCTATCTCACCCAAGGTCGTCTTTTTCGTTCTACTAACGCCATCTAGATGGCAATGGTTATACGCAAAATCCATTGACTTTGAAAGCTTCGAGTTGCATGAAACTAAGGACACTGGCTGCAAGTGACCACCTGCTTGCATGCTATTTGTTGGATGCAAGGGAAATTTTGCATGGAAATTGTTGGTGGGATTTTAGACAAATAAATGCCACATTAAACCGCCTCTTGGCCGGCCCAAAAGCTCAAGAACACAGTCGAACTTATAGAGTGCGAGTTTTATATGCGAGAAAAATAAGAATGTCATCTCGTACATTGTCTTTTTTCTCGCATACAAAACTCGCACTCTGTGATTTTCGAATTAATAATAGAGAGAGGTGTGTTAGATCGGACTTTTTTTTTAGGTTAGTGAATGAAAATAAATACATAGCTGTTTTTTCATTCATAGGAAAATAAATGCAATTATTATGGGGTTAAATTGTGGATGAACTTTTTCCTTGCTAAAAATTTGGAAAGGAATATTTTATGACTCTTACCCCATTTTTTGAAAATAATGACTTCGATGATTTGGATTTCAATTTTGGCCGCTGTTTTCGGTTAAATTAAATTGAATCGTAGTGTTTAGCCCTTTTTTGATTCTTGTGGCACCCAAGCATTTTGTATTGTCGTGCAGGGATTTAACTTTTGAATAATTTGCAAGAAATCAGATTGTCGTGTCGTGCATAATCGGTTTTTAAATTTGAAGGTTTGGGTTTTAGCCTGTTTTTGTGCCATTCCGAAATATTGTGCCTAGTGCACGAACGGGAAACTTTTGTTGAATATTTGTTTTAGCATTTCCTGGATTGAAAATACATTGTAGTGTCATGCATGACCGTTTATCCTTTGAATTTGTTTTTGTAGGTTTTTAACTACTCTATAATAATAACATATAGGGTTTTCCAATAAGGGCGGGTAGATATTGAAATGGACTAAAACAAGCTATGTGTGAGGTATATACGATTCTTTTATTTTATTTGAAAGATGCATATATGTACCATTGTGTGGGTAGGGAATTTAACATCATTCAAATGTCCGCCGTGGCTTGTCACGGTGGCAGGGATCCGAGTGACTCTCCCGCATAGATCCTGCTGAATTTCAGCGAATGGTTGATTGATATTGACTTTAAGGGCATCGGTCGGCCCCACAGAAAAGGTTTAAAGGGGTCAAACCACATGATCTTGGGAGCCAATTCCCGCAAAATAGGCGTAAAATTTGTTTTAACGAAAACTTATTTTGATAATAAAGTTTTGTCGCTTGAACGCGCTTCTCAACCGTGTAACTTGCCATGAGTGAATAGTAAATAACAGAAATCAGTAAAGTGATCAATTCTCATCCTCATGGCAAAAACGCTCTAGACGTCTGCGTTGGTTCTTTCTGGACAGTGCATAACTATTTATTATAACCCTGATTTTTATAATTTAATATTTGTTAGCCTCATGAAATGCCTAAAATTATTCACAATTTTAAAATTCAAGTTGGTATGCAGATACTGGCATAGAGCACAAATAAAATCAACTCCAACTATTTTTTTATGCGTATTCTTATTGTAGTTTGCAAGATAATTTAAGACGCAAATGTATTAATTCTTACAATAGTATACAGTAATATTTCGAACAATATTTGAGCTCATTTTTTTACTGTTTTTTTTTTTTAAGCGGAATCGGTATGGGGGAATAGGTATCAATACTTTTCTTAGTGGCCCACCCAGATTCGCAGAGCACGAGCCGCCACTGTACCGCACCACGCTGTTTTGGTGGAAACTATTAACTAATTCAATCACTTTTGAATGCATATCCTTGCGAGCATTTTGGAGGGATTGTATTATATCAATCCTTTTTGCGGCTGACAACTTTTTCTTTGGCGGAAACTTTTTACAACAGAGTTGTTTTTGTGAGATAAATTTGATCATAAAGATCCCATTATGTCAGTTACGTAATTTGATCCTTTATCGCAAATACATAGATAAAGACGAAGGGGATAGATTCTAAAAAGTTAAAAATGTAGTAACAGCATAGTCTCTACGCGTAGTATAGGCCTTAGAATCAGAAAGACTTGCAGTCCTACTCTTTTATGAGAGACTCTAAAATTGGTCATCCTTTTGCGATTTACTCGGAACATTACGCTATCTCTCTATCATCTCTCAAAAGAAGATTTTCTTCTTCTATTTATGGACGCAAGCGACACTTACCTCACCAGCGCCATACAGCGGAAAATATCGGAAACACAAAACTCCTCCAGATGAAAACAGATAGCAGAACAAGCCACTCTTTGATATTATACTCCGCTTATCCCTATTTCCAAACATGGATCATTTTATAAAACTTTTTGGGGACCTTGCCATTAAATATTTTTCTTAAGGGATTCCCGATCCAATTTTTTCTTAGAACATTTTTTAGACTCCTGGGCAAGAGAATACAATTTTTTTATTCTATTTGAAATGCTGGAGTGATTTATTGACTTGGAAGTGGTGCGGCTGACACCTGCATCTCCCTCCTAATTCAGTTGTGTACATTGCATAATGGTCTTCTATGAGGTAGGACAATGAAAACGAACAAATAGTCAAAAGCTACTGTTAGGTTTTCTGGAAAAATTAAAACAAAATTCCCCGCTATTTTATTTAACATTTTTATTTGATTTATTTTTAATTGACCCAGGAGAAGGGAAATGCACATAACAAAGTGATTACGGGAATTTTTGAAAACCACTTTAGATTTTACCATCTGCTGATCCTGAACGTGACTGGTCAAATATTTTTGCGTTTTCGTTTTACAATTGTACATAATATGTACTTAAAGTACTTTACTTTAACAAAACCAAAAAATAACGTGAAATCCCATTCTCCTATCTCTAAATGTGATAGAAAATAAATATATATACATACATTGGTTTATATTCATTAAATATATATACATTATTGTTGAATTTGCAAACACAAGGTCTACCTACTACTCTTAAATGTAATGGAGTAGCATATGTAATTTGTATAATTGTAGTACCTACATCACTATCTGTGAAAAAAAGCGAGCCCAAATCTCATCTTAAATTGAAACGAGCTAAGTGTAAATGGAATATTTCAGAACTAAATTCGAATTACATAGCACAAAATCTAAGAAAATGTCTCCCAAGTGAATGGGATAAAATATCGTCACAATTTTAACCAATGATTTTATTATATTCTATATTCTGGCTTAGGGGACCTTAAAAAGAATCAAGAAATTAGAGAACGGATTGAAAATATATAAATGAATTGTTATTATAGGAATCATAATTTGTGTTAGGTTTAGATCTATGTACATACATACATATAAGTAAAAATGTACCTTTAAGTGGATTCCACATAAGTGCATTTGCATACATACATAAGTATATTTTTGAAGAGGCAACAATTCAATAAACTTTAGTTAGATGAAATGGGAAGATGCTCAATTAATGTTGATTATAATAAGAAATTTAATTGTTTCGTGGTTAAATAATAAAAAAAAATGTTTTAAAGTTAAGATTTTTTAATTTAATAGCTAATTTGGGTACAATAAAGAAGATTGTGGCATCATAGTCGATTGTTTATATTATTGTCTTATAGCCAAAAACAAAAGTACATACCTTGTACTTTTAAGATATGTATTTCCTGAATTATCAATGTTTTTTTCTTTTCAAATTTAAAATACAACCTATATTTTAAAAATGTAGGCATTAAGTACCATTTAACTTTAAATGTTTTTTTTTTTTCATTTCCACATTTTTTCGTATTTACCATCTTCCTTCTTCTACAAAAAGGATCTAATCTTCATCAATCTTTACCATTTGCAACAAGTAGTTTTGAAAACGAAAAACTTTTAAAACTCAATTGTATACTTTTGTATTCTTGCTCGTCAACAATACCTATTAATCAGAGAGGTAGAGTGAGCTTCATGTGTAGCCCGTAGTGGAACATTTGCAAGAAATTTTAATTTCCCCTACCATTATTGCACTCTTGTTGACTACGTGAATTGACGTTGATGTACTATACGAACCGTATATTGAACAGCAACAGACGTTTTAATTAGGTTTTCATTTCAGGAGAGACAAGATTGAATATGCCAGGAATATTATAGCCGAGAGTTATACCAATTTTAGAGCAGGGGTTACCAACCTTTTCCAGTACATGTCCCCTTGTAGGGTTAGCAAAATCTGGCGCCCCCCAACGAAAATTTCGCTCAAAAACGGAAGACGGCATTTTCCAGCTCATTCTTTTTCTTCTGTTAAGAATTCGCCACGTTGACAAATAATAAGAGAACATTTTTGTATCATTGGAAAAATCTCACAGAGATTTTGGACTAGTAGGATCAGCTTGGATTCTATTTTCGGAATTTGTATTTTATGAAACATCATTTCAATTTCATTTAAGTTTAACAGGTAGTGCTGGTTTTTCCCTCGGTCTATTTTCCAAAAACAATTTCAGCGATCATCATCAAACAGACTTTGGAGGCTCCTCGCTAATATTATATGGTTGCAGCGATTTAAAAATTGTGTTCAAAAGTTTACCAGCTCATGACCGTTGTAATAATATAATCCATCACATAAACACTCGAGTTGAGCCCACGCCCCCCTTTGCCAAACGTCACACCCCACCGGCTGGGAACTACTGTTTTAGAGTATAAACTAAAAAGTCGTCTTAATAGAATACACATTGATAAACAGACTTACTTTTAATTTAAATTTAAAACAAACAAAAATAATTATCGGGCATAAATCGCATAATGTTAAGAAGAAAATTAATGGAAAACATTCTGACGTAGGATAAAGTTCATATAAAGGTGTCAAAGATATCTAGCCACGACATTATCACTATGGCCCCTACGCTTTATCGGTGTTTAACGCGGCAATTCTTGCAAAAGTCGCCTCTCTCCGAACAGTTAGTGAAATACTACAGGGTGTCTTTTCCGTAATAGAACTTCAAATTGATATAAATCACGGAGAAACACAAAATTCGAATCATTAGAAACAAGACGTTTGCCAGGGCCAGGGCTTTCACGAATGAACCGTTATTTACAGCCCATAATTTCGTACATTTTTCTTACGAATTAGACTGTTTCCTCGCGATAACACGACTATTTTTGGTTTTCAAATCTGGAGGTGAATCTGTTTTAGCATTTTATATAATATAACATTCACTAAAGGAAACATTCTATAATCGGGTGCAATCAGACGAAATAATTGGCAAGAAACCTCAAATAATTCACGCATCGTGGGCATTCTTTCAATAAAATGTGATGTGCTGTGCCGCAAATTAAACCGTTTTGCTAGAAACATTTTGTTGAAAGTATTACTGGCTTTTAATTGAAAAAAAGGTAAAAATTCTGTTTACACCACTCACACTTGACTGCCATATTAAATTAAGGAGTTTTCTTGAAGAATCTTGGTATACGGGAACATTATGCGTCCAAATATGTCCAGTAAGCCAGAAAAAATGGATTTTTTTCGGAGAATAATGGACAAAACAATGATAAATAATAAAATTATTCTTGTCCCATCAGATCATAAAATGTTTATACTATTTCAAGGAATGAAAGCTACTACTCGCAATAGTTTACCTTGTTACCCAAACCTACACGGAACGCGGCATTACTAAAAAAAATTCTGTCAAATTCTCTCTTCCGAACTAAGCCATTTACAAAATTATTTAACTGGAATAATTTATTAACCGATAAATTTAATATAAAAAGTCATGTATTTTTTATTATAATGATTTTTCCTAGATTAGAAAATAAATCAAAATTGCGCGTTACCTCTTCTAGGGATTTTCCTTAAATAGCTATACCTAAAAAGGACTACGAATACCGCCCATTTCTTTTTTCAAAATACATATGTAATTTAAATTCAGTTTCATATAACTCCAACTATGATATCAATACATCCAGTGGCGCAACCACGGGAAGGGCTAAAGTCCCTCCCAGGTCCACAAATGAGGACAGGGAAAATTGAAAAATGAAGAAGATCAAAACGGCAAACAAAAGCCGAAAATATAGAAACCAATCCGGCCTAACCGTTATTTACGAAGCAACGTTCAAAGAATTGCTTGTGGCGCATAGTGATACAAACACACATACACACGCTTTCGCTTTGGCATTTATTAGTCCCACCAAGTCCGCGAAAATCAGGAATGCAAGAAAGTGTGATTACGTTGTTTCGTTTCTGGATAATAGCACTATCGCCCAAGTTACGGCAGTAGCCTCAAGTGCCCAGTAATTTATTGATGGTCATAGCCCCCTCCACGATCTTAGTTGCGCCACTGAAGATCTGCCACATTACAGTATGTATTTACATTTATTACATTGTAAATTCAAACCCAACCCATTTGTACATTTTTCGAAATTTTACTCTCTTAAACAAGTTTCACTGCTCGCTCACTCAATTTTATGAAGCATAATATTCCAGCTTTACGGGAGTCGACTCCACCAATTTGTGTGCAAATATGTAGATTATGTACTTTACGTATGCATTGCATATTTCCCTAACTGTCGACAGGATTGACGTATGAGTTATTTCCCATATCTAGCAACAGTTTGTATACACATAAGTCAAAATATATTTCGCATATGAAATGCATGCAAATCTGTTTCTGACTGAAACTTTTGCCAGGATGCCAGAAGAGAAGTTTACACAATGTATGTTGTAAAAAGAAATTGCAGCAGTCACGATAAACGAATATTATTCAATAGTACTGAGTCGCAGAGAGTATGTACACTCGTGGTGTGAATCAGGTTTATCGTTGTGCGGTAAGGAAGTTATTCGAAAACCAATCGAAAGGATAAAGTCGGCCACTTTGCACTGCAATAGAGATACATACTGCATTAGAGGTGTTATACACTGCGTTTCACTTGAATAGCACACTCTATACATTAAATTTATTTTCTTAATATCTTTAAAAAAAATGAAGACAACAGATATTTTGTATTTTTTATTTGTCATTTGATTAATTACCTTTAATTTGAAATAAAAAGAATTTGAATTTTTCCAACATGTAATCTTAGAGAAAAAAAAAATGTAAAACACCAATGAAAAAACACATAAATTCTGTTTCACTTGAATAGCACACTTTTTTTAAAACTTATTTTAATTAACTTATTATGCAGTGAGGATAACTTATTATTGTTCAGAATACAAGTTAAGATCAATTTGAATTAAAATCAGCAATTTTAGTAATGGGTTGAGCCTCCCCCGTTTGAAATAACCTCCTAGGTCCTATTAGGCAAAGAATCGTACAAAATTTTGATGTAAGCAAGGGATATTGTAGCCCATGATTGCTGAATGGCTTCAATTAGTTCAGTCTTTGTTGAAAACTGTTTACCAGACTTATAAACTTTTCTGACCAGCCATCCCCAAACATTTTCTATTATGTTTAGATCCGGCGAGTATGGTGGCCAGTTCAACAGAGTAACATTTTTGGACTCGATAAACGACTTTACGGTATTGGTTCATTGTCTGGTTGGAAAGTCCACGGCAATGGTCCAAAGAGACTTTCGAATGTCGGAAAAGCCTTTTCTAAAACACCTTGATACGACTTAGCATTCATAGTGGTGTCTAAGAATTGGAGTTCACAAGTGCCGTAGTAGGATTTGGCTCCCCAAACCATAACGCCGCCGCCAACTCGACTGTGCAAAAGATCCAACTGGTGAGTCTCCTTCCTTAAATCATAAAAATAACAGTTATATCCGTCGGGCCCTTCCAAATTAAATTTCTTCTCATCAGAAAAAACAACGCCATACCACTCTTTGGTCCATGACATGTTGGTACGACAAAAAGTCAACCGAGCTTGTTTATGAGCGGGGTTAAGTGGTGTTTTTTTTTTAATTTTAGACGCTTAAGGTGTTTAGCTTTTGAATTAGCACGCGATACAGTTATTTTACTCGCACTGAGACAACATTTTAACCGAATTTTGTCCACAGAATCATGTGAATTCGATGCTTCACGCAAAATAGATCGCTTATCTGCATTAGAGAGTACACTGCTTACTCGACCTTTCATATTTTTTCATAGTTTTCATCACTTTTAATAAAATTTGAAATCAAGTTTCTGTTTTTTTTTATTTTTTTCGATATTTTAGTCACTGAAAAGTCACAATCCCTGTAGGTTTTTATTTTAACTTGTTCTTCGCTTGTTAAGGCTTTACCACTACCCAAATTTTTTTAAAATCAACGAATCGTATTTAAAATACTCAAAATGACTTTAGATTGTGATATTGTAACCACGTGCACCCCGTATGTCAAGCTTAAACCCAAATGTGCTATTCTAGTGAAACAAAAAATCTGCTCTCTTTTGAATCAAATTGGTGAAAAAAGGTAACGGTAAATTTCGAGAGGACAATTTTTCTTTCGGGGAGCCCACACAAACAAGACAAAAAAAAAGCTACTAGCAAAGTCATAAGAATATTGATATGTAAGCAAATTACAATGAAAAAACGGAATGTGCTATTCAAGTGAAACGCAGTGTAGTGTTGGCCACATTATACGTAATAGGATTAAATAGAAATCCTTTTATGTAGACTTGTATCTATTTGAGTTATCTTACTAGGTAAAAAGTGAATGCATCTTACCATAAGGATATATGCATATCCTGTTGGCTGTGCAAAAAGTCAATGAAGTTATATCGAAGAAAACACTACTTGACGGAACAGCAATAAATAGGAAATTGAACTGAAATCTCAAACTGCAGAGAAGTGCTGTCAAGAAAAAAGCCGTATATGTTGAACAAAACGACGATAGATATTCCTTATACAGGTTCATATTGCTAGAGTAGGCACCGAGGAGTTCATAAGAAATTACATCATAATAATCGAACCGATACAGACGACACTATGTAGATGTGTGAATCACCCATATCAATGCATTGCAGGGTGCAGTTAAGTTATACATATATGTACCTCATGCAGGCAGGATCTAACAAATACCATCTAAATGCTAATTTCATTAAAGTTTCTGCATCTACGTAAGTAAATCTAATGAAAAGTATATGCATGGAATAGCTTTTCCAACGAATGTCGAACATTATTTTCCTATACGGTCGCTGAATGTGCTCTCTGTATGTACGAATACTCGTACAGACACCAGAAAGAAGGAACACTCTTACCTCATGTTATTTCAGCAACACACACAATTCATTTAACCCTTGTGTTGCCACCCAAAAAAACTTACACTATCTGCCACCCGGGTACCTGGGTACCCCCCTATGAAACTCTTGCTAACACTCCATTGTAGCTGAAAATAATTGTTTCTATTTTTACCAGGAAAGTTAAGAATAGATTGTAGTTTTGTTTAGAGAACTTACCGTATCCAAAACATGCACTGAATTATTGCCGTTGGCGTGAAGAAGCTAGGCATTCAGTTACTGCTGAGAGAGTTTCGAGGGACGAATAAAAGAAAACGATGACGACAAAAGAAACGCTGAGGAGGAGAGTAGCAATGAAAATTTCTGTCACGGGATCTCACTATCGTCGGTATTTTGGAAAAAAAAATGCATTCCTCAAGAAATGAAACTGACGAACTGTTGACCGTTATTGTCGACGCTTTTGGACTTGACGAGGAGGTACCATCTGTTCGTATGTTCCGAATAAGAAAAAAGCGGTGATTCTTCCCATTACCATATCACCGGTACCACGTACGTTACTTACTATGAAAACAATGATATGCTTGCAAAAAAAAACCAACGGGCGCAGAATTTTTCTACACCAGCTCTCGGAAGAATTAGCTATGCTAATGATAGGAGAGTGATTTTCTAACCAGCAAGTCATGCGAAATCATGGAACGAAAACCACAATCGAAAGGTACTAAGGAAGGCCAGTACAGTAGAGCCCCGATATTCCGGATTGCTTGGGACCGGACCCTATCCGGATTATCGAATGATCCGAATTTTCGAAATGCACTAATTTACACCTTGGTGGACAGTATTTATACTCAAATCATAAAGAGATAACAATTCTAATGATAAATAATAATTACGTATTCGAAATTTGCCTTATCTTAAGTTTATATAGCAGTTAACTTGAGTAAACTTTATGAAATTGTCGAATTTTATGAAAATTTAAACAAAATTTGGCACAAAACCGAATCCGGATTATCGAACTTTCGGATTTTCGGGGTCCGTATTATCGGGGTCCTACTGTAATAAAGTGGTTACTAACAGCAACGATCAAAGAAACGCTAGAGGTACAAAAGTTGACGCATTTTTACGATATACTCGAAATATGTATACGATATTCTATACGAAAATCATTGTTTTTATATCGGGGTACCCGGGTACCCGGGTGGCTCATACGTGTTATTTTTTTCAAATGCAAAATTTTTTTACTTAAAAAATTTCTATAAATACGTAGAATGCAAATTTCGATACAAATTCGATTAAATCATGGAGATTCGAGAAGGTTTTGGACAATCTTTCCTGGGAAAAAAATTATTTAGCAAAACGTATCAAGATGGGTACCCGGGTACCCGGGTGGCAACACAAGGGTTAAGGAATCAGGTTAATGTGGACGTTAATGGAAATTGATTTTTCATGTCAGGAAGTAACTATACTTCTTCAGGTAACCTATGATATGACTATAAGTTCATTGAAATTTATCTTGAGATGTCTTTTTCCGGTATTTCCGGCACATATTTGAGATTTCAGTTAGAAAGATAAAACTTAGTCACAAGATACAAGTATAGTCTAAGAAAAATGGCATATTTGGTCGGCAAAAATCCTACATCGGAAATTTTTTTGGATTATGGTTGGGAATGGTCCCCAGATTATGGCATTAAAAGTCCCAACCCGAAGGGGGGAAGGGGGCATTTTTCGTTTTTTTGCGATTATTTCAAAAACGGTAAGAGATACAGAAAAATGGTCTGAAGACGAAAAAACTACATAAATTTATCTTTGCAATGATATATAACACATTAGAGTTTAAATTAATATTTCGGCGTTAGAATAGAACATAAATTAGAATATTTTCATTTTAGACCTTTTTTAAAAGCTCCATAAATTTTGAAAGAACGCTAGTTCAGCCATAGAATTTTGTATAAGTATTCACAACAAGTTTAAGATAATTTTAAAGTAAACATTGAGTCGCTCCGGTCAAGGACCTCCATTATCCCCCCATTTAAATTTTTCAAAACGGCATATCCATAACTCCCCCCAAAATTGAAGCAGAGTGCTAAATTTTGGTTTGTTGCGATTGGAGGTCATATTCACCCCACCCACCAAAAATCACCTCATTCGGATGAAAACTAAGGGTATCTCCCATACAAAGTGACCCATCAGGAGTTTGTTCTACGTACTACTCAATTTATAAACTGTAGAACAAAGTTGTCATGGGTCACTTTGTATGGGAGGTACCCTTAGTTTTCATCCGAATGAGCTGATTTTTGGTGGGTGGGGTGAATATGACCTCCAATCGCAACAAACCAAAATTTAGCACTCTGCTCCAATTTTGAAAAATTTAAATGGGGGGATAATGAAGGTCCTTGACCGGAGCGACTCAATGTTTACCTTAAAATGATCTTGAACTTATTGTGAATACTTATACAAAATTTTACGGCTGAACTAACATTCTTTCAAAAGTTATGGAGCTTTTAAAAAAGGTCTAAAATGAAAATATTCTAATTTATTATGTTAGGCTAGCGCCAAAATATTTAATTTAACTCTAATGTGTTTTACACCATTGCAAAGGTAATTTTATCTAGTTTCGTCCTCAGACTATTTTTATGTATCTCTTGCCGTTTTTGAAATAATCCCAAAAAACGAAAAAATGCCCCCCTTTCCCCTCTTTTTTTAAGGTTGCGGACCCCCGATCGGTTGGGACTTTCTATGCCATCATCTCGGGACCATCCCCAACCATAATCAAAAAAAAATTCCGATGTAGGATTTTTGCCGTTCGTTGGCCATATTTTGGTCCAATTTTCTTAGACTAGTAGATCACAGGCTGGCATTCTGTAGAACGATAGACGACAGTCACTTTTATTTTTTGGTATCGTCTAACGCTGAAACTGACAAAATAATTGTGCAGACAGATCAAATTTGGTTAAATGCCCAGTCTTAGCTACTTTATACTCCGACCAAAAATTAATCAAAGGCCGTGTTTCTAATAGCTCTGATTCATTACCTGTCGGCTGGTTAGTCTTATCACGTATAGGAGACACACACAATATTCAGAAAGCTGTTCCATTGTATTGAATTTTTGTTTATATTTTGCATAGTTCTGCCATATTTTCCTTGGTTACGCCATCATCTTAGATTGAAAAAACTTTCATCCAACAGCGTAAATAAGCAAAAGATAACATAGCTATGCAAAATTAACAAGAATTCAATTCAATATAATGGAAAAGCTTTCTGAAAATTGTGTGTGTCTTCTCTATGCGATAAGACTAACCATTCTATAAGAGTTTTGAGAGAATGACCCATCATCTACCAAACTTTACATGTTTTTTTTTTTCACTTCAAAATTCTATCTACTATAGAAAAATATTTATCTCTTAGAACGTCATTATAACAGTTAATTGTAGTATATTAAATTTATGTTAAAAGTTTGTACCTATACATACATACATACATAATGATCGTTATACCGCTCACAACAAATTTAATCTCGACAACAACCATTAAATTTCCTTATGCGTATTTCCACTAGCCATTAAGGTCGACGAGAAATTATTATACATATGTATGGAAAATTGGCATTTCACTTCGGAAAAATTAAGGGAAAGCTGGATTTTTGCATGAGCCTTCCTTTCGAGGTCCTAAACAAGACCCTAAAAGTCCCCGTCTCTACGAGTGCCGCTAGCGCCTAGCGGTGCTACAGAGGGTCAAATACCCTCGAAAACAGTTTTTTTCTGAATAACTCGATAACGGTAGCATATACAGAAAAATCGTGTATGGCAAATTTGAAGCTCTTGTGCTTTTTCAATAAACAATGGAAATACCGAATACCTTCGGGTACTCCTAACAGTGCCAGGAGGTCTAACGGTATTTTTAACAATGTTTCACAAAAATCTCTATAACGGTAACTCGTACTAAAAGTCTATGTAATTTTGAATAAAGCGGTCAAATTTCATATCAATACGTGCAGCCTTAAGGGCGCTATGGGGGTTCAAACCTTAAAAAAATGTGTTTTTTGGGGTTTTTCAGGAATGGCGCTAAGACGGGGGAGTGTGCTCTATGGTCTTCTCGGAGAAATTTGTAGCTTCTGTGGCTGTTAGTAAGACGCCAAAAGTCCCCAAAGATGAGAGCCCCCCTAACGAAGTTATGAGGGTCCAAAGATTCAATTAAACTGTTTGGGAATATCTCTATAACGGTAACGTGTACCGAAAACTGTTATATGGCGAATTTGTAGCTTCTACAACGCTTAACTAACTATCCGAATTTCAGTTCGATGCGTGCAATGCTAAGGGCGCTCTGATGGTCAGAACCGTACAATAACGGTACTTCTCGGTTTTTCGTGAATATCTTCATAACGGGACCGCGTATAGATATTTTCTTGAATTTTTTTTTTAAATCCCGTTAGACCTCCTGGCACCGTTAGGAGTACCCGAACGTATTCGGAATTTCCATCGTTTATTGAAAAAGCACAAGAGCTTCAAATTTGCCATACACGACTTTTTTGTGTATACCTACTACCGTTATCGAGATATTCAGAAAAACCTGTTTTCGAGGGTCTTTGACCCTCTGTAGCACCGCTAGCGGCACTCGTAGAGATGGGGACTTTTAGGGTCTTGTTTAGGACCTTGAAAGGAAGGCTCATGCAAAAATTCAGCTTTCCCTTAATTTTTCCGAAGTTTGGCCAAATTTTTGTTCAAATTTCCTGGCGTAATATGTATGTACCTGTATACATGGATGGTGGTACCACCATGGAATGAATAATGAATTGCTCAAATTCCAGGAAATAGTAGGTAATCTGCTTTTCTATCATACACGAAGTGCAAATATTCGGTAAATGTATTGAAATGTAAAAATGTATAGGAGGGATACATTTGAAATATATTTATCCTTCGGGCATAGCAAAGTAAGTCTTTCTCTATTTTCGTTCCGGTTCTCGCTATAATGCACATTTGTTGAAATTACATTTGGAATAAAAACGTTCTTTTTATTGAATAATTTGATTTGAATTTAAGGACATACGTGCCTTATCAATCTTTTATCATATTTTAGTCCATTTGTAATGTTAATGTTTTTTAAAGGCTTATTGACATTGACTTATAACATAGACCACTATACAGCATATGCCTTCTTATTAACTTGCTCTAGTCCCAAACAAAGTTTTATGGGAGTTATTACGTCCATACGAGGTCGCATAAGTCGCACTTTTTCTTTGCTACTCTGTTTTTATACGTTTTCTCGTCTATTCATAAGTTTCACATTTTTCTTCAGTCAAAGCCTTTGACATTACACAACATCAGGGAAATTATTTACACATGCTTGATTTAATTTTTTACTAGTTGGATAGATAAAACCATATAAGTACAAAAAAACTCGGAGGCTTTTATCGTTGACTTGCTTTACATAACATTTGCATCACAGCGCTCATGATTTGAAAATATAATATGCACAAAGAATAATATAAATCCAATATATTTTATCATATTCTGTATTATGTATTGTGATTTACACGTGTCAGTAACAAGGAAATTCTTTTGAATCGACTTTTCCGATTTTTCTCAACGATGCTTGAAAGGAAATGTTATGCCTGCCAATAATATCTGTGCCTGGGGAGGCAACAAACATTTGATATGATTCTCACAGATACTTACGAGTACATACTTATATGTTTATATTCATGCACAAGAATCTAGTATTGATACTAGCTAGGCGAGAATAAAAATACATAATACCGTTTTTGTAAAAAATCTGGATATTAATTTCATCTTTTAATTTGAAATGAAACGATTCTTTTTTCCTGATATCAATGGAAGTTCCACTTGATGGACCCAAGGCCAGAGGCAGACCGAAGAACACCTGGATGTGTCAAATGAAAAAGCAACAACAACGCATTAGTCTCGGCGATGACACGATCCAAGATAGAGCTGCCTGTAGAAATATGCTGAGATATTACCGCCAAAACGGGCGATGTGCCTACACCGCAGGTCGAGCATCGCAAAACCATGGAGCGGTATAAAGAACGAGGCAAGGAAGATGAGATTCTTTTTTCCTTTATGTGGATGATGTATTTTTATTCTCCAAATACAAATAGCTGCCGAAATACGTATTTGGAGAATAAAAATACATCACCGAAATTAAGGAAAAAATAATCTTTTCATTTTATATTGAATTTGGTCGATGCAAAAGAGGCGACTCGCTCTGTGGCTCACTTCTTTGAGTCGCACTCTACGATGCTAGTAATGTAGAGGTCCGGAGATCGAATCTAAGTCGGCGTGGTCCAAAATTTCCGTCTAGTGCGGATAGGAAATGTATAGTGCTTGCAACATTATATGCACTACTCTCTCTCGATTACCGTAACTCCTAGTGGAGCATGGTGCGTTGATGACTACCGTGTGTAGTCATCAACGTAACAAAGCCAACTGAATTCGGAGTGTGATAGGGTTGTCAGCCGTACCACTTCCTAGTCGCATTGTTAGTTTATTATTCTGCGATAAGAATATCTCTTATCATCTTCTTCTGAATAATAAACTTGCGACGAGTCGTGCCGAGTTTGGAAACTCGTTTCTCTATGATAGTCTATTTCACAGAGTGGCGACCGAACGATCACGGCCACAGAGCACGACAATCTACAATCTATCTACGCCACTGTGCACTTCCGAAATTATATGCAATGTAACATTGACTCGAAATTGCCTATAAACAGCTAAGTTAACGCGCCATGGCCCCACATGGGGCTATACCAAAGCCGCCTTAATACAAGCCCGAAAGCAGAACACGGTCATAGGCTTAAACGTCAAATCATAGGCTTAAGCAGATGGAGAATTTACATTGCGGTAAAGGCAAATCGGGTTGGGTCGCGGCAAACTTTACACGAAAAGTATTGGTTCCCGGTCGATTTTCGTCACGAAAACTGCAATGTGTCGTGAATTGAAGTGTCTATAATGCAGTGAAAGAAAAAAAATTCCGATAAACAGTGAATTTTCCACGTGTTTTCGCGATTTTTTATCAGAGCAGCACGTTTTTTTTTACATGCGCTGTGCTTATGTTAGTGCACCGTGCAACGTATATACGACATGTTCATAGGCTTGATTTGTGTGCATGCAGGGCCGGATTTAACCTGTATGCCGCCCCTGGGCAGTAGGCAAATGGCCGCCCTCTGCCAGTAGTCATTTTTTTCCAGTAACCCATGTCAATGTTTTGCTGATTGCGGACGTTACCAGAGGTCCTTTCAGAAAGTATTAAAAAAAGCATTCTCATTATCACACCTCGTAATATTTTTGAGATGTCCTTTGTCTAACCTAACCTAAGTTCCGATTTCGAGATTTTTTCGATTTTTGGGATAAATTCTATAAATTTAACAAAGATTTTTAAAATGCAAGCTCGGAATGTTATTCAGCAAAAGTTATTAGGTATCGCTTTTATACGCTTTGCTTATTTTTTGTAATCTTAAACGATTTATTGCAAGTGGAATTTTTAATTTTTCTACACTGACAACGTGACAATTTAAACCTAAAATTTGTGAAAAATTCAAGTCACTGTTGCTTCTCATCCAATTTAATGTGGGGAAAAACTGAATGGACGTGTTACTTTTCTAGACATCTGACGGGTTTAAAAATGTAAAAAGTGTAAAAAGTGAAGCATTTTTTGCGGGATGAAGAAATTAAACTGTGTCAATGCAGCTAAAGACTTACATTGTTTACATTTATTTCATTGTTTCCGTTAAAAAAATAAAAACTACTTAAGCTCTATCTGAAATCTTTTTAAATAGAACCATGACTGGATCCTATCAAATTACGCTCTTTCCACCCGATCCATCGGACTGCTTTGACATACGGCATTTCATTGATAGGATCTAGTTGTTAAATTGGGATTTCCTCGTGCGATGCATACACTCACCTTCTGAAACCCAACCCCGGGCCGCAACTCCAGTTTGGGTAACAACCTCCATCGAGATAGGAAGGTACCGTGGTCGCCTGGGAAAACCATCGCCGAAGTACACTATTTGCTAAAGACTTCCCAAACCGATTTTCCGTCGGTCTCACGCTGAATTCAGACGTGCATACCCTGGGTTCGTTTAAGCCAGGGGCGGCCGGTCTAAGTGGGCAGGTAGGGCACTGCCCACCCTACAAAATGCTAGCTAAAAATAAAAATTATTTCTTAGAACATAATTGATTCACTTCGGTACCTACATGCATATCTAACTTAACGTAACGTAACTTTCCTTAAAATGACAATAGCCATTCATTAGTACTTAATCACGATTAAATTGCCAATATAAAAAACTTCTCTCCTCTACATAAGCTCATATTGATATCGATTGAATAATTATAAGATGCGCACGCGTGAATCACCAACCATTATGTACATTGCATTACGCCCATTCATACTTCCTTCATGTATCTGCTCATCATATCAACATCATCATCTCAACTCAAACTATGGGCAGAATACCTTTCTGCCCACATGTACCATCAATCTATTCTATAGCTATTCCATAGCACATAGAGACACGATAAATCTTCTTATACGCTCAACGCATGCGCATTGAAAGTATCTGAACTTCACTTAAAGGGCATGCCCAATACTACACTAGTAGGTAGGTATCCATGAACTTGTGCAACGTTCGCGAGCGTGTGGCCCGTGGCGCTGTTCTAGTAGTTAGATACTCGTAGCATAGCGCGTAGTGCATGGATACAATAATAAGGCCGTTTCGCATTTAAATTGCGCATGGTGCATTGTAGATTATTTAATTTGTGCGTGTGTTTTTGTCGGATTTTCTTCCTTTTTTGAAGTGGTTTGGAGGCGTTATACTCGTACTTGTAGCAGTAGTGCATGATTACGTTATCAACGGCCGTTTTTTAATTTTTATTTGTTACGTATGTTTTTAGAAAACACTAATCGCTTTTCTATGATTCCCTACATTTTAGTGTTATTAATTACTATTATAAAATATTTATTTTGGTGATGGGATTAATATTAACATCTTATTTATTTGATCTAATATGTATTTTGCTTGATATAGATACCTATTTATATTTTCTCCTCTATAATGATCTGGAAGTTTTAAATTTAGTTTGTATGTACTTAAAAAATGATTTTTTGTTGCTGTTATGTTATTGCATGTGCATGATATGGAAAAAAAATCCCACTTCCATTCCTCACACTTTTTTCCTCCCCATGGCAAGAGGGATCTAAACCCTCTCCGCTAGCTCTTGCTGGGCAGTGCATTTTATTTACATAATTTTAGAAATACATAGCAGCTTGAAAGTATAACCTAACTTCCATATAAATTTACAGGAATTGTCTTTGATAAATTATTTATTCAGGAAGATTTGTAGGTATGTCCTGTATCTAATATAGGTGGCTTTGGGCCACAAGGAAACATTCATCTTTTACTTATATTAAAGTTATATTGAAAGGCTTACGCTTTAGAATGGTAAGATTACCTTTCGATTGGAAGTCAGTGTGCGCTTGCATTTTTTCACTATTGAATAGTGGTAGAGAATAATAGCGCAACAGATTATTCATCACTTTTTCGGAAAACTTAAACCTAAGTTATAAAAATCTGTGAAAATTACATTTATTCGTTTCATGGAATCGCCGCTTATTGGAATCAAAATTTGAAGAACCTGATGATTCTAATATCAAATATCATTCACAAGTACATAAATCATCAAATCGACCACGAGATAGATGAACTTAAAACGATATAAACGTCCTACTTTATCAAGGAGCGAAATGCGAATAGTATTATAATTTGGTGAAGATGATCTACATGTGTCGACTTTATACAGTTCATAAATCAATTGAGAATCAACCCTATCATTTAATAAACTTACCAACGGTGCTATGATTATGTCATTAAGGAAAAACTATATCCCATGCAAAATAACATCTGCAATTTAGGCATCAATACATCCATGAGTTCTGGGAAGAGCTCGAGAAGACCGTTAAATGAGTTGCCCAAGAAGCTCTTCAATAGATGACTGAGGCAGGTCCTCACGTTCAATCTCTTCAACGTAATGCTTGAAACAGAATAAACGCGTTGAATGCTGCCGAAGAAGGCATCACATGGCATTTTAATTGGCTGACATGTTTGCTGCTGCTGTACAACAGTAACAGCTGTTTCCAGCTTAATAAAGAGTCGGGGACTAACGACATTTAAACGTAATATTTGAAGCACAGTGCTGAGACGAGCCTAAAGAATTCTACACATTCATCATGATTGTGGGATATTAGCCCGATATTGGGCTTTCGCAGCCTCCAGCTCTGAACTCCAATTGTAGCGGTTACGTGACATGCTCCTCGATTGAGAAACTGGTGGGTATCCTTTTCTACTGATTGCTTCAATCGACATACTAATAGTGCACGCAATTTGGTTCTGTCGTCATCACTTTCATGGGCATGCGATTGCAGCTAGATGTCGCGCATATTGCTATCGTTGAAGTTTCAAGATTTTTAGCAGTTCTGGTTGCGTTTTTATCATCATCCTGTAAAGTTTTGGGTAACGAACTCCATATAAATGGCTTCATGACAAATTACACTTAGTTAGCTATTTTTCCCGCCCTGCACGGAATAGAGTTTTGGGGAATGACACGGTAGTTTTGTTTGAGTAAGCAGCTGGTCTTACCGGAAAGTTAAATTCGATATTTTTTTTTGTTATCAACCTAGACCGGACGTAATTATGGTAAAAAAAATGCACTTATTTATTATCGTACAATTGATACAACTCGTGGTTATACGGAATGCGCAATTATGTCACGAACAGCCCCGAAAATTCTTTGAAGAACCTTTCGCTCGAACGTGTCCAACATCAGATGCTTTTCGCTGAATGGGTAAGGGTTTAAAGAAAAACAAAAAAAAAATATCGAATGGTCTATCGACATTGAGTAGCGTTAAAAAAGATAAAAAAGTTATACAATTGTAATAAATTTTATTAGCAATATTTTTTTTATCGTTTAAATTATTATTTTATTAATCAAATACATCTTCGCCTTCTAAGCGTGGCAATATTTTTTTTATCCATTTCTCCAATTGAACGAGCTCAATTTCCGTCAATTCGTGCAATGTATTTTCAACTAGCTGAAACTCACCTTTCACACCCAATTTTTTCAATTCATTAAATGTTTCCTCTCCCCACCAAGCAGGCACGAGTGTATCTCGATCGCCATGAAACATCTGTAATTCTGGTAATTTTCTATTTGAATGTTTCATATTTCGTAATGTTTTATAAACGATGCTGTCTCTGTTGAGAAATGAGGACAATGTAAAGACTCCAGCTAGCTCGACATTCAAATGATACGCCAAGTGTACGGCAAGAGCACCACCCATTGAAAATCCACCAACAACAATTCGATTTAAAGGAATACCTTGATCCGTTTCGGTCTTGATAAGAGTTTCAACTTGTTCGTAAATAGACGCAAGAGACTCAGCGATTTCTTCGGCTTCAATCGATATAGCCTGGCGATCGAACCAAACATTTGATAACTGAAATTTGAAAAGAAAGAGATGGTAAATGCAATGGAAAAAGACGAGACCGAGGCTAATTTCGGACGCGGCCGAAATCTTCACCCTTGTCGGGCTTATATAGTTTCTCGGGCATACCTATGACAATGGGCTAATATTATTAATTAGAGATTCGTACAAGCACCTCACTTTGGTAGAAGTTTGAGAAAATGAAGATGGAAAAATAATTGATTTTACGGTGACAAAATCTCAAAAGTTTGGCTTTGAGGCTCTGTGGAGACTAAATTTCTGATCCATTTAATTGGAGTTAGTTCTGTTTTTTAGAATTTCTTTTTGCTGTGATAAACATTCTTTAGTATACAGAATGTACCATTTTAAGGAAATTACGGCATTTGAGTGAGATCATAGTCCCGTCACATGGATCGTGAGGCTTGTTCTGCTATCAGTTCCCTTAAGGAGAATTTCTGTGCTTCCGATATTTTCCGCAATATGGCAGATGGTGTACCATCAGTAAGTAACGCTTACTGTCGAAAAGAGTTAATAAACGTTTTAAGTGAACAAAAGCTTCATGAACTTACTTTGCCATTCAAAGGTGTGTAGGCTTGAACTGGAGCAGTTGGGAAAAGTAATTTTATCTGATGGAATTGCCATTCTCTTCCTAGGACAAATTTTATCCAATTGAATAGCTTATTGCCAGCGCATCCTAAGCATTTAACAAAATAAAAAATATAATACATTATGTAAAATAAAAGGAATCGATAAATATCTACCGGATCCGTGAAAGAATATAACAGTTGCTGTATGCTGCTTTTGATCAATAGGAGGAATAGATTTTGTTATTAATTTCGGAGCTGGCATTTTTTAAATACGACCAAAACAAATTCTCTCGAAGTATGTCGAACAGACTTTAAATCTAGGGTACTTATCGCATTTCATCTTTTCATCTATTTATATTATTGTCAGTAAAGTCGTTTATCGTTATCTATTCTAGTATCTATTACTCTTATTTATTTGAATTTATTTCTCATTTTAGAATAATTACAATTGCATATTACATTGAATAGATACCGGCTATAAAGCGTAAGCTTAAATCTCACAAAAACAACTGTGTTGTAAAAGGTTTCCGCCATAGAAAAATTCGTCAGCCGCAAAAAGGTTTGCCGCCAAAATACTCGCATCTTGTCTCAATGATACGCATATTCAAAAGAGATTGAATTACTTAATAGCTTCCATCAAATCAGCGCGGTGCGGTAGCGGTTCGCGTCAGAAATATTGTTCGCGTACTGCTCCCGCGCTGGTTTAGTGGGGCAAATTTCTTTCAACGCTTTTTGGCGGGGAGTTAAACGAGGGTACTATTTGCTGCTATGTTATTTTCTTGATCAGATTTCATTTTGAAGCTTCCAGCCTTGTAGAAAATAAAAATGCGTTTTAGAACCTTATTTTGCTTTCCTTCGTATAGAACACGTTTTTGTTTTTTTCAATAGAATAGGTTCTTTCGTAATTTTCCTAAAATTGGTTTTGTTGTGTTATAAACCCTATTCAAGCTCCCCGCCAAACAGCGGTCCTGACTAAATGGCTTTAGCAAGCATTGCTTTTACAATGATAAAGTGACCAGGAATCAGAGATAGGTATCAGCACCTGTCTCTGTTTCAGTCACTATATAACTAAGAGTGCCCTTTTTTGCCTACCACAACAGGATCAAACCGAGTGGAATTACAAGATTGTAGATTTACATGCCAAATTTTGTTAAAATTAACTCATCAGAATTCCTTGAAAAATCAAAAACATATAAAAAGACTGAAGCGAGAAACTCTATACATTTTTCCACATTTTTCGCTGTATCTTTTTTGGTACTGCACGGATCGGAGCAAATGATAACCTATACACGCCTTCAGGACAGACTATCAATGGGAAAAGAGAGCAAATCCCTAGACGCTCTCTACGAGGCTGTAGCCCTGTCAATAAACAACAAGAACAACGAGGACAAGATTTTTGAAAAAATTCGATTTTCAAACTCTTATATCTCCGTTGTTTTTCATTGTATCTTCTTGAAAATTGCTACACTTCGTAAGACGGCGCGAGCATCAAATCTCTATCAAATTTGAACACACAGGACCAACCGGGTCCGAGCTACAGAGGTCCGAAAACCCGTACTTGTTCCGTCGTGTAAACATAGTCTTAGTCGCTTCTCACTTTTGATTTGTTCAAATTTCTTCGTTTTTCTTTGGCGGGCGATAGATAATGCTAATGCATCGTATTTCAATAATAATTTAAATGACGGGTAAAATAAAATAAGAACACAGAATTGTGCCTGACCTTGACAGATTTCAAAAAACAGTGGCGTCGGCACTTTTTCATATGAGGGGAACAATTAATTGGCAAATATTATAAAATCTAAATGAAATTTTTGTGCCAAGTAATGTTTAAAAATTGGTATGAAAGTACATACGAATATCTAATGAAAATTTCATTATTTGCACCCAAAGCGACGAGTGAAAAAAAAGAATGGCTACGCCCATGTTTGAGAAAGGGTACATCCGGTTGAGGTGCTCACCCTGTTTCCGTTGTAAACTTTATGCCCTATGGTGTAGTGTAGAGATGTAACGGATCGCGTTGCTGATGATGGGCGGTAGACTGCCCGAAATACATACCAAAAAATACCGGCGTGCAGAGGGCTGCGCCCGCACTACGAGGGTTTTTTAGAATTTTGATGCATAGTGAATATTTGTTGTACATATATTTTATAAGCAATAGATAAGAATTGTACACAGCATTAATGGAATGCTTCCTGTAAATCTATTTTTGGATTGGTCTAAATAAACGCGCTAGCCTTTCATTCTGTTCCACCTTTAATTAGACCAATCCAAAAATAGATTTACTACCCAGTTTGTATAAAAGTAGGTACTCCAAGGCAAATCTACAGGCATTTTTCGATTTAAGATTTCTGATGGCCTTTGAGCAAAAAGAAACTCAGGCAAACGAAAGGCCGGCTTGGCTTTATGTATGAACTGAATTATTGGCTGTAAAACTACTGTTACTCCTTTTTTAATCAAGGAAAAGCAACTTATATGAAATGATTCCATTGTGTCCCCTGACATAAGAGCCCATGCAAGCTTTCCTATGAGTATTGAACAAGTATACTTTTGTAGCTATTCAGGGACACCCTGTTAACTTGGTCCTACAAACTTCAAAAATATTTGTGGCGAACACTATTACCATTCTATGCATATCCGGTACATTACGCTTTCAGGACCCAAGGGAAATTTTCGATGTTTCCGATATTTTCCGCTATGTGTCCGCTATATGGCGGACGGTAAGATAAGTGTCGCTAGTGTCGATAAGAAGAACAAGAAAAATTTCCCTTGGGGACCTGAAAGCGTAATATACCGAATTTTTATATTTGGAAACCTAAAAGGGGCTACACACGATCAAATTCAAATTTTATAAATTTACTGTTATTTACTTTTCCTTAGCAAAAGTCAACAGTCTTAATATTTAACGTATATAAAGCCATACTGACCAATCTTTGTGCAAAGTTTCATATCGATCCCTATAACGGTTTAGAAAAACGGAGGTCGAAAAGGAAGTTTAACTTTGAACGCCAATAACTTTTTTACCGTTACTCAAAACTGGAAAATTTTAACTGATGTGAGATGTACTCGTTTAGTTCTTTGATTTAAATACCCATATGTCAATCTCCGATAAAAACTAAAAAAGTCGACTTTTTTCAAACGTTCGGGACACCCTGTTATCTTCTTCCTACCAACTCCTAAGGTATACGTGCCGAAGACTGTAACCAAAAAGATAAGGGCAATATAGCCATAACCTTCGGCAAAAAAGAAACTAGCAATCCTCTTCAGTGTGCGAGCCAGTTCAATAAACAATTTATTGAACATCCCAAGTCAGATGGCCTCAAGCGCAAAATTAGAAGACGGATTCGCAGCCGAATTGTTGACTCCGTACCAATTTATACTCCGGACCAGGTTAAAACAGTCATTGAGAATGCAAAAAATTCTAAGGCCCTTGGACCTGATGGCATTTCAATGGCCATGCTCAAACATCTTGGTCTTCCTGCCATTGAGTATCTCACGGCAGTCTTTAACTTGTCAATGTCTACGCTCGCCATCCCCGACATCAGGGAAAAGTGCCAAACTAGGAACTTCCTACAGACCGATTACGATCCTGTCACCTGTAGCAAAGACGCTGGAAGCCCTCATCCACCCCACACTCGTTTCACATGCAAAGCTAGATCCCCATCAGCACGGTTTCAGACGCATGCATAGTACAACCACCGCTCTGGACGCGATCACTACACGTGTAAGAGACGGACTAAACCACAGTACACCTTGCCATAGAACTATCATGGTGGCGATTGACCTATCAAATGCGTTTGATAAGGTTAATCACTCCATGCTTCTGGCAAACCTCCTCAATATGCATGTTCCGACTCAAGAAATAAGATGGATTGCCAACTATCTAGCTGGTAGGCAATCCTTCACCGAGTTTCGAGGCAGTCGTTCCAAACTTAGAAAAATCAAATTAGGTGTTCCTCAAGGTGGGGTTCTCTCTCCCACCTTGTTTAACATCTACATGGCCGGTCTCCCAACACCTCCGGAAGGCATTGAAGTTATTTCTTATGCCGATGACTGCACTGTACTCGCCACGGGAGCGGATAGGGATGTCATGCGTGAAGATATCAATAGATATTTAACGCGACTAGAAGCGTTCTTCCATAGCAGAAACCTCACCATCTCAGCGTCCAAATCGTCTGCGACCTTCCTTACCACCTGGTCAGGTGATTGTAAGTGGCCGGTTGGGGTACGTATTGGCAACAAACCAGTTCCTGCTGTTGCAAATCCAAAAATTCTCGGGCTTCACTTTGAGAAAATGATGACTTCAGCTCATCACGCGGAAGCGGTATGTGAAAAGATGCGCAGTAGGAACAAAATTCTAAAAGCACTGGCTGGTAGCACCTGGGGCAAAGATAAAGAGACAATGCTAGCCACTTACAAAGCGGTGGGTCGAGCAGCGGCTGATTTTGCGGCGCCAGTTTGGTCGCAAGGTCTCTGTAACACAAGCTGGAAAAAAATCCAAGTCTGCCAAAATGCTGCTCTACGCACAGCTACAGGATGCCTTCTGATGTCTGCCCAGGACCACCTACATCAGGAGACACATTTGATGCCAATACGTGACCACAATCGACTACTTACAAAACAATATTTAGTAGGTTGTTATCGAGAGGATCATCCAAATCGTAACCTCATGGACAAAATTCCCCCTCCACGCAACATCAAACGTGGCCCTCGTGACCTTGAGAGAGAAGTCCAGGGTTACAAAAGGGATCCTTTCGATGAAGATTCATACCGGGCTGCCATTGCAATGATTCACACTGAGGAAGTGAGTAGGTCTATTGCGAGTTTAGGTACGAACAGAGTCCTCTCAGCGATCCCACCACCTATTTCGCCCGAGGAGATTAGGCTCCCGAGAGCCACCAGAGTGACCTTAGCCCAACTTCGGTCAGGCTTCTGCTCACGCCTCAATTCGTATCTATCTCGCATAGACCCAAATATACTAAACGTATGCCCAAACTGCGCTGGCACGCCACACGATGTAGCCCATTTGTTTCAATGCCCAGCTGCACCCACTAATCTCACCCCCCTCTCACTATGGGAAAACCCCATTGCAGCTGCCACGTTTTTGTCCCTGGAGATTGCGGACGAAAACGATGACGAACTATAAAACGAGTCCATATAGATACACAGCGGTTCACACCTTTCTGTACCGCTAAAAGAAGAAGAAGAAGAAGACTGTAACCATTCTACATATTCCTACCAAATTTCATGAGAATCGGTTGAGCCGTTCGCGAGTTATTTAGTGAACAGACGGACGGACGGACAGTCAAAATCGATTTCATAAGGGTTTTTTGAAAAAAAAAAAAAATTCTAAAAAACCCTAATAAAAAGTAATTTTTAAAGCGAATTTAAAACCCGGTGTTTTGTTTCTTTCGAATAGAATAATTTCGGGATTCGCATGTATCGTTTTTCCAATATTTGAATAGTAACGGCTCTAGTTTAGCGGATGAGGATGCGGATGCAAGGTAGCATAAGATTGAGGATGCGGATATTAATGGAGAAATTTTTGAGGATGCGGATCAGGATAAGTCACAAAACTGCGAACTGCTGACCGACCAACTGAAGTTCAGTAGTGTATACAACACAGAATGCGATTTGCCTCAAAGCATGTGTTCATACGCTCTATGGCTCACTTGGTTGAGTCGCAGTCTACGATGCTAGTAATCTAGAAGTCCGGAGATCGAATCTCGGCATGGTGCAGGGAATATAGTGCTTGCAACATTATATGCAATGTAACGTTGACTCGAAGTAGCATATGAACAAACGGCTGAGTGAACGCACCATGCCCTACAAGGGGTTTCGCATGAAATAACAGTATATCTTTTTTCTAAGAAGAACACAATTTGTCTCAATGCATGTCTTTATAGTTACAAAGTAACGCGCACGTGAGTCGCAAATATCCGCTAATTGTCTGCATACAAAAAAAAGGATGAGGATGTAAATATGTATTGGATGGATGTATAGGATGAGGATGAGAATACGGATACAGAGTTTAATTTTTATGCGAATAAACCGCGATTGCGGATGCGGACATCCGTTACATCTCTATGTAGTGCTGGCATGTCAATCTCACGGCCCGCGGGCCTCACAGTTCTTTGCGGCCGCCTTTCTGCCAAAATAATTTAATCTACTTTGCCTTCCAGTGTTGTTTTGGGCGACCTTTTTTTTGTCATCTATCATCACATTAACATCCGCTATAGAGATCCATACTTACTTTTTGAAATTTTCCTCCTGTGAGTCACCAAAACCTGAGGTGTCATTTGGCCCGAACCAGGTTTTGGGTTTGACACCTCTGGTGTAGTGGAAGAGGGTGAGGGAGGAGGATTTGGCACGATTTCAGTATCTGTGGCGCCAAATTTTGATGATGCCATTTCATTAATATTGGCATGAAACGACCGAATCTGCAATCCTTTTTCGCGAAATCGTAACGGTTCTCCAGATATTCAATGTCAAAGTTTGACATTTATATGGGGTAGTTCAGTTTTTAATGGGAACTTGGGAGTATTTTTTATCACAGTTTGATGTGAATCAATAGCATTGCACCGAAAATAACATTTTAAATTTAATTGTCCTCCCTGTCTAGCAAATTTTACAATTCTTGTTCGCAAATAAATTTCGACTTTTCATATTATTAACATCTTTGCCAAATTGGTATATCTTACTATTCTAGTGGGACTGATTAAAATTAAAACGTCAATTTGATGGCATCGAACACTTTCTCCAATGTGTAAAGCGGAAATACCCCCTTTTCTTACCAAATTACTTAACTGGCTTCATAGAAAAGACAAACTTTGACATTGAATATCTGGAGAACCGTTACAATTTCGCGAAAAAGGATTGCAGATTCGGTCGTTTCAGGCCAATATTAATAAAATGGCATCATCAAAATTTGGCGCCAGAGATACTGAAATCTCCCCGAGGATTTAGTGAAGTCGTTAGAAAGCTCTGCCTCCCCGGAATTATTCCAAAGTTTCACGTCACTATAAACCAGTTATAATATTCTTTTTGGATAACTTTTCTGAAAAAAAACCTAAAACTACAGTTATACAGAAAAAGGTCAATATTCTGTCACAAACAAATGAACAAACCAAAAGTGAGAGATTTATAAAAGATTTTTATTATTATGTACTACAAATGCCTGTAAATAGATAAGTGCTTTGAAGAATTATATTTTTAATATCAAACATGATCTCCATCTAACGGGGGTAATAGTTTCCTTATCCAATCATCCAATTGGACAAACTCCGTCTTTTTTAATTCGTGCAATGTATTTTTAACTAATTCAAACTCACCTCGCACACCCAATTTTTTCAACTCATTGAAAGTCTCCTCTCCCCACGAGGCAGGCACTAGCGTATCCCGATCGCCATGAAACATTCGTAATTCCGGTAATTTTCCACCCGAATTCTGTCTTTTTCGCAATGTTTCATAAACAATACTTCCTCTGTTCAGAAATGAGGACAGTGCAAAAACTCCGGCTAGTTCGGTATTCAAATGATAAGCCAAATGTAGGGCAAGAGCGCCACCCATTGAAAATCCTCCAACAACAATTCGTTTCAGAGGGATTCCTTGTTCTGTTTCGGATTTGATAAGGTTATCAACTGTGTCGTAGATTGAGGCGAGAGACTCGGGACTTTCTCTGGCCTCAATCGAGATAGCCTTGCGGTCGAACCAAACATTGGATAACTGAAATTGGTAAGAAAATAAGACAAGTGAAAAAATAACTCCATGAAAGCTAAAATGAAATTAACTTACTTCACCATCCATGGGAGTGTAGGGTTGAACCGGAGCTGTTGGGAAGAGTAATTTTATCTGGGGAAATTGCCAATCCTTGCCCAGGACGAATTTTATCCAATCGAGGACGTTACTGCCAGTGTCTCCTACAAAAGTTATCAAACGAATATATATTAATAATTCTCAGAACTTTGAATATTATGCTTATTTATATTTACCGGATCCGTGGAAGAATATCACAGTGGCCGTATGCTTCTGGCTAACAGGAGGAATTACTTTTGTTATTAACTTCAGAGCCGACATTTTTTCACAGCAACGATCCAATCAAAAATTACGATTATTTAGTCAGTACAATACACGCGACTGTTGCACTCTTATCAATCAGAACAGCTGTAGCTAACTGCAAAACAAAAACAAAACCAAGAAATTTCGATCAACTTTGACGTTCAACTGTCGTCATTCTGAAACACAATCAGTAGAACATATGTTTACAGGAAACATGTTGCAGGCATCGTGTATATTGCAAATAGTGAATATGTCTGCTTGAAGAAATTAATCAATATGCAGTAATTATTAGTCTGAATCTGTGTAATCTGAGCGTCAAGATGTACATTTCATGACAATTCGCTATTATTTTAATTTATAATTTAATAAACAAACAATAAATGTTGCCAGCTTCAACTGGCAACATTATAGAAGTAGAATCAATCAAAGTAAATTGTTCAACTTACACTCAAAACATTCAACTGTCAGTGAGTCGTGTTCTCTTGGTGTTTGGTCGAAATTGCGGTGTAAGTAGTGCAAATTTCGTGAAATTCACGAGAAATGAATTAAGTTTTATGAATTCTAATAATACATTAGGAGGTAAGTATGGGGTGGATATTAACAAAGTTCACTTTGATTGCGGCGTTCTTTAGGAAATAGATGGAAACTTCCTCGGTTTTTCTAGCACATACTCTTCGAGAGTTTCACCGTTCATATATTAAAAGTTGAATTCACTTTCGTAATTAGTCAAAGCTTGTGCCAAAAATATAGCAGCGACTTTTGTGCAAACAATTACATACATTAGTTCGATAAGTTGGTGATTTTGTAAAATTTCGCCAATTTCTAATGAAGTCCTGAGCTACTTTACCAACAGAAATGTCTAATTTTGGCATTGAATACCTGGAAACCCGTGATGTTTTCGCGAACAGGCTCAGGTTGAAGACTAATTTAAATGGAATGCCAATCCTTCCTCTCCTTTTCAATACTGGACGAAGCCAAGCCCAAATCACAATAATCCTATGTTTATTATTAAAAAATTAAACAGTTGCTCCTAACTACAAATTTATTTTTTCTCGCATATACGTATTTCGGGAGCGTAATCGTAATCGGGAGCATTGCTCGCGAAGTACGTATATATATGCGAGAAAAAGTAAATTTGTAGTTGGAGCAGCTGTTTAATTTTTTAATTATAACATCAACTACAAGCATCAAAGGACGATATTTATTTCTATGTTTATTGAAATTGAAGTCTTTTCCCCCCACAGTCACTCTATTTACAGCCCTCCGAATAGACCGTTCTTTTGGTAACTGGATGAGTCCAGATTCAGACTAAAATTACAGCTTTCGGGGAGGGTGTGAGGTATGTCGAATAAGAAGAAAGTGGACAAACCCAGATAAAAGAACCGATCCATCCATTGAAGTCTAAACTTTTCGTTATAATTCATTAAATCGGAGCGAAATGTATTTCATAGAATCCCATTTTCTGTCCTTTTTTATCTCGGGGGCCCCATACTCTCAAGAAATACTCAGTGAATATTATGTGGTAAATGTGTGTTGCCTTAAAACGTGTAAAGGTCCATCTAGACGTGTCGCCAAATGGCGACACGTGCAGCCAAATGGCGACACGTGCAGCCAAATGGCTGTTATCATTCCATCCAAACGTGTCGCCATTTGGCTATGCGTCCAGTTTTGATATTCAATATGGCAACTCAACCAACCGCTTGTCAATTTCAAAGTGACAATTTTGCAACTTTTCTTCGTTCTTTTGTGTGAAATTGAATAATTCTTGAATGGCCGTGTAATAATTCAAACGCGCAGAGTCCGATTTTGATAATTAAATTTAAAAAAATCACCAAAATGAAATTTTGGTTATGTCATTTTTTGGCTGCTCGTGTGGATGCTAAGTAGCAGCCAAATGGCTGCACGCGATGCCAGTTTTTGGACGCGTCGCCATTTGGCGACACGTCTAGAGGGACCTTAAAGGTCCATCTAGATTAGTCGCCAAATGGCGTCATGTGCAACCAAATGGCTGTTGTCATTCCATCCAAACTAATCGCCATTTGGGTGTGCGTCCAGTTTTGATATTCAATATGGCAACTCAACCAACCGCTTGTCAAATTCAAAGCCACAATTTTGCAACTTTTCGTTCTTTTGTGTGAAATTGAATTACAAGCTTGACATATAATGATCTGGATTCATTATGACGATAATCCGTCATAATGATGAAAGTTCGAAATTGAGGTGACACATATGTTTTCGTCATTAGAATTCGTCATTTACTTTTGACGTTTGCGTAAATGATGAACTAACAACAGCGATATTTTCATGAATGTTCTGTTCAATAATTTAAAGGCACACTTTTCTTGAAGAAATTGAATAGAAACGAGTAAAGATTGATAACAAATTAAATATTTTTGCAAAAATTCTTGTTCTTCATTTTTGCAACAGATGGCGTCTCCTGTCATTATTGAGCAAATGATGGTCCAAATGTGTAATTTGGAATTCGTGCTAATGATGGTAAATTTTCGTCATAATGACATATTTGCGTCATTCGAAGATATGTGTGTCAATGTTATAATTCTTGAATGGCCGTGTAATAATTCAAACGCGCAGAGTCCGATTTTGATAATTAAATTTAAAAAAAAAATCACCAAAATTTTTGTCATTTTCTGTCTCCATTTGGCTGCTAGTGTAGATGCTAAGTAGCAGCCGAATGGCTGTTCGTGATGCCAGTTTTTGGACGCGCAGCCATTTGGCGACTAATCTAGGTGGACCTTAAGGTTCACGAATTTTTTATAAACAATAAAATGGTTAGCGAATTACATATGATTAACAAAAAACTTTTCAAAATACATGTATGTATGTACGTACAAATGCACGCACTTTGGCTTTAATTCGGAACTTTGCTTTGCTTTGTACAGTAAGTACATTATTTACATAAATGCTGAAAAACACAAACGTTGCCTGTGTTTTACCGAAAAGAAACTATGTATGTATTTCAAATTGGTAAAATCAACTTAAATGTCTTCGTAATGCATGTACAGTAGAGCGTCGACTATCTGAACGCAAACTGGGACCAAATCGGGAATAAATCGAACACACACCCATTTCATATTCTTTTTTAGTATCATCCAAATAAAGTATTTATACTCAAAATTGCAGGAAACTACGATTATTAATAACGCAGTTATAAGAAACAGTAGAAATGGTGTGAAAATGGTAACCATTTTGAATAGAACTAATTTTTGTTTTTATTTACAATTTTTGTATTTATTACAACCTTTTTCGTTTATAAAGAGTAAATAAGTAGTCTGGCTGGTCGAGCGGTTAGTGCGCGCACCTTCGGTGCACAGGCTCATGAGTTCGAATCTCACCGTGTTCCATTGTGTTTTTCGAACTCACGAGCTTGTGACAGACTATGATCTCACTCAGATGTTAAACGAGTACCCATTTATGGGGATAAATAACACTGCTGAGCGTGATGCTGATCTCATTACCTCATCAAAAAAGCAGATAAGATCTTGGAAATAGGATGACACTAACACATCCTGCGGCCTTAGTCCAATGTTGGATTGTCGCGCCTGTTATTTTATTATTTTAAATAAAAAAGCCACTTCCAAGGTTATGGTCAAAATTTTTTTACCGTTATTGGCGAATTTCAAAGCGAATTGCCCGCGCATTTTCCGATCTGAAAATCGTCCGCAACCATTCGAATCTCAGTAATTGGGTGGATAAACTTCAGACAGATGTATTTTCAGTGCCTGCCGTTTTAATTACATGTAAAAGGGGTCGACATTTATGGGGGCCCAAAATTGCACTTCCTGCATTTAATTTTACGTTTATCGAATAATAAAAAGTGTTCGAAATTAGCTAATCTAAATAGTCCTTATTCTGAATTTTTTTTAGAACTATTCTCAAAAAATAGCTCCTCCTGATAATTTACATTTTGATGTTCTTGACTGCCTTTTGTTTCATAACTTTTGTTTGGATTATGATCATTGATGATATTGTTTTTATGAAAAATGTCAAAAATAAGTATTTACTAATGCACAAGAGAAGATGCAAAGAACCGATGCGTACAAATCAATGCAAAGATAAAAATCAATTTTGACTTAAAAGGATCCTTATTTCCTATCGTAGACTATTCATGAATGAAACGATTGACCTTGTATTCTTTCGGAAATCCATCGATATCTCTGCAATCCTTTGGTGTGGCAGAACGACCGAGGTGGCGTTAGACTCACCATAAAATTGCCGAAAGGGTCACGGATTCTCTTTTTTTCCGGTCAGTGCACTGGGTAGTCAGAGATAACCGCCAATCTGAATGTTGGTCACAGCAATTTCACAATCAGCTTCGTACTACTTCGATAAACCTTGAGTCCAGCGAAACGATCAAGGTTTCGCTGGACTCACAACAAAATTCTCTAACGTGGCGTCGGAGCATCTTTCCTGCGCAGCTCACAAGGGGATAACCGAGATAAGTACAATAATTCACAAAATGTATGCTTTTGTTAGTTGTCAACCTAGATGTCGGTCACAGCAATTTCACGATCAACTCCGTACTATGCACTTTGGAAAATCGTCGATATCTCTGCAATTCTTCGGCCAAGCGATACGATCGGGGTGTCGCCGGACTTGCCACAATAGGGCAATTTATTTGTGTAAGTCCAAACAACGAGTAAAAACCTTCCTTCTTTGGAATTCATGTTTCCAAAAATGTTACTTCTTTTACTCATCCACTGATACCATAAAACATTCAAAACTTAAATGCTCGGTGAATACCTAAACAACTCATTCCAAATCTACATCTTTTTCGGGTACACCAACATCAAGTTGTACTACACTGCACCTGTCAAATAAATTATTTGAATAAAATGACATTAGGTAGCAAATATTCGAACCGGAAAAAATACTGCAAAACTGGCGCATATTCGCGTTGGTGTGGGCATCTCCATACAAAGCAGTGTGTTACAATTTTGACGCCGCGGAAATATTCGCTGACGCGCCGGTGTGGGCATCACTTAAAGGGGTATCAATACAACGTGAGCATTTATACAATTTTACATGATTTTCGATAAAGTCCTTAAGACTTAAATAAAAAGAACCCATATAAATCATGTTTATTTCATCCATTTATACTTCCCAAAAATCCTCCCAAAGATAGTAGCGTAAAATTAACCTTTTTTCCCAATAGTAACAATGTATGTAAATGATGCTACTTGGAAACAGATTTAGGTGGGTAACTCGAAACCCTGAGGGTCCAGAAAAACAGACATCCTTTTTCGACATACTGTAACTAATAGCTAACTAAAGTAGTAATCAGCTTTTTTGACGGTATTTCCTTGTAACGCAGTGTTATCCGAACAGCTCTCGCCAGTTTCTAGTTAAGGTAAAATCACGTATCTGCGCCAGAGAAATTTACTTATTTGAAAGGTAAATAAAAACAAAAGTATTTCAGTTATTGTTTTAATTCATTTTTTATTTAAGAATACAATATCCCAAGTTTTTTCATACAGTCTTGAAAATGACATCGGTTAAATGGCGACCCCCATTGTGCATACACTGATTAAGTCGATTTTTGAATTTCGTCTCGTTTGCAGCATATCAATCGGTATGTTGGAAATGGTGTCGCGAATGTTATCCTTAAGGGTGAGCTAATAGTAAATAAGTGAGTTTCTCTGGCGTAACCTGTACATGAGCTTTGGCTGGTACGTCAATTATTGTTAACGTTACTTCGAGTAATGTTGTACATACATCATTTAGCTCTAAAATTATGATTTTAAGCACCAAACTCTAAACGAATGCCTTTTCAAACGTACCAACCAGATTTCAGCTATAAGATGATCTACTAAGGGAAAATGACATAACTACATTAGCCGCGTTTTTTCGTATCGGGGTTAAATCTGACTCCAAAAAAACGTTCGCGGTTAACATCCGGGTTAAGACCAAACAGCTGACATCTGACAGTTCTTGAGCATCTTTGACTTACACTCGTTGGCTAATTTTGTAGATTATCACAAAAGATGATTATTTCTTTGCAAAATCTTTTCTCATGATGAGAAAAACTCTCACATTTGGTTTGAAAGCACAAATTCCCTCATATTTCCCCTATGCGTCGCCATCTATATTTGATTCCTCTAAGCTCTATCCCGTGTAGGGTAGTTGCACGCGTGAACTTTACCTGAGAAAGTGTCATTTTTTTATATGAACTACCAAACCTACACGGGATAAACACAATAAAACGCGCCTATTGAACTCATCAACTAAAATGGAAAAAATCATCAATTCTTCAATTTGCAAGGGAGGGATTAACGTTATTAGCAAAATGTAAGGTATAGTACGCATTCAAAATTATTAGAAATTATCTTTGAAAATAAAAAAAAATAGATCTTTTACACAAAATCGTTTATATTTCTGAATAAAATTCATGTAGATACATCATGTAAAGTTAACACAGCAGTATAATCCTCTAATTTTTCTGTTAAAACTTTTTTTACTTGACTTTTGGTTTTCTGAACCACCACTGACGGTGGTTAATATAATTCGATTAATCGACGCGCTTTAGTATATCTTTATTTTAATATTATGCACATATACATAGTATTCTTTTGTTTAATTAAAGAGTATAATTCATTGAATATTTTAAGAACCTTACAACCCGTCGCATTAACCTTTACCAATTAATTCTAAGCGTTCCGAAAATGTTGGCATTATTGATTTCAAATGGATAAGGGAATAATGCTGTAAGTATAAAATGCAAAAGAAAGACGGACATTCGAATTTGGAACATTTCCAGCGCGACACGAAGTTTTGTACGTATGGACAATTAAATGAAGGCAATTTTTTTATTTCAAGACCATTGTTTGACAGACACACTTGCATTGATGTCTCCCGCGAAAAATGCATCCAATCAGTTAATTCCATCGGAATTCGTTCTTTGAACTTCCCTTTTCTTGTCTCTCAGTGAACGTATAACTTGACGTGGTGGTGGGGGACTGTCCATAAGATGATGGTTCGGATTGTTGCTACGATAATATCCAACTAGGTATGTTTTGCGAGAAGTTCGTTGTGACCTTTCAGAGACATCTGAATGAGAAAGCAGCCGCTGATGGTGCGTAGTGCTGCATTCTGGCTTGTTTAATTGGATTCGACTCCATTGCGTGTTACAAAGATTATATTCTTGATTTCTTCTTCTTCCTTGCCTCGTTCTTTATACCGCTCCATGGTTTCGCGTTGCTCGACCTGCAGTGTAGGCACATCGCCCGTTTTGGCGATAATATCTCAGCTTATTTCTACAGGCAGCTCTATCTTGGATCGTGTCATCGCCGAGACCAATGCGTTGTTGTTGCTTTTTTGTTGAGATTTAAATTTAAAATTATGATATGTAATAACTTTACTTCCGTTCCATGAATTAATTTACATACAACTTCACTCTCTAATTTCTTTTCTCATTATACTAGGTTACTATGTACCTATCTACAAACTCGTTCTTCTTAAATATACACTCTTAGCGTACGGACGTGTCTTTTCTATTGCTCCGATCCTCGTGGCCATATCTCTATTCAACAGGTTATGGGCCCAGAAAGGCAATAGTGCTGCGTGTATTAGTCATTTCAAGAAGTAAGAAAAATAATAATTATTATCGGGATAAAGTTTGCCGTTCTGTACAATCTTTTATAATAAATTATTATCACCGTATTTGTTGCTTGCCGTGTCGCCGCATTTTCTAATGAGTGATTTAGAAAGTAAAGGCGAATCTTCCGATTTGAGCGACTCCAAGAACGAAGGTGAATCTTCTTTAAAGTTTCAAGTCATCGACGACGATTTAAGTGACTCTGAGAACAAAGGTGAATCTTCAGTCATCGACGACGAAAAGCCGGTCATCATTACGAAAATGGCATCGAGTAACAATCTGCCGCAAATGGAAAAATTGGTCGGACGTGAAAACTACACCAGCTGAAAGTTTGCAATGCAAGCTTATCTCGAGCACGAGGATCTGTGGGATTGCATTACGGGAGCAGAAAAGGATCAGAAAAAGGTAACAAAAGCCAAATCGAAAATAATTTTGGCTATTGAACCCGTGAACTACATACATATTCAAGAAGCCAAGACTGCTAAAGACGCATGGGATAAGCTAAGTCGCGCGTTCGAAGACTCCGGGCTTACTCGAAAAGTGGGCTTGTTACGTACGCTAATAACCACCAAACTTGAAAATTGTATTTCAGTTGATGAATACGTAAATAAAATTATTACCACAGCGCACAAACTTAATGGCTTGAAATTCGAGGTTAAAGACGATTGGATCGGGACATTACTTTTAGCTGGCTTGCCGGATCAATACAAGCCAATGATAATGGGTTTAGAGAGCTCGGGTATTCCGATAACGAGCGAGTATATTAAGACGAAACTTTTACAGGAGCTGCCGGCGTCATCATCGAAAGAAGACGAAACAGCGCTGATGTCGAAATCTCATTCCAATTCGCATTCAAAGGTACGTTGCTACAATTGCAATGGCTATGGAAAGACAATGTGCAAAAGACCCAAACGACCGAAAAACGGTAGTGCAAATCAAGTTTCGAAGAATTCGTACTCGCGTTTCACTAATAACAATAAAATACACAAAGCGTTTTTTATGGGTGGTTTAAAAGCAGATAAGCATTCGCGGTTTTTGGACTCGTGCGCGTCGTCCCATATGACTCCGTATGCAGAATTACTGCAAGACAATATTCGCGAGTGTCATGTTAAAATCACAACGGCAGACAATAGTCAAATGGAAGCGATCAAAGTTGGTGATTCTCAGATTTCATTCGCTACTCAAGAAGTAGTGCGCGTTCGTGACATTTATTATGTTCCCAATTTAACATCAAACTTGCTATCTGTGCATCAAATTATTAAAAACGGACATAGTATCATATTTCATCCGTCGGGTTGTTACATTCGTGATGATAATGGCACAATTTTAGCCACCGCAAGTGAAATAAACGGAATTTATAAATTAAATACTAGTTTGCGTGAAACTGCTAAAATTTCTCATGTCGCGGACAATGCAGAACTTTGGCATCGTCGTCTGGGCCATATGAGTAAAGCTAAAATGAACTTATTGCATAAATCTGTTACGGGTTATAATTTAACATGTGATAATTCACGAAAATGCATCAGCAGTATCAAAGGAAAGCAAAGTCGGAAGCCGTTTCTTCCTTCCGCGAAACGAACAAAAAGCATTCTGGAATTGGTGCACACGGATCTTTGTGGACCAATGGAAGTTAGTTCCTTAGGAGGCTGTAAATATTTTCTCACGCTGATAGACGATTATTCTAAAAAGGTATTTGTTTATTTCATAAAACATAAAAATGAAGTTTTTTCATATTTGAAGCATTTTATCGCGATGGTTGAGACTCAATTCGATAAAAAGGTGAAAATCATTCGGTCCGACAATGGCACGGAGTATATAAATGCTCAAATAAAGGAGTTTCTTGATATGAAAGGGATCATCCATCAGCTCACTGTGCCGTACTCACCCCAGCAGAATGGTATAGCTGAGAGGATGAACCGCACAATCGTTGAAAAGGCGAGGACGATGTTAATTGATGCGAAGTTGCCGACTACATTTTGGGCTGAAGCCGTTAATACTTCCGCCTACCTTATCAACCGAACGCCCAACAACGCCGTTTTAAATAAAGTTCCAGAGGAATTATGGTGTGGAACAAAGCCAGATATCCGCCACCTTCGAATATTCGGTTGCAAAGCACTGGCACACATACCAAAAGAAAAGCGTACTAAATGGAGTCCGAAGTCGAAAGAATATATTTTTGTAGGGTACTGCGAAAATTCAAAAAGGATATCGTCTTATCGATCCTCAATCACACAAGTTCGTAAAAAGTCGCGATGTTGAATTTGTGGAGTCTCATTTGTTAGAGAAGAATATAGTTTCAAATGTTTCTGAAGCACCGAAGTTTGTTCCGATAGTGTCAACCAGTAATCAAGATGACGATGCGAAACCCATGAATGAAACGGAGCAGACTAGCACGGTATCACCTCATTCGAATAAAGTACCTTCCCCAAAGCCTTTACCGGATGCAGCCACCAGCCCAGGTGATGAAGGTCATATTCCCCGTCGTTCGAAGAGGAATCGAAAACAAGTACAACGCTTTCAATTGTGTTTGGCCGAAACTAACTCATCTGCAGATCCCCAAACCGTTAGCGAGGCGTTAGCAGCACCAGATGCACTTCATTGGAAGCAGGCAATGCGGGATGAGTATGAAGCAATGCTAGCCAATAATACATGGACGCTGATCGATCGTCCACCGGATAAAAAAGTCCTAAGTACGCGATGGGTATTTAAAACCAAACCTGGTGAGAATAATAATTCATCTAAATTTAAAGCTAGACTTGTAGTAAGAGGGTGTAATCAGGTGCCCGGTCTCGATTATAATGAAATATATGCACCTGTTGTACGATTAAGCGCTATTCGTTTGCTCTTAGGATTCGCCGTAAAAGAGAATCTCTACGTTCATCATTTAGACGTAAAAAATGCTTTTCTACATGGCAATTTGGAAGAGGAAATACTGATATCACAACCTGAGGGCTTCATAATACCGAATTCAGAAGGAAAGGTCTGCCGACTAAATAAAGCTATGTACGGTTTAAAGCAAGGAGCAAAAGAATGGAACAAGAGGCTAGACCAGGTACTAAAGTCGCTAGAATTCCATCAGTCAAGGAGCGATCAGTGCATCTATTACAAACATGATGAAAACGATGTTCAAATTATAGCGGTTTACGTAGACGACCTTTTATTACTCTTTAACAACGCTACACAGATGCAACAAACGAAAGACGAACTCAAGGAAAGGTTCAACATGAAAGATCTTGGCGCCGTTTCAAATTTTCTTGGTATAAGAATAAAGATAGAGCAAAAGGACAACTATCGATAGACCAAACTGAATATATCAAGAATATGCTTGGGAGGTTTGGTATGCAAACGTCGAAACCCGTACAGAGCCCTATGAATCCGAATCAATCACTATGTGAGGATATGTCGCCCATTGACGAAGAAGAGAGGAAGAAAATGCAGAATGTCCCATATAGAGAAGCTGTAGGAAGTCTTCTCTACGTTGCACAAGTATCGAGGCCGGATATCGCACACGCCGTATGCATTCTAAGTAAATTCAACAATAATCCAGGAATACCTCATTGGACTGCCGTAAAAAGGGTGTTTCGATACTTAAACGGAACCTTAAATTACAACCTGTTGTATACAATCAACAAGGATGACGACAACAAACTTGTGGCTTTCAGTGATGCAGATTGGGCAAATGACAAAAATAATCGTCTTTCTATAACAGGTTATATAATTCTATTTCAAGGTGCACCAATCTCATGGGCAAGCAAGCATCAACGGACCGTTGCGCTCTCCACCACCGAGGCGGAATATATGGCCTTGTCAGCGACCTGTCAGGAAGTTCTATGGCTTAGAAGTTTGGCAAGCGAACTTGATGCGTCATTAGCCGTTCAGCCAACAACAATCTTTTGTGACAACCGAGGAGCAATCGATCTGGCATCAACAGCTGGTTTTCGCCAAAGGACTAAACACATCGACATTAGGCATCATTTCCTGAGGCAGCATATCGATTCGAAGGAAATTCAAGTCCAGTTCAAGCCGACTGAATTCATGGTTGCCGATTCACTGACGAAGCCAGTCAGCAGCATAAAATTGAATTTTTGCAATGAACACATATTTTGTAAATAATTTTTAATTTATGAGAGGATGTTGAGATTTAAATTTAAAATTATGATATGTAATAACTTTACTTCCGTTCCATGAATTAATTTACATACAACTTCACTCTCTAATTTCTTTTCTCATTATACTAGGTTACTATGTACCTATCTACAAACTCGTTCTTCTTAAATATACACTCTTAGCGTACGGACGTGTCTTTTCTATTGCTCCGATCCTCGTGGCCATATCTCTATTCAACACTTTTTCATTTGACACATCCAGATTATATTCTTGATTGAATGTGTTGAAAAGGGTGGCTGAGGACCTGGGCGCTGATACCATAACGTTTTTGCTTACAAAGAAGCTGTTAAGATCTTTTTTCAATTCCCAACATTTTCATTTCATCCAACATTTCGCGTTCACGAAAAAACACAACTACCGAATTCTAGTTGGTTTCTGTGCATTCTCAGAGAAATTCATTGCCAGAACTTCCGAAGTGTCATGTTAGAAGGGTTCGTTTATTTTAAGCGTTCTTCAATTGGGCGGTTAAGATACAATTTAGGAAGATTGTTATAAGGATGGAATTCTATGGGAGTTGTAATGGTCCTGACAAAATCGTTCATATTAGGCGGTTGGCCAACTTATGGAGGTGGTCAAGTTGGCAGGTTTTACTGTAAATGACAAAGCTAACAGGCCAAATACACCTGCAACTTGGTTGCCAACCTAGGTTGCAGGTACGTTACTACACACTTGCAACATTCCGGCAACCACGCCATTCACGTTCTTGCAACCTGGTACTGCAACCTGCAACATGCCTACAAATCACTTAATTTCCGGTTTTTTTGCGTGTTGCCAACTTAGGTTGGCAACCAAGTTGCAGGTGTATAAAGGCTGTAATACATACATACATACATATATCTTTTCATGTATACTCTTTAAGCGAGCAGTACAAAAAGGGCTTGAGTGGTTCAGTCAAAACATTTTCTCCACCTCTGTGCACTTCTACTTTCATACTGCTAACAATCGGTACTCCGATTAACCTTTCATCTTCAATAGAAAATGTAAGCATTCCGAATATGTACGATGGCTTGACTATACAGATACACACAATTAATTGCTCACTTATCTCTGGTCGCCCAAAATAATCTTCGCTCACGGGAAGATATCGGTAACCGTTTCTTACTAGTTAAGATATAATCGTTAGTCAAGTATGTACGCTTGTCATTAGTACAGTGAAAATCGGTTAGAATCCCGCGTGTATTTCTTTTATAAATGTACGTACATATTTAACGCGTTATTCTGTGAACTGATGCCAGTATTTCTAATAAACTTTCATAGAGGTCATCAATTGGATGTTTTGAAAACCGTTCACTGATTAATCAAAAATTGCATTATCGCGTATAAAATAATAAATCAACATACATTTTCATATACTCTTGGTGATAATCGTTCGACGTTTGTTCCGATCATAAGAAAGTAGCTGATCATTTCCGATTCTATACATGGAAAAATCAATGCATCTGCAGTTTCAATTCTGAATCGTAATCCGGAGGTAATCATATTTTGTACAGTTCATTTCTTCATTATTTGCAGAGTGTGTAAAACTCGTTCGTCATGATAAGAAACTGGAGATTACGTTGGGTATGATTTACAATTAAACAATTTTTATTTATACAAATTTAGGTTTTTTTTGCTTAGTTTGATGCTGAGGTCATTATTATAATGCATAAAGCCAGCAGAACTAGGTCTAGTTACAACGGTTTTCAATAATCAGGTGTATTTTGTAAATGAATTTTTGCGTTAAAGAATGATCTCTATTTAAGAGATCCTGTGTGTGAGATTAACTTATTAAAGAAGTATGCATGAAAATCATTTTGACTAGGGCCTCTGGTGTATTATGTTGTTCCTATAGAATCTATTAATGCAGAAACACTACTTTGTTGTCGTGTGTAATGTTCGAGTTAACACCTAATATACTTTATTCCATATCATATACCTGTGCCAGTGCTAATTTCTGTCTTATTCAGGAGAGCACTTGAACTACATCATACAAAAACGATAAGAGAAGTTAAGTCAACTTGTGTTATATTATGAATATCACTCCTATTTTTTCTTCTTTCTTCCCATATGATTCTCTAATATGGCAATCTCGTACTATTCAACTTCATTCTTTTCATTCTTGTTTGGAATTCTGATTTTGTAGTCCGTGTACATAGAAAGAAGGAAATTTTCACTTGAGGCACTTCAAATTGACCCTAGTTATTGCTTTGTTGGGCCAGTAAGAGTAGATTTTTAAATGCGATATATTTATGGTTCTAATTTATAAATGAAAGGCGCGACAGCCCAACATTGATTAAGGCCGCAAATTTGTTAGTGACATCCAATTTCCAAGATCTAAACTGTTTTTTTTTTTGTTGAGGTGTTGAGATTAACATCTGATTGAGATTATAGTCCGTCACATAGGTCGTGAGTTCGAAAAACACCATAAACTGAATTCGTTCACGATGAGTCTCGAACCCATGACCCTGTGCACCGAAGGTGCGCGTACTAACCACTTCTACGCTTCTAATTACGAGTACAATAAATTCTTCTTCCGCTCTTGGTCTGACAATCTTCGAAGATTATCCCCTAATAATAAAAATTGCTTAATGATTTTTGGAGTAGTAGTCCAAGTAAATATTATCATTTACTAACTTTGATATTACGGTACCAGAGACTGCCCTACGTACTCATTTCGTCTGGTTCTGTTTTCCCTTATTCTTCTAGCTGGTGATTTTACTGATAGAGGCCATAAACATTTCCTTTTCTTGTTCTTCTCTCTTCCATAATTTCACCGAAAGTGCTTGAACCAGAATAGGTATTCATTTCCAAATCTCTGCAGATTAAATAAAATTCAAATTTTTATCTAAATCGTCAAAAATCACTTAGAATTATTAGTTTATTCCAACAACTACGTACACTTATTTGTTTCTCTTTAATTTGCAATTCAACCAACCGTAAGCTTAGCTTATTAACAGGAAATCAAACCAAATCATATCCAACTTGGTTTTGATACAATGCTATTTTTTCTTCTTTTTATTATTTCGCAATTTTCATATTTGCATTATCTATTTTCAGATGAAGACTGTTGATAGTAATTTCACACAAACGGGAGCATCATCGGCTCTAATCAACGATAATGAGAAATCTGTACGTATCTACACCACACTACAATGTGATAAGAACGAAGATGGCATTTCGAATGCATCGTCATGTTTTGTTAATCAGTTGGACAACAGAGAATCCGCCAATTTGGAAGAACTCTCGAAAAATATACGATGGACGGATGCTTTGCCACAGGTAAATAATAGATGATGACCATTTTGTATTATAAAAATTGTAGTTAAAAATAGACCTGTTTTCAAGCTGAAATAGATGTTGACTTCGTTAGTATCATATGCTTCAAATATTTATGCGACAATTGTAGAAAAAAGCGATACGCTAATTTATGGTTAGGCTTAGGTGATTTCCCTACATCGGCGTCGCTATTTGCTGCCCCATTTGACATACGTAAACCCAATCATTCCTACAGCTAATAGGTTTAATTACTTGATGCTGTTTCAGTATTGCCAACCCTCGTGGTGCAAGAAAGGACATTCCGTATCATAATCCATACATCAATTTTTATGCTCGAGGGGCAGTCCTGATTGGAATCCAAACTATACTAATACGTGTCTGTATTTAATCAAATGCTGGGGGTTTCAATCGTCGTGTGTGCTGTTCAGGACTAACAACAAACAAAGATTCTTGTACGGTGAAGCAAAGTAAGAATGAGGACCTATCCAAGCAAAGGAAGCTTATTCGCGACAATTCCAATATTTGCAACAAACACAACTTTTGGCACTCATATAAAGAATGCTTGAACATCTGCAAGAAAGCCATCAGGACGCAAAAGCCCAAGCCTGGGACGAGTTCTGCTAATCCTTGGATCACGCCAAGGACTCAGCAAGTATGAAAATTCTGTGAAAAGGACATTCAAGTCCGACTTTAATAAAAAGAAAGGATGGAACCTGAACATCATCTACAGTCAAATCCCTTGAACACGTTTTCAGTACCCATTTCCCTGGGTGCATAAGCCTTTGCACGATCAGACCGACAATGCATAGTGCTGGCATTAAACGGAATGACTTTGTAGACTCCGTCATTATGGAAGATCTTCTAGACAATTAATAGCTTCGCGCTATATAAATATCCTGGATCAGAGGGCATACTACCGATTTTGATGCAGAAAATGCTGGGTCTTGTAGTTCCAATGTTTCTACCACTATTCAAGAGTTTTCTGATCCTCACGATCCCCCAGTAGTCGTGGCGGCGAATTCGTGTAGTTTTCATACCGAAGGCAGGAAAATTTTAGACCTATTAGTTTATCTTCCTTCATATGAAGAACATTAGAGCGTATCAGCGACCTCAATATCCGGCAAAAGCTGGAAAACTCAGAGCACTCTTGATCGCATGACGCATATGTTAGGGATAGATCCACCGAAACGGTCCTTCACGATCTCTTCTTTACAAACAATACACGTTAACCACTTTCCTCGACATAGAGGGGAGCAATGTCCGTAGAGATTCCGTTCACGGTGCCCTCACGGAGTCAGGAGTGGATACAGGGCTAGGAAAATGCATAGTGACTCTACTGAAGACTAGAGTAATCTATGTATATGCAGACTTAGGAAAGTCACCTGCTAAAATTCGTTTGCAGGGGAACACCTCAGGGTGGTGTCATCTCTCCGGAATAGTGGCTAATAGTAATCAATCAAATTTGAGCTAAACTAGATCGGTGGTCGCGTATGCGGATGATGAAGCGATTGCTGTATCAGGAATGTGTCTCTCCGTTATCAATCATGTCATGGGAAGAGCCATGGGGTTAGTCAGCAACTGGGTCAGAAGCTGTGGCTTTGGCGTAAACCCGGGCAAGATAAAACTGATGCTGTTTACTACAAAAATCACTCAGCTCAAAGTATCTGGGAGTAATTTTAAACCAGAAGCTTAGCTGGAAGTTAAACATAGGCGAACGTGGCCTCTTTCAACGGCTGTAAATTTCGAACGGAGACAGTTAGGACTCTGAAATTTGCAGTAAAAACTCTCCCCAGCCATCCTTTACGTCGCCCCATTCAAACATTTTCATTTTTGCCAAAAATAAAAATTTCGAATCTTCGACCCCCATCGTCAATACTCTATGGATCAACAGCCGTCTTGGGTCGCCTCTTTCAACGGCTTTAAATTGCGAACGGAGACACCTAGGACTCTGAAATTTGCAGTAGAAACTCTCTCCAGCCATTCTCTACGTCGCGTCGCTCCACTCATACATTTTCATTTTCGCCAAAAATAAAAATTTCGAATTTTCGACCCCCATAGACAATACAATAATAGAAAGTGAGGTATTGAGCCAAATGTTGTACTCTGGCTCTACACCGCAATAGTACGTGACATCCTGACATATGGGGTACTGGTCTGCCGCTAGAGGTGATAAAGGCCGGGACTACACTTAGTTTCGGGAATAATGCCAAATTCCAGGTGCGAATGTCGAATGGAGATGGACTACGATATCTCTCTTTTTACAGATTAGTCCAATGTGGACTATATTGTAGGTGCAGGAGTATTCTGTGACACACTTAATATGTCTGAATCTCACCCTCCCTGATCATGAAAGCATGTCACGCACTCGGGGGTATACAATACCAGCACAACATAGCAATCTGTTCAGATAGACGGGTTGCCAATATGGCACTGAAATCTGTAGAGGCTATTTTCCAAGCTTGTGAAGTGATGTAAAGAAACAAGAAACAACCTTGGAGGAAGGCACACAGTCACCCTACTTTGGGTGCCGGGACATAGGAATATAGAAGAGATAGAGGTTGCAGATGAGTTGGCCAAAATGGAGGCCGTTCTGGAAAGTTCTAACGCGGAGCGTGAGTACATAGCGATGACAGCTAGCACCACATCAACATCCATCATTTGTTTTTCGCTGTGGCTTAATTCCAAGCCGACCAGCACCGCTAGGTTAGGTTAGGTTCAGGGGCCGCTAGGTCTACACCCAGCGGACTTAGACCAGAATTTGGTCCATTGTGATACCACCGAGAGAATCGTGCCTCTACTAACCGCTTATGACAGGAAACCAGCCCGTACTAACAATATATCTATTGAGCAGTATCGGGCTCACATCACGAAGGTCGTCGGTATCATAAAAATACCTTGCGCCCAGAAAACGCCTCCGTTTCTCGGACAGGGCGGGACAGTGACAAAGTAGGTGGTACACACTCTCTTCCTCTTCTTCGTCATCACAACTTCTGCAAAAGTCGTTGTGGGGAATTCGGAGTCTTCTTGCGTGCTCTCCAATAGGGCAATGCCCCGTTAATACCCATACCACGTTGCGAATATGCTTTCTATCCAGCGACAGTAGCATCTTAGAACGGACGTTGTCCCGTTTTGGCCAGATCATTCTTGTCGTTGCGCAAGTCCAGCCATTAATCCACCTTGTGTTGGTCCTGTGCTCTGCAGCATCATCTATTATCACTGCACAGTTGATAATAGGTATTTTCAAGTTGGCGCGGCTATCTTCAGCGTTACCTGCTGACGCATATCGTGCCAAGTCATCTGCGTAGCGATTGCCTACAAAGCCACTATGGCCCGGTATCCAGCATAGAGTAATGTTGAAGAAGCGACCCATCTCTCTAAATAATGCGCGGCAATTCTCAATAGTTCTTGATGTGGTTAGCACTGAATCAAGTGATCGAATTGCAGGCTGACTATCGGTAAATACAACGACGTCTTTACCAGTGACGACGTGGCAGCCCAACCAGGTTAGGGCTTCGAATATCGCTGTTACCTCCGCTTGGAGGATGCTACAGAAATTGGGAAGGCGGTAAGACAAATTGATATCCAAAACCAGCACCGCTAGCTATCATCAATTATCATACCACCAAAGTTCTACCGATAAACTGTAATGACCTGCAAATTTACCGAGTTCACAGACGTTATGAGTAGAATAGGAGCTCTACAGAAAAAGCGCTGTTCATTGGCATATAAAATATCTCCTAAGTGGTTTTAATACATATCAGATATCACATATACATATCCTTTGAGACTCTCCTCGATAATGACAGTGACAACCTTATCGCTAAACAATATTTCGCATACATTTGCCCCTAGATTTTTCGATTTCTCGTTCATTCTTACATCCCCTATCATCGTTACAGCACAATCCTCTCTCTCAAAAACAACCGCTCTCTATGATGTGATATAACCTAATGTATGCTCGTACTTATGTTTTCAATATTATTTTAGATAATGGCATCTGTACTTGCCTGCTTAACAGTCGTTCCCGCAGGAATCAATATGGCCTATTCCGCAATTTTACTACCTCAACTACAGGAACCGTCCAGTCCTATACCAATTACAAAACATGAAGCATCTTGGATTGGTGAGCGTCTCTTTTTCATTTCTAACTTTATGCCTTTAATTTGTCTTTTTCCCCTCGTTTGATTTACAGCAAGTTTAGTCACAATATCGTTACCGCTTGGTTCGTTAGCCGTAGGACCTTTGATGGATCGATTTGGCCGAAAAACGATTTTAATATCGTCTTGTGTACCATTCTTCTTCTGTTGGCTTTTGATTGGTACAGCCAAAGGTATTTACACGATATATCTGGCACGAGTATTAGCTGGAGCAGCTGCAGGTATTCAATCCTATTCGATTTATATATATAGGTACTTATATTTGATCAAAATAACGGTTAACTTTTGCTTTATTTAGGTTTAACTACGGTAGCTCTAGTCTACACAAGCGAAGTAACACATCCGCAGCTGAGGCCAATGCTTCTGGGTCTAAATAGTGTATTTGTGTCTTTTGGAATATTATTAACGTGCTTTCTGAGTAAGTTTGTTTCATCCAAATGCAAAGATGTCAGCAATTATCTAACAATTTTTTTAAGGTTTGTTTTTCACATGGCGAACAATAGCACTGATTTTCGCCGCCATTAGTGGTGTAAGTATTTTATTCCTTTTCTGCATTCCGGAATCACCACATTGGCTCATTACGTTTCGAGAAAATCAAGAAGATGCTGCACGAAGATCATTACGTTGGATTTACAAAGACACAAGGGTAATAACCAACATCTTTTTCATATGTAAATTTAAAATAAATTCGAATTAAATTTAATTATTGCAGTTAGGCGAATATCAACTATCAAAAATAATAGAATCCAGACAAACTCAAATGGAGAGTACAGCCAATAAAGACGCTTCTGAAGAAAGACAAAGATACCGAATCTATTTACAGCCCAGAGTGTATAAGCCATTGTTGATGCTTCTTTTTCTGTTTTTATTTCAACAATTGTCTGGTGCCTATGTAATTATTTTCTATGCTGTGAATTTGTTCCTAAAGATTGGTGGTAATTTTGGCGAAGGATTGGATGAATATGGTGCGCTACTTTTATTGGGATCAATACGATTTATTATGTCCATTGTTGCATCGGGGTAAGTAGTATACTTTCTATGTGTATACTTATTACATTCATTGTTTGATAAAAAAATTTGTCCATCACTATGAGAGGCGTAAAGCTGAAATAAAGGCCTCCCTTGTTAAACGGTTATTATTATTACAATTGAATTGAAACTATGGGATACAACTGAAGGTTTAAGTTTTCTTTCGGATGACTGGGCTGTTACTTTGTGAAAATAGCGTTCACTTAGGCCCACTCCTTGATTATACATAGTAACATATATGGTATGAGCTTTTTCAGAATGCCTTCTTTGCAAGACATCCTCAATGATCGAAAATAGTCTTCTGTCTGTGTGCAGTTCGTTATGTACTTTGTAATGCGGGTGCGACTAAACTTTGTCCAATTATTTCTTTTTAGATGCTCTCGAAAATATGGGCGTCGGCCGCTCATGTTCCTGTCCGGAATTGGTATGACGATATTCACTCTAACGGCCGGACTCTATATGTACTATAAAGAATTGACCCAACAGGAACACATAAAAGATACAGGTGTTCTAGCTGGTAAATCAGATGATCTATTTCTTCTCGTGTGCTTGCTAGGCTACGTATGTATGAGTGCACTTGGTATTTTGGTGATACCGTGGACACTAATTGGCGAAGTACTTCCTACAGAAGTGAAAGGAAAACTGGGAGGTTTTGTTGTAGCGGTCGCATATGTGATAATGTTTGGTGTCGTTAAAGTATTTCCATTCACCATGGATTTGGTTGGTGTACAGGGTATTTTCTATTTATTTGCAACAACTAGCTTTTTGGGTGTTGCCTACGCGTATATTTTTCTACCGGAAACATTTGGTAAGACTTTTGATGAAATCGAGAGATACTTTACACGATAGATTTTGATAAATTAGAATATAAGATCATATTTTGGTATTTGTGTACTTTTTATAGCATTAATGGTATGTATGTACTTTAAGATTAAGGTATTAATATTTAATACAAAGTGATTTGATTAAACTCAACTGTTTTTCTTATACTATGTTAAGGTAACATTGTAATTTTTATACCCTTCGCTCATAGAGTGAAAGGGTATATTAACTTTGTCATGAAGTAACGCATTGAAGGAAGCATCTCCGACCATATAAAAAGTATACATATATGATCAGCATGATGAGATTAGGCGATTGGACGATGTCCGTCTGTCTATCTGTCCGTCTGTTACAGCGCGTTTTTCTCGGCCACTATAAAAGCTACAGAGCTGAAATTTTGTACACGTGCTTATTATTGTTGCAGGCTGTTTGTATGTTTGAATCACCGAAATTGGATCACTGGGTCATGGGGCTGCCATACAAACCTAGCCCCCAATTTAAGTTCTTCTAAGAAAAACTTTTTTATTTGTGCACCAATTTCAACCAAATTTCACACAAATGTGTTTCTCTTGATGACACAAAACATATCTAAGAATCGATCAAATCGGATAATGGGGTCATGGGGCTGCTATACAAACCTAACCCCCCAAATTAGGATCTTCTAAGAAAAACTTTTTTGTTTGTCCACCAATTTCAACCAAATTTCACACACACGTGTTTCTATTGATAACACAAAACATTTCTAAGAATTGATCAAATCTAACCGGTGGCCATACAAACCCAACCCCCATTTTGGTTCTTCTAAGAAACATTTTTTGCACCAATTTCACATAACCTTGAATTAATGTGTCTTTACCAAAGCAACAAAAAAGCTCAAAACGAATGGAATCGTACTGTGTGGTCATGCTCCCGCAACCCCAATAAAATTGTCTGAGTAAATATTTTTATTTCCCCCCTCATTTCAACCAAGCCCAAAACTTTTGTCAAGACGGAAGAAAAAGAATTAGGAGGGGGATTAAATACAAGTCATATGTACGCCCTAACAAAGTTTTAGCCCAAGGAGAGCGAAGGGTATCCAAATTTCGGCCGCGCCCGAAATTAGCCTCGGCCCCGGGGGTTGGCGAGCGTAGTTTTATTTATTATATCGCTGACGTGTGTGTCGAGAAATGCAGGGTGTCCCAAAAGCCAACGTCAAACCAAAAACAGATGATAGCGGATAAAGTACTCGCGTTGCAAATAAAACACAAATCAGTTATTTTACAATTTTTCTCTTTTTGGTGAATTTAAGTGATATTATATGATGAGCTGCCTTTTTATGTTCATCACCAATGTGGCACGATTGTCCGATGCCCGGCGTTGACTGCCTGAATGGTTGACATTCAATTGTCGCGGTTACGCGACCTTGCCCTCTAATTTCGTGAGCCCAACTCTTATCCCAGCGAGCTCTCGGTCGTCTACACAATCTGGCTCCGTCCACTCGTTGTGTATTCATCACCTTTCTCGACCTGCGATTATCGTCTATTCGTTGTACAAAGTGGCTTGTCCTGGTTGGTATCCACTTTATTACTTATTTTTATTTATTTATTAGCTTGTTTGTTTGTCTAGTGTTCTTACTTTGTCTTTTTGTTTTAATTTGTATCGACTGCTCGTCCAAATGCTTACGATATTCGATATTTGTTTAAGCTCGTTGTATTTTGCACATTTGGATCGAGATGCGCATTGCATTTATTGCCGGTAGGCGTCATTTTTCGCATCTATCAAACTTCTGCCTTCTTAGTCAAACCCTTCGTTTTGTGTTCGCCAAGCACAATCCTGTGTATCCTGTGTATTATTTCTCTTGAACACCCTCCTGAGATATAGATATTCGTGACTTCGTAAGCAGTTGAATGGTTCTTTGGGAAGTCATTCGCGGCACGAATTTTCCGTCGCGAAATTTTTGTGTTCACACCGGTCTCTCTTCATTACCGTAACTCCTAGTGGAGCATGGTGCGTTGATGACTACCGTGTATAGTCATCAACGTTACAAAGACAACTGAATTCGGAATGTGATACGGTTGTCAGCCATACCACTTCCTAGTCGCATTGTTAGTTTATTATTCTACGATAAGAATATTTCTTATCATCTTCTTCTAAATAACAAACTTGTGACGAGTCGTGCCGTGTTTGGAAACTCGTTTCTCTATGATTGTCTATTTCACAGAGTGGCGACCGAACGATCACGGCCACAGAGCACGACACACCGGTGCGGCCCGAATAATTCGTTGGGACCCGTCAGTTCACAGGTGATATCATGTTGTTGGATATAAGGAATGGGGTTAGACATGTTCGAGAATAACGGCAACAACTGGCCAAAGACAATTATTTTGAAATTTATAATCTTACTGCCATTTTCGTGCACTACCTACATCAAAATGTCGCGGCACCTTTCACTTATTTTATTATGTAAAAGGGTAAACAGAAGAACATTGACATGCGTAAATTGATGGAAATATGCAATGCAGTACAACCTAGTTGTACCGTAAGCAAAAATGTTAGAACTAGAGAGAAGTAAAACCTTGTAGTAGCCCGCCCCAGAATGGTTCCACGGTTTTCCCGGGAAGTACTCATCCTATCGGCTTGGTAGAAATACTAAAGTAATTTTTGGTCGCTGATTCGGAATTTGAGGCCAATGCTGAAACAATTCTTTGGTGTGCCTGCCCCAGAATTATACCCCGCCTTTTTTTCTCCATTTTCTTTATTAATAACTTACACTTTTCTCCCCTGTTAATATCTTGGAATGACATCAACTTTTTTCTAAGTGAAAGAATATTATTTTGAGTTGCGGTTAAAATAAAGACAATTGACAGGTTCAACATAGAAAAATTGTCCTTTACGAGTTTATTAAAATGGTTGTTGTTGTAGTAGCGGCACAAATTGGGAAGATGGTGGGCATTCTAGATTTAAAAAGAAAGCTGCTTCGATGGGTTGTGCCCATAACGCAAGTGGTGTGAGATGCGTAGGAGCAGCTGAGCAATCGAAAATATGCTCCACGTTATGTGGGTTCCGCAGGCTGGGCAGGTGTTGGCGACTTCATTATTTATTCGTGATAAGTAAGAGTTTAGTCGTGGGCACCAGCCGGATCGAAGTTGAGCTAGGGTGGTACGGGTTGCTCTTGGTAGTGACTCTTCATCTGGAGATATGGCAGGAGGTTTAGTGCCAAGTACACGGTTGTTCGCGAGACTTTGAGTGGCTTTATGAACTTCGGATGTGTGTAAATCTGCAATGGCCGCCTTGTAGTCGGAGTCATCGAAAGGAACTTTTTTGTAATGCTGGACTTCACGCTCTTCGTCCCTGATCGAACGTCTGATTCGACGTGGCGGTGGTGTTTTGTCCATGAGTAGGTGGTTCGGATGGTTTGTTCGATAACATCCGACTAAATATGTATTGCTTAGTGAGAAGTTCATTGTGGCTCCTCAAAGTCATTATTTTTGTTTCCAGCCGGTGATGGTGCGTAGTGCTGTGTTTTGGCAGGTTTCAATGTGGCTGCAGTTAGTGTTGCAGAGACCATTGGTCCACGTTGGTGCTGCATAATTGACTAAGGGGCGGCCGATCGCTTTATACGTAGCCAAGAGGGTTTCTTTGTCTGTGCCCCATGTACTTCGAGCAAGTGCTTTTAATATTTGTTCCTGCTCCTAAGTTTGGAACATATATTTTCGGCGTGGGTGTTGAATTTGCCGGAATTGTCAAGCGTGACACCAAGAATTTTGGGAGTCCTAGTTGTTGGGATGATGTGGGTGTCATGTAAAAGGGGCAGTTGTGTGTTGTGAATAATGTGGCGGAGGACTTGGGCTTGTAGCTTCAGGTTTTTATTCACGAAGAAAGCGTGGAGAACCTGCAGGTATTCGTTAATCAGATCGCACTTTTCGGAAATGTTGTCACGAGTTGCCATGATAGTGCAGTCGTTTGCGTATGAGATGATTCGTAATGTCGCAAAAAATGGTTCATTTTTGCGAACGCCAAAGAGTTTGTTTTGCAAAGACGACTGCCTTATGAAAGCTTCCTTCCATTTAAATATTTTTTTGCTTCAACGCTTGTCTCACTTTTTTTTTGCAATCAGAATGTAATGAGAACTCTTGTGTGCAAAAGTCCTTATGTGATTTGTTAATTTTTCAAATAATGTTCCAAAACGAGGAGTTTTACGCTCCAAAGAATGTTCTATTTTCAGCAAAAATCAGTGAAGGTGAAAAATGTGGCGAATGCAATACCGCATGTTTTTCTAAATATCCCCAACCTATTGGCAGCATTTGTGTATGCAAGGATTTATAATTTTGTATTCAATCAGGAGCTCGAACACATAATAGCTCAGGGATAAATTTTCATGTTTGAGGCCCTGACATCAGTCACCTTGAGTGAATGTGGCCCCGAGAACTTAAAAGGTTGGACACCCATGATATGAACCAACCTTCAAAAATATGTCTCTTCTAAAAAAACTCCTTTCTTTATAGACTTTATAGACCAATATTAACCCAACTTCACCCAATTATGTTCCTGATAGCCTCAAAACATATTGGCGTCGATCGTGTTTATTTATTTGAATTGCAGCATTTCATAAAAAACTGGGTCTCCGGTTCGGTTAATCGAAATTTCGAATAATCATTGACGCTCTGCTGTTTCTTAATTATTTTTTATTTTAAATACAAAATTTTCTAATAAATTCGAATAAAAATAGCAATGTTCGCTTATCCATCCAAAGAAAAACAAACAAAAACCATGAAGTCAATAACTTGAACGAATCTATCTGGCGTTAATAAAGTATTTGGTGAGAACTTATTCCGAGAAGCTTTCAATGAATTTGCAAATCATACACCAAAGGTAGAAGTTATTCCCGAATACAAGGCAAGCAAAAAAAGTAATTATTGTCATTATCAATGGTTAAGCTTGTTTGACATTGGCCTTAGCACACGCAGTTTTTCTCTGCATAAAAACTTGAAAATCTGGAAATCATTCACACTTTATGTTAATTCACATACGACGCCTTCAGAATTTCCCCTAAACCACCTGAACTGTGTCTAGTCTAGTACCAGCCAGTAGTTTTTTGTCTGTGTTACTCGTGTAGTATTACTTTTTGCTCTCAGATTGTTGGCTTTACTCGATTCTCGAGAAATAAGAAAAAGCCAGCAAAAAGCTAACATGTGTCTGGTACTCGTGATATACAGATAATGGAGTGTGTTTTACAATAAAAACCTATGAATGAATAGGGGATCTTTGTATTACTTTCCGGAACAGATTGTTGGATAGTTATACATTAATATTAATTCTTCCGATAAGAGGTGAATAAATCGGAACTTAGTGACGCAAATCGGAACTAGAAATGCACGTATCATTATTCTACTTATTGCACTTGCGGGGAATTTATTCACGGATCCACTATGTGGGACAATATTTTGTTCAATTGAAATGATGATTTTCTTGGTTGATATGAAATGTTCATTTTGTATATATGGATGGCTTGTGATTGTGAGGGTTATCTAGACATGATTTACTTCCTGCGAAATTTGCTGATTGGTTTGTGAACGTCCAACTACGAGATAGGTGCCATTAATGATGTTAGTACTACGTACACACTATACTGTTATAAAGATATTGAATATTTTCATGTATAGTTAGCAGTTCATTGAGGTAGGTCAGTTTTACGTTTTACTATTAAATACAATAGCTGTAGATGTATGTACATACATAAATCTTGTAAGTTAGAGTGAATCAGACTCGATAGTGTTCATTCCTGGCAAACCAAATAATATGGCGCTATTGGAGCTTTGACCTATACAAACATATGTACATAATATAAGGCGTGGTATTTGATTGCGGTAAACATCAGCTTAGTTTTTTGATGAATGTTGTTGTTACACAACGGTTTTGTTTTGCCGGGAAGTTTACAATATGTTCAAGTTATTGGATTGGTTTTAATTGTCATTTTTTTGTTGTATTAGACAGATACGTATATGACAAACGTCCTTTATGAAAGCTGTATTTATCCAAAATTTGATAATCGTTTAAATTTGTCAGAAAGTTCAAGTTTTGGAAACGAAAATTACCGAACTGTTATAGTTAGTTATAGAATTAGCAATAGAAAAAATCAGCTGCTCATGTTATTGGATAATTCAAGTTTTCGATGTTCAAGTTAGCGCGAGTCTACTTGGCAATATTCATTTCATACTAGTTATAAGGTCATGTTTCTGCCAATTTATAAAATTAATGAAAAATAAAGTACAGGAGATATCGTTTATAACGACTTCGAAGGGACCGACTAATTTAGGTCTTTAGGTCACTTTTATTTGCTGTAATTTCTACAGTGGAAACCTTTCGTCGTAGAACTAAAAAGTTTCAAAATCATTTTTTTTCAATTCATGCTAAAGAATTTTGCCTCTTTTCATTAGTAAACTTTTGGAGTCTTTTTCGGAAACTTAATTATTTTTTAAAACGCCTGAAGTTCTCAATTGAATATTGACCCATAAACACGGTGAACTGAACTGAAAACTTTCATCCCAGGCAGTGCCGGATTATCCTTAAGGCACATAAGGCACGTGCCTAGAGGCCCCGCGCTCACAAAGGCCCCTCACTCACACTGACAGTGACCCCGCGAGATTTTATATTTTCCTTTTTGTTTATTCTTTTCTTTATATACATAATAAATACAAATCTTCTGTTCTTTGATAAGCTCTCGCAACGAAAAAGGAAAGTAAAACAAGCTAAACCGAAGGTATGATACTCTTCAATTGAGCGATCTAGTTGAATCATTTTATCCTTTCTGTATTGCCACCTTGAGAATAGTAAAAATGTTCGTTCCAATTGTTTAGCAAGTTGTAACACATGGTGACATTTTTACAACTTTTTTTTGTGTGGGAAAATGTAAAGTGATCGAATGACCTAACATTAATGCAAACACAGTGTCCGATTTTGTAAAGGTACGACGGAAAAATGTGAAATTTGAAGATTTACATTCAGAAGCCAAAACTTTTCTTACAAAACCATGTTCCCACTTACGCAAGGCAAATGGCCATGAAAACAGAGAGTTAGCCCTGCTAGAATCACGTATTTTAATTGGATCTGCTGGCATGTTAAGGAAACGTGTGCGATGTCTCCCAATTTGATTTTCGGAAGATCAAAATTTTGTTTAGTCTTTTGAATCACAGGAGAGCACATCAACGAGTAAATATTGACCCGAAGAAATTCATTTGAAAAGGAATTGCATAAACACTTAGCACATAAAAGCGTTAAAAAAAATCCTGTGATAAATATCATGCCCAAACAGCACCATTTTCATCACTAATTTTGTGTAATCATTTTCGGTAACTTCCACCCGCTTTTTCGCATCAATTCAACTTCTTTTCCTACAGGTGGTTGAAATTGTATTGACTCTCTTAGCATAGAGAGGGCAAATTTCGCACAAGGTAGTTTGGGTTTTGTCAAGATGAGGTATGCGACCACGGTGGACTTGGCAGTGTGCCGCAGAGTACTCCCTAATTTTATTCTGTCCTTATGCTAATTACGGGATTAAGCTAGGTTTTTCGAATTTTACTAGCTCTGATTTTTTGTCTAAGAACTCTTCGTATTTATGAAAATAAGGCAAAAACGTTGAAACCATTTAGAAATTGGCCCGCGAAGAGATCCGGCTAGTTGAAGTTTATTTGCTGCGCAGTGTGTGTGACAACGAGCACCATTCTTTGGCAGAAAATTTTCCAGAGCAAAGTTTTCGAAAATTTGTTAAGGTCTTAGTGAACAAAATATTTTCGCAATATTTTTTTATGTCTTACGTTTTAAAGCCGCCAGGTTCCCGTGTGCCATCTGTATATTTTTTGTTGAAGGCGAAAAAGATGTCGCTCCGGGAACTAAATAGTAAGCTTTCATTTCTTCATTCCAAATTTCAGTCTTGGTGAACTGAAAACAAGCGTGTTAGAGCGGGCGCTGATAAGTTTAATTAATACTGAAAGTGGCATTGCCAAAACATTCAATTTCAGAGATATAATTCACAAGTTTTCAATTAAAAAAAAAACAAGAAATGTCAATATTAAATGTAATAAGATTTTGTACCACAATATTTAATTTAATAAATAATAAAGCTTTGCGAAATAAAAAATATTTTTCTTATTTCGTAAGCTATTTGATTTACGAAAGTATTTCATACACCTAATTCAAGAGTTTTATTTGAAGACAGTTCACAAAAAAGGGCCCTCAACTTTTTTATGCCTAGGGGCCCCAAAGGATCTTAATCCGGCACTGATCCCAGGTAAAGAATGCTAATTGCTCTATTTCCTGAATGATCGTTGGTACCGAATTGAAGTGGATCTGCTGCATAAAATTAGGGCAATTGTATAGTGATGAAACCTCGCAGTATTTTTTGGCGTACAATATTTCACAAGGGGGATGTTACAAATCCAACTATGCTGTCTTATTTGCAAACAAAACTTCGTTCGTATCATGAATTTTTAATTTTAAAACCGTCCGGTTTCTTTGGACGATGTCACGTCAGGGCGTTGGTCTTCCAAAAGCAATTCTTGCTTTTTTTTACATAAGAGCGAACTTTTGAGCTGCATTCTGAATTTTATTTTAAACTCAAACTTATCTTTGCATGCCGGGAAAGCAATAACTTCATTTAAGGCGCGTTCGGACGGCTTCCAACTTTTTTGATCCAGCTTTTCACACGTACGATATTCAAATCCAACAAATCCTATCAAACTTGTTGGCCGTGTGGACAGAAGTTGGAAGTTGAAGCGGTCGTAAAACGTTATCAGCTTTTGCTATACGCATTAGCACAGGAAAAATATATTTGATTCATTGAATCATCCCAGTTCTCTACGGAACACGGCAAGGTGTAAAAGTAGGATAAGGTTAAACAAAAATCGTTGTTATGGAAGCACATCCAGAGTTTTCGGAGGAAGAGGTACAGTTAAATAGATAATTTAACTCCTAATAAAACTACAGTGAGAGCTTTTTTGATCATCCCGCGTCTAGTCCTAAATAACGAAACTTCATATAAAAAAGACAACTTACCCAGCTGTGATTTTTTTATGTAAAGTTTCGTTACCCAAAACCAAATAGTTAGTTGTGCTAACCCATTTCAAAATTATGAAAATCCCTGGTTCTTGGGTAGTCAGTAGTAGGATAAGGGCCTCCAGAATAGGTGTAATTGGGTGAGGTTATAAAACACAACGTTCGCGTAACGTGTCGCGTTTTCCGAAACGTTTCCTATTGTGTTCTGTAAACGCATAGATCCGGATCAGACTTGGTGTTACCATCGCCATCTCTCGGAAAGTGACAAATGTGACAATTGACACATCACAGCTGATACGATTTGCTCGAAAATTAAAATTTCCAGTTTTAAACGAGATGCAGATACATTTTATTTTGATTATAAATAGTTTAATAAATAAATGAGGGCGGAAATGCACGGTTCGACGGCAGATTGTAAATTTCTGTCAATCAATCAAGCTACGCCTCGCAAGGGGGCGCTTAGGGGATCTGTTTGTAGGGAGAAGTTTCTGATCCGTAACGGCCGGTTGATTTGAAACGTTGCGCGAAACGTTGTGTTTTATAACCTCACCCATTTACGAGTCCAGGATCTCGAGGAGTTGTTCACATAAGGAAACCAGCTAAGTGTTGCATCCAACGCGGACAATGGTTTTGAAACTGTGTTGTGTATTCTTTACAGTTATTTTAGTCGAGTAGTCATTCGTTTGAAATGCTTGAAAAAGGGGGGGCAAGCTAAAAACTTTATTTCTTTATTGGAAAAAAAATTTTTTTTTTCGAAATTATCTTCTAATCTTTCTTCTCCAAACCTTAAAGTGTGTAAATCAAATTTCCCATAAAATTATATTTTAACAATTTTTGTAAAACAAATCTAATATCAATTATTATTAGATATTGCTACTCTGCATATTAGCTTAACAATTTAATCTTAATCTAATGATAGGTCATACGTCAATACAAAATAAAGGGTGTTTTTTTAAGAATGATACAACTTTAAATTGAAAAAAAAAACACACAAAATATTGCATTTGAACCATTTGTTATTTATTTCAGTATACCTGACAAATCATAATGTTTAGACTCACGCCTGAAGAACGGCTTCCAAATTATCAAAATTTACTTCGAAAATCAGTCGTCGATTCGCGCAACTTATAGAAGACTTTTTATGGTATATGCACATAATCATCTATCTGAGCAAGCCATCCATCGAATTGTGAATATATTTCGTTCCACGTACTCTCTACTAAATGATGCAATAGCACCAACACGTCGAAGAAACCATCAAAGAAATCAACCATCATTCAAATCAAAATTTGGTGATAAGTTGATTTCAAGCAATCCTGTCAATTGGCCTTCAAGGTCGTGCGATTTAACACCTCTCGATTATTTCTTGTGGGGTTACGTTAAATCACAGGTTTATTCTGATAAACCAGCAACAATTGACGCCTTGGATGCCAACATTGTTCGTGTTATTGGTGACATACGGCCAGAAGTACTCGAAAAATTGGTCCAGAATGCGCTTCGTCAAGAACAGCCGCGGTGGCCATATGCCTGAAATCGTTTTCAAATGTTAATGTCATACATTTAATATTTTGTGTCTTTTTTTTTCAATTTGAAAACCCTCTACATATGCATATTATCAACGCCGTCTATATATATATTAACCCATTAATGCCTGATGTTACATATATGTAACAGTAAGACATCCTTCATTTCAAACGGCTGCTAAAGGAATAGGATATCAATTCGGCACTAAAAAGTGTTTTATCCTGTACTGGACACTATTAGCAATGCGTAGAAATCAATTTAGCTGAATTTGATTGACTATTGTGGAAGTTATAGAGGATTCTTTCTGATGGTTTTTTCGATGTTGACGAAAATCGTCACGATGGCAAAAGTAGTAGAGGAATTTTATTTTTGTATTTAATTGTATGAAAAAAATTGGGAAAAAATTAATCGTATGTCATTAAATGGTCTTTTTGAAACAATACAAAAAATAAATGAAATAAATATTGTCCGTAGTTTACGTTTTATAAGTACTTTTATAACACTGTTACATATATGTAACATCCGTCCTGATATGGGGAAAGTGCACTCTTCGTATACGAGGTGTATGAGTATGTACTTTTTTAGTGTTTTTTTTATTTTATGGATTTTTTACACTATTGACGCGATAGTCCGGATAAATTATGAAAAAAAAAGAAGTCCGGATTCTCAAAAAATCCGGATTAACGAAAATTCCGGATTTTAGCAAGACATTTTTATCTAGGAAAATAGCATAAATAGTCTTCAGAAATGTTAAAATTTAAAAGAAAAAATGCTATTATTTAGGTTTATCCTGAAAATTAGTCATGTTACATGATTTTCTAGACCCTTGTGTCTTCTTGACTGGCAAATTGAGCGGCCATATTTGACATAACATACCAAAAATATTAAGAGTCGGAATTAGAATTGCTCTAGAAATCCGGAATATGGATACAATAGTTGTCTTATGTGGATTAAAATGATAGCCGGATTCAAGGGTATCCGAAGCAAGGAGTCAAGGCTTTATTTCCATGAGGGCAAGGATTAGTTATTCTATTTAATTCTGCTAATATAATATTTAAAAGGATATATTTCGAGCTACGAAAGAAAAAATGGTTTCTAATGTAGACCAAAATATAGACAAGGAGGAATTAAAGGCTCTTTATTTAGTCCTTTTTAGACAAATTGGGCGGATGGACAAATTGACAAAAAAAATGAAACAATAATTTTATAATTTACTGGCAAATCTTCCATAATCCTCAAAATCTGTATTGTTAACTACTGTAGTTCTATAAACTTTTTTCCTATTCACAAACTGTCAAATCTATTAGTTCTGCGGGTGTTCAAGACACTTCTCAATAAAACAACAACAACTCCACATGCAAAAACATATATATAATAAAATAAAATAATACAATATTTGGCATAATATTTTTGTAAGGCTGCTCAATTTTCGCACACATTTCGTATTATTTCTACGTTATTGTTGCATTATCTACATTCCAAAATTCATGTCAAATATCGGCTTTCATATGTTTTTCGCTTTATTGAAAAAAATACTAAAATGTTTTCTTTTTGAAAAAAAAAAAAATCAAAAATATATTTTGAAAACACTTTCCCCGTATCATGCCTGATGTTACATATATGTAACACCCTCGAGTACTTCGAGTGCCTGATGTTACATATATGTAACAGTGCCGGGAGCCTGAACCCGGCATCCGGGGGAAATTTTTTTTCTACAAAATGTCTTTTTAGCCATTTAAAGCCGACGTGGAAAATTTCAGCTCAATCGGTAAGATTTTAGGGTCTCGTCGTTAATGGGTTAAGGCCGCAATGTAGAATCTTAGACGTCAAAATCAGCTCGTAATTTTTGGTTATGTTCGCCAATGTTGCGCTGTTTTGTTTTTGCTTTTTATTACGTCATATGCTTGTTGACATGTATATGTCTTTGCGGAGGCTACCTGAGAAATACTGGGTGTCGTTCCGTGAAAAAGCGTCACGAAAAACTGTAACGAAAACGTTTAACGCTTAAAATCGAGATTCCCGTAGTTCGATCTTCACCAAATTTGGTATACATTATCCTTTGATTGCTTAGACTCAGAATCGACAATCACGATTTCGATAAGTTGCGGGAATAGCGGTAAATTCGCCATTGAAGCGAACGAAAATTCATCCATCAATTGGTTCTCCTAGCTCTCCCGGTGGACCGATGTCGATGAAACTCGGATGGAAGTTAAGTGGTGCGATCCTTAATATTTTGGTGCCAGCACTTCTTATGAGGAAGATGTCCTTGGACACAAAATGTCCTTTTTTTCTGTGGGAATGCATTATAGACGCTATGTATAAGGATATGGATATCAAAATACAGAATCCGTTGTGACGAGTCTTGTAAAATCACGACAAGTTGATTTTGAGTTTTGTTAAAGAATATTACCACCAAAAAGGACATTTTTCTAGCATAGGAAACAGAGTATGGGCATGATATTTGAGGTACTGTATGTAATCGGTTTGAAAGGATTTTTGGGCTTCTGGAGTGACAAGATAACGGCTGATGCAATATGGATTATTTTGTAAGCAATAACGTAGACATATACATGATCTAAGATTTTTCCCCTAAGGGAAAACTTCTCGGAGTTTTTTTGTTGTTTGTTCGTATAAATCCAAAATTTAAGAGCTAAACTATGACGTCATTGTACAGCTGAGTTGCGGCTATGATCTTTCTAGATGGCGTTGATATTATAAATGTGATCTCAAGTTGCTTCCCCGCTCAACTAACACTCTGCATTATTCATCGCAATATGTATCTAGTATAAAATTAAACGCGTTTTATTGCGTTCTGTGACATAATACATAACTGCTTTGCATCTTTGTCTCACTCTCATCGGCTAATTTTTCAGATTGGATTGATTTCACCACACACCTTGTTCATTTAAAGCCCCGGATAGAGTTCGAGCGGAATGAAAAAGAAACGGTAATGAACCGGCATAAAAACCGTGGTGAATTTAAAATTTTAGCTTCGAAAATTGCTACAAAGGCGTTTTACGTCCTAAATCATCTTAAAAATAACTAAAAAAATAATTTCCCTCTTGTCCGAATGCATTTTCAACGTGAAAATGAGTCGATTCTGTAGCATATTCTCCGTCGGGCGTGGTGAGTTTTGCAAACGTCAAACCGATTCACTGTCCACGACGAGTTCATCGCGGAAATTATCTAATGACCGGGGAATCGAAAAATAACACATAAAGCCCCGGATAGAGTTCGAGCGGAATGAAAATGAAACGGTAATGAACCGGCATAAAAACTGTGGTGACGGTAATGAACCGGCATAAAAACCGTAGTGAATTTAAAATTTTAGCTTCGAAAATTGCTGCAAAGGCGTTTTACGTCCTAAATCATCTTAAAAATAACTAAAAAAATAATTTCCCCCTTGTCCGAATGCATTTTCAACGTGAAAATGAGTCGACTCTGTAGCATATTCTCCGTCGGGCGTGGTGAGTTTTGCAAACGTCAAACCGATTCACTGTCCACGACGAGTTCATCGCGGAAATTATCTAATGACCGGGGAATCGAAAAATAACACATAAAATGGCAGAGACAAATTGTGAAACCATTCTCGGATTTTAGTTTATGGAATACCCCATCATTTACCACATATTCCACGACAGTAAGTATGCATTTTCATTGAGAAAATCGCCGCGGACAAAAATTTCATTTTCATTCCGCCCGATCTCTATTCAGGCCTTAAAATGGCAGAGACAAATTGTGAAACCATTCTCGGATTTTAGTTTATGGAATTCCCCAGCATTTACCACATATTCCACGACAGTATGTATGCATTTTCATTGAGAAAATCGCAGCGGACTAAAATTTCATTCTCATTCCGCCCGAGGTCTATCCAGGGCTTAAAATCTGAATAAGTACCGCAATGAGAAAAATTAAGGCTTATGATGACATCAAATTTCAAACGATCCGAAGAACATCTATAGGCACGTTTTATTATGTTTATCCCGTGTAGGTTTGGGTAGAACTTCATATAAAAAAAATTACACTTACCCAGGTAAAGCCAAAGCCACCTTCATACAAGCCCGGAAACAGAGCACGGTCATATACTGAAACAACAATTCATAGGCCTGTTCAGATCGAAAATTTACATTGCGGTAAAGGCAAATCGGGTTGGGTCGCGGCAAACTTTACACGAAAAGTATTGGTTCCCGGTCGATTTTCGTCGCGAAAAGTGCAATGTGTCGTGAATTGGAAGTGCCTATAATGCAGTGAAAGAAACAAATCCCGATAAAAAGTGAATTTTCCACTTGTCTTCGCGACTTTTATCAGAGCAGACACGGTTTTTTTACATGCGCTGTGCTTGTGTTAGTGCATCGTGCAACGTATATACGACATGGAATAGAGAAATAAAAAGGAATGCTAAATCAGCTGTCACCCGTACAAACTGCATGGCAAGATTTTAAAAAGCGGTTGTCCCCATCTGTCAAGTGTTATTGTGAAGTTTTTACGAAGTAAGTGGGGGGAAAGATTGTTGCTGGAGGAAGTCAGGAAGTGTATCTATAAAATGTAATAGCAACGCCATCTAGATATATCATAGCCGCAATTCAGCTGTACAATGACGTCATGGATCCGTATTGAATTGTTCGTCGAACAAGGGCAAAAAACAACAATGTCAGAGGCAACAACAATGCAATGCAATTTCAACTGCGGATTTGACGTTTACGAGTCTACATTGCGGCCTTAATATATAGACGGCGGTGGTAATAGTCATATCGCAGTTTCAGTGCGACACAAAGGTAAAAAAGATTAATTGTCCCCACCTGTCAGATGCAGTCTGATATGAAAAATTCAATCATTTATCGTTTCTACGGGGCAATCCTCTTAGTTCTTAGGATCAGTGATATACGACCTATTCATAGGCTCGCTTTGTGTGCATGTATTGCTGCTTCCCGGCTTTCTAAATTAAGGTGGTTTTGTAAAGCTCACGCGTGCAACTACCCTAAACGGGATAGAGCTTAGATGAATCAAATGTAGATGGCGGACGCATAGGGGAAATATCATGCTTGAAATAGATTAGACGCGTCAGCAGAAACATCGGCATCGCGAAACGTCAAGCCCAATGCATTTTATATTTCTGACAAAAATGTTGAGCAGAAGACTTGGCATTCAGCATATTTGTCAGCTATGAAATTCTGCCGATGCTGCTGCTGATGCGCGTAATCTATTTCAAATATAATCAAGAACTGTCAGATGTCAGCTGTTTGGTCTTAACCGGGATGTTAATCGCGATCGTTTTTTTGAAGTAAGATTTAACCCCGAAACGAAAAAACGCGTATGTGTATGTGTCGACACTTACGCTTCATCGTGTGAGGGGAGCCACACACGTGATAAATACCTGGGTAAGTAATCATATGCTTTTTACATGGAGCTCTTTAACCGCACGGGATAGACAATAAAACGCGCCTACCATCAACTTAATGTTTGTCATGTAACACTAGTAAAAGTAATAATAGTTTGGTTTTTTGGTATCGCGGTTAGCTCGTGACTGAAAAAAATGATCGCGTTGAGCTTCCCGGTTAAAACCAGCTGCTCGTTCAAACAGCTGACATCTAACAGTTGTTTTGTATCTTTATCTCACTCTCGTCGGCATATTTTTTTATGTGGTGGATTTCATCACAAAATACGATTATTTATTTGCGAAATCTAAAACCACCATGAGAAAGATTCTCACATTACGATATGCCAACATAGAAAAACGAAATTCCCGTATTTTTTCCCTATGCACTAGCCATCTACATTTGATTCCCCTAAACTCTATCCCGTGTGGTGTAGTGGCATGGGTGATAATTATCTGGGCAAGTGTAATTTTTTTTATGTGGAGTTCGTTACCCAAAACACCACGGAATGAGCAAAAAAACGCAACTAATAATATTACTCGTGATTTACGGTTCAGTGGAATATTTAAATGAAAACATGTTTTTTAGAATGCACATTTACATTTATTAGTTCATCAATAACTGAATAAATCGGAACCAGTGACACAGATCGGAACTATAAGAAGATCACGCAGAGATTTCTTTTTATTGCAGTTCCGTATTCTAGAGAAGAATTTCTAAGCATGTGCATTTGCGGGCAGAGTTACATTCTGCGGATGAATTAATATTAGTAAGACGCTGAAGTAAGGTTGGCTGCAATATTGTCGATCGCTGTCTACGCCAGGGTGACTTTATTATAAATTTTGCATTTCTTTCATATCGATTAAAAGAGACCATTCATTACATAGAACATTACATTCTGTACATAGAGCTAGAGGTCGTTGAGGGGGCTGGTAATTTCGTACAATGCAATTTAATTTTATATGCATAATGCATTACAATAAAAGATAGGCCCGTGCTGAATGCCGGCTCTCAAGCTGAGTTATAGATTTGGATGTACTAATATACATATGTATGTATTTCAATCAATTTGCAATCGGTGGAAAATTTCCATATGTTTGCTCGAACAGCGGTTTTAAAATTACCATGCGATAATGTATTCGAGGCCTTCAAAAGAAGTTTTCTGTAATTGCAGAAAGGATCTTTAACACTACACTGTTACTAATTGTTAAATTTTATCGTTAAAACTAAGTTACTTTCATAGAATTGTATGCATGTTTCGGTAAATTGATTGGTTAACATCCACCCAATTTTGAAGAAATTAAGATTCACAATATTCTTGAAATCAAAACCATTACATTTGGATTGCAGAATGCGACTACATATTTGTAAAATTAATCTTAGCGTAGCAACGTGCTTTGACTTCTATCTTCTTCCGTTTTGCTTTTTCATAATGAGTAATGTGTGTAAATATTTTCAATTTATTAGTCTAGACACAATCATTTTTCATAAAAATCGAGTAGTATTCCGAAAATTGAAAAGCAGGGAATTCCAGATGATTGAACAATATTTACTATGGATGATCAAGATCAATTTTTATGAATTTGAAATTTATGTTTAATAAACATTATTATCAGCATCTTCTCTTTAAACTGCAAGCGCGTTCGCATGCATTCAGTTCAATTCCATTCATGCATAATAAATATGTTTACAAATTAGTATATTTATTACGTCGAAGACGAAAATGACGTGAAACCTATATTTTTTATTCCAGAATCTCATGTTAGTACTGGATTTCTTCGTGTCATGTAAACCCTTCATTTTTTTAAAACTCTGGAAAAAAAGCCAAGCAGGAATACATTTCAAATGACTATATTTTTCAAAACATCACTTTACAAGGCATAAACTCGAACATAGTCGATTTGGAAATGTGAATCGGTATTTCCAGGAACGTGGTAGTTCCATGAGTTGAGCCATGAATTACGTGCATTCCAGAATTCAGTTGAGGCAATAGGCGATTGATTGTTCCATGGCTTGCCGCCAGGATTGGCAGCATCATCTGGGAAATAAGCAATTCCACCAGTAGCCAAGTTTTGAACAAGATGGAACTGAAACGAAAACAACAAATACGTCACCAAATATTGGTTACAAAAACCGGCTCCAAGCTTTCTATACCTCTTGATCGAATGGTGCCATACGACTGCCATATTTCCATGGATTTTCAAGTCCTGGATATTTTTGAGCAAAACCTCCACGTTCCCAGAATCCAGATGTGACGGTACCGGTAACAACATCATCTACCTTGAAAATAATATGATCTGGAGTCCATTCAATTTGATAACGATGGAAATCAAGATTGTATCCATGACCAGCTGGCGCGTTCTTTGAGAAATGAGCAGTTATATAAGCATTGAAATCGGGAGCCGGACCAAAGTGCAAAGTTTGTCCAATTTGTTCAGTACCAATATTGACACCATGTTGTACCAAATTACGATTACCACGCGATTCCATAATATCAATTTCACCACTTGCTGGCCATGTACCGTATGCATTATCAGTGGGAAGCATCCAAATAGCTGGCCACAACCAATCACCGGCTGGCAATTTGGCACGAACTTCAACGCGACCATATTTGAAGCTGAACGATTTCAACGTACGAAGACGAGCACTACGGATTGGATTCAGAACATTGTTGGGCGATCCGGTACGTTCGCAACCCCAGAAGGCGGCATTGGTACAATCACCTTGAATGCTCAAAGTGCCCGATGTAAGAAATTGTTCGCCGTAAATTTCAGATGTCAACGTGGGCTTGATGTGAAGAATTCCATTTTCAGTATAGGAATTGGTTCTGTTGTTAGTATACCATTGGAATTCCCAGTTCTGTAAATGTTCGAAAGGATTAAAATGGGAATTTAGTATTATGCAGGCATCAGTATGCGAGTACTTACACCACCACCGGCAAGAGTGCTTTCATGGTCCCATTTCTTAAAGTCGAGAAAATCAAAGGTATCCTCAAAAATCAATTCTCCTGGACAGAAGCCTAAAAAAGAAATAAATTGCAAATAAATAACTGGTGCGACCATTCAACTAGTAAATTAAATTAGTATTAGATTATTCGATGGGGTTCCGAAACCTAGGGCTAGGTCTACCCTCACAGGTAAAGTAGGTTGGAGGACTCGAAGCTCAACAAGGGTTTAATTGCTATTTTAGACGAAAATTGAACATTGCATATAATGTGAGGTAGTCCACTCTCAAGAGACGAGACCCATAAGAGTTTTCTGGTACTTAACCGCTGATCGATTTCGTCATCTGTCTGGGTACGAGTTGAATATGGTTGCGGAAATACGCCACCCATGTTCATTGGGGGAAGATATCCCTGGACGCTAATTGATATCACTAACGAAGCAGTTGTGATACCGGACACTCTCCGCTCCTATTTAAACTGAGAACCCTGGTGTGATGCACCTTTATTTCCCTAGCTACTTCGTGCGTGCTTCCAAACTCAAGAGGCACTCAGCAAGAATTAAGAGTTAAAGTGGTCGGCAATACTAACACTGCCGGGTACAACGAATGCTCTCGTCTAAAATAAGGATAAGCAAGATCCCTTCTGCTCAAGCGAATTGTGGCTCCCCGCAAGGAGGGGTAGTATTCCCGCTTATGCTTAGTAGTTGACCTTTCGATGTCGAGACTTATATCCGCGAGGTTCTCTAAATAGGGTTATGGGGACAACTCGGTAATAATGATTATGGGAAATAACACGCTTAACAGAATACGGATCAACACAGCCAAAGTCCTAGTGATGCCATTCAGTAGAAGAAGACGCTTAGATATTTAACTGTACAACTCCCAATTAACCAGAAGAGATGACCTTCGTTAATATAGGACAACTGAATCGCTTCATTGAAAGAATCAAAGAAACCAGCTGCTATACCTTAAAGACCGATATTACCGCAGAATTCGAAGAGGTACAGTTCACACGTCCAAATCTCGATCTCGGTATGTCACGTTAGCACGCGTCACTATAATGTTAAACCTACTTTTATGAAGAGAATGATCGAAACACACACAATATTATTATGTAGATCATAATCGACGTTATTAAAATCCTTTATAATATTTACCAACTTCTTACGAAAATAGTCATCTCCACTTACTATTCTCATTGATTTGATTTCAAACTAAACTGTTTTAAAAATACTAACAAGTAAAATTCAGTGAAATCATCTAATTCGGTCAAACTTTAATAGAGTTTCTCAGAACTTAAGGTTTTAACTGTAAGCGCATTATCACTGTTTCAATTGATTCTATAGAATCCGCATGAAATCTAGGAAAATCTTTTGGTAAAACCCAACCACTGATTTATAACGAGTACCGCTTAACCGTGAGAAAGAGGAGGGGGAGAGGGAAGAGAGGAGGAGCTTACACTTGAAATAATCACTTAAACATGTATCAACATTCACTAGAAATTGCTCAATAAGCTAGGTTTAGCTGGCTCAACTCTGTGAAATGGCAAGATGGCGGATACCACAATATTGTTATCTCACTCTGACACAGACATAATGTAAATACTATACTCGCAAAGGCTTTTTACACAGAAATTATGATTTGCACCTTGTGATCTTTGATTTTCTGGTTTATTATGAATTAGTGGTAGTTTCCACTTTAGAGGTTACTTCACTTTAAAAGAATAAATAGTCCAGTTCAAGTTCAAGAGGCTAGAACACTTTCTGGTTTCCAATGTGTCTCATAACGTACCAAAAAACAAGGAATTAGTAAACTCATAAAAAACACACTTTCCACTGAAACCTTTTTAAAAATTTATTTTAAATTTTAAATTTCTACACGCGAAATTTTTAATAATTTTTATTTTTTTTTTTTATTTTTTAGTCATTGAACGAATTTTAAATGATACTTTTATTAATTGGCACATTTGTTGCTTTAACACCTTTTAAACTCTCTGGCACCCCGGCGATTAATGTTAATCCCTCTAAGTCATGCCACATCAAAAGTAAGACTAAATCTGTTAAGCTCTTTTGCACACTAGAATACCATTATGAACAAAAACTTACTACATCGATGACTCATTGGCGCAATGTAACGACCACCGGAACAATTTTAAATTGTACTATGTAAGCAATGAGAGTAATGGGCTAATAATCCCCCATCAATTTATTTGTGCAGAATCACGGATTTAAATTCGTTTAAAATTCTAATTGTATGGAAATTTGAAAAGTTAAGTAAATAGTATCTTTGTTAGGAGTGTCGTTTGAATTTTTTGTACGGACAGTAGGTTTCGTACCGACTAGAAACATTTTTACGGAGAGAAAAATTTAAATTTGGTATTGATTTGACAATAGCTGCGTTTAATTGGGTCTAGGACATACAAATATTGTCCCTTAAATCCGCTTTTGTACGTAAAGATAGGTCCTATTGCAGTCTCAAGGAAATGCAGCTAATGTGCAAATTATGAACGTAATAGGGAATTCTGTAATTTTGGAATGTTTTTAAGTATAAATTAAACCTAATTGCACAAAGTGATGAATTGTTGTACGTATAGTAGGTATAAACAAGTACCCACAAAAAATATACTTGCAACACGAGAATTAGAGAAAATTACTAGATCCGGTGTATTTAAGTTTTGTATGCAATGCAAGTAACACTCATGCATATATGTACGTAATACGAACCTATCTAAAAATCAAAAGTAATATTTTTCTGCAACTCTCGTATTAGATATATCTCTGATAAATTTATTATAGATCGATAGCAGTAAAAATGAAGCGTACTTCCTCTAATTTATTATCATTTAAGCCTGTGTGGGAGTTAACCTCTGCTTTTATGTAAATTAGAATTCTGTATTTTTTATTGAACTACTATAGAAGAATCAAATCAAGTTCAAGAGTTCATGTTATATTATGACATTATAATAGCTTTCAGATATGATGTGTACTTACTGCTTTTTGTAACTTTCGAACCGCTGGCTGTGGTCACGGATGGTGTACAACGCGTTTCAGCGTCGATCGTTGTAGCAATAATTGCCAGTAGATTTAAAGCGATAACTAGCTTCATTGTTGCAATAATGATCCAAATCCGTAGGGAATTGAAACGATATAGTACACTTAAGTATTTCGAACGACTCCTCCTTCACAATGAATCGTCGACGCTCGAATGACTCCCCGATTTGTTGACTCCATCCTATTTATATATGAATTTAAGAAACATATTTCTAACCGATAAAATCTTTTTTGAAATATTTGTTATTGTTTTTATCAAATTCGTAAGAATATCTTCACTATATAATAGACAGATTTAAGGTATTAAAGATACATTGGTAGCTTCTTTCTTCTATATCGTGATTAGGCGTGATAGCAAAATCCAAAGTATGTGTACAATACATTGAATTAAAATGCACTTAAGTCTCCTGAGACATTTCTTTTTTGCGAAAAACTTAATATAAAGAAGCGTCCAAATTATCGAATACTTTTAAGTGCGATTAATATATTCAAATACATATATTATCAAAATTATATTGATTAAATGCTAATTGAATTCATAGTTTTTTTTTAATGTTTTATCTTCACATGCCAATATATGTCATCAATCATACCCAAATAAAATTTTAATAATGTCGACATTTTAGATTAATACCTAAATACATGTCGACTCTCGATAATTTGAAATTCAAGGGACAACTATCGTATTTTTATTCAATTTATCGAAGGTTTTAATTATCGAAAGTTTTTTAGAAACATGTTGGGAACGGTATAGCGAAGTAAGATCTTAAATAAATCTAATATATAAAAGATCTTATATAAATAAAATGAAGAATAGGTACAGGTATCCCTCGACTTAGGACGCTTCGACTTAGGACATTTCGACTTACAACGCATGGAAAATTTAGACCAAGACTCGAGTTACAACAATTTTTGTTTCGACTTACAACGCGATTTAAAAAAAAAAAAAAGATTCTTATAAAAACACAAGTGTAAGACTGAATTTTCTCTGTTTTTACTTTTCTTTCCTTGTGCATAAAGTTTCTAATTTATTTCTGGAGCTGATTTTGAAGAAGGAATTTTGTTGTAAAGGCTGTTTTGTTAAGGACCTTTTACAGAAGTTAATTTAAACGCTAGTGTAAAGGATTAGGCGAGCCTATAAAAAAATTATGTGGCGGCGGCAAACAGATCAATCAATAACACTTAAGAACTAAACGTTTTTGAAACGCAGAGCACTGTATGCCGGAAAACGGAGCATACATCTAATGCCGGCCCCGCATTGTCCGGGTTTGACGAACCGGACAGTGTGGTTGCAGTCTAAACTAAAAAATATCCCATATAACAACATAAAGATATTAGCTAGGCAAAATATAACTTTGTAAGTATGTTTAAGGTGCTTCCACCCTTCGAATGTGAGCTAAAACTTAACTGACACGAAAATAGAAGAAATCACTTTTAGCAAGTCGTAAAAACGGTGGTGATACGACTTGGTAGTGTACGTCCTTGAATTGGTAGCGATAAAATTATGAATTGTTATTGAATTTAATTTTTCTGAATTAAATTATAGCGGCCTGAGATACGACATAAAAGAAATATCTCAATTTATATTTAACCATTTTTAGGCAGGTACTCTATAGAGTCCCTTCAATGATATTCATAAAAAATATAATTTGTACACAAAATTTCCAACTTATGGATGGAATCAGGAACAGTTTCTTTAAATGTAAGAAATCTACTACTCTCTGCAAAATTTTTTACCATTTCTATAGAAATTCGAATCATTTTTCATAAATTCAGTATCTGTCGAATAGTATGAAGTTATATTTTACTCATCCGTATCACCTTTAGATTTTACTGAAAGTTTGTACAGACCTTCTGCAATAGAGTTGAAATCGACCTCTATTTGCCAAATGGTAATTTATTTTGAACTCCTTTTATACAGGGTGTCCGGAAACTGCCACATAAACGCAACGGATTATGATTCCTCAGTTGATTTCCAGCAAAAAAGTTGTACGAACATACCCCCTTAGCTTAACCCTTTAGCTGCCACAGGCATTTAAAGATTTTTGAAAAAATCATTTTCTCGCACGACTTAAAGCCTAATCTCTCCAAAGCTAGACCAGCTAGAATAGTGAAATAAAATGATTATTACAGCCAACAAATTTACCTGAAAAAAAACTAACCACACTAAAATCGAATAAGAGGTTTGGTTTTTACAGAGCTTCAAAATCAAATTTGGGTGATTTGATTCAAAATCAATATTTTTTTCTATCTCAATGTTCTCCATCTTCTGCCAAGGTGAGGTGCTTGTACGATTCTTTTAAAAATTGGCGCATAGTCTTACGATCATATCTTTCTTACATCATTTTATGCTAGCTCCATTATTTCTAACAGTTTTAGTACCTTAAATGCAGAAAACTATGGTTAATTTTGGCTCGATTTCGACATACTTCGAATAGATTTTACCAATTGCAGATCTTTAGGGGCAGTGTGAATTAAATTGAATTGAATTCGAGCTCAAATTAACCCTAGTTTTCTACACATAACGTATGAAAACTGTTAGAACTAATGGAGCTAGATTAAAATGATGTAGGAAAGATATGATCGTAAGACTATGCGCCAATTTTTAAAAGAATCGTACACAGCAAATTTTATTTCCAGTAAAAATTCAACTAGACGAAATCCAGTGATTTTTTCTAGTGATAAATCAGCAAAAAATTAAATTTTCACTTAGATTCTACTAAAAAAAACTAGATTTCTAGTTTACACCTGAAATATAGAGAAAAAACACTAGAAAATCGACTAAATTTGCTTCGCCACTGCTTTTCCTGTCCGACCCTGGTCTGGGATTCTAGTGAAAAGCTAAGATAACTAGAAATCCAGTAAAACTGTTTAGAAATGCAGTGAACTAAAAGTATAATCTAGCGAAATCCGAAAAAAACTTGACTTTCAGTTATTTTCACTAGACTGAATTCAACATCTTAGAGTAATGAAAAAAACTTTAGGAAATATATTTATGGAGGCTATGCTACTCCCTTTCTAGTTCCCAACATCCTCAAAATCTAGTGAAAACAATTCATTTCAGTTTAGAAAACGAAATATAACTTAATTTCTAGTGATTTTCACTAGATTATCAATTCTTAAAATTTATCGTTGGTTTGTTCAACTTCGTGCACGGTCTTGTATCGCATTCGCAGTTCAGCCGTCACCGTGCGTGTAAGTTTCAAACATTAGTGTACGTGTGTGTTTCGCTCGCGTTCAAAACATTCGGTCGGTGCAACAAGCGGTAAAAGATTTGTGTACAGTGCTTATCGTCTACGTATGTGTTTCGCAACCGAAACTACCGGCACTCTGGTTCCATGCAAAAGGATCAAGGGATGGAAAAAAAGCGGTGGGGAGAATTGAGTATCGGCTCGAACATATACGCTTAAAGATTTCGCCATCAAAAAAGAAAATCGCCCTTCGATAAAAAGTACTCCTCCTGCTCAATTTGAAGCAAGCGAGTGCGAATCGAAGGTAAAAAATTAATGAAGTGTAATTTTACTGTTCTTATTTAATTTCTTAATGTAGATCACACAGCTACAGAGCCTTTTGCCCAACGAAGGCAATTTTGAAGAGATCAAAAGTATAATGGACACAACATTTCCTACGCGACGTGCAGAAATTTTGCGCAATAGCACAACTATTCTGTCGCAATATCATCATCTTTTGGAATATGAAGGACAATTGGTAACTTATCTTTTATCTTTGATTATGATGCGTAATTATTGAATTATTACCCCCAGATTTTGAACGATTTTTCGCTTTTGGGAAATAGCTCCGGATCTATCGAGGAGTTGCTGAAGTATAATTTCGCTGGATTCTTTAATACAAACACTTCGTTCGTGTATTATGAATCAGTGCGTATAATACTAACAATTTTACGATGGCTGCCATCAAAAGGGCTTAAAAGACCGCATGCCGGTTCAAAAACGACTAACTCCTTATTCTAGTTTATCTCACTGAATTTATGCGGAAGACCTACTGGTTTATTCCGTTCACTTTACTAGATTTCGCTTTACAATAAATCTTCTATTCTAGCAAACTCAACTAGAATCTCTATAAAATTTTACTAGAAAACCGTGAAAAAACAACACAGAATTCTAGCAAATTCAACCAGAATCTCGTGAAAAACAACACAGAATTCCAGCAAACTCAACTAGAATCTGAATATAATTTCACTAGAAAACCGTGAAAAAACAACACAGAACTCTAGCGAATTTACCTAGAATCTCGTGAAAAACCAACACAGAATTCTAGCAAACTCAACTAGAATCTCAATACAATTTTACTAGAAAATCGTGAAAAAACAACACTGTATTTCTGGTTGAACGTTTTTCACTAGAAATTCTAGCGGTCATTTTCTAGTGACCTTTTACTAGAATCTAGTTGAAAAAAATTTAGTGTGTACAAGCACCTCACCTTCGCAGAAGTTGGAGAAAATTGAGATGGAAAAAAAGATTGTTTTTGGGTCAAATCACGCAAAGTTGACTTTGAAGCTCTGTAAAAATCAAACCTCTTATCCGATTTTAGTGTGGTTAGTTTTATTTTATAGGTAAATTTTTTGGCTTTTATTTCACTATTCTAGCTTGTCTATCTTTGGAGATATAAGGCTTTAAGTCGTGCAAGAAAATGATTTTTTCAAAAATCTTTAAATGCCTGTGGCAGCTTAAGGGATAAGCTGAGGGGGTATGTTTCGTACAACTTTTTTGCTGGAAATCAACTGAGGAATCATAATCCGGTTCGTTTATGCGGCAGTTTCCGGACACCCTGTATTATTGAGTTTGAATGATTGTATGCCGCCTGATTTTTTCACTAGCTGGGGATTTATCTTTTACAATGGTGTTGACTTTTACCTGGAGCTTGAACTAAAATGCTAATTGCACAATTTTGCATCCATATTTTAAGCCATGGTGATGAGAATGAGATTTTTTCTTTAAATAAAAAACGATTACCTTAACAAATAATAAGAAGTGTTCTATACTAGTGTTTTCTAAATTAAATTGTTAGATAGGAAAAGAGAATTCTGCCTTAATACTTTCACAACAAAAATTGGCCCGACGGACGTCTTCGCCAGTTCCCAATAAGAGAGCCCTAGTAGGGATATGCAAAATATTACGCAAATTATGTAGTTAATGTTGATGTGTACATGCATATTTATTTTAAATGTTTTTTTTTTTTTCTTATAACACTGTATCATTAACTAAAAAGTTCCGAGTTTTGAGTTGTTACCGTGTTCTTGCCTACGTGCAATATGGTTATTCGACTTACAACGTTTTCGACTTAGGACGCATTTTCCTGGAACCAATTAGCGTCCTAAGTCGAGGTATGCCTGTATTTGTTATTCAAGTTTTTACGTGTATTTTTTTCATGAAATAAATTTGATTTCCGTGAAGAAACGGTACTTTTAGTGCATACCACATCATGCACCGGTAAATATTTTATTTTAGTGCTCTTCCTCTGAATTCAGACTTGTAAAATTTTCAAATTTCGATTTATAGAGCGGCAAACAAAATTTTCTTCAATTTATAGAACGTTGAACGCAACTTGAATTGAATTTACCGAGCACTGGAGTCAACTTATTTTAAATTATAAAGCAATGGAAAATCATTCCCGCTTTTAATTTATCGAGAGTACATAAATAAATAAATAAATAAATAAATAAATGTCGTGCTCTGTGGCCGTGATCGTGCGGTCGCCACTCTGTGAAATAGACACTCATAGAGAAACGAGTTTCCAAACTCGGCACGACTCGTCACAAGTTTATTATTCAGGAGAAGATGATAAGAATAATTCTTATCGTAGAATAATAGAACTAACAATGCGACTAGGAAGTGGTATGGCTGACAACCGTATCACACTCCGAATTCAGTTGTCTTTGTAACGTTGATGACTACACACGGTAGTCATCAACGCACCATGCTCCACTAGGAGTTACGGTAATGAAGAAGACATAAATATATGGAGTTTTTAAATTTTTTCAATTTAACGAGAATTCTGGATGAGAACTTCAAATTATCGAGCAATTCAATTCATCGAATTTGTAATTATCGCGAGTCGACTGTATATATGTACATACCTTAATAAAAACTGACGGTGTCATGTTGTGCATAATAGATAACAGAAGGATGGGTTTCGGTGATTTTTTTATCATATTCAATTTAAAGAAATCGTTCTCACACTTTACAATTATTTGCTTTTAGTGCAAATTGTGACCTGGAGCACGTTCCATTTATACGATATGAGTGAAAATAGTTACTAATATTCACTTTCCGTTGTTCCAAAACTCCAATAGTCACAAATAGCTATCTCTCCGAGTCAACTTTTGATATTTCACATTTCAAATGGTCCACTGTCGTTGATAGCTATTTCCACTCGCACTCTCGAGATGATCCATCGATAGCTATGGAAAATGTCCGTTGGCAAGTTCAAGTATGTGAGGTTATGTCGCGGGTCGATTGTTAATGACTATTTAGGCAGTGTTTGCTTTTTAATCGACACTAAGGTTAATAAACAAGGTGTACAGATTGATTTCGATGAATGCGAACACTAATTATGAATGCCATCGAGTTATAAATTGTTTTTTGTAAACATATTTTTGAATTCAACGGCTGTTGTGACATTTCCATATTATGCTCTCCTGAGAGCCCTCTCACAACACAACGCCCATAACTACGACAATAGTCATGCGATGACTACAGCTACGACTATAGTTAATTCCGGAACGCACTCCTGATCAATAATGACTTTATAGTCATCATCATTCACATTTATGTGTGGATTCTATATATATGTGGATCTGACCAATAATGAGTTTATAGTCATCATCATTCACATTTATGTGTGGATTCTATTTTCCAGTTTTTAAATTCTGTGTATGCTCTCAATTTAATTCCTGAAATCGTTGATTTAACCTAAATATTTGTGACGTAACATTGGATTGGTCTTAATATTTCAATAGCACTCAAGTTCTTCCGTTTTACTCTTTGGTTTCTAGTGAAAGGTTGGATTTTCACCATTTCTGCGCGATGTTTCACTATGTGCAAACTACTTATATGATGTTTTCCAGAAGTCGTTAAATGTGCCAATACAGTATGTATACGGAATATTGGTATTGATATAGCGTGAGTTTAATTTGGAAATAAACATTGAAAAATGTTAAATTATTGTGATTCGTAGAAATCAGAAGAGGAACAGCACGAATGCGTATTCTGCAGTCTAGACTAGATAAGAGTTTCAATGCAGGGAGTCGGAGTGGCTCTTGTGCGTGTACCATTACGTCAAAACACATGTGGTCTGCCTGGATATATTACAGCTTCGCTGGTGTAGCACTATAGCACACTCTACAGTTTCCTCAAGATCAGATCAAGATCATTTTAAAAGTAACATTGCATTGCATTGTAAATTGGAATCTAATACTACATTTACTATAGGTGCGTTTTTCACTATTCAGTACAGCAGGGATGTATCCAGAATTTTGTTTTAGTAGGGGTCCTTCACTGTGGTACTAAATTTTTGGGGTTTTATTTTTTAATTGAACTTAATTGAGGGAATATGCATTTTATTTACGCTTTATTGCAAATAATTTTCATCTTGTTTTTTTAAACAACTTTTAAAACTAAAAACTTATTTTTTACAGCATTGGTTCGTACCCTCATCATCAAATCATAGCCGAAGAAAAATAACCCCAATTTATAGGAATAAAAAATCCTGACCGATTGGAGGTCCGTAACAGCGAAAAAATGTGGAAGGGGACTTTTGAGTTATTAGCCATTATTTCAAAAACAGCAAAAGATACAGAAAAATGGTCTAAGAACAAAAAAAATCTACATAATTTCCTTTGTGATGATATACAGGGTGCGGCAGAGAAAATTACTTATTTCAAAAGGCCAATAAAAACAAAAGTACTTCAGTTATTGTTTTAATTCTCTTTTATTTGAGAATACAATATCCCAAATTTTTTTTTCATACAGTCTTGAACATGATATCGGTTAAATGGTGACCCCTATTGTGTATACACTGATTAAGTCCATTTTTGAAGTTCGTGTCCACTCTTTGCAGCAAATCAATCGGTATATGTATTGGTGTTGGCAATGGTGCGGCGTCGCTAATGTTGTTCTTAAGGTGATCTATGGTCCGTGGTTAATCGACATAAACCAGGGATTTCATAAAACCCTATAAAAAACGAGACCGAGTTCTTATCGTGCGAATAGCAGGATGAGTGTATACCCTATACCCAGTGGCGGAACAACTTCACTCGGGGCCCTCCTGCCAACTTCTTAAGAACCCCCCCCCCCCTACTCTGAGAAAACAAATAGTGAAATCAATCGAAAACACTCTTAATAAGATCGATCCACACTTTTCAGTCATCAGTCACAGTCAGTTTCCATACAATTTTAAAGATTGCCAGTTAATTAATTGACTGACAATCAATTCATTCACTTTGTGTGGAAAATAGCTGTGACTGATAACTAAAAAGTGTGGACCAACCAACCAACCAACTCTTTTGAAACATGCTTTTGACAGCGCCGGTCCTAGGTATTATGACGCCCTGTTCATATACTGCAAAGTCGCCCTTCTATACAGGTCGCCGCATAAACGCAGTGATTCTGCAGGTCATTTCCAGCAAAAAAGTTGTACCCCCAATTCTCAACCCTTTAGGTGCCACAGGCATTTGAAAATTATTGAAAAAGATCATTTTTTATACGAATAAAATATCAATATATCGAAAGCTGGACTAGCTAGAATAGCAAATTAAGATGATTATTAGAGACAACAAATTTACCTAAAAAAATGAAACTAGCCGCACTAAAATCGGAAAAGAGGTTGGCTTTTCTTAATTAAAATGTATGCTTACTTACTGGAATATGTAGGAAATGCTGGGGAATTCTATAAGCTACATCCGAAAATGGTCCCATAATTTTTTTCGGCCATTTAAAGTATTTTTCGATTCCCCTGTCATTCGATATTTTTCACGATGAAATGACCGGGAAATGGAAAAAAATACATAAAATGGCCGAGAAAAGTTATGAAATAATTTTTGGATTGTAGCGTATGGAATTAGGTACACTGTATTTGCACATATTCCACGACCGTAAGCATACATTTTCATTGAGAAAATCGCAGCGGACAAACATCTCACTCTCGAGGTCTATTAAAATTATAACTTGCTAACTGCTTAATATGGATTGCAATAGAGAATTTTACGGGGTAAAATATCTTCCTACAAACAATACGGTATACATCCTACAAAAGTCCTTTATCGCCCAGTCTCATACAATTGAAACATGTACTACGAGCCGAGACTACGAGAATGAGCTATCAAGTAAATACGCACATCTCACCTACAACGAGCCTGCAAAGCAGCTATTCCCCTCTTTTGCAGAATATAGGGGTGTACGCTCTGCTCTACAACAATTTCTTATGAGCACAATTTCTGCAATGCACAATTCTTCACTTCTGCCAAGCATACAATATATGAAACTGGCGCCCATCCCGCATATGAAGTATATGGATTAATTGGAGAATGTTTGCAGATGTGACTTTTTTCATGAGTTGATATGCGAAGCATTTTTGAACGCGAACGGATGGAAAGACGTCTCTCGCTCTTCCTCTCGCGTAGATACAATGCGGAAAAGTTTGCAGATGTGACTTTTTTCATGAGTTGCGCCTGCGTCGATAGATCGGTCAAATGGAATGGAATACGATCAGCATGCGAATTGAGTTTAGTTGTTAGTGGAGTTTCTATGTAATTTCTAGAGTCGCGATAGCAGCGGATCTTTGGGAAAACACAGCCTTATAATTGAATCAGTTCTAGTTCGTTTAATCTAAAGTCTTGATCTTAAAGACATATTGAATTTGTGAATATGGCGCCCCTTTCGGTTGGCGCCCTGTTCAAGTGCACAGTCTGCTCATATAGTAGAGCCGGCCCACAGTGTTTCAACTAAAATTAAGAACGTCGTACTTAAAATAGCTTTGCTAAGAGATACTTTAACTTTTGGCATTCTTATATTCAGAATAGCGTTCTTGTTTATTAAATTAATGATTTCATCAAAGGTGTTTTTTTTATTTTAAAACAAAAACGCTCACGTAGCGCACCATTGACCTCTATAGGTGTCGGTGATATTTAAGCATAGTATATACAATGGGATTCGATCCCGCGAACCTATCATTCGAAGACAAGCGCCCTATCTACCCTAATGCCGCACAAACGCGGTCAATCCAAATCCATTTTTTTTTAATTTTCGTTCTGTCAAAATCGAAGAAAATGTATGAATTTGCCAGAAAGAAGAGTAAAACAAAATGTATTTTGACGCTTCGTGTGTGGGCGGCCTAAGTTTATAACTTGCTAACAATTGTTTGGCCATCTTGGCGAGACTCCTTTCAAACCAAATGTGGCCTCTGCATCTGCACCACAGCCCCAGTGACCGTGTATATAACGCAAGCAAGATAAAATATTTTAGTCTTCAACGACATTTTCAGACCGTACTAACTATTTTGAACTAAGTTTAGTACCACTTCGAAAAGTGTGTCTACAAAAAATATCTACGTCGGAGTGTTGCTTTTCGCACTCAGTTTTTATGGCTCGAGAAATCTTTCATGTGGCTTTTAGGCCCCTAAATCTAGTGGGCCCCCCGCCACGCGGGCCCTTATGCGCCGCCCCCGCCTATACCCATGTACAGACCAACGACATTTTCAGACCGTACTAACTATTTTGAACTAAGTTTAGTACCACTTCGAAAAGTGTGTCTACAAAAAATATCTACGTTGGAGTGTTGCTTTTCGCACTCAGTTTTTATGGCTCGAGAAATCTTTCATGTGGCTTTTAGACCCCTAAATCTAGTGGGCCCCCCGCCACGCGGGCCCTTATATGCGCCGCCCCTGCCTATACCCATGTACAGACCTAGGAGACATGCAAAACCCGAAATTTTCATTTTCATGTTTTTTGTAGGGGAGGGTATAGATGGGTCGGACCTAACACTTCTTTAAAATCTTATCAAGGCATCCAACAGCTACCATTTGATACTAATTTGAAGTTCTTCGCGACATTCTATCAAAAGATATGGCTGAATATAACTTTGTAGGGGAGGCAGGGGAAGGGGTAGCCGGACCTACTCTTCTTTCCATCAACTTTAAGTATATGTCCGAATTAGGCATTGATCAAAATTTCAAGTCGATAGTAATATTGTATCGAAAGTTATCGCCGAATGAAAATATCAATTCAATATCCCTTGGTCCGATTTGGCCCATTTTCAATGCCGTCCAAGATTTTATCAAAACAAGCATCTGACCAAAATTTCAAACTGCTAGCTTCATTACATATTTCGAGAGTTATCGTGCGAACAGACAGACACACGGACAGACAGACATGGCTTATTCGAATCAGGGACCGACCCTGATCATTTATATACAGGGTGTCTCGCATTGGGTAGTCAATAATGTAAGGGTTGATAGCGCAACTTGTTTCAGCATGAAAATTGCCAATACAATCGGATTTTTTTTTACCGTTACCTTGTTATCGCTCTTTTTGTGAAAGTCATCAAAAATCGTGACTTTTCACGCAAATTCGTAATTTGCAGCACTCCTGATGACTTAATCCAAGATTTGATTTCAGTTTCAGAAACTACATAAAATTTCACAAAAACTGAAGTTTTTCCTGTTGCCAACATTATCGGCACTTTCAAGATACAGTTACTCAAACTTAATAGAAATTTTAAAATAGATTTTACATCGAAAATTCAAACAGTAATTACATAACGGTGCTTTATACGTACAACTCTGCAAAGTTGATAAAAGTTGCTTCAACATGTTGGCTTTCCAACGGTATATCACTTTTCTTATTTACATTGAAGAATTTTAGGTAAACACGCATTGAATGGTAAAAATTATGGCTTCAGTGGAATCGTTAACAATTTTCCCTTGACTCGAAAAAAGACATGCAAAGGCAATCATAATTCGGGATAGAATCTCGCTATATTATTTTGACCAGAACTGTAAGATATTTGAAATTTGGTATTTTGTTTGGCAAATGCAACGGTACTTATAACGGTTAAAATTTATTATTTGTTATTTATGGCAGATAGACGGGTGCCCGCTTATAATACGAGACCTTTCAAAGAATATTTGGAAAACGAATTTCCCGGAAAGTGGATTGGCAGATTTGGGACAGTTGCGTGGCCTGCGACAAGGCCCGACCTTACTCCCCTAGATTTTTATTTATGGGGTAACTTAAAAAGCAATGTCTATTCCGAGCCGATTACCTCCCGGGAACAGCTGCTGCAGCGAATTAATGATGCTTGTGACAACATTAAGGAAACCCCTCCTGAAATCCTTCGGGACGTTTCTTCCATGCGCCGAAGGTGTCGACTCTGCATACAAAATGGAGGAGGCCAATTCCAGCAGTATTATTCCAATTCATCAAACAGACCCATTTAATCATTAGCTAATATTTTTAGTTTATTGGTTCTTTCTCATATTCAAAACTTTATTTGCATTTTTATTCAACAAATTTTCAAAATTGCGATAGTAAAATATAAAAAATAAATGAATTAAATTTCAGTTTAAATAATCCGATAAGAAAATAATTACCTTGTTTTTTTATATCCAATGTGTGTAATTCTAAAATCCCCCAATGTAAATATGAAAAGTGATATACCGTTGGAAAGCCAACATGTTGAAGCAACTTTTATCAACTTTGCAGAGTTGTACGTATAAAGCATCGTTATGCAATTACTGTTTGAATTTTCGATGAAAAATCTATTTTAAAATGTCTGTTAAGTTTGAGTAACTGTATCTTGAAAGTGCCGATAATGTTGGCAACAGGAAAAACTTCAGTTTTTGTGAAATTTTATGTAGTTTCTGAAACTTAAATCAAATCTTGGATTAAGTCATCGGGAGTGCTGCAAATTACGATTTGGCGAGACAAGTCACGCTTTTCGATGACTTTCACAAAAAGAGCGATAACAAGGTAACGGTAAAAAAATTCCGATTGTATTGGGAATTTTCTTGCTGAAACAAGTTGCGCTATCAACCCTTTTAGTATTGACCACCCAATGCGGGACACCCTGTATATACTTTGCCATATCTCCGGAGGCTCCTTTGAGGTGTTACATAATATTGGCGTAACAAAAAAAATAAACCCTATACCATCTTATGGGTATAGGGTATAAACATTTTTTTACCTTTTTTAAAAGCTCCATAACTCCTGAAAAATGCAAGTTAAACCGTGAAATGTTGTGTAATTATTCACATTAAATTGAAGATTATTTTTGCTGAAAATTAAGTCGCTCCGATCAAGGACCCGTATAGTATCCCCCCATTTGAATTTGGCAAAACGGCATGTCCATAATTTCCCTCAATCGGTAAGGACCTTTTTCCCCATAATCAGGGGGCCATACCCAACTATCCTGAAAAATCCGGAGATATATGGTTTTTGCTGACCAAATATCGTATTCTTCTTCGACTATCAGTCTAATAGGAGAGTACAGTAGGAGTAGCCTTAGTCGGATAATTGTTTTGGTGCAGGGGCGGCGCATAAGGGCCCGCAGGATCCGCGTTATATGAGATTTAGAATAAGACAATTTTCTCGAACCGTAAATAAATCAAAACAATTTTCCAGAAATGTTTAAATTTGTTGCATACATTTCCCGAATTCAAAATAAATACTTCATTTATTGTGCCTCTTTGATCATCTCTATCTGATCTACATACGGAGGTTTTCACACTTACGGCCAGATTACGTAATCTGTGTAAATTACTTAATTTCAGCTGTCAAATTTCATATATTTTCAAATTTACCACAACGCAGATTATGTAATCTGGCCATATTAAGTAGAAGTGTGAAAACCTCCTAAGCGGAATAGCCTGCTCGCTCGGAAAATTAAATTGTGTCCTAAAACTTTTTAAAATTTATTTGACAAGTTGCCGGGTTTTCAAATTTTGGCATAAAAACTATCTTGCAGAAAAGAACCTTTTCTCGCTCCGGAAAGTCGCCAGATCTTACGTAAATCTTTGTCCCCAATAGAAACGCCGTATGAACGGAGGCCGTAGAATTGATACAATGAAAACACATCATTTTGCCTGGTCCAAGTCCAAGTACCAAAAATTGTTCAGCTTAATTTACACTAAATTTCTCAAAAATAAAAAGTCAGTTTTCAGCACTATTAAAAAGTCTTATAAGCCTCTATTACTATTGCTGAAACCTGCAACCGTAGCCGAAGTTTGGGACCCTTTGGGTACTTCGGCAGAGAAATTTGATGTTATTTTCCTTGCATTGCGTTAATTCAGAACGATGCAATCACCCTAGAAGCAGTGGGGTTGTGGTGCTGGCTGGGTCAACGAGCGTGATGTGAAAGTTGATACGAAAATTGTACGAAACTAAGATCTCTATTGAAATAAAGGACATGTCGAGTTCTCTCAATATATTTAAACTAAGGAGTTTCGCAAACAAACATTTTTGATACGAGCAAAACCGTGCACATACAATACTTATTAGCTAAAAAAAAATAAACCAAAATATGACCCTCGAGCAGCATATGTTTATGTAAATCAAACATCTCTGAATTGTTGCAGGATTGTTGGGGGTGAACCCTAGTTATGGGGGAAAAAAGTCTTGACCGGGAGTCCGCATACATTATTTTGCGAATTCTATATTTTTTCATTAGGATTGGTTAGTTTTAATAACTGTGTTGGAATACATTTATGTGGAATTTCAGTTTAGGTTGAGGAGATGCATTGCGGCAAACGTACAGTCAGGAATCTTAGTGTCCCCAATAAAATGGCAACCGACTGTTGTATAATGCATTTAATGAAAACTGAAAACTCTAATAGAACTCTTAAAATTTTTTTAAAAGATGGTTTTATAGTTTGATATAGTGTAAACTCACTTTTGATAATTATCTGTAAAGTTTAACGTGCGAATAGTACAATAGTGGGAATAGTATATTGAAGTAATTGTTTTATTATGTTGTAATTATTATGTCGCACAAATTCGTTGGGCAAAGATTTCGAGTTGTCGCACTGAAAAGCCTGTTTTTTTTGTTGTGGAATTCCTTTCCATCAGAACGTTAATCATTGAAAATTAAACACACCTCTCTCGGCATCGAGCTGTAAGCATATTCTTACATAGGTGCATTATTGTGTCTCTACGTAACAAACGTTTTTTTTTACTGTACTACTGCACACCATAAGAAATCTTTATAAAATAATATATGTACATACATATGTACAGAATAATTATTGTAATATTTACCCGATAGACTAAATTGACTGTCCAACATTGTAATAAACCCATGTAATGTTTTGTAATTATAAAATTGATGTCGAATGTAATCAAACTGTGGGAACGTTTCTATGAAGATAAGGCTAATGTGAATACTTATTGACATTATTACGTCAAACAAATTTATCAGAGAATAATATTAATTGATAGATATGATGGGATATGAATATGACAATAATTTGAATAATTTTGTCGAGTTCCGTAAATTTGAGAATTGTTCTCATAAATCTATACAGATTTTAATATGGTCCATTTTGGTCGATTTTAAAATTTCTTTAAAGTTTGAATGAGTGTAGGAAGGTATCTAGGAAACTGAAATTTGAATATCCATTTTAGCACATTAAAAGGCTAGTTCAGCCAGTCTAAATCAGGACTTCTGGTAAACAACCGTCAATTTTTCATTCTAGTTATATTAGCTGGAGATTACAATTCGGGTTGTAGAGAGTGGGCAAAAAGTAACTTACCGATTTTAAAAGCTGATAGCTATTTTGTTTGTGCATTTTTTGTGTTTTTTTTATTCAGACCTGGAACCGTTTTTATTTAGAGCTGGTGACAATTTTTTGTTAATGAACCAATAGAAATTGCCACTTGACGTGGCGTTTATGAAATTCGTAGAACTTACTCCATAACAGAAATTAGCACTTAACGTGGCGTTTGTGGAGTTCGTGATGCTCCAGCAGGCTTCAGCAATTGTGGGGAAACTTCGATTTTGACGACCTGCCGAAAACATACAGCCTGTTAGGGAAAGTGTTTCAGAGGACTGCAAAACATCAACACGACGACATTTTACACATAAACATGCCTATAAAGTGTGACCCCAGATTAAAAAAGGACTTGTAATCTATACCTCCACAGAACTAAATTTACCCATTATTTCAATCTCGCGGCCTAACATTCTCGAATCACGGCCCCTCAAAAAAATGGTCACGTAAAAGCAAAATGTCCTACAAATTCACTGATACAAAGGCTCCATATTTTTCTTTTTTTTTGCTACGTGTAAGACAGAAGTACAACAAACCACAGTTTGGGAGTTTAAAGAGAACATTTGAGCAGAAATTGTATAAAATTACACCGCAAGTAACAAATATTAACAATAATTTGAACGGTGTTCGCTTAGCGGAAGAAATTTTCACATAAAATTTTCAAATCACAAAATAAGGTTCATTTCAGTCTTAATCATTTCATTTTTAGACATATAAATTGGTAAAGGACTTTTCACTTAAACTTAGGGGATATCTTTAATAGCTTTTAAACTGAAAAAAAAATGATTCCGGCTGGTATGTGGTACATAAATAGGTTTCGGCCAGGCAATAGAAAAACTATGATTATTTTTGTTTTTAATTTTTATTATTTTGAATCAAACTAACATATTTTTTTTAGGTCCTCACATTATATTTTTTTTAAATTGTCACAAATGTGGAATAAAATCTTGAAATTTCACTGGAACACAAAATATTAAATTGTTCTCGGAATAGAAGCACAATGCGATTTTAATATCATCCACCACGATATCAGCCACAGCTTATTTTTGACAAAAAACAATCTTGAAATGGTTCTAAACACTATGATAAAATGCTAGAAACTCTATGAAATAGAAAAATTCGTTACAAAAAAATCACTTATGCAAAATTCAGTGAAAGCACCATATATTCGCGTTAAGACACTTGAGCAGCTTACTGATAAGTACCTACATGTAACACAATTTTGCGCACATATGCGGGTAATTTTGAAACGGAAGAACCGATCTTTTCGCTCGAAAATCGATTACACTACTGCCGAGAAAAAGAATAAAATCCGAGAAGCTACGCTCGGTGACGGAAACCAGAATAAAAAAAGTACCAAAACGCTCTAGCGTGTCTGGCGTATAAATAACATCTCAATCTAAACTTCGACATCAATTAAGCTTCAGTCTCTCTCGACATTGCAACCATTTGTGTGTTCAGAAGCATTAGAAGCTATAGATCTATAGTTAGTTGAGTGAAAGTTCAGCAAGCAAGGATGGTGTCAGTTACAGCGCTTCGATTTCTAATGGTGTTGGGCAACCACCCGGCAAATGATGTTACAAAACAGTGCGACACTTCAGTTACCACAGCCAGCGGACCAGATGTTCTGGGCAATGGTGAGATACTAAAATTATATAATAAAAATAACAACTTTTAACTGCGGCTTCCTTTTTTAAAAACTTGTTTATTTAGTCAAAATTATCTTTTTTACTTATTATATATAAATGGTTTTATAATTTTCAGTCGGAAGTGGATTCTGCTCAGGACAACTGATTTTCGAGGAAAATTTTGATAATTTCGATCTGAATAGATGGCAGCATGAAATCAACATGGGCGGTGGAGGTGTAAGTTTTCATTGACTTTTTTATTACATACCAATGCTAAATCTTTCTTCTTATCACTATAGAATGGGGAATTCCAATGGTATGTGAACGACCGCAAAAACTCGTACACAGAGAATGGTGCTCTTCACCTCAAACCCACTCTAACCGCTGATATTTACGGGGAAAAGTTTCTTTCCGAGGGTACCATTGATCTCGGAGCGGCCTGTACCAGTGACTTTAACAATGGATGTAAGCGTACCGGAACTCCTGAACATATTTTGAACCCGGTTCGAAGCGCTCGCGTTCGTACAATTAACTCATTCAGCTTTAAATACGGAAAAGTTGAAATTCGAGCAAAGTTACCAGCCGGTGATTGGTTATGGCCAGCACTTTGGCTACTCCCGACACGAAGTGTATACGGAATATGGCCACGATCAGGTGAAATTGATATGATGGAATCGCGAGGCAATCGACATTTAACATCCAACGGAGTACCAATTGGGCCACAACAATCATCAGCTACATTACATTTTGGACCGGACTGGACAGCCGATGCCTGGTATACGGCACACACTGAGAGAAATGCATCCAACGGGCAAGGTTTCAATCAGGACTTCCACTGCTATCAGATGGAATGGACTCCGGATCGTATTACGTTTAAAATGGATAATGTTGAAATGGCCACTTTTCCGACTGGCGATGGTTACTGGGCTCGAGGTGGATTTTCGAAACGATTCGCAGACTCCAAGAACCCATGGCATGATGCTGCAAAAGACGCTCCATTCGATCAGGAGGTACTGTTAACAGAATTCTAGTAATTTATGAGATTTTCTAATTTTATTTTATATTGCAGTTCCACTTTGTTTTCAATACCGCAATTGGCGGAACTAATGGTTATTTCCCTGATAACGCTTCGAATCCAGACAAAAAGCCGTGGGCTAACAATTCACCAGCTCCAATGAATGATTTCTGGAACGATCGCAGTGCCTGGCTGAAGACTTGGAATTATGACGATCCTAAGAATACGGAATCAAATATGCAAGTCGATTATGTTCGTGTTTGGGCACTTTAAGTGATTCGTAGCTCCTAATTTTCTAGTATTATAGTACAAACCATACTACCTCTTTTGTATGCTATGCCTTAGTAATCGAATAAGCTTATGACATCCAGTTTAGCGTGTTCGATTCGCTTTATATACTGTAAAAAAATGTCTCATATTAAATACATAGTATGTACAACAAAATATAGGGTATAATATTGCGAAACTGTATGTATGTTGTTAATTTTTGGGCCTATATCAAAGAAAATGGTAAAGGCGGTCATACTCGCCGGTTTATCTTCCAATTTTTCGGTGTCGAGTCTAGCATGAAGTCGAACCAGTAAAAATTCCCACAGGAAACTCAACTTTTTAACAAACAAAAAAACATTTCAGTTATTAGTTAGAGTTACAGTAATTTTTCATAAAAATTTGACTGATAAATCTCTCAACTTGTATGGAAAATGACTGTAACTCTGGCTGCTGACTGAAATGTGTGCATCTGTTTATTAAAGTGATGCCCACACCGGCGCGTAAGCGAATATTCGCGGCGAATTTTTCCGCGGCGTCAAAATTGTAACACATTGCGTTGTATGGAGATGCCCACACCAACGCGAATATTCGCCAGTTTTGCAGTATTTTTTCCGGTTCGAATATTTGCTACCTAATGTCATTTTATTCAAATAATTTATTTGACAGATGCAGTGTAGTACAACTTGATGTTGGTGTACCCGGAAAATATGTAGATTTGGAATGAGTCGTTTACTTGTTTAGGTATTGAGCATTTAAATTTTGAATGTTTTATGGTATCAGTGGATGAGTAAAAGAAGAAACATTTTTGGAACCATGAATTCCAAGGAGGGAAGGTTTTTACTCGTTGTTACACAAATAAATTGCCCTATTGTGGCAAGTCCGGTGACACCCAGATCGTATCGCTCGGCCGAAGAATTGCAGAGATATCGACGATTTTCTAAAGTTCATAGTACGAAGTTGATCGTGAAATTGCTATAACCGACATCTAGGTTGACAACTAACAAAAGCATGCATTTTGTGAATTACTGTACTTATCTCGGTTATCCCCTTGTGAGCTGCGCAGGAAAGATGCGCCGACGCCAACTTATAGAATTTTGTTGCGAGTCCAGCGAAACCTTGATCGTTTCGCTGGACTCAAGGATTCCAAAGATATCGACGGATTATAGAAGTAGTACGAAGCTGATTGTGAAATTGCTGTAGCCAACATCCAGGTTTACGATTATCTCTGACCACCCTGTCCCTGTGCACTGACCGGAAAGACAAGAGGATCCGATTACCCTTTCAGCAATTTTATGGTGAGTCTAGCGCCACCTCGGTCGTTCTGCAACACCAAAGGATTGGAGAGATATCGACGGATTTCCGGAAGAATACAAGGTCAATCGTTTCATTCATGAATAGTGTACGATAGGAAATGAGGATCCTGGTGGTTCGGTTCTTGCGTTTATCCCAAAGTAGTTACATACAAGCTTGGATATTCTATTGAATTGAATGTTCACTTTGCATAGTTACGCCATATTTTGCTTGGTTACGCAATCGTAAGGATTCTACTAAAAGTCATTATGCAATTTCATACGATGGCGTAACCAAGCAAAATATGGCGTAACTATGCAAAGCAAACATTCAATTCAATAGAATATTCAAGTTTGTATGTAAATACGCATTTTGCGTAACAATGCTAAGTAAACAGTTACATATATTCAATTAAAAACAGCCACAAAACAATGTTCAAGCTTTGTGTCTTCTCCTTCTCTATACGATAAGACTAACCATTCGACGGGCACAAGATAAGACGTAAGAGTTTTCGGGTACGCGATAGTCAATTCAAACAATCAAGTCGAACACTGCCGCAACTTTTTTTAGGGTACTGTATAACAAGGTTGTACTGCACTGCATATTTCCATCAATTTGCGCATGTCAATGATTTTATCCTTTGAAGAAGTATAGATATGGAGAGGTAAAATGTCGAATTTCACGTTGATTTATTCCGCTTACGCTTTTACATAATAAGTAAAGATGCCGCAACATTTGGATATAGTTCACGCAAATTGCAGCATGATTGTAAATATCAAAATAATTGTATTTGGCCAGTTCTTGCAGTTATTCTTTATCATGTATAAGTCCCTTCCTTACATCTATCTAATATAAGCTGACCATACGTACAGCATTTTGCTGTACAGTACAGCATTTTGACCTGTCGTACAGCATTGGGAAATGTACAGCAAAATGTACAGCATTCCCCATGACACACAACGAAACCTAATACACTAAAGGTACGTGTTCGTAGAGACAATTCATGTGATGATCGCTCAGCGATCGTAGTTTTGCATCCAATTTCGAGCCGTATTTAAATATTTTTTGAATGGTTTTACTTTCCTAGTATCGACTATGGGCTAAACGAGCATGTCTGTATAGTAAATATACCCATACAGTGCTCAAAACCGGTGGTTTAACTTCGATCGCTGAGCGATGATCCCATGAGTCGTCTCTACGAACACAAACCTTAAATAAGAAGCTCCTCGGTGAGACTTTTGATCAGTCTTTTCTGCCTTTAATGTGTAAAGTTTGACTTCTGCATCCCGTACGATCGATAATTAGCGAGATAATTGCACTTTTGTGTTTGACAATCATTCATTTTCGATAACACGGGATCTTTCGCGATCTTTCCGAAATTTTGCACACTTGTAGAGCAACTTGGAGCTTACATTTCTCGGAAGTTTCGGCTGCCCCCATCGCAATTTTGTCTTTCTAATTGAAAAATGTCCATAACTCGACAATTCGTAACTTGTAAAGCACCGAACTGTTGATATTACGTGAAAATTTCAAGGCTCTAGCCGTCAAGGTTCAGAAGTCAGAGCCATGGAAAAATGTGATTCATTATCCATAACTCGAGAACTGATCAATTTCAATTGGCACACTTGTAGAGCTGCTTGACGTACAATTCCTCCAAGTTTCAGGGTCCTACCTATCAGCACTCGGAAGTTACACCGCTGCCCAAATCGCACTTCTCTGTTTTCTAATCAAAAATTGTCTATAAGGGTATGTACTATGTTCACCGAGTGACAAACTTGCATTTATGTCTCCCATGAACAATTTGCCGTGGAGACTAGCCTTTTATTCACAAAATTCAAGATAAATATGCTCTCGCGGACTGATAGATTGCCGATTACACTTTTTTCCTATGAAATGAAGTGCAACTGCATTGTTTTCGCTGGCGAAATGCCAACAACCGGTGTGGAGACTTTCGTGTGAAGTGAGTACCACCAAGGGAATTCGATTTCACGACCATCAAAAACTTTTCCAGTATTTTAAAATGTTAGTACATACTATAACTTGGAAATTCTTGAGTGAAATTTTGAAATTTTGCTGACTTGTATGTAGAGCACCGCGCTGTCCACAGTTAGTGACCATTTCAAGGCTCTAGCTTCCAAGGTTCAACATTACAGCTGCCAAAAGATGCGATTTTAATTTATCGCAAAACTGTACTCCATAAAATTCCCCTATCAACCTCTATAGGTAAAAGTTTGATAAAGAAAGGACCCTGCAAGGGTTTTTAGATAAAGATTTGATGATTAGATATGTCCCTTGAGTCCGTTCAAATGGCGTTAAGGGCCTAGGGATTATAGCATCACTGAAAATCTGAAATTTCTGAAAGCCAGTAGTGGCGTCATATAAAATAAACTTCACTTAATGTATCACGAGTCGACTATTGTATCTATAGGACGCATTGAAAGTGAAACACATGCTGGTCAGCTGAGGGAAATGCCATTAATCAATATGGGTGCTTGCATATGGGAAATACAATGTTTCAATCCTCCTCAAAAATGATTCGTACGCTTGTGAAATTCTTCTTACTTTATATCTAAACGCAAGTCTGATTCTTTACGTATTCATGTTGTTGGCGTGTACCAGCACATCAGCGTTATGCGCTGGGACATGTTGACCACCATACCACACTTTTGCAGACAACAAATATTTTTTTTAATGTAGCTTGAAATATTTGTTGTTTGCAAAAATGGCAACATGTTTCCATTGAGGCCATTCCTCCTTATTTTTGCAACTTTTAATAATCATTTTGACGTGGGATTCATGTGGACTATGGGCGCTATTACATAGTCATATATTGGTAATATATATTATAATAGATATTATCATATCCTTAAGCCTACTTGATTTCGCTTCCTGCACATCTAAAAATGTATACTTAATGAATCGAGTAGGCTTAGGCATATGACATACATATTATAATAGAAATATGACTTACATTTCTCGGAAGTTTCGGCTGCCCCCATCGCAATTTTGTCTTTCTAATTGAAAAATGTCCATAACTCGACAATTCGTAACTTGTAAAGCACCGAACTGTTGATATTACGTGAAAATTTCAAGGCTCTAGCCGTCAAGGTTCAGAAGTCAGAGCCATGGAAAAATGTGATTCATTATCCATAACTCGAGAACTGATCAATTTCAATTGGCACACTTGTAGAGCTGCTTGACGTACAATTCCTCCAAGTTTCAGGGTCCTACCTATCAGCACTCGGAAGTTACACCGCTGCCCAAATCGCACTTCTCTGTTTTCTAATCAAAAATTGTCTATAAGGGTATGTACTATGTTCACCGAGTGACAAACTTGCATTTATGTCTCCCATGAACAATTTGCCGTGGAGACTAGCCTTTTATTCACAAAATTCAAGATAAATATGCTCTCGCGGACTGATAGATTGCCGATTACACTTTTTTCCTATGAAATGAAGTGCAACTGCATTGTTTTCGCTGGCGAAATGCCAACAACCGGTGTGGAGACTTTCGTGTGAAGTGAGTACCACCAAGGGAATTCGATTTCACGACCATCAAAAACTTTTCCAGTATTTTAAAATGTTAGTACATACTATAACTTGGAAATTCTTGAGTGAAATTTTGAAATTTTGCTGACTTGTATGTAGAGCACCGCGCTGTCCACAGTTAGTGACCATTTCAAGGCTCTAGCTTCCAAGGTTCAACATTACAGCTGCCAAAAGATGCGATTTTAATTTATCGCAAAACTGTACTCCATAAAATTCCCCTATCAACCTCTATAGGTAAAAGTTTGATAAAGAAAGGACCCTGCAAGGGTTTTTAGATAAAGATTTGATGATTAGATATGTCCCTTGAGTCCGTTCAAATGGCGTTAAGGGCCTAGGGATTATAGCATCACTGAAAATCTGAAATTTCTGAAAGCCAGTAGTGGCGTCATATAAAATAAACTTCACTTAATGTATCACGAGTCGACTATTGTATCTATAGGACGCATTGAAAGTGAAACACATGCTGGTCAGCTGAGGGAAATGCCATTAATCAATATGGGTGCTTGCATATGGGAAATACAATGTTTCAATCCTCCTCAAAAATGATTCGTACGCTTGTGAAATTCTTCTTACTTTATATCTAAACGCAAGTCTGATTCTTTACGTATTCATGTTGTTGGCGTGTACCAGCACATCAGCGTTATGCGCTGGGACATGTTGACCACCATACCACACTTTTGCAGACAACAAATATTTTTTTTAATGTAGCTTGAAATATTTGTTGTTTGCAAAAATGGCAACATGTTTCCATTGAGGCCATTCCTCCTTATTTTTGCAACTTTTAATAATCATTTTGACGTGGGATTCATGTGGACTATGGGCGCTATTACATAGTCATATATTGGTAATATATATTATAATAGATATTATCATATCCTTAAGCCTACTTGATTTCGCTTCCTGCACATCTAAAAATGTATACTTAATGAATCGAGTAGGCTTAGGCATATGACATACATATTATAATAGAAATATGACTGTGTAATGGAGGCCTTATTTCGCGATGTGCATTCATTACGAATGCTACATCATTCATTCATTTTGCGTAAGTCATGAATACTTTTCACGAGCGATGCATTAAACATATATGTTACACAAATATTCCGTCATCTTTATGAGTAACGATTTTGTAGTCTTTATCCGTAATAAGGCGTGTATATATGATACAGGGGGACATCGTCATATACTGTTTGTATGAAAACGTGATAAATGACAAAGGTATCTGGACTGACGTGTAGTGCATGAGATTCCGGGCGTAGGTTTGACATAGCGAAGCAAATATTGTGGGCTGAACTAAAAATTGAAGGTTCGTCTGCAAAATCGAGCGCATATGTTAAGCATCGTTTCCGCACCAAAGATGGATGCGGTAAACATAGGTCTCAACGAGTGTTGTGTCTGCAGTCACTTGAAGAAATCCAAATATGGCTGAGGATTTGCCAGAAAATCAAATTCCGCAAGCATGTGTACAGCATTGAGTCTTTGGGATTCTGGTCACCTTAATCTAATACCTTTTCTAAGGCAACAACATGATATCAGCTGTGAGTGACAGTACCCAGCGAATTATTCGCGCCGCACCGGTGTGGGCACCAAATATGTGCCGCGAATTTTCCGGCGCGGATTCGCGACGGAAAATTCGTGACGCGTTTGTCTGGGCATCACTTAAAGCGGAAATTTCCATTTTTGCTATAGTTACTACGAAAAAGTTTCGTTATTAAATTAATAGATTACGAGCCGATTACTCGTACATTACATCTTACCTAATACCCGTCGGTTGGTTAGTTTTATCATATATACAAGACGCATACCATGATTTTTTTTCAGTTTTTTAAATACTGGAGAATCATTACGTAATTTCATACGATGGCACAACCATAGCATAATGGTACGCAAATAAAATGTACGAGGAATCGGCCCTAAGACTGGACGAATTTGCCTATCACAGATCCATTAAATTCAATTTCTACGTAAAAAATACGTTGGTCGACCGAAGTGGGAGCCCAGCTGATCGAAACTTGGCCATCATATGGGAGGTCAGATGGAAGCTGTAATGCCATCGTATACACTCGCAATCAATAGGAGAGTTCCACTTGGAAAATGGTTGTATGTCGGAAAGTGATAACGGTATTTTCTTCAAACTTGGTGACAATGTTTTAATAGGTTTTCAGAAGGTTTGGGAATAGATGACAAGGAAGATTTATACCAGAACACGCCAATTTAACTACACTGATGAGCTTCTGCCTACGAATAGGGGAACTTGAGAAGAAATTAACTTAAATTAGCTCCAAAACCTCTATCCCGGGATTTCAAAGTAAATTTATCTTTTCATACCATTATTTTGTGTTTTATTTCCTGTGGAACAATCCTAATGGCTTTCACATTTGTACTGATTTTAAGAATTCTGAGTCCTTGTGTTATTGAAAGAACAAGCAGGCTACTGAAAATATTGTCACCAAGCTTATACCGTTATCATTTGCGTCATTAAGCCATTTTTCAAGTGGATCTGTGTATTGATTGGGAGTCTATGTATGCCCTGATCAACCCACAAGGGAAGATTAAGGCGCCTATAATTGGAGACATATTGCGGAACTGCACTGTCTGTCCATCTGTTAAGTCGTTTTAGCCTTAGTCTTAAGTTGGGCCGCGAAGCTGTTGAAGGTATCGCCACTCTGTTCACGTCACCAATAGTAACACACAGATTTTTTCAGTTTAAATCCTCTCATTCGTCATACGATATTTCTTCTTTTAATTATTCGGTACGTAAAATAATCCCAACACATGGATATGCTGTAGAATTTGTTGAAGCAATGTCTTTTTACGACTGTATACTGGCATTCTATAATCGGGCTTCTTGCTTAGTCTTGCAAAAAGAAAGTTATTGCACCGATCTAAGAATTTGATAGCCTATGATAGTGATTATAAATGCCATCTTTTGAAACATCTTCAAACTTTGGGCAAGAAGTTAAAACGTAAAAACATGGTTGATCGACCAGGAATCACTATTTGTGCATTAATTTTCGCAAAATTTTATACAGCTGATCTGGACATTGCAGCCACCGATCATCTAGAAACATCTAAGTAGTTCGAAATAACTTAAATTAATTTCGGGCAGAAAGCTGGCTAGAAATAGACAAAGATTTGTTTCTGAGGTGGTGTGAAACAAATACATGCACCAGTAAAGCTTGATAAAAACGAGACCGAGGCTAATTTCGGGCGCGGCCGAAATTTGGATACCCTTCGCTCCCCTCGGGCTAAAAGTTTTTTGGGCGTATCTATCACTTGTGTTTAGTCCTCCCCGCTTCCATGCTTTTCCTTGAATTTTCACATAAGTGCCGTGGCGAAGATTTAATGGGGAAAGCGGGGGATGCGAGTTTCTTGGAAGAACCAAAGGGGGAGGGTTGTACGGCAGCCCTATGAACGCATGGCCTTTCCATCAATTTTTACGTATGTTTGTGGCATCAATTAAAACAAATTTCTATGAGATTTGGTCGAAATTGGTGGATATATAAAAAAGTTTTTCTTCGAAGAACCTAATTTTGGGGTTGGGTTTATATGCCAGCCCCACGACCCCATAGTCCGATCTCATTTATTTCCACGTTTGTTATGTGGCATCAATAGAAATATAATTTTCTGAGGTTTGATTGAAATTTTGTGTGCATATAAAAACGTTTTTTCTTTTTTTTTTTTAAAATTTGATTTGGGGGGCTAGGTTTGTATGGTAGCCCCATGACCACATGGTCCGACTCCATCTATTCATACATATGTTTTGTGTCATCAATAGAAACACATTTGTGTGAAGTTTTGTTGAAATTGGTGTATAAATAAACCAAAAATATCTTAGAACTTAATTTGGGGAGCTAGGTTTGTATGACAGCCCCGTGACCCCATGGTCCGATTTGGTCAATTTTTACATAAGCTTTTTGATATAACTAGAAACACATTTGTACGAAATTTGATTGAAATCGATGAGAAAATAAAAAAGTTTTTCTTAGAAGAACCTAATTTGGGGGTCTAGGTTTGTATGGCAGCCCCACGACCCCATTGTCCGATTTGATCGATTTTTACATATATTATGTGTCAGCAATGAAAACACATTTGTGTGAAATTTTATTGAAATTGATGCTTAAATAAAAAAGTTTTTCTAAGAAGAACCTAATTTTGGGGGTAGGTTTGTATGGCAGCCCCACGACCCTCTTGTCGGATTTCAGCGATTAAAACATACAAACTGCCTGCAACAAAAAGAAGCATGTGTGCAAAGTTTCAGCTCCATAGCTTTTAAACTGGCCTAGCAAAACGCGTCGCAACAGACAGACAGACGGACAGACGGACAGACGGACATCGTCCAATCGACTCAGCTCGTCACGCTGATCATATATATACATATTTTATATGCTCGGAGATGCTTCCTTCAATGCGTTACAAACTTCATGACAAAGTTAATATACCCTTTCACTCTATGAGCGAAGGGTATAAAAAAGCCGAAAATGGGCTAAACTTGCTATATTTACGAGATTTCGCATCCTCACCAAACTCAGGATTTCAAAGTTTTTAAAGCTTGGTATTCCTTTCAAATAAATCTCAAGCCAAGATTATCTGGACCCGAAATGCCATCGGATTATAATGTACGAGTAGCAGTTAATTATTATAAGGCTGGGCAAAGCCAACAACTTTTTTTTTGAACCGAATTTCGGAACAAAACAGTTTCACGAAGGAGCTTAATATTTTCTTGCTGAATAAAGGCCTCCTTTTATCAAAATGTACCTCAGACATTTTTTTTAGAGAACATAAGTTTAAGGTTGCATAAGCCTTCTTGGCGGAATCTATAAAATTTCTTAGAGTTCAACACCTCACATTTTTTATTTTTATTGTCGCATTTGTGATGTAAAAAAAAAATATTGGGAGACTGTATATCACCCATGGTTCGCGGACGAAACTTTCCCGCGCCTGTTGACCCAGAACAGCTTTGGATAAATTTGTTCTGTACTGTACCAAAAGATTTATTTTGGCAGGAAATCAGGCATGAAGGTGCCAAATATTGATCATCCAAGCGCTCAGGTGATTTACTATTATTCTCAAATAAATAAAGCTAGACATTTCAGAATGGTGCTCCTGGCGGGCCGTGGGCGTGATTTAACACTGCAACGAGCACGTGAGGTCTTTTGGGACCCCAAAGGGTATTTTTTAAATATTACTTCTGAATGGTTTAGTCCATTCATGTGAACTTGTAGGACATCTAAAACTAAGCCTCAAAAATTCTACTGCTTTAAAAGAATCCAAAGTTTTTTTCAGAAAATTGTTTTTGATAACCAAAAGTACAAATTTACGGGAACAGGCACGTGAGGTCTTCAAAGACACCATGAATATGAAGGCCCCAATTGTCTTGTATATCCAGGAAACGAAACTTGGAGCAAAACAGCTTCTAACTTTGTTCTTCAATTGGTGTGATAGCTTCTTCAGATATATAGCGAATCTGAGAAAAAGGAGGTAACATTTTAGCCTCCCCTAATTCTTACCATAGCTTATTCTACGTCAAATGCAGTCACAGAAGCATCTACAAAGAATAGAAGACAAATCTACGGGAACTGGACTATTTCATATTTTGTTCTAAAAGTTATTTTCACTACTCCAGCAACGAAGTTTCCTTCAGTACAAGGCAGATGGACAACAAAGTAGAAACGTTGATCGCTACAATCGCTCAAAATTATAAATGTGTGTGTTTTTTTCAATTTTTTAAAAGTTCATTAAATTTTGGGCTCCGGAAACACCGCAAATGTAAGATAATGGCTGCATTCAGCGAACGAAAAATGCAGCAGAAAAGTGCTCTTCCAATCAGCGCCCGCTCTAGCACTTACGCCGCCCCGGGCAAGAGGACAAATTGCCGCCACTTAGGTTCTATTCAAGGCAAATTAAACGTAGATTGTATGAGGAATTCAAATATGGTACTGTAAAGCTTCTGTAATACTTGCTCTTAATATGAAGTTAAACTAGGGGGCCGAGGCTAATTTCGGGCCTGGCCGAAATTTGGATACCCTTCGCTCTCTTCGGAAAATTTTATTGCGGTTGCGGGAGCATGACCCCACAGTACGATTCGATTCGTTTTTAACTTTTTTGTTGCTTTGGTAAAGTTACATTAATTCAAGGTTTTGTGAAATTGGTGCAAAGAATGATTCTTAGAAGAACCAAAATGGGGGTTGGGTTTGTATGGTCACCCCATGGTCAGATTTAATCAATTCTAAAATATGTTTTGTATCATCAAGGGAAACACGTTTATGTGTAATTTGGTTGAAATTGGTGCACAAATAAAAAGTTTTTCTTAGAAGAACCTAATTTGGGGGGTTAGGTTTGTATGGCAGCCCCATGACGCCATTATCCGATTTGATCCATTCTTAGATATGTTTTGTGTCATCAAGAGAAATACATTTGTCTGAAATTTAGTTGAAATTGGTGCACAAATAAAAAAGTTTTTCTTAGAAGAACCTAATTTGGGGTGTTAGGTTTGTATGGCAGCCCCATGAACCCATGGTCCGATTTTATTCAATCTTACATATACTTTGTGTTATCAACATAAATACATTTGTGTGAAATTTAGTTGACATTAAAATAAATAACAGGCGCGACAATCCAGCATTGAACTAAGGCCGCAGGATGTGTTAGTGACATTAGTGCACAAATAAAAAAGTTTTTCTTAGAAGAACCTAATTTGGGGTGTTAGGTTTGTATGGCAGCCCCATGACCCCATGGTCCGATTTGATCCATTCTTAGCTATGCTTTGTGTTATCAAAAGAAATACATTTGTCTGAAATTTTGTTGAAATTGGTGCACAAATAAAAAAGTTTTTCTTGGAAGAGCCTAATTTGGGTAGTTGGGTTTGTATGGCAGCCCCATGACCCCATTGTCCGATTTTACCGATTCAAACATACAAACTGCCTGCAGCAAAAAGAAGCATTTGTGCAAAATTTCAGCTTCATAGCTTTCAAATTGGCCGAGTAAAACGCGTCGCAACAGACAGACAGACAGACAGACGGACAGACGGACATCGCCCAATCGACTCCCCAAGTCATGCTGATGATATATGTATACTTTTTATATGGTCGGAGATGCTTCCTTCAATGCGTTACAAACTTCATGACAAAGTTAATATACCCTTTCACTCTATGAGCGAAGGGTATAAAAATATAGGTACTCCATTAATATTTTTTTATTGTTTTTATTGGATGGCTTAACACACAGGGGTAATCCTGTTAGCAAATATGTAATCAATCACTCACAAACTAACACACACATGCAATATTCTCCTATAGCAGATAATCGGTAGTGTTGTTTTATCCTAATACTATGACATAAAATTGTCATCCGATAAATTGTTTATCGTATTTTTGTAGGAGTAAGGGCGTGGAGAGTGATGAAGTACTCTGAAATACCAAAATGGAAACCAACTATCTTCAATTGAATGGTTTGAAGTCTTCAATTATTATCAGTTTCTGAAGCCGCTAAGAAAATCTTTACAAATAAACTGAGTACATTTTATTGATAAATATGTGGATTGAAACAAACTGTAAACTGTAAAATCTTCTCACTGCAAACGAAATATTGTCAGTTTTTCTATTGCCACTATTGGTAAAACCACATGAGAGAAGATTAATTGCATAACAGATTTTATAGAAATGTGTTAAATATTTCTATAGAAACAACTCCAACTGCTTACGAGCAATGCTCAGATTAGTCGAGTGGTTAAGGCATAGGACGGGCGATAGGGTGGGCATGGGTTCAATGCTAGCTGCGCGCTACTTTTTTGATCAGATATCAGTGTCATTCTATAAGCTTCCTATAGATGGCATTAATACTTAATCTGTTCACATTGGTTATCGGAGGTAATGTACGAGGCACGAAAGTAATGATGATATAAGAAATAAAATACAAGGTTCTATTGGTTTAGAAAAAACGGCGGCAAATGTCACTTTTCTGTTTTCATATCATGAAATCTAATTCTAATACTATTGGAAGAGAATATTCTACGAAGTAATATAGAACTATAATTGTTCGTTGGGTAGAAGCATTTTTTGAAAGACAACACAAAAATTGATTGTGACAGTAGGACTCGAACCAACGCCCTAATAATTCAGAAAATATCATTTTGATCCCCTGAAAAGGCCCAGAAAGTATGCACTAGAAAACTGTTCCGCTTTCGTTCAGACTCCTAAGCGAAATTCGCCACAGTTCGGCAAGGCTTGATATAGAGTTTATTTGGAGTTCCAAAAATTGAGGTTAGTATTGAATTCCCCGAGCGACATTTTTTTCACCACCGTCAAAAAATAGGCAAAATAGGCACCTGCAGGCTTTCACAGCGATGTAAGAAATTGAAAATTAATGCAAAATTATTTTGTTCACTAAAAGACTCAACACATTTTGAAAAAGACTGCTTGAAAAAATTTTTGGAAATTTGCAATGGTGCTTTCATTACTAATCTTTTGGAGTAGTTTTTGATAAAATCTTTATACACTGCGCAGCAGTCAGCAGATAAACTTCAATTAGTCGGATCTCTCTGCAAACTGATTTTTTCAGTGGTTTATTTTCATAAATGCGTCATCTTTATAATTTTTATAGAGAATTGGGTAGCTAGCTGGTTAAATAGGGAGAACCTAGCAATATCTCGATATTAGCATGTCTAGAAAAATATTAGGGAAGATTGGTTGCAGCTCTGACAATGTGTACTGTGGTTCCATCCCTCAACTTGCTGAAATCTAAACCAACCTGTTCAAAATTTGTCATCTCAGTGCTAGATGAATCAATGCTATTGGAATCAACTGATCCGCGAAGAGATCAAGCAAATTAAAGTCGAGTTGCTGCAAAAGGTGTTTGGAAATTATCTAAAATGACTGAAAAAGTGATGAAAATGTTGTTTTGGGCATACAATTTCTCACAGTAGAGGTTGATTTTAACGCTTTTATGTGGTGAGTGTTATGCGATGTGGCTTCTTCTTTCTCAATTCATATGCTGTCCCACTTTGCTTTTCGGAAGTAAGACGCGTGCTAGAGTCAACGACGTACAATTTTGGCAATTTTTCCTGAGCCTTTTATGATTCCGAATGCAGTACTCCGTATCAATTGTGGGTTATTATTATTATTGCAAAGACTTTTTTTTTTTCTTTAAAACACAACTTTCCTTTTTATGTATTTTATCTGTAGTTTTTATGGTTTTAATTCCACTAAATCGAAGCTGATATTAATATTTTATTTTCGGCCTTTTCCACTTATTTCTTATACGAGTACCTACTAGCCAAAAAGCCGCCCCCAAAATGTGGCGCCCCGGGCGACCGCCCGGTTCGCCCCCCTTAGAGCGGGCGCTGCTTCCAATTAGATTCTCATTCCACATGAGGGCTTTTCAGCGGAGAAAGAGGTCGGTGGCAGGTAATTCTTGTAGCATTTCCAGTGTTTTTCCAGTGAATCTCGATCGCTGAATGCAGCCAATAAATGTTAAAACAGTTAAAGAACAATCATCATTAAGATTGTCTTAAAATAGAAAGTTGACGCTTTTCCGCGAAAAGACAGCCTAATTTGTAAGAAAAATGTGTGAAAATGCGGCCTCTAGATAACGGCGAATTTCCAAAAGGCCCGGCGGCAACTTGCCAAAAAACGTTATCAAACACAAATGGCAAAACCTTCTGTTTCTAGTGTGTAACGAACGATTTTCTTAGCACATACATGTCTGCTTTTGGATTGGTAGATTTTTCACAAATATTAATGATTTGGTTTATTTTAAATTATTGATATTTGTGAAAATCCCGCCACATTCAAAAGTAAACATCTATGAATAAATAACAGGCGCGACAATCCAGCATTGGGACTAAGGCCGCAGGATGTGTTAGTGACATCCTATTTCGAAGATCTTATCTGCTTTTTGTTGAGGTAATGAGATCAGCATCACGCTCAACAGTGTTATTTATCCCCATAAATGGGTACTCGTTTAACATCTGAGTGAGATTATAGTCCGTCACAAGCTCGTGAGTTCGAAAAACACCATGGACCATGATCCACGGTGAGATTCGAACTTATGACCCTGTGCACCGAAGGTGCGCGCACTAACCGCTACACCAGCCAGACTACAATGTTAAAACATCTATGAGTCGGACTGAATTTGGGACAGCTGCGCTGGTCCGAAAATGGCGTCATTTAAAAAAAATGCGTGGCGGGGGAAGTCGAATGACGTCTGTGACGCCCTACATTTTTCTTTCGGCAACGGGTGCCTAAGGACGGGTTTATTTATAAAATTATAGTGGGAATAGTTTTCGGGCCCACGGAGCGCCATAAGATGGCACCTTTGCTCGCCGGTTACAATTCGCGATAATTACCCCAATTTAAACCTTCGTGTTGTGATCCCGCAGGCATGCGATACCCCTTTCAATTGTAGGACAGGGGCAACGAGTGGCACAAACCCCACCCGTATCTCCTGAACTGAGCTACAGCAAGAGCATGCCGGTGCTCGCTCGTTGAGGAGCTCTCTCTTCTTTGCCTAACCTGCACAGTGGGAGAGGCATTGGCTCCGTCCCCTGGGACATCTTTGGATGGACAAGTCCTTTCATTACAAATGAATCTAATTTTCGTGCAGTTTATTAAAATATCAATAAACTACGATTTTTTGTATTTTCCGGGATCGAAAATCGAATCTAATTTTGTGTAACATTAAGGGCGTTTCTCCGTGCGTTATGTCAATTTGAAGTTCTATCAAGCGAACAAAAACAACCCAGTATCTACATAAATAGAATCACAGACGAATTGATAAAGAAAGAATCAGCTTAAAGCTGTTGCTACTGAATCAAGTCAAGAAATTCCTTAATACTTTCTTCACACTAGTAATTTAAATGTATTTACTTTTATTTTATTTTTGGATAATGACATGCTTAATTATAATCGACATATATTGCATATGACGAGACAATTCAGACGATGTTTCATAATTAATTTGTTTTTTTTTTTTGTATCGACTAGCAAACCGCCTGTGAATTTTTAGAACTATGGGTGTTCCGTAAAGTAAGTTCGAAACTGTTCAATAATTGAGCGTTTCAAAAAATTCAGACAGTGGGTTACAGTTACAAGCGTTTTCTTCGGTTCTGTATACTCACTTTGATAAAACCGTAATTTTATTTCCATACCAATCTTTTGTCTCAATTCGTACGTTCTCACAATTGTTTACAGCTTTGGATATTTTTACAAACTTATTTTTCCTGCTTGGTTGATAAATTCAATCGCCGAGAACACATTTCGTAAAAATACTAATTGTTTGGTGTGAAGCACTCTTTTATATTTAATACATATCACACAGCAACCAACAATTTGCATGTTGCTAATCATATGCGAAACCAAGAAATAAGAATATCAAATAACAACTTAGAGGCAATCTTTCCGTTGCAGCTGATACTGAGCTCAGTTAGCACCAGAGGTTAGTACACACCAAGAAGTTAGCAATAGCGACAAATGATACCGATTACAGTGCTTCAGTTTCTCACATTATTGGGCAACTACCCAGCAAAAGAAGTTACAAAACGGTGTGTCACTTCAATTACCACAGCCATCGGATCCGATGTGATTGGGAATGGTAAGAGAGAGAAAAAAACGTAATATGTAATACAAATTTGTACGCAAACATCTTTATTCATTTACTACAGGCAATTTCTATTCGGGACAACTGATCTTCGAAGATAATTTCGAAACACTGGACCAGAATAGATGGCAGCATGAGATTCATTTGGGTGGCGGAGGCGTATGTACTTTTTATTTTAGTTCTCGCATTCCAAAATGTGATTTATATCATTCTGATTTTTTGTAGAACGAGGAGTTTCAATGGTATGCAAACGATCGCAATAATTCATTCACGAGCAACGGAGTGCTTCATATTAAGCCCACCCTCACGTCAGACTCTTATGGTGAGAAATTTCTAACTGAAGGCATCATTAATTTGGGCGAAGACTGCACAAATGACTTCAACAATGGCTGTAAACGTACCGGATCCAGTGATCAAATTTTGAATCCTATCCGAAGTGCTCGCATTCGAACCATCAACTCATTCAGCTTTAAGTACGGTCGTGTTGAGATTCGTGCAAAACTTCCGGCCGGAGATTGGCTATGGCCAGCTTTATGGCTACTTCCCACACGTAATGTTTACGGACCTTGGCCACGATCTGGTGAAATTGATATTATGGAATCGCGAGGTAATCGACATTTGATTTTAAACGGGGTTCCTATTGGACCGCAGCAATCGGCGGCTACATTGCACTTTGGTCCCGATCCGTCTGCACACAATTATGAAGCACACACTGAGAAAAATGCCCCCGCCGGACAAGGATTCGATCAGGATTTCCACAAATATCAGATGGAATGGTCTCCTGAACATTTTACATTCAAATTGGACAATGTCGAAATGGAGACGTTTCATACGGGAGATGGATGCTGGATACGAGGAGATTTCGCAAAGCGTTACCATAAGTTTCAGAATCCGTGGGTAAATGGCGAAAAAGATGCTCCATTCGATCAAGAAGTATGAACAGAAATAGTGGCGACTATTCGTAGATGGAAATACTTTTTCTTTTTGTTTTTCAGTTTCACTTCATTTTTAACACAGCAATTGGTGGAACAATTTACTCTCCAGACAATGCAATAAACCCGGACAAGAAACCTTGGGCAAACAATTCCACACATCCAATGAATGAGTTTTGGAACGCACGTCATAACTGGCTGAAAACCTGGAATTATGATAAATCGAATAACACTGATACTCATTTACAAATTGATTATGTTCGCGTTTGGGCGCTGTAGAGCTAAAAAAAAAATAAGAAAATATATAAATTTTCCATATAGTATTTCCCATTGGCTTTATTCTATTGGATGTACACAGCAGTGCCCTGCATAATATTTAGAAATTTAACGACTCCTTCATTCAAGGAATGACCGTGTCTAGAAAAACTAGAAACTTAGAACACTTTTTAGAAATCAATAAAACTTGTATCGAAGTTTAAGTTCTAAAAAAAATCGCTGATTTAAATTGATTTTTGTAAATCACAAAAATATAAGTTCATATAAAATATACTTTTGTACAGTGTGAATATAGCTTAATATGAGTACGTTGAGTAAAGTAGACGACATTGAATGTCGATAAGCTGAGCTCATTACAGAAAAGAAAAATATATTTTTGTAGAGCGCTGAATTAAGAGAAAATATTCTAATACATTCACATACATAAAGAAAATACGTAATATAGGATTTAAGAGAGAATAAGATCTTATCTATGCCCCCACAGACTTCGTACGAATAAATAATAGTGCATGCATGTAGTATGAAAATTGGTATGCGCAACAAACTAGTGCAAGACTTGTTGTCTGGGCATTATTGATTGGATAATATCTTTCAATCGATTTGATATCAATTAGCATGGTCACTCACTGAGAGGGCTGACTTAGGAACAACAACACATGAACGATAGGTTCAACGTTAACGACATTTACCTGGTCGTACGTCACCAAAGACAAATACAACGGCTGGATTGTAAACAGTGGCACGGTTCTCATTAAAACTTTGACGTCAATAGTTGCGTTTTATCAGCATTAGAGAGAAATAAATTAACCTTTAGGTCACTGCCCAATAATGCTTGGCATTGTAGCCCCCATAGTTAATTATTATGGTTTCCTTATTTATATCAATACTGCATACTCTGATGCAGTAGTCCTTCTTTAGTGCACAGACCACATGAAGCTAATTATTTATCATTCCTATATAGTATAGGGAAATTAGCTCTAGACCCAAACATAAAAAAAGGGGAAAATTTTGATGCCAAATTGTTGCACACCTCCTCTCTATAAGCAGTGACGGAACCACGGGAGGGGCTAGGAGGGCTAAAGCCCCTCCCAGATCCAAACATTGGAAAACAAATTTTTGTACAAAGTCTCTTTATACGCACAAATACAAATGCTTGGTAATGTATAAGCCTCCTTTCCGTAAAATTTGTCAAAAAAAATTGTCTTCTAAATTATACATAAAAATTCTCACTAAAATTTCTATACATAAAATGAGACCGAGGCTAATTTCGGGCGCGGCTGAAATTTGAATACCCGTCACATTTGAATGAAACTTTAGCTTCTTTTGTGTTAATAATTTCTACCGCAGCCCTATGACGTGATCCGATTCCATCTGTTCCTATGCGTTGAGGCTAAGCCAGGAACACATTTGGATGAATTTTGGTTAAGTTTCGAAAAGGAAAAAGTTTTTCTTACAAGAATCTAATATTTGGGTGTTGGTTTATATGACAGCCCTATGACGTAATATTCCGAATCCATCCGTTCCCGGATATATTTTAAGGCTTTACTAGGAACACACTTGGATAAATTTCCGGGGTTGGTTTGTATGACATCCCCGCGATGCAGTGTTCGGATGTCATCCATTCCTAGATATGTTTTGGGACATTTCTAGGAACACACTTGGGTGAAGTTTAGTTAAGCTTGGTACATAAAGACAAAAAGTTTTTTTCTTAGAAGAAGCTAATTTTGAGTGTTTGGTTTCTATGGCAGCCCCATGACGCCATGATCCGATTCCCTTCGTTCCAACATATATACAGCGTACACTAAAAAGAAACTTGTATACAAAATTTCAGCCCGATAGCTCCAAAACTGAGGGACTAGTTTGCATTGCAACAGACGGACAGACAGACAGACGGACATCGCTCAATCGATTTCTTTCGTCACACTGATCAATAATATGTATATACTTTATATAGTCGGAGGTGATTCCTTCTCGGCGTTGCAAACTTGATGACAAAGTTAATACATACCCTTTCACATAATGACGGATATAAAAATGTATACGAAATGTCGTTTTTCACAAAAGTTTGTATAAAACTGAATTTTCTAATTACTATTAAGCAAGCCTCGCATCAACAAAAAAAAATTAGTCCTGCTGCGTGTCGTTACTAATTTGACTCGTAATTGGGTGGCCTGAGATATGTGGGGAAGAGTTTTTTGTGAAGCCAAATGGTTGTGCAATGTGCAAAAATTTTGTAGTAAAAAATGTATGAGTTGTTTACTTTGATGATATAAAGATAAGGTTAACGCGTGGCTATCGCAGCGATTCACAAATTTACATTGAAAATCTAGAGTAGATAGAGTCGTGTAAGTGAACAGTATGATCTGATCCCTAACCCCGTTTTCAAAAATTTCCAAAAACAAAATTATCTTGTTTTTTAGGAAAATTGTGAAAAATTGATTTAGTTTTTGGATTCATTAAAAAAAGTCGATTACACTCAAAAATGGCAAAAATTAAAAAAAAAAATCAAAATTTAGTTTTTGTAAAGTTAAGAAAAAAATGAAAAATTACCCTATGTTTTGAAAGGTTCGAAAATTGTAGAATTTGACCTTATTTTGAGAAAAATCGCAATAAATGTTCCCTGTTTGTGCAAATTTTTGGAAAGATAGAAAAAGTAACCCTGTTTTTGGAAAAGTTTGAAAAATTGACCCTGATGCTTTTCTGCTGTTGGGTGGTATTATTGAACGGAGACAGCAAGGACTGTGCAAATTGCAACAAAATGTGCGCCGCAACATACTACAACTCCCCTAATAAGGTTTACTAAAGGCATTAGAGAGACTTTAGACCAACTTTAGGCCTCCATTACACAGTCATATTTATTTTATAATATGTCATATGCCTAAGCCTATTCGATTCATTCACTATAAATTTTTAGACTCACAGTAAGCGAAATCAAGTAGGCTTAAGCATATTATAATAGAAATATGACCAAATATGACTGTGTACAGGAGCCCTTAGACAATCCAAATAATAGATCCACCGCACGGTGTGACTCTTTGTGTACTGGCCATATATTGGAAGAAGATTAAAATGGCCAACCGAAATCTAAGACGAAATTACAGAAATCAATTTCCCTGACGGTATTCTATACAGCGACGATTACGGAATCGGTTGTTGCATATCACATAAGGAGTGGCGCCGGGTCGTTCGTATCCTCAGCCGCACTCTTCTTACTTATTTATTTATATATTTTTGTTTTAGCATTTACCATATCCTGAAAGGTAGTGAAAATCAGAAACATGCCACGAGTAATAAGTAATGAGTAATGACTTCTGAATGTAACGAAGCCTAGAAACACCACCGTATGGCGTCTTTATTGGGAAATAGCACCATGACCTAATTTATGACAGCAGCCTCAACATCCGGTAATTTGACCTTTGCCTCCTCCAGGACAAAATCCTGGTTGCGCCCCTGTCTATACGCACTAACAAATTACACTAATTTGAGGGGGGCGGGTGACGAAGAGTGAAATTTATTAGTCCGATCGCAAAATGTCCTAAAGACGAAATAAACTACATTTAATTTCCTTAGGAATTATATAAAATACTTTAGACCTTTTTTGAAAAATTATACCCTCCTAGCCCCAAAAGTATTATGTAAAACATTTTTTGACATTGGCGTAAATTAGAGAATAGTTACAGGCATGCCTTCTTGAGAAATGTTAACAGGAGTATGGGAGGTCTTCTTGGCCGGAGCAAGCTAATTGGCAGCATCAGCACCAATTCTTATCACTCTACCTTTATTATATTAAAAGTTATAATTTTCCAAGAAAAGGTCTAGAGTATTATATGTATATCATTACAAAGGAAATTAGATGTATTTTGCCTTTATAGATTCACTGGGCCTGTCTACACGCGAAACAAGAACAAGATGAAAAACCGTTTTTTTTTCATTTTTCTTGGGGGATTCTTGAAAGTACCTTAATAAGGGTAATCTACTCATAAAGTTTTATTACAAATTCGTATCGTATCCATCGATGCGTTCGGAAAGGGAGCTACGATAGGTAAAACTTTTAAATTATCTGCTTCCCGGGAAGGATAATATCTCTCTTTGAAAATATCTCTATAACGGTACATTTGAAGAGATAGTCGTGTGTAACGAATTTGAGGCTTTCATTGCCCCAAACAAAATACCAAAAGTCCCCCGTCGATTTGTACCTTCCAAAGAATCCTACGAAAAACGTGCAAAAGAACAGTTACACAGGAGTATGTAGGTATGTATGTATTTCATAAAAATGCCCGATCGATCTCATGAAATTATCTATTATGAAATTTTTAAAACTTTCCAATAGTTTCAAATTTTAGAAAAGATGCATTTTTATATCACAATGGCAAAAAAAAAATATTTATTTATTTATTTTGGTTTAATCCAAATTTTACTTCCAAACGAATCATAAAATAAATAAAATCAGTAATAGGGTTGAAACACTTTTGCTGAATAAAATCAATGAGTGCTTCCATTTTTGAAACAAAAAAACCGTTTTAGCAGGAAAATTAGGTCCCTAGGCGGAGGGCAGGAATTTGGATACTGCCCAGGGGCGCCGTACGGACTGAATCCGGCTCTGTTAGGAACTTACACACTTCATGATTTTAGATTAATTTCAATTATCTTATTTAGTTTAATAGGCAAAATGTTTAAGAATAGTTTCTTCATTCAAAACAAACCACACCTCAATTTTGTCGTTGACTGTTAATGTTATATCAAAAATAAAAAAAATATAGAATCACCACACAGAATATATGTTCTGAGAAATCTCTCTCAATGGTTATCATCATCAATATAAATGAACTGGAAAATGACTAAGATGATTGTGATATGTACACTCAAAACTGGTATTTAACTCAAGTGTCCAAGCGTTGCTGAGCTGAAACCTTGCAAATAAGATGGAAAAATCTGAGAGATTTCTTAGGAAACGACGGAAAAGGTAAATAAATTATTTTTAGCGAATACATTGCAATTTTGCATTTGCAGTATACTTTTGTAGTGGATACAAAACGTATCTAAATGTTATCAAGTGTGTGTTCGGAGCAGAGTGAAGTAAAGTGATATTCAAGAGTAAACTATACCAAAAAATCAAAATATAGCAGTGATAATAGGAATAACTACATAACAAATGGCTTTTTCATCGACGCTCTGGCTAGCGCTTCTACTTACGCAAAATTCGAAACTGAATGAAAAACAATGCATAAAATCATTGACAAAAGCCAGTGGACCTCGTGTTTTCAATCATGGTAATGTACATCAGAAAAAGTTTATGCTCTTAAAGTTTATTACGTCTTACTACATAATAACCATTTGAGCAGAAAATGCGGACATATGACATATGTACACTAGATGACAAAAAAAAACCGGTTTTTCCTAAAAATGTTATTCCGATATGGGTATCAAACAATTGGTTCTAATCTGTTACCTACTTTATTGAATTATTTTTATTACTTGCATTTATATTATTTCCTTAACCCTAGAGAGATAATCATATTTTTTACCCCTGAAAAGATAATCATACGTCGATTCGACGTGTTGCTAGTTAACATCCTTATAACTTCTTTGTTAAGAGTAACATGTTGCTAAAAGGTAGATATATAATCATTTGTATTTAATATTAATCTGTTAAACTCGTGGTTTTGCAAAATTATCATTTGTTTGTTTATATAATTTTAATTTTAAAAAAGTGGTACTAGGGGAAAGTGGACTGTCCTTTCGATAGATTAAAATAAAGGATATCTTTATCGAAACAGGCTTTTAGTGGTTATATCCAAGTGGATACACATTCACATTATGATGATTTATAAAAATGTCAATTCGGGGCAATTAAAATATTTTTCAGTACAAATTTGTTAAAGATAATCATACGTCGATTCGACGTATATTTGACTTATAACCCCCAATATCTTAGGCTGTGTGGCACCCAAGCCAATAATTTTGCCACGTAATTACGCCTACAGACATGAATTGAGTTAAATCTTGGAACCAACAAATTATGAAGCTTCACTAATGAGTAATGAGATATAATAAAAAGAAAAATTTCTGTACGTCGATTGGACGTAGATTATCTCTCTAGGGTTAATCTGTCTTATACGAGTACTAAGAAGCTAGACATGTTATCAAAAGATGATTGCGTATATAAATTTCCAATTTTACTCCACTGTCCAGGTGGTAGAAACGTATTTTTGGAAATTACTATATCACGTTTCACTTTCAATTCAGCGCAACAAGTCCAGCTTAATCAACAGCAATATTGTTCGTCTAATAAAAATTAAACCACAGTAGGATTAAAATAATGATATCATTCTGGTATGCATTTTGCGTTGCATTGATTTATTTAAAATCTTTTCTATAGATGATAAGGGGTGATAATTGAGCCGGTAAATATTGTATTTTATTTGTCCTTGAAGCACGCAAATTGAACATGATTTTCACCACTAACCTTGAAAAAAAAAATATAACGCGTAGTATAACGTAGTGAGACTGATTTTCATATTTTGGATTTTCCCCAAAATGTATCAGTAAGTATTAAGGATTAGAGGTATAGACTTATTGAATCTCTGTCTATGATTTATTTTTAATCTAATTGTAATATATTTAGACTGATTATCGTATAGTATGAAATATGGTTCTCCTCCTTATCTATAGATAGTCGGTATACTAAAAAGATTAAATTAAATAATTTTTTTCTTCTGATTTTCTCCTTGAACACGCTAGTCGAACATGGTTTTCGATTACATCGAGATCTTTTTCCCCACAGCCTGATAGGAAAAAATCATTACAACTTATGATACTTTTCTCAAGTCCTTTTTCATGAACATGTAGCCATGTCCTAATAAGAGCTTAAGCCGATCGCATATTCGTCCAACTCGAGACCCTCGCCAAAATCATTGTTCTCTGCATAGTACACTTTGCGGTGATTTCTTGCTATTAGAATAAAAAAACTGTCACAATTATACGTATGGCGTTATTTTTAGATCATATGATTTGGACGCAGAATAGTGCTCCAGTGAATAAATGATAGTCACTATCCAGCTTCTTATTATAGAATATATTTTATTCCGCTCTACAACGTATTGCCTATTATCGGTATCATCAGGTAGAAATCTGTAATGTGTACAATTAGTTGATTTGTTGCATTTGACAATTTAAAAAAAAATTTTTTTTACCTATACTATAATTGGTCATATACATGTACATTTTAGATGATTATCACAGATATTACATATTTATATTATCGAATTTAAAAAATATGGGAAAACAAAACATTTTATAATAAGGGTCACTATTTATATTTCGAATATATTTTTATTGTTTTTTAACCCTAGAAAGATAACCTACGTCTCAGAGGCGCCCAAAAAAAATTTAAATCGTTGTCAGTTCTCATCGGACAACTGTATTAAGTTGTGTTTCACGGCCAACTCTGAGGTCAAATAATACTTTACCTTGGCAACTTTGTTAAGTTGGTAGGTATTGTAGTAGTATTTGTTATACTGGTATTAGTATGTAAGTATTGGTAATAAGAAACTAGAATAAGTCACTCGTAATAAAGTAGTAGCTTTGACCACACGCGTTTCCATTACTAAATAATACATGGCGCAGCCTAAAAATTTGAACCATGTGGTCGTCCAAAAATTAATAGTGAAAGTGATGGGATTAGTAAAAAAAGAAAGAAAAAAATGTGCCGATGAAAGTATTTTGAAGAAATTACGAGGAAGACCGCCCAAAACTCGAATAGTAGAGCTACAAGTATCAACGATGGACTACATAAAAAAAATCGACGAATTAAATTTAGAGGGAAATTTAGCTGAGAATTGGCGGTGCTTCCTGGAAAATTTTGAAGTGTTCGAAATTGCAGCAGAGTTGTCGAAAAAACCGCCGAACGTTCAGGTGGCCGTATTCCTAAATTCCGCTGGAAAAGCTGCAATCGAACTATACAAAACATTGCAATTGGATGACGACGCTAAAAATAACCTTTCGACAGTGAAACAAGCATTCGAGTCACACTGTGTTGCGAAAAAAAGCGAGGTATTCGAGTCATTTTTGTTTCATTCCAGGAGCCAGGCGGCTGGAGAGCCCTTTGATTCATTTCTTTTAAATATAAAGAAATTGGTCAAAAACTGCAATTTTCAAGATAACGGACGCATGTTATGGGATCGTATTGTATTGGGAGTAAGCGACAAGAATCTACAAAAAGATCTTCTCAGAGTGGAAGATCTCACAGCAGAGAAGGCAGTACAAATATGCAAGCAACATGAAGCGGCAAAGAAACATATTGAACAGATGGCAATCGGGAGAAGCTCTAACATAGACGCAGTTCATCAACACAGTAGTCAGGCCACTTCATCTTAAGACGTGAGAAATTACAATAGTAGAGGTAACTTGTCAAACGAAATTAATAGTGAAAAAATTAAATGCAAATTTTGTGATAAAGTGCATAAAAGATCAAGACAAAATTGTCCGGCTTTTGGGAAAAAATGTTCTATTTGTGATAAACTAAATCATTGGGCAGTAGTTTGCAAAAACAAGAAAAAACAGGTCCATAATGTTGTATTTGATAATAATTTGTCGAGAGAGAATGATTTTTTTCTAGATCTAATTGATTACAGTAATGAGAAAAGTGAGCCGTGGTATATCAGTCTCAAAATTCAATCGAATATGATTAAGTTCAAATTAGATACAGGAGCTGATATTAATGTCATTCCAGTTAAATATTTAAAATCATTTAGAAACTTAGTGAAGCGTGATAATGACATCAAATTAAAGGCATACAATGGATCTGAAATTAGTACCCTGGGTGTAATTGAGCTTAACGCTATATACAGAAATATTACAGCGAAATTGAAGTTTTTTGTGGTTGAGAATGAACGTGCAGTGCCTATTTTAGGATTAAAAGCTTGCATAGATCTAAATTTAATAAAAAAGGTAGATTTTTTAAAAATTGATACCGAGAAGCAGTTGCTAGAACAATTTAAAGACGTTTTTGAAGGTGCTGGGTGTTTTTTGAGGAACTTTAAAATTCAGTTAAAAACGAATGCTATTCCAGTAGCAAAACCAGGCCGAAGAGTCGCACAAACCCTTAAAAAGCTTTTATATGACGAGCTGGAACGGCTTTGTCGAAATAATATCATTGAAAAGGTAAACGAATCATCTGACTGGATCTCCAATATAGTGATTATTGAAAAACCGAATGGCAAGATACGTGTTTGTTTGGGTCCCCAAGATTTAAATAAGAATATTAAAGAAGCATTTTATGAAATACCGTCTTTTGAAGACATTAAGCCAAAATTTTGTCACAAAGAAATATTTTCGGTATTTGATTGTAGGGAGGGATTTTACCAAATCGAACTAAGCGAAGAATCAAGAAAAGTATGTACTTTTAGCACTCCATTTGGACTTTTCAGATTTAAGAAGATGCCTTTTGGGTTGAAGATAGCTCCGGAGGTGTTTCAAAAAGTTAACGAGGACAATTTCAAAGACATTCCAAATGTTATTATTTACATAGACGATATATGTATTGCAGCTGCAAATAAAGAAGAACATGATAAGTCTGTAAATCTACTTATGGAAAGGGCAAGGAGCCTAAATGTCAAATTTAATAAGGATAAGCTTCAATATAGTAAAACTCAAATAAGTTTCTTAGGACATACTATAAACTCAAAAGGCATATCGTGTGATAGCAACAGAGTAAAGGCAATTGAATTCCTAAAACGAAAAAAGATCTTCAGAAACTACTTGGGTTCATAAATTATGTAAGAAGTTATATACCAAATTTAGCGGAAATAGCAACAATCTTGAGATTACTTTTAAAATAAGATACTGTATTTAAATGGGGACAACATGAGTCTAATTGTTTGGATAGGATTAAGGGCGCTATTAAAAGTTCACCTACACTAGCACATTTTGATCCTGGTGAAACGATCTCCTTACAGACTGACGCGTCAAAAAATGGATTAGGGGCATGTTAATGCAAAAAGGAAGGCCTGTGTGTTTCGCATCGCGTAGTCTTACAGAGACAGAAATAGGGTATCCCCAAATAGATAAGGAATTTCTCGCGGTTTTCTTTGCATGTAATAAATTTCACCATTACATTTATGGTAGAGAGGTTGAAATTATAACTGATCATAAACCACTACTAGGAATAATGTCTAAGAAATACTCTAGCATACCATCAGTGAGACTTCAAAGACTTAAACTAAAACTAGAAAAATATAAATTGAAACTTAGATACTCTCCAGGTCACCTAATGTTTGTTGCCGATCTTCTCTCTAGGAACTTTAATCCAGAATATCCCGTGTATAGAAAAAACTAAAAGTAGAGCTAGGTCTCTAGTTTTTTGGCCTTCAATCAACAACGATATTGAGCAAATGATTTTCAAATGTAATGTTTGTGAGAAATTCAAACCATCTGAAACTAAGGAGCCTTTAATAAATCACGCAATTCCTGAATTTCCCTTCAGGAAATTAGGAACCGACATAATGGAGATTTCCGCTAAACCATATTTAGTGATAGGCGATTACTACTCTAAGTATTTGGATATTATCCCAATTACCAGTAAAACGGCAAACACCGTAATTGAAAAATTCAAAATTGTATTTTCCACTCATGGTATACCATTAGAAATTGTAGCAGACAGCATGCCGTTTAATTCTATTGCATTTCGAGAGTTTGCTCAGAATTGGGACATCAAAATTACAAATAGTAGCCCTCTTTACCCAAAATCGAATGGGTTTGCAGAGAAAATGGTAGGGATAGCCAAAAACATTGTCATTAAATGTAAAGAGTCAAAAACATGCTTATGGTTAGCTTTACTTGAGTACAGAAACACACCAGTAAAAAACTCTAAATTGTCGCCAGTGGAAATTTTAATGGGTAGGCGTACCAGAACATTGTTGCCGTGCAAAGATAAATTCATGAGAAATGAAAGCATTAATAACGAAATATATCCAACTTTACTACAAAATAACAAAAGAAATAAATTTTATTATGATAAGAACACTAAGCTTAAAAATTATTTTAAAGATGGGGATGAGATATGGGTTAAAGAAAAAATTTTTTGGAGGCGGGCGAAAGTCAAAAATAAAGACGAAACCCCCCGGTCATATTGGGTTGAATTTGATGACGGCAAAATTGTAAGGCGCAATTCGAGCTTCATAAGAATTAGAAAGTAAAGAAAAAACACTTGATTGTTGTATAAGAAGAAAACAAACTGTATTTGAAATGAAAAAAATAAAATTAAAATTAACATGAAATGAATTATAAATTGAACTATCAAATAAAATACAATAATGTAAATTGAAGAAAAAAAAAATAATAATAAATATGAAACTTAGAAACTAAAATTCAATAAATAACTAGAACTAAGCTTTTTAAATAAGAGATCCACGGGCTCACATCAAAGCAGTAACCTGTAAATGAAATGAAAAAAAATGAATTGTATTATTATATATGTATGTATATTAAAACAGAAATAATTAGATTAACATATCAGTATCCTTTAAAGGGGAGATGTAGTAGTATTTGTTATACTGGTATTAGTATGTAAGTATTGGTAATAAGAAACTAGAATAAGTCACTCGTAATAAAGTAGTAGCTTTGACCACACGCGTTTCCATTACTAAATAATACAGGTATCATAGTTTCGCTGTTATAGAGGGGTCATGCGCTCCCGAGACGTATGGTTATCTTTTGTGTCACTTTTAGTGTTGGACAATTATTTTTATTTTTTAGATCAAATAACTGTATTCGATTCTATTTTCTTCTTTGACGAAGAAGGTGTGGAAAAACCATCAAATGGTCAGCCTGGAATTATAATGTTTTATAATCAGACCAGAGGAGGGGTTGATACCTTTGACAAAATATGTTAGTCCATGTCATGTTCTCCGAAAGCAACAGATGGTATGTAACTATGATTCTCGGTATGCTAAACATGGCATATGTTAACCCATATATATAAGCCCTTTTATATAAATTTATTGAATAAGGCAGAGATTGGAGGTAACAACTTTACCCACAGACATCTGGGATAAAATTCCGAAAATTCTTCATAAGCCTAGCAATGAGGTTTATGAAGATGACAAATCCGCTGATAGCAATGATCAGCCCGTTACCAAAAATGAAATATTGCAGCTTCTGTGCATAAAAAAATGCCTAAGTTGTAATATTCGTAATACTAAGAAACAATTTCTGACATGTAATAAGTGCCAAACCACCGTCTGTGGAGAAAGTAATGTTGAAATTTGTTGAGAATTTACGTACATATATGTAATATACATATATACATTTTCACATTTATTCTGTTTTTATTATTATAAAAAAAGTAGTAGTAGTAAGTAGTAATACTAACAACAATACAAGACAATAATTTAATGTAAATTGAAGTTTTTAACTTATGTTTGAATTGAAAATGTAAGCGAAATATGCAGACTGATTAATTTTTATTATTGTTTTACTGTTTTTTGCTACCACGAAAATTATGATTGTTTCTAATGTATCTAGATCGTAGTATTTTCATGAGTTACAACACTTGAATAGTATATAACAAAAAAATAAATTTTGGTTAATTTTTGTACGAAAAAAATCCTTAAAACTGAAGTATGTTTATTTTTGTCTGTTTTTAAAGGTTATTTTTGCTTTTATTTTTATAAATCACAAATATTAACGAAATGAGATTTTTGAACGCTTCAATAGCTTCTTCGGGCGATGTAAATCGTTGACCACGAAGTTTATTCTTCGACTGCAGCTTACTTTCGGGGTCATACGAATATATCCATGATTCGTCACCTCTCACGATTTTATAAACGTCTTTCGAAGCACCGCGATTGAATTTCTTAAGCATTTCTTCGCACCAATCGACACGAGCCTTTTTTTGAGCGATTGTCAACTAAATATAAAATAAACAAATAGCGTCCGTGCGACAAAATGTTCTGAGTACGCAGCGCCCGCTCTAGCACTTACGCCGCCCCGGGCAAGAGGGCAAATTTCAGCCCCTTGGGGGCTATCCCAGGCAGATTGATAGTAGATTATGTACGCCGTTGAAATAGATAAATAGCCATTCCAACATCCTGGTGCATCCGAAAAGCTTCAATTAGCTGGATTTCTTCAGGGTTTGAACGTCCGTGGTTTATTGTCATAATTGCGACATCTTGAGGAGGCAGGGCAGGGAGGGGCGCTTGAACCTTCCTCCCCCTACATTTTTGTCTTACTGCTAGTAACCGCATTCTGTTGGCACCTGGTCTCAATTGCAATTTTAGGAAAGATTTCAGTCTGGTGGTCTCGTTTATTCAGAGACAGGGATTTGAAAAGTCTATCATCCGCACAATTCTGTTCTGTTCAGACTACAGTTTTAGGCATTTGATATCCGAAACTTGAACACCCACAGAGGTGTCATTAACATCATCATATCCAAATCCTATCCGTTTGCTTGACCTAGACTTTTGAAACTTAAATTATTGCGTAAGTGACATTCTAAGTTCTTTTTGTGAGGATCCTAACTACCTATGTTTTGCGATCATTTTGCCCAATCAACCTCATTCAAGAAAAAATTGCCCATATTATCCGTGTTGACTTGACTACTTTATAGAGTCTTTGATGTCCGCCATGTTTAGCCGTTAGAATAAAGGATACGTTTCCCAAAGAAAAGTTCGTGTGACATTTCGTCTGAAAGGGATTTTATGACAAAGGTCATGTATTCAGAAGTAAAACCCATGCAGACGCCGTTTATAGTTAAAAAGACAAAGGTCGCTCTGGATTTATACCTTTCTCAAATTGTTAACGCTTTTTTTTTTAAATATTATTGTTGTCGTAAAGTTTAATTACCTTCGACCTCCTATACAAATTCCGGGCTAGGGGTATGATGTTTAATGTTTATGTCTTGGGGAAATCCAGCCTACGCCCATACTGGAATTTTTATAAAGAAGAAGGTCAAACCTACCTAAATAGGGGGAATTAGGCATATCCGGAAAAAACAATTAGGAAGTATTGCTACTGCGGCTCTAGTAATGTGTACTGTGATTCCATCCCTCATCTTACTGAAACTCAAACAACTTTGTTCGAAATTTGTAATAAATGAATCGATGCAATTGGAATCAACTAAGGCGATCCATCCACGAGGAGATCGGGAGAATTGAAGTTAAATTGCCGCGACACGGGCTTTCCTCCGATTCAATAGACTAAACTAAAGTTTCAGGCCTTACTTCCGGAAATGAAATTGCGACGATTCAATAATAAGATTACGTTCTATAATTTCTTCCTCTATTTTAAAATTAGGTGGCCCTCCTCATTAGTAAGAACAAGGGATCATGTATAGAAGGTTCAAATATAATCCTTAATGCTGGTCAAGAGAGGTACTAAATTTTCAATTTGGAGGACGAAATTAGCACATACATCTCCAATTTGTGTTGTAAAGTAGAACGGACGTAGGGCGGGTGATAGCATCATCAGCATTTTAGGATTCTAAATGCCCTTTGTATCAGAAGCCTCGCAAGGACTTTGCATCTTCAAAACACAACTTTCAGCTTTTTATTTCATCTGTAGGTTTCGTTTCCACTAAATGGAAGTTGATATTGATTTTTTCCTTCTGGTTATTATTTCTTTTTTTTTTATTCGAGTGCTAGCCAAAATGCCGCCCCTTAGAGTGGGCGCTGTGAGTACGTATATATGTATATCCTCAAAAATGTCAAACTTTACGATGGAACCGTCAGATGACAACAGTGTTTCCAATTCCCAAAATATGTATAAATAGTGACCTCTAATTAACAATGAATAATTTTAAATAAATTAACAGAAAAAGACTCAGAATTGCACATATTACAAGTAAATTGGCGGGGTGGCGAATTGCCATCTGTATTGATTGTTACTGTCACTTGTCATTGGTTGTCATTAATTTATGGTGTGTTTATACTATTAATTTGTTGTATCTACTCATTATGCTGTCCAATTCAGTTTTAGTGTTTAGCGATTTATTATAATTGGTGTTTATGTGTAGCGCCTCCTTTATTCTGACTTTTCGTATATTATGCTCCTTATCTATCTTTCTGGTGTATTCAAAATCCATTTTATGGTGGAGTTCACGCTGGTGCTTAACTAGGAGGGGTCTATGGTTATTATCCATCCTTGTTGGGTTTTGGTGTTCCCTTAGTCTTGTATGTAGGCGTTTGCTGGTGTAGCCGTAATACGTGTGCGGATAACAACCAAGATGTAGCGTATTACGCCTCCACCAGCAGACGCCTACATACAAGACTAAGGGAACGCCAAAACCCGACAGTGTTTTTCTGTTAATTTATTTAATTTATTCTTTGGTAATTATTATAAAATGATTTGTTTTCCCCTATTTTTTAAATTCTATAATATAAATATGTAATATCTGTGATAATCATCTAAAATATGACCAATTATAGTATAGGTAAAAACTGTTTTTTTTTTTTTTAAATTGTCAAATGCAACAAATCAACTAATAATTGTACACAATGTAGATTTCTACCTGATGATGCCGATAATAGGTGAAACGTTGTAGAGCAGAATAAAATACAAAATATAATAAGAAGTTGGATAGTGACTATCATTTATTCATCATTATAAATAAGCACCAGTGACAATTCAAGACGCCCTCAACTTGAATTCAATTCCAAGAATAGATAATAGGTCTGTTTTTTGGTTATCCCGTTAGGTTTGGGTAACGAAACTCCATATAAAAAAAAATGCCAGCTGACCCACCTCTCATTTTTTTTATATGAAGTTTCGTTACCCAAACCTACACGGGATAACCAAAAAAAAACACACCTAATATCTCTTTGTGCAATCGTTTTAAAACCGATTATCATCATGTTCATTTTTAGGCACGTTTTGCTCCGGTGATTTGATTTTTGAGGACAATTTCGACAACTTCGATCCTGGCAAATGGCAAGCGGAAATAACGTTAGGTGGAGGCGGAGTAAGTTTCAAATTTGTTTGCTCTATTTCGCTAAGTAATATTTGTAAAATCTTTACTTCCAGAATAATGAGTTTCAAGAGTACACGAATGATCCGACCAACCTATACTCCAAAGATGGCATACTTCACATTAGGCCTACCTTAATGTCGGATAAGTACAGTGAATATTTCCTGACAAAGGGGAAAATTGATCTCGGTTCGAAATGCACGGGCGGTGAATTTTATGGCTGCACTCGTACCGGAACCAGAGATGATATTTTGAATCCGACTCGAAGTGCACGTATTCGAACTTTCTATTCGTTCAGCTTCAAATACGGACGTGTGGAACTCAGAGCTAAAATGCCAGCTGGCGATTGGTTGTGGCCAGCCATTTATATGCTTCCTACGCTCAACGCGTATGGACAATGGCCGCGATCGGGTGGAATAAATATTGTTGAATCGCGTGGAAATCGTGAATTTTATTTGAATGGTGTTAATGTCGGGACGGAACAAATTCGAACCGTTTTATTGTATGGACCCAGCTATATAGCCACCGGGTGGCAACATGCAATTTTCGCTATGAATGCAAGTAAACCGGGTATGTTTATTAATGACTTTCATCGATATCAATTTGAATGGACACCGAATAATTACACCTGGAAGGTGGATGATGTACAGATAGGTACAATCAAAGTGGGCGAAGGAGGTTTCTGGGCATTGGGCGAGTTCGGTAGAACACATCCGGCTAATGATAATCCATGGAAGAATGGTGATCGTGATGCACCATTTGATCAACAGGTACATTGTGGTCATTTAGAATTTTAAATTTATATTTACATGATAATTTTATTTTTCAGTTCAACTTCGTTATCAATTTAGCAATTGGAGGTACGAACTACTTTGATGATGCTGCTGTGAATCCTGACAAGAAACCGTGGCAAAATAAATCACCCCACCCGGCGAAAATGTTTTGGGATGCTCGAGATGCTTGGCTGAAAACGTGGAATTATCATGATCCTGAAAATGATGATTCACATTTGCAAATTGATTATCTCCGTGTTTGGGCTCTTTAGGCTTAAAAGCAGAACCTAGAAACCTTCAGAACCCAAAACCCAAAAAACGTGATTTTCAAACCATTTGCTCTCTATATACATGGTGGAGCTAAAATTAATCATTCTTTCGGAAGATGTGCCACCTTGCAGATACAATGATATTATTTTAAGAAAAAAGTTGTTATCCTGTTTGCGTTATTCTATAAGAAATCGTCTTGTCATGAACATCTAGAAAGTTTTCTACCATAAATATAGTAACATGCAGGGGCGGCCGGTCTAAGTGGGCAGGTAGGGTACTGCCCACCCTACAAAGTGCTAGCTAAAAATAAAAATAAAATAAAAATTATTTCTTAGAACATAATTGATTCACTTCGGTACCTACATGCATATCTAACTTAACGTAACGTAACTTTCCTTAAAATGACAATAGCCATTCATTAGTACTTAATCACGATTAAATTGCCAATATAAAAAACTCCTCTCCTCTACATAAGCGAAAGCTCATATTGATATCAATTGAATAATTATAAGAAGCGCACGCGTGAATCACCAACCATCATGTACATTGCATTGCGCCCATTCATACTTCCTTCATGTATCTGCTCATCATATCATCATCATCTCATCATCATCTCAACTAAACTCAACCTATGGGCAGAATGCCTTTCTGCCCACATGTACCATCAATCTATTCTATAGCTATTCCATAGCACATAGAGACACGATGAATCTTCTTATACGTTCAACGCATGCGCATTGAAAGTATCTGAACTTCACTGAAGGGCATGCCCAATACTACACTAGTAGGTATCCATGAACTTGTGCAACGTTCGCGAGCGCGTGGCCCGTGGCGCTGTCCTAGTAGTTAGATACTCGTGCACGTAGCATAGCGCATAGTGCATGGATACAATAATAAGGCCGTTTCGCATTTAAGTGCATGGTGCATTGTAGAGTAATTAATTTGTGCGTGTGTTTTTGTCAGATATTCTTCCTTTTTTGAAGTGGTTTGGAGGCGTTATACTCATACTTGTAGCAGTAGTGCATGATTACGTTATCAACGGCCGTTTTTTATTTGTTACGTATTTTATATTATAAAATATTTATTTTGGTGATGGGATTAATATTAAAATCTTATTTATTTGATCTAATATGTATTTTGCTTGATATAGATACCTATTTATATTTTCTCCTCTATATGATCTGGAAGTTTTAAATTTAGTTTGTATGTACTTAAAAAATGATTTTTGTTGTTGTTATGTTATTGCTTGTGCATGATATAGAAAAAAATTCCCACTTTTATCCCTCACACCTTTTTCCTCCCCTTGGCAAGAGGGATCTAAACCCTCCCCGCTTGCTCTTGCTGGGCAGTGCATTTTATTTGCATAATTGTAGAAATACATAGCAGCTTCAAAGTATAACCTAACTTCCATATAAATTTACAGGAATTATCTTTGATAAATTATTTATTCAGGAAGATTTGTAGGTATGTCCTGTTATTGTGCGAAAGAATGTTGGCATTGCTTTTAAACACATAATGTCTCATCATAATTTAATATATCATTACAATTAATCATATATTAGGTGATCCGTTTGGGTTGCCTTTTCTAGCCTCAAATGAAAAAAAAAGAAAGAGGTATCCAAATTTGAATTACCATTAAAAAGAGCAGTGCTTAATATTTACTTATTGAATATAATTTTATTGAAATATTGTCACGACTATTGCTGGTCCCCTTGAAAGGTAATTACTGGATTATTTTTCCACATTGCGACCGTTCTCTGCCAAAAAATTTATGTAATATAGGATTCCGAACTGTAGCTATCTGTATGCATTTTCATGGTGCGATTGAGCATAACTGATTTGTAAAAAAAAAAACTCTAAACGATTCACCTAATACATACGTAGATACAACAAGCTTAAAAACATTAAAATGGACTGACTAACAAAGAGCACAATTTTAACGCATTAAAAAACAGTGTGGATATGCATGTATAGTATTCTTTCCTGATGGTAAATCTGCCCACCCGGCTCTGTACTTCACGAGCCGCCACTGGTAACATGATGCAAAAAAAAAAATAAGTTGACAATTTTTAAAATAAATCTTCAATCATAATGATTTAGTATTTCATCAAAATACGTAAAATAAGTAATGTACTGGTACAGTCCAGTAAAATCTAAATAACCAAACGACCACCATGGGCTGTTCCAAAAAATTGTTATCAACTTCGTCAAATTTATCTTAATTTGCTGGTATCGAAAAATTTAACAAACAGTTGATAATAAACAAATCTAGGAATTAGTCTTGAATCAATCATAAAATAACAAAATGACTTGACAATTTAAATGCACGTCGAATTCAAACGACGAGTAAATATTTATATTTTTCCTTGTCAAAGTGCAACAATCAATTTTTGGATGATGAGAAAAAAATGTAAAACCGAGGGAATTAGTTAATAACCAGTACACAATTCAATAGTGAAATAAATAAATTATGATTTGATTCTATATAAGTAGATACGAGTAAACACCCTAGACAGACGACGCACGATAAACATAATTAACTCTTGATTATGTTTAACTTATTCGTCTGTCCTATGCTAATTCGCTTGATGATATTCGATAAACCTAATTTAAACATCATCAACTCAACGTCATTAAAAATTAATTATGTTTACTCGTCGTGCAATCCGGTCTCGGTTTCATTGAATTTATTGGAAAACTGGAAGGAACAGCTGTTTTGTCCTGTCAGTCCAACTAACATATTTTGCAACAAAGGCAGAATCGAATATAAAAAAGGTAATATAATATTTAACTTATTTTAAGCATTGCTGATAAAACATTATCTATTTCAGCTCAATCAAACGCGAAAAGTGTCTCGAGACGATGACATTTAATATATTGCGGCTTAAGGTGCAGAATTTCCGTGCAGTGGAGTCGAAAGTGAAAGTGGCATCAAAAACCTGAACAGTAGAAGTAATGTGTGGTCCAAAGAAAGCAATTTGGCACATTTTATCAGTTTCAATAAGTGATGATCTTTTCGGTAATGAAAGTGGTATGTGTTGTTTAATGAAAAATATTTCTACATTCGTTTTTTCAACCTCCTGATTTAGAAAATACCACTTTCAATGTCTACATCAATCACTTTTAATTAAATAGAGATACTTTTGATCCCAAAGAAATATTGATTTATTGTAAAACTCGGTAGTTGCAAGTTAGCCATTTGTTGTATATGTAATACTGTAATAAAAAGCAAATTAAATAAAGAATATTTGTCTATTTTCTTTTTACTTATTCGAACAATAATAAAAAAAACATGTCATTTCTCATTTGTAATTATCAAATAGAGATTCCACTCACAATCCAAACACATAATTTTTGTCGGGAGCTGTATTCAAAAGCAGACCAATATTTTGTTTATTGTTTAATACATATATGTATGTATCTTCGAACAAAATTGAAAAGAAAAATACAAGTTGCATAAAAATCCGAGCTCTAATTAGTAAATTATTTTACTTTGACAGTTCGAATGTGATTGCGACTTTTACCCGTGTGTCACTAGAGAAAGTTAAACATACTTGAACTCAAATATCATTAACTCAAGTATGTTTAACTACAATCGTCTGTCTAGGGTGTAAAATTGTGATAAATATGCTAATCAGCAAAAAAAAAATCTTCAGTAAAAAAAACCAGAGCAACTGTAAGCCCTAGTTGGGATGACTTATGGCTTGTTAGATGCAGCAGGTGTTTCCAATAGTGCTTTTCGACTTTGTGGATCATTTCCATGTTTACTGGAAATCCCAAAGAAAATGACAATCTGAAAAATTGATCCAGACTATGACATGGATCATCTAACAATGTCATCCTCCAGATGGTTCCTCGAACAATTTCCCTTAAATTTCTCGTATATTATTTTGTTTTTCAGTTTATATGGCTTCTACTAATCATTCATTATAAGAGTCAATCATTTTAAAATTTCCTTAGACAATTTCCTTTAAATTGCATCTCGCACGCCGCATAATGTCAAAAGCAATTTCCAATTCAGAATAGCCCTATTCGACTCACTGGATCATTTCCAGATTTATTGGAAATCCCATACAAAATGATGATCCTGGAAATTGATCCAGGGTATGACTTGGATCATCTGCCAAACTAATCCACCAGATGTCTGCGCGAACAATTTCCCTGAAATTTCCCGTATGTCATTTTGTTATTTAGTATTTTTGGTTTGTAAACTATTCAGAGTTAATCATTTTAATATTTCCTGCTACTTATCCTTTTAATTGTATCTCGCACGGTGCATAATTACAAATGCAATTTATAATTTAGAATATCGCGTTGGGGCTAGATGAAATGATAGTCAGCTGTTACCGATTTGGGAAATTTTGATCCGATTTCATTCGACTTGGACAGGATCAATGATCCAGTCAGTCGAATAGGGCTAATATCGCGTTGGAGACTGATGACACAATAGTCAGCTGTTACCGAACGGGGAAATTTTGATCCGTTGGACAATGATCCTATCCGTCCATGAAAGAAACGATTATTAGCGACGTTTTTTTTCGCATCGCGGGTAAATCTGACTCGAAAAGAACGATCGCGGGTAACATCCCGGTTAAGACCAAACAGCTGACATTTGACAGTTTTTGCGCATCTTTGACTCACCTTTGTCGGCTTATTTTTGAGATGTGGTGGATTTTATCACAAAAGATGATTATTTCTTTGCAAAATTTTTTCTCGTGATGAGAAAAATTCTCCCATTTGGTTTGAAAAAAATAATTCCCTCATATTTCCCCTATGCGTCCGCCATCTACATTTGAGCCCTATCCCGTGTAGATGTCTGTCAAGTTAGCACTACCACTTTCAAATATCGATGAACGCTATAGTGCATTAAACGTCGCGAATTTGCCGTGATTCAATGGCAAAATCAAAAAATTTGCCGCACCCCTCCTTCCCCTTAAAACAACCCGTAACTGTTTTTCAAGCCCCATAGAGCGTAGGAAGCCTTAAAACGCAAGTTTAAGGCATCGCAATATAACAGATTGTACGCACAAGCACGCTCAAGAGCTTACTTATAATATCTGCACTCATACAAAGTTTTCCGCAACCCTCTACACGTTCAAAAACTACCCCTAAGTCCGGTTTAGCCCCATACAAAGTTTATGGCGTAAAAACTCAAGTTATACGTATAGTCATACAACAAAATTTATTCAGTCAAATGCTATACAGGCTAATGATGATATCTGCACCCTTAAAATATTTGCCGCGCCCTTCCTTCCCCTTAAAACAACCCCTGTGGAATTAGCACTAACACCCATGTAACGCCGAAACTAAGAATTTACATAAAACCAAAAGTGTCCCTGAATTTGCCGCAGGGGTCACTTATAACACCAGAACTTTAAAAAAATTTGCCGCGCCCCTCTACACCCCTAAAAACTACCCCTAAATGCTTTTATCGTTATAGCGCAAAAATTCAAGTTTTAAGCATCGTCATCAGACAAACTGTAATTAGTTGGATCCTTTAGGTGTAACTGAAGATATCTACCCTTTCAAAAAATTTGCCGCGCCCCTCTACACCCCTAAAAACTACTGAAGATAGCGGCGGGAGCACAAGGGGGAATGTGACACAAACTTGGATTTTAACTTACTCCACCTGTCTTTATAACATATCAAAAATTTGAGAAGTCCCCAATTTTTGCACGCTAACCCCTATTATTTCGTCTCTATTGATTGGAGTAATTAGCCAAGAAAAATAAAGACAAAATACATAGTACTGGCTAGCTGCAAAAATCGTGTATCTTTACTTTATTGTATTTCTCTCTGCATTACCGTAACTCCTAGTGGAGCATGGTGCGTTGATGACTACCGTGTGTAGTCATCAACGTTACAAAGACAACTGAATTCGAAGAGTGATACGGTTGTCAGCCATACCACTTCCTAGTCGCATTGTTAGTTTATTATTCTACGATAAGACTGTGCATTTCTTATCATCTTCTTCTGAACAGGCTTGCCAGATGCCGCGATTTTTCGCGAATTGGGCTACTTTTTTTCAATTTTGCGACAGAAAATTTGATTTTGCGATGGGCGCCTTCCGTGGGCTACTTCTGAAGCTGAAATTGCGACTATTGCGATTTTCAAATACGCAAATATTGCGATTTTTTCAAAATCACTTTTTACAAAGTTCAAGATATTAAATACGTATTGTGAACCCTCCCCATCAGAATTGAACGAATCACATGTCATTCACGACCATAACTTCGCAGTAGGATTAACAGCTGAGTGATATGATCCTGCTTGAATTGCCATATAGCGAAATTTTCACCAGGTTTCATGCTTCCGTCTTCTTCTCAGTACCGTATAGCCCCATGTGGGGCCATGGTGCGTTAAGTCAGCCCTCTATAGGCAAATGTTGCAAGCACTATATATTTCCTATCCGCACATGTACGCAAATTTTTACCACGCCGAGATTCGATCCCTGGACCTCTAGATTACTAGTATCGTAGAGTGCGACTCAACCAAGTGAGCCACGGAGCGTGAATGCTTCCGTCGCCGTAAGTAAATTTTTAAACTGTTCAACCTTGTGATAATCACTTCATTTTAATAATTTTAAAAATTTATATCTTCGTGATTTGACTGGGATCGTCATAGCGTAAGCACAGGTAAATAAGTCCAATCATGAATACAAATCGTTTTATTTGTAATTTGTTGTCAGACAAAATAAGGGATAAGGGAACTGTTTCCAGCATTTTTTAAATTAATTTTCATGCTCCAAAACGAGTATCTAGCTGGATGCTACCGGCATCTATTATTTTGATTCTTAGGCCGACTGCACATGACGCAACTTTTCTGATAATCATGTTTCAAACCCGCATGAAACTTCTTGATTTGAAACCTTTCCCATGCATGCCAGAGGATGAACTATACCTTCCAATGCGTACTTAATTTGTTTTCACATTTCTGCATATGACGAAAGACACAAATCAAAAAGTTTCATACGGGTTTGAAACGTGATTCTCCTAAAAGTTGCATCGTGTGCAGTCGGCCTAAGAAAGAAACTAATTGATATTTTGTGTTTTTTTTGCGAAGATTTTTCTGGGACCCTTACTCTGTTCTAGAATTTTTTAATTATCAGATTTGCTGTGTACATAAAATCTGCTTTGATAGGGCACTCCATTTGATACAGGCAATCCACGTGCCAAGAAAATTTCATTGTTTTTTGTTTTTATACCCTTCGTTCGTAGAGTGAAAGGGTGAAGGGTATTCAAATTTCGGCTGCGCTCGAAATTAGCCTGCTTCTCGTTTTTTCAATTCTGTCTGGTGAAAATTATTTGAAACAAATTCATTTTCGGAGTCAGGGAACACTATAGATTTTAATAAATGAAAAATAGATGTATGCTATTTATTTCTATTTAAAATCTCAATTGATCCAGCCGTAGCATCAAGATAAGTACTTGTTTGCCGTTTTTGCATCTAATTTGCCGGGACCACCACGCGTATTTTCTCTCGTGTATGGAAGTGTTTTTGTTTTTTTAATTGGAATATACACTGAGCTTAAATGAAACCGGGCCACACGGTAAGCGAAACCTGCAAAAATCAAAGATGCACGATTTTTTACGATCAAATGTCTCAATTTTCCTATGGCCAAAATGCTACTGATTTTATCACATCTAAAGGTCTATCCAGACGTGCTGTCAACTGCGGCAGTTTTCATTGCATCCAAACTGACTGCCATTTGGTTGGTCGTCCAGTTTTAATATTCAATATGGCAACTCAATCATAGTCCGAATTTGTGAATTAAATATTTAAAAAATCTCCAAAATAAAAGTTTGGTTATGTCTTTTCAGCCTCCATTTGGTAGCTAGTGTAGATATGCGAAGTAGCTGCCAAATGGAAGTTCACGATGCCAGTTTTTTGACGAGTCTCCATTTAGCAGCCAGTTTATATGCATCTTTATTCTTACTATATGCGAGGATATACGGACCGCGTGGTGTGAAAAACCAAAACGTAAATTAGGTGAAAGGTGGATTTTAGCATGCACCTTATTCTCAAGGAAAACAAGACACCAAAAGTTTTTTATATACATATTTATATTTTTTTATACGGAGTTTTACAGAACCAAGAAACCATGGATTGACCGTGGCTGTGTAGCATAAAGATGCAACATTGGGTCAAGCCGTCAAAAACAGGATTTAGGATGTAACGGTATATAGTCGTGTCGTGTCGGGTATGACCGATTTGTAAAGTTTCTATACGGCTCCACATACATATGATGCCACAAGTCCCCAAAGGCAACTACATACATACATATGTGCCAGTGGCGTGGCGTCCTTGGAAGCAAGGGAAGCATTGCTTCCCTTCTTCTTTCAAAATAAAAACGTTTAGAAGCATAACGTATTATCAACAGTGTTTATAATTTTTCTTGTACACTATACACGGGTTTTTATGTATATTACATAAAATCATACGCAACCCTGTCGCAACGTATAAAATTACTTTAGCATGCGCACTCTCCAACCAATACACCAACCCACCTGTCTCACGAAAAAAAAATCAACAGCGAGAGAGTTTACAGTCGCCAGTCACGGCGAGACAGAAGCAGAGCGAAATAATGCCTGTATGAAAGATGAAAGCTTGTTGAGCAGATTTACCGGGGCATTGGGCGGCGGAGTAGAGTTAGTACGAGAATGAATTCGCCGTTGGAGGTGGATTTCTAATTGCTTCTTTTAAAAGTTGCCAACCGGTGTGTACAGTTCGTACCAAAAGTTTGTTCATTCTGATTGGAATTAGAATTGGCATAGCACAGCAATGCACCAAGGTACAAAATATCTGTATTTCGGTCCAGCAATGCGATAGTTTCCTTTTAATTTGAAGCTGTTTTATGCTTGGCGGTGTGTGTGTTCGTAGTTTCTTGTACGTGCAAAGTTATTAGAGAAAATTTATAGTAAAATAGAGAATAGAGAGTTTAGGCAAGTCGTAAAAACAGTGGTGTACGAATCGACATTATACGTATTGAAGTAGGTGATAATAAAAGTACGAATTGTCATTGCATCGAGTTCTTCTGGCTTAAATTAAGCAAAACACACCTTTCACGGTATCCTAGGATACGTCGACGAAGAAATATTGCAATTTATATTTAACGTTTTTAGCATTTTCTTCTTTTTCTCTGTACCGCGTTCAACCAAGTGAGCCAGAGCATGATACAATTACGACAACTTTTCGATAACGTCTTCAACATACGGAGTTCATAGTATGTACATATATTCGTATGCATGTTGATATTTGAATAATACAAAGCATACTGCACAAATGCTTACAAGCGTCTTCTTAAGTCTAGAAATAGAGAATATTTTTTTAGTTTCCAGTTATCTTTATTTTATTAGGATTTCATTCTCATTTCTAGACAGGTGTACGCATTGGGAACCTGCGTTCATTTACATGAATGTCGAATTATACGTAACTGCTTCCCTTTACTTCAAACTCACGCCACGCCACTGATATGTGCAGTCAAAAGTTGAAACGACTAGTTTTTGGGAAGATATGTATAACGGTATTACTCATCAAATGATGAATTTGTAGTTCGTACAGCTTTTAACAAAATATAACGACCCATGCGCCCCTCAGACAACCACGAGGGTTCACAATGTACAATAATTTTTTAAGGAATTCTCGCAAATTTACAGCTTAACTCTTAAAGGTTTATTAGAAATTCGTATCTTGTATGGCTCCCAATGTAATACCCATCGATGCGGGTCTCTGAAAGGGAGTTACGGTAGGTCAAACTTTTAAATGATCTGCTTCCCGGGAAGGATTTTTAGAAATATCTCTGTAACGGTACATTTAACGAATTAGTCGTTTGTAACGAATTTAAAGCTTTTTTTGCGCAAAGCAATATAAAACGAGGAGGCTAATTTCGGGCGCGGCCGAAATTTGGATACCCTTCGCTCCCCTCGGTCTAAAAGTTTTTTTTCGGGCGTACCTACGACTTGTATTTAATCCCCCCCCCCCCCATTATTTTCTTTCTGGCTTCACAAAAGTTCCGATGCGTCGGCAAAACAATATTTGTGTGGGGTTTAGTTGGAGTAAATGGGCAAATAAAAATATTTACTCAGGCCGTGTTTTTTTATCATCGGGGGCAGGTTTGCTGACCCAGACGCGCAAAAAAAACTATCGAGGGTAGCATCCAGGTTAAATTTCAAAAATGTCACGTAGGCATTGCCATTAATTTCAAAACATTGCTCATAAATATTAAAGCCCCGTTTTCACTTTACAAACGCAAAAGTTCAAATGTATTTTTTTTTAATGAAAACATATTTTTATGTATGAATCATAATCTTGTTAGAAAAAGAAAACTACTAGAAAACAATTGGGATTGCATACATTTAGGCGAGTTATGGAAAGCTCATTAAAACTGGATAGGAATATATAATTTCTAACCTTGTTAGAAACGCTAACCTGGTTAGCGTTTGTATGAAAATTACCCCGTATAGTGTAGGTTAGCTGATTAAAAAACACGGTCTCAGAAAGTTTTACTGGGGAATGCAGGAGCATTCCATTTTGTACGATTCCATTTTTTTTTTCATATATTTAGTTGCTTTGATAAAGACACATTAATTCAAGGTTTTGTGAAATTGGTGTAAGAAAAATGTTTCTTAGAAGAACCAAAATGAGGGGTTGGGTTTGTATGGCCACCCCATGACCCCAAGGTCCGATTTTATCCAATCTTACATATGTTTTGTGTCATCAATTGATTTTGATTTTGGTGTACAAATAAAAAAGTTTTTCTAAGAAGAACCTAATTTGGGGGGTTGGATTTGTATGGCAGCCCCATGACCCCATGGTCTGATTTGATCCATTCTTAGATATGTTTTGTGTCACTAATAGAAATACATTTGTGTGAAATTTGGTTGAAATTGGTGTACAAATAAAAAAGTTTTTCTTAGAAAAACCTAATTTGGGGAGTTAAGTTTGTATGGCAGCCCCATGACCCCATGGTCCGATTTGAACCATTCTTGCATATATTTTGTGTTGTGAATAGAAACACCTTTTTTGTGAAATTTGGTTGTAATAAATAAAATAGTTTTTCTTAGAAGAACTCAAATTGGGGGGCTAGATTTGTATGGCAGCCCCATGACCCAGTGATCCAATTTGGGTGAATCAAACATACAAATAGCGGCAACAATAAGAAGCACGTGTGCAAAATTTCAGTTTGCTAGCTTCAATACCCGCCGAGTAAAACGCGCCGCAACAGACAGACAGACAGACGGACATGCTCCAATCGACTCCCCAAGTCATGCTGATCATATATGTATGCTTTTTATATGGTCGGAGATGCTTCCTTTAATGCGTTACAAACTTCATGACAAAGTTAATATACCCTTTCACTCTATGAGCGAAGGGTATAAAAATATGTATGACGGAGTTGCGATATAGCAATTTGCGGAAATGGTGCTCCGCCCTCAGGTACGATTGCGCATTATGGCATTATTCTCTCTTCTTTTATTTCCTATGATATTCCTGACAAAGTGTAATTCACCGGAAAGTTGTGGAATTGATCGTTTCTCAAATATGTATATGTACGAGTATGTATGTATTCCATAAAAATGCCCGTTGGATCGCCTAATATGTTTTTTTTTTGTCATAATATGGAGCGGGCTAAAAAAATTGCGTATAATATACAGGGTATGCATACCCCTGCGAGTTGCGGCACACAGAGTGCATTTCGAGTCGGTTTCGAACTAGTATTACAGGGCGCGCTGCAATGCTCATCAGATGCCTCTACGTATGCAGGGCGTCATTTAATACCAGGAGAGGCATTACCGGACTCAACCAGGCAAAGGTGTACGATCTTCTTATATAGGACACGAAATACACCCTGGTATCGAATCATATGAAATGGGCTAGGTAATGGCTAGCCACCGATTCGACACGGCCGCGTTTCTGACTATGTGTCAGAAAACGGGTTCAAACAAAGAGCAACAAAATACATTGTTGTTGGACAGTGGATGTAGCATGGTCAAAAAATGATTTGAGTTATTCACCGTCCAGTTTGTCCATAGTGGGACAGCACAAGTATGCATACTCCAGATATGTAGATATGAACGGCCCCAGGTTAATAGCATAATGTAATCCGGAAAATTAAGTTTCTTCGAAATCCCTAGACGGAGGGCAGGAATATGGATACTGCCCAGGGGCACCGTACGAACTGTATCCGGCTCTGCTAGAAACTGACACACTTCATGATTTCAGATCTTATTTTAAGCTCTTTACACTCTATAGAAGATTTTGCATAATCTTGAGATTTTACAAAATCTAGGCGAAAATCTTGTAGATTTTCCATACATTTTCATAGATTTTGTATGGAGATTATAACCAAAATCTCGGAGAAAATCTTTACAAAATCATGGTGAAGTGTGGTGAGCTTCGCATTTGACAATTCTACAGTAGAGGTCATCTCATCCATTTTCGCTTGGCACATAGTTTTGTACACAAAAGTGTTTTCACCTATTGAAGAACATAAATCATTGACATAATTCCTATAAGATAGATTCTGCTTCTTGTTTTAACAAATTAATATAAATAACAGATTCAGTCGTGCATGAAATTGTCGGAGTTTGCAATTTAGACGGATGGTACTGTACTGTCAAGTCGTGCAACAAGATTACGACCATAGTGTGAACAACATACGAGATTACATAATCTACGTAGATTTTGCGGCTATATGTGTAAAGCGATTTATTTAATTGACAAAATGTTTAACAATCGTTTCTTCATTCAAAACAAACCCCACATCAATTTTGTCGTCGACTGTTAATGTAATATCCAAAATAAAATATGTATGTATGTATTATAGAATCGCCACACAGAATATGTTCTGAGAAATTCTCTCAATGGCTATATCATCAATAAATGAACTGGAAAATGACTAAGATGATTGTGATATGTACACTCAAAACTGGTATTTTATCTCAAGTGTAAAAGCATTGCTGAGCTGAAACCTTGCAAATAAGGTGGAAAAAGTTGACGAGATTTCTTAGGAAATGACAGAAAAGATAAATAAATTATTTTTAGCGAATATATTGCAATTTTCCATCTGCAGTATATTTTTGTAGTGAATACAAAACGTATCTAAATGTTATCAAGTGTCTGTTTGGAGCAGAGTTTACTCATTTCAATTTCAAAATTTATAAGACAGAGTGAAGTGATATTCAAGAGTAAACTATACCAAAAAATCGAAATATAGCACTGATAATAGGATTAACTACATAACACGAATGGCTTTTTCATCGACGCTCTGGCTGGCGCTTCTACTTACGCAAAACTCAAAAGTGAATGAAAAACAATGCATAAAATCATTGACAAAAGCCAGTGGACCTCGCGTTTTCAATCATGGTAATGTACAGCACTAAATATTATGTTCTAGTAAGTTAAATACGTGTTAGTATATCCATTGCTCAGGAAGTGCGTAAATTAGGAATTATGCAAGTTACGTAAAAATATGTACACTTGGCGACAAAAAAAACCGGACAGTTGTCATTATGCCATACCGCAATTTTTCCTAATATACATACATATATATTTAATTCTAACGAAAAGCGTAGGCCCCCAATGAACGGATCTGTCGTCATTTTCCCTAGGTTTATCCTCTTTCTTCTAATAAAGCATACCCCACCCCCTCCCCTAAACGCAAAACGGCTAATATCGGGCCTGAAGCGGAAAAACTATAAAAAAATAAATCCATTAATTCAAAGCCGAATTTGAATTCCAACATCGAACATCGATGACCTCTACTGTAGTATTTCCAAATGCGGAGCTTAAAGCAATACTACAGTAGAGGTCGTCAAATCCATTCTCCGCTTTGCACATGGTTTTGTACACAAAAGTGTGATGTTTTCACCTATATTGACGAACAGAAATCATCGATATAATTCCTATAAGATAGATTCTGCTTCTTGTTTTAACAAATTAATATAAATGACAGTTTCAGTCGTGCATGAAATTGCCGGAGTTTGCAATTTAGACGGATTGTACTGTACTGTCAAGTCATGTAATAAGATTACGACCATAGTGTGAACAGCATACGAGATTACATATTCTACGTAGATTTTGCGGCTATATGTGTAAAGCGCTTTACTTTGATTAAGTGGATTTTGTCGTAATAAAATCCACGACAGCGGCTTCAGGGAAACTGATATTTCTGTTTGGGGTGGGACACTACTGATGAACGGTAATTAATTGCTGGAGGGAGGGTTTATCTATCTATAGCAAATGGTGATAACCAACCACGAGAACAAGGAGTTTATTAGTTACATAGTTTCTTTCGGTGTCAAGACCCATTGTTACAATATGACATTAAAATTGAAAGTGTCAAAATACTTTCGATCGTTCCATGATAAGGACCTTTTTGTCACCAAAATGTCACTAATATGGGGAATGAAAACTTTTGCGCCTAGGGCCCCTTTGCCACCAATAAGTTACAACGTAATTGGAACACTACATCCAAGTGGCATTGTTTGTTCAAACGCACAATCGGTACTTTTTTGATCCCGTCTTCGCTCACATTCATAGCTGTGAATAAGTGTAGATAAAAGTCATTTAAACTAGTTTTTTTTCTTTTCAATCCGACCCTAACCAAACTTTACCCAAATGTGTTCGTAGTAAAGCCTCAAAACATATCCAGGATTGGATGGAATCGGAATATGACGTCATAAGGCTGTCATACAAACCAACTCTCAAATATTAGGTTTGTAAGAAAACTTTTTCCTTTTTGAATCTTAACCAAAATTCATCCAAGTGTGGAAGTGTGTGCCCGAAATTAGCCTCGGTCTCATTTTTCTAATCAAATCATTAAACAATTTTCAAAATATAACCCAACTAAAGTCCGTTTTTTGCCCACTTACTAATTTTAACACTCGAAATATTCAGCAAACAATATATATGTATATAAACAGATACTTTAAACAAATAAGTTCGTAATTTAGAGAAAACATAGCAACCCATGCCATGCGTTAGTCCAGAGTGGCTATGTGATCACACAACCCATATGTGTTTGACTCTAAATTTATTACACTACACTCCACGAAATAATTCAAACGTCAAAATATTGTCGATGCAATTATTAACCCTTCTGTCGCCGCCTACGAGCTATTATGCCTTAGGTGTAGCTGAATCTTCTGTGAAATCAATCTTATTTTTTGAGGAGGTCTAATTTTGGTTCTAGAAACAGTTTACATACTATGTCTTACGATATTACGCCGTTTTTTCGTTTTTTTTAGACATAGTTTATATTTCGCCGAACGTTTGATCGCATTTGTGGCCGTCAGTTCCATTGAAATATATATGGTAAGGGCTGGAAAATATTGTTGAACGATATTTTTCATCAAGATATAGAACCAATGGTCTGTCTAGGTCTATGTGCCAACCGAAGGGTTAATTATCACGTTGGCATTTTGAGAGAGTAATAAATATTACGCGGATTTTATATTCTCAATTGTAAACAAAAACTTGGTATTTGAATAAAATTTTCACACATACTATGAACTGCAATAGTGTGAAAACTGTGCCATTTTTATTTTCTGATTCCCACTCTGGACTAACGCATGCTTTCTCTAAGGTTCTTAATTCCTTCATCTGAAAAAAATAGTGGACCTTTCGAAATATGTATATAAAATGTGACTTTGTGAAAAATTGAAAAATATGGCGACAAGTGTTTGACAGCTCCAAATGCCACCTTATAGTTCCCAATTGGACTTGGTAGTGATGCTAGCAACCAGTGGCGTAACGTTTCACAAATTTCCTTGTGTTCGAAATCGAAATGGGGGCCCCTAGCGGTCCATTTTTTTCATCAGGAAATATTACAGAACCTATCTCACATTGAAGCAGTAAAAAAATTTACAAGAGCAATGAAAATGTTTGGCTTTAACAACATGTTTCAACGTTTATTTTTTAACAAAATTAAAATTTGAAAAATTACTGGAGGGCTCGTGAGATCATCTATTTATCACAAAATGCAAGAGACGTAAAGAAGCCAGCTTGGGAAGTGCCCCTGGATACCTGTCTCGAAACTGTCGTTGATGCTAGACTAAAAGCGATTGTTCTAGATATGAGGATCACATCAACTAGCTGAAGAGTTTCGACTATTCTGATTCTGGCCAAGTTAAACGACTACTAGCATGTCCTGACCAAATACAAACTAAATCCACTGAAATCTGATTTGTCCTAGAGATTCTCCAAAGACGCTTTACATAGGGGGAACGGCCAATCTAGTGTTTCCTGATCTCTTGAGTTTCTCTTAAAAAAGACTTTCTGATTTAACCCTTGTTGAACGATCTTAGTAACCGTGCTTAAGGTACGTTGTGCTAGACGCGGCCGCACGACTGCGACTCGCTCATTCCATATAAAAAACTCGTTTCTCTCTCATTTTAAAAACGAGTTTTTATATGGAATGAGCGAGTCGCAGTCGTGCGGCCGCGTCTAGCACAACGTACCTTTAGCCATTCGGTCAATAGAACAACAGTTATCTCTTTGTCAACATTGTGAACATATTATTTCCTGATGATGTATGTATATATGTATGCTTTAATATGACTTGAATAAAGGCACTTCTTCTAGTAAATTGAACTTTTATTTCTTTTCAATATTCTTGAGCAAAAACCCTGATCTACTTCTAAGTTCATGTTCATCGGGTATGAGTTCTTTTCCTGACGTATTCTAGGGACAATAAGAGGATACGGCTTACCCTATGCTTCCCGTTTTTTATGTGAGCTTGGGTTACGAGAGGCAAATCCCCACTCCGATTATCCCGACTTAACACCGAGCGCATACCGACGCTCCACCTGAAGACAAGTCTTCTCGACAGCTGTGTTGTTGTTGCGTAGTAGCGATTCTAGAGTTTTTAATATTGAATCGAGAGGGCTTGGTCGTTGTAAAAACAAAGGATTGCTCTGAGTCCATTCTATTGTTGAACTGGCTGCCATAGGGGCATTTTTTAAAGACAACATAAACATTAATGGTTACAGCGGGACTCGAACCCACGCTCCGACATCTTAGAGATAGAATGTAATCTCTCACTAAGCCACCGAATGCCCCAAATAGCTAAGTCATTCACCTTTAAGGTGAACCTTAAGCCGGCCCCAGACAGACCGGAGTGTGGCACACCGCACAAGAGATCGGTCCAAGAATGATACCTTGGAGTCGCTCAACCACACGGCTGCACGATTTTGCGTATCAATCTTTTGTGCGGTGTTTGCCACGGCTTAAGGCTTCATCACCTCGTCCACATATCACATTTTGCATCCAGCGTGAGGAATTTTAGTCTTTTTCTGCTTGTATACCGATTTGAGGGGAAGACCATCTTTTTAGGTGAAAATCAAGTTTCGTTTAGTCACGAGGTCTATCTGGCAACAGTGCTAGACTTAATGAAAGATTTTTTTTTATGTTTCCGCATTTGGGGGCCCCTCTGGCTTGGGGACCCGTGTTCCGCTAAACACATGGAACACCGTACGTTACGCCACTGCTAGCAACTGCATAGTTCCCAATTTTACTATACAGTAGCCACTCCTTCAAAGTTACAAAGAAATTATACGGCTACGGATTCGCCACATAACATAATAATACCATATGGTTGCTCACTATGAAGTGGCAAAGTGGTGTATGGAAATCGTATCATTTGGCAATTGTCGAAAAGCGGCAATATTTCCCTAACTGAAAAGTTACAACTGCTACAGTGCTAGAACGTTTCTAAAAGTACTTTGCAGGATTTATTACGATGAATTTAAAATTTGGGTGATAAAAATGTGGTTGAAACTTAACTTGAGTGGCGGAATCAAAGTCTTAGTTTTCGCTACTTAAAATATTTCTTGGAACGATAAATATGATGTTCTTTATTTAATTATATTTATTATTTGTATTTATATTTATTTCCTTAATCTGACTTAAACTAACAAGCTAGACACATACATTATGTTTATTAAAAGGCACCATAATGCACAACATAGGAAAGTTTAACTGCATATTGAATTATATAAATTTCCAATTTTACTCCACTGTCTAGGTGGTAAAAACGTATTTTTGAAAATTACTATCACGTTTCACTTTCAAATCAGCGCTAACAAATCCAGCTTAATCAACACCAATAATGGTTGTCTAATAAAAATTAAGCCACAGTAGGATTAAAATAATGATATCATTCTGATATGCATGCGTTGCATTGATTTATTTAAAATCTTTTCTATAGATGATAAGGGGTGATAATTGAGCCGGTAAATATTGTATTTTATTTGTTCTGAAGCACGCAATTTGAGCATGATTTTCACCACTAAACTTGTAAAAAAGGTACATATAAGGCGTGTAGTAAGACTGATTTTCATATTTTGGATTTTCCCCAAAATGTATCAGTAAGTATTAATGATTAGAGCTGTAGACTTATTGAATCTCTGTCTATGATTTATTTTTAATCTAATTTATTGTAATATATTTAGACTGATTATCATATTGTACGAAATGTCGTTCTCCTCCTTATCTACAGATAGTCGGTATAGTAAAAGAATAAAATTAACTATTTTTTTTTTTTAATTTTCTTCTTGCTACATGAGCATGGTTTTCGATTACATCGAGAACTATTTACCAAAAGTGCAGGTAGCAAAAACCCATTACAATTTATGGTACCTTTCTCAAGTCCTGTTTCGTGAACATGTAGCCTTGTCATAATTGCCGGTCGCATATCCGTCCAACTCGAGACTCTTGCCAAAATCATTGTTCTCTGCTTATTTGGAGTAATTTTTTGATCACGAGTTCTCGTGGACTCAATATGATGTGGAGCAGAATAATGCTCCAGTATCCCTTAACTTGAATTGAATTCAAAGAAAAGATAAATATATCTTTGTGCAACCATTTTAAAACCGATTTTTTTTTTAGATCGACATAATACTTATCATCATTTTCATTTTTAGGCACGTTTTGCTCCGGTGATTTAATTTTTGAGGACAATTTCGACAACTTCGATCCTGGCAAATGGCAAGCGGAAATGACGTTAGGGGGAGGCGGAGTAAGTTTCAAACTTGTATGCTCCATTTTTCTGAGTAATATTTGTAAAATGTTTACTTTTAGAATAATGAATTTCAAGAGTACACCAATGATCCGATCAACTTATACTCCAAAGATGGCATACTCCACATTAGGCCCACCTTAATGTCGGATAAGTACAGTGAATATTTCCTGACAAAGGGGAAAATCGATCTGGGTTCAAAATGCACGGGCGGTGAATTTTATGGTTGCACTCGTACCGGAACCAGAGATGATATTTTGAACCCGACTCGAAGTGCACGTATTCGAACTTTCTATTCGTTCAGCTTCAAATACGGACGTGTGGAACTCAGAGCTAAAATGCCAGCCGGCGATTGGTTGTGGCCAGCCATTTATATGCTTCCTACGCTCAACGCTTATGGACAATGGCCCCGTTCGGGTGGAATAAATATTGTTGAATCGCGTGGAAATCGTGAATTTTATTTCAATGGTGTTAATGTCGGGACGGAACAAATTCGAACCGTTTTACTGTATGGACCCAGCTATATAGCAACCGGGTGGCAACATGCAATTTTCGCTATGAATGCAAGTAAACCGGGAATGTTTATCAATGACTTTCATCGATATCAGTTTGAATGGACACCGAATAATTACACCTGGAAGGTGGATGATGTAGAGATAGGTACGATCAAAGTGGTCGAAGGAGGTTTCTGGGCATTGGGCGAGTTCGGTCGAACACATCCGGCCAATGATAATCCATGGAAGAATGGTGATCGTGATGCACCATTTGATCAGCAGGTAAATTGTGGCCATTTAGAATTTTATATTTATATTTACATGATATTTTTTCCAGTTCCACTTCGTTATCAATTTAGCAATTGGAGGCACGAACTACTTTGACGATACTGCTGTAAATCCTGACAAGAAACCGTGGCAAAATAAATCACCCCACCCGGCGAAAATGTTTTGGGATGCTCGAGATGCTTGGCTGAAAACGTGGAATTATCATGATCCTGAAAATGATGATTCACATTTGCAAATTGATTATCTCCGTGTTTGGGCTCTTTAGGCTTGAAAACAGAACCTAGAAACCTTCAGAACCCAAAACCCAAAAAACGTGATTTTCAAAAAAAAAAGTTGCTCTCTATATAAAACGCGCCGCAACAGACAGACAGACAGACAGACGGACATGCTCCAATCGACTCCCCAAGTCATGCTGATCATATATGTATGCTTTTTATATGGTCGGAGATGCTTCCTTTAATGCGTTACAAACTTCATGACAAAGTTAATATACCCTTTCACTCTATGAGCGAAGGGTATAAAAATATGTATGACGGAGTTGCGATATAGCAATTTGCGGAAATAGTGCTCCGCTCTCAGGTACGATTGCGCATTATGGCATTATTCTCTCTTCTATTATTTCCTATGCTATTCCTGACAAAGTGTAATTCACCGCAAAGTTGTGGAATTGATCGTTTCTCAAATATGTATATACGAGTATGTATGTATTCCATAAAAATGCCCGTTGGATCGCCTAATATGTTTTTTTTTGTCATAATATGGAGCGGGCTAAAAATTTGCGTATAATATACAGGGTATGCATACCCCTGCGAGTTGCGGCACACAGAGTGCATTTCGAGTCGGTTTCGAACTAGTATTACAGGGCGTGCTGCAATGCTCATCAGATGCCTCTACGTATGCAGGGCGTCATTTAATACCAGGAGAGGCATTACCGGACTCAACCAGGCAAAGGTGTACGATCTTCTTATATAGGACACGAAATACACCCTGGTATCGAATCATATTAAATGGGCTAGGCAATGACTAGCCACCGATTCGACACGGCCGCGTTTCTGACTATGTGTCAGAAAACGGGTTCAAACAAAGAGCAACAAAATACATTGTTGTTAGATGGTGGATGTAGCATGGTCAAAAAATGATTTGAGTTATTCACCGTCCAGTTTGTCCATAGTGGGACAGCACAAGTATGCATACTCCAGACATGTAGATATGAACGGCCCCAGGTTAATGGCATAATGTAATCCGGAAAATTAAGTTTCTTCGAAATCCCTAGACGGAGGGCAGGAATATGGATACTGCCCAGGGGCACCGTACGAACTGAATCCGGCTCTGCTAGAAACTGACACACTTCATGATTTTAGATCTTATTTTAAGCTCTTTACACACTATAGAAGATTTTGCATAATCTTGAGATTTTACAAAATCTAGGCGAAAATCTTGTAGATTTTCCATACATTTTCATAGATTTTGTATGGAGATTATAACCAAAATCTCGGAGAAAATCTTTACAAAATCATGGTGAAGTGTGGTGAGCTTCGCATTTGACAATTCTACAGTAGAGGTCATCTCATCCATTTTCGCTTGGCACATGGTTTTGTACACAAAAGTGTGATGTTTTCACCTATTGACGAACATAAATCATTGACATAATTCATTGACATAAGATAGATTCTGCTTCTTGTTTTAACAAATTAATATAAATAACAGATTCAGTCGTGCATGAAATTGTCGGAGTTTGCAATTTAGACGGATGGTACTGTACTGTCAAGTCGTGCAACAAGATTACGACCATAGTGTGAACAACATACGAGATTACATAATCTACGTAGATTTTGCGGCTATATGTGTAAAGCGATTTATTTAATTGACAAAATGTTTAACAATCGTTTCTTCATTCAAAACAAACCCCACATAAATTTTGTCGTCGACTGTTAATGTAATATCAAAAATAAAATACATATGTATGTATTATAGAATCGCCACACAGAATATGTTCTGAGAAATGATTGTGATATGTACACTCAAAACTGGTATTTTATCTCAAGTGTAAAAGCATTGCTGAGCTGAAACCTTGCAAATAAAGGCCTGAATAGACCTCGGGCGGAATGAAAATGAAATTTTTGTCCGCTGCGATTTTCTCAATGAAAATGCATGCTTACTGTCGTGGAACATGTCGATAATGATGGGGAATTCCATAAGCTACAATCCGAATATGTTTCCAAATTTTTTCTCGGCCATTTTATGTATTATTTTTCGATTCCCCCGTCATTAGATATTTTCCACGGTGAAATGACCGGGGAATCGAAAAATAATACATAAAATGACCGAGAAAAATTTTGGAACCATATTCGGATTGTAGCTAATGGAATTCCCCATCATTTCCGACATGTTCCACGACAGTAAGCATGCATTTTCATTGAAAAAATCGCAGCGGACAAAAATTTCATTTTCATTCCGCCCGAGGTCTATACTGCGCTTAAGATGGAAAAAGTTGACGAGATTTCTTAGGAAATGACAGAAAAGATAAATAAATTATTTTTAGCGAATATATTGCAATTTTCCATCCGCAGTATATTTTTGTAGTGAATACAAAACGTATCTAAATGTTATCAAGTGTCTGTTCGGAGCAGAGTTTACTCATTTCAATTTCAAAATTTATAAGACAGAGGGCCACTTTTTCGTACATTTTATAGGCTGGTTAGTCTTATTGCCTAGAGAAGACACAAACAATATTTAGAAAGCTTTTCCATTGTACTGAATGACATTTTTGTTTATTTTGCATAGTTATGTTATCTTTTGCTTATTTACGCTGTTGCATGAAACCGTGCAATGATTTTTTTAATCTAAGATGATGGTGTAACCATCAAAATATGGCAGAACTATGCAAAATAAACAAAAGTTTCATTTAATAAAATGGAAAAGCTTTCTAAATGTTGTGTGTGTCTTCTCTAGGCAATAAGACTAACCAGCCTATAAGATGTACGAAAAAATGGCCCAGAGTGAAGTGATATTCAAGAGTAAACTATACCAAAAAATCGAAATATAGCACTGATAATAGGATTAACTACATAACACGAATGGCTTTTTCATCGACGCTCTGGCTGGCGCTTCTACTTACGCAAAACTCAAAAGTGAATGAAAAACAATGCATAAAATCATTGACAAAAGCCAGTGGACCTCGCGTTTTCAATCATGGTAATGTACAGCACTAAATATTATGTTCTAGTAAGTTAAATACGTGTTAGTATATCCATTGCTCAGGAAGTGCGTAAATTAGGAATTATGCAAGTTACGTAAAAATATGTACACTTGGCGACAAAAAAAACCGGACAGTTGTCATTATGCCATACCGCAATTTTTCCTAATAAACATACATATATATTTAATTCTAATGAAAAGCGTAGGCCCCCAATGAACGGATCTGTCGTCATTTTCCCTAGGTTTATCCTCTTTCTTCTAATAGAGCATACCGCACCCCCTCCTCTAAACGCAAAACGGCTAATATCGGGCCTGAAGCGGAAAAACTATAAAAAAAATCCATTCATTCAAAGCCGAATTTGAATTCCAACATCGAACATCGCCTAGGTTTTTCCCAAGCGGTTTTACTGATCTGTTGTGAGCGGCTGAAAACACTGATCACTGTGGTTGCGGTATAGAGATTATTTTAAATTTGTATAAAAATACATTTTTATTTTGCAAACGTTTGACACAAACTGACTAACTATAAAAATTATTATTATTTTTTTATTTACTCGGATGTTAAGCGCTTAACACATATAGCCGCAAAATCTACGTAGATTATGTAATCTCGTTTGCTGTTCACACTATGGTCGTAATCTTATTCAAAGACTTGACAGTACAGTACAGGGACGTAGCCAGGGGAGGGGTCCAGGGGGTCCGGACCCCTCCCGAAGTGATTTCAATGAGCTTTGAAATTTCGGGGACCTGTAATTTATTAATCGGGTTCAAGTGCATTGATGAAAAAGTAGCATCGCTCGGATGCAATTTTCGAGTTTTCACGCATTTTTGGAAAAGATATTCCGCTTTCCGAACAGCACAAGAGTTCTCATTCCCGTAGAGATATGAGATATTTATGGCGTAAAAGTCCAAATGGATTCAGGTGACTGATTTTTTTTTTGCATAATTCCCAAAAGAAGATAATAAAAGAAAAGAAATCTTCGCATTCATATAAATTAACTAGTTTGCAAAGTGCGTGCAATTTCCAGAATGCTGTCAATATTTGGTTTTGGGTATCTTAATTTGCTGTCAGTTAAATTGTGTAACGTGCGCGAAGGTGGCCGTACATAATAACAAAAAATACAAAAATTATAAACCAGGTAACTCATTTCATATTGCATAAAAGCTCTAAAATTGAAAAAATTGTTTTCCTAGCAAGTAGTGAAGTGTTTTTTTTTTCAAAGCCTCCTACCATCGGGAAGACGATGTTCCTATACCCGATATTAAGCCTCTACAGCTCTCTCTTCTAGATGCTTCCCAACTATGAGATGTAAACAGAGCGGATGGATTTTTTCCATTAACTAAGTTTGCAGATGCTCATTGCGACGCTGGTTTTGAGTGTTGATGAAACCTAATCTCTTCGGTCTTTAGCTCCCTAGTTTTGTACAAGTTCATCTGAATTGTATGCCTTTATAAGATAAAACGAGACCGAGGCTAATTTCGGGCGCGGCCCAAATTTGAATACCCTTCGCTCTCCTCGGGCTTAAAGTTTCGGGCGTACCTACGACTTGTTTGTAATCCCCCCCCCCCACATTCTTTTCCATCCGACTTCACAAAAGTTCCGTTGCGTCAGCAAAACAATACTTGCGTGGGGTTTGGTTGGAATAAGTGGGCAAATAAAAATATTTACTCAGAAAATTTTATTGGGAGATGCGGGAGCATGGCACCATAGTACGATTCTATTTGTTTTGTCCTTTTGGTTGCATTGATAAAGACACATAAATTCAAGGTTTTGTGAAATTGGTGTACAAAATGTTTCTTAGAACCCATGGTCCGATTTGATCTATTCTTACATATGTAGTCTGGCTGGTCTAGCGATTAGTGCGTGCACCTTCGGTGCACAGGGTCATGAGTTCGAATCTCACCGTGGATCATGGTGTTTTTTGAACTCACGAGCTTGTGACGGACTATGATCTCACTGAGATGTTAAACGAGTATTATCGGGATAAATAACACTGCTGAGCGTGATGCTGATCTCTCACCTCAACAAAAAGCAGATAAGATCTTGGAAATAGGATGTTTTTTTTTTATTATTTACATATGGCTTGTATCAGCAAAAGAAATACATTAGCGCACAAATAAAAAAGTTTTTCTTAGAAGATCCTAATTTGGGGGGTTCAGTTTGTACGGCAGCCCCATGAACCCATTGTCCGATTGTACTGATTCAAACATACAAACTGCCTGCAGCAAAAAGAAGAATTTGTGCAAAATTTCAGCTTCATAGCTTTCAAATTGGCCGAGTAAAACGCTTCGCAACAGACGGACTGTCATCGCCCAATCGACTCCCCAAGTCATGCTGATCATATATGTATACTTCTTATATGGTCGGAGATGCTTCCTTCAATGCGTTACAAACTTCATGACAAAGTTAATGTACCCTTTCGTTCTATGAGCGAAGGGTATAACAAAGCTGGTATATGGATATACTTCTTTTAATCAACTCATCAGTTGAAAGGAACCATGAGGGGATCTATACGCCAATAACTTCTTCAATATCGGCCATCGGCGGCTTTAAGGCTAAGACAGGTAACTACTGCTCTCAGTTAAGATTACGCCTTCAAGTTTTTATCAAAGTTAATTCGACTCACAGTTTCATCTCCTCATCTCGACTATTGATTTTCGTTATAGGTGATGTAAAATAGACGTTTCAGGGAAGAATATGTAGCATGATACTCACTAGATGATCTGAATTGAACTTTCTTTAATATTCATGAGAGGTCTATGGATTGGAAACGGTTTCCATGAATTATAATTCTTAAACAACCTAGCACATTTTCTTTCACTTGATTTTGATATTTGTAAAAATTAATGAAAAAGGCGTTTCTGCGCGATTTCGTCAAAAATGTCAAGCTCTTCGGATGGTATATGCATCGCGTACCATCGGATAGATAGAGTAGGTACTAACATCGTCATTTCACGCGAAATCCATGCAAATACTGTCAAAATTTTGATAATCGTGAAATTGAATTTGCTTGTTGGTACTCACTTCACACAATGCAGTTGCACTTTATTTCACAAGGAAAAGGCATAATTGGCAATCAATCAGGCCCCGAGTGCACATTTATCTAAAGAATAAAAGGCAAGTCTCCACGGAATATTTTTCGCGGGAGACAGGAATGCAGGTTTTTCCTCGGTAAACATAGTACTTACTTACTTATTTCGAGCGAGAGGGGAGCTACTCCCATTGAACTTTATGCCACATAGACCAGACTTGCCAATTATCTTTAGCCTGTGTAATCTAAGAGCAAGAGAAGACACCCGACATTTTGTGGGCGTTTGTCCAGTGTTGAAGGAAATACGACGAGATTGCTTTGCAAAGGACACTTTACACGAAGAGGAAGTCAACGACTTACTTAACGGAGCGGATTGGCAGCGTTTATACACATTCTGTGATATTGCATTGAGATATCGAAGGCGAATTGTGCAGGAATCAATGTAAATTTAAATTCGATGCGGCTTAGGACAGATAAACCTGCAGAATCTGGAGTTGCATGAACTTTATCGTCCTAAGCTCCCAAAGCACCAGAAATAATACAAGATATTAAATAACTAAAACAGAATAAATATCCTGGTAGCAATGTTTAATAAATGAATGAATATAAATTAAGCTGTAACATTCATAGTTAATTTAAAACTAATAATTAAATTAATCTAAAATGAAAGAGTAATAAACAAAGAAATAAAAACATACATACAATAAGGATAGCTAAATATTAGGAAATGTAAAATGAGTTTATATTATATTTCATAATGAAAAAAGTCATTCAGGCAGACGGCTGTGCCATGCCTTTAATTGTTTTGAATTAAATTATTAATAATGTAACATTGAATTGATATGAATAAAACATTTATCTATCTATCTATATATCTAGTACTTACCTATATGTCTACTCTCTACAGTCAAAAACAAAATTCAAATTTCACATAATGTCTACCAAATTTCTGCAATCGGGCGTTGGACCCCTCCCGAAACAAAATTCTGGCTACGTCCCTGGTACAGTACAATCCGCCTAAATTGCACACTCCGGCTAATTCATGCATGACTGAAACTGTTATTTAGATTAATTTGTTAAAAAAAGAAGCAGAATCTAACTTAAGGGCCCAATAGACTCAGTGATTTATCGGCCAATCAAAGCTCATTTCTGTGGAGAAAGCACATTTTTTAGGTCCCACTACCGAATTCGCAATAGAAAATGTGCTTTCTCCACAGAAAATGTGCTTTCTCCACAGAAAATGTGCTTTCTCCACAGAAATGAGCTTCGATTGGCCGATAAATCGCTGAGTCTATGGGGCCCTTTATAGGAATTATGTCAATGATTTCTGTTCGTCAATAGGTGAAAACATCACACTTTTCTTTTGAGTACAAAACCATGTGCAAAGCGGAGAATGGATTAGATGACCTCTACTGTAGTATTTACATATGCGGAGCTCACCACACTTCACCATGATTTTGTAAAGATTTTCTTTGAGATTTTGGTTATAATATAATCTCCGTACAAAATCTAAGAAAATGTATGGAAAATCTAGATTTTTTTCGCCTAGATTTTGTAAAATCTCAAGATTATGCAAAATCTTCTATAGTCTGTAAAGAGCTAAAAGCTTAAAGCAATACTACAGTAGAGGTCGTCTAATCCATTCTCCGCTTTGCACATGGTTTTGTACACAAAAGTGTGATGTTTTCTCCTATATTGACGAACAGAAATCATCGATATAATTCCTATAAGATAGATTCTGATTCGATATTACGGCGTTTTTTCGTTTCTTTAGACATAGTTTATACATATTTCGCCGAACGTTTGATCGCATTTGTGGCCGTCAGTTCCATTAAAATATATATGGTAAGGGCTGGAAAATATTGTTGAACGATATTTTTCATCAGATTTAGAACCAATGGTCTGTCTAGGTCTATGTGCCAACCGAAGGGTTAATTATCACGTTGGCATTTTAAGAGAGTAATAAATATTACGCGGATTTTATATTCTCAACTGTAAACAAAAACTTGATATTTGAATAAAATTTTCACACATACTATGAACTGCAATAGTGTGAAAACTGTGCCATTTTTATTTTCTGATTCCCACTCTGCACTAACGCATGCTTTCTCTAAGGTTCTTAATTCCTTCATCTGAAAAAAATAGCGGACCTTTCGAAATATATAAAATGTGACTTTGTGAAAAATTGAAAAGAAAGGCGACAAGTGCCACCTTATAGTTCCCAATTGGACTTGATAGTGATGCTAGCAACCAGTGGCGTAACGTTTCACAAATTTCCTTGTGTTCGAAATCGAAATGGGGGCCCCTAGCGGTCCATTTTTTTTATCAGGAAATATTACAGAACCTAACTCACATTGAAGCAGTAAAAAAAATTACAAGAGCAATGAAAATGTTTGGCTTTAACAACATGTTTCAACGTTTATTTTTTAACAAAATTAAAATTTGAAAATTACTGGAGGGCTCGTGAGATCATCAATTTATCACAAAATGCAAGAGACGTAAAGAAACCAGCTTGAGAAGTGCCCCTGGATACCTGTCTCGAGACTGTCGTTGATGCTAGACTAAAAGCGATTGTCCTAGATATGAGGATCACATCAACTAGCTGAAGAGTTTTGACTATTCTGATTCTGGCCAAGTTAAACGACTACTAGCATGTCCTGACCAAATACAAACTAAATCCACTGAAATCTGATTTGTCCTAGAGATTCTCCAAAGACGCTTTACATAGGGGGAACGGCCAATCTAGTGTTTCCTGATCTCTCGAGTTTCTCTTAAAAAAAGACTTTCTGATTTATTTTTGATTGATTATTGAACGATCTAAGTAACCGTGCTTAGCCATTCGGTCAATAGAACAACATTTATCTCTTTGTTAACATTGTGAACATATTTTTTCCTAGCAAATTGAACCTTTATTTCTCTTCAATATTCTTGAGCAAAAACCCTGATCTACTTCTAAGTTTATGTTCATCAGGTATGAGTTCTTTTCCTGACGTATTCTAGGGACAATAAGAGGATGCGGCTTACCCTATGCTTCCCGTTTTTTATATGAGTTTGGGTTACCAGAGGCAAATCCCCACTCCGATTATCCCGACTTAACACCGAGCGCATACCGACGCTCCACCTGAAGACAAGTCTTCTCGACAGCTGTGTTGTTGTTGCGTAGTAGCGATTCTAGAGTTTTTAATATTGAATCGAGAGGGCTTGGTCGTTGTAAAACAAAGGATTGCTCTGAGTCCATTCTATTAGGGGCATTTTTTTAAAGACAACATAAACATTAATGGTTACAGCGGGACTCGAACCCACGCTCCGACAACTTAGAGATATAATGTAATCTCTCACTAAGCCACCGAATGCCCCAAATAGCTAAGTCATTCACCTTTAAGGTGAACCTTAAGCCGGCCCCAGACAAACCGGAGTGTGGCACACACCGCACAAGAGATCGGTCCAAGAATGATACCTTGGGAGTCGCTCAACCACACGGCTGCACGATTTTGCGTATCAATCTTTTGTGCGGTGTTTGCCACGACTTAAGGCTTCATCACCTCGTCCACATATCACATTTTGCATCCAGCGTGAGGTGTTTTAGTCTTTTTCTGCTTGTATACCGATTTGAGGGGAACACCATCATTTTAGGTGAAAATCAAGTTTCGTTTAGTCACGAGGTCTATCTGGCAACAGTGCTAGACTTAATGAAAGATTTTTTTTTTATGTTTCCTCATTTGGGGGCCCCTCTGGCTTGGGGGCCTGTGTTCCGCTAAACACATGGAACACCGTACGTTACGCCACTGCTAGCAACTGCATAGTTCCCAATTTTACTATACAGTAGCCACTCCTTCAAAGTTACAAAGAAATTATACGGCTACACCTTTTTGGAAAGCTGACAACACGCGTAAGTTTTTCCAGCGGTCTGCAGACTTCATGTCATATAATTTTTTTTAGTAATACTACATTAAAAAATATCTTTAAAAAAAATTAAGAAATTTTTTTTTATTTAAAATTAAAAATTTCGAGTTGTGATGGGTTTTTGAAATTTTAAATGATTAAGAAATGTCTGCTATAGTGTTGACTAAAATCCAAAAATAAGTTTAAGCCTATTACCTTAGTAGTTTTTTTTAATTCTTACTTTAAATGGCAAAATTCTAGGTTATTTCAAAAAAACCTTAAAATGCATATATCTCAGTGACCATTGAAAATCGGCCTAACATTTATGGCCTCATTTTGTTGCATTTTGACCCTATTATAACGTGTTGCAGGGAATAGGTCGACTTAACCAATAACCCTGTATATCGTAAATTGTTTTAAGTGGTGTCATTTTGATAATTTTCTAGATTGTAGTTTTTACGCAAATAGAGTTTTGGAATATGACTCAGATTTGATACATTGTGCATTTAGTTCATGCATTTCACTATTCTTTGTGATGAAATGGTATTTGTGAAATTCAAGATAATGGGAAATTATGACTTTGGTTTAACGTCACGTGAATTTTTTAAAAAACATTTCAAAATAAATCTTTATAGTTATGATGGTTTATTTGAGGAGTTCCGCAAAATTATCAGAAATCTCTACAAAATATGATTTATTCAAAGATATAATTTTAGGTGAATTAGCAATAAATAGATGAAAAGTATAACTATTTTCAGCAGCTTGAAATCCCCTTTTTCATTAGATTTAATTTACTTTAGCTGCTGAAATTAAATCTCCAGAAGTAAACTGAATCTTTGAACAGTTTACTAATATTTATTTTATTTGTTCAAGACTAAAACAATAAAAATATTTAATCAATACTTATGTGTTATTTTCCGAAAGAAATCATGTACTAAATTTTTATTAATTAATCTGTTTTTATACCAACACATCAAACAAATCTTTTGCATTAAAGATAAAGAACCGCTTAAGGGTTGCAACAGTTTCCAAGATTCCAACCTGAAATTCAGTCCGCAAGTCGTGCGGAAACATAGACACCATATCCCCAAAAGTTCATACGATAATTTTTAAGGGACACTTTTTTTTATGATCTAATCTAGGGACGCGGGAGCGTCCCGCACGCTAAAGAAAAACGAAGAAATTTGAACAAATAAAAAGTGAGAAGCGACTAAGACTATGTTTACACGACGGAACAAGTACGGGTTTTCGGACCTCTGTAGCTCGGACCCTGGTTGCTCCTGAGTCTTCAAATTCGGTAAGCGTTGTCGCTCGCGCCGTCTTACGAAGTGTAGAAAATTTCAAGATGATACGAGAAGAAACACCGGAGATATAAGAGTTTGAAAATCGCATTTTTTCAAAAATCTTGTTCTCGTTGTTCTCGTTGTTCTTGTCGTTCATTGACAGGGCTACAGCCTTGCAGAGGGCATCTCGGGATTTGGTCTCTTTTCCCATTGATAGAGTCTGTCGTGAAGGTGTGCATAGGCTATCGTTTGCTCCGATCCGTGAAGTAGAAAAAAAGATACAGCGGAAAATGTGAAAAAATACATAGAGTTTCTCGCTTAAATCTTTTTATATGTTTTAAAGGAAGCATTTTGCAAAAGTCGGGGATAGGCCCGAAAAAAGCCTAGAAAAGAATCGTATAGTATAGTATAGTATAATTGGTAGGACCGAACAATCTTTTGTATCCCAAATTTTCAGTTTTAGATCGTCTGCAAGAGCGGGGGCGGTTCGAAGTTCCTGTTTTGGTTCGTCACATATATACGAGTACGTACATATTAGTTTAATATTGGATGAGCATACGCACTGTTTCATTCATCCCGATGATCCTAAAGCTTCCACCAAATCAGCGCGGTAGCGGTACGCGGTACACACAACACACACACCACAAGAATTGACAAGTACCTACTCCGTGGTGTACCGCGGCGGAAACTATTTAATACATTCTGACACGTACCGCTACCGTTCTGCGCTGGTTTGGTGGAAGCTTAAATATGGCGCTGGGACACCAAATCGGTTTTGTCAAGACGGTGTATTCTGTTGTGTTCAAACCAGAGTTACGTGATGATGGCATATGGAAAATCGATTTTTCAAGGAATTCTGATGAGTTAATTTGAACAAAATTTGGCATGTAGATTTATTCTTGTAATTCCACCCGGTTTGGTTCGTTGTGCTAGGCAAAAAGGTACTGTTAGTTATATATATATCTGTCATCTGTCATTAAAACAATACAGCATAACTAAATTTCACTCGGAACAATTTTCAAAAATTTTATTCATACCTGTGCTTTTTTAGTCCGTTTGACTATTCCTTTAAGTTTAATTTCGAACTGTGTGAAAGTGCAATTGAAGTAACCACAAACAATCACATAATTGTGCCATTTTTCACAAAATTTGGAAACCACTATGGGCGATTCATGTTGCGCATGCAAAAAGCCGATCGCGGACCCTATAGACCTTGTGAAGTGCACTAATTGCGAAAGTTTGTTCCACGCTGAATGTTGTGGTTTGGTTCCTGTCCGAAAAAGCCGAAAACTTGGTGTCAAGGATTCCTGGAAATGCGAAGCCTGCAAGTCCAAATCCACCGATGTCCAACAAAAACAAACACCCGCGCCAAGTGGTGGTGACACTGACACTTCATACTCACAACTAAAAATGGATTTAATAGCAATTAACAATAAACTGAAGTCCGAGCTTGAAGCGAAAATAGAAGATCTTACCAAATCTATTAAGTTTTTGTCCGATTCGTTCGATGACATGAAGTCGATATTCAAAGAAGTCAAAGCTTTACGTAGCGAAAATTCAGCACTCAAAACTGAAGTAAAGTTGTTGACTGAAAAATCGAATGCATTAGAGCTCGAAGCCAGGAGTCAAAACGTGTGTATAGGCGGAATCGACGAGAAACAATCTGAAAACTTATTCACCATCGTTGAAGGAATCGGGAAAGATGTTGGCGTTGATATACACAGCACTGACATTAATTACATCTATCGACAAAAGTTCACTTTAAACGGCCCGAAAACGAAGAAAACGAGTAATAATATTATCTGTCGTTTTACGCGCAAAATAATACGAGACATATTTCTTACGAAGTTCCGAGACACTGTGCGGCAAGCGAATAACGGAGCAGGCATATCAATAGCCTCTCAAAAACAACGTGTGTACGTCAGCGAACACTTGATCCGCTCTACTGCCTTACTTCTTCGAGAAACCAAGTCCTCGCTTAAACCAAGAGACTACAAGTTTATATGGGCGAAAGATGGTAAAGTCTATGTGAGGAAAAACGAAAAAAGTAAGTCTCTTTGGATTAAGAGTAATGACGATCTACTTGCCTTAACCAAATAATCTCTTCTATTATATAATTATAAGAAAACGATAAAGATAAATCCATACATATGTCCGACATAAATAACTTTTTAGATAGTATCAATATCAATGATAATCACTCAATAATTGTGAATAGTAACAAACAATGTAAAGATTTCTTTGCTAATGATTTAAATAGCGTCAACATTTTGCATTTGAATATCAGAAGTATTCGTAAAAATTATGATGAATTTGCTGTATGGTTGTCACAATTAAGTTCAATTTTTGATATTATAATTTTAACAGAAACTTGGTTAGAGAACGATTGTTCCGGCTATCAAATGCCAGGTTATAATAAAATTGTTGCAACAAATAAATATAATAAGTGCGATGGAGTTATAGCTTATATCAAAGATACTCTTAGCTTTAGAATATTAAATGATAATATTAATGAAGTAAATTCACTAAACTTAATACTCAGTTTCAATACACAGGAGTTTTTACTTACTGCTTTGTACCGGTCTCCAAATAATACTAATTCAATCGATTTTATTAATTCCTTAGATGCATATATCAGTAAATACGATAGATTGTCTAATCATATCATACTAGGCGATGTCAACATAGACATACTTGAAGAAAGTTTGGATATTGTGGGACATCATTATTTGAATATGATGTATGGACAAGGATTTGTTAACCATAATTATGGATGTACGCGTAAAGGGAATACACGAGAATCTTGTATAGACCACATTTTTGTTAGGGTCCATAAGGAGTATAAATTTAAATCCGCTATATATACAACCTTTATAACTGATCACTTTGCTGTTCTTGGAAGCATTTTATTTCCATCTCCTGCTCAAAAGCCTTCTAGATATCTAAACAGTGATAGAACAAAAGAAAAAGACATTTTAAATGTGTCCGCATTTAAGTCGCAACTGGAGAGGGAGAATTGGTATGAGGTCTATCATGAAACAGAAGCCCAGAAATCGATTGATTATTTTTACGAACGTCTTTTACATTTAAACAATTTACATAAAAAGAAAATAAATTGCAGAATGAAACAACTTAAGCCCTGGATCTCCGTAGGATTAATTACTTCGATCCGGAAGAGGGACAAAATGGCTCGTAAATTACAAAAACAACCGTCTAATGTTAATCTCCGTACTGAATATATATCATATAGAAATAGCTTGAAATCGCTTATACGACGCGCCAAAGAACACTACTATAAAACTAAGTTTGAAAATTGTGGGAATAATACCAAAAAATTATGGGATATTATAAATGAAGTCACTGGTAAAGAAGTCATTAAGGGAAAATTTAACTCTGATATTGTATCGCCTTCGGGTGAACTATTACTTAAAGACGGAGAAATAAGAATTGCCAATGAATTCAACAAACATTTTAGAGAGGTGGGTCATAATACAACTAGAGACATACAGTTTGATAATGATAACTATCGACGAATGTTTCCTAGTCATAACGTCCATACCAACTTAAATTCTTTCTTTTTTCACCCAGTCTCTGAAAATGAATTGATTACTCTTATTAGCAACCTTAAGACAAACGTGGCAACCGGTATTGACGGTATTAGCTCTAAAGTTTTTAAAGATAATTGTGTTATACTATCTAAGCCTCTAACTCACATTATCAATATGTGTTTTCTTCAAGGAGTATTCCCAACTCAGCTGAAGGAAGCAGTAATTATTCCACTATACAAAAGTGATGACAAGACCAATATGCATAATTACCGCCCGATATCACTTTTGCCTTGTTTGTCGAAAATTTTCGAACGTGCTATTAAAAATAGACTTGATGTTTATTTCGAGCAGAACAATATTATCTCAAACGCGCAATATGGTTTCAGAAAACACAGAAGCTCAGATGACGTGATATATAAAGTTACGAAAAGCATTGTATCACATTTAGATAGAGGAAATAGATGCTTAGGCGTATTTCTAGACTTAAGGAAAGCGTTTGATACAGTTCAACACGAATTATTATTAGAAAAAATGTTTCATATTGGTATCAGGGGTGTCGCTCTTGAACTATTTAGATCCTACCTGCAAAATAGAACACAATCGGTTCGTGTTAATAACTATACCAGCGCTGCTCTAGATATTAATATCGGTGTTCCTCAAGGGACAGTGTTAGGCCCAATATTGTTTCTAATTTACATCAATGAATTACTAAATAATAATATTAGTCACAGCTCGATGTATGCATTTGCTGACGATATAGTAGCAATTTTTCATGGGAACAATTGGGAGGAAGCATTTTACCATGCTAGAGAAGGAATGTCAAAAATAAAATGTTGGTTATGTAAGCACAAGCTTTGCTTTAATGCGAATAAGACTGTAGGCATACCATTTTCTCTTAATTCAGCTGGTGTCCCTTCAGAAAACCTCAGAATCTGTATCCATAATCCTAACTGCGCCGAAACTTGTTCAAATTGCCCGATCTTGAATATAGTAGAGAAAACAAAGTATCTTGGTATAATGTTAGACAAACATCTACGTTGGCAAGATCATGTGACTTACTTATGTAGCCGACTTAGAAAAGTAATCTACAAATTCGTTGAACTGAAATCGATGCTCCCAATAGAACAATTAAGAAAGGTTTTCACTGCAATCGTTGAATCAGTCATAGAGTACGGAAACCTAGGTTGGGGTGGAATCGCTCCCTCAAACCTGAAACCTTTGGTTTTATTACACAAAAAAATTATTAAGATATGCATAAAAAAGCCTATAATATATCCAACCATTCAAGCATATAATGATTTTGGTGTGCTTCCAATATCCAAGCTTTATAAATTCAAATTGCTTAAGTATATCTACATAAATTTAGATGAATTTCCTTATTTTGAAGGGATTAGTAGATACCATACCAGGAGACGAGTTCAAATATTGCGAATTGAAACTAGATATAATACATCAGCTGCAAGCAATCACGCATTTTACGCTGCCCCAAGAATATTCAATAAGTTACCAAATAGCATTAGAAATATAAACAACTATTATGTATTTAAAAAAGCTATAAAAACGTTTATAATTGAGAGTGATATTTGTTAAATCCAACTATATCATATATGACAGAACCAAACAATCGACGAGATAATACAAACGAATGATCTGCATATTATCATAAATAGGTCGACCTGTCCCACAGCACGAGCATAGCTCTTTGTGAGACATCAATAAATTTCAAAATACACGCTTTTTAACTTCTATACTCCAACGCACTCTTTTATCATCAATTAGTTTTTTGAATTTTGAATTACATTAAAATTTGAGTTGCACTTTAAGTTAAGTAGTTTTAAGTCTGTATGAGAATTGTATATGAATGAATAATAATAATAATAATAATAATAATAATAGTGAATTTCATAGCTATCCCTGATTCTTGGTCATGAAACCACTTTATTGTTGTAAAAGCAATGCTCGTCAGGACTCAACAGGTTTTCGGGACCTTTGATGAGGGATAAAAGGATATTTTCACATGTACATGTCTTTCTCTATGTGTCTTAGGCGCAATGTGGAACTTAGGAAATATGGATGTTATTTGAATCACATATTGAGTACCCAGTGAGGCTTAATGGTTACATTAAAAATTAAGATTTAAGATTAGGATGAATGTGATAGAGATGAAGTAAAGGTTTAGACTCAATTTAGGGCTAAGGGTCAAGTCAAAATCAAGTTTAGGGTAACGGATAGGGTTAAAGTTATTGTTACATCGCAGTTAACGTTATTATTAGGGTTAAATGTAAGGATAGGGTTTGGGTTAAGGTTGAGTCTGAGTTTGAGGTTTAGGTATAGGCCAGGGTTATAGTCAAAGTTAGGGTTATCATTAAGTTTAATGTTATGTATAAAGATACCAAGGTTAGGGAGGTTACTAGAGCTACCAAGGCCATCGGGGTTACCGAGGTTACTAAGGGTTTGCAAGATCACCAAAGTAGTCAAGTGTACTATGGTTACTAAGATTACCAAGGCGAGCAAGGTTACCAAGGAGACCAAGGAGACGAAGGTTAGCAAGGGGTTTATCATTCTTATAAGTATTGTTCTCAAACAAATTCGTGACAATAGGGCAATGAATATCGTCTTCATAATATATTTACGAATTTTGTAAATCGAAAACTGCAAAAAGATATGATATCTCACAAAAACAACTGTGTTGTAAAAGGTGTCCGCCAAAGAAAAACTCATCAGCCGCAAAAAGGATTGATATAAATACATTCCCGCCAAAATACTCGCATCTTGTCTCAATGATGGTGGTGGAGCAAATTTTTTTCAACGCTATTTGGCGGGGAGCTTGAATAAGGTTAATAACAAAATGAAATCAATGTTAAGAAATTTATGAAAGAACTTTTACCGTATAGAAAAAAAAACGAGTTCCATACGAAGGAAAGCTAAATAAGGTTCTAAAACGCATTTTTATTTTCTATAAGACTGGAAGCTTCAAAATTATCAAGAAAAGAACATAGTAGCAAATAGTACCCTCGTTCAGCGCCCCGCCAATAAGCGTTGAAAAAAATTTGCTCCACCACCATCATTGAGACAAGATGCGAGTATTTTGGCGGGAATGTATTTATATCAATCCTTTTTGCGGCTGATGAGTTTTTCTTTGGCGGACACCTTTTACAACACAGTTGTTTTTGTGAGATCTTAACCTACTTAACTTTACACATCCCTAGCAAGACGAAAACCCCTTTCTGTAAACATATGATATCAAAAGACTAGGTAATAGAATCGCTATAGAAGTCAGAAGTATTTTTTAAGTGGATTTAGGACTTAAATGAACCTTAACCCAATTATGTGCTAAAGAAATTTATGTTACAACGTCAATTACGAAAACGAATGAAAATGGAAGACTGCATCATAGTCCTCACATTCACGGTGAATCCGTGGATTCGAGTCCATTTTAATGGATTTTCGTACCGTCAAAAGCTAAATCCGTCTGTGGATGAGCTTATTTGACAGAGCGAAAATTTATTAAAATGGACTCAAATCCACGGATTGGATTCAGCCATAGGGTTTTTTTTTTATAAAATTATCATAATTGGCGTAAATATGTTTCTACCAAAAAACTTAACTTAAGTAACTAACGCTTGTAATTGGAACACCATGTCATAGAAATTTAGAAGCCTAAATTTAAACTATTCACGTGTGAAGAAAATGATAGGCTCGGTCAGCGGCCTTTTATCCTTTGATGTGTTACAACTCATAAATAAACTTCATTTATCAACAATTTCAGTAAATAATACATTAAAACCTGAATGAACTTTCAGTAAAAAAAATGCAATCACCATCGTTATATCAACGAAAACTAATCGGCCTAGTAGAGATTCTAGGCCGTACACACACGGCGAATCCTAGGATTCTAATCCATGGATTTTATAAGTTGTTTCCTAAATATAAATTAGGGTAGTTGTTGATTTTGTTTGTTCATTGTTAGGAGATTTGTATATTATGTTGTATTCCGCAATTCCGAAATAGGATTTACCATGGATCTTTATATCGAAGCTATTACAGTTTTTAGGGTTTTTTAGAATTTTTTCAAAAAACCCTTATAAAATCGATTTTGTCCGTCCGTCCGTCCGTCCGTCCGTCCGTCTGTTCACTAAATAACTCGCGAACGGCTCAACCGATTGTCATGAAATTTGGTAGGAATGTGTAGAATGGTTACAGTCTTTGGCACATATACCTTAGAAGTTGGTAGGAAGAAGATAACAGGGTGTCCCGAACGTTTGAAAAATGTCGACTTTTTTAGTTTGTATCGCAGATTGACGAATGGGTATTTAAATCAAAGATCTAGACGAGTACATCTCATATCAGTTAAAATTTTCCAGTTTCGAGTAACGGTAAAAAAGTTATTGGCGTCTAAAGTTAAACTTCCTTTTCGAGCTCCGTTTTTCTAAACCGTTATAGGGATCGATATGAAACTTTGCACAAAGATTGGTCAGTATGGCCTTATATACGCTAAATATTAAGACTGTTGACTTTTGCTAAGGAAAAGAAAATAACAGTAAATTTGTAAAATTTCAATTTATTCGTGTTTAGCCCCTCTTAGGTTTCCAAATATGGAAATTCTACTAAGGATTTTTAGAAAATTTCATAGGGAATATGTCTACGAATTTTCATGCGAATAACTGTATCCAAACCGGAAATATAGCCAAGTAAGTATTTAGTAAGGGGCTTTCACAATGCAAGAGAAGCCTCTTAAGCATTTCTTCAATGCACATCTTTTAACTTGATGAAACAATGAACATGGAATTTAGTGGAAATGCATAGAATGGCAATAGTGTTTGCCACAAATATTTTTGAAGTTTGTAGGACCAAGTTAACAGGGTGTCCCTGAATAGCTGCAAAAGTATACTTGTTCAATACTCATAAGAAAGCTTGCGTGGGCTCTTATGTCAAGGGACACAATGGAATCATTTAATATAAGTTGCTTTTCCTTGATTTAAAAAACAGTAACAGTAGATTTACAGCTAATAATTCAGTTCATATATAAAGCCAAGCGATCCTTACGTTTGCCTGAGTTTCTTTTTGCTCAAAGGCCATCAGAAATCTTAAATCGAAAAATGCCTGTAGATTTGCCTTGGAGTACTTTTATACAAACTGGGTAAATAGTAAATCTATTTTTGGATTGGTCTAATTAAAGGTGGAGAGAAGCCTCTTAAGCATTTCTTCAATGCACATCTTTTAACTTGATGAAACAATGAACATGGAATTTAGTGGAAATGCATAGAATGGCAATAGTGTTTGCCACAAATATTTTTGAAGTTTGTAGGACCAAGTTAACAGGGTGTCCCTGAATAGCTGCAAAAGTATACTTGTTCAATACTCATAAGAAAGCTTGCGTGTGCTCTTATGTCAAGGGACACAATGGAATCATTTAATATAAGTTGCTTTTCCTTGATTTAAAAAACAGTAACAGTAGATTTACAGCTAATAATTCAGTTCATATATAAAGCCAAGCGATCCTTACGTTTGCCTGAGTTTCTTTTTGCTCAAAGGCCATCAGAAATCTTAAATCGAAAAATGCCTGTAGATTTGCCTTGGAGTACTTTTATACAAACTGGGTAAATAGTAAATCTATTTTTGGATTGGTCTAATTAAAGGTGGAAGAATTAAAGGCGCTAGCCTTTCATTCTGGAACGCGTTTATTTAGACCAATCAAAAAATAGATTTACAGGAAGCATTTCTTTAATGTTGTGCACAATTCTTATCTATTGCTTATAAAATATTTGTACAAAAAATATTCACTATGCATCAAAATTCTAAAAAAACCCTCGTATTGCGGGCGCAGCCCTCTATACGCCGGTATTTTTAAGTTAATCTTTGACTTTTAAAGCATTTAACAAATTTCACAGTGTGTAGTGTGTATTTAAAAAAAATTAATATTCGTTTTATAGTAGGAGCTCTATTGCGACTGTGAATTTACCCTCCGAAAAAATTATTGTTGTTTATGCGATATATAGTGCAGTGACTAGGTGATTTCAGATTGCAAAATTTGGTGGAGAAATTTTTTTTTCATTTCTTATGTTTTTTGGGGTGCTGAGCTTTAATCCGGAACTTCCCACCAAAATTTCGTTGCGGAACAGGGCCAAAACCGCGAAAAACCTCAAAAATTTCGGACTTTTTCGTTTTTTGGCTTATAACTCCGAAACTGTACATTTGTGCGAAAACCTGTCCATAACCATTTTAAAGAAAACATTATTGCAGATCCAACGCGACAGTAATCGTTGAAATGCGATAAGCGGTAACGCTACAATTGATACGTAATTTTTTGGTTTTTTGTTTTGCGATTTTGACCATGTTTCGCAACGAATTTTTGGTGGAAAGCTACAGGTTCGGACTCGGCACCCCAAAATACATAAAAATAAGAAAAATGCAACTTTTCCGGCCAAAATTTAAAAACCGTCTAATCTCAAAATTTAATTCATTCGATTTTGACCCTGTTTCGCAACGAAATCTTGGTGGGAAGCTCCGGATTCGTGATCAGCACACCGAAAAACATAAGAAACAAAAAAAAAATGTTTCTCCACCACATTTTGCAATCTGATGTACTAGGCTTATCACCTGGATACTACACTAATAGTGAAAACAAAGCTAAACAACAGTATCAAAATTCCTGTCCATGTCGAAAATGTTATATCCAGTTCTTCAGAACGAACAATTTCCTGATGACTTTCTGACGTAATCTTTTGATTTTATCCGTTCCGCAAGGAACAATATTGATTTATAAAAATACCGGCGTACAGAGGGCTGCGCCCGCAATACGAGGGTTTTTTAGATTTTGGATACATACATACATAGTGAATAATTTTGCACATATATTTTATAGGTTATAAATAAGAATTATGCACAATGTTAATGGAATGCTTCTCGTAAATCTATTTTTGGATTGGTCTAAATAAACTAACGCCTTTCATTCTGTAACACTTTTCAATTAGACCAATCCAAAAATAGATTTGCTATGTATCATGGCTCCACATATTAACTGGATTTATTAGCTGTAACGCCGCACAGTGGGGCGACTAGAACCAAAATTCGGACATAGGCAAATAAACTAAATTAAAATATGGAAGATTTGACTACTATGGTTTTACACTTTAAAGTATAAGCTATCGAAAACCATTGTTAATTTTTTTTTTATTGTAACGGTATTGATTGTACAGAAATGTTTGTTCAATAAGAAATGCATTTTTAACGCATACCATCAAAATTTAAAATACCCGTATCAACCACCTTACTTAATACAATGGCACATAAATATATTTTTCACGTTAGGCCTTTGGATAGGAAGGCCTTGTTATGGTATTTGCGTATCTAACAAGGAACATAACGGTACATTTTGAAGATACTAGCCAAAAACCCTGTTATTTTTTTTATTTCATCAAAAACAAAAAATGCCCGTAGTTGGCCGGGAAATGAATTAAACCATATTATTCCGCAATTAATGGAGTCAATAAAAACCAAGAGTTTGGCTGCGACCACCTGCGACCCCGGCTACAGTAGCTATTTTTATCGACCAACCTCTGTTTTTCATGTTGGACTTTTTGCATAATAACTTTCACTTTGATGTAGCTTTCCACTTTAAGTTGTGTTTACATGTTGGCAATGTTATGAGCTTATCTGATTCTGAAAATAGGGTAAATCAGAGTAACAGGTCCCGCACCTCCCCTACAAATTTTATGTAAAAACATATTAAATTAGTAATAACTCTTGGCTAAATTAAGCTGATTCGCTCAAGTTACTTTAATAAGTTTTTAATCTAATACACTGAGAAAAAAGGTTTAGAACGTTTATCTAAAGGGAAGTAGTTGACTTTTATTTAGATGGTTCTACTAAAGAAATAGCCATTTCCACTAATCTTTGCAGCAGAAAACACTATCAAATTCCTTCATTTAACCAGAGAAAAGTAGATAAAAACAATTGGGTTATAAATAGTCAATTCTTTCACTATATTTGTTAAGTTAACCATTTGAATATACATTTCAACTACAATCAATCGTTCGGTTTTCACCGGAATAACGATTTTTTTCGATAACCCAATTCAACTAAATATTTGTGAAAATTGACTACTTTTGTGGAAGTCCAAAAACTTTAAATAGAAAATTCTACTACTTCAATTAGCTAAATTCTATTACCTAAACACACATGTAGAAAAATCAACTAATCAAGTAGACCAATCATTCTCAACCGGTTTTTTGCGTGTTCATTCTCGAACAAAATGCAATCTTCCGTCCCGCGTACATTTCGCATCATTTTTAGTTGTGCGTATCTGACTGTCGCAAACCAAATCAAAGAGTGTATTTTCGTGTTGGCGTTATACGAGATAAGTCCTGTAGTAAAGTCCTGCAGTAATGTGCGTGCGATACAAGCATTTGACGCTGGCGGACATCAAATAAAACAAATAATTCCCAAAGAAAAAATTGGGCTGAGGAAAGAAAATGTAAGTCTTAATCCTAATGTCATATCATTAACATTGTCTAATACTTATGATTTTTCCAGGGTTTTGGTACACCTTTAGCGGATAGGCAGAAATATCATCGACATCTCGACATTGTTGAAGTTAAAACTATGTTTTAGTATTTTAATATAAATAATTTATGCTTGTTATTATTATTATAAAAAATAAATAAATGTTGGTTCTTCAATTGAAAGTAGTAAAACTTACTATATGACTAGAGTTTTCAATGATTCAAATATACTGATTTATAGAAAATAATTAACTATTTTTACTAATAAATTAATTAAGTTTTCCGAATTTATTAGATATTTTAATTAAAGAGGATTAGATAAATTAGCCATACCTTCGTAGCTATTTTAACTAAATAGAATCATAAGCTGAAAATCAATGACGAACTTTAGATGAATTCGACTATTTCTTTAGATAACCATTCTAATTTTTTTTCTCAGTGTACCCTTCGACAGGACCAAATACAGGTTCGATCACATCAAAGGTTCCACCACCTCCCCTATAAAAGATCTTTATTTCCCAGAAAAACTGTCTTAGCTGCTCATAATTCGTGAAAGGAAAAGTCTTTTGTTTCGATATTTCCATATTTTTCATAATTTCTTATAAACTCCTGAAAAGCTTACATAAAAGAGTAAACTTTTGTGAATTACTCAGATTTATCCATTCAAAGAACCGTTATGATATTAGCGTGTGCATTTTCTACGTCGCATACATTTTGTAATTTTTCGATGTTTGAATTACTATATCTTCGAAATAACAGTGAGTTTTTCAACGGGGGAGCAGTGAAATTACAACAAATGTATATATTTGTAGAACCTTAACCAAAATACTAAATTGCACCAAGCAAGACGGAATATCTTTGGGTTTTGTTTGGTAACTCTAGTTTTCCTAAAGATTTAATAAATAATGGTGCAGTTTTGTAACGGTAAATAAGAAAGCCGTATGGCCATAGAATATTTTACTCTAAATAAGTCGTACTATCTATTAGCATCATTTGTAACATCAGTCAGAAGAAACGGTATATTATCTATACTATGGGGTTGGTAAGAGCATCCTTAAAACCGCTATATTTTCTTTCGGACAGGACATATTTAAAAATGGAGTTCACCATTCGATTCAGCACAAACATATTCAACTTCTAGTCCTTTACATGGTGCATTTCGCAAAAGGACATCTTCGCAAATATGCGATGTCCAAAAAATCATCGATTTCGCCCCACTGTGGCCGTTACCATTACTCCAAACTGGAAAAAGCGACTGATATGAAATGTACCCATCAAGTTCTTTGATTTGATAAAAACTGAAAAAGTCGACTTTTTCAAATCTCCTGGACACCCTGTTTGTTTTGTCCTACCAACGTCTAAGTATTTAGTGCTAAAGACTGTTACGATTCTACACATTCCTACCAAATTTCATTACGATCGGTTAGTGAACAAAATTGTAAATGTCCGGGACACCCTGTTATCTTGGCCATACCAATTTTAAGTATTTCGTGCCAAAGACTGTTACCATTCTACACATTCCTACCAAATTTCATGACGATCGGTTTAGCCGTTCGCGAGTTATTTAGTGAACAGACGGACAGACGGACGGACAAAATCGATTTCATAAGGGTTTTTTGAAAAATCTAAAAAACCTTAAAATTCAAAGTTTCCTTTAAGCTACTACTATCGAAGTGGAGGTTTCTATGGAAGTTCTGCCAACTGATTTCGGTGATTCAAATTGTAAACACACGAGTTACACAGAAAAGCGCGTTTGCAAAATTTCATCCCGATAACTTAAAAATTGGCTTTGTGAATTGAAGACGTGATGGGATACTATGGTACAGCATACAGCTAGATAAACTGACAAACATCTAATTTGCCCCCCCCCCCCCCCACTTAATACTCCTCAATAATAAATGCTTCCTCTGATAAATTGAAAAAAAAATTGACAAATTTAGTACTTTCATTTTTTACAAAATGTGAAGGGTATAAAAAAATAATTATACAAGCATATCATCTAAATCTCAGCCTAATCCTTCCCAATACGAATCACTTATTTTAGTAAATATTGGGCTCACTTTTAACACTGAAAAGTTCATGATACTTCTGTGTTAAAATTTCGTACCAGTTAGCCCACTTTCCACAAGTAACAACCTCATTTGGTCACTTAGCCCATCATTTCACAACGTTATAATTCCGTTTCTAATGGTCGTAATTAATTTTTTAATATATATTATGAAAGAGGGACAATTTATCTCTTCGATTATACATTTAACTCAAAATCGATAAAATCGGACTTAACTCACTTTTCACTAGTGACACAGATATTTATTATTTGCATTTATATTTATTTCCTTAATCTGACTTAAACTAACAAGCTAGACACATACATATGTTATTAAAAGATTATTGCACAGGCACCATAATGCAAAACATAGGAAAGTTTAACTGCATATTGAATTATATAAATTTCCAATTTTACTCCACTATCTAGGTGGTAAAAACGTATTTTTGAAAATTACTATCACGTTTCACTTTCAAATCAGTGCTAACAAATTCAGCTTAATCAACACCAATAATGTTCGTCTAATAGAAATTTAGCCACAGTAGGATTAAAATAATGATATCATTCTGATATGCATTTTGCGTTGCATTGATTTATTTAAAATCTTTTTCTATAGATGATAAGGGGTGATAATTGAGCCGGTAAATATCGTTTTTTCTTTGTTATGAAGCACGCAATTTGAGCATGATTTTCACCACTAAACTTGTAAAAAAGGTACATATAACGCGTGTAGTAAGACTGATTTTCATATTTTGGATTTTCCCCAAAATGTATCAGTAAGTATTAATGGATTAGAGGTGTAGAGTTATTGAATCTCTGTCTATGATTTATTTTTAATCTAATTTATTGTAATATATTTAGACTGATTATCATATTGTACGAAATGTCGTTCTCCTCCTTATCTACAGATAGTCAGTATAGTAAAAGAATAAAATTAACTAATTATACCCTTCACTCGTAGAGTAAAGGGTATATTAACTTTGTCATGAAGTTTGTAACGCATTGAAGGAAGCATCTCCGACCATACAAAATATGTATATATATGATCAGCATGACGAGCTGAGTCGATTGGGCGATGTCCGTCTGTCTGTCTGTCCGTCTGTCCGTCTGTCCGTCTGTTGCTACGCGTTTTACTCGGCCAGTTTAAAAGCTATCGAGCTGAAATTTTGCACACATGCTTCTTTTTATTGCAGGCAGTTTGTATGTTTGAATCGCTAAAATCGGACCGTGGGGTCATGGGGCTGCCATACAAACCTAACCCCCCAAATTAGGTTCTTCTAAGAAAAACTTTTTCATTTGTGCATCAATTTCAACCAAATTTCACACAAATGTGTTTCTATTGATGCAACAAAACATATGTAAGAATGGATGGAATCGGACTATGGGGTAATGGGGCTGTCATACAAACCCAGCCCCCAAATTGAGTTCTTCTACGAACAACTTTTTTCACTTTCAACCAAAACTCGTAAAAGTGCATTTCAATTGATGCCATAAGACATTATATGAAAATGAATGCAATCGGACTATGGGGTCATGTGGCTACCATACAAACCCAACCCCCCTATTTTGGGAATCGTACTATAGGGCCACTCTCCCGCATCCCCCCAATAAAGTTTTCTGAGTAAATATTTTTATTTTATCACTTATTCCAACCAAACCTCACACAAATATTGTTTTGTCGACGTGACAGAATTTATCGATATCAAATATTATGCGAAAACAGAAGGGCAAGAATGGGGAAGGATTGACACAAGTCATAGGTCCGCCCCAAGAAACTTTTAGCCCGAGGAGAGTGAAGGGTATTCAAATTTGGGCCGCGCCCGAAATTAGCCTCGGTCTCGTTTTTTTTTTTAATTTTCTCCTTGCTACATGAGCATGGTTTTCGATTACATCGAGAACTATTTACCAAAAGTGCAGGTAGCAAAAACCCATTACAAGTCCTGTTTCGTGAACATGTAGCCTTGTCATAATTGCCGGTCGCATATCCGTCCAACTCGAGACTCTTGCCAAAATCATTGTTCTCTGCTTATTTGGAGTAATTTTTAGAGATGTAACGGATGTCCTCATCCGCATCCGCAATCGCGGATTATCCTCATAAAAATCAAACTCCGCATCCGCATTCTCCTCATCCGCAATCCTCATTTTTGTATGCAGACAATTAGCGGATATATGCGACCCATGTGCTACTTTGTTACTATAAAGAAATAAATTGAGACAAATTGTATACTGTATCGTATACACAACTGAGCTTCAGTTTGTCGGTCAGCCCAGCAGGAGCGCGTTCCATTTATATGATCTGAGTAGTCAGCGATGACTACACCTACGACTACGAGTGAATTAAGGAACGCACTCCGGTTCGCATTTTTGTGACTAGTATTTGAGTGGTTTTGTTTTAAATGAATTGAACTGAGGCGGGTGAAGTGCGTTTTTTTAAGTTGAAGCGAAGTAAGGAAGTATGCAACTTTTTAATTTTTTAATTTTTAACCACTAATCAGAGGAATTTCAACTTTTTTTCATCTTCATGAAAAGTGTGAGACCTAAATATTTTTGTCTACATATTCGATCATATCCTCATCCGCATCCGCATCCTCAAAAATTTCTCCATTAATATCCGCATCCGCAACCGCATCCTCACTGTTATACTATTTTGCATCCGCATCCTCATCCGCTAAACAAGATCCGTTACATCTCTATAATTTTTTGATCACGAGTTCTCGTGGACTCAATATGATGTGGAGCAGAATCATGCTCCAGTATCCCTTAACTTGAATTGAATTCAAAGAAAAGATAAATATATCTTTGTGCAACCATTTTAAAACCGATTTTTTTTTAGATCGACATAATACTTATCATCATTTTCATTTTTAGGCACGTTTTGCTCCGGTGATTTAATTTTTGAGGACAATTTCGACAACTTCGATCCTGGCAAATGGCAAGCGGAAATGACGTTAGGGGGAGGCGGAGTAAGTTTCAAATTTGTATGCTCCATTTTACTGAGTAATATTTGTAAAATAATGAATTTGTAGAATAATGAATTTCAAGAGTACACCAATGATCCGACCAACTTATACTCCAAAGATGGCATACTCCACATTAAGCCCACCTTAATGTCGGATAAGTACAGTGAATATTTCCTGACAAAGGGGAAAATCGATCTGGGTTCAAAATGCACGCGCGGTGAATTTTATGGTTGCACTCGTACCGGAACCAGAGACGATATTTTGAACCCCACTCGAAGTGCACGTATTCAAACTTTCTATTCGTTCAGCTTCAAATACGGACGTGTGGAACTTAGAGCTAAAATGCCAGCCGGCGATTGGTTGTGGCCAGCCATTTATATGCTTCCTACGCTCAACGCTTATGGACAATGGCCCCGTTCGGGTGGAATAAATATTGTTGAATCGCGTGGAAATCGTGAATTTTATTTCAATGGTGTTAATGTCGGGACGGAACAAATTCGAACCGTTTTACTGTATGGACCCAGCTATACAGCGACCGGGTGGCAACATGCAATTTTCGCTATGAATGCAAGTAAACCGGGAATGTTTATCAATGACTTTCATCGATATCAGTTTGAATGGACACCGAATAATTACACCTGGAAGGTGGATGATGTAGAGATAGGTACGATCAAATTGGTCGAAGGAGGTTTCTGGGCATTGGGCGAGTTCGGTCGAACACATCCGGCCAATGATAATCCATGGAAGAATGGTGATCGTGATGCACCATTTGATCAGCAGGTAAATTGTGGTCATTTAGAATTTTAAATTTATATTTACATATTTTTTTTCAGTTCCACTTCGTTATCAATTTAGCAATTGGAGGCACGAACTACTTTGACGATACTGCTGTAAATCCTGACAAGAAACCGTGGCAAAATAAATCACCCCACCCGGCGAAAATGTTTTGGGATGCTCGAGATGCTTGGCTGAAAACGTGGAATTATCATGATCCTGAAAATGATGATTCACATTTGCAAATTGATTATCTCCGTGTTTGGGCTCTTTAGGCTTAAAAACAGAACCTAGAAACCTTCAGAACCCAAAACCCAAAAAAACCTGATTTTCAAACCATTTGCTCTCTATATACATGGTGGCGCTAAAATTAATCATTCTTTCGGAAGATGCGCCACCTTGCAGATACAATGATATTATTTTAAGAAATAAATTGTTATCCTGTTTGCGTTATTCTATAAGAAATTGTCTTGTCATGATCATCTAGAAATTTTCCTAGCATAAATATAGAAATATGATGCAAAAAAAAATAAATTGACAATTTTTAAAATAAATCTTCAATCATAATGATTTAGTATTTCGTCAAAATACGTAAAATATGTATTGTACTGGTACAGTCCTGTAAAATCTAAATAACCTTATAGTCAAACGACCACCATGGGCTGTTCCAAAAAAGTATTATCAACTTTGTTAAATTTATCTTAACTTTCTGGTGTCGAAAAATTCAACAAAAAGTTGATAATAAGCAAATCAGGGAATTAGTCTTGAATCAATCATAAAATAACAAAATGACTTGACAATTTAAATGCATGTCGTATTCAAACAACGAGTAAATATTTATATTTTTTCTAATCAAAGTGCAACAATCGATTTTTGGATGAAGAAAAAAACAATATAAGACCGAGGGAATTAGTCAGTTAATGTGACAAAATTAAATTCAATAGTAAAATAAATAAATTATGATTTGATTTTATATAAATAGATACGAGTAAAATTTTGATAATTATGCTAATCAGCAAAAAATAAATCTTCAGTAAAAAAAACAAAAACCAGAGCAACTGTAAGCCCAAGTTGGGACTGACTGATTGCTTGTTAAGGTCTGGATAGACCTCGGTCGGAGTGAGAGTTAAATGTTTGTCCACTGCGATTTTCTCAATGAAAATGCATAATTATGTCGTAAAATATGTGACAAATGCTGGCGAATTCCATAAGCTACAATCCGAAAATGGTCCCATAATTTCGATAGACCTCGATCACTATCGAGGTCTATCCATCCCATCCATCCAATAGTGCTTTTCGACTTTGTGGATCATTTCCATATTTACTGGAAATCCCATACAAAATTGCAATCTGGAAAATTGATCCAGGCTATGACATGGATCATCTGCCAGTGTCATTCTCCAGATGGCCCCGCCGAACAATTTCCCTAAAATTTCCCGTATGCCATTTTGTTTTTCTGTTTATATGGTTTCTAATTTTTATTAGAGTCAATCATTTTAAAATTTCGTGAGACATTTTCCTTTAAATTGCATCCCACACGCCGCATAATATCAAAAGGTATTTTCCAATTCAGAATATCGCGTTGGGGACTGATGACACAATAGTCACCTGTTACCGTACGGGGAAAGTTTGATCCGTTTGCGTTTTACTTGGACAATAATCCTGTCCGTCCAAGAAAGAAACGATTAATATTTTCTTTGTAAAAATCCAAACACAAATGGCATTTCCTTTTAGAAATGGGTAAAATTTTCAATAAAATTACACCTTAGACATAGAGTTAAGTGCCCCGGGCTCCGCGATTTTAGGGGCCCACGATTAGGCTAGAGAAAAATGTTTAATGTTTATATTTCAGTGTATGTTATTACTTGCAATGGTAGTTAAGATCTGCATAATTTTCACAAAATGTTCTTTTTCATGGAATATTACATGTAAAGCATTTTGGACATACCGCAAACATTTTTGACGATTAGGAGTTCTCTTCGTCAACCAATGCAGCTTTTCCTTGTAACAGAAACTCACCTTTTACATAAAAAAAATTAAAATAATTTTTATCACAAACTGCAAAAGGTCCTTGAACCAAGCGGTTGTCGTAGCCTATGTTGAATTGAAGTAAGTAGGACTAGTCCACGAACAATAGACAGACAAGATCACGCGGATAGCTGTACGAAAATGTTTCGTTCTGCGCATGTTACGTCATAGTCTACGAGAATTGTCATAGTTCACGTACGATTCGTAAAGAAAATGATAAACAGAGTGTTGCATGTTGGGTCTAGTGTGACGTCACTAGTATCAGATAGAATAACGGACCTGCGCAATGCGTGAGCATTTGCCCATGTTGCCCATACGATAAATCCGGTCTTGCGGACTACATTGGAAGGTCGAAATTGTTCTAACTTCATGATCGTAGACCAGTTTTCTTTTATCTTTCACTCCTGATTACGTTCAACTTTCATTTTATTCAATTTAGATCCGGAAAACTAGGCAAAACGCGGGATTTCAGGATCACATATCAATATCCCGGATATTAAATACCCGGGAACACTAATGTGAGTCATTTTGACACATAGTCCACATATTTCCATTTGGCGTAGAAAGGGCGGTAGTGTTCCCGGGCTAAAAGTACTAGCGTACATTTCGGTTTCGAGACTGCATAGTATGAGCTGCAATGTGCGGATAACATTCTGTTAGCTTCCCTGCTTCGAAATATCCGAGTCACCGAGTCTGAAATCTTTCCATTTAAAGAAAGTCTAAAGTTGCGGATTAAAACTAGGTGCCAAATGATCACTTCCTACAGTTGCCTAATCCATTCGAGGAGTCACACCCTAATTTTTACGTCTTCATGGTCGATTCTTTCCCGCTTAAGAATCTTCTGGGGTTGTATCTTAGCTGTTTACCACTATCCCTTCATTTCCCTCTATCTTATTTCTATGATGCTTTTATTTTCAAAGATACGTCGATAAAATCAAATTCCCGTCTATTATAATTTAAACTTTCTCGGAGCATGATTCATCGGTGTGTACTTGATAAATTTATTACCGATAACAGAAGCACTGTATCCCTGATAGCCGATATGATAAATAAAGATCTGACATATCAGATAAAAATGCATTTCGTATAAAAAGCAGGTACATTAGATTCGATCTTTAATCGAGCGACGAATCTTGTCGTTTGATCAAAAGATCGTTCCGTGTAGTAAAGCGTAAAAATTAAATTATTCCTAGCATTAAGTGTCCTGGCCTTGGTCGGCAGTACACTGACCGAGGACGAAAAGAAACAGGAACGCTGTGCTGTCTCTCCAACCAAGGCTTATGGATCAGCTGTCAGTGGCAATGGTAAGTCAGTTATATCAATGAAGATAACAATAAAAGAGCACTTTCAAGTCGGTAATGATGGTGTGGCATAATTATTAAATATCGTATTCTTCTTCTCAGTATCGTGTAGCCCCATATCGTATTAGTCTGTGTTTAAAAAATTCTATTTGAATAATGTACTTTTACAGCAATAATGGCATTAGTGACATTATGTATCTATTGCAGCTTCTGTGTCATTATAAAAAAAAATAATTTTATAAATGTGAGCTGAACATAACGCGACTATTAATAAACGAAATTGATGAAGAATTCAAATAACGTAAATTATGCTTATCAGACTAAATTACTATATGAATGAACAAAGAAAACTAATACTCTTTAATTTAATAATAGTGTGCATTTCTCAGTATGAAATAGTCACAGAGCTTTCTATGTAAAAACAGAAACTTCAAACAATACTTGCGGATGTTGCCAATTGGTTGACTACGGATAACAATTTATAAGGGTGATTTCTACTTAAATGTTTACGATGAAATACAATAATATTGCTGACGAAAATTAATTGTTTATTCAAGTGCGAAATATAATTCAGACCTTTTACACCATATGTCCTATCATATTATTTACGTTAATATATTTCAATATTTAACAGTTTTTTGTTCGGGACAATTGATCTTCGAGGACAACTTTGACTCGTTGGATCACGGCAAGTGGGCACATGAAGTCACCTTGGGCGGTGGTGGTGTAAGATTTAATATGCAAAAACCATATTCCGCATTATTGTCAAATAAATTATTTCTTTCAGAACTGGGAGTTCCAATGGTATGTCAACGATCGTAGAAATTCCTTCACTCAAAACGGTGCTCTTCACATCAAACCAACCCTTACATCTGACATCTACGGTGAAGCCTTTTTGACTTCGGGTACCCTCAATCTTGGTGCTGAATGTACCAATGCCGAATGGTACGGTTGCGAGCGTCAAGGAACACCACAAAATGTTTTGAATCCAGTTCGTAGCGCTCGTATGCGTACATCGAATTCGTTCAACTTCAAATACGGTCGTCTTGAAATCCGCGCTAAATTGCCAGCCGGTGATTGGTTGTGGCCAGCTATTTGGATGATGCCATCGCGCAGTGTTTACGGAACATGGCCCCGATCTGGAGAAATTGATATTATGGAATCGAGAGGTAATCGTAATATGGTGATGAATGGGGTTCCAATTGGTCCAGAACAAGTTGGATCGACCATGCATTTCGGACCTGACTGGTCGGCTAATGCCTGGCCAAGTGCACATTACCAAAGGAATTCGGGAGCCGGCAGGGGATACAATTTGGATTTCCATCGTTATCAATTGGAATGGGCCCCGGATCGTCTTGTGTTCAAGATTGATGATGTTGAAATGGGAACTGTTTGGGTTGGTGATGGTTTCTGGGCGCGTGGTGCTTTTGCTCAAAATGTTCCATGGTTCAGTAATCCATGGCAAAATGCTGGACGCGATGCTCCATTCGACCAAGAAGTAAGTGGAGAAATTATGTCCTTGGAGATGTATGTAATTAAAGATTTCCTTTCTTTCTGTTTCAGTTCTATATCATCATAAACAACGCTGTTGGTGGAGTCGCTTACTTCCCTGATAACGCTTACAATCCGGATCCAAAGCCATGGCATAATGATTCTCCCCATGCTGCGACTGACTTCTGGAATGGCCGTCATGCTTGGCTCAACAACTGGAATTATTACAACGGTGCAAATACTGATACACATTTGCAAGTTGATTATGTTCGTGTCTGGGCCTTGTAAACTATTGAGAATGCAATAAATTTATTTTTGGACGAATTTATGATTTTTATTTGATTAGTATCAGGAGTTAGTATATCTTTGATGCATCTGTTAGACGCATCTTTCGATTCTGTTTCACCAGACATGTACTTCGATGATAGGATACACGACAATGAAAGAAGTACATATCTTTATACTTTACCCAATTTAATTGGGTAAGTAAATCCTGGATGAACGACATACTATAATACATGTTCCTAATGAGAAGGACCTATAACACGGCCAGTAATATTGTCCAGTTTTTCAAAATGTTTGGACCATGAGCGGTTTTATAATCGAAAGTTTAATTATTCCCATGCCAAAACTTATATTTTCAAGAAAGCCAGCGGAATTAAGTAACAGTCTTATCGTATAGAGAAGACGCACACAATTTTCAGAAAGCTTTTACTTTATATTGAATTACATTTTTGTTTATGCATAGTTATGACATATTTTGCTTGGTTACGCCATCATCTGAACTTGAAAAAAAATCATTGCGCAATTTCATACAATGGCGTAACCAAACAAAATATGGCAGAACTATTCAAAAACGAAAATGCAATTCAATATAATGTAAAACCAAATAACAATTCATATGCTGAAGACAGATTTAGACATGCCTGAAGAATAGTGAATACTATATGAAAGTCACGCGTATTAAAAAGGTCTTTCAAGGCAAAAAGGACAAATTGCTTTTGAATGGATTCAAATCTGTCACGATGTATCTCATACACTGGATTACATGTTACACAAGCATACTCAAGTATAGGTCGCACTAGTGCGGTTAAGGATTTAGTGATCCAAACATTTTTAAACTCTATCGCCCGTCTTTTAATGAAACCGAGCTACTTTCAGGCCATAGATAAAATCCTGTCATAATGCAAGTTGAAACACATTTTTTCGTCCAAAACAACGCCGAGATTTTTGATGTGGTTGACTCTATTTGGCTCGAAATTATGAAGGTAGTAAAAGTTAGTTATATTACTAGTCTTACGGGAAAAGGTAATCACCTGGCATTTAGAGACATTAAGTTAGAGATTGTTTTGAGTGCACCCCAATTCTAAAGATTGGAGCTTAGAGTGAAAGAAGCGCCGAATCAGAGTGCGCTTCAATGGCGCTGTACAATTTTAAATCATCAGCATAGAAGAGATGAGGTATATCCGTTAATAATTTTGATTAGGTCAGAAATGAAGATATTAAATAGAAGAGGGCCTAAATGACTGCCAGAGATACAGTGGAATTTGACGGACTGAGTCCGATCACAAAGGTAGGACCGGAGCCAATTGAGGAGCAGACCAGAAATATCAAAACAACATGATTTATCGATTAAAATTTGGTGATCAAACCTGTCAAAAGCCTTGCTAAGGTCTGTGTAGACTGCGTCAACTTGATACCCTTTTTCCATTCCACAGAGGGTGTCAGAAACTAAAATGGAAAGGTTGGATGTAGTTGATCTACCTTTACGAAACCCATGTTGTTGATCATTAAGTAGTGGGTCAATGATAGGAGTGAGCTTATCGCAAACCAATTTCTAGTTTTTGTATGGTGTTAACAAAGTCAAAGAATTTTTTGGAGTCGTTAATAATTTGCTCACCCATTAAATTGATGTAAGACGCATAAGCTTTACGGGATTTTATGCAAAATTCTTTGGCCAGGTTATCATATTGCTTAATAAGGTCAGCGCTGATATTGGGGTTATTTTTAATAGCCTTAAAGAGTTTATTTCTTTGATTTCATAAACTTCTCAAGTCTCTGTCTAGCCAGGGCTCAGTATGTGTGTTACGCTTCCTTATTTTGGGGGTATAATTACTTATAGCTTGGAAGATTATTGTGTAAAAGGAACGGACGGTATCATCAAGATTTTGTCTCGAAAGATAGGTAGCCCAATCGATAGAATCAAGATAATTACTGATTCCATCATAGTCGGTATTAAAAAAATCGCAAACAATTTCGTAATTGTACGATTGAGTGAATGAAGGATTTTCACATATAAGCTCAATTGTGAGGGCGGAATGATGGTAAGTGTTAGAGAAGAGATTCTCGGCGCCAGAAGGCGTTATTGTTGAAGGTTCTTTAATTCTAATGGGCTCGGACCAGGAACGTCCCCTGGCTAGGACTATGCCATTTTCGGTTAAATGTGCGCCACAATTTGGTGTATGTCGACTAAGAGCGACCCAGATAGCTTAAGTTACCGTTACATTACGTCCCTTTCCGAAAAATGCATGGAATTCTTCTGTGCCGAACACCTGTCAATGGTCCAATGGAGTTAATATGTAACTGCACAGATGGAACGGCATGGCACGAAAGCAAAATTTACTAGAGCTCTTCGGAACGCAACGGAAGCGTTGTGTTTGGTACTTAGCTCCCATACAAAGCTACCCGACATCAGTTTGTATATGTACTATATACTACTTCTTCCAGAAATCGACAAGTACTGTGGAGTAAAGTTGTGATGTGTCACTCTGTATGGGAGGTACCCTCAGTTTTAAATCGATTGAGCTTATTTTCGGTAAGTATTATCTTTCATGGCGATAAACTAAAATCCAGCTTCCTTCTGTTACATTGGGGGGAGTTATAGGCATATACCGTTTAGCCAACTTCAAATGGGGATGGGTGGAGGGGACTCAATTTTCGCCAATAAAATACTTTCAACTTAATATTAATACTCGCACTTATTTTCATGGCTTAAACCATATTGTGATAGTGGCCCAACACAACTTTGTTCCACGGTACTCGTCAATTTTACAAATGGGTAGTGCGTAGAACAAAACCCCTGCTTGGTCACTTTGTTTTAATTCCATTGAGCTGTGGGTTGTAAAATGGTGTCCTTAAATGGCGATTAAAATAACATTTGACCTCCTGCTCCATCTTTTAGGGGGAGTTATGAACATGCCGTTTTGGGTGGAGGTTCTTGATCGACTCAATTGTCGACAAAAAGCACCTTCGACAAAATTTTAATACTAGTATAAAATTTCATGGCTTAACTTGCGTTAATTCTATAAGAATTATGCAGGTTTTCAAAAAGGTTCAAAATGAAAATACTCTAGTTTATTATTTAGTCTAGCGCCTAATTACCACCAAAACGGGCGATGTGCCTACACCACAGCCCGTTGTTGTTTTCGTTTTCAGACTATTTTTCTGTATCTATTGCCGTTTTGAAAATAATCGCTAAAAACTGAAAAATAAATATTTTGTTAGAAGGATAATCGCACTTTCATTTGGCAAACGTTTATTTTTGATTACTCGGTTGGTCGATGTTTCTGAAATTTAACGCACTTGAGTGCATTATACGTGACGATTTGCGTTACATTTCCTCCATAAAGTTCTACCTATCCTTTTGTCTTTTCTAATCGAAAATTGTCCATAAAATTTGAAATTTAGGAAACTTGTGGAGCACCGCACTGCCCATATTTGGTGAAAATTTCATTGCTCTAGCTGTCAAAGTTCAGAAGATACAACCGTCGAAAAGAAAGATGCAATTTAAGGTGTAAAATTTCGACTTTTCCGAATTGTAGTTTGTAATAAACAAAACAAAACGAAGTGTTTTAATAAGTAGGTACGAGGAGGGCGGATTGTCAGAGACAATACAAGAGTCATCATCATTCGCACAATGCTGCTGAAACTGTAGTCTCGAACACTGAAATTCAAAATTTGAAAAAGCACTGAGTATCATCCTATCGTTAAAATGTAAAAAATGTCATGCTCAATTGTCCTTTCTTAAAATAAGGTTTCAAAATTTGTAACATCTTTTCCAACAAAATGGTAACAATTTAAACTGACGGGAAATCTTGAATCACATACCTACCACTACCCCTTAAGAAAATTCTGGACTCATGGTGTTGTACAAATTTTGTTCTTGCGCCCTACGCACTGTACTACGCCCTTGTTGCGTGTTAAAACTTGCATTTGTTCATCATATGCTGATGATGTTTTATCAATGAGGATACTGAGAATTTTAGGGCTCCTTAATGGGTCCTGTTTAGTATCAACAGAACCTAGTTTTCCCAAGATACATCACATTCCAGAATATCGGATACGAGGATATTACTTATGAAAGGAAGGAAAATATGTGATCGTTTTATGACATCAATCATGGTGGTAGCCTCGTGTCATATTACGCTTTCTCCATCTTTCTTCATCTAATCGTCGTGAAAGAGGGGGGAGAGATAGTATGATTAAGGGTTTGCCTGAAAACCGAATCCCGCATTGGGCCTTCGGGAGTCTGGTCACCTTTGCCCTAATGTATATGTCATTTGTAAAAGGAATGTACTTTTTTCGTTCTCAGACTATTTTTTGGCATATTTGACCGTTTTTGAAATATAATCGCAAAAAACTTAGATTCCTTTTTTCGGACCCCCAACGATCAGTATTTTTTTTTATCCACAATTAGGTGATCATCGCATTAAATTTTCTCAAAAATCTGAAACAGGTGCTTTGCTGCTTAGGTCTAACATTTCGGCCTGACACTGATCACGTTTTCCATTCGAATGCAATCATGATTTTCCGCTTCGCCATTAATTTCATGTAAATACGACTGATAAATATTATCAGAAATATCAGAAAAATAAAATCTTTGATTTGCATTGATAGGCTACAATTTTTAATTGTAATTGTACTACTAATACGCTTGAAAGTACAATTTTTAAACAAAGCATCTGATAAGCGATTGGCTCCGGCTAATTCCTATATATTCTTCAGTTGTGGCATAACTGCGGACCCTTAGCTATGCAGGAGGAGTTTCATAGGGTGAACGGCTTCGGCAAATTCCTATATCTCTCTACGGAGCGTTACTTTCCAGCATTATCCGAGTAACCGCTGCGCCTGAGTAGTGTTAACATCTGCAGCGTCTCAGGTTACTTACGTGATAGGTGACAGAAAACGTTTAACTGAACCACCAAAGCAGCATCTTCGAGGCATGCCCGTGATGGCCTTTACTCAACGATTAAACCCTATCATGGTTTAGCATAGTTGCAATCCAGGAAACTAAATGGCTCAAAAGCGAGATTAACGACCTCAATTCGCACACTATTTTTACGAGTGGTAAAGACGAGGGCAACAAGGAGTTTGGAGTAGCTTTCATCTTTGTCGACTTCAAGCAGGTATACGAAAGTATCGATCGAAGTGTACTGTACAACATTATGCTGCATTTTGGTATACCGGCAAAGTTAGTGCGACTCACAAGGATGACGATGACTAATACCGTCTTGCAGGTCAGAGTGCAGAACCGACTCACTGACCTATTTGAAACTCGTACTAGACTCAAGTAGGGCGACACGGGCTGGCGCCGACGCTCTTCAACCTTGCTTTGGAGTATGTAATTCAAGCCATGAATATGGACAGCAGCGGAACGCTACTCATCAATTCGATTCAATTAGTAGCGTACGCCGACGATATTAACGACATGTCTCGACGATTGGGTGATGCAGAAAGCCTTCTGCATAACTTCAATAACGCCGCAAAGGAAGTTGGACTACTAAGCAAAACAAAAGCCATGATGCAATCGAAAACAAGGACGCCAGCAAATTCAAGCATCACAGTGGGGAGACCTTAATATCAACTCTGGGTTGTAACTTATCAAAGGACACCAACGAAACCGACGAAATTAAGCGACGGTTACAACTAGCCAATAAGACATATTACTCGGTCCTCCCTATTACTAATTCGAAATTTGCGCACAGGAACACGAAGCTGCGCGTGTACAAAACGATCAGCTGACCCCTGCTATGTTATGACTGCGAAACATGGATCCTCACCTCACCCAAGCTTCCGAAATTTTGCTAGACCGATTCGAACGAAAGGTCCTTCGGCGAATTTTCGGGGCCGTTCGCGAGGGAGATCAATGGCGTATCCGGTACAACCATGAGTTGTATCAATTGTGATGAGCTGGAAGTATTGAAAATCGTGAAGCTTCAACGTTTGCAATGGGCGGGGCATGTACAACGGATGGACGATAATCGCATGCCGTAGAAAGTGATGAACGCACAACGAATTGACGGAGCGAGCTTGCGTGGACGACTGAGGGCTCGCTGGGAGAACTCCGTACGTGAAGACGCCACCCAGCTGCTGGGCTTCCGAAACTGGAGGACAAGGTCACGTAACCGCGACAATTGGAGGTCAACGATTCAGGCAGCCAAGGCCCGACGTCGGGCGATCGTGCCACATTGATGATGATGATCTGATAAGCGACCGTTCAATTAATTTATGCAAAAACGATAAAAATAAAGATTATTGAATCCATCTTATTCGAGACCAATTTTAGTAAATAAACATTCGTAAAAAGTTACTCGACTTTACTACATATATACATACATAAAATAATTCGAAAGATAACCGACTGAATAGTATAAGATAAGAAAAATTCAGAATCCCTGATAAGCCATGACGATTTTATAAAATAATAATTTATTGCATTTCCTATAAAAGGAGACACCTGCACGTTCTATCTTTAATCGAGCCGGCGAATCATCGTCGTTTCGATCAAAGAACGTGTGCGACAGTGAAGTTTGTGAAGAAAATGAAATTATTACTAGCATTAAGTTTTCTGGCCTTGGTTGGTACCACACTGACCGAAGGTGAACAGAAACAGGAGCGCTGTGCTGTATCTATTACAACAGCTAGTGGATCGGCAGTTAATGGAAATAGTAAGACTTTTTTCTAGATATAAAATAAGGATTTCAGATTAAATAGTCTTAATTGTCGAATGCTTTACACTCGCTGACTTTGATTGTGCAATTAGCGTAGGTGGCAACTGTGTAATAATAAGTCAATTGTTATGCTTTTTAAATAATGATTGCATATTAGTAATAATAATTCACAGAAAACCACTGTGTGTGACAATTGAATTGTTTGTGCACATGAACGTATGTGTGTATTAAATAATTACATAAAATGAATAATGCCTTTTTAATTTAAACAGCTACGTAAATATACCTTCACTGCTCATCATTATTTTGTATAGAATGGTCGACTTCTAAAAAAGTCTGTGACTTTTTCTCGATTTATTACTCAGATGGATCTCGTTATTTCGATTACTAGTCTAGTAAAACTTGCGATTTGATCAGGCTAAAAATTATAAAATAATCTTTTAAATTCTTCACAGCTTTCTGCTCCGGACAATTGATTTTCGAGGATAACTTTAATTCGTTGGATCAAGGAAAATGGCAACATGAAGTCACCTTGGGCGGTGGAGGCGTAAGTGCTTATTAACCCTAGAGAGATAATCATATTTTTTACCCCTGAAAAGATAATCATACGTCGATTCGACGTGTTGCTAGTTAACATCCTTATAACTTCTTTGTTAAGAGTAACATGTTGTTAAAAGGTAAATATATAATCATTTGTATTTAATATTAATCTGTTAAACTCGTGGTTTTGCAAAATTATCATTTGTTTGTTTATATAATATTAATTTTAAAAAAGTGGTACTAGGAGAAAGTGGACTGTCCTTTCAATAGATTAAAATAAAGGATATCTTTATCGAAACAGGCTTTTAGTGGTTATATCCAAGTGAATACACATTCACATTATGAAGATTTATAAAAATGTCAATTCGGGGCAATTAAAATATTTTTCAGTACAAATTTGTTAAAGATAATCATACGTCGATTCGACGTATATTTGACTTATGACCCCCAATATCTTAGGCTGTGTGGCACTCAAGCCAATAATTTTGCCACGTAATTACGCCTACAGACATGAATTGAGTTAAATCTTGGAACCAACAAATTATGAAGCTTCACTAATGAGATATAATAAAAAGAAAAATTTCTGTACGTCGATTCGACGTAGATTATCTCTCTAGGGTTAAAATCTCCATCTCTTAATTAACTGAGCTATTTCATGCTTCCTTACAGAACAATGAATTCCAATGGTATGCCAACGATCGTAGAAATTCCTACACCGAAAATGGCGTTCTCCACATTAAGCCTACTCTTACGGACGATGCCTTTGGCGATGGTTTCGTAACCTGGGGCACCGCTGATCTGGGTGGTGAATGTACCAATGACGAGTGGAATGGCTGCGTACGACATGGAAGTCCTAATAATGTATTGAATCCTGTTCGTAGTGCTCGTATTCGTACTGTGAACTCGTTCAGCTTCCGTTATGGACGTGCCGAAATTCGTGCCAAGCTGCCAGCCGGTGATTGGTTGTGGCCAGCTATTTGGATGCTTCCAACTAATTGGGAATACGGCGGATGGCCACGATCTGGTGAAATTGATATTATGGAATCGAGAGGCAACCGTAATTATGTGGTGAACGGCGCTTCAATTGGACCCGAACAAGTCGGATCTACTTTGCATTTCGGACCAGACTGGACTGCCAACGCCTGGCCAAGTGCACATTATAACCGCAACTCGGCTCCAGGACAAGGCTACAATTTGGGATTCCATCGCTATCAAATGGAATGGAGTCCAGATCGTATTGTGTTCAAGGTTGATGATGTTGAATTGGGAACTGTTTGGACTGGTGATGGCTACTGGGCTCGTGGTGCTTTTGCTCAAAATACTCCATGGTTCGCTAATCCTTGGCAAAATTCCGGTCGCGATGCTCCATTTGATAAACAAGTGAGAATTTTTTATTTCTATATGAATTTCATAATAATAATAATTAATTTCATTTCGATTTCAGTTCCATTTCATTATGAACCTTGCAGTTGGTGGTACCAACTTCTTCCCTGATAACGCTTGGAATCCAGATGGCAAGCCATGGTCCAACGGTGGTGGAGTACCAATGACCGATTTCTGGCGTGCACGGAATACATGGCTCAACACATGGAATTACTGGTCTCCTGGAAATACCGACTCGCATTTGCAAGTTGACTATGTTCGCGTTTGGGCTTTGTAATTAAATTGTGATGATAAATGTATAAAGAAAATAGACAGAATTGGTGTTTGTTAGATTTAATATGAATTAAGCTCTTTTTCGAAAAGTATCAGCTTTTTTTGTTACAAGGTGAGTTAAGGTCTGAGCCACAAGGTTATAGTTCTCTTTTTTAGTCCATCGACTCAGGATGATCCCATAAGATTCGACCAAAAGCACAACAACTGCGTAAAATAAAAAAAATTGTGGTGTTGGGCTCAAGTCTAAGAAATTAACTAAAACTGGCCAAAAAGTCGGTGGCTTATGCAGGCCTAGAAATTTTCCTTTGTGCTCTATAAACAATTTTCTGGTGGGTATTTGAGGTAAATTTGTTCGGCCTTTTTTGAGCAGGGGAATTTTAAGTCCCTTCGTGAAATTGTTTTGTTCCGAAATTAGGTTCAGGTTCATTCTCCAATCTTTTGGCCTTTTGTCAGGATATAATCCTCAGGTTGTTAATATCTTTGATTTTAAAGCCGCATAATGCAATTTATTTCAATAGATAGAACTCAGAGCTGGCATTCTGTAAGGCGAAAGGCGACAGTCAATTTAATTTTTTGGTATCTTTTAACTCTAATAAATTCTAGCAGCAGTGGCGTAACGTTTCTAAAATATTTTATGTTCGAAATCGAAATGTGGGCCCCTCACACTGTAATAAGTTATAATTAAACAAAATTGTCAAAACCACTTCTTTGTCCGATTTGGAAAAATGTTGAAATTACAAGTAAATCTACAGGGCTATGTTTATAGAGAATGCACGCTTGTGATAGGATATACTAAAACCGCACGATTCAATTGAGTAAACGGGTTTAAATTATTCAGGAATATCAATATTCTTGGGATTTTTCGCAATAGCTAACAGTGTAGTGTGATCAGAGAACAATTTTACTTTCTACCCTCCCTCCTTGACATGCGTTTTGTAAAGTAGTCAGCAATTTCAGTACAATTATCTTGCCTACGACTTTACAGAATGAGGGCTCTAAAATTATTCATACAATCATCTTATTTGTAAATTTTTATTAATTTAAGTGACGTTTTCCCCAAATCTGTCTGACATTTGGTGAAATGCCTACTTGACGTCCAAAAACAGAACAAATTAGGATAAAAGCAAAACTTTCGGGGTAATAGCAGGATGACAGGTGACAGGTCCGTGTCAAAAACAGGACGGATGCGATCATTAGGAATGGGCTTCGCTAAAGCTAAGGCCATCCCTGGTAATACAAATGCAGCTTTTCAGCGTCACAACAAAATGTTCCATGAAGTCTATCTCAAAAAATAAAGTAATGGTCACTTGTCGCCTATCGCCTTACAGATTACCAGCTCTGCTTGTTGAAGAGAATTTTATACTCGTGTTCGGCACTGGTAGACGCTGATTCAGAATTGTTGTAGGTATCGGTGGATGATGAATGAGCTCGCATGCAGTGTAGAACAACCTGGTTATCGTGCTCCAAAAAAAAAAAGCTGTGGGTGCTGGTTTGGACAAATTGAATGACAAAAAATTGCAATGGGATTTTTTTATTTTACACGAATTCTAAGCATTATTATTAGATTATTAAAGATGCATCAAAAAGGCAAACATAAACTTTTTCTATTCCCGTGACGACACTCAATACGCCGTACCATTTTACTTATATTTAGGTACATACTTTACTCGGCGGAAAGCTTAGAACTCTAAAAAGTAAATCCTTGGATGTTACTCAGATAAAAAAATACCCAGGGGATGATGGCAAGAACCCTAAAATGATTTTGCGACATTGATTCCAGCTCTGCAGTTAAAATTAAAAAATTCCCCCAGCTATTTGCTAGCCCATTCCTCTAAGAAAAAAAATTATTTTAGTCACACAGAACTTAACAAGCTTGACACACATCCAAATCATTATGACGGTAATCCCTCATAATGATGAAAGTTCGAAATTGAGGTGACACATATGTTTTCGTCATTGGAATTCATCATTTACTTTTGACGTTTGTGTAAATGATGAAAATGTCCCTAACAACAGCGATATTTTGATGAATATTCTGTTCAATAATTTAAAGGCACACTTTTCTTGAAGAATTTGGATAGAAACGTGTAAAGTTTGATAACAAATTTAATATTTTTGCAAAAATTCTTGTTCTTTAATTTCCCAACAGATGGCGTCCCCTGTCATTATTGAGCAAATGAAGGTCTAAATGTGTAATTTGGAATTCGTGCTAAAAGTAGGTACTAACATCGTCAGTTCACGTGAAATCCATGCAAATACTGTCAAAATTTTGATGAACGTGAAATCGAATTCGCTTAGTGGTACTCACTTCACATGAAAGTCTCCACACCGGTTTTTGACATTTCGCCAGCGAAAATAATGCAGTTGCACTTTATTTAACAATGAAAAGATGTCATCGACAATCAGTCAGAACGCGAGTGAACATTTATCTTACATTGAGTGAATAAAATGCAAGTCTCCACGGCACCGTTTTCACGGGAGACATATATGCACGTTTTTCGCTCGGTGAACTCAGTACATACCTTTAAGGTATGCATTATTTTCGCTGGCGAAATGTCAAAAACCGGTGTATGGACTTTCATGTGAAGTGAGTACCACCACCGCCAGGCGCACACAGAGGATTTACGGGGCCCGGGGCATATAAATAAAAGTGGCCCCTTTGAGAAAAAGAACATTTGTCCTTGGAAACTCTATTAATGTTGTTCCTACTACAGGATGCCAGGATGCTGGTACCTGAGAGAGCGGCATTAGGGTAGATAGATAGGGCGCTCGTCTTCGAATCATAGGTTCGCGGGATGTAATCTCATTGTAGGCGCAGGTAATTTTCTATGCTTAAACATCACTAGCACCTATAGAGGTCAAGCTGCGCTGCGTGAGCATTTTTATAAAAAAAAACAATTGATGAAATCATTAATTTAATAAACGTTACAACAAGAACGCTATTCTCAATGTAAGAATGCAAAGAGTAAAAGTAGCTCTTAGCAAAGTTATTTTAAGTACGATGTTCTTAATTTTAGTAGAAAAACTGTAACGTCAAAATCATGTTTCAAAATACTTGGTTTAAGATCGATCCACACTTTTTAGTCATCAGTCGCAGTCACAGTAATTTCTCATACAAATTGACAGATTATCAGTCAATCAATTAACTTGCATGGAAAGTGACTGTGACTGATGACTGAAAAGTGTGGATCGAGCTTCAAGAGTGTTTTCGATTGATTTCACTCTACTTTTTTTCTCAGTGTAGGGGGCCCTCTCAAAAAGTTGGCGGGACGGCCTAGAGTGAAGTTGTTCCGTCACTGGTGATGGCATTGCAAAAATCGAAATTCTTGTCTCTTCATAAACGTTACTAAGACCGAGTGTGCACTGATCCATAGGAGAACAAAAGTCTAAAACCAAACCAGTAGAAAACGTTGAGAAATTTTGCTAGTTCGAGAGCATAGTTACAGATAAGACTACAATGAATTAACAACATTCAGAGAGAGACTTGAATAAATATAAGTTTATGGAAAGTAAATAAGAAATAGTCATTTAAAGGGGATCCATCGTTTTCAGTTTCTTGGTTAACACTTTCTCTATAAAACACACATAGTTCGAAGACACTCAAATTTTAAGAGAATACCGATTAATTAGATAAATTTCGGCAGAGTGTGCTGTTGATCTCAACACCTTAAATATATCAAGATCAGTGCCAATTTTAGATTTAGCAATTTTAATTGAAAAAAGTAGGTGAAGGGAAATCCTATAAGGTCCTAGAAATGCTTTGAATAACGCAAAACAAAATAAATAGAGATTTAAATAAAATTTATCTGACATCATATCGTATAATAATTTTTTAGACGTATGCGCACTACGAGACCACTGTCCCTTCGGGGCCCTCTCCAACGCAGGGCCCGGGGCAAATTGCCCCTTTTGCCCCACCCTCTGTGCGCGCCTGACCACCGCCGTCTATATATTAAGGCCGCAATGTAGACTCGTAAACGTCAAATCCGCAGTTGAAATTGCATTGCATTGTTGTTGCCTCTTATGACATTGTTGTTGTTTGCCCGTGTTCGACGAACAATTCAATACGGATCCATGACGTCATTGTACAGCTGAGTTGCGGCTATGATATATCTAGATGGCGTTGGTACCACCAACGCCGTCTATATATTAAGGCCGCAATGTAGAATCTTAGACGTCAAAATCAGCTCGTAATTTTTGGTTATGTTCGCCAATGTTGCACTGTTTTGTTTTTGCTCTTTATTACGTCATATGCTTGTTTTTGTTGTTTGTTCGTGTAAATCCAAAATTTAAGAGCTAAACTATGACGTCATTGTACAGCTGAGTTGCTGCTATGATATTTCTAGATGGCGTTGGTACCACCAAGCGAATTCGATTTCACGATCATCAAAATTTTGACAGTATTTGCATGGATTTCACGTGAACTGACGATGTTAGTACCAACTTTAATGATGGTAAATTTTCGTCATAATGACAAATTTCCGTCATTCGAAGATATGTGTGTCAATGTTATTATTCACATAAAAACGCAATGCAAGAAAACAAAAAAAAAACATTTTCCATTTTGAAAACGACACAGACAATTTATAATGCAGTCAAAATATCCCAAATCAAGGCTCCAAATTGAAAAAAAAATAGAGAAATGGGTAGTTTTTGGATACAGTAGTTTAAAATTCATTTTGCCAAAAAAATGTTGTCCTTAAAAGGGCAAAAAGGACACTATTTTGTTCTTGATCAGAGATGGGCATGCAGGGTGCCATATCAAAGGATAGATACAGTAGATTACATATTCGTTTTAATGAAAAACTTTCGTGTTTCCTGTAATTTATCATCTGAATGTTTCCATAACTACGCGTACGCTCTAAACTGTCATTTAATGTTTAATAGTATACATATAAATCTACATGACGTAATACACATACATAATATGTACGCCCTCATATGATCCACCGAACTAAGTTGGTTTAACCCAAATTGTATAAACGTACCCATTATGTAACACCCAGCAAACGCCAGCGCTTATATCTTACACTCATATATACATAGTAATCTACGACTATCTATGTACTTACTGGTTCCATAGTACCAGTCGTTCTGTGTACTAACTTTTGCACTGGATGCGGAAAAAACCTTCCCTCAATTGCACTCAATAGTGAATCCATTCCAGCCAAATTTCAGTTGACACGCCACATGCTCATTGTGCTCTCCGTGCCATTCAGTGGATGCGTAGACCAGTCCCCTACACCAGTGCTTCCCAAACGGGTTCCGCGAAAAAATTGTGAATACATATATGATGTTCCGAAAATTTCAATAATACTGTAAAAACAAACTAATTTTGAAATTATTGCTATCAGTTTTCACATTAACTGTATTTGGCAGTTTAAAGGAATTTGTGTGTTAATACATGAGAGACATAATAGTACAGCGACACACTATAGAAAAACCGTTGTACATAGTTTACTTACTCGTTCTGTTAGAGAATTTCATGCAAAACCATCGTTACTCACAGCCCGGAACTAGAATTTATTTATGCGCTAGTTGGACTCTCGTGACATACAATTTTGCATGAGTATGAAGAGTGCAGTTGAGAGTGCATTGTCTATGTATTAGCGACAATGCGTTGCATTAGCGAGAATATAGCGGCAACTGGTGGTTATGGCTATTATTTTGCATTAGTTAGAAAGAGAAGCAATGCCACGAGAGACCAGCTAGCACATAAATAAATTCTAGTTCCGGGCTGTGTGAGTAACGATGGTTTTGGGTCTCATGGCATACCTTCAGGATGAAAGTTGGCGCTCCATTTTTACATATTTGGCAGACATTTTTGATTTTTTCACGTCGGTCAATTCAAGGTAAGGACGAAAATATTCTGACGTATACTGATAAAATAGGTGCCATATGAAAGGCAAACTGTTACTTTCGAAGAGGTATGTTGCAGAGGGAAACCTGGAAATGTTTCCATCCCTCAATACCGCTAGTGATAAAATAAAAAATCTAATAGTCGAGCATTTGGAAACCTAAAACGGTTAAAAAATATTTCCCCTATTGTTAAACACACAGTAGTTTGAATGGATAAGAAATTTCTTTGTGGCATGTAATATTTCAAATTTCACCTTGCCGGAAGAAGAAGAATTAACGTCGCTTTCCTCTGATCGAGGTCTAAGATTAAAATTCGTAAAATGTTCGCCTGCGAATTTTTGATATCCGTCAAGGAAAAAAACTTTAAATATCCTGCTATTGTTTTCAACTTCATATTTATGTGAAATCGGATTTTCAACTATGCTCAATATAAAAACAAGAAAACGTAACAGCCTCAGGAACTTGGAGGAGGATATGCCAGTGGCTCTGACATATATTCGGCCTAATATCACTGAAATATGTAAAAATCACCAGGCACATGTTTCTCATTAAATTGCTCCATTTTTTTTAACAACAGCATACTTCAACTAAATATTAATATTTTTTTCTAATAACACATTTTTTTTCCTTGTATGGGTACGATGAACGTTTTGTCTTGCCTATCAACGATCGTCTTGTCTCGACGACCCATTTTTGGGGTTCCGCGAACGAATTCGACGATCTCAGGGGTTCCGCGTATTCAAAAAGTTTGGGAGCCACTGCCCTACACGACAAGCATCCAAGCCATAAGTGCGAACACGAGTGAGAGAACAACGAAAATTGACCACGACTGTGCATCTCATATCTCATTCACTAGCCTGTTCGTAAGAAGAGCAGAAGAGTGAATTCAAGCAAGAAAAAAAGGAGGAGAATGCTGAAGGGAACCGCTCGTGGTCAAATTAGCTGAACGCATCTGTAATTGATTTAGTTAAATCATTCACTTCAGCATAATAATGTACGTTCACGTCTAGTGAATGAATATTATATAATATTAGACGCCTTACAACAGTAAAAATTGATTTTTTTAATGTAAAATTCTGTTGTAAAATTAATAAATCTGCAAAATAAGAACAAAATTTCCAGATAAAATTTGCAATCAAAATAAAATCAAGAAAGCTCAGAAATGAAAGATATTGAGGAAATATTGGTTCCATTTAGGAAATATTGGTTCCATTTAGGAAATATTGGTTTCAGATATCTCTGTTTAAAGGTCGATCCACACTTTTCAATCGTTTGTCACACTCATTTTCCATACAATGACAAACATAATTAAATAGCTAAAAATTCGAAGTTCGTTATACTTTTGAATCATGATGATTTTAGAGCTATACGACTTTAAATTGAAATCAAGTATGGAAAAGTGTCCTCAATATTTATAAATTTAGATTCATTTGAAAGGTGATTCTCTCTTAATTTGTATACTCTGCTGGCATGATAAAATTAATTGTCTTGTTTAAAGCATATATTCGCAACGTCAATGGATTTCAATCGAGGGATGAACAAGTTAATAATTTAAACTGCTCACATTTAACAGTAACAATGTGACCACCTCGATGTTCAAAATTTTCTTCGAAGTTATGTTCTTAAATATTGAAGGCATTCCATTGGTTAAACAACAAGGTTTCCGTAGTTGATCACTCATTCATTGATCATGGGCATAATTAGAGAAACTCCCTTTATAATACGGATAAGCTTATATTATAAGCAAGTGCTTGGGAATGAACTCAGCATTAAAATAAATACTGATATTTTATACTTACTTTTGCCTGTCAAAATGCGATATTTTAGAACATATGTACATTTGATTTACTCCCACTCCGCCGCATCCCCATTGATAAATGCCACTGCACGTCACTGCCCACACGCCCGACTCCAATCAAGGATTAATTACTTTAATTTTTAATAATCAATAATAATAATAATAATTAATTTCCGACAAAAAATTTATCTTAGCAAAATGAATGGTAGAATCGTCAGTTATTATAGATTCAATAAAGTTAAGAAAGGAGTGGCACCCTGAAATATTCACATAGTTATGGCTTCGGAAAGATACAGGCAATAAGTTAAGGAAACACGAAAATTGTTCATTTGATCTCGAAACAGGAAACAAACACATGCAAGCGCACCTCAAATCAAGAATTAATTTTTATCTTGTTCTGTCGTTTTTGGTACCTTCTTCATTAAAATTTTTCGTAGAAAAATGGTACTGTCCTGCCACCCTACTGATTTCAAAACTGTCTGTCTGTCCGTCGTCCGTGAGTCTGTCAGTTCGCATGATAACTTCTAAAATAATGAAGCTAGCGTTTTGAAATTTTTGTTAGATGTCTGTTTTGATAAAAGCTGGAACGGTATTGAAAATGGATCAAATCAAACTAAGGGTTCCCCTACCTCCCATAAAAAAGGACCCCTCCATTAGTTTAATTCCGCCATTATTTCCGTCAGAATATCGCTAGACCTGAAATGTTGATCAATGCTCAATTATGACATATACTTTGAGTTGATGGAAGGTGTAGTAGGTCTTACTACCCATACCCCTGCAAAATCATATTTAGCCATATCTTTCGATAGAATATTTTAGGTATAGATATAGGGAATACACTCATCGTGCTATTCGCGCGACTAGAATTCGGTCTTGTTCCTCTTGGTTTTCTGTGTCCACTGTGTGTTCACTGAAACCTGTGACACTCCCTTTGTATGAATTCGAGTCCATGAATTTTCGTTCTGCCATTATCCAAAATCCGCCTGTGGATGGGCTCATTTGACAGAATGAAAATCAATTAAAATGAATTCGAATCCATAGATTCGTCGTGGTTTCTTGTTCTGTGGAATGTGCTCATTCACAGGCAGATTTAGATTTTGACAGAACGAAAATCCATGGGTCGAATCCGGTGAATGTCGGAGTACACCAAGGCAGTGTATTAAGTCCGTTGCTCTTTAACATCATCATGTGCTACTTACTTGCTACGGCCTAGAAATATCTCTTCTTTTTGCCGATAATAGTAGGCCAAACATCGTTGCCTTGCAAGCTGCACTTAAAAAAATGGTGTGACATTCTGGAGGAGCATGGACTTAGGGTAAGTATAACAAAGACTGAGTTCTTATGCTGCCCATTCTCCGACCCAGATGCCCCGATACCAGATATGTACGTCAAAGGAGATCAGCATAAGTCCTGTACAAAGTTCAAGCACCTTCGCTCGATGGTGAACAACGGAGCTACATGCGGTGATGACATCAAACATCGCACAAAGGTTAGGTGAATGACGTGGCGAGAAAACTCCGGAGTTTTCTGCGATAAGAAAATGCCACTGAAGCTGAAGGTCAAGTTGTACAAAACGGTTGTACGTCCCGCACTCATGTATGGATCAGAATGCTGGACCATGTATGAAGGTTACGCGAAAGAAATGACAGCGACTGAAATGAAAATGTTACGCATGTCAGTTGGTGTAACCAAAAGGGACCACATCAAGAGTAGCTACATCCGAGGCAGCTTGTCCATAGACCAACCAGACTTGATGGACCCAAGGCCAGAGGCAGACCGAAGAACACCTGGATGTGTCAAATGAAAAGCAACAATAATGCATTGGTCTCGGCGATGACACGATCCAAGATAGACCTGCCTATAGAAATATGCTGAGATATTACCGCCAAAACGGGCGATGTGCCCACACCGAAGGTCAAGCAACGCGAAACCTCGGAGCGGTATAAAGAACGAGTCAAGGAAGAAGAAGTAGAAAATCCATGGGTGAAGTTTCAAATAACGACGACTTTACATTATCGAGTATGCAAAAAAATTTACTCCCCATGATATCAGGACAACCTTATCAACTTACTCATAAATTCATGCATTGATAAATAATCAAGAAAGTACGAAGATAAAACCAAATCTCACTCTTAAGTCGTCAATCATAAATTATAAAAATTTATATCAACCGTAACCGTTAACATGTCTTTTCTTAACTAATTCATTAGATAAAATATGTATAAAAATGTTCAAATCGCTGAAAGTCTTATATTTTGATTTGACTACGATTATATCGCTATCAATTAGTCGTATCAATAATAAAGTGCATTTTCTATAAAAAGGTGTACTTACGCATTCGATCCTTAATCGAGCGACAAATCTTGTCGTTTTGATCAAAGGCGTGCGTGCACAGTAAAAATATTATGAAGCTATTACTAACATTAAGTGTTTTCGCCTTGGCTGGCAGTTCGCTTGCCGATGGAGAAGTAAAACAGGATCGTTGTCCTTTATCAGTCACTACAGCTAGTGGAACGGCTGTTAATGGAAATTGTAAGATAAACCCCAAAATAAGTTTTTCTTATCTGAAAATAATAATATAACTAAGGCCTTAGTCTGTGCTTAGGCCTGAACTTTAGCCCAGATAAGAGGCAGGGACATCCATAGTTCTAGAAGTTTCCAAACATTAAAAAAAAAAAATTAGAATCAATTTTGCATTATTTCAAATAGCTTTCTGCTCTGGAGAATTGATTTTCGAGGACAACTTTGATTTGCTGGACCAAGGTAAATGGCAACACGAAGTCACCTTGGGTGGTGGAGGTGTAAGTCAAAATACTCGTAACAACATACCTTCAGAGAGTTTTTACCAATTTAATTTTTCCTTACAGAACAATGAATTCCAATGGTATGTGAACGATCGTAGGAATTCCTTCACTCAAAACGGTGTCCTTCATATCAAACCAACCCTTACGGATGATGCGTTTGGCGACGGTTTCGTAACCTATGGCGTTGCTGATCTGGGAGACGAATGCACCAATGACCAATGGAACGGCTGTATACGTTACGGAAGTCCAATTAATGTCATCAATCCCGTTCGTAGTGCCCGTCTTCGTACATTTAACTCCTTCAGCTTCAAATATGGTCGTCTGGAAATTCGTGCAAAATTGCCCGCGGGTGATTGGTTGTGGCCAGCTATTTGGATGATGCCAACTAAATCGGTTTATGGCGAATGGCCACGTTCTGGTGAAATTGATATTATGGAATCTAGAGGCAATCGCAACTATATCTTGCATGGCACTCCATTTGGTACGGAACAAATTGGATCGACACAACATTTTGGACCCGACTGGACAGCCAATGCTTGGGGAAGCGCACACTTTGTGAAAAATTCAGCTCCAGGTCAAGGATATCATCACGATTTCCATCGCTATCAAATGGAATGGAGTCCCGATCGTATTGTGTACAAGGTTGATGATATTGAATTGGGAACTGTTTGGACCGGGGATGGCTATTGGGCACGTGGTGCATTTGCCCAGAATACGCCTTGGTTCAGTAATCCTTGGCAACATGCTGGACGAGATGCTCCTTTCGATCAAGAAGTAAGAATGGATAAGTAAGGCTAAAAAAGGACAATGTTGTTAACTAAATTGTTTTTGAATATTTTCAGTTCAATATTATCATGAACTTAGCTGTTGGCGGAACCAATTTCTTCCCTGATGACGCTTGGAATCCAGATCCAAAACCATGGTCCAATGGTGGCGGTCCAGCCATGTGCGATTTCTACTATGGTCGCGAGCCATGGCTCAGGTCTTGGAATTATTATGACCCGGCAAATACTGACTCACATTTGAAGGTTGATTATGTTCGTGTCTGGGCTTTGTAAAATGCATTTGAATTAAAGTTATGATTTTGGTAACGACTGAAATTAAGTTTTTCGTTTCTGGTATTTTATTACTTATCACAAACAAATTAACCAACAGAACAAGTATAGCCGATATATCTAAATTTAATTCAAAATTGTAAATGATTGGTTAATAAAAAAACAAATACCTACATTTTCTAATATTTGAACAGAGTCAATTTAGTTGGGAGTTTCCTGAACTTTCTTCAGATTTAATTTCAATTCGTGATTGATTTTCAGATTTATTGCCGCTATCCGCGCCTGGTTCCAAATTAGTTCTGCTCATTTCCTCCTGAGATTGTGTCATTTGATCTGCCCCAGTTTCCTGATTATCTTCATGGGAGGCGGCATGAGTTTCACGATCTGTGGAAAATACGAAGAAAATTCTAACTAAACTAAATGAAAACTTAATTAGAATAAGTCACATTTTTAATGGAGATTGCTTGCTAGGAGACTTCAAAGAAATTCGATGGATCTTTAGAGCATTCTGAATATCGGAGTCTGGTGCATATTTCATCTCCTCCCCTAGTGGCTTTAAGGTTCTTATTGTCTCGGATATGTGATCCAAGACTATATAGGTACAATGTTTTTTTTTGCATTTCTGGCTTCATGCCAGCGTGGTTGAACGGATTTCAGTCGAGGTCTAAGAAATACGCAACACAAGCAAACATTAATTTGTAGAAATCTGACCTGAAACTAATGACACAGTTCGTGGCCGAATAGCTTGGGAAACACAGATTTATTACCTACAACTGAAATAAATTACAGTAATGCCTTTGAAATGCGCTTAGTCAGGAGGAATAGAACTTAAGAACTCCCGAGGAGTGAGGATGTCGACAGTTATACATATTGGTAACAAAAAGTTGGTAAGGTATGAGCAGATCCCATAAGCTTCGGACTGTCAGTGAGAATGGGCGAGAAAATGCGAACATCGAATCCAAATAAACAAATAAACTTAAGAGAAACTGATTAGTCAGGGTCGTACTAGTGAAACAACCAAAATATTGCGCCGTCGTTCCTGATGCATCTTTTAGACCAAACTGTAGAACATGGGTGTCTAACTTTTTGACTTCTCGGTGCCACGGCTGAGGACAAGTGTTTTGGGACTGCATAAATAAAAAAAAACTTAAATCTGTTTTTTACATGGTCTTCATGAATTGTAAGGCCTCTCAACATCAACGCCATCAAGGGCTGCCCTCAAGGCGGTGTACTCCCACCTCTACTGTGGTCCCTGGTCTTATATGAATTACTCTCGCTACTTGAAGTGCAGGGATTATTCGCCATTGGCTACGCTGACGATATCACTATTGTGATCAGGGACGAATTCGAGCCCGTTATTACGGATTTAATGACCAAGTACAGCAACAGGGCTCATTATCAACCCACACAAAACAGTCCTAGTACCATTCACAATGAAACTTGCTGCTACATTTGAGACAATCTTACTTAACCCTTAACTACATTCGTGGGGGACTAGGGTCCCCCAAGGTAAACATTTTTAGACTTATCTCAAATGTTTTAAATTTGATGCGGTTGAACTTTCGCGTATTTGTAGCACTACCTCAGAGCTTGCAAACAGAGAAAAAGTGCAGGTCTGCAGCTTATAGGTTAGAAGCTGTAAGCTCTTGGGGGACTTAGGTCCCCCACGAATGTACTTACGTAAGTAAATTTTTTCATTGAACTTCCGATATATTCGCAATTTTTTCTTGTATTTTGCAGTTTTGATTAGAATTTAACATTATAGTAAATCTATATATATAAAAATGGAGCGAAAAAAATGTATAGTAATTCATCAATTGAGAACGGCTGGACCGATTTGAATGACTCTTTTTTTTGTTTTATCCGTCTTACGTTGGAGAAGGTTTATGGATCAAAAAAATTTTGAAAATCTCGAAGGAAGTGGTGGTAAATATCGAAATTTCATTTTGTATGAGAGTCACCTGTTGCAATCAAGTTTTCATCGACAACATTTAAATTTAATGGGAATATTTAGTTGTCATTGGATCAAATACAGTGTTAATTGTAGTCAAGGTGACTATGTTTTTACGTACACACATCCTTGATGTTGGTCACAGCAATTTCACAATAGACTTCGTACTACTTCGGGAATCCGTCGATATCTCCGCAATCCTTTGGCGGAACGACACGATTGAGATGTCGCCGGATTCGCAACGAAATTGCCTAAAGGGTCATCGGGCGCTTTTCCCAATAACCGTCAGCCCGGATGTTGGCATAGCAAGGTTACAATTAACTTCGTACTACTTCGAAATTCGCGATATCTCTGCAATCCTTCGGCCGGGCGACACAATTGAGATGTCGCGGGATTCGCCATAAAATTGCTTAAAGGGTCATCGATCCCTTTTACCCAATCAGTGCACCGTGTTTTTATTGGGTCAAATAAATTGTATTCAAGGTGACTACGTTTTTACGTTTGTATGCATATACAACATCCTGGATATTGGCCAAAGCAATTTCACAATCAACTTCGTATTGCTTCGAAAATCCGTCGATATCTCTGCAATCCTTAGGCGGAGCAACACGATTTAGGTGTCGCCGGACTCGCAACAAAATTGCCTAAACGGTTATTTGGCCATCTTTCCCGATCAGTGGTGTTGCCGAACTCACGTCAAAATTTCCTAAAGGGTAATTGGAATTTATTCCCCCAGCAGTGCACAGAGTGGTCAGAGACAACCGTCAACCTGGATGTATGATGGTTTCTGGGATAGTATGAACAGTGTAGGTGGCGTGCGCACATTTTAGTGCACGAAAAACTGAGTAAATGAGTGTGCTGACATATTTAATAGAAATTTATTAAATTAATGATTTTCGAGATAACTCGCTAATATAGTTGAAGGGCAAGTGCAGTCTCATCAATCAGTCAGGGGGTTGAGTACATATGTTGTTGTTGTATTACCTTGACCGCTTAACCCCCCGACGGAAATTTATAGCGTTGTTTCCATTATACACTTTGGTTTCATCATCGAGAGGTCGATCCCAATAAATTATAGTTAGCAGGTTGATTGGCATTCAAATTAGTATCAAGTTGTGAGTGAAGCCAATAATGCGAGCGAAACGAGCACTAGATAAGAGAGCGAGCGAAGCGAGCTCTCTCAGCTAGTAGAGAATATATTTTTTACTATTCCAATGAAAGTGAAATCAAGGCGACTTTTTCAAAATCATTCAATTTGATGGACTAGGACCGGAGGTCGAGCATGTATGGCTTCGGATTATCACAATCAAATCCAATCTCTATTTTTCGATCTTTTGAGTCCAGAAAAGTTTCTTAATTATTTTAAGAATTGCAGATAACTTGCAAGAATAACAGGTGGTAGCTGTTATCGCAGAACGACTGTACCAATTTCCAAGGAAGAATTCGTTAAAAACTGGCCATTTTTTCCGCTTGTGATTTTCAAGATAATTAACTATATTTAAAATTATAGTTATATTTTTCATTCTTTACTATGTGAACAACGTAAAAAGCCGTTTAGCTTTTTTGTGGAATAATATTTGAATTTTTACTCGACGTTTGAAGTATGTACTGAAAGTGTACCATGCAAAATGGCCACTTTCTATAATTAAAGCTGCAAACTTTACATGCAGCTTTCAAATCTTTAAAAAATGATATTTTCGCATTTATTACACGTCTATGATTTGTTTTAGATTAGGAGTTGGCATCATTTCTACAATTAAATGTTTTAAAAAACACATTTGGTAATGGGGGACCTGGGTCCCCCACGAGTGTATATGTGTAGGCAAAAAATAGCGAGTGTAGCTGAGGGTTAAGAGGGGGGGGGGGTGCCTATTGCCTAGAGGTCAAATGCCTTGGCATCACACTCGATGGAAGATTAAACTGGAATAGCCACTTGGAAAATGTTCTTAGTAACACCACGAATGTCATCAGTCATACGTGATGCTTCTCTAGTGTGGTGGCCTAAAATACTGCAACGCCATCAAGAGTTGTAACAAGCTCCAACAACTACCTCCCTCTTCTACTACCTCCACCCTAGCCATGGAAGCTTTATGGGGAATAACGCCACTGCACATCTTCATACGGTAAACAGCCGCCCTAAGCGCTTTGAAAATCCACTTATCATCTGATATACGTATCAGTGATCGGGGACATATGCGTGTCCTGCAACAAGTTCCTGGCCTATCAATGGGGTTAATAGCAACCCGAGCGTTGATCCTAGAAGCATCACTTGGTTCACGGATGGCTCTAAAACCGATTTCGGTGTAAGTGCTGGAGTCTTTGCACCCAATACCAGGATCTCGCTTGCAATGTTCAAACAGTTACCAACCACGCCACTAGTAGTTCTCCAGATAATCCCACAGAAGGGGTCAGGACCGATGAGTAGAGAGGATAAACCCCCTCTTGCTAGTTCGTATGCGTATTCTTTTTTCTCAACGCCTCTGTGACCCGGAACCCAATTGATTGAGACAGAGTTACGGATGGAGAGATCTTGAAGGAGGTCAAAGCACTCGCTGACCAACTTCGAAGTAAACTTGTGTGACGATAACGCCTTAATTGCCGCCTGGCTATCAGTGCAAATGGCGATATGTGCAACACTTGTGTTCAATCCTTCCCCATTCTTTTCCTTCTGTGGCGTCGATAAAGCAATATTTGTGTGTTTTTGTTTAAGTGGGAAAATAAAAATATTTACTCAGAAAACTTTATTGGGGGGATGCGGGAGCAAGGGTCCCATAGTATGATTCCATTCGTTTTAATTTTTTTTATTCTGACAAGGACGCATTCAGTTTTTTTTGAAATTGGTGTGGAAAAAATGTTTCTTAGAAGATCTAAAATGGGGGGGGGGGGGGGGGTTTGTATGGTAGCCCCATGATCCCATAGACCGATTCCATTCAGTTTTACACATGTTTTATGGCATCAATTGAGATGCACTTTTACGAGTTTTGGTTAAAAGTGATGCACAAATAAAAAAGTTTTTCTTAGAAAAACTCAATTTGGGGGGTTGGGTTTGTATGACAGCCCCACGACCCCACAGTCCTATTCCAACCATTCTCACATATGTTTTGTGGCATCAATATAAAAACATATGTATTAAATTTGGTTGAAATTGGTGCACAAATGAAAAAGTTTTTCTTAGAAGAACCTAATTTAGGGGGTTAAGTTTGTATGGCAGCCCCATGACTCCATAGTCCGATTTGATCCATTCTTACATATGTTTTATCTTATCAATAGAAACACATTTGTGTGAAATTTGGTTGAAATTGGTGCACGCATGAAAAAGTTTTTCTTAGAAAAACCAAATTGGGGGGGTTAGGTTTGTATGGCAGCCCCATGACCCCACGGTCCGATTTAAGCGATTCGAACATACAAACTGCCTGCAATAAAAAGAAGCATGTGTGCAAAATTTCAGCTCGATAGCTTTTAAACTGGCCGAGTAAAACGCGTAGCAACAGACGGACAGACGGACAGACAGACAGACGGACATCGCCCAATCGACTCAGCTCGTCATGCTGATCATATATATACATATTTTATATGGTCGAAGATGCTTCCTTCAATGCGTTACAAACTTCATGACAAAGTTAATATACCCTGTACTCTACGAGTGAAGGGTATAATAAATAAAAAACGAGACCGAGGCTAATTTCGGGCGCGGCCGAAATTTGGATACCCTTCGCTCCCCCCGGGCTAAAAGTTTTTTCGAGCGTTCCTATGACTTGTGTTCAATTCTCCCCGCTTCCATTCTTTTCCTTGAATTTTCACATAAGTGCCGTGGCGAAGATTTTTCGGGGGAAGCGGTGGACGTGGGTTTCTTAGAATGACCAAAGACGAAGTGTGTGTGTGTGGGGGGGGGGGTTGTACGGCAGCCCTATGAACGCATTGCCTTTCTTTCAATTTGAACGTATGTTTGTGGCATAAATTAAAACATATATAAAACATATTTATGAGATTTGGTTGAAATTGGTGGACAAATAAAAAAGTTTTTCTTCAAAGAACCTAATTTGGGGGTTGGGTTTATATGCCAGCCCCATGACCCCAATGGTTCGATTTCATTCAGTTTTGCATATGTTTTGTAACATCAATAAAAGTACATTTCCATGAGGTTGGTTGAAATTTGTGAGCAAATAAAAACGTTTTTCTTAGAAAAATTTGGTTTTTGGGGGGATAGGTTTGTATGGTAGCCCCATGACCACATGGTCCGACTCCATCTATTCATACATATGTTTTGTTATCATCAATAGAAACACATTTGTGTGAAGTTTAGTTGAAATTGGTGTATAAATAAAAAAAAATTCTTAGAAGAACTTAATTTGGGGAGCTAGGTTTGTATGACAGCCCCATGACCCCATGGTCCGATTTGGTCCATTTTTACGTATGTTTTGTGGTATCACTAGAAACACATTTGCACGAAATTTGATTGCAATCGATGAGAAAATAAAAAAGTTTTTCTTAGAAGAGCCTGATTTGGGGGACTAGGTTTGTATGGCAGCCCCACGACCCCATTGTCCGATTTGGTCGATTTTTACATATGTTGTGTGTCAGCATTGAAAACACATTTGTGCGAAATTTGATTGAAATCATTGCATAAATAAAAAGGTTTTTCTAAGAAAAACCTAATTTTGGGGAGTAGGTTTGTATGGCAGCCCCACGACCCCCTTGTCGGATTTTACCGATTCAAACATACAAACTGCCTGCAATAAAAAGAAGCATGTCTGAAAAATTTCAGCTCCATAGCTTTCAAACTGGCTGAGCAAAACGCGTCGCAACAGACAGACAGACAGACAGACGGACAGACGGACAGACGGACAGACGGACATCGTCCAATCAACTCAGCTCGTCACGCTGATCATATATATACATATTTTGTATGGTCGAAGATGCTTCCTTCAATGCGTTACAAACTTCATGACAAAGTTAATATACCCTTTTCGCTTAGTAAGCGAAGGGTATAATAAATTCGTAAAATAATTTAGGTTTTGGATTTTTTACCTACAACAACGCTTTGTTTAAATTGGAGTGAGTCTTCAGAACGGCACTGAACGGCTTTCAAATGATTCACTATAACGACATCATGAGACATACATTTTTTCCATATGAATAAATATTTTTAGGAACCCCATTATCTATGGATTTGGAAGTCGTTAGGTTTCTTTGTTAATGTGGACATTTTTTCGCCGTCACTAATATCTTTGATAATGCCTAAAATTCCAGTAATCTTCAGAATACTTGCAACTGGGAGAAAATTATCTGGTGGAATATTATTTTCACGAATTCAGTTGTTCATGCGTGTTAAAAAAAATGTTTCAATTTTTAAATTGAAAATATCTCTGTTGTTATTGTCATTATAGTCGTCCGTATCAATATGATGCCAATATCTTACCGGGCAGCATTGACAGCCTCAGTGGCCGCGTTTTGGACAGCCCTGCTATAGAAAACTCTCACTTAAACATGTAATGGATAAAATATTGTTACCTTGTAAATTAATTTCAGGCATTTCAGTCTTTAAATTAGCTTTCTGTAATGAGATAAAACTGCTACACTCTTCACTTTGTCGTCCATGTTTAGCTCGCGGTAATTCAACTGTCGTTCCCTTACGTTGTTTAACAATTTTACTTTTATCCCCTCGAAAACGTTTCAGTACACTAGCATCGCTATCTGTGTCACTTTTTTCAATTCTTCTTTTCCGCGAAGTAGAAGCAACATTCCTTTTGTCAATATTGTCAGTTTGTATCTGGGAGCAAATACGGAAATTTCTTTGATGAAATGCAAAGTATGTATCAATACTCGAATCCATAACGAAACTTCACATAAAAACAATGACAACTTGCCCAGCTGTAATTTTCATGAAGTTTCATTGAATTCGAATCCATGGATTCACCGTGTGTGTGCAGCTTAACATGTCTCCTCAACTTCTGCATGTTTCTTTATTTATTTGTTTTAACTATATATTAGATAACATCAAAAATACTATTTAAAATTTAGATACTCACTGTTTTATTTTCAGATCTCCTTCTATTAGGCTCCTGAAAGAGTAACAAAAGTTTTTTTTTTTTTAATATGGAAAGTATCAGAAGAAGATTCATCTCAAAGCAGCCAATCTTAATAAATGCATCTTGAAAATACTGACCCGTTTAAACCTCCCCAGTCGAGCATTTCAGTCTATTAAGTCGTAGATAAGCCGTTTAGTTTGTGTGTATTTTTCGGAAGACGAACATCATCGTCAAAATTACGAAAACGCACCATGATGATAATCATTATTACGCATTTTCGTAATAATGATGTCCTGTCTGTCTACCGCTTTAAAGGTAAGTACTCACATGAACTGACGATGTTTGTACATACTTTTAACAAGCAAGACTATGAATTACTGAAATTCACGAACTGAATCCGGTCGAAGCTTCAAGAAGCCATGAAAACACTGAATCCACTCACCTTTCTAAATGTGCATCTCCACTGCATTCTAAACTTCTGATTGGCTCCTTTTCTTATCAGACCGAATCGTTGCAAATTATGTAGAGATTTCAAAACAGTTCTTCTCAGATGTAACACTGGTGCCGAATTTCGATTAGCGAACTGAACAAATTCGTAAATTTCCTGGAAGTCAGAACCATTTCCGTTGTGGTAAAAGTTCACAGCTCTTACTACGCAACGATTAATTTTTCGTGGAATGCCTTGTGAATCCATTCTTTTAAAATTTATGAATGATGTCAATCAATTTAGCAAGAGAAAAACGTTAAATTTTGAAAACTTATGCTGCTGTGATTGAAATTCTATGCTGAGCTACAAATTAAAACGGGATGACTACAATTGTAGTCATCCCGTTTTAAAAATACACGAGTGCGATAAAGTAGGGATTCCAAATCTAAGCTGGCATTGTGATCGCAACTTCAATTTAAAAGTTGTTGTATTTTATTTTTAGATCTACTATTTACTATACGAATTTTAGTGCCTAATCTTTTTGAATGGATTTCAACGGTATTCCTCAAAAAATTAACAGACACGTGCTTAATGCAATTGCATACCATACAGAACGTGGCATTGGTCCGACATTTTCGCGAATCTACGAATATGTGAAAAAGTCCAATGCGAGCACGAAACCTGTAGAACAATTAGGGAAAACCATCAAACAAGCGCTTAAAAATTTTCAGAGCACAGGTATTGTACAAAGAGGTGTCGATCAGCGTTACCGAATACGTTGTTCATTGATATTTGCTGATTTGAAAAGGAAGACGGAAGAGGTAAGAATGCGCCATATTGAGATATAATGATCAAAAATTAACTTAAAGTTTCATGGTAAGGTTGAACCGCAATCAAAGATTCGAAATAAATCAAGGAAACGCAATAAAAGCGATACTTCTTTTGGAGAAGCAAATACGCTCACTGACCGAAAAAGGCGAAGAATTTCGACACTCAAGCATATAGGCGATTCGAAGCGAACAAATATGAGAGTTCCATCTCAAATAAATTTCGGTACTTGAATTTTATATTTAGCTGTTATATTGATAATTATTGTGACATTCAAATTAATCCGAAGTCGGGTTTTGAATGCATTAAGCGTAGGGTATGCGGTAGATCAGCCGGTAGAAACGCTATTCTTTTCTCTGAGTTGCAGGAGCTTCAAGTTCGAATCCCACAATGCCCGCAGATAAGTGTTTGCCTTTAAAAAAAAGTTGCTAAGTTAGCCAGTTGTACGATTTAAATCGTCCCAGAACTACGTGTTGCTACGACGACATCCTGACAAAACCCCTCAATTAAAAATGTACTGTTTTTGAATAACAAAACAGCCGATTTCAACTGATTATTTAACTTTATTATCGGAGTGATTAATGTATCGTGCTCTCTCGTCGAACGGTCGGAACAGGAAGAACTAACATAAAAATTTATTAGGTTGGCATTCTTGACGAATGCATTCAATACAAAACTATAATATTAGTACATAAAATATCTAAATGTGCGTTCAATGAAATACATTACAATTCTCCGCCGTTAAAATTACAATATTTAATTCATTACAATTCTTTATTTAATTCAATTTTCAAATGGTAGTCCAACTCAGCAAAAATACGTTTTCAGATTTATTATTATTTATATCAATCGCAAAATTCAATAGACCAATCTTAATAATACTTTAATGACTTGGGCTTGGCTTTTCTATCAGGCTGACATCGTTTTGGATTTACGTTTGACGTAGCTGGTAACTCTAATTTGACATTAACTGATGGTGTGACTTGTCCGTTATTAGGATTATGATGATCGTTGGCTTCTGACTCTCGTTTTTGGTTAGGCCCTGGACTAGATTTAACTACGGAGCTATTTGAATCTTCATCGTTTCCTATATGATCAGTTAATCCTGCAATTACTTCTTTCCACCTACTTTTTAATTGATGTTCATGCCTTTTTCTCAATTCCTCAGAATCTTCCAACTTAACCAAATAAGTTCGATGACCTAATACTTCTTGAATGATTCCTGGAGTCCAATATTTATTATTATTTCTATATTCCCTCAACCAAATATTCTCCCCCGGACTAAATGGAGAACTTCTCTTTCCGCCATAATTTTTAATTTGTCTGTTTTGCGCGGCTTTAACTTTGCCCATCGTAATCGATTCGGTTTGCCTATAAATCTTAGGTCCAGCCAACTCGAAACGAGTTCTTAGTTGCCTACCAAAAATCAACTTCGCGGGCGTTTCACCTGTTGTGCAATGCGGAGTATTACGATAGTCCAAAAGAAACTTATTTAGAGCGTCGGAAATATTATTTTGGCACAGCAATATCTTTTTTACTGAGTTTTTGAAAAATTTTACACAATTTTCAGCCTGCCCGTTTGACTCCGGATGAAATGCGCCCCCAGTTAAATGCCTAATTCCATAATGTTTACAAAACTGGCTGAATTCTGAAGACGTAAAGCATTTCGCATTATCCGATACAATAGTCTTCGGAATTCCCATACGACTGAAAATTTCCATTAGTTTAGTAATAGTCGTATTCGTGTTTATGCTTCCAACGGAATATATCTCCGGCCATTTACTGTGACTATCTATTACTACCAAATAATGTTTTCCCATAAATGGACCACAAAAATCAATGTGTAATCTCTCCCATGGCTCATGTGGCCAAGGCCAAGGCTGCAACTGCTTTCTTGGAGAGTCTGACTGTTGCAAGGCACACACCGTACACCTTTTGGCAGTTTCCTCGATTTCCTTGTCAATTCCTGGCCAAAAAAAATAACATCGCGCTCTAGCTTTCATCTTAACTACTCCAAAATGTGATGAATGAAGTTCTACTAATAATTTTTGTCTTAATGCCCTAGGAATCACAACTCGATATCCTCTCAATATGCAACCTTCTTCAATTGAAAGTTCGTTTCTTATGTTATGATAAGATCTCAAATCCAAATCCGTTAATTTTTCCGGCCAACCTTTTAGTATAAATTCTTTTACTTTTGGTAGGACCGGGTCCTTAACTGTTTCCTCCTGTATCATGCTACGATCTACCGGTAATTCCGATTCCTTAAATACATAATTTAGGAATAACGGTGATTCCAATAAATCCGGCATCTCTGAAGAAATTTCAGGGGTTGTCTTAATTGGATTTCTGGATAAAAAATCCGCATTATTTTCTGAGCTTTTAATATATTTTATATCAAAATTGTAACCAGATAAGAAAAGAGCATAACGCTGTAAGCGATGCGCCGCCATTTGGGGAATCCCAGTCTTACTTCCAAAAATAGAGGTAAGGGGCTTACAGTCAGTATGCAAAACAAATTTCCTCCCGTACAAATATTGATGGAAATATTTTACGCCAAAGTATATTGCCAATGCCTCCTTTTCTACTTGGCTGTATCTTTTTTCCGCTTCGCTGAGAACTCTTGACGCATATGCAATTGGTCTCATACTGCCATCTTCATAAATATGAGACAATATAGCTCCTAAGCCATAACAGCTAGCATCTACCGACAATTGCAAAGGAAGTTCCGGATTATAGTGTGTGCTAACAACCGATCTTTTATCTGTTCGAAAACATCTTGACATTTAGCTGTCCACTTCCAAGTAACATCCTTCTTCAGAAGATAATATAAAGGGCTCAGCATTTCGGCGATATTTGGCAAGAATTTTCTATAGTAATTTAGCATACCTAAAAACGATTGCAGTTGGGTTACATTTTCGGGTGCTTTCACTTCTGCTATTGCACGAACTTTGTCGGGACATGTCTGCAATCCATTTTTGCTAATCACAAAACCCAGATAACGAACAGAATCTTTAAAAAATTCACACTTTGAACTTTTAACTGTTAGTCCCGCCTTCTTTAATCGAGATAACACCTCTCTTAAAATCCTCATGTGCTCCTTCATAGATCCACCACCTATAAGGATATCATCCAAGAACACAGCGACACCTTTTATCCCGGCTAATACACCTTCAATGTTTCTTTGAAACATTGCAGGGAGCGTTTTAATGCCATAAGGACATCTGGTATAGCGGAATAGCCCTAAATGGGTGGAGATAGTTGTCAACTCCTGGCTATTCTCTTCTAATTCTATTTGCTGATACGCAGATGCTAAATCAATTTTGGAAAATATGCAACTACCTGATAATTTTTCGAACAAATCTTCAATTCGGGGAATTGCATGTCGTTCTTGTACTAATGAAGGATTGAGTGTGACCTTGTAGTCACCACATATCCTTACGGATCCGTCCGGCTTTAGGATAGGAACAATGGGTGTTCCCCAATTAGAAACCTTTACCTTCTTTAAAATTCCCATTCGTTCTAAGTTCATAAGTTCGTCTTCCACTTTCTTTTTCAAACTAAACGGCAAAGCTCTCGGTGTAAAATATTTCGGTACTGCATCTTTTGCCAAATATAATTTCGTTTTCGCGTACTTGTACCTGCCTATCGTCTTTGTAAACACTTCTGGATAGCTCCTTATGATTTCTAGTTCGGACTTTTCTACTATATTCAGATTAAAATTTACATTGAAGCTTTTCATGAAATCACGTCCTAATAACGGCAAAGCACCATTTTTGATAATGTAAAACACTAATGGCTTTAAAATATCCCGATATTTTACTTTTAATCGACATTGACCTACAGGTCATATATTCATTCCATTGTAACCGACTAACCGCGTTTGTGTTTGACACATTTTAACGTCACTGAACGTGCTATTATATAAATCCAAACTGATGCAGCTTATTGCCGCCCCGCTATCTAATTCAGCTTTCAATTCTACATCATTTATGTAAACAGGTACACAAATTGGTTCTATTGAACTTTGGGACTTAATTACAAACAACTCACTATCACTCTCCGGCAATGCTTGCATATAATTATTATTATTTGAGTTTAACTTTTTTGAAATTTTACTATTTTTAGCTGATTTGCATACTCGTTGTATGTGGCCTTTTTTTCCACAATTATTGCAAATGCAATTCCGATATTTGCACTTTGCCGAGGAGTGATTTGAGTATCCGCACGATTTACATTCACTTTTCGATGAGTTGGAACTTACCGGTTTAAATTTAATTTTGTGCACATTTTCGACATAGCTTCCCTTGACCGATAATACTGCCGCTTCTGTTTCGAGTGCTAGTGCCACCGCCTTCGCAAATGTGAGACCTTCGGCTTTCTGTGCGAACATTTTGTCCTTGATGATTCCGTCCCTTAGGCCTATCACAAATTTGTCCCTTAGAACGCTGTCCAGTGCGGAGCCAAATTCGCAAGTGACAGCCAATCGCCGTACTTCGCGCTCCCACTCTTGGATCGACTGCTCCGATTTCATTTTTGCGCCGTAAAACTTTTGCCGCTCTACAAAACTCGAAAGAGCTGGTTTTAAATGTAAATCCATTACCTCTAATAAATCTTTGAATCTTAGGCAATCCGGCTCCTTTGGATGACACAAATCCACCAGCAGTTTGTAGGTGTTTTCGGAGCACATTGTTAACAATATCGCCACTTTTTTCGCATCAGAGGAGATTTCGTTTGCTGATATAAACTGCAACAACCTTTTCTTGTAAACTGGCCAATCGTTGGTGAAATGGTCGAATTCCCGCAGCATCCCTATGCGAGCTGATGCTGATCCACTTGTTCCAACGACTTCTGCTGGCCTCGACGATTCTGCTTGCCTCGAAGGTACTGCTTGTCTCGAAGGTCCTGCGGCTGCTCCAACTGCTCCAACTGCTCCAACTCCTTCACCGTCCGACATTTTTGCGAAAATACGTGCTTTGCAATATTTATTTTTGCCTCGTCGCCACTTGTACTGTTTTTGAATAACAAAACAGCCGATTTCAACTGATTATTTAACTTTATTATCGGAGTGATTAATGTATCGTGCTCTCTCGTCGAACGGTCGGAACAGGAAGAACTAACATAAAAATTTATTAGGTTGGCATTCTTGACGAATGCATTCAATACAAAACTATAATATTAGTACATAAAATATCTAAATGTGCGTTCAATGAAATACATTACAAAAAAGAAGAGCAAATCTCTTTAACTGCTGCTACATCAACATCCACCTCAATCCCTTTCTTTAGTTGCGGAAGTCTAACTCCTCTCCTACTGAATGCTCCTATCCGAGCTCACGGTCGTCCACGCAATCTAACTCCGTATACCTGTTGCAGCTTCCATTCATTACTTTTTGGGCACCAGTTTAGACATTAACGAAATTATATTTTTTACAGCCCAAGGAGGACCATATCGAGCAAACCCGGAAGCCTCAAATATTGATGAATATTATAACTGCGAGGTAAGTGTAAGTCGAACGCATTCTTTCATTTCATTTAAAAAAAAATCTTTTGTTTTAGCCCGGTGCAGATGATCGCGACTCCGGTGATAACCTCCGCGAAAGATCTTCGGATTCATTGGATATTCGGAAACCTCTTACGCCAAGTGCATGGCACGAACGGGTATCACATTAACAATTTAAAGACAAAAATTGTCTTTGCAAATAAATTATTTTTGTTGTACACATAAATTGGAGTATTGATTTTCCAGGCAGCTTTCAGAAAAGAAAATTATATTACCAAAATTTACAGCATATCAACCTTTAGTGCATAGGCTATCAAATTCTTCGATCGGCTACACACGGTAGTCGTCAACCCACCATGTTCCACTAGGAGTTAGGGTAAAACAAGAAGTCTTAAGCGAGTAACCCGCGTCCGCGTATCATAGTGAGTGAATGTCCTTTTTGTGTCCGGAAGGCGACATACAGGCTACAACCACAACATCTCAAAATTATAAACTCAGCAGAGAGGGGAACATCACCTCTCATGGAAAAATACTAAGCCTCTTTTACTAGTTCTATGCGGAACATCTGCAAATACAGCTCAGTATACAGAAAAAAATATCTACTAAGACAAATCCAAGAATATTTGCCAACGGTGTTTGATATACTATTTTTATTATGTATCTACAGTACAAAATTCTCTAAGGACAATTGTTCCGCGTCCTTATTAATAGCAACATTACAATCCTCCGACAGCACTACTACACCACTATCATCATTGCTTCCACACTCGGCCCCGTTATCATCCAGATGACATAAAATGCCATCATCCTCATAGGTAGGAAAGAAGAATTCCGGTTGATCCCACTGTTTCTTCTCGCCTGTACCATAGTGTTTCTCACCATCTAAGTGCTGTAGCAGCTCGTCACTGCTATCAAATCGACCATTACACGTAACACATCGCAAGATATGCATTTGTCTTCGAATGTAATTTACAATTTTGATTTTCTGATAAAAATTCCATGGTTTGGTCGCTTCTTCAAAATTAAAACCATGCGAAAAAACCATATGTGACGAGAGCTTGCCAAAATCACTGTCCGTAGTCGAGCAAAACAAGCAGGTTAACGATTGTTTTTCACCATCCCAGTCGGACCAATCCGATTCGCTATCGTCGCCATTTAAAATTTGACTGTTGTCATCCGTTTCTGGCTTAGACTCTTCGGCAGCGCTACTGGACGACTGGTGTTGATTCTCTCTATTCGCATTCATGTTGCCACCACCGCCACTTCGTCGAGGTTTTTGCATTTTCTTTATATGCTTCGGCTTCTCTAATTTATAATTAACCAAAAAGTATTTATCATACAATCGAATCTCAGGATTTATCCGTTTATGTCCTTTCTTACGCATATGTTCCTTGAGGGTGGCGCGATCACGAAAAACTTTCTCGCAAAATAAGCAAACCAGATTTTCCAATTTATTCTGCACAACGTCGATGAGTTCGTCAACATACACGAGATTTTCCGGACGGCCCAATTGGAGAAAATGTTTTGTGAATAGATGTTCGAGAAATTCCGATCGAAGTCCCTTGACTACAGTTCGACAGTACAAACATTCACGACAAAAATTCCGATCGGTCAATTCGAATTGATGTTGGACCAGGGCATTTTCGAGACGTGTGGCATGCAGTTGTTTTCTCAGTTCAAAGTCTTGGGGCAGTATATCGCTCAGGAGATAGTAGCGTTCATTCTTGGAGGGTGTTCCGTCGGGCAGTTGATCGAGAAGCATGGTGGTGCAATATTCCTCGAATTCGTGACCTGATAGAGGGGGAAAAATTGTTCAGTTAATGTTTAATAACAAGTTAGATTGATATACTAATTTTTTACACTATTTCAAATAAAATGTGTCGGCAGGTAATACTCGTACAAGCAAGCTCTTATGACTTTAATAGCAGAAGCGTTAAGAATTAATTTTGCCAACACAGATGTACTTGCAAGCCTTCCCTAAAATTAAGTTTTCCTTTTCCCATCCCGCACAATTTGCTTCGCTCACTGCAAACTCTTGACAAAACAAATTTGGCGACAGACAGCGAAAGTCAGCATCGATAAACTACGAAGGTTCCTACGGTAAAGTCATTTTGGGAGATTATTGTCAATATCTATATAAAGGTAATGCATCTGCGGCTCTGTCAAAGGTCTCTACGCATACAGACGGTCCTAAGTGGTGGAGATGTCCATTAATTCAATTACTTAATTTTACTGTTGGGGCGTGGTCTATCTCGAGTGCACTGTTTTGTTAAGAGCCACAGTAAGTATAAATTCGTTACGGACCGTTAGTTAACCGTTAAAAGAAAAAAATATATTTTCAATTAACCTTTACATTGGAGGCTTTGATAGTACGTAACTTTGAGAAACGCGTTTTTTTTAGCCATTGCAACTTCAATTTCGATATAAGTGAAAAGTGACTAAACGTTACCGTTATAGAAATATTCATGAAAATCATTGTAACCTTTGAGAGCTCGTAGCTTCAATAGAGCCACATAAATCAATTAGGGTTTTGGTTATATGTACCATTACAAAGATACATACATATTTCTAAAAATCATTCTTGAAAAAAAAAACTGATAATTTGAAAGTTTTCCATTTTGAGGGCACGTACGGAAGAGGACTTGAAGTTTTTGGCATTTTATTGGAAGGCATACAAGATAAAAATTGTTTTATATACTGCCTATGAGAATACGTTACCGTTATGAAAATAGTGACGATAACTCCTGAAAAAAGGTATTGTACGATACGATGTGATTCCCTGTGTTTCTCTGAGGAGAACGTTAAGGAATTTAGATATTTTGCTAAGAGCTGTACGAACTACAATTTGTCATATATGTACTACATTTTAATGATCTTTACCGTTATAGATATATGTACATATTCCAAAAAAAAAAGGATCCATTTAACATTTGACCCAGCCTACCTCTCTTCGGGGGCATGCGTCAATGGGGACTTTATCATTTGATTTTGAGCCATAGAAGCTAGCTGTAACCGTTATAGCGATACAAATTTAGTTTGTTAACGGTTTCAACCAAAGCCACCTATATCAGAAAGCCGGGAACCAACAACACATGCGCACAAATCGAGCCTATGAACATGTCGTATACGTTGCACGACACAAGCACAGCGCATGTAAAAAAAACCGTGTCTGCTCTGATAAAAATCGCGAAAACACTCACTTTTTATCGGGATTTGTTTCTTTCACTGCATTATAGACACTTCAATTCACGACACATTGCACTTTTCGCGACGAAAATCGACCGGGAACCAACACTTTTCGTGTAAAGTTTGCCGCGACCCAACCCGATTTGCCTTTGCCGCAATGTAAATTTTCCAACTAATCGAGCCTATGATCTGCCGCAAAAGTATATGAGCGGGTTCTGGTTCCGGGCTTTGAAATATAGATGGCTTTGGTTTCAACCCATGTATGTCAAATGTCACCCACTTAGGGGTGCCAATTTCTTTAGTCCTCTGCTACTACTACTAAGATGCTTGGTTGTCGGTTTCTGACCATGTACCGTAATCAATCCCTGGTTGTTGTTGTTGTATTAGCGGCAGGTAGGTTCCTATTGCGGCCGGGTCTTCGCCCCGGAACCACCCATGCATTTTATGCATGGCCAAGAGCCGCACACCCCCCTCGACACATCAATCCCTGGTCTTTCTTAATGGCGCACATTCTTCATCCACAGATTTGCGCAATGTGGATTAACTCTTTTATCGACTTCTTTCAGGGAAGGTGTTATATCGCATAGCGGATATAACACAACAACTGTTTTTCAACAACATCGAAGGAAGCAGTGGGAAAATCGATGGCAAACATCAACAACACATAACAACATATAAGCGGACAAAGGGAATGCGATTGTTGTTGGGTTGGTTGCCCTCACAGGTCACAGGTCCAGGGTTGGGATCCTTTGGATGAAAATTCATACCGGGCTGCCATTGCAATGACTCACACTGAGGAAGTGAGTCGGTCTATTGCGAGTTTAGGTACGAACAGAGTCCTCTCAGCGCTCCCACCACCTATTTCGCCTGAGGACATTAGGCTCCCGAGAGCCACCAGAGTAACTTTAGCCCAACTTCGCTCACGCCTCAATTCGTATCTATCTTGCATAGACCCAAACATACAAAACGTATGCCCAAATTGCGCTGGCACGCCACACGATGTGGCCCATTTGTTCCAATGCCCAGCTGCACCCACTAATCTCACCCCCCTCTCACTATGGGAAAACCCCTTCACAGATATTCCCACAAGGTTTTGTACTGTAAAGGTTTACTAGACGGTCCTCGATTAAGACGATCGGATTTTGTGACATCAGCCTTCCTTCAGCGGTGTGAGGTACCAGTTTTATACCAATAGTTAAGTCGTGGCGTTTGCAAACCGCTGGATACCTCAATTTGTGGGGGAGGGGCCTACAAGTACATCTCCCCTGGGGTTTTGCTACGTGCTAACGTGCTAACAGATGACTTATACTGGCACTTGAGGGCATCTCGCACACACAAACTATCGGTGGAGCGGGATAGTAATTTTCCCCATCATGCTACCGCCAGACAGACCCGATCTGAACCGTTAAACATCACACCGTGTATAAATGTGCGTACGACGACTAAATGCTTGCTTTTCGAAGGCATTTTCACCCAAAAGATAGATATTCACTTTTAAAAAGGCAGCGTGAGACATTCAGATTACCATCCGCAATAGTGACGCCAAAAGGGTTAAAATTTCGAATGTCCGAGTACGCTGGACAACGCAAAGTACATAAATCCAGTCTTTACTAAGATGCCTGCACAAAGGACACAGAGTGTCATCAGCTATTGTAAAGCTATTCGTGTTCTGCGATGGGCAATCCCCTAGGCCTAGATTGAAGTCGAGGCCAGCATATCTTCTCACAACACGAACCTGCTAAACGTATTTGTACGTGGTACTGCCATTATACGCTACTTCCCAGCTAGATTGCTATTTAGACAGTACACACTTATCCAGGGTGCAACAAGGAGCTAGAAGGTAATGCAAGGCAATTACTTCTGCGTATCTAATACGCCGTCCACCTTCCCAAGATCTCCGAGTCAGGATGGTGCTCCCATCAGGATTGCAGTAGACATTGTCTTACATAGGAAGCTACCCACCTTCCTTGAAATATAATATTTCAAGTCTATTGAAAACTTAAGGTCTCCTTGAATTTCGCCTTAAATCAAGGATGCATTGACTCGTGAATATAAATAATTTCTATGAAAAAGTATGGGAAATGACATTTAATCTATTGAATTTCGACATCCTTGACTCAAGGTCTCCTTGAGTTAAGGAATGTTCATAAATACGGGCCTAACACATTTAATCAAAAAGACACGTAGCACAAAGATGTTAGTCATCACTAGGGCTCGGAATTTTATGTTAAATAAAACATGAAATATGTACATATAATATGTGTTTATTTTGTCAAAATATGTAAAAACAAACTGAAATATGTAAAATAAAAATATGATAACGAACATCGAAATCGTAGTTATTCTTCAAAATTGTTACAAATTAGATATTTTTTTTTAATTTTCAAATTTGAAACTCCATCTGTCTGGTGCAAGGATATTTTTATACCGGCTGAATGACCTTTCAACATCGACTGATGTGATGGGCGCATATTTGAATTTTGCGATTTCCTCATCTAACTTTTTGATCATTGATGGTTTCGTAAGAATTTGTTTGGATTTCTCGATAGCCACAGCGTTTTCGTCAAGTTTGGAGAACACAGCCTTGATCTCCTCGAAATTTTCGCAATAATACTTCACGGCTTCCAGCCAGGTTCCCCATCTGGTTACAACGGGCTCTGGGGGCAAATCGAGGAAGCTCTCCTTAAGTATTCTCACGCGACTTGGTGCTTTCAAAAACACTTTCTTTACCTTGGAAATTAAGACATCTACTTCGACGAACTCGTTTCTAACGTACTCGGCAATGCGATGAAATGCATGGGCGAGACAAGTAACGTGAGTTAATCTCGGATAAAATAGATAAAATACTTGGAGGGCTTTCCCAGCCTTTACCATGTATGGAGCAGTATCAGTTACGAACAGCAACACATTACTGTGCTGCACTCTATTTGGCCCCAGTACGCTCATCGAATTGTTGAAAAACTGAGCAATAGATGCGTGGTTGCACTTTTTAAGACTTCGACATTAAACAAAATGGGCTTCGTTTTTTCCGAAGATAATAGCCCAACAATAGCTTTGGCTATATATCTCCCTTCGACATCCGTAGTTTCGTCTATTGAGATCCATATGGGCCCATCACCAATTATATCGCGAATTCTATGAAGTGCTTCCGTGTAGACGTCGCATAAATCGGTCTTTCTCATGGTGCTTTCCTCGGGAACTCATTGCCCACTATACATCTCGAAGAACTCCTTAAAGTGGGGATTGTTGAGTTTATGAAATGGGATATCGGCCTTGACAAAAGCGCGACATAAATTCATTTTAAACGCCGACTTGCTGCTGCCTTCCGAAGGAGAAATAAACGTTTGTTTCGAGGTCCTTCTTTTCTCTTTGTTTTGTTTATGTAAAGCAGTAGAAATATGCTGTACAACTTGAGACCTTTGGGTGGTTGCCACAGCTTTTCCGCAACAACGAATACCGAACACGAAATAAGTGAAAAATGTCCATCAAGAACCATTTTATAGACAGTATCCATTTATGTATTCGCACTTTATATAATTTCAGCGCTATTACCCCTCTAAATAGCTAACCGAAATATGAAATGCAAATGTACTACCGAGTCTCCCTTAATGCAGCGTAGTCCTTTACCTTTTGCATTTAGATTCTTTTATTGTGTTATTTCTCAGCCAAATTATTTTTTTAGCAAATTGAAATATTGTAAATATAAAACTAACGGCACTAAAATCGGATAGGAGGTTTGGTTTTTACAGAACTTCAAAATCAATTTTTTGTGATTTGACCCGAAAAAAGGAGAGGTGCTTGTACGATTCTTTTAAAAATTGGCGCATAGTCTAACGATCATTTCTTTCTTACATCATTTTATTCTAGCTTCGTTATTTCTAACAGTTTTAGTGCCTTAAGTGCAGAAAACTAGGGTTAATTATAGTTCGATTTCAATTCAATTCAAACTGCCCCTAAAGATCTGCAATTTATTCAAATTATATCAAAATCGATCCAAAATGAGCCCTAGTTTTCGGCACTTAAGGCTTTAAAACTGTTAGAAATAAATGAAGTAAGAAAGAAATTATCGTTAGACTATGCGCCAATTTTTAAAAGAATTGTACGAGCAACTCACCGTGGCAGAAGTTGGAGAAAATTGAGATGGAAAAACATATTGTTTTTGGGTCAAATCACCAAAATTTGACTTTGAAGTTCTGTAAAAACCAAACCTTTTATCCGATTTAAGTGCCGTTAGTTTTATTTTTTAGGTAAATTTGTTGGCTGTAATAATAATTTTATTTTGCTAGCTGGTCTAGCTTTTGAGATATTGAGTTTTAGTCGTACAAGAAAAGGTTTTTTTTTTCAAAAAATTTCAAATGCCTGTGGCAGCTAAAGCGTTAAGCTAAGGGGTATGTTCTCTACAACTTTTTTGCTGGAAATCATATGAGGAATCACAATCCGGTGCGTTTATGCGGCAGTTTCCGGACAACCTGTATAAGTATCTATTTAATAATGCGTCTCCTTTCAAAAATGGGGAAATTTATACCTAATTCTAATGAAACTGTTGTATTCAATTCAATTCAATATTTTTTTTAATCATTTGTTCGTACTTATGCACAAATTTTCTAAATATGGAAGAAAATATGTAAAAAAGAGTGAAATATTTAAAAATATGTAATATCACTTGAATATTTACAAATATGTAAAAACAAATACATGCCATTTTCTTTCAAATGTTCTTAAACGCAAAGAAAACACCCCAGAAATTGATTATCAGTCTAAAGACAAAATATGTAAAAACATAAAAATCCGAGCCCTAGTCATCACTAATAAGAGAGTCCATAAGAGGTACGGATCAAGGATCAAACAAGGATTCTTATATCTTCAACCCCGCGTTGAACCATACAACTTTAACATTGGTCGGATCAAGCATCAACTAACTTTAAATCATTCCAGAAAGGCGGTAAAAACTGCTGTGTAGGTCGTGGCACCACACGGATTTTCTAACAGATTGTCCACCATGTTCGTATAGTGAGCAGCACATCCTCTTCGCTGTTTGAGTTTGAGGAGCCTAAACCCGCCCTGTGAGGCTGGTCTGAAGAGATGACAATAGGCGCAGTTAGTGAGAATCTGTCATAAATGGCGTTACCGTTATGTATGCAAGATACGAAGCAAGCCCTAACAACCGTAGTTGAATCAGAGTTTCCCTCAAAAACACTCCCGTTGCAATTCCGGGTCCTTATTAAATTGATTAGAGAGCAACCAGCAAAATGTGTTTGCGTTACTTTTTAGAGGGACACGCTTGCTGTGAAAAAGCATCATAAAGGACACAGCATATGGCATATCTAAAGCCACGAAGGCGGTCTACGTTCTTATCGGATCGAACTGAATTGTTACTTGCCCAAAGTGACTATTCTACTAACACCTGCGGGGAGCATCGACGCATGGCTCCTCATATAAATCTCAGAAACCTATCAAAACTCGAAGAAGCCCAATTCGAATTTTTCTCTAATGCTCAATGGCCAGGGCCGGCCCTAGGGGTGGGCGAACTGGGCGGTCGCCCAGGGCCACCACATTTAAGGGGCCACCACTCTCAAGGGACTTTTACTTTCAAGGGGCCACCACTCGGAAAAATGATCACTCAAAAAGGGCCTCCACGCGAAAGATATGTACTCGAACTAGATTAGTTCTAAAGTTAATATAAAGTGAAATAACGATAATGCAATTTTACTGATAAAAAATTTGTTATAACATCCATAGGGATAAGCCATTTATCCCTCTCTCTCTCTTTTTCCAAACATTTTGCAATATCTGCTTTCTAACGTCACCATTGATGTCTTTGATGTTTGTTAAAAAATTCCAGTGACGGTAGCATGGTATGGAAGAAGTTTGATTTTTAGAACTTATCGAATAAATTTACCAATATCCAAGCCTGTACCTTACAAAATAAGCCTGAGATTATACCATGAAAAGCCGGTAGTGATGACACAAGAGGCCACTACTTCACGGATTGGTATAATAAGGGAAAAAAGAGCAAACATAAACCTAGATCAAAATTTTCGAATTACGGTATTCGGATCATTGAATTTTTGCTCTCTTAGCAGACCACATCGAAGGCTGAGCATTGCTGCCATGCAAAAATCTTAAAATCGAGATTAGTGACTGGAAATCTGATACGTTTTCTTTACAAGACGTGACACCTTTAGGTCACAAGGAGTTTGAATTGGTGTTTATCATGAATAACATAACCGCACGCACGTTATCGACGTCAGACCCATAAATGAGGATTGGAGTTTTCTGCATAGAAAACCGGCGGAAGTATTATTTATAGAAACACGATGCACCGCGTGTACAAAATTATCGTCTAACGCAGTGCTTCCCAAACAGGGTTTCGTAGAATACTAGGGTTCCGCTACAACTTCTCAAATATAGGAAATGAGTTATGTAGAAATTACTTTGGATAGAAAAATTCAAGGAATGAATAGAAAAACTCCACAAAATGTTGTAGTATTAAAATTCTAAGGTTTAGGCTGCCAACTAAGCACTCCGGTAAATGACAATAAATTAACATATAACTTACATCAAATTTATGAAACTCCTAAAAACCGTCAGATGGATGATATTTTGAATGTTTGGCAAATGAAAAGCCGTTTAACAGCTGACAAAAGTTTGCAAAGTGTCAGTTTTTTTCCAATTGGAAGAAATGGTTGGAAACATTTTCATTAAATAAAAAATGTTTCTGCGATTTTTTAATGAATACTAGAAATATGATCATGAGAGAACATTATGATTCCGCGGGCTGTGAAGTGATTAAAAAACAGCTAACTGCCATAGTGACAGGAGCTCCCAATATTTGCGTAAAACTCTAAGGAGTTTTTATTAAGCACTCGACGTAAAGGGAAACATTCAGCCAATCAATTTCAGATGCGTTTTTTTGTGTATTAGTAAGGGGGTAGGGGCCACCATCATCTATTTGGCCCAGGGCCACCAGAGTGCTAAGGTCGGCCCTGTCAATGGCAGATATATCAAATGAAATGTCTTCGAGAATGCGTAAAACGAAACCGAAACCTTTTTTTTATTGCCTCCTTATACCACTCAAAGGTGTCGCGTTGCTCGGTCTGTAGGCACATCGCCTGTTCCGGCAGTAATGTCTTTTTCTAAAGGGAGTTCTTCTTGGATAGTTTCATCCTCGAGATCAATGCGTTGTTGTTACTTTTTCATTGGACACATTCACGTAGTCTTCGGCCTGCCCCTGGCCTTGGGCCTGTCAAGTGGAACTTCGATAGATATCGCTTCATTGTGGGATTCTCAAGTGGACGCCCTTGAACATGACAGTACTAATCCATTTTTCGGTCTTCGAGCTGTTGGTAGATCAATGGACAAACTGCCTCATAGCTTTGATGTGGTGCCTTTTGGTTACACCAAATGACATTCGTAACATTTTTATTTCGGCCAACGTCATTTTTTTTTATTTTTACAGGGGATTGGGATCAGAAATTAAGGCGCTATCCTTCATTTTTATCCATTTTTATCAGTTAGATAATAGCCCTATTCGACTCACTGGATCATTTCCAGATTTATTGGAAATGACATACAAAATGATAATCCTGGAAGTTGATCCAGGGTATGACTTGGATCATCTGCCAAACTAATCCCCTAGATGTCTCCGCGAACAATTTCCCTAAAATTTCCCGTATGTCATTTTGTTATTCAGTATTTTTTGTTTGTAAACTTTATTCAGAGTTAATGATTTTAATATTTCTCGCTACTTATCCTTTTAATTGTATCTCGCACGTTGCTTAATTACAAATGCAATTTATAATTCAGAATATCGCGTTGCGGCCAGATGACACGATAGTCAGCTGTTACCCAATTGGGAAATTTTGATCCGATTTCATTCGACTTGGACAGGATCAATGTCCGCTTCAGTCGAATAGGGCTAATGATAATCCTGGAAGTTGATCCAGGGTATGACTTGGATCATCTGCCAAACTAATCCCCTAGATGTCTCCGCGAACATTTTCCCTAAAATTTCCCGTATGTCATTTTGTTATTCAGTATTTTTGGTTTGTAAACTTTATTCAGAGTTAATCATTTTAATATTTCTTGCTACTTATCCTTTTAATTGTATCTCACACGGTGCATAATTACAAATGCAATTTATAATTTAGAATATCGCTTTGGGGCCAGATGACACGATAGTCAGCTGTTACCGATTTGGGAAATTTTGATCCGATTTCATTCGACTTGGACAGGATCAGTGATCCAGTCAGTCGAATAGGGCTAATAATAGCATTATCATAATTTCCCAGGGAATTAGGAGGGAAAACACTGATATTAGTTAGGAATGAAGGTTAGTAAAAGACGCCTAAAATTACTGACAGTAACAACATAAACGTACAACCGTTTTGCACAGATTGTCCTTTAGCTTCAGTAGCATTTTCTTTACGCAAAAAAACTGCAGAGCTTTTTCGCCACTCTTTCTAGAGAACGGGCAGCATAAGAACTCAGTCTTGCCATACTAACTCTCAGTCCATGCTACTCCAGAACATCAGTGTTTGGACTACTGAAGACTATATCAGCGGAAAAAAATATTTCTACGCCGCCAGAGATACGTACTAATAAGAAGCCCATGATGATGATGAGCAACGGCCTCAATACATTTTCTTGGTGTACTCCGACATTCACCGAAAACCAAACCATCACCCTCTTACCTTGAAATGCCTTCTGCCAATATTCCAAATATCCTTTCAAATCGGATATATCATCTGCATCCGCTATTACGAGTCGATGTTCCAGATAAATGTGTGCCAAATAATCATCCTGACTGTCGGGAAACTCAAAAATGCGATCACATCTCAAGCACTGAACGTGGTCGCTATCTTCTTTAGGGACCTCCGATTTTGATGACAGCGTCATTGACGACAGAATGTTTGTTTCGATCTCATTATCCAGTAGCCTTTCAACGGCGGTCATTTTGAAAGGATCAACGCAAACACGCGAAAAGTATTTGGTACGAATTTCGAGGAAACCACCTTTCCGGAACAAAATGACAGCCAGCAAGCTGTGGATGTGACAGTCAGCTGATCAATGTTGACAAAATTGTGTTTGATGAGAACGTTCAATGCTTGGTTTGAAGGTACATATATCGACTCATGTGAAGTTAGCCGCCTAATTCTTCGAATCGCTTTGGAAACGTTTGTGTGGGGGCGGCTACGTTTGTGCATGATTGTGCAACAAAAATTTTCGTTTGTGCATCGCTAATTATTTAATTATAGCACTTCGGAAAACTTCGAATGTGAAGTTAGCCGCCATTTTTTAAATATGGTCGGATAAGTATAAATTTGGCATCAATCGATCGGAAATCGTTTGTGCATTGATTTTTGTGTTTGTGCATCCTGAAAACGCAAGGACGCAGGAGTAATTAAATAAAAACTCGCCTGGTTTGAATCTTTGCTAAGAGTGATATTGTGCACACAAACACTTCCGGTAAATATTACTTCAAATCACATCCGGAACCGTTTGTGTGGGGGCGGCTACGTGTGTGCATGATTGTGCAACAATAATTTTCGTTTGTGCATCGCTAATTAATTAATTATAGCACTTCGGAAAACTTCGAATGTGAAGTTAGCCGCCATTTTTTAAATATGGCCGGATAAGTATAAATTTGGTATCAATCGATCGGCAATCGTTTGTGCATTGATTTTTTGCGTTTGTGCATCCTGGAAACGCAAGGACATAGGAGTAATTAAGTAAAAACCAACCTGGTTTGAATCTTAGCTAAGTGGGATATTGTAAACACAAACACTTCCTGTAAATATTACTTCAAATCACACCCGGAACCGTTTGTGTGGGGCGGCTATGTTTTTGCATGATTGTGCGACAATAATTTTCGTTTGTGCATCGCCAATTATTTAATTATAGCTCTTCGGAAAACTTTTTAAACACGACTGGTTTGAATTTTAGCTAAGAGCGATATATTGTGAATACCAGATGTGAACCATTAAGCTCCATCCAGACTGGCTGCTGTCCAAACTGGCCGCCATTTGGTTGGCCGTCTTGTTTTGATATTCAATACGGCAACTCAATCATATGGCAGCTAACGCTTTGTGTGAAATTGAATAATTCTTCAAAAATAAAGTTTGGTTTTCGACCTCCATAATGTAAATGCTAAGTAGTTAGAAAATCCCATTTAGAAGGCTGTTTAGATGAGATGTCAAATGTCGTACAAATCGTGTCATTACCGAGATAAATGAGTTGTTTTTTCATGTAGCACATGTACGTTTGCGAAAAATAAAATGAAATGAAATAACAGCATGTTCACACTGCGGTTAATGTGATGAAAAGCGAAAAGCTTCCAACGCAAGAAAGAAATCTTAGTATTAAAATTGAGAGATTGGTTTCGTGTTGTTTGATGCTGTTTATTGTTTGTTTTCATATCGGCTCCGATTTATATGAGGACATTTATGTTGATAACTTTTATCAACAAGTTATAGATTTGTAAATATTATTACCACAAGAAAACAGGGGTGCCATTCTGGGTGGGCAACCCCAATTTATTTTTCTTATTTTTGACCTCAAATTCGGAATCAGCGCGACAAATTTACCTAGTGTTTCTGCCACGCCAATAGGACGAGTATTTCCCCAGAAATCAGGGGTACCAATTTGGGGCGGGGAAGCCTAACATTTTTTTCTTCTTTTTAACCTCAAATTCGGAGTCAGCGCGCCAAATTTACCTAGTGTTTCTGCCACGCCGATTGGACGAGTATTTCCCCGAGAAAACAGGAGTACCAATTTGGGGTGGGGAGGCTTAAAATTTTTTTTTCTTGTTTTTGGCCTTAAATTCGGAGTTAGCAACCCAAATTTACCTAACATAATATTAACCCAAACACAATTACGCCAGGAAATTTGAACAAAAATTTGGCCAAACTTCAGAAAAAAGCTGGATTTTTGCATGAGCCTTCCTTTTGAGGTCCCAAACAAGACCCTAAAAGTCCCTGCCTCTACGAGTGCCGCTCGACCCTCGAAAACAGGTTTTTTTGAATATTTCGATAACGGTAGCATATACAAAAAAGTGGTGTATGGCAAATTTGAAGCTATTGTGCTTTCTCAATAAACGATGGAACGACCGAGTACTTTCGGGCACTCCTAACGGCGCCTAAGGTTTTCTAGGAGAAATCTGTAGCTTCTGTGGCTGTTAGTAAGACGCCAAGAATCCCCAAAGTTGGGTGCCCCCTAACCAAGTTATGAGGGTCCAAACAACCAATTAAGCAGTTTCTGGGGAATCTCTATAACGGTAACGTGCATCAAGAACTGTTATATGTCGAATTTGTAGCTTGTACAACGCTTAATTAAATATCCCAATTTCAGATTTATGCGTGCAATGCTAAGGGCGCTATGAGGGTCCGTAGAGGCGGGGACTTTAAGGGTCTTGTTTGGGACCTCGAAAGGAAGGCTCATACAAAAATCCAGCTTTCCCCTAATTTTTCTGAAGTTTGGCCAAATTTTTGTTCAAATTTAATGGCGTAATTGTGTTGGGGTTAATATTATGTTAGGTAAATTTGGGTTGCTAACTCCGAATTTATAGTCAAAAACAAGAAAAAAATGTTAAGCCTCCCCTCCCCAAATTGGTACCCCTGTTTTGTCGGGGATATACTCGTCCAATCGGCGTGGCAGAAACACTAGGTAAATTTGTGTTTTCGAGTGCATCATGGCCTTTGTTTTGCTTTCGTTGATATGTAGTCCAACTTCCTTTGCGGCGTAATTGAGGTTATGCAGAAGGCTTTCTGCATCACCCAACCTTCGAGACATGATGTTGATATCGTCGGCGTACGCTACTAATTGAGTCGACTTGATGAGTAGCGTTCCGCTGCTGTCCATATATATGGCTCGAATTACATACTCCAAAGCAAGGTTGAAGAGCGTCGGCGTCAGCCCGTCGCCCTGCTTGAGTCCAGTACGAGTTTTAAATAGGTCAGTGAGTCGGTTCTGCACTCTGACCTGCGAGACGGTATTAGTCATCGTCATCCTTGTGAGTCGCACTAACTTTGCCGGTATACCAAAATGCAGCATAATGTTGTACAGTACACTTCGATCGATACTGTCGTATGCCTGCTTGAAGTCGACAAAGATTTGGTATACGTCGATGTTATATTCCCAGCACTTTTGGAGTAGTAGCTTCACTGTGAAAAGCTGATCGGTCGTTGAGCGACCAGGTCTGAAGCCACCTTGATACTCGCCAATGATTCGTCCTGCGTACGGATTAATTCTCTTTTCAAGAATATTAGATAATATCTTATAGGCCGTACAAACTAATGATATGCCCCTGTAATTCTCACACTTCAGCTTGTCACCATTTTTGTGGATTGGGCAGATTATGCTTTTGCGCCAATCTTCGGGGATTACCTCGTCGTTCCATATTTTCAGCAGTAGCACATGTATAGCGTTGGTCAGGCGCGTTCCACCATGCTTCAGCAGTTCTGCTGGGATCTCGTCAGCGCCGGGCGCTTTATTAATTTGAAGCGACTGTATGGCAAGACTCACCTCGTCTACTGTTGGGGGTAGAACGGGAGGGCCTGGTTCGGCTAACTGCTCAAGAGCTGGCTCCGCGGGGGATGTTGATGGTGCATTGAGGAGCTCTTCAAAATGCGAGGCCCATCGTTTGTTGACGCTTTCGATGTCACTGATGATGTTACCATCCTTGTCCTTACATAGGCTTGTTCTGGGTTGATATCCGTTCTTGATATTATTTATAAGTTTGTACGCCTGTCTAATGTTCTTACTGGCTAATCTTTGGTTTATTTGCTGTAACTGCTCGTCAAAATGTTTGCGTTTCATACGTTTAATTAACCTATTAGATACTCGCCGAAGTTCGTTGTATCTTTCTTTCTTGCCTCTGGATGCGCGTTGTGTGTATTGGCGATAGGCTTCTTTTTTTCGCCTCAATCGAGGCCCTGCATTCGTCGTCGAACCAGTCTGCTCGTCTGTGCCGGCCTTTATAGCCCACGACCTCTTCTGCTACTCCTTTGATGCTGTCTTTGAGCTCCTCCCAGAACTCATGGATGCCTAAATTATTGATGTTAGCAAGCATGGGCGACAGTTTTTCCTTAAGTGCTGTAGTATACGCAGCCGCCATGGCGTCATCAATCAAATTGTCAACCTCGAAGATCTTGGCAGGGTTGATTCTCGTTAGGTGCACCGAAGAGATTCTGCACCTGTAGGTCGTCTTCACCAAATAGTGATCGGTATCGCAGTTGGCTCCTCGATAGGACCGAACAACTAGGAGATTAGAAGCCCATCTCCTGCTGATCAGTACGTGGTCGATCTGGTTCAGGATGTACTCATCTGGAGACTTCTAGGTCTGTTTATGGATTCGTCGATGAGGGAAGCATGTAGAGCTTATTACCAGGTCTCTGCCGCTCGCGAAGTCGATAAGACGCTGACCGTTGTTGTTGTTTTCGTCGTGGAGGCTATGACCTTCAGTAGTTCCCCTATGCCAGCTTTCGTTTCCGACTTTGGCGTTAAAGTCTCCTAGCAGCAGCTTGACGTCGTTCGATGGAAGTGAGTCGAAGAGTGTTTCTAGGTCGTTGTAGAACTCGTCCTGAATCGCGTCTTCTTTTACTTCTGTAGGGGCATGCGCACTAATGAGCCAGAGATTAGCGAAACGGGTCTTAATGCGGATCGCACATAGCCGCTCGTTGATGGGTTTGAAGCCGATAACGTGGTCCTTGAGCTGCTTATTCACGATGAAAGCTACTCCAAACTCCTTGTTGCCCTCCTCTTTACCACTCGTAAAAATAGTGTGCGAATTGAAGTCGTTAATTTCGCTTGAGCCATTTAGTTTCCAGGATTGCAACTATGCTCAGCTTGTATTGTTCAACCTGATCCAGGAGGGCCCTTAAGGCCCCCGGTCTATCTATATAGCGTACATTCCAGGATCCGAAAGAGTAATCAGTTGTTCGTTTGCGGGGTCGTCGTTGTTTTGTATCCGTCCAATCCGAGGCTTTTGTTTCAGGTTTCTTGACTTGAAGTTTTTCTTAGGATGAGTTGTCGGCACATCGCTAAACCATGATAGGGTTTAATCGTTGAGTAAAGCCCATCATGGGCATGCTTCGAAGATGCTGCTTTAGTGGTTGAATTAAATGTTTTCTGTCAGGTTAAGTAACCTGAGACGCTGCAGATGTTAATACAGCGCTCAGGCGCAGCGGTTACTCGGATAATGCGAGAAAGTAACGCCCCGTAGAGAGACATAGGAATTGGCCGAAGCCGTTCTCCCTATGAAACTCCTCCCGCATAGCTAAGGGTCCGCAGTTATGCCACAACTGAAGAATTTATAGGAATTAGCCGGAGCCTTTCAACCTTTATCTTCCCCCCTTACGGTACGGTAAACGTACATGTGCTACATGAAAAAAACAACGCATTGATCTCGGTAATGACACGATCTGCACGACATTTGACATCTCATCTATATTGCCTTCTAAATGGGATTTTCTAACTACTTAGCATTTACATTAGCTACCAAATGGAGGTCGAAAACCAAACTTTATTTTTGAAGAATTATTCAATTTCACACAAAGCGTTAGCTGCCATATGATTGAGTTGCCGTATTGAATATCAAAACAAGACGGCCAACCAAATGGCGGCCAGTTTGGACAGCAGCCAGTCTGGATGGAGCTTAATGGTTCACATCTGGTATTCACAATATATCGCTCTTAGCTAAAATTCAAACCAGTCGTGTTTAAAAAGTTTTCCGAAGAGCTATAATTAAATAATTGGCGATGCACAAACGAAAATTATTGTCGCACAATCATGCAAAAACATAGCCGCCCCCACACAAACGGTTCCGGGTGTGATTTGAAGTAATATTTACAGGAAGTGTTTGTGTTTACAATATCCCACTTAGCTAAGATTCAAACCAGGTTGGTTTTTACTTAATTACTCCTGTGTCCTTGCGTTTTCAGGATGCACAAACGCAAAAAATCAATGCACAAACGATTTCCGATCGATTGATACCAAATTTATACTTATCCGACCATATTTAAAAAATGGCGGCTAACTTCACATTCGAAGTTTTCCGAAGTGCTATAATTAAATAATTAGCGATGCACAAACGAAAATTTTTGTTGCACAATCATGCACAAACGTAGCCGCCCCCACACAAACGTTTCCAAAGCGATTCGAAGAATTAGGCGGCTAACTTCACATGAGTCATATATCGACACTGCAATGTTGGGTAAGATATGATGAAGCCACATGTTACTTAAAATTTTTTAAAATTGAGTAATTTACCATGAAAATACATAGCTTGAGAATCTACACCTTTTGGAGAAAAAATCAAATAAAAACAATTGACAGTTGAGTATCGCTATAATTAAGTTCATGCTACCCATATACGTTTCGTGTTCATATAATCCTTACTGGCGGCTTATCTTGTAAAATGTTTAACCTAGCTAGAACCTGGCTTATTAGTGCATCGTTACCTGTGGGTAAACCAAATCGATATCATACCGTTCATTATGAATACCCGAAATAATACTAATGCACCAGTTTTTGTTCTCTCCTGAAAAAATCACTTTATAGACTTCTGCAATGAGCGATTCAATTACATTCATGGAACTTGGGACTATTTTTGGTTTTTGAACTATAGAATGTAGCGCTGAAGAATGATGGCTACTACAGGTATAAGAGACGTACAGCATAAATACAAATTGCGTAGATAGTAAAATACGTTTCTTTTATTATAAGATGGATATGCATCTTATAATAACTGACCCAAGTGAAGAGTACTGAACCTGTAGGCTTTACCTTCACGTATTTCGTTGTAATTTGGACGCAGCAAATGCAAACAATTGCAATAAGAGGCCAAAAAAATATTCTTTGAAACAATGGAAAAGAAAATACCGGCTGCCGAGACGCATTGGACTTTCTCAATTTAGAGAACAATCAATATGATAGAATGATCCTCACCTCGCATTATGATTCTTCTTTTAGCGGTGGAGAAAGGTGTGCATCTATGTGGATTCGATTTATGGTTCATCACCGTCCTATTCCGTGCTTACCACGTTCAGGGACAGTAAGGTGGCTGCTGCAATAGTTTGCCCGCAGTGATAAAAGGGTAAGATCAGCTTGGCATTGGAATAAATTACTCACATCATGAGGAGCAATAAAAAACAATAAAAGAAAATCTCTTATGCCAAAACTTGACTCTATTTGTTTCTCGCCTTATTCAATTCCTTAACGGTTTGCTTGTGTCGTAACTCGGCTCTTTTGGCTTTTTCATTTCTCACTCTGGGACGTCTTGATTTATTGCCCAATACATTCAGAAAGTTGCGCAGTTCAGACATAACATTCACCGAATCCGGCAGATGTATCTGACGAAGCATACGAGCTCGTACCATGAAATTATCGTATTCATACTGAAGTCCTTTTTGATCAATGTACACTACTTCGGTCAATGTAATGTTCATGTAGGCATCCACATCGGCTATACGTCCTGCCACTGAGGTTTCGTTGCGCATATCAATAAGAACCGGATGATTGAGCAACATTAGTGGAATCGCCACTAGAGAATTGTGCATAATAAATCGTTCGCGTCGTGAGGCCTCCGCCTTGAGGACTAAAGCCGGATGAGACATGATGATGGTGAGGATTGGTTTCAAAGAATCTGAAAGGGAAAATATTTGATTTAATATAATACGATCGGCATGCTAACTTACTTATTATACGAACAGAATTATATATTTTTTATTCTCCTGTGGCCAATGCCATGCTTTGTCCCTGATGTCAAGAATTATATTTTAATTTCAAATCGCAATCCCAAAGAAATATAAGAAAACACCCGGCCAAACTTCAGTTTGATTTGTTTTGTTTGTCTTATCAGCTGATATTAATTATTTTCACATATAAACCCTCCAAAGCAGCTCCTTATTGTGAATACATCTTGCTATCTGTCTTCAATCTGGCAGCCGCGCAATGAAATGTTCCATATTCCAGCCAGGCGGAACTAGGGAAAAAAAAACAATTTGACATCTCCGTCAGACACGACGAATTGTCAAACGAATAGTTCGTCTTCGTCGCTCTGCCCGCGGTACAGTCTTCTTCTGTGGCTGTCTTATCTCGGTATTTTTTTTCGTTCGCAACGCAAAATTACCAGAAAGTTTTACATTTTTCCCGTGAGATTCGCCTAACGTCCCCGTTTCTGCGAAAAATGACAAAAAGACTGTGCTGTAAATGTTGTCAAAAGTGAAAAATAAAATTCACGGTCATCCCGTCGTGAGCTTCGAATTCCGTTTCTGGATGAAATGATGAGGAGGTATTGTACGAATTGCACACCCAACTGATGTTAATGGACTTTTGAATCGAACGGGAATCTTTTCAGACGAGTGCAACAGGTTAGCAACGTATTCAGAAGTGCGCGAACAACAAACAAAGGAAATAGGACCCTATTTGGGAAAGTGTACAAATTGTGTGTAGTGCTTTGTTGACGTGTTCAAGTGTGAAATTTTCCTCTACGACACACAGCTGTCTGGCATTGGGAAAGATTGGCGAGCGGCCTATAGGCAATAGCGAAAATTTCTTCGACGTCACAGGTGAAAAGACGAGACGAACCAGCGAAATTTTGAGGTAAGTGCGTGCGTGAGCGGTGTCACAGCTCGATGCATATAGAGCGTCGGCGATCGATGTCTCCGGAAATTAGGTCAAATTCATTTCGTGTTTGTTTGGCGTTGATCTTGTCCGCCCAGCAGGATTTATCGATGTCACTAATCTCTGCACGACAAGTAAATTCCATTCATTTGTATGGTTTGTTTGTGTGGGCCGATTTTTCGGTGGTATGAGCTCTGCATTGTGCAGTTGTCGCCAGGCTATTAGTGTCTACCTGTGTTTGCTGATTGTCTGTCACATAGACTCCTTTTATCAAGTTTTGGTACTTCCTACCTGTCCCATCTTCAAGAGGAATTGCCGCCGCCGTCATTTACCTGTTCGTGCACTCGAAATCGTTTCTATTCGATTTGAGGAGGTGAACAGTTTGGCTGAACTTTTAAAAATCGCCGGAGATTTGTCTAATATGCGAGCACATTGCGCAATCGCCATGCCAATGACAACATCAAATCGCGAAATCATGCCTGTGATAGATAACACGATATAGATATAGAACGAGAGTCGCTATCCGTTTCACGTCTACCTATCCGAAAAAACCATATGACGACCGGCGATTTTTTTATCGACATTATAGGGCAAAAAGTTAAATAAGGAAAAAATGCCAAATAGATGCCATCCTCTATCTTTAAAGCACGATGAAAAAATATTCACGCTTTCGAGAATGCATCCTATCATAAGAATTTTGAGCAAAATCGAATTGGAAATGCACCGCAAAATTTATACACTCGGTTACAAAAAACTGCACACCTTGTTCTGCTGCATAAGATTCCACAATACATACATGGATCTGAACTCATTTTCCTTTTCGGGGTTTTACTTGTTCTCCCGATGCAACGAGATGGGAAATTTTTCGAAAGATACTGCTAATGCATTTTCCTTGAATTTCTACCGGCTAAAACAAGACCACCTCCTTCGCTTAAGGTTTGTGTTCGTATAGACGACTCATGTGATGATCGCTCAGCGACAGCAGTTAAACCACCGGTTCTAAGCACTATATGCGTAAATTTTCTATGCAGACATATTCCTTTCGATTATAGTCGACACAAGGAAACCAGCACCATTCAAAAAATTTGCAAACATGGCCCGGAATTGGGTGCAAAGTTACGATCGCTGAGCGATTATAACACGAGTTGTTTCTACGAACACACACCTTAAGTTCCCTGCGGGACCACATCTCGATATTGCTTTGCAGGGGCGGTTTCGGCATTTAATAATAATATTACAGTAGAGCCCCGATTTGCGTCGTCTCATATTGCGTTGTGTTTTTGGCGTTCTTTTAGAAGTAGCAACGTTTTTCCGATTTGCGTTGTGAAAATGTCAACTTGCTTGTTTTTTTAAAGGGCTTTTCTTACGAAATTAAACAATTTACTATCGGAATTTCCCATTTCGTTTTGCGTTGTTGCGTCGTGCTTTCTAGCAACCAATTATTATCGGCGCAAACCGAGACCCTACTGTATATCAAATTTAATGATGGACAAAACTATTACTCTAACGAGACTGAGTTCTAATCGTGCGAATAGCACGATGAATATATACCATTTCTCAGTCAAGTTCATAGCTTTGGAACATCAAATTCGTAACTATGGAACATCAAATTCGTAACTGTGGAACATCAAATTCGCAACTGAAAAAAAAATCGTACGTGAATTTTTAGGTAAATTTTCTGACTTGTGTTAATGTCCATCTAGATTAGTCGCCAAATTGCGCGCGTCCAAAAACTGGCATCACGAACAGCCATTGGGCTGCTACTTAGCATCTACACTAGCAGCCAAATGGAGACAGAAAATGACATAACCAAAATTTCATTTTTGGTGATTTTTAAATTTAATTATCAAAATCGGACGCTCATCATCATCATCAATGTGGCACGATAGCCCGACGTCGGGCCTTGGCCCCCTGAATCGTTGACCTCCAATTGTCGCGGTTACGTGACCTTGTCCTCCAATTTCGGAAGCCCAGCAGCTGGTGGGCGTCTTCACCTACGGAGTTCTCCCAGCGAGCTCTCGGTCGTCCACGCAACCTCGCTCCATCAATTCGTTGTGCGTTCATAACTTTCTTTGGCATGCGATTGTCGTCCATCCGTTGTACATGCCCCGCCCATTGCAGACGTTGAAGCTTCACGATTTTCGATACTTCCAGCTCATCGTACAATTGATACAACTCATGGTTGTATCGGATACGCCATTGGTCTCGCTCGCGAATGGCCCCGAAAATTCGCCGAAGGACCTTTCGTTCGAATCGGTCTAGCAAAATTTCGGAGGCTTGGGTAAGCGTCCATGTTTCGCAGCCATAACATTGCACGGGTCGGATGATCGTTTTGTACACGCGGAGCTTCGTGTTCCTGTGCGCAAGTTTCGAATTAATTATAGGGAGGACCGAGAAATATGTCTTATTGGCTAGTTGTATCCGTCGCTTAATTTCGTCGGTCTCGTTGGCGTCCTTCGATAAGTTACAACCCAGATAGTTGAAGTTGTCTACATACTCGATATTAAGGTCCCCCACTGTGATGCTTGAATTTGCTGGCGTCCTTGTTTTCGATTGCATCATGGCCTTTGTTTTGCTTTCGTTGATATGTAGTCCAACTTCCTTTGCGGCGTTATTGAGGTTATTCAGGAAGCTTTCTGCATCACCCAAAGTTCGAGACATGATGTTGATATCGTCGGCATACGCTACTAATTGAGTCGACTTGATGAGTAGCGTTTCGCTGCTGTCCATATTCATGGCTCGAATTACATACTCCAAAGCCAGGTTGAAGAGTGTCGGCGCCAGCCCGTCGCCCTGCTTGAGTCCAGTTCGAGTTTCAAATAGGTCAGTGAGTCGGTTCTGCACTTTGACCTGCGAGACGGTATTAGTCATCGTCATCCTTGTGAGTCGCACTAACTTTGCCGGTATACCAAAATTCAGCATAATGTTGTACAGTACACTTCGGTCGATACTGTCGTATGCCTGCTTGAAGTCGACAAAGATTTGGTATACGTCGATGTTGTATTACCAGCACTTTTGGAGTACTTAGTAGCTTCACTGTGTAAAGCTGATCGGTCGTTGAACGACCAGGTCTGAAGCCGCCTTGATACTCGCCGATGATTTGTTCTGCGTACGGATTGATTCCTTTTTCAAGAAATTTTGATAAAATCTTATAGGCCGTACAAACTAATGATATGCCTCTGTTTGAATTATTACAAGGCCTTTCAAGGATTATTCAATTTCACACAAAAGAACGAAGAAAAGTTGCAAAATTGTCACTTTGAATTTGACAAGCGGTTGGTTGAGTTGCCATATTGAATATCAAAACTGGACACACACCCAAATGGCGATCAGTTTGGATGGAATGACAACAGCCATTTGGCTGCACGTGACGCTATTTGGCGACTAATCTAGATCGACCTTTAAATTGTATTTCTATTACATAAATATATTTATTTATTTTGTAATGGAATTTCCTAAACAAATATGGGAAAACGTAATATTTTCTGTAGTAAAAACTTTACAATTTTTTGTAGTTATATTCGAATAATTCAATCAACAACTTTAGTGGAAGAACTCTCCAAAAATTTTTTTCTAATCTTGCGCGGTTAAATGATCGAATTGAATAGTATTTCCAGCTGTGAAATTTAGTGAGACTATTTCTTTAGTGGAACTGTCATAATTTGAATTAACTATACTTCGCTTTAAAAAGTTTAAACTATTTTTCTCAGTGTACATGTCAGTCTCATTTTCAGTGGATATACGGATATACGAGTATTGAGATATACGAGTATTGAGATATTTTGTTTTCCATTTTTTTATGATTAATCCATTCAAAATTAATTTTAAAAAAAATTATTCCTAATCAGTCTTGAATTTTAAATAATATGTATTTGTGGAGTTTGATTATTGTTGACCAACAAATTGTTGAAAGTGATTTTGGCTGAACGTCAACACAGAGTCCCTTTACACTCTCCACCAAAAACTAGTTCAATAGGATGAAAACTACGGTTATCTCCGGTTCAAAGGGACCCGACATATTTTACAGTAGATATTCAAAAATCGTGTCTAAAACAGCCAACATGACATAACAAAATCGGCCATAAATGTAGCCTGGGGTTCTATGGGGTTATGATTCTTACATATTAGTAATCTTGACACTTTCTGGAATAATGTAGCATAAACAGACCCTTGGAGGCACGTGGAGGTAGTTGTTAGAACTCAAAGTGAAAAATCAAGTTAGGGTCAGTTTAACCTTCAATGATAAAAATTAAATTAAATTTTTTTCCATTTTTTTTTTGTTTACTTTGTTTATGCTAACATATTTATTATAACCTAAATATTGAAAATAAAATCATAAAACAAAGTTTTATGCGAATTTATAGTCAGCGTTTTCATTGAAACTTGATTATGGGAAAATGGGCTTAAAATGCAAAATCAATTCTCTACACTTTGAGAGCCGCTGATTTTACTGTAAAAGATATCGGTCCGAAATTTAGAAAGAAACTTCAAAATGTTTACTATGCGATAAATCATTCACAAAAGCTCTCAAATAGTATCAATTTTTTTAATTTTTTCCTCTACGGCCCCACTGTGGAGCGGAGCAGCTGTAAACTTAAATAAATGCCGTAGACCTTTGCTCTTACAACTTCTCCTAGTTTCCTGACATCCCTTGCTGGAAATAGCTCTCCCTAAGCTTATATATTTTGATTATGTTTGTGGCAATTCAAGAGATGTTTTTTTATCGAAGGGTTTTCGGCCATTTTAACAACGGTAGATCCGGGACAAATTACATCGAAGAATCGGCTACCGTATGAGCATTTTTATGAAGACAAGACAAACATCCATGATGGAAATGGGACTCTATCCCACGCTCCGGCAATTCAGAGATAGAGTGCCTTTTCTACCTCTGAGTAATTCAATTGGAATCGCTTTCACAGAACTATCAGACTTGCTGCTGAAACCTTTCGTAAAGTGTCCAAATGGGAAATGTATTTTAACGTAGAATTCCGTACTCCTTTCCTTACACTCCGCGACACTTGAATATGCCACCGTAAAAAAAAACATTCGAATCCATATATCGTCCACATAAATGCAAACAATCTACTTTTTTATTTTTTAATGAAAGTTTATTAAAGTCTAAACAATACAAATAAAAAGTATTTCCAATATCTTTAACAGAGAATTTTTCATATTTTTTTTTATTAATAACATCATAAAAAGTGTCTCAAAAAATGCGACACTTGAATAGGACACTTTAAAAACAATATCTTCAGATATAAAAAAACAAACGAACATAATTTTTTTCCACATTTTAGCCAAGTTCAAGTAAATTAAATGGTTTTCAATAATGGGTTGACCCCCCCCCCCCTTGTGTAAAATTACTTCATAAACTCTATTGGGAAGAGAGTCATAAAGTTTTTTCACATATTCGAGCGAAATAGTCGACCATGCCCTTTTAATAGCTTGAATTAGTTCTTTTTCATCGGAATATTGACTTCCTGAGGAGTACACGCTTCGAGCTAGCCATCCCCAAATATTCTCTATAATGTTGAGGTCTGGCGAATACGGTGGCCAATCTAAAAGGCTGACATTCTGGCTACCAATCCACGACTTGTCAACCCTGGCATTGTGAATCGGAGCATTGTCCTGCTGGAACGTCCACTTCAGAGGTCCAAAAATGTTGCTGAAAACCGGAAAAGCCTTTTGGAGCACGCCTTTATAACACTCTGCGTTCATGGTCGACGTTAAGAAATGGAGCTCATAAGTTCCATAATAGGAAATTAAATTAAATTTTTTTTCGTCGGAAAAAACGACGAGTCTCCAGTCGCGTTTCCACGTCATGTGCTCGCGACAAAATAGCAAGCGCATTTGTTTCCGCTCAGGTGTTAGCTTCGGTTTTTTTCAATTTAAGTCTCCTTATGTGAGGAGCTTTCGAAATCACTCGTTGAACAGTTCTAATGCTCGCTTGAACACCTGTTTTTATTTTAATTTTCGACGCAGGGTCGCGTGAATTCGATGCTGCTCGAAGTATAGCTCGCCGATCCTTGGCTGAAGTCGCAAATTTTGAGCGCCCTTTCATATTTTTCCCATAATTCAAATCATCTGCAAGGAAGTTTCTTATGACATGACGGCTTCTTCCGATTTTCAATCCGATTTGATTAATATTTAGTCCACAATCCCAATAGGCTTTTATGGATGCCTTTTCCGCTTCAGACAAACACTTTCCACGGCCCATTATAGTCTTATTGTAAGCAATATATTTCGCTAGATACTAGATATTTTTTCCGACAACTTGCTCCGCGCACTTACAGAAAGAAACTGAAATAATAACTGATGTCCTATTCAAGTGTCGCAAAAAAAGCGAATGTTTTATGACCAAAAACAAAACAAAGTATGTAATAAAACAAAAGAACGGTATACTTCTAGTATACTATTTAATTCCCTTTTTACAAAAAAAAAAACACTTTTGAAATGGTGAGTTTCTTTTTTTTGTAATATTTTAATTAAAGACCGACAAAAGTTTTTAAGTGACCGACAATCACTTTTAACCGATTTACTATCGATATAAAATATAAAAGTCCAAATCCGGAAACATGATTCCGCCAACTGGGCATAACTGATTTTGCTTTCAAATAAAGGGTGTATAGAGATGTAGAAAAGGAAAAAAAAATCACACACTAGACAATCGAATGTTTCGAGTAATGCGCAGTTATAATTGGGATTAAAGGGTGGCCTATTTAAGTGTCGCGGAGTGTAAGTGCCTATTTAAAAAAAAATACCGTTATTCTGCTAAAAATAACTGGGACGGGTTCAAATTTTGCAGCCTGCTTCACTTTAATGCCCTACTTGACATGAACCTCAAAATACCGTCACATAAAAAAGTAGTCTTAACGAAAACGCAAAATATTATAGAATCGTAGAGAATACCCGAGGATAAAGAGGTAAAAACGTCCGCCATCATCACATTGGCCCCCCAACATGCCGGCACTTGAATAAGCAGCTCACACATGTAAATACCAATTGAATTAAGGTGGTTTGGTCTTTTGACTGGTCTTTCGGTCGTCCCGGTTCATTCAGAAAATTGTGTAATTGTCGTGAATTTTCTCAAAATTTTGTATAAAGAGTGAATGAAATCGGCCTTTTGTTTTTGCGCATATTTCCTGATAGCTGCGTCTCTATTCAAAAGTTACAGTCGTCCAGACAAAGCGCAATGTAGTTTCTTTACTCAGAACACAAAGGGATACGAAAAACAATTGTATAGGATTAGAGAGTTTTAGCAAGTCGTAAAACGGTTGTCGTGTACGAGTCGGTATTATACGTATTGAAATAGGTGATGATAAAGTTATGAATTGTCATTGCATCGAGTTCTTCTGGCTTAAATTGAGCAAAATACACCTTACACGGCATCCAAGGATACCTCGACATAAAAATACATATCTGAATTTATGTATATTTTACGTTTTCAGCATTTTTACGGCATGCTAAAACTCTCTATTATCTATTATGCTATATGCTGTAAGGACTGTGTCGATCCTACGGCGGGGTTGATATCCTCTCTAAAATTTCGCATCTGTCATAAAAAATAATCTAGAAAGAAATTTAATTGACAATACGCAAGAGACTGAACTACGTGCTATCCTGAATGTCTTGCTAGTGTCACAAATTACTGTAATAATACTTGTAGCAACACAGATAGTAGTAGCAGTAGATAGTAGTTAAGCACATAGTTAAGTATGTAGTAGTAAGCATAGCAACTCATCACTTCTTATGAGATCTAGTTTTAGTTCAGTTAGCCACTAGCTGTAGATCAAGTGTACTATCCTCCACTCTGTGTGATAATAAAATAATGAACTACTTATAAATTGTTGAATTAATAAGCTCACTTGTTACATGGTGTCAGAAGTGAAAACCAAAAAGATTTACACATAAAACAAGAAAATTGAACATACTGTGAAATTCATTATAATAATTATATCAGTGCATTAAGGTATTGCAATTAAACTATTAAAACAATAAAATAAAAGTGTATTAAGTGCAAAACAAATCTATTGAAACAATAAAATAAAAAATAAAAAGTGAAAATTCAAAATCGTTTGCGTAGAAAACAGAGAAAAAGACTATCAAGTGTGCCTAATCAATTTTATACAAAATGGCTGCCAATAATCGTTTGCCTATGGAGCTAGATTGCTCAAATTTGCCAAACGAATGGCCATCTTGGAAGCGAACATTTCTAATGTACATGACAGCGAATGGAAAAATGGCCGACCCCGAAAGTCAGAAAATAGCAACGTTCCTATGGCTAGCTGGACCAAGGGCCACGGATATTTACAATACGCTATTCCCCAATGACGAAATCTTAGGACAGCCACAGCCACAGCAACAACAGGCAGAACAAGTAGCAGAGCAAGTAGAAGGTGACGATCAGCAAGATAATCAACAAGCAGTTCGCACGCTGGATATCGTATTATCAATCTTCGAAAATTTTTGTATTCCCCGGAGAAATTCTGCAATGGAGGCATTTAAGTTCAACACAATTTCGCAAAAAGAACGACAACCTTTTGCAGAATTTGAAACGGAGCTTCGAAAGCAGATCCAATATTGTGAGTACAAATGCAGCTGTGGAGCGTCTTATGAAAATCGCATGCTACGTGATCGCATAATTATTGGGGTTCACGACAAAACTCTGCAATTGAAGTTACTGGATGGAAAGCAAGAGTGTTTGAAGGATGTCATTGAACGATGCAAACTCTATGAAGCGGCAAATGCTAACAAAACTATATTGGACAACAATTCTTCGGTTCACACTGTTGTAGAACATGGACAAAACATCAACTCCATCAGTCGTCAATGTTACAATTGTGGACAGCCGTTCACAGCAACACATTTGCGGGTATGCAAAGCAAATGGTGCTTTTTGCGGATCATGCGGTCGTAAGGGACATTTTCGTCAATTTTGCAAGCAGGCAAAAAAGGAAAGCAACACTAAATCGAATGGGAAACTAAACAAGGAGATCAAGGTAGATAGCAAACCATCAAGGAACAAAACATGCAGTATTAACTGGGATGAGTATACAGGTAAATTAGAAAAACAAACAAATAACTTAATGTGTAAAGTAAGACAAGGTTGTATTTTTAGAATAAGCAATGAAAACCATAAACACCGATGGTTGAAGGGGTATCGAATTAATAATCAAACAATTCAATTCAAAATCGACACCGGATCAGACGTAAATTGCATTCCTATTGGCTTAATCAAACAAAATAATATTGAAATCAAAAATGAATTAATGAATTTTCCGATTTATGATTACAGTAATAATAAAATAAAAACATATGGAACTGTTGATCTCAGCTGCTTTGACTTGATTACAGGGAACCTTGAGCATATTGAATTCGTTGTTGTTGACAATTCATTTGAGCCACTATTAGGACTTCAAACTTGCATCAATCTGAAAATAGTACAACGGGTGGACAACATGCGGGTAGCATCAATCACACACAGCCAGGAAAGCTTCATAAACCACAATCAAGATATTTTTACAGGAATGGGGAAACTTCCAGGCAAGTGCTCTATTACTTTAAAGGAAAACTCTAAACCTGTGCTTCACTATAAAAAGAGATTCCCACTAAGCATTTATGAACCACTAAAAATGGAATTAAGAAAAATGGTTGATCAAGACATAATCTCACCTGTTGATTATCCAACCGATTGGGTACACAACCTACAAATTAAGGATAAGCCAAATGGGGACTTGAGGTTATGCCTTGATCCTAAACCATTAAATATTAGTATAAAAAGGGAACATTTTTTAATACCAACCATTGAAGACTTTATGAGTAAGTTGGCAAACAAGAGGGTATTTACTGTACTTGATTTGTCAAAAGGGTTCTGGCAAATGGAATTAGATAAGGAGAGTTCAGATCTAACAACCTTTATGACTCCCTTCGGACGTTATAAATTTAACCGGGTTCCATTTGGTCTTAATTGTGCGCCTGAAATGTTTCAAAAAAAGATGATCATGATATTTGGTGATATACCTGGTGTGTTTGTTTATTTTGATGACATTGGAATAGCTGGTAAAACAGAGAAGGATCACGACCGTACATTACAGCTCGTAATTGAAAGGGCAAGGCTTAATAATATTAAGTTTAATCCAGAGAAAATACAATATAGAAAACCATTAATGAACTTTATGGGTCACATCATTTCTGAGGGCAAAATTGAGCCAGCACAAAAATACAAAGATGCAATTCTGCAAATGAGAAGACCGGAAAACAAAAGCGACGTTATGCGCCTGTTAGGGTTACTTAAATATCTCGCGAAATTCATTCCAAATTTATCTAAGCTAACTACCGCCATGAGAAACCTGATAAGGCTTGATGTTGACTTTTTATGGACTGAAGTTCATGAAACCGAGTTAAAAACTTTGCTCAATATCATAACATCAAACCCAGTACTAAAAGTTTATGATCCAAAACTTGATGTAACAGTACAAACTGATGCATCTAAAGATGGGTTGGGGTGTGTATTAATACAAAATGGACATCCTGTGGCATTTGCGTCCCGGACACTAAGCAAAAGTGAGCAAAGATGGGCACAAATAGAAAAGGAGCTATTGGCAATCGTGTTTGCATGCAATCGGTTTCACTACTACTTGTATGGTCGTCAATTTTTAGTAGAGAGTGATCACAAACCACTAGAGACGCTGTTTAAGCGGGATATCGACAATGTATCCATGCGACTACAACGAATGTTCATGTCCCTGCTCAAATATTCGAAAATGGAAATTGTGTACAAATCTGGAAAGGAAATGCTCATTGCTGATTGCCTATCCAGAGCTCAATTACCTGAGAATAAAGAGAATCATAGATTAGGAGGTATCATACATTCTGTAACAAGGGCTGCATGTATGTCCGAAGAAAACTACAATTTGTATACATCAATTATCACGGGTGACACGGAATATTCTACGATCATTAAATATATTGAAAATAGTTGGCCAAGATATCACCACCTGAAAGGAAATGAAAGGGAATTCTTCAAATTCAAGCATGAACTTCATGTAGAAAATGGTCTTCTATTCAGAGATCATCGTTTAGTTATCCCTACTGCTTTGCAGAAACGCATTTGTAACTGGCTCCATGCTCCACACTTAGGAATTGAGAAAACCATTTCAAGAGCAAGGCAGTTATACTATTGGCCTGGCATGAGCAGTCAAATACGTGACCTTGTTGCCAATTGTATTGTCTGTGAGAAATTCAGAAGGGCGAATCAAAAAGAACCGATTACCCAGGAAGACACCCCATTATATCCATTTGAAAGAGTGTCAATGGACATATTTGAATACGGAGGAAACAATTTTATTGTGTTGATTGATGCATTTTCCAACTTTCTAATAGCAGAACCAATTAAAAATAAAACGTCAGGTCATATTATTGATGTTATCACAAAAAAATTCGAATTACTCGGTTATCCTACATTACTGAAATGTGACAACAGTCCATTCGGATCAAGAGATTTTGAATATTTTACAAAGGATGCTAATATTAAAATGATATTTTCAAGTCCTAACTATGCGCAAAGTAATGGACTAGCGGAAAAGGGTGTTGCAATCGCAAAAAATATCCTAAAAAGGTGCCATGAAACGGGTAGTGTAAACAGTTTTCAGTATAGAATACTGGAATATAACACAACACCTGTGGCGACTCTTGGTTACACACCGTCACAGATATTTTTTGGGAGGCTAATTAAAACGAAATTACCGATTTCAAGTTCATTGTTGCTTACAGGTCAAGTAGACGAGAAAAATGTTAAAAAGAACATAGATAAGAAAAGAGAAAATCAAAAATTTTACTATAATAGGAATGCAAAAAGTCTACCGGTTCTAAGGGAAGGTGACCTCGTCATATTTAAGAAAAATAGTAAGGAATGGAATTATGGGCAGGTTGTCGGGAATGTAAATAATAGATCATATATAGTGAAGGACCAATATAACAATCATTTTAGAAGAAATCGCAGGTTTATAGCAAAAACAAATATCACCGATTTTAATGCTAGTGAAATGCTCTATGAAGAAAATGTACTAAGCAATTTGCAAAACGCCGAAAGCTTTAAAGATATCAATACTGTACCCAATAATTGTAATAATAGTAATAAGATACCCGAGGAAGAAAACACTCAAAATAATACCAATAAAGCTGGTAATTCTGAAGAACCTATAGAAATTAAGGATGAAACACCTACAACTAATAGTGAAATTGAACCTAGCACTTTAACTTCCGAAGAAATTGCAAGTGCAAGCAGGAGTCATTCTTTCAGTGGATTTTATAAAACACGCAGTGGTCGTACGGTTAAACCAACGCAAAAATATGGCATTAATTAAAAAAAAAAAAAAAAAAAAAAATTAAAAAAAAAGAGCGTGTAATAATACTTGTAGCAACACAGATAGTAGTAGCAGTAGATAGTAGTTAAGCACATAGTTAAGTATGTAGTAGTAAGCATAGCAACTCATCACTTCTTATGAGATCTAGTTTTAGTTCAGTTAGCCACTAGCTGTAGATCAAGTGTACTATCCTCCACTCTGTGTGATAATAAAATAATGAACTACTTATAAATTGTTGAATTAATAAGCTCACTTGTTACAATTACTTATCAAATTGACCCATCTTTGACAGCGCAGAAATATTAAATTTGATGCCTTTATGTTTCAGAATTTGTTCACTAAATTCAAATTGAGATTGAGAGTTAATTTGCGTTCAAGTTCTACGATCCCCAGCATGCTGAAGTAGCTTTGAGCTCCATAAAATTGGCTTGGGACTAGTTTTGATTTATCATGAACGAATCACTAATGAGTCTTGATTATTTTCCTTAAAAGTTAGGAAATGATATTGACTACCAAAAAAATGAATGATAAGTATGTAAGTCGGAGTCCTAAGCTTAGAATTATCATTTATTCGGATGTGTATCAATCTGCTAACTACTGTAAACGAATCGCCCATGTAGGCACATTTATTTTTCCAACGCTTCAAAAATCACCTAGGGCCAGATGTACAATCGTACAATCATGGTTTAACTAATGGCTGTCAGTTAAACGTCGATGGTTAAAAAATGTGTACAAAAAGTTAAACTGCCGTTTAAACTACGAATTATCATTATAGCTGGTTCACACTATATTAAAATCATATTTGGTCCAAAATAAATCAGTCAAAACAGTAGTAGATGGGTTTGAATCGTATGTCACTAAATTCAAAATGTTTTGTAGAATACACTTGAATTATTAAAGTTGCATTACAATATGGGACAACTGTTAATTAAATTTAGATTTGAATTAATCTTACTCACACTGTGTGAGTCCCTTATTATTATAAAAACACAGTCGTTTAATTAAATTTCTCTCAATTATCAGCAACCAAGGTTTCTATGGAAACATGTGTACGAATACAGTCGAACTTGCCTAAACGGACATATCTACAACCCGAGCATTTCTCTTAATTTTTATTTTCACCAACGTTTTCTTACATATCATGCAAAGAAAACGAAGTTTAAAGGTCTGACACTCCCATGGCCAGAAACGAATGCAAGATTTTTCTCACTTAACATGCTGGCAAAAAGTTTACTTTTAAAATTTAATGCTGAAAAATTGTATTTAAAAAAAAAACATTTTAAGGACAATTGTAAAAAATGTAATAATCATAGCATAACTAAAAAAATAAAAACACAAATTTCGAACGGGCCGAAACTTGGATACCCTTCACTTTCATTCTGGCTTTACATATTTTAGATGGAGTGAGATGCTTCCTTCAATGCGTTATAAACTTCATGAGGAAGTTAATTTACCATTTCACTTAGAAAGCGAAGAGTATAAAAATGATCATCTGCCTTTTACAAGAAAAAAAAAATCTTAGAAAAATAAATCAGAAATTTCATCCCCCAATGCGGTGTTCGTCTATGAGAAGTTCGATTGTAACGTAAATTGGTTGTCAACTACACCACGAATCACGTAATAATGATTATGCGATGTATAGGAGAGGACTTTTGAGACGTCTTCAGCATCAAAACCACTTATGAACATTTTGAATCTGCGTCACCTAAATTTGAGGATTTTAAATAAAAATGGTTACTTGTGAAATTCTTTGGTCACAATTTCACAAGTTCATGTGCGCAGAACGAATCGAAAAATGTGTGCGGTACCTTCTTTTTTATTATTTCATGAGCTAAATAGCAGTAAGCGTTGAAATTTGCAAAATAGAACTCGCTCAATCGTAAACAATCAAGGTTACCATGGAAGTTAACTGCAGTTTAATATTGTTTAACCAATTAACAGTCAGCACGCACAAGTGAAACGCAGTTTAACGATTTCGGTGAGCGAGGTAATGGCTGATTGGTTGAACCATCAGCTCGCTCAATCGTAAACAACCAATATTTCCATGGAAACTTGTATACGTAATAATATAAATTAATAGGCAGAGCAAAATACAAATATTTTCTGGTTGGGATTTTAATTAGAAGGTGCAACTAAAAATAGCAGTATGAAATAGTTGTTCTTAGGTTAATATTGTTTTTAAATTATGACCTGTTTCGAGAGCAATTATTAACTCGCTTCTGTTCAGGCAAGGAGTATTATTCACTATCCCAATTTTACGTAAGTATCTAGCAATGAATAAGAAAATATAAAAAGGAAATGCAAATAACCGCAAAATACACTGGATATGCGACTTTTTTTCGGGACCAAAATATTTTCTATGGTAACTTGATCGAAGCTACAACATGACATTTCTCATACGAATTTCATATGGAAAATTAATAAATAAACAAAATCTTGCACATTGCTTAGTGCTGTAACTTCGTAGTAGGGGCGTTGGAAAAATGGGGGCAATGAGTACGAAATTTCAAAATTAATAGATGGTTGAAATTAATTAATTAACAAGGTTCCTGTTGCATAACTTTATACCAACAGCATCACAATTTACACTATTGCAAAAAGTACATTTAAATGGGATTGCAAAGCGTTGCGTGGTATAAATTCGCTTAAATACAAAATTTTAAATACTGTGTATTCCGGTACATTGCGGTTGAATACTCCAACCAATGAAAAAGCCAAAAAGTATTAAACCATACCAGCCCCAAACACTAAATTTCCTACGCCACTGCTAGCTATAAAAAAAAATCAAATTGTCCCCTTTATTTTCATATATTTCGTTTCCTTCTTTTTCTTCTTCATTGGTATCTAGTAATATTGAAAATTGGCGAATTTTGTTCACTTTTCTGCTACATTTTCCTTTCTTTGAACTAGGACGAAATAAATAGTTTGATATCACGGCTCGACCAAAATGATTAACTAAGGATACCCCCTTTACAAAATGACCCATTAAGGGTTCTTTCTGTGCGTTTTATTAATCTACCCGTACTGTGGGAACATAATGTCGTGATGCGTCATTTTTCATGAAAGGTACCTTAGTTTGATTGAGCTGATTTTGGTGACAAGTACTCGTATATTGGCGCCCTTTCCAGCACAGGCTTGTCCAACATAGCGCCTTCTCTCTTATTACCGTAACTCCTAGTGGAGCATGGTGCGTTGATGACTACCGTGTGTAGTCATCAACGTTACAAAGACAACTGAATTCGGAGTGTGATACGGTTGTCAGTCATACCACTTCCTAGTCGCATTGTTAGTTTATTATTCTACGATAAGAATATTTCTTATCGTCGTCTTCTGAATAATAAACTTGCGACAAGTCGTGCCGAGTTTGGAAACTCGTTTCTCTATGAGTGTCTATTTCACAGAGTGGCGACCGAACGATCACGGCCACAGAGCACGACGAACATAGCGAACATAGCGCCTTACTGTAGGAAAAATTTCTACAAACTTTAATGAAATTTTTGTATGACTGAAGTTAAACATTCGTAAAGCTCATAGATCGAAGTTTGATTCCAGTTTTTCTACCGATTTTTGAGATGCTACTACCAACTGTGCAGATAAACCTAAAGAAAGTGTCGGGTTCTTGCTTTCTATCTTTCTATTCAAAAAACAAACTCATCCTGGGTTAACCACCCTATCAGCCCATTATAGAGTTATATGCTACGCGCGCATGCGGTTAGGTAAAAAAATATATCAATATGCTCACTCAGTATCGCCTCAAATTGTAATATTGGAAAGTCCTATAAAAATGTTCGTACGGCATCCTTTCAAGTTTTTAATTAGTCGACTTTTACAAATATCAATAATTTAGAATGAATCAAGTAAAAGATATTTGCGAAGGAGAGGGACTTCCAAATTGACTCATATGTATCTATTTAGATCGGGCCATTAAATGTTTTTCAAGTAGCAGTGAATATTTGCATCGTCAAAAATGTTTCTCCTTTGCGCTAAAAAAAAAACATGAAACAATTAATGTCTTCTCCAGCACGAAGAATGTTTTGCCCGCCATTGCAAGCCAAAAGTGTAACCCTCGTAAAAATAAGTTGGACACCCCTGAGCACCTAACTATCAAAGGAAAAGTGTGAAGTATATAGTATACGAGTACATCAATGCAAAGAAAGTTTGATGTAGATTATTTTGTTTTCAGACTACTTTGCGGTATCTATTACCAATTTTGAAACAATCCAAAACTGACAAAATACCACCTTTCTACATTTTTCCCTCGTGTTACGGTTCCCCACCTGGTCAGATTTTTTTCTATAATAAAAGGGCCATCCCCAGCCAAAATTCTGAAATTCATTATCTTTGCCGCCAGAGGGCCTTATTCGGTTTGTTTTTCTTGGGCTAAAAATCATTAAACGGCCAACGACGACCGTTTAATTTTTCACGTTGAACTGCAGTTTAAACGACTCCTTAAACGGAGTTTAGTTAAAGTGGCAAACATTAGTTAAACCATGAATTTTCATCTGGCTCATTTCATTTTAAAATAAAAAAAATTAATAGCTTCTATCCGCAAATATCCAGTTGCTAATGGAAACTAATGATTTTTTAAAATTATAAGTTGCTGCTTAGCCAGGAATTTAAATTATCGCGTAGTGAATTTTTCCCCAGTTATAGTTAAACGGAGTTTAAAATTAAACCACAGTTAACTAAACGGTGAGTTAAACCATACGGCCCTTAAAAAGCAAAATATGTAGTTTCGACTACTTTTCACAAAAACCTGTTTTTGCAGCTGTTTGATCCTCTGCAGTGGCACACGGCGCATATGCAGACTTTTGGGGTATTGTTCAGAATCTATTGAAACAAAAGCTCATCCAAAAATCCTGCTTTCCCCAATTTTTTTACAAAGTTTGGCCGAGCATATGTCTAAATTTTCTGACGAAATATACTACAACAAATTCGATGGTTTATTAGCCTAGCAAATTTCGGCCGCGCCCGAAATTAGCCTCGGTCTCGTGTTTTTATTTTATCAGACTATTACTTATTTACAGTATTGTATAAAATGACTCGTTTGCGCTAGGTATTTGCTAAAAGATAATCATCATTGCTTCATGGGTTCAATACTTTCCAGTAGTATATTTAGTAGTAGGTTCAAGATTATTATTTAATTTGTAGCTCTTATTTGGTTTGCGGTTTGAACATTGCGGCTTCTGTGACTCAAATATTTGCCATATCCATAAGTGAAATGAGTTTGTTGATTTTTTCCCCTAAATATTTAAAAAAAAACTGCTGAAGCAAAGTGTCGAATTGAATCATCGTATTTTGCATTATAATAAATAAAATTCTTTCTTTTAATCAAATTTTAATAAAAGAACTGACTTCAACCCATTTTGTGATTCACTGGAAAATTTTATTCACCATAGAGAAAATATCTCGCATTTTCTCAATCAAAATAAAATACCACTCACAACTTCATTTTATCCATATTAACCCCAATTTTTTCCTCTCTAAATTTTAAATAGAAATTATAAATCCATAATTGAACTTGTGACGAACCACAGAGATTCAATCGATTCAATGCATTTTTCAGTCTCATTATAAGTGACATGTCGTGTCAAACAGCTAGGCGTCCTGCCACAACTAAAAAGTTTATATTTGGGAGCAAAATCATAATAATAATTGCACGATAACATGTTGATCATGTTGTATATATAGAAAGTGTATATTTAAAACTTTTGAATACAATTCGGCAAAATGAAGAGGCGTTTTTGGGAATTTCGGACGTCACATTGTCTGACGTCATTGAGTGAAATTTATTGAAAATCACCGACACGACGCGACGTCCCGTCGATGTGGAGTGTGGTCGTGGAAGCACGCACATACAAACAGACACATATCGTGGAAGAAATTTTAGGAGAAAATGGGATGTTTTAATCCCATTTCGTTATCGCGTTCGCGAAAAAAAAACAAAAAAATAAAAAAAAATATTAGAAACACATACTCACGTACCTGTATGTGTACATATTATTATCCTAAGGGGAAAATGAAAATAAACACTTTTTTACATTTATATTTTTGGTTGGCCGGACATCGTTTTTCATTTGGTTTGTTTTTACGACAGATAGGACTGTTGTGTCAAAGCAAAAAATGTTTGAATAACTTTCGTTTACGACGTAGAATATAATCATTGGCACATTTTTGTCGCGGTTAAGTTTGGTACCGAGTGCGTGGTCCATATAAGCAACTAGAAAAAAACGTCAAATTTTATGACAATGCCTGGCCGATGATGTAATTCCAAAAATGACAGTTATAATCTCCAGCGGCAGGATCAACTTCCTGATATGCGCTAATTTAGATGCATAACCCCTCCTTTACAAACAACTATTGTGCTTCTATGTAAAGAAGTAATATTTAAAGAGGGTGCTTGAACAGTTATGATTTCAACTTTCTTATGTTTCTTTCTTATGACCATCGATGGCATAGCTAAAACTAATGTTTTTTTCGTGCGACAACTTATCTATACTAATATACTAATAATTATATATTATATTATATATTATATTATATATTATATAAAATATCAAATAGCTTATATGGGAATGTTTGAAACGGTTTGGCTCTAAAACTGGCGGACCGATCTTAAAAATTCTTTTTCCCAATCACTGAATCTGTGACGGAGACGAGAATAGGATACTAGTTTTTTTCACTTTCGGTGTAGAAATACGGTAAATTCCGTTATGCTTAAAATGTTAGTTACTCGCTTAAGTTTTTTCAAATTTTGCATAATGACGCATTTCCTTTGGTTCGATTTTGAGCAACTTGGGTGTGCAGCTTGAGGCATGTCAATGTCATCCTTATACCACACCGTTGTACCTATATATGTATAGATCCTGCTGCAAGTGTGGATATGCCAAAAGGACTCCTTCAATTATAAGGTGAAAGGAAGACCATAATTGATAGAAATGGATATACATATTTGGATTTATAGTGGAGATATCAACATACTGGAAAAACATTCTTTTGAAATCGCTCCTTTAGGATATAAAGGATATTTTTAGCAACCAAGTGGTGTATATGTAATATGGGTGTCATATGACTGGGGGTGATGAAGCTTATGCGATAGAATAAATTTACATACGTAGTTCAAGTCCTTTATAAACAGTTTTAATTCTTTCGAGAGAACAAGGGAGTTGTTAGTAAGAAAATTATACGTAGGGGAATGGTTGCCATATGAGTGGAAATAATGAAGCAGTAGATAATTTTTAAATGAAATGGATGTCATTAGAATGCATATCGGATCCTTTAATGTTGAAGTGTCCATGGACGCAATTTGTAATCATTGCAATGCGAAGAAGTAGTCGAAAGAGGAAAAAGGGATGTGCTGCAGCAACGGTCATGTGCAGCTTATGGAGATGGGTGAACCACCACAAAGCATTACAGAATTGTTGACTTGTGTACATCAGGCGTCAAATCAGTTCATAAAAACGTACAACGGCTGGCTGCTTTGCTATGACGTCGTTCGAAAGTAAAGAGATTAAGTAAGGTGATTTCATGCCAACTTACAGAATTCATGGAAAATGTGTCATTTCATCGAAAGTTTCGCTTCACGCGAAACCTCAATCCTTGCATACTGACTTTACTTCATCAAAGTCACAGTTATGTTTGGAGTTTCAAGACAACAATGGAGCATATGCCTTCTATTTGTGAAAACAATTTTAAAGTTGTGATTCATGCTTGTCAATGAGCACAGTGGGCGATGTACATAATGCTCCTTTTGCAAACGAAGTGGCAGTATTGATTGTTGTTGAAAGTACTGGTACCTGTGGCATCGTATTATAATCTCGCGATAATACTCTCGAACGGTTATCGGAGCTTCATCACTCATACGATCCTTTACAGTATCCTATCCTATTTTTAAACGGTGAGGATGGTTATAGCATTGCCATACCACAAATTTCACCAAGTAGCGGGAAAGCCATTCCGTGCAATTTTATTTCCCAATTCGAGACTAAGTGCGCGGAATGATATCGTGTCAAGGGTGTCTCATATAGTTACATCAACTTATGACTTTAACCCATATTGTCCGGGGTAAGAAGGAGTTGTGCTAGTATTACGAAAATTCGCACAGTATAGTTTGGCATAGGAAGAATATGCAAATTTCGAAGAAATGTATTTTTAATTTTTTCTATTTTGGACTGTGGAGCACGTTGCGAAAACGCAACGCTAGGGCTTAACGTGTACTTTTTTGGTCAAAGAAAAGCCTCTTCCATACACTGAAAACGTCCTTTTTTTTATAAATAAAAGCCTAAAATTTAGAAACAAAAGCAATTATTGGTATTATTACGGATCGCCCTACTAATTTAGTCGTCGAAAATAATTGCCTAGTATTCTGGGGGAGTCCGCATGGGGATGCGTAACCTCCTCATTCTCTGTGCACCTAGGATTTTCACGAGGTTTGTTGGAGTCAACAACCGGTGCTGGATGCTATGCCAAAACCGAATCGGTTATATAAGTTTGGTGGAACTCCTCCTTAGGAAGTAGTCTGGATATGATGCTCGCGATCCTCCCTCCAGGAGGGCACTACTCCTTTCATTTGTAGAAAGTGGTTCTACTCGTATGATAAACCTAACTTCCCAAGGACATATCTGAATTCTATTTTACACAAAGTTTAAACTTCACACGCTATTTGAGGAATATTGGGCCGTTAAATCGGGTGAAACTTGGAAATAATCATTTCGTTGATAATAGGTAGTGGCCGCGTCATAAAACCAAATAAATTAAATGTTCTAAATAAACTTTCTCATTTGCAAAGCAACTTTTTACTAATACATATTTCTTAAATTTATCGAAAACTTAAGTACAAACAATGTTCGTCTCGCTTTATCTCAAGAAGTTAAACAGAGTCAAACCATAACAGCAAAAATTAAATAGCATCAAAACTGAATTAGTAGTAAAATAATGGAGATTATCTGTCCATAGGGTAGGAAAAAGAGGATATCGTTATAGTCCAGCGTTGCGTTTTCGCAACATTAAATTTTGAGCGTATGTTCTGCGCTTATCATACAACTTTTTGATGAACTATGTATATTTTCGCATCTGTTGTATTCTTTCTTATGTTATTTCCGTAGATTTCAGGAAAATATTTGATCTAAGTATTTTTATACACAAATTAGCATCCGTACCTAAAAACATGGAATTTTCACAATTTGCAAACCCTTAAAAATCATAGAAAATGTCAAAATACATCCTTAAGCAAAAACAGGTCGATTAGATAATTCTAAAATGAACATTTCTTCCTCGGGGATAAAGTTTATATTTTTTGTCAGAAAAGCGTGAAACATGAAAATGTAAAGCGTTGCGAAAACGCAACCGTAGGACAAAATGGGTTAGTAAGAAAAAAAAATCGGTAAAGTGACGTGCCAATATGTTTCGTGTTGAATGGCAAAAGTGGGGCTTGCAGCACGCTTACATCTTAATTTGGCTCACAGATAAAATTCATTTCAATTATTTCAGCTGAAATTACAAATAGACTAGAAGATCCTTTGCTCTATGAGATCGTTTGCAAAAATTTGATTCTCGGTCCTTGTGGATCTGGCAATCCATCATCACCTTTCATGATAAATGGACGTTGCACAAAAAGGTATCCTCGAGACATCCTTCTGCAAATGTAAACGGGAGAAGATGGGTATCCAAAATATCGGCGAAGATCTCCAGCAGATGGTGGCATTCACATACACTTGCCAATGGATACAAGGTAAAGGTAGACAATAAATGGATAGTTTCATATTGTCCTATCCTTTTGATATCCTTCGCTGCTTAGAGGATTGTCATGCTGTGCAGGCAAGGCAAGTATATTAATAAAGGTAGCGAAGCAGCGACCTTTTCACTTCAGGATAAGAAGAATGAGGTACAAATTTGTTTGAATGGAAGAAATCTAAGAAATTCAGAAGATATTTAGCGAATACTTGGATTTCCAGTACATGAGTGATGTCCAACAGTTATCTGTACATTTAGAAAATTGCCAAATGGTCTATTTCACGTCAAATGACCTCAAACAGTTTTTTTTTCGTTTGCACAGTTGACGATTTTGCAAAAACTTTTCTTGGTGTGAAACTCCTGATTCGTGTTCAGCGCCCCAAAACACATAAGAAACAAAAAAAAATTCTCCACCACATTTTATAATCTCATGTACTAGGTTAATCACGTGCTTACTTCACTAATAAATTTTCAAAGTCGTTAGGCTGCAGTTAGGATCTTTTGTGAATTGCTTAATATGCAAGTGCATTTAAGCTTGAAAGTTTCTTAAAAGCTTAAACGCAATTTCAAGCAGTTTAAGAAATTCGTAAAAGATCCTTGATGTCACGCTCTGTGGCTCACTTGGTTGAGTCTCACTCTACGATGCTAGTAATCTAGAGGTCCGGAGATCGAATCTCGGCGTGGTCCAAAATTCCGTACATGTGCGGATAGGAAATACATAGTGCTTGCAACATTATATACACTACGAAATGATATGCAATGTAACGTTGACTCAAAATTGCCTATGAGTTAACGCACCTTGGCCCCACATGGGGCTATACGGTACTGAGAAGAGACGATCCTTACCGCGCAGCCCTTATTACAAATGGACAAAGTTTCGAAGCAATAACCTATGTGACTGGATTTTGATTTCTAAGTCCATTTTTGTCCGTCTCATGAAATAAATAACAGCTAACATCTTGAAATGTCCTTCACTAAAGCAACATAATCCCATTATCTGATTTATCCAAAGAAAAAATATAAAAATTCCCCTTTAACTGTACCCCAGCAAACAATTTTATCGTTTTTTTCCGAAAAATCACAAAAATGATACGAAAACGATATCATTCAAATGAAAAATTTATCGTAAACTTGTCTCCTCGACGAAAAATCGCTTTATCGACATCAATATGACAGGAATGTGACTCCTATTAACGAAATATCGTCTTATTATTGCAAAGATGATAAAATAGTAATTCCTCACAACGAGAGAATTATGAAATTGTCAAAAAATAAAACGAGTAATTTATTCCCATAATTTGTAATCTTAGATAGCTCAGGTGTAGAACGTAGGACTACGAAACGATAGGTGATAGGTTCGATTCCCAGTAGAAGCAAAGTGTAAAAAGGTAAAATTAAAATAAGTTAAAAAAAGTTAAAGATAAAATAGAAGAAAAAAAAATAAAAAAAAGGGAAAATAAAAAATAAATAAATTTTTTTCACTTTTTCTATGTATTAGTCTATTATCGCCAAATTATCATCCTGGCGAATTAATATCGGTCACTATTCCTTCCCGAAGGGAGTGACGACTTTAATCAGAATTCGATATGAAATTCGAGAAATGTTTTCGAGCAGGCGAATTGAATTCGTATCGCGGACGATAGAAATTGTTTGCTGGGACATATACTGATCCTTTTATCAAACGCAAGAGATACGAAAATATTATTATAAATGACTTGTCAAAATACATGCGTTTTATTTATTCGCTAAGTGTATAGTGAAGTAATATGTATCTTTAAAAGCTTATCTTGCCGATTATTATTATTATCGTGTACTCCCTCGTACGCGTGTGTGTGAATCTTATTTGCACACAGAATAAGCTTCGGGGATTTTTCCTCTCCCACAAAGAAATGCTTTTATATCGAATTAAATAAAGTGTGGTCGTGTATGTACGCTGTAATATACGTATATACTTTTATATTATAAATGAAAATAAACACAACAAAAATTTTATTTACTGATATGAATATTATCGTACGCCAACTTTTTGGCATGCAGCTCCCACAATTTTTGTGATTAGGTCACGAGACATTTTTAGAGATTTTTCGGAATGATTTGGGATTTTGTTTGGGTGCGATTGGTACAGTAATGGGGTTTTCTCGGTGATTTTACTTTCTCAAACCCCGAAAAAAGGCTTGACATATAACCTGAATTGTTACAACAAAATACAAAAATCTATGAAAACTGGTAGGTCCTATAAACTTTCTAATGCTAATCGCAACTTTGCCGTAAACTTCAAATCGCTCAAGAGTGTGGTCTTCTACAGATAGACTCCAGAGATTAACGTAGGGGTAGGGCCATGATGAGAATACATCATTAACTAGAGAATTTTGAGTGGAGGCCATAACAAAATTCGAGCATGAAATCATTTTAAATTTTTATTCAGAATTTAGTAGTTGTAAGAGGCACTCAACAATAATACATTTTTTCATTAAAAAAATATTCTGACCTTCATACCTGTTACATTTTATTTCACCGAAAAATATTTGTATGTCGATCGAGCCAACAAGAAAAGTAAAAGTAAATTTATTTCTCATATAAAATATTTATAAATAGATATGCATAATATGAACTGTGGTGCACATTTGTATATACAGTAAAGCTTTCTAAGTTATCCCAATTGTTTATTAGACTATTACTAAAATGATTTAATTGAATCAGGGAATGTCTTTAAATGTTACTCTTAAGGTTTGTGTCTTTGCGATGATCAGTGAATGATGATCACTTGGTGAGTTATGTGTTGCGTATGTACAAGGTTTAAAAAAAACAACACTTTCTTCTTTCCATATGTTTCTACAATACATAACTATAAATTATATAAAAATATCATGAATAGATCTGAATTATTTTCTACAGAGTCATTTCTGTTCTCCCGCTACATATGTTATTGAATCTCGCAACATAAACCTTTACTTATAAAATAATCCGGCGACTATGAATTACGCTCTACATTTTTTTAAATTACATCGTCTAACTCGAGTCTTGTACTAGCATCAGTGCTTTATACATCACGTCAATTGTCAGCGCAGTGTTTTACTCCTGTTCATCCGTACAAATTTTCAAATCTTGGGAAATAAAATTATCAGTGAGCAGTGCTGTGAATACCAAATATTATTAACTATATCTAATAAACGTGCGAGAACCCCTTCGCCTGCTTGCGGCGATGTGGATAGTTCACAAATCAAGACAATGCCGAGAATTAAAAAACCGCATTTATCACCAACACCAAGTGCTAGTGCAAACAGGTTCGCGCCTCTAAGCCAATTATCATGTGACGATAATGGTATTGTGTCAGTCCCGGTCGAACGGCGAAATATGCCTCCCATTACAATAATTGGCCTAACCAGGGAAAAAATTATGACAGAATTGGCTAGTCTTAACATCTGTGACTATCTAATTAAATTTACCAGTATTGGTACAAAAGTGTTTTCTTTAAATAGCGATGAGTACGCTAAATTTAAGGAACAGCTGATTACCAACAATATAAGATTCTTTACCCATGATCCCATGGCGGGTAAAGTATTCAAATTAGTAATGACTGGTCTCGATTCCCATCCAATCAGTGATATTGCAGAAGAACTGAAAGTGCACAATGTACAGTGTCTGTCTATTAAAAAGATGACAATCAAAAATCAACGTTACGATCAGCAGGCGTCATACATATTAACCTTCCCAAGAGGAGTGATTAAATTATCCGACTTACAAAACCGCGTTAGACATCTATTTCATACGGCAGTGAAATTCGATCACTTTAGAAAAACGCGCAACGCAGGTCCGATTCGGTGCTTCAACTGCCAAACGATGGGTCATGGCATAAATGGGTGTTTCTTGAAAACAGTGTGTAATCTCTGTGCCGGTCCTCACAAAACCACCGAGTGCACCACCAAGAATGACGTAAACGCTAAACGCAAATGTGCAAATTGTTCTGGCGAACATGCCGCCAGTTACACTAAGTGTCCAGTCAGACAGAGCTATATGTCACTTCTACAACGTCTAAATGAAAAACGCACCAACAAATTTATCGATCAACGTAATCCGAAGAAATTAGCACCTCATTCAAATCGTTTTCCGAGCTTACTCACGAATCCAATTCCGATTCCTAGCAACACTACATTTTCAAACCGCAGTTTTGCTGATGTTACGAGAGACCCTTCCCCCTCTGCTCAGACATTATTCAATACATCTGAATTAATTAGCTTAACCAATGAAATATTAATTAATCTAAGAAACTGCAAAAGTAAGGAGGATCAATTTAGAGTTATTGCAAATCTTTCGGTAAAATATTTATATGGTGACAAATAATCAAGCAGATATCAATGTTGTTCTATGGAACGCGCAAAGTTTAGGTCCCGTATCTAAACGTTTAGAATTTTTCTCTTACTTAAAAAACAATAAAACGGACGTGGCAATTGTAACAGAGACATGGCTGAAGGAAGACAGTTTATTTTATGACCCAAATTATATAATTTATAGAGTCGATCGAGCTGACAACAGAGGTGGAGGCGTAGCTATTGTTATATCCAAATTTATTTCGCATAATCTGAATCCTGCTTTAAACACTCGAATCTTTGAAACAGTGAGTATAGATGTGCATCTTTGTCACAAAACTTTTACAGTGGTGGGAGCTTATTTTCCGGGAGGAAACTCAAACTCTTACAAAGAGTCTCTTTTTAAAAACGATTTAAGTCTTTTCAACAGGCTACAGGGTAATATAATCATCGCTGGCGATTTCAACATCAGGCATACCCATTGGAACTGCGCGAAAACCAACCACTGGGGTAAGCTTTTGTATGATAAACTCACAACTAATTATCTAAACATTCTCTTCACTCCGACTCCAACATATTATCCGCACTCTTTACGAGGACACCCGTCCACTCTAGATATAATTTTATGCAACTGTGTCCATTATCTCACACCCCCTATCACACAGTCGAACCTATGTTCAGATCACTTACCGGTTTCATTTAAAATTTTGGATCAACCTGTGGAAGTTGAACCTTCTAAAAGATTTGTATTCCAAAAGGCAAACTGGCACCATTTTGCATATGTAACAGGTCGATTAACTAACTTGGGAAACTCTTCTTTTTCTTTGAATTCTATAGAAGACATTGACAGGGTGTTGGGATACTTTAATGATATACTTTGGGAGGCCGCACAAGCATCGATCCCTCAAAAGCATTCAAATTTTTTACCCAACCACTTTAAACTCAGCCCATTCATTAAAATGCTTATAGCCGAAAGAAACTTATTTCGGAGGCGTTGGCAAAGGACCAGGCTGCTAGCATACAAGCAACATGTCAATCAGCTTAAAGCCAAAATAAATGCCGAAATTCTAAATATCCGCAACATTTACTGGAGAAATAAGCTTAGCTCACTGACTAAAGGTAGCAAAACATTTTGGAACGTCACAAAAGCCCTAAGAAAAAGATATCGTCCTATACCACCTTTGAAAGACGCACACTCGAGCCGTTTGCTTCTAACGAATACTGAAAAATGCCAAGCTTTCGGTGAACACTTCCACCAACAACACCTTGCCACCAGCAGTCTTGGAGATAATGACACTCAATTGCTAGTAGATGAAGTAATTCAGCAAGTAAAAAATTCTAATTTTTCGGATTTTCCGTTATTTTCCCTTCCATCTATTATAAATGTGATTAAGCTCTCTAACCCAAACAAAGCACCAGGTCCAGATAATATTACAATGTCATTTCTCAAACATATGCACAGGAAAACATCAATCTTACTTTATAAAATCTTCAACGCTTGTTTGAAATTCTCATATTTTCCTAAAGTTTGGAAAATTGCTTCCGTTATTTGTATCGCCAAACCTGAGAAGGCAAAGTCTGATGTGAACAGTTATAGACCTATAAGCTTGTTAAGCAATATTGGAAAAATTTTTGAACGGCTAATAAAAAACAAGATTCTGGAAATCATGGAAGAAAAATGCATTCTTCCAAACGAACAATTTGGGTTTAGGAGAAAACACAATACAACTCACCAAATAGCTCGAATAAAAAATACTGTCCAAACTAGCTTCGAATCGAAGTGTTCCACAGGAATGCTCGCATTAGACATAGAAAAAGCATTCGATTGTGTCTGGCATAATGGGCTTATCTACAAAATGCACAACTTTGGCTTTCCACTTTATATTACAAAGCTTATTATGGATTTTCTTAACGATCGTTGCTTTTGTGTCAACATCAATGACTCAAAGTCATCTTTCTTCTCGCTACCTGCGGGTGTACCACAAGGCTCCGCGCTCAGTCCGGTACTTTATAATTTATATACAAGTGATGTACCAACTCCCGAAGATTGCGAAATTTGTCTATTTGCAGATGACACAGCTCTGTTAAGTAGTAGTGAACTCCCCGATCAGATTTCTAATGCACTTACTAATGGTTATCAAATGCTTGATAATTACTTCCGAAAATGGAAAATCAAGATTAACGCGACCAAAACCAAGGCTTTATATTTTTCCAGAAAACGTAAACCTAGTTTATTGCCCGATGGGCCTTTGCATTTGGGCAATAATATAGTACATTGGAATGCAGAGCACATCAAATATTTAGGCGTGCTTCTCGACAAGAAGCTTACCTTCAAAGCTAATACTGAAGCACTGTATAAAAAGTCTGACTCAATAATAAAATCCTTGTATCCACTTATACACAGAAGGTCTCCTCTATCAACAGACAATAAACTCTTGTTATACAAAAGCATCTTCCAGCCATCCTTCCTGTATGGTGCTGGTGCTTGGGGATCTTGCGCCCCATCGCATATTAATACGCTGCAGACAAAACAAAATAAAATTTTAAAATTGCTGCTTAATCTACCCTTACGCTTTTCGACAAAAAGCCTTCATGAAATCACTAATGTCTCTTTTATTTATGCCAAAGTTAGACACATATGCATAATTTTCAATATATCATGCTCTATCTCTTCCAACCCTCTGCTTAGAAATATTACATAATCAAACTTTCTCAGCCGTATCTCTATTATTAGACTTTTCATTTAATTTATTTTTTTTCATTTGCTTAAATCGTACTCTGTACAAGGAAGCTCTAGGCTTTATAATTAGTTTTAGTTAATTTAAGTTAGTCATAAGTTCATATTAAGTTTTAAAATCCATTATATGTATAAGAGGTTTTTGCCCCGTTTTTCCTCTTCCCAAATGTAAAAATTGTTTTTATTCCACTTAATACATAGTCTGTTTATGTACTACTGATATATAATATCATCATAGTTGTAAGAGCAAATGCTCAATCACTTATTTAATAATGGTATTTCCTCTGATTATAAATCTACTTATTATATTATGGTTGAATAAAGAATTGAATTGAACATCGTCTAACGTAAGCAATGTCAATAATGATTACTGCGTTTACTGAGTCATTTTCTATGGATTTGGAAAATCAATCGTTGAAATTTCAGCACCAATAAAATATGTTTTACTTCGTGTCCAATTTTAAGAAGTGTTACAGTAGCAGTCACTTCATTTGAAACTGATATGTGCATACTAAACAAATACATGTACATATTTGAAGATAGGATGACCAAATAGATGAATGGGAAATTTAAGAAATTTTTTGAATATTATCTCGATTGAATTTTTAAGAAATTTTGTTGTACACTCATTAAGTCTTAAGTATAACGTGTTATACCAAAACGTTTTGGAAAAAATCAGTATCATCAATTATTGACTGGCAATCTGTCAATTTGTATGGAAAATGGCTGTGACTGATGACTGAAGAATGTGGATCGTCTTTTATAATAAACTATGTAACTATGTGTGTAAAACATAGACATAGTTATGACAGGTAGCATAATTATAGTCGCACCAAAAACAGACCGATCCTTATGGAGATTTAAAAAGAGCCCATTTATTTCACATATTAAATTCATAAAAAAAAATATATTTTATAGAGGAAGATCTAAGTCCCGCGTCGCGTCTGTCATCATAACTGTACTTGTAACAAATATGGCAAAAAATTATTATAAATATAACATGTATAACAGGATAATGACATTTCGATTAAAATTGACTCTGAGAGTCTTTCTTTGGTTTACTTTTCGCCAAACAATTTTATAATTTTAACGATATTTCAAACTTTTTTTTCGTGTAGACGTCACAGTATCGACAACTGCATGTTTTACATACATATTTAAAAATATATTTAAAAAATGTAAAACAATTGCAACAGTTGAACTTTATTGAAAACATACATGGTACTGAAATAGTCTCATAGGCTGTACCGCTGAAATCGGACAATGGTATCATGGGGCTGCCATACAAACCCAACCCTCCAAATTAGGTTCTTCTATGAAAAACTTTTTTATTTGTGTACAGATTTCAACTAAACTTCACACAATTGTGTTTCTATTGATGCCGCAAAACATATGTAAAAATAGATGGAATCGGACTATGGGGGGCATGGGGTTGCCATACTAACCGAACCCCCCAATTTAAGTTCTTTTAAGAAAAATTTAAAATTTATTTGTGCACCAATTTCAATCATACTTCAGAAAAATGTTTTTCTGTTGACGATTCAAAACATATGTAAGAATGGACGAAATCGGACGATGGGGTCATGAGGCTGCCGTGTTTTGAAACCAAAACCCCCGTTTTAAAACTGACAATGTCGGCCCGGTGAACAAACATAATGAAGCAGACTGCGCTGCAGAACCACTTTCTTCCGTTGGTGATCTTGGTAAATCATCTCGTGTCGCAGACGGTCAGTCATCGGTTTTCGGTGATTCTCCTTGGTTCAATCGCACTGATTTATTCAACAACTTCTCTATTTTCTTCATCCAGAAGTAAAACAACTCTTCAACCTAGGAACTTCTGGCAAAAAATTACACTGTTCGGCAAAAAAAAAATTTCTGACATAATTTCGGCGGATTTTTATGTAAAATGGCTTTCTGAATCAGAATATGAAGTCCGATTTCCCCCAAACAACCACCGTTTCCGAGATACGCTCTCTCCTCTTTTTACACTGGATTTTAGGTTGGTGTGACGGTTAAGTTGCATAAGGTCTATCAAATATATTTCGGATTTGGTTTTTATCACTCCATTCGTGCTCAGTTTGTGATGCTGTGATGCTACATAGGAACATAGGAAATCTCCATGCTCATATTGCATTCCCAAGGACAGGGGCGTATGCAAATATTTCGCTAGGAGTTGTTCTGAAAAAAATATATCTAAAATCTTGTTTAGTCCCAACACCATCGAGTTCGGTTGTTTATGAATTTCAATATACGCTTTTAATCGAAACCTCAAAAACGGAAAAAAATCAACATAAGTGAAATAGGGACAACTCAAAGCCCACAAGATGTTATGGTCCTGTCTTGAGAAAATACAAAAAGAAATAAGTTATTTCGTCGGAGATGCATCCTTCAATGCGATACAGACATCATGACAAAATATTTATACATGTTCACAATGTGAAGAGTATACAAAAATTTTAAAGAAGAAACGAAACATACATATTCGCGTTTCTGTCTGAGGATTTCAAATAGAGAGGGAGCTAACTGCGCTCAAACCTTTAAATTTAAAGTTTTCCGGAAATATATTTGCAACGGTAACGGGTCATGTCGAGTTTTTTTATTTATTATAATTCCAGAATTATTCGAGCCCCCCTCTGAGGCCAACGAGGTTTCAAACCTCTTCATTTTGCGGTTCAGGGGCATAAGTATCGACGAGTACTTTTGTTGTTTTGCTTAGAGCAGGAATGTCCAACTAAATTTTTTCATTGTTAGGTTGTAAAGCGACGTCTGGCAAAACATTTTTATGATGAAGATATTTTTCAGACGTTTTAATTGTTTTTAACGCAGAAAGGAAGCATTTCTGTTGCAAAATTTTATCGCCACTTGAATTACATGTAATTATTCGGTTTAGAAACATGGAGATCTCAATTTTTTTTAATTAACTCAACCTTCGAAGGCAACAGGATTAAAAAAAAACATGTGAGTGTATTTTTGTTCTGAAAGTGTATTGCGGAATGGTTCAGATTTTTTAGATCTATAGCTAATAAAAACTAATAAAACCCCCTCTTTCGGGTCGGGGTATTTTTTTAATATAGGGATTAATAAATCTGGCCGATATTATCTGGTCTTCGGAGCTATTCATATAACTGTTTCGTGTTTATTTTTATGTCGATGATGGGATTTGTAGACTAAGAAAGTGTCCCAGCTGATTTGAACTAGGCCATCCATGTCAGCTGACAGACATCGTTTGCATGCCCCATGACGTTCGTATGCCATCGTGGAAAGTGCATCATGGAAAGTGAAGGAAAGGGTAGAACGCCTATTATAGGAACATGGACTGCGTAACGTCTTTTAGCGTTTAGTTGGTCCGCGAAGCTGCTTCAGACCTTAACATTCTATTTTTCGTGTTCGTTTACCCTGGCATGCGAAACTCTTCTTAAACTCAGAACGGTGGTTATCTGACCTAGAATTTTAACGTTAGCCATAATAACACAGACAAATTTAAGGACAACGTGGCATTTATGGACTGTAACTTTTTGAATAGCTTTATAAAGGTTATTTTGAGAAAATATTGCTCCGAAAAATTGCGAGAACGATTTAATATTACAATACATACTCAATAGAAGTATCGTTTTCGTTTTCGTCGTTTTCAACCACTTCAGCTAAGTAAATTTTTTCTGCTCCAAAATATTCTGTCCTATTACATTAGCAGAACGTTATCTAAAAAAGTCTTCAATATTTTGAACTTAAAGTCACGTACACCAAACAGCAAATTTATAAGTAAAAGGAATTGTGGGAAAATATTGAAATCTCCGCAAAAATTATTATCGAGGCACTTGGATAAATTTTTGAGAAGCACATTTTTTTTTGTGCAGAAAAAATATCGTTACTTGAAAATTTTTCTCAAATTACTCGCGGGCCTGATTAAACCCTTCGCTGACCGGTTTGTGGCCCGCGAGCCGTATGTTGGACCGGCCGGCCTGCCTTAGAGCTGTATAAAGTGTCGTCTCCAAAATTCGGATTTCTACTTTGCCGATTAAACTAAGCGGAGGTGATGGTAAATTGCAGTTTTGTTTGTTTTTATTGCATAATGCATACACACACACACACACGATATACACAGGAATCCAACTCACTCAGAAATTTTCAAAACGGATACCAAAACCAAAAAATTTCCTATTTCAATTTGAAATGATATTTCCTTCATTCATTGATCATACTCGTATACCGGGAATGTCTGTTTCTATGCACCTTATTTGTAATATTACACAGTTCTTATAATATTTGAAATTATTAATGACAAGATACATATTGCCAAATGACAAATCATATGAGCGAGAGATTTATATGTAATTTTGCGTGTGTTGATCAGCCCACGATATTGTCTTTATAACATACCTAAACTAAAAATAGAGCGGATTAAATAGGCGAGTCGTAAAATTAAAACAAGACAATTCAAACGATCATTTCATCGTTTGAAAGGATTAAGTTCAATTCATTCGATAGTAAATTGTCCAATTATTGTGGGTGTTGTATAGGAAATTTCAAAAGGGACTCTCGAGATGATTTAAATGTTTTGGTGGTTTTTTAATTGATACGATGATCTTTATAAACGTTATAGCTAAAAGATAATGAGATATTTAGAAAAGAAAATTGGGTTTCCAGAATAGTTGTGCTATTTGGAGATGTTTTTCAAAAATATGATAGCCAGGACTAACTTTTCTAGGGGATAGTTGGCATTGAAGGACAGCGATAAGATCTCGCCATTAGAATTTTATAAGGGTTGCCACACAAGTAGGATACTAATTTGATAAGTCTGGAAGACTTCCATGTAAATAAATATTTTAAACAAAAAATTTCCGTTTTAACACGAAGTCGTATAATACTCAATTAACCTGTTACCACGAAATGCATCAAAATTTTGATGGATTTTTTTCTACTTCATACAACAAAAATGCTTATCGCACGCTTTTTATTTGTAATTCACATCATTCTACATTCTCACAACCCGCACTTGTGTGTGCACGTTTTTTTTTCTATCCAAACGAAATATGTGTGCAATCAAGCATTAAAGTTATTTTTAAAATTAAATAACGAGAAAAATTGGCTGTCAGACATTTTTTTTCGTCGATTTAACCTGCTGTTTTGAGTGCATTTTTAGCACATTCTTTCAATCGTCGGTGACATCAAACATTGTCATACTACAAACGACATTTGAATGTTTATTTCGGTTCGTTTCAATTATATATAATTTTTCAATATATGTATGTAGATATATTTTTTTTTGGAATTTTGGCTGCCTTGATCTTGTTCCCGAAAAGTCTGCGGACAAAAAAAAATGGATTTTTTGCTTGGGGTTGATGGTTGAATATTAAAAAAAGAGAAGATTTTTTGTATACAAATATTTATATGTATTTTAAATAAATAATTATTTAAGTTGTTATATTATTAAAAAAAATAAAAAGAAAAAAAATTTGCCAGTGATAAATAATAATTAAATTTGTGAAACACGGCCGATATAATTTTAGAAATTATAGTTGAAATATTCCTGTACGAAATCTTGCAAAGTCAAAATCCACCCAGGTAAAAACTTTCCAAATGAATAAAAGGTAAAAGATTACTTTAGTAGTTCAAAAGGTGAATTTTAAACGTGTGGATTCTGACTATGATGAATAATACCAGATGATGATTTTGAGAAATAGAATATTATTCTAGAATATGTAGGCAACGCTTGCTGGTCAGTCATTATACCCGACACTATGTGAAAGGGTATATTAACTTTACCATGAAGTTTGCAACGCACAGAAGGAAACACCTCCGACTATATAAACTATTATATTATTTATCAGTGTGACGAAAAAATCGATGAGCGGTGTCCGTCTGTCTGTCCGTATGTTTCAATGCAAACTAGTCCCTCAGTTTTGAAGCTATTGAGCTGAAATTTTGTATGCAGCTTCTTTTTCGTGTACGCTGTATACAGGGTGTCCGGAAACTGCCGCATAAACGCACCGGATTATGATTCCTCAGTTGATTTCCAGCAAAAAAGTTGTACGGAACATACCCCCTCAGCTTAACCCTTTAGCTGCCACAGGCATTTAAAGATTATTGAAAAAATAATTTTCCTGCTAGACTTAAAGCCTAATATCTCCAAAGCTAGACCAGCTAGAATAGTGAAATAAAATGATTATTACAGCCAACAAATTTACCTATAAAATAAAACTAACCACACTAAAATCGTATAAGAGGTTTGGTTTTTACAGAGCTTCAAAGTCAAATTTGCGTGATTTGACCCAAAAACAATCTTTTTTTCCAACTCAATTTTCTCCAACTTCTGCCAAGGTGAGGTGTTTGTACGATTCTTTTAAAAATTGGCGCATAGTCTTACGATCATATCTTTCTTACATCATTTTATTCTAGCTCAATTATTTCTAACAGTTTAAGTACCTTAAAGGCAGAAAACTAGGGTTAATTTTGGCTCGATTTCGACATACTTTGAATAGATTTTACCAATATTGCAGATCTTTAGGGGCAGTGTGAATTGAATTGTATTGAATTCGAGCTAAAATTAACCCTAGTTTTCTACACTTAACGTATAAAAACTGTTAGAAGTAATGGAGCTAGATTAAAATGATGTAAGAAAGATATGATTGTAAGACTATGCGCCAATTTTTAAAAGAATCGTACAAGCACCTCACCTTGGCAGAAGTAAGAGAAAATTGAGATGGAAAAAAAGATTGTTGGGTCAAATCACGCAAATTTGACTTTGAAGCTCTGTAAAAACCAAACCTCTTATCCGATTTTAGTGTGGTTAGTTTTATTTTATAGGTAAATTTGTTGGCTGTAATAATCATTTTATTTCACTATTCTAGCTGGTCTAGCTTTGGAGATATTAGGCTTTAAGTCTAGCAGGAAAATGATTTTTTCAAAAATCTTTAAATGCCTGTGGCAGCTAGAGGGTTAAGCTGAGGGGGTATGTTCCGTACAACTTTTTTGCTGGAAATCAACTGAGGAATCATAGTCCGGTGCGTTTATGCGGCAGTTTCCGGACACCCTGTATATGTCGGAACGAATGGAATCCGACTATGGGGTCATGGAGCTGCCATAGAAACCAACCCCTGTCAATTACGTTCTTCTAAGAAAAAACTTTTTTCTTCATGTACCAATGTTAACCAAATTTCACCAAAGTGTGTTCCCAGTAAAAGCCTCAAAACATATCTAGGAACGGATGAAATCGGAACATTACGTCATAGGGCTGTCATACAAACCAAACCACTGAAAATTAGGTTCTTAAGAAAAACTTTATACCCTTCGCTCATAGAGTGAAAGGCTATATTAACTTTGTCATTTAGTTTGTAACGCATTGAAGGAAGCATCTCCGACCATATAAAAAGTATACGTATATGATCAGCATGACTTGGGGAGTCGATTGGGCGATATCCGTCTGTCTGTCTGTCTGTCCGTCTGTCTGTCTGTTGCGACGCATTTTACTCGGCCAATTTAAAAGCTATGAAGCTGAAATTTTGCATGAATGCTTCTTTTTGCTGCAGGGAGTTTGTATGTTTGAATCGGTAAAATCGGACAATGGGGTCATGGGGCTGCCAAACAAACCCAACTCCTCAAATTAGGTTCTTCTAAGGGAAACTTTTTTATTTGTTCATCAATTTCAATCACATTTGACACAAATGTATTTTTATTGATGACACAAAACATATACAGGAATGGATCAAATCGGACCATGGGGTCGTGGGGCTGCCATACAAACCCAACCCCCAATTTTGGTTCTTCTAAGAAACAATGTTTACACCAATTTCACAAAACCTTGAATTAATGTGTCTTTATCAAAGCACCTAGAAAGGTCAAAACAAATGGAATCGTACTATGGGGCCAATGCTCCCGCATCCCCCAATAAAATTTTCTGAGCAAATATTTTAATTTACCCACTTATTTCAATCGAACCACACAGAAGTATGGTTTTGTTGACGCAACGGAACTTTTGTGAAACAGAACACGGAACCAAATGTTTACATAATAGTAATGCAATGAATTTTTCATTCATTTTCAGCCAAAGAATACTTTCATGGTTACTATGAATTCAGTTCATTGATTTTACATTATTTTCATATGTAATGAAAAATTACATTGATTTAATGAAAAATTTCATGAAGGAAAATAAGCGGGGGGGGGGGGGGGGGGGGGATTTAATACAAGTCGTAGGTACGCCCGAAAAAAACTTTTAGGCCGAGGGGAGCAAAGGGTATCCAAATTTCGGCCGCGCCCGAAATTTGCCTCGGCCCCGGGGGTTGGCGAGCGTAGCGAGCAGGGGGCGAAGCTTCCTAGTTTCTTTATAAATCAATCTCAACCAAACTTCATCCAAGTCTGTTCCTTGTAAAGCCTCAAAACATATCTAGGAACGGATGGAATCGGAAGTCATAGGGCTGTAATACAAACTAATCCCTGACACATAAGTCCTTCTAACAGGTTGAGTCCCGGCATGGTTCTGGTGGTCTTTAACTATAGCCCACGAGCATCCAATGATCGGAATGAAGTATAATTGGTATAGATAGCTTGTATACCTTATACTATTTTGACTTCAAGGACTCGAAAAGGATAATGTCCAGTATACTGGATGCCGGGCTATACCAACAGCTTTCGTTCCCATAGACCGAGACCCACTTAACTGAACATTTTCAAAATATAAAAAAAAAACAGAACTATAAAATTTAAGAAAAACTTTGCACTGGCACTTGAATTCTAAGACTCGCAGTGACGAAATTTACTTATTCGCTTCAATGCGAAAGACTGAGGCAATTTTATCATGAGTATAGTCTGATCTATGGAGCTGCGAAACTGTACAAGCTGTACATGTTGTCTGGTAACGTTTTCAAGTATGACACAAAAACCAAACTTTTGTCCTAGACCGAGAAATACATTTCATGTGAAAACTATAGCCCGAAGTCGTTCTCATAGTCATAGAAATGAATGAGTGTAGGTGTCCAGTATACTGGACGCGGGCTATAGTTATGGACTGAGGTGTCCAGTTTTCTTTTTTCTTTTTAATCCGACCTAAGCCAAACTTTACCCAAATGTGTTCTCAGTAAAGCCTCAAAACATATCTACGAACAGATGAAATCGGAACATTAGGTCATAGGGCTGTCATACAAACCAACTACTTGACAATTTCAGGGGAATCACGAGCTACTTGAGCTTGAGCTTTTTTTTTGGAGCTTAGGGGTCGCGTCACCAAAAAGGTTAGGAACCGATGTTGTAGAGAATTGACAAACTATTTCTTTAGGAGGTCTATTTAAATATAAATTATCTTCTTCTTCTTTATGGCACGATAGACCGACGTCGGGCCTTGGCCGCCTGGAATGAAGACCTCCAATGGTCGCAGTCACGCGACCTTGTCCTCCAGTTCCGAAAGCCCAGCATCTGGTGGGCGTCCTTACATACAGAATGATCCCATCGGGCTCTCGGTCGTCCACGCAATCTTGCTCCGTCTACTCGTTGCGCGTTCATCACCTTTTTGCGCATACGATCGTCGTTCATCCTTTGTACATGTCCCACCCATTGCAATCGTTGCAATTCCACGATTTTCGACACCTGTAGCTCATCATACAGCTGATACAACTCAAGGTTGTACCGGATACGCTATTCACCTCGTTCACGAACGGCCCCGAAGATTCTTCGCAGAACCTTTCGTTCGAATGTGTTCAACAGGTGTTCAGAGTTTTGGGTTAGGGTCAATGCCTCGCAGCCATAGCATAGCACAGGTCGGATGATGGTTTTATACACGTGTTCCTGTGCACCAGCTTCGAATTCATAATTGGAAGGACCGAAAAATAACACTTATTAGCTAGTTGTATCCGTCTCCTTATCTCATCTGTTTCGTTGGCGCCCTTTGACAAATTGCAACCCAGGTAAGTGAAGTTGTCTACATACTCTATATTGAGGCCCCCCACTGTGATGCTTGAAGTTAATGGCGTTCTAGTTTTTGATTGCATCATGACCTTGGTTTTAGATTCGTTGATATGTAGCCCAACTTCTTTGGCGGCGTTATTGAGATTATGCAGAAGGCTTTCTGCATCATCCAATCTTCGAGACATGTTGTTGATGTCGTCGGCGTACGCTACTAGTTGAGTCGACTTAATGAGTAGCGTTCCGCTGCTGTCCAAATTCATGGCTCGAATTACATACTCCAGAGCCAGGTTGAAGAGCGTCGGCGCCAGCCCGTCGCCTTGCTTGAGTCCAGTACGAGTTTCAAATAGGTCAGTGAGTATGTTCTGAACTCTGCCCTGCGAGACGGTATTAGTCATCGTCATCCTTATGAGTCGCACTAGCTTAGTCGGTATTCTAAAGTGCAGCAAAATGTTCTACAGTACGCTTCGATCGAAACTGTCGTATGCCTGCTTGAAGTCGACACATATTTGGTATACGTCGATGTTGTATTCCTAGCACTTCTAGAGTAAAAGCTTCACCTTAAAAAGCTGATCTGTCGTCGAACGTCCAGGTCTGAAGCCGCCTTGGTACTCGCCAATGATTTCTTCTGCGTACGGATTAATTCTGTTTTCTAGAATCTTAGATAAAATCTTATAAGTCGTACAAACTAATGAGATGCCTCTGTAGTTTTCACATTTCAACTTATCCCCTTTTTTGTAGATTGGGCAAATTACTTTTACGCCAATGTTCCGGGATTATTTCATCGTTCCATACTTTAACGATAAGTGTGTGTATAGCCTTAACAAGGCTCTCCGCATACCATGCTTCAGCAGTTCAGCTGGAATCAAGTCAGCGCCCGGGGCTTTATTATGTTTTAGTGATTGCATGGCGAGATCAACTTCTTGTACTGTTGGGGGTTCAACGGGATGGCCTGTTTTTTCGGTTGAACATTGAGGAGCTCTTCAAAATGTGAGGCCCAGCGTTTATCAGCGCTATCGGTGTCACTAATGATATTGCCAACCTTTATCCTTACAGAGGCTGGTCCTGGGTTGGTATACCTTTAATCGAATTAATTAGCTTGTACGCTTGTCTACCTCTTCCTACTAGCTAGTCTTTGTTTATTTGCATCAACTGCTCGTCAATATGCTTACGTTTCTTACGCCTAATTAACCTATTCGAAAATCTTCGAAACTCGTCATATTTGTTTTTTTTTTTTTGCTCTAGTTGCGCGTTTGGTCCATTGGCGATGTGCTTCGTTTTGCGCATCTATCGAATTTTGACATTCCTCGTCAAACCAATCATTTCGGGCTCTTCGGGCTTTGTAACCCACAAACAACCTCCTCTGCGACCCCTTTGATGGTGTCTTTGAGTGTATCCCAGATCTCAAGGGCGCCTTCGTTGCTGATGTTATTTAGCAAGGGCAGTCGTATAAGCAACCACCGTGGCATCATCAGACAATCTGTAAACCGCAAAAATGTTTGCCGGGTTGAATCTCGAATGATGCACCGAAGAAATTCTACACCTAAAAGTCGCCTTCACCATATAGTAGTAAGAATCAATATTTGCTCCACGATAGGATCGAACATCCATGATGCTCGATGCCCATCTCTTGGTCAATTTGGTTGACGGTATGTTGATCTGTAGATCTCCAGGTCTGCCTGTAAATGCGACGATGCGGAAAACACGTAGAGCTAATTACCATATTTCTGCTGGTCGCCAAGTCAATTAGTCGTTGGCCATTGTCGTTACAGTCTTCATGGAGGCTGCACCCTCCAGCAGCAATTTGACATCGTTTGATTGAAGTGAATCGAAGAGATTTTCTAGGCGGTGATAGAACTCGTCTTTAACCGCGTCTTCACTGACTTCGGTGGGGGCATGCGCGTTTATGAGCCAGAGATTGAAGAACCGGGTTTTAATGCGAATCGCACACAGCCGCTCGTTTATGGGTTTCAAGTCGATAACATGCGGCTTAACTTGATTGCTTACAATGAACGCCACTCCAAACTCCCTGTGGCCCGAAGGTTTTCCACTTGTGAAAATTGTGTACGAATTTCGGTCATCAATCTCGCTACTAAGCCATTTTGTTTCCTGGAGTGCAACTATGCTCAGCTTATATTTTTCGACCTGATCCAAGAGGGTCCTTAAGGCCCCTGGCCTATTCAGGGAGCGTACATTCCAGGTTCCGAAAGAGTAATCAGTTGTTGGTTTGCGAAGTCGTCGTTTGGTTGTATACGTCCAATCCGAGGCTTTCATTCCAGGTTTCTTGACGTATAATTTTTTCCAAGGATGAGTTGTCGGTCCATCGCTTAACCATGATAGTATTCGTAAAACGGAAGAGGCCTCGGAGGTGCTGCTTCGGTGATTGACTACATATTTGTTTTGTAGTGTATGTAGCACCTTCGAAACCCATAAATTAGAAACGACAAATGCACAAATGATCCCATCATAAATTTTTAGTCCTAATGCCAACCATATGTCCATAACGAACTATGAACGTTCCCACACATCATATCCTTGTCCAGACAATGTCCACAAAGATATGATGTAAGACTCAAGTGGTTGATGAGAAACGCAAGTGGTTTGATTTGTGCATCTTGTCGTGAGAATTCAAAAGTGGCACGCGCAATAAATCCTTTACGTTATTGCCGTGTGAAATGAAATGGGTAAAAGAATTAAATATGCATTTTCATAGATTTTAAGTGGGTTTCTTGTATATACGTAACCCATGTAGAAATAAGAGAAATGTATGTATTTGAATTATGTAACGTAGATTTTAAGAGAAATAGAGTAAGTAGTTTTAAGAGACATTTGTGTATAAAAATAAGGACACAAAATAAAGAAGGTCAGTCTTAACACCAGATCGAGTGTTATTACTCCATTCCGCTTGCGCTCTCTGCGGATTTATAAAAATCACGGCAAGTACCTTAAAGGTATGTGGCCACATTATCTGCGGCTATGCCGCTTCTTAGGAAAACAAATATTATTATATGGCGATCCTGCAAATAAACTTGGAACCTTCTGACTCTATCGGATGTGTTACCGATTGGTCTCGTAATTCTTGACAAACATAGACATAGACAGCAGATTTTCAACATAAAAATATCATTTGGACTATGGAACTTTACCTCTGTCGCAGCAGATTTGTTTCCAACTTTTTGAATTTTGTTGTCTGCTTTCATACAATGGAAATTTTTCACAACAATTATATCCAGCTCTTAGCGAAATCATATCTCCTCTAACAACGGAGACTTTTTGCTTCACTTCGTTTATGGAATTCGATGGAATGAGAAATTCAATGATTTTCAAGAATACGCTTTGTTAAAATCACAAAAAAAAAAAGGAAATATTCAACAGCGTTTGGACTTATTTTTACAATCCAACAAAAATATATACATATAAATATTTATAAATATATTATCTTCAGATCCTGCAAGCCCAAGATCCTTTTTCTCCGATCTACGTCTTATTAACATCGGAATTGATTTTCCGGCGAAGTATTCATAATGAAAAAAAAAATCCAATAGAACAAGCAGCAATAGTAGTTTAAATTAAAGTAAGAAAATTGTTTATATTGTTAATATTGTTTTGCACAACAAAAGTAACAAACAAAAAACAAATATTTTTGTAATGAACATCAATTTAATTAACAAATAGTCTAAATTGTAATATACATTTTTGAATGATCTGAAATTTATCCCATTGGCAAAATGTCGAAATTCGATTTAGAAACGGCTATGAAACTGGTTCCTATTTTTGAGGGAAAATATAAGGACTTAGAGCCTTTCCTAAAAATAACTGAAATCTTATATGAAAGCCTAAATGTTGTTGGAACACAAAAACTAATTAATTTTATACTGAGTGTCAAGTTGAGTGCTTCGGTTAGACTCACACTAAATGATGTCTCTATTCTAAATTTCGAGTCGCTAAAAAGGACTCTCCTAGCTAGATTCAAAAATTTGAGAACTATACCGGAGGTTCAGTCCTTATTGAATAACACCACGCAAAATAAAAATAAAATAGCCAACTATAAAGATAAAATATTAACTTTAATTGATGAATTAAATCAGCTACAGATCCAAGAATTAGGTGGCACACCTACTGAGGGAGAGCGAAAAATCGTAACTAGACTGAACGATAATTATGCATTAACAGTCTTTAAGAATGGTCTAAACGACCAACTGAAGCCCACAATATTCGCATCTAGACCGAAAACATTTTCAGAAGCAGTGCTATTAGCACAAGAGTTAGAAAGTGCAGAAACACAACCTGCATGTAATGTTATGCATCTTAGTGGACATTCAAATAGGGGAAGATTTCAAAGATATAGAAACTATAATGGAAATAATAATAATTTTAGATATGATAACAACTCTACGAATAATAATTAATGATTTTGCAATAGTTTATAAAAAGGGTAGTATGAACACAAACGCAGACGCATTATCTAGAATCGATCTGGATTCTGATTCTTTAAAGGCAATGATACCTCCAGAGCCAGATGAAACAGTGACAAAAAAATTATTAGTAATGACAAGGGGCATGGCGAACAAAATTAATGAAAAGAATAAGGTCAGCAGCGAAGGCACCCACACTCAAATAGAATCTGATCAACTCTATTGTTGGGATTGCACAAGCTTGTCGGACATCACCGGTGTAATGAAATTAAAGTTTATTTTGCGCAATGAAATTAATAATGTTAATATTGTACGTACAAACGATGAGATAGAAGTTTTTTTTGAGCGATATATCTGATGAGAAATCCGTTTCCATCAAAGAAAAGCCAAAAAGATATAAGGGTACCAAAAATGGTAATGAGACAAATAGTGATAATCCGCATTCGAAATACGTTTCGATTCTGGAGAAACTATTAAATTTCGCGAAAAAAGAGAACATAAGTACACTCTCATTATCATGTCATGATGTAATATTTGGGTCTATAGACAAAGAAAAGTTTAAAGAGATATTTAACAAGTTGCAACATAACAAAAAAACGCGTATGAAATTGAAAATTATAATATACAAGCCGCCCACAAGAATAATGAATAAGTTCGAACGAATGAAATTAATAGAAGAGTATCATAACTCTACACATGGAGGACATTTAGGAATTCGAAAAACATTGCTAAAATTGAAACAACGTTATTGTTGGAAAAATATGAGTAGTATGGTTAAATCACACATAATAAATTGCAAAACTTGTCTAACTAACAAACAAGTCAGGCATACAAAAGAAAAATTAGTAAAAACCGATACACCATCAACAAGCTTTGAAATTGTACAAATAGACACATTAGGACCTCTTAGAATTTCAAATGATTACAGATATATTCTTACTCTGCAATGTGAATTGACTAAATATGTAGTAGCATTTCCAATAGAAAATAAGGAAGCGAAAACTGTTGCTAAAGGTTTAGTTAATGAATTTATTTTAAAATATGGTCATTTTAAGGTTCTAAAATCAGATTTAGGCACTGAGTTCACGAACAATTTAATGAAAGAAATATGCGAATTGTTGAAGATAAAACAGACTTTCTCAACACCATATCACCATCAAACTTTAGGAGTAGTTGAAAGAAACCACAGGGTACTCAACGAATACATGTGTTCTTTTGCGGACGATCAGCAGTGGGACAAATGGATTTCATATTATACTTTTGCATATAATACGACTCCTCATGTAGACACAAATTACACTCCATACGAATTAGTTTTTGGTAAACTTTCATATCTTCCAAATGACATAATTGAAACCAATGAGAAAATATACAATTTCGACAACTATGCTAATGAGTTAAAGTTTAGATTGAGAATGTCTTTAGAAAAAGCACGAAAGTTGATTGAAAATGCTAAATTAAAAAGAATTGCGAGTCAAAACTATGTAAACACTTTGAACATAAATATAGGAGATTCTGTATTGTTAAAAAACGAAAATAGAAAAAAACACCAACCACCCTACAAAGGCCCTTATAAAATAATAGATATAGATAATTGTAATGTAACAATTGATATAAATGGACTGCATAAAAATATTCATAAAAACCAACTAAAGCTATGTGATGTAACAGACCCTTAAGGATATTGAAACATTTCATGAACCAAATTTTTATACTCGTAATTCAACAAGTCCATATTCACAGTTCTGTATTTTTTGTGACTCGTATCAATATTTTCTAAAAAAAAAAAAAAAAAAATATCGACACTCATCAAAAACGTTGAGGGTGTAGTGTATGTAGCACCTTCGAAACCCATAAATTAGAAACGACAAATGCACAAATGATCCCATCATAAATTTTTAGTCCTAATGCCAACCATATGTCCATAACGAACTATGAACGTTCCCACACATCATATCCTTGTCCAGACAATGTCCACAAAGATATGATGTAAGACTCAAGTGGTTGATGAGAAACGCAAGTGGTTTGATTTGTGCATCTTGTCGTGAGAATTCAAAAGTGGCACGCGCAATAAATCCTTTACGTTATTGCCGTGTGAAATGAAATGGGTAAAAGAATTAAATATGCATTTTCATAGATTTTAAGTGGGTTTCTTGTATATACGTAACCCATGTAGAAATAAGAGAAATGTATGTATTTGAATTATGTAACGTAGATTTTAAGAGAAATAGAGTAAGTAGTTTTAAGAGACATTTGTGTATAAAAATAAGGACACAAAATAAAGAAGGTCAGTCTTAACACCAGATCGAGTGTTATTACTCCATTCCGCTTGCGCTCTCTGCGGATTTATAAAAATCACGGCAAGTACCTTAAAGGTATGTGGCCACACTAACTGCGGCTATGCCGCTTCTTAGGAAAACAAATATTATTATAGTTTTTTGTCACCCTATTACATTTAGTAACCTGAGACGCTGAAGTTGTTAATACAGCACTCAGGCGCAGCGGTTACTCGGATAATGCGTGAAAGTAACGCCCCGTAGAGAAACATAGGAATTGGCCGGAGCCGTTCACCCTATGAAGCTCCTCCTGCATAGCCAAGGGTCCGCAGTTATGTCACAACTGAAAAGGATATAGGAATCGGCCGGAGCCTTTCAACCTTTATCCTCCTCCTTACGGGTCAATTATCTCCTTCACTTTATTAATAAGAAGTCTAAGTCTTTTTTTTTGTCAGTGTTCGGATATTTTTGTCTATCCGCGTTACATTCAGCTATGCACTCATTGTCACTTATAATTTAATAATTTAATTTTTAACAACAACAAAATTTTCTTCATTAAGATTTAGTTTTAAATACAGTAGAGCGTCGATTATTCGAACTAATGTCGACAGGAATGGTTCGGTTAAAAGTAAAGCAAAAAAGTCATCCAAGCGACAAACTGAAAATAAACTGATAAATAAAATAAATAACAAAATCAGCCGTTTCAAAATTGAAAATCATTTTTTTTTTAATTTTTTCGAAATTAAATGCAAAAGCTGAGTCCCCAGTTCGGTTAATCGAATGTTCGGATAATTGACGCTCTACTGTATTTGTGTTTTCCCCCATTGATATTTCTACTCATAATTTTAAGTGTCTTTAATTTTTTATTCTTCAGACGAGAGTATATTATGTACGCCGCATAATAAAACAATAAATGAAACCCGAAAAAAATGTTTAAAAATCAAATTTACAAATACACGAAAGTACAAATGAGATGAGTATCTTTGAATGTGTATTTCAATATTTTTTTAGCCTCATCTCGCGGCGCGATAAATTTGAATTTAGTTATTCGGGGACGGTTGTGTTGTGAGGAATTTGTCCACGCTCTTTTAATAAATATTCGTGTTGGATTCGATTGGTACGAGAGCTCACGCAATTATTATTATAAGAGAGTGCGCGCAACCTTGAAGTGTTATCAGCAGGTGGTTCGGTCGCTTTAATTGAATCTGTGCTATGCTGCCAAAAGTACGTACGTCTGACCTTGTGACTCCATCCGCCACCCCCTTTCCATTCACTTATCGGCAGTGATTTTTTTTACGGTAAAATGTGCTGTCTCGTGTGGTGTGTCGAGCCGGCGAAAGTGATTTGATATTCTAAGCGCCGGGCGTAACTATACTTTCTCTATGACGGGCGCAGTGTGTAATCAAACTTGTATCGATAGATAAAGCAGATAAAGATAATCGAAATTCTTTAGTGTCAGTCAACTGTGTGAAGTTCATCCCTGTATTTCTAATTCCTATTGTTACCTCATATGATTACATTCGTATGTCTGTATACTGTTACAATAATAAATCAATCCTTTTTAATGGCCAGTACTCGACATTTTATGTACGTTTTATGTTAATAGTGAATAGTAGCTAAACCCGTAATGCAACCATAAAAATTTGCGAAAATTAACGCGCGTGCTAAAGTGGCTCTGTATTGAACAAAACCATACACAGATTCTTCATTTAGCGTGTCGTACCCTTTTATCGTGTTTATTTTTAAATTGAATAAAGTAGTCGACAAATATGTAAGTTTCGTTGAAATTTTCGTTTCTTATTTTTATCATATTATTGATACCAATACTTTTTATTTATTTATATGGCACAATGAATTCCAGCCGGAAATTCCATAAGTATTTTTTCGCATATTAACTTAACACAACACACACCTGAATTATCTAAAAAGTGAATAAACTTTTGTCTTTTTTTTTCACTATAAAGGCCTGGATAGACCCCAGGCGGAATGAGAATGAAATTTTAATCCGCTGCGATTTTCTCAATGAAAATGCATACTTACTTTCGTGGAATATATGGCAAATGCTGGGGAATTCCATAAGCTACAATCCAAAAACGGTTCCATAATTTTTCTCGTCCATTTTATATATTATTTTTCGATTCCCCGGCCATTAGTTATTTTCCACGGTGAAATTACGGGGAAATCGAAAAATAATATATAAAATGGACGAGAAAAATTATGGAACCATTTTCGGATTATAGCTTATGGAATTCCCCATCATTTCCGACATGTTCCACGACAGTAAGCATGAATTTTCATTGAGAAAATCGCAGCGGACAAAAATTTCATTTTCATTCCGCCCGAGGTCTATCGTGCGCTTAACACGGAAGGAGATAATGTTATCAGTTGTTTTGTGTGGGCTTACTAGAAAAATGAATAAAGATAGTTTGTCCTTGTCGTTCTCGAATATGTATGTCAATGCAAGGCAAACACTTGATAATTGGCGTCGTCAGACAATAGGTTACCATAATAAAAACGAGTGTCTATGAGCCCGTTTTTTCACCGGACGCGACGGCTGATACTTCACTCTGAGGTCATTTAGCGGTTTCGATTGATTTTACAAGTTATGTGCATCTCTTTAGATGTCTTCTTGATTACACCAAACGAATGAAATAGCTTGCTCTCTCTCACTTTAGGTCACCTGGTACTAAGGATTCGGTTGAATCCGGCTTGTTGATGTTTATTGTTGTTGAGGGGGGAGACTTGCCTGAAACTAGTCCGACGATTTAAGAAGGTAAGGCATTTTTGTCTCCGCTGCAACCTCCAGGATATTGAGAAAGTTATCGTCGTGACTAATGAGAGATACCGGCCTTCTGCGTAGGTCCGGGCATTTGCCATGAAAACGTGTTAGATTTTCTGTATTACAGTAGAATCTCGATAATCCGGCATTCGTTTTGCATCCTGATGTCGGATGACCAAGTGTGCCGGATTGTAGAATATTTAGGAAAACCTCTTGTAGTGCGGCATTTGTTTGAGCTGAACGCAGAATAATCCGACATAAAAAAAATTAAATTGGTGCGTTTTTTTTATAATTTATCGCGTGTTAGTAAAAAAAACTCTCAGCTGCGGTAGCAATCTTATGCCGGTCCCACACTGTCCGGGGTTTGGCAAACCGTGCGATATAAAAGATCAAAGTTGTGGACAACACACGCTTAGAAGAGACAAAGACGATGTGGAATTACAAACAAATAACGTTTGTTAATTCCTTAATCGCCTCGGTCTCTGACAGGCGTATGTTGTCTATGACAATGATCGTTTGTACCGCGCGGTTTGGCAAACACCGGACAGTGTGGGAATAATCTATGCTATTGATTCCCAAATTACAGACGAAGAATTTCGGTAATAGAATTTCTGGATTGGCTAATTTTTTTTAGAGTAAAATAATTCTCATAGCCTTATCTCCAATGGAAGAATCGAGAGGGGAAACAGCTTGTTATTGAAGAGCAAAGCGATTAAGTATTGTAAATAATCTTCGACTAGGAACGACGTAAATTTCACAATTAAAGTCCCGATTCGACTGCAAAATGCAAAATAGATTTAGAAGGCAATTTGTAATGAACGAGATTTATGTCCTACGTTTTATATTTTGATACGGATTATGTTCAGAAGAAGACTTTTGTCAAATTTGTATGAATGTTAAACTACGCATAATTTTGAAAATAGCTCCTAACAAAAACCCCAACGCCAAACACACATCCGTCTACAGTAAAATCGAACCATTCTCGGCTCGTCGATGATGAGGCTCCCGGTTAGAAAAATGTCGGATTACTGGGATCGAGTTGATTCAATGAGGATGCCGGATTATATGAGGAGTACCGGATTAGATGGCGGGCGGATTATTGAGATTTCACTGTATCTGGTTTCCGTCGCTGCAACATTACGGGTTCTAAGGTGTCTTGTTTAATTGTTCGATTATACCGCCGGGTTGCGGATAAAATGGTGTCGTCCTTGTTTTTCGTGTTGCCAGTGACAAGCAGGATTCCGTGAAAATCTTTAACTTGAGGTTTCGCCCTTGATCGGAGTAAAGTTTTCATGGTACTCCATATTAAGTACCATTAAGGCAACATTGTGGCGAGTCGGGCGACACCTCGATCATGTCACTCCGTTAAAGGATTGCGGAGATATCGATGGATTTCCGAAGTAGTACAATGTTGATTGTGAAATTGCTGTAACCAACATCCAGGTTGACGGTTATCTCTGACCACCACCTCGTATCCTTTCGGAAATCCGTCGATATCTCTGCAATCCTTTGGGGAGATATCGACGGATTTTTGAAAGGATACGAGGTCAATCGCATTGTTCATGAATAGTATACGATTGAATCCTGCTGGCTCAATGCTTGCGTTGTACTGTACCTGAGAGCACATAGCACAATGTTTACAACTCGGTCTGCTGGATTCTTGCACTTGGGCCATAGTACATACATACGAGATTGCTTTGCTTGCCTGTTGTTCCGTACTTATGTAACAACTACCTTTTGCATTCGGTAGTCGTTACTTCTGATATTTAACCCTTTCCCGGACAGAACGTCTATAGACGTCCAATTTTGAGCATTTGACATACAAATCGTTTCAAATTTTGGCGTTGTGTCCGGCAATGAGTTAATAGTAACGACTACTTATGTAACGGGTAGTTGCTTTTTTGACATCTCTACCCCATATTGACTCACCCAATCCAAAACAATTCGGTCAGCGTAAGTGCGATTTGGTTGCTTTTGCCGATTTTTACTTGTCAATATTTACTTTTTAAATCGAAAGTGTCGTGAGTCCCGTGAATACCTAGATCGCCCTGAGCGATAACTTTCTTTTTCTTGCCGCCTTATACCGCTCCATGGTATCGTGTCGCTCGTAATTCGGCGGAGACTCATCACTCCTTCTGGCGGTAATATGGAGCCTATTTCTACCGCTCTATCTTGGATCGTGTCATCGCCGAAAACAATGCGCTGTTATTGCTTTTTCATTTGACACATCCACGTATTGTTCGATCTGCCTCAGGTTTGGGTCAAGCGCAACTTCCATTGACATCATCCTGACATCTTCTGCTTTCGTTTTGATAGTTTTCGCAGAATTGTTCAATACTCGGAGGATAGCAAATTTGGGCTTAGGATTAACTCTAATAAAAAAAGTTACTTAGTCCGGCTATGTGTAGAGTTCTATTTTGGAAAGAGAAACATGTCGGTCGCACATCTCATATTCAATCACCGGCTCGAAATTCATCCGAAAGAACTCGTAGCACTCAAGGCCAAAATATACTGTTGGAAGATGGCCGATGTTCTAATCGTCTCGCATTTATTTCCGGCCTGGAACAGTTTGTATGCCCTGGAACTTGTCACAGAAGATGTCCACGACGCCATTCCCATGACTCCTCTTTCACTGATGTGATGACTTCCAGGCGCAGAGGGCTACATAGGCTTTCGGGGGCTTAAGGTACCTTAGTTGGTAGAAACGATAATCTTAACTCTGAATTGCCATCGCGTGGATTGGAGTCCCATACTGTCACCATGGATATTTGTGTTGCCTAAAATGCTTCTAGAATCTAGCTTCTAGCTACAACAACAACATGTATGAGTTTCATGTTGGTTGTTAACGTGGTTTTCAATGAGCTGAGCCCTGACTGTACTTCGAACTGGGTAATAGTTTAAATAAAATTGATGCGGCATCTAATTTGGGAAGTATGAAACGCGATAGTGTGTCTTTTTAAGTAAAGAGCATTAGTTCTGCAGGTACACTCTGATGGCTCTTTCCATTTGTATCATTATGGAGAGACATCCTTGATTCTTCTCTTTTTATTCGCTACTAGTAGCCACTGTGGTGTAGAGGCGACGCCATCCACTGGTGATGCAGAGGGAACTCCCAACGACCTCAATCAAATGGCTATTTTCTAAGTCCGCATAAATTACTCAATTTTTTAGTCCGCCGCAGATTTAATGTCTGATAATGTTTTTTTCTCGATAATATTACCAAAAAGATAACTTAAAATCTTTTTCTTATTTTCCAGGACTTGCATTGATCGTATGATGGCCAAAAATGGCGGCTAAACCACCAAAGCCGCCTGACACGAATACAATCAATCGAAAAACACGCATGGTTAGATCAGATATCGAACAAAACTCATCGGATGCATCTGTTCCTCGGCAATCCGCATCCTCCCACAATCGTTCTGAGTGTTCTTGTACGAATATAAGTATTCGTCAATTGTTCTATGAAATGAAGCAAATCTTCCCCACCGTTCCGGACGATGTTGTGAATCAATGTGTTGTAGAAAATTGTCACGACCCAGAGAATTGCATAAAAGTCCTTAACAGAGAGCTGGCAGCACATCCTACACCCGCTCAATCCTATCCGTCCCAATCGATACGTGGAGGCAACACGGCGATTCCCAACACAGGAGGAGGTGGTGGTGGGGACGGTGTTGTAAGTCCCATCATGCCAGTTACACCGAATCGTAGACCTGCTGTCCCGTCACGACCTGCACCGAAACCTTCTGTCCAGAATAGTGGCGAGACTCAATCATTTCCAAAAGCATTGAAAGGCACTGTCAATCAACTTAGGCAGGAGATTGGAAATAAACTAGCAAGTGTCATTGGAAATTGCCCCACAAATAACAGTACTGATATGAAACCACCTGCAGTAAATACTGACACACTTAAAAAACCGACTGTGCCTCAAAGACCCACCACTTTGAATTTACCCGATGCGACGAAAACGCCAAGGACACTGAATCGTCCCACACGAACTGCCCCACCACCACCTGCGCCTCATCCCTCAATACACGCCAGTGCCCAGTACCAGCCACAAAAACAAAATGAGCCAATTACGTCGGCGAATCAAAGCTTCAGCTCGTCAGGCGCATCATCTATACAAAGTCCCATGAGCTTTTCTGATTCGGGTGAATCTGAGATTTCTGTGAACATTTCCCTATCGCCCAGTACGTTAGATCGATCGCGAACTAGCCTAAGCGGAAGTGGCGCCACACCGACAAGATGTATTACAACGATTTCCGTTCAACCGGAACCGGCATATACGAGAGCGATAGCGGGCGCGAATACTGCCATTATGTCAACACCACCTACATCGGGCACACCAACACCACATCGAAGTTTTACATCCCTTAATTTGACGTTACGTAAGCCTAGTGATACGCCCCAATCGCCTATAGATATTACGGCTGGATCCGTTCTTAAGTATAGTAGTACCCGGTATGATGCAATCAATGGCTGTGAACAGAATTTTCATATAACGGTTACGGATGGTGGCGGAACAATAACATCAGCACGTGTTCGACCGCGAAGTTGTCACTACGATCCGGAAGGGTCGAGCAATATTCCGGGCGAGCAACAGCAGTATGTCTTGCGAACGGGCATTTCAATGCCAAATGTGGCCTCACAAAACACACCTCTGGATGGGGATAGAAATTTACGTACCGATGGCGGTGCAGTGGCAACATCACCAGGTAAGTTTATTTTCTAATGTCGGTTAGTCGGTGTTTGGTGAATTATTGAAAAACTTTTAAATACACTATAAAAACAATAGAGTGGAACATTCATAAAAATTATGCTTGCAACATTCTCTATACATTCTACGTATTAAGGTTGAAATTGAATTTTCAACTTTCTTATCAATCGTGGCTCTTATAAAAAAATTACGCTAGCATTGGCATACTATAAAATAAACCCTTCCCATCAACACTATTTCTTAATGTTGGTTTTTCATCTCGCTGTCTACGCGATAGTCGCTCGGTGAAAGTTTTGTGTGCTATTCTCTCCGTACTAACCGGCTACGGCTATGGATCGATAGAATTCGAATAAATCAGAGGCCATCAAAATATGTACTATTGAACTAAGGGCTTCAATGTCAATGGATTCGTTTTGGACGACAGTGAGCACCCCTCCTTAAATAAGTATAGAAGTAGTAGGATGGCATGATTCTCGATTGGTTAAAATATATATGCATACTGAATAGTGAAATAAATTTATTGTTGAACTACGTTTGGTGAGCGATGATAGCTTCTGACACGTCTTAAAAAATAACAGGCGCGACAATCCAACATTGTGTTAGTGACATCCTATTTCCAAGATCTTATCTGCTTTTTGTTGAGGTAATGAGATCAGCATCACGCACACGTCATGAGACGTTATTTAATTAGTATTAAAAAATATATGTACCTAATGCCAGCGACGTGCATTCATAATAAGCAATTCCAAACTGCTTGACTAGGAAAAACTTCGGATTCATTATCACCGACATCACCAAATATCATTTTTGACAACATTTTCTCCTCCTGACGATATATTCCGAAAACCCCGCGAAGTATGTATGTACATGCAAAAACTAAAACGAACACCAGTGCGGCATGGTGTTCGTTTTAGTTAATCGAACCAAACTTGTTTGCAGCATGTGTACGGACTTGGCGAATGTATCTATCATATCATAATTCATGTACACGTACATGATGCAGTGAGCAGAGCAACATGTTGATTCCAGATGCTTGAGTCGGTTCATATGATGGGCGAATATTTTTTGTTTGTTTTATGTGCGAATTTATATGAGCGCACTCAAGCAGAATTGGTGTTGATTGACTTACATGTTGCGTGTGGATTGAATATGGATAGTAGATGTTAAATGCATGTTGAGAGGAAAATATAAACTTCAGTTACATTTTCCAGAAGAAATCAGTTGACTACAGGTGACTTTTTGTGGAATTTAAAAAAATGTTCAACTTTGTGTGTTTTTTGGGAAAAGTTTGTAGTTTTCTCTTCAAATTATGTCAGAGTTGTGCTGTGCGGCAGATTTTTTAATAACATCGGAATTTTCGACCCATTTATTCGCTAAGAAAGGAGGATCGTTCAATCTGGGTGGTCAAAATTTAAAATTCATTTTGAATGTAAACAAAAAAGCGTTACACGGAAATTTAATTTTGAAACAAATGAAAAGTACATTTGGCTTACCGGAAGTTGTAAATTAAATAAATTATTTTTTTGGCCGTGTCTTTTGTTCGCGAACGAGAAATCTGTTTGGAATAAATCCGGACTTAGCATTTAAATATTTAACGGGTTCAGCTGTAAAGCACGCTAGTTCGGAAACACATCTTCAGTCGTTAATTAAGTTAGATTTCTTCGGATCGCAAAGAATAGAGCTTATGCTAAATTACCAGGCGGCATTATTGATTAGATTACATAACGAAAAAGTTGACCGTAATCGGAATATTTTGAAACGTTTAATCGATACAGTGATTCATCTCGCAGAGCAAGAGCTTCCTTTATCGGATTCTATGATATAAGTGCCAACCGTAAGGCAATAACTTCTCATATTTTCAAAGGATTTTAAATTATGTCGGTAATAAGCAAAATGCACAATGCTACGATGGCGCAGCAGTAATGAGTTATCAAATCCGCGGAGTTCAATCTCTAACTCGCGACAGATATGAGCCCGCATTGATCGTTCCATTCACTAAATTTGGTTTTGTCTAAAAATTCCAGAAATTAAGCTTTTTTTTTGCGTGCATAAACGAGATAGCTACTTTTTTCAGTGCATCCACTTAAAGGGCAGATCTTTTTTCATCTATAGTTAAGCGCCGATTACCACTTGTTTCCAAAACGCGTTGGCATTATCATTTTCGAATTATTAACGTTATATTTGAAGACTAGGATGATATTATAATAGTTTTTGATACGATTTTAAATAATTCCGAAAACTGGGATGGCATTTCCTTGACCTCTTCCGATACGTACACATCAAAATTTACAGAATTAGATTTTCATTTTTTCAGAAATATTCTCCAAAACCGATGTTTAATTTAATATAATTCAGAGTAAAGCTATAAATATTTCATATGCAAGCCAAACAATTATTGGATTTGAGAACTGGCTTGAAAAAGACTTTTCTCGGAAGTTTGAAAATTTATGCATATTCGAAAGTAGCAGAAGAATATGAGCCACCGCCGCAAAAATCTAGAAATTCAAAAGGTCCGATACAAAATTTGCGAAGGATATTTAGAGAGATTGTATACGTCATTCTCGGGCAAATTCGAGAGAGATTTAATTCATTCAAAAATCTTTCATTCTTAGAATTACTCGAACCAAATAATTTTTCCAAATTTAAATCAAATTTTCCAGAAAAAACTTTGACTCGCTTATTGAGATTCACAATTAATTTTTTGATAGAATAAAGCTAAAAATTAACTTAAAGTAATTTTTTCGTCAGAAGAGTTTAGAAAGGCAAATGTGAATCAAATTCTAGAATATTTACAAAATCGGCCTTAAGTCGCGAATAGTTTTAAACAAGTATATATTCGAGCAAAATTATTAACAATATTTCCAGTCACTGTGGCTTCTGCCGAGAGGTCTTTTTAACTTTATAACGTATCCATACATTTTTAAGAATCACCAATCCAAGGAAAGGTTTTCAGATCTTGTTTTGATTGCTGCCGAAAAGGATATTCTCATACAAATGCGAAGAGAATTTTTTTTTATAAAGTAATTAAAGCTTTTTTGGATAAAGAGAGGCGTGAAGAGTTAGTAATGCTTTATTTTTTTATTCCTGATTTCTTCTATAAGGCATAAAGCCGCTTGCTATAAACGCTTTTGCAACTGTGTTTATTGTATTATTCAGTTCATTTTTATTTATGTGAAATTGGCTTTGGAATGATCAACTGCTTGACTATGAGGAATTTTCACTGCACGTCACTGCCTAATGCTCAGTATAGGTCAACATTTTCTCAGACGACCCAAGAGATAATCGATAGCGATTATTGTGTTTTTCTAATTCCTAGCATTCGTTGCTAAAATATCTGCGGAGTTTTGTTACCTATATCAATTTAAGCTTAGAGGAATACATCAGCATACCTAAAATATGTAAACAATGCTCTAGGACTTGTCAAAGAGCAATATTCGCTTAGCGATTATCGCATCAGTCACTTCGAGCAACACACCTTTAACCATTGTTTTGAAGAGATACGAGTCTGGAAGAACAGATGATTTACTTGCCGCTGGAAGTGAAAACAAGTATAGCGCATGTGTCGACCAATATATCGAGCTATCTCAAGATTTTCGAAATCACATTTTAATACAGAACATCTATAAATGTGTGTATGATATTTATTAAAAAAGGCATTATCGGAAAGCTCAATGTATGTACCATTTTGTTCATGATAAGACAAGGGGTTTCTCAGTGTGTAATTAAACGTACACAGAGTATCTTTGAACTAAAATGTATTACTGAAACACATTACTTATTGCGTGGGGTAGTATACATTTCTTTAGTATATTTTCCGCTGCTATTCCGTTGTACAGACCGTCAGCGAGAGACTTTGCTTTTGGTCTACTCTCCTCACGCTATTTTTAATTTAATTTTAGATTTTGTTTTTCTGTTGGTCAGTGAAAAACGGGGGTGGTTAAAGGGTGACATGCCGCGTCGCATCGTAACCGCGCTCTGATAACGTCAATATTGTAATGCAATTAGCTGGGTTTTTTTCTCGCGCAATTGTCGTAAAAAAATAGTATTGAACTTTTCTTTCGGTGTTATTTTGTCGTGGTGAAAACATTTGAATGAAAAAGTGTGCTCTTTGCCGAGCTGTTATTGTGAAATTTCTTGCAGTGGAAAAATGGGTGAGATTTTTTATTTGTTTTGGAATGTGAATCTACCGCCTTATCTCATAGTCAATCAGCCATTAATTAAAGATTGCAGTGTTATAATCAGTTCATGTTTATTTGAAAAGCTGAAATTTTCTTCGACGTTTTCATATACCGATTGATAGGCAAAACGTTTCCACTTGACGCTCTTAAGAAAATATCAAAGCAAATAATACATAATTATGTTTTTTATCTTAATTGAAAAAAGTTATTACTTTATTGATTTTGCACATAAATACCAAATTGTCTATGCATTTCACATTTGACTCACCGGACTTCGCATTACCTTTGTATATCAATATTCTATACTATGTATAGAAATGTGTTCAGCATAAGGCTAACTTCGCGACTCTACCCAACGAGTATTTCCCTTTATGGTAATGCTACTCAAGCCTATGATTGGCTGTCAAAGTAAAAGAGGTTCAATGGTGCTTAGCTTTGTGTATAGATGGCTTTAAAAAACTGTTGAGTTGAGTGAGTGGAACTGTGTATTCGTAAAAGTTTTCATTTAACGGCTGAGCATCGGAGCAAAGACGCACTTAGACCAGTTATCGCACTAATGTCGCCGATTAACTTCAAGCGCTCTAGCTCTCTTCAATTACCCCGAGTTTGTCATACATCAATTTCTGTACCACAGGCAAGACAGCATAATGCATCACCTGATACTGACTTCATCACTGTGATACTAGTGAAGTTTTTCCAATACCCATCTCATGGAATGGATAGTCTGGCTAATAGTGGTTAGTGCGCACACATTCGGGCACAGGATCGTGGATTCGAGTCTCACCGTGAACGAATTTAGTTGATGGTGTTTTTGGAATTCGCGAACCATGTGACGGACTATGATCTCACTCAGATGTTAAACGAGTGCTCATTTATGGGGATAAATAACACTGCTGAGCGTGCTGTTGATCTCAACATCTCAACAAAAAGCAGTTAAGATCATAGAAATTGAATGTCGCTAACACATCTGCGGCCTTAGCTAATTGTTGGACTGTCTCGCCAGTTATTTGTATTTATCTCATGGAATGATGAATATTGCTTTGACGAGGACGAAACGTTGATGACCAGCTGAAAACAGAAATATACTCTGCATTGGAACGATTTTGAAAAAAAAAAGTCTCTGAAATCCATTCCTAAGTATGTACAATGAATTTGTGAGACTTGATACATCGAGAAGTCTTATGAATTTTTTTCTTGAAAGGAAACAATATTGACTTGTATCCTACGAAAGACGAGCCCTCTGACCCGACGCTGTCATGTTTGTATAATTATACAAATCAGTGAAAGTTCTAACATATTCGAATTGTGCCCTGAGAATCGGCAGCTTTTCGGTAGGAAACGGATATCACACGCGACGATATAATGGGCTAAGGTCGCAACTCTAAACAGAAACTGTCGGGCTGGAAGGTCGACCGGAGACCCATCAATATGAAATCTCCATTTCGGAACCACTATCGCGCTGAAAAATCGGTGTGCTCACTATGTTCAAGTCTGAGTGTTTCCTATTTGTGTTGTGTGTTGTATTTGCGGCCGAGGTCTCATTTAGCTTTGGTGCTTCTCTAATGGCTGGGAAACGCTAGGTGTATCTTCACAATTAAAATCAGATATGGACACGTCTGGTTTCTCGTGTTGTCCCATATATTATAAATTATATCAAATGCAAAAGATAAAAAGCAATGAAACAATATTCATTAACCCTTCTAATAAAATAAAATATTATTATAAAACATTGTAGAAAATAGCAACAGTAAAATGTTTGACAAAAAAAAACGGTTTCAAGATAAATGTACAAAAAATAGATTACTATTTTCACGAAAAACCTGGGGTCGAAGTCAAAATTTCTTACAGCGTGCATCTGTTACATGTTGCTAACATAACTTAGTTTCTGGATGAAATTTTTATCAATTGTAGCGTAAATATTGTGAGAACAGTTAATCTGAATATTGTAAGCAGAAATTCAATCAGTTTGACTTACAATATACATATTTAGCTTTCTAGCAAGAAACTGTACTCCCAGTGTAAAAAAGTGTGAATATTGGGTGCCCAAAAATAGGCTAAGTTTGAAATTCCACAAACTGGGCATTTTTATCTGCATTCTCTGGCTCAATGTTCCATTTCGAAGATTTTTTATTGAGTTCTGCGAATATAAACTTTTTTTGTACTTTTCATTTTAAAAAGTTACTATTTTGTCCACCTAAGTAAGTTAATATGAAAAAAACACTAAAAATAAGACTAATTGGCACTTTGTCCTCTTTTATTATATATATTTTATTGGAAAATTAAGGATTTTATATTTTTTATTCTGTACAATCATCACCAGACCGCAGACCGAGCAGGAAAAAAAAATTAAAATTAAAATACTTTTTATATTATTTTTTATTTGGGCTACAATTGTAGCCCGCGCGCCTATCCACGTGACAAATAGGTGCGCGCCTAACGAAGGGTTAAAGATAATTAAAACGAGACCGAGGCTAATTTCGGGCGCAGCCGAAATTTGGATACCCTTCGCTCCCCTCGGGCTAAAAGTTTTTTGGGGCGTATCTATGACTTGTGTTTAGTCCTCCCCGCTTCCATGCTTTTCCTTGAATTTTCACATAAGTGCCGTGAAGATTTAATGGGAGAAGCGGGGGATGTGGGTTTCTTAGAAGAACCAAAGGGGGGGGGGGGGGGGCGGGGGTTGTACGGCAGCCTTACGAACGCATGGCCTTTCCATAAATTTTTGCGTATGTTTGTGGCATCAATTAAAACACATTTCTATGAGATTTGGTTGAAAATGGTGGATACATAAAAAAGTTTTTCTTCGAAGAACCTAATTTTGGGGTTGGGTTTATATGCCAGCCCCACGACCCCATAGTCCGATTTCATTTATTTCCACGTTTGTTATGTGGCATCAATAGAAATATAATTTTCTGAGGTTTGATTGAAATTGGTGTGCAAATAAAAACGTTCTTTTTTCTTTGAAAAATTTGATTTGGGGGGCTAGGTTTGTATGGTAGCCCCATGACCACATGGTCCGACTCCATCTATTCATACATATGTTTTGTGTCATCAATAGAAACACATTTGTGTGAAGTTTTGTTGAAATTGGTGTATAAATAAAAAAAATTTCTTAGCAGAACTTAATTTGGGGAGCTAGGTTTGTATGACAGCCCCATGACCCCGGGGTCTGATTTGGTCAATTTTTACATATGTTTTGTGATATAACTTGTAACACATTTGTGCGAAATTTGATTGAAATCGATGAGAAAATAAAAAAGTTTTTCTTAGAAGAACCTAATTTGGGGGTCTAGGTTTGTATGGCAGCCCCACGACCCCATTGTCCGATTTGGTCAATTTTTACATACAGTAAAACCTCCATAAGTTGACCACCCAAGGGCGGACATTTTTTGGTCAAGATAGAGAGTGTGGTCAACTTACAGAGACTAATTTAATATTATGTTGAAGGTAAAAGGGCGGAAAAAAGATGGTCAATTTAAAGAGGTGGTCACGTTATAGAGTGGTCAACTTAGGGAGGTTCTACTGTATATTGTGTGTCAGCAATGAAAACACATTTGTGTGAAATTTTATTGAAATTGATGCATAAATAAAAAAGTTTTTCTGAGAAGAACCTAATTTTGGGGGGTAGGTTTGTATGGCAGCCCCACGACCCTCTTGTCGGATTTCAGCGATTCAAACATACAAACTGCCTGCAACAAAAAGAAGCATGTGTGCAAAGTTTTAGCTCCATAGCTTTTAAACTGGCCGAGCAAAACGCGTCGCAACAGACAGACAGACGGACAGACGGACAGACGGACATCGTCCAATCGACTCAGCTCGTCACGCTGATCATATATATACATATTTTATATGGTCGGAGATGCCTCCTTCAATGCGTTACAAACTTCATGACAAAGTTAATATACCCTTTCACTCTATGAGCGAAGGGTATAAAAAGCAAGTAAATTGAGTCCCAAAAAGAACGCAAGATTTAAATTGTATCTTTTTTTTGTAAGATTTCTTGATTTTTTGCGATTTTTCGAAGGTGAAGCTCTTATGCAACAAAGAGTGGCGTAACATACAGTTTTCCATGTGTTCATTGGAAAATGTCCCAAAGCCTAAAAGTCGAGAGTCATATCTCAATGCTCATTAGTCAAGAAAAGCCGCAGTATCAGAAGTACCGAACTATGTAATATCACCGATTTATGCCTTAAGTTAAAGTTAAAAGTTATGCTTGAGGTTCACAAACACATTGCAAATTGACAAATTTCTATGTAAAATTGATTTTCTTATAGATTCCCGAATTTCCAAAGCATGTTGACGAAATTTCATTAATCAAGTTGAGAAATTTTAATTTCTAATTACCGAAATTCCTTGATAATTTGTCGAATTTGCACACTAAATTGACCAATTTCAAAATCATGTTAACGAATTTCCATTACGAACTTTCAGACCTAATTTACGAATTCCCTTTTCAAATTGATTAGTCTCCAAATCATGTTGACGGAATCCCATTACAAATTCGCAAATTTCCATGTCAACTTGACGAATTTCCAAATTTCAACTTCAAATTGACGAAATTTTATGTAAAATTAACGAATGTTCATTCCTAATTATTGTCGTATTTCCAAATTATGTTGAAGAATTTCCATGTCAAATTGATGAATTTCCAAATCATGTTCACGAATTTACATGTCAATTTGACGAATTTGCAAATCATACAAACCATTCAATTTTATTTGGTTAATTTCCATGTCAAATTAGCGAATTCCCATGTCAAATTGGCGAGTTTTCGTATCAGATTGACGGATTTCCATTGAAAATTATTCTTTATTGATCGGTTTCACAGTAAAATCTTGCTCTAAAAAATGATGTGAAATCTCGGTACACGCACAATGCCACAAAGCAAGAAAAAATAATTAAAAATTAAGTACCTACGACTAAAAAGCACAGGGTGATTAGAAAGCTATTTGTTGTTGTTGTAGTAGTGATTAATGGGATTTTTTTAACCGAAGGAGTTTTAACAGCTCTTGGCCGTTGTAACAAAGGGTAGCTCCAGGACGATTTATATCGAAGATATGGCTGTTTTTCAGAGTTCCGAGCCAAGTCTTCTCTACCCACTGCGCGACCTAATTCCCAAAGCTCGCAAAGTTAGAATTATAAAGTGTTTCGACTGCAATGCCGCTTTTGGTTTTTCTTCGAATGTATAAAGAAAGGTCCACACGAAAATGAGAAACGTTACGCCACTGTGCAACAAGTCCACTCCTGTATCGAAATAGGAAATTCCTAGACGCCTAAACGAAAATCAGCCACATTTATGCGAAATTTCTATTGAAAATTTAGGAAACTACCTCATAAATGCACCGAAAAAATATTCTTCATGTGATAAAAAAAAGGTTTATATGATATACCTACCCCTGATTGACCCTAACCTATAAAAAAAATTCGCAAATAAACAATAGGAATTTCGCAGAAACAAATTTTGAAGATTAGAAATTTCGCTTAAATTCGCATAAAAACATAACTTTGTATCTTTTGTTGCTGTCTCTCATCACTCGGGAAATTCTAGAGATTGATACACAGTGAAACAAGTGTTGAAAACTCGGCACTGCACAAAACCCCCGCTTATTTACTTTTCACAAATTCCGAATAATATAAATAAAAATTCAACTAGGAAGTATCTAGTACGGGTGACAATACACACTAGAAGACAACGCTCCTCGTTAAAAAAGAAACTGATAAGCACAGACACACCAATATTGTTACGATTTTTCTTACGTTTCTACAACTCATTTCAACTTCGGAGCCCGCACTAGGACAACTTTTTTGAAAAATCGCATAGCAGAAAATAAAATCGAAACATCCAAATCCGACTAAACAACTTGCTCTGTGTTTGATAGGCCAACTTGCTCGTGATTTTGCGAACTTCTTGCATTTAATAACGAAACTCCCATTAGAAGTAGAAAAATTATCTTTAACCCTTTCCCGGACAGAACGTCTATAGACGTCCAATTTTGAGCATTTGACATACAAATCGTGTCAAATTTTGGCGTTGTGTCCGGCAATGAGTTAAATTGATTTTTTTTAGAGAAAAATTAACGTGTTCGCGTGAAAAGTTCAAATTAGAAATTTCGCATTTATTCGCAAAAAGTAACAATTTTTGACGATATGTATTCGCATTTATACATATTTCGTAAAAACGAAATTTCCGTCCCTCTAATGATACTGTGTCACAGCTAATAAACAATACAAAGCTTGCTAAAATCAGATGATGATGATGATGGTCCGTCAGCTGGAATGTTCATGTTCACTCCCGCACAACAAACAGGGAAAACAAAAAAGTTTACTAAGCAGCACACACACATGGCGAATCCATGGAGTTTATTAAAGTTTGTGTGATTACGGTGACCTAAAACAAATTAGTTTTCGTTCCCAATTTTCAACAGCTTCTGACAAGGTGAGGTGCTTGTATAAAAGTTAGCGCATAGTCTTACGATCATTAAGGCACCCCACTCCAGTAACAACATCATTTGGAGGAACACATCTACATACAAAATATTGAATGAAATGGCTAAAACCAACGCCATCTAGACATACAAGCCGGATTAATATGAATCTGTCACTGGTCATGCAACTCCAGGACTGCCATAAGTCATGCCAGTACAATCCACAATCTAAAAATCAGTTGCTGTCAGCCTGTCGTTTTTCACTAAAGTTCCCCCCCCCCCCCCAATTGAATATTGAAATGAAAGATAAACTGTCATTTTGAGGGTATACTATTTTACCATTTTCACAAGAAAAACACACTAAAACAAAACCTAGCCTTTGTTTCGTCAAAAATGTGCGGGACATTAGCATTTTTTTGATTTAGAAGCACTGGCGTTTTGGGCCTTAGAAATGTCAACTGTCACTGGTCAAGGAACGCAATTGTGGAGTAGGTGGAACTAACATTTCTGCATTGCGGCCTGTCTATCTAGATTAGATGGTAGTGCTAACACCCCGTTAATAAACTACGATCGCTGAGTCATCATTGGGTGGATCGCATGAATAAACACAAACCTGTAGAAAATTCTCACATGATCGTATGATTGTATTTTACAACCATCGTTAGGTATGTGTAATTATGCGTCCTTGTTTCTGCACTCTTTTTTTCATCATGAAACCAAACAAATTTTTTTTTAGAACCAGAAAAATCCCTGAAAAAATCACCTATGAGACGTAAAACATAAAATAAATCTCAGTCAGGTGACCTTTCACTTGCTGAGTGATAAACTTTTTATTTAGATCACTAAAGAAAATGTATGTTATGCTTTAATCGATTACACTAACACATCGGCTTGTTGTCACTTTAAAGCATTTGATTGAAACATACTGAACACACTGCTTAGTGCTTTCGTTATAAAATGAAAAGAATTGTTCGAATCTATAGATTGTATGGATAATTTCGTGGATTTTAAATGCCAAAAATAAAATACGTTGATTGGAAAATTGTGTTCATATCGAAGTGTGTGCACTTAGAAACACATTAAAATTCGTTAGCCGAAGTGATTTAGATTTTTCGTATGCAACACGGACATTAATTGCAATACATGCTTGTAAAAGTGGAGCAAACTGTATAGCCCAGTTTAATAATAGTATTAGAAATGAAATCAAAATCGTGGTCTGAAATATTATAAGAATAAAAAAAAAACCTCAGCAGATGTATTGTTTGAAAGAAGACCTTCATAAATCATTGCAATTTTCAGAAATACATATATTTTTTTTATGTATCCTATCTGTGTAAGCACAAAAATACATGTCTATACTGCGTTTTGAGAGAAAATAGCGACGAACTTTCTTTGATAAATGTCTAAAAAAAAGTTTGCACATATTATTACGAATACACACAAATTTATAAAAAAAAATAAGTATTGGAGAAAAATGTGCTCGTGAGGTAAAACGCGGCAGCGGCATCATAAACATTGAAAACCCCCGTCACTTTATCTTGCCAGAAGCGTTTATCAGTCAGGATTAGTGCGTATCTATAAATATTTAAATAATATAATTCGAATAGAAGAATACAAAAAAAAATATATGAATTGAATATTACGCTTTTAGAAATACATTCATCACGTCAATAAATCGGAAAATAGCGAAAAAAAAATCTTGATTCCTTTTTTCACCCCATTGTCGACGAAATTCCTTACGGTCATTAGCTGAAATCCGACAATTTGCTTGCGGACGGTTGAACATTTTTCAAATGCTTTTCTTTCCCCTTGAACTTGAACTATAGAGGAGGGAATATCTTGTACATATTGTGGTAAGAGCTTTTGTATCTTATCGCAACGATAGAAAATAGTTCCTCCACATATTTACGCTTATTAGCCGATATATAGTTTTGATTCGAATACAAATTGATTTTTGGCGACTCTGATATAAAATTTTAGTTTTAACATCTAAAAATTGGTCATTATTTAGTTTGAATAGTTTAGGTAAATTGTATACGAATGTGTTTAAATACAAAAAATATTCCCCATTAACAAGTGTTGAATAATATATTTTTCTTTAATTAAAATCATTTGCGTATTTTATTGTCCGATATGATTAGCTTATTAGCTTATTATTAATTGTGCGTGATCCCATCTCGCTCCCTTGGAGACTCACCAGAAAGTAGATGCGTCTTTTGCATCTCTTCTGAACCTGTAGATAACAGAGAATTTTGCTTGTCTATAGTCTATCTATCTCTATGGGTTTTGTATATGTGTATAAAGAAGAAAATTGCGTCAATCGATGAGAGGAATGCGTAAAATATTTTATTTAAAAATACTAGGCTAATCCGTTCCAATATCGTGAGACAGAAGTGTATACCTTCCTACTTAAATTTGAGGAATTTTAGAAATCTATTAAAATAGAATAGGTAAGTTACATTTTTGCATTTTGTTGAAAATCTGAATCAAAATTCAATTCATTCATATAAATATAAAAGAGAGAAAAAGAAGCTTTCAGCGTTCATTATAATCTGCTAACTAAATACTTAACACCGGTGGCTGTGTTTCTGTTAGCTTTTTAGTCGGCAAAAGAGGAGGTGTGAATGTGTTTAGACGTTGGTAAATAAGAAAAGATAAAAATAAAGTACTCTTCAAATAGAAGTAAGAAGTCTCCTCTATTTAAGCAAGTCATTTTTTTTGTCCACAAACGATAAAAGATATGCTGCTTACAGCTGATATGACATACTGGCGGAAATGTCGAATTTTATGGTTTTATATTTTTCTTCAAAAGAAATATTGAAGGGAATGGCGTATCCTCTTGGGTTTCTGTTCACTTTTCCGTTTCTTTTTTTTTCGGGCGACGGGCTTTCCCAATACATACTGGGAAATTATATTTTATTTCATCTATGATGTTTTGCCATTTACCGGATGTTCGCGGACATTTTGGCCAAAATTGCTCATCGTATACGGTTTTATCCTAGAGTCATGCAAATCTATAGCAGGCATGTATTCAGTTCCGGAATGTGTTCCGATTGATCTTATTTTTTCTAGTTCTTTATTTTTCTCGCAGATAAGATCTTGGAAATAGGATGTCACTAACACATCCTGCGGCCTTAGTCCAATGTTGGATTGTCGCGCCTGTTATTTATTTATTTTATTTTTCTCGTAATAATGGTAGTAAATGTTGAGGAGTACGATTAAACAAGGTGGCGCAAAATTAATCATCCAATTGGAAGGAGTGCTCGGGAAATACAGGCGCCAAAGTACGTGGAGGGCTCGCAAGGAATGTTGCTGATTGACGATACGGCAATTTCTAGCAGGATACAAGAGTATTTTGACGAACTTCTAAATGAAGAATTTCCTCGAGCAGCTTTTCAAGATGTTGAGCCGAATACCACAAATATTGAAGATATCTCAGAGGAAGAGGTGATGGAGGCAATGCATCAGATGAAACACGGAAAGGCAGTCGGACCGGACAAAATCCCGGCGGAATTTTGGTTGAAAATGGAAAGTGTCGGGCTTAGTTGGCTCACAGTTCTCTTCAACAAAACCAAAGGTGGGCAACCGATGCCTGATGCTTTCAGGGAAATTTTTCTTCCTCCTTTCTATAAGAACAAGAGAGAATCACGCAAACTCAACAACTATAGGGCTATAAAGTTAAGAACTCATACACTGAAGATATACGAGCGATTTGTCTGCAACCGATTGAGAAAGATTGTGCGGTTGAATGACAATGCGGCTTTGTTGAAGGTCGATCTATAGTTGATGCGATTCAGTACATTCGTATTGCGATGGAAAAGTATAGAGCAGCACGAAAGGACTTGCACTTTCTATTCATCGATTTGGAAAAGGCATTCGATAGAGTACCTCGTGATCTGATATGGTTGGCCTTGAGAGCACTTAATGTTCCTGAGGCATACGTCAGGATGATACGAGACTTGTATGATGGAGCTACGACTAAGGTTAGATGCACAGCCGGTGAATCAGAAGAATTTCCGGTGAATGTCGGAGTACACCAGGGCAGTGTATTAAGTCCGTTGCTCTTCAACATCATCATGTGCTACTTATTAATACATATCCCCGACGGCCTAGAAATATCTCTTCTTTTTGTCGATGATATAGTCCTCAGTAGCCCAAACATCGTTGCCTTGCAAGCTGCACTTACGAAATGGTGTGACATTCTGGAGGAGCATGGACTAAGGGTAAGTATAACAAAGACTGAGTTCTTATGCTGCCCGTTCTCAGACCCAGATGCCCCGATACCAGATATGTACGATATGTATGTAAAGGAGAGCAGCTTAAGTCTTCTACAAAGTTCAAGTACACGGAGAGAAAAAATGTAGTGAAAGGTATTAAAACTGTAATAAAAACCATTGCATTTCTAATGATTTTTTACCCTACTGCAACTGATGTAAAAGTTATTACATCTGTAATGAAAAATGTCATTGCGCTGTAATTAAATTAACCATTGGTTTGTGAAATTTTGATAATAATATTTGCCAGGAAGATCATTTGGCGATAATAGAAAAATACAAAAAGTGATTTTTTTTTAATTTTTCTATTTTTATCTTTTTCTTTTTTTACTTCTATTTCCTATCCTTAACTTCTTTTTCCCTATTTTAACTTTACCTTTTTACAATTTGCTTCTACTGGGAATTGGACCGGGGACCTATCGTCTCGTAGTCCTACGTCCTACACCTAAGCTATCTAAGATTACAAGTTATGCGAATAAATTAGTCGTTTTAGTTTTTGACAGTTTCATAATTACATATTACGCTCTCTTGTTAATTTCATGTACGAAAGGATTAAAACTATTACACCAAGCAATAATAATTATTACAGGCTGTGGTGAAAATTACCTCAAACGCCATAAATGTAACTATCCATACAAATATCATGCAATGATTTTTGTCATTACACTGCAATCATTTTTACAATAGGCCAACACCAGTAAAAACAACTACATTGTAGTCAATTTCACTACACTTTAATAACTTTCACTACAAATTTAGTGAAATTGAATGTTTCGAATTTCATTGTATGATTTTGTTGAATTCATTGCACATTTCTCTCTCCGTGTACCTTGGCTCGATGGTGAACAACGGAGCTACATGCGATGATGACATCAAACATCGCAAAAAAGTTGGGTGGATGACGTGGCGAGAAAACTAGAGCGAAGCCATGGAGCGGTATAAAGAACGAGGCAAGGAGGAAGAAGAAGAGGAAGTGTTTTTTGGTCATTTAGCAATGCTACTAATATCGGCCGATTTAACCATCCGATGCTTCTTTCTTTGTGACTACTTAAAGTGGTGGACCTTAAGGAGACTGGAGAGAGAGATAGTATTCGACAGGAATGCGAACACTTACCACCAGAAGTCTTGCAATTCTGAAGATTTCCAACACCCAAAATCATTCTCTTAAATTTATTAAAAAAAATGCAACAACAAAGTTTGATTATTAATTTTGCGCAACCCTGGCAATGGTCGCATTATGCTGTCCTGGGGTATATCCGTTTCAATTTCAGCCATATTGATAACGGTTTCACCATAGCTCGCGAAAAATCGAGATATGTATTCGGAAAAAGTTGATAAATAAAAGAGAAGTAAGAAAAGAAGTCTGTTGTGGCAAACTAACAGTGCTATTTTAAAGAGCAGCATTACATGTTGAACCCGATCAAAAGCTTGGGAGGTATCTATGAATACAGCAGAAGAGCATTATTTAAGGTCAAAAGCTGAATTTATGCATTGAATAATCTGTACACTTGCTCAATTGCACAAGTAAGGCCGTGTTTTTTAATCAGCTAATCTACACTATACGGGGTAGTTTTCATATAAACGCTAACCTGTGACTTTATTCAGGTTAGAAATTATATTGCTATCCAGTTTTAATGAGCTTTCCAAAACTCGCCTAAATGTATGCAATCCCAATTGTTTTCTAGTACGTTTTCCAATGACTAGCTAAAATTAAATTTTAAATTGAAAAGTTTTAAGGTTTAGTTTACATGCAACACACAAGTGTGTACAAAAAAAATAGTTTTTGTTTGTAAATTCATGTTAAAAATGTTGTTCTTCGAATTCTTATTCTAACAAAATTATGATTCGTACATATGTTTTCATTAAAAAAATTACATTTGAACTTTTGCGTTTGTAAAGTGAAAACGGGGCTTTAATATTTATGAGCAATGTTTTGAAATTAATGGCAATGCCTACGTGACATTTTTGAAATTTAAACTGGATGCTGCCCTCGATAGTTTTTTTTACGCGTCTGAATCAGCAAACCTGCCCCCGATGATAAAAAACACGGCCTAACTAATTCAATAAATCCCAATTTTTGATCAGAATTAGCATTCTGGCTTAAAAAACAGAGACTCGATCGTTTTTGAAAGGATGGGCTTATCTGTCGATGGAATCTTATCTTGTCTTAAGCGTGCGTACCTGTCTTGAGGACTTTATTTGTCTCATAATCTGGAGAACTAACCATTCATCTGATATTAAACGTCCATTTCGGATATTTTTTAGCCAATTTAGCTATGCGATAAGATCGTAATCAGGGGCTTTTAATCAATTTAAACAGTTGGTCAACTTCGATTTATCGTAGGGAAAATCGGGACGTCTGCAGCCACTTTTGAATATTCATTTCTTCGAGAAAAAAATATTTCTTTTTTCTTTTTAGAAAACGACAGTAACAATTGTTCTTTTCTGATGTACACTCAGAGAAATATTCACTAATATTGAACGAAATATATTTAATTCAAACGATTTGCGCTTTTGATTTGGCTCCACACGCAAATGCGTTTAATTCTAACGAGTGGCGTTTCTTTCAAAAGCATAATGAGTTGTAAAAAAACGTTTGAATTAAAAGAATTTACGTCTATCTGGAAAGAAGGAGCCAGTCGATTTAAACGTATTTTTCATTGAAATAAACACTTATTCTTTTATTGTAAACGGGTAAAACATTTTAAATAAATGAAAGGCAATTGTATCAAACGTCTTCATTTTTATATTGAACATTTTTGTTATTTAAACTAAACGAAGCATTCTTTTTAATGAAACGGTATGTATTTCGAAAGTAACGCATCCCGTTTTCATTTCATAGAAATTGCCCCATTCAAAATAATTGAGTTTTACATGGAATAAAAGGCAAACTCTGCTGAAATAAAATAATACATTCCGTTTGATTGTCCATTCTCCATTCGATTAGATACTTACTGTTACCTGTGTTGACAAATGAATAAAGAATAAAACTTATGAAAACTTTAGAAAAACACTTTATTTTTTATTTAGGTCTAATTTTAATATGGTTAATACATTACACTTTTATTCTAACACCCGCTAAACTTAAATTGCACGTGTGCAAGCGTCCATTCCTCCAGATGAATGCAAAAGTAAATTATCGAAAACACTCTTAACATCGACGAAGATTCTAATACGCGTTTGTTGTTAGACACTACACATTTGTTTGGAATGAACATGAACACGCGAGACTCATCGGACCGGCCGGAAGTATTTAACTACCTGTTGTGCTACGTTGAAACAAATGACATTTTGGCATCGCGTCCTTTAGGTATGTGTATTTGTTACGTAAAGGAATGTATACACATTACTAATGCGGAATCTTTTGATTTAAACGACCGTCGTTTGCGGTTTCGCTGGTCGTTTGCGGTTTGGCTACTCTTTTGTTTTAAAAGAAATTCTCTTAGCGTAAATGAGAATTCGTTCAAATCAAACGAGATTTTTCAAACGAATACTGCGTTCAATTTAAATGTGGAGCTTTTAATATGAATGTGCGTTTTTTTCTCTGAGTGTATAGGGTGAATAGGTTTAACTAAACGTTTAAGAACTCTTACGCTTAAATTTTCGAATTTGCAATTTTTTGTTAAGAGAAAAATTGGAAATTCCACCGAAAATAAAAAATAATATATAATATAAAATAGTTGAAATCAGGAAAATCTAGAACTTTTTAGGCACCGAATGATTTTTCCTTAATAACATCAGTAAGTGCTTTTCGTTATCTTTATCACCGAAAACAAATTAGGTCAAGGTGTGTTCAGAATTTACCGTAAGCTTAATTTAGGGTTTTTTTCGGTATGACGTTTTCTATGGTCAAATATGTTGCTAATATGTATAGGAAATTTTATTTGTTGGGGTAGTTCGCAAATTATTTTCAAAACGATCGACAAAGAAAAAATTTTAGAAAACATGAACGCATTTCTAAAGAAAGTGAAAAGCCGAATGTTATAAGAATTGTACAGTTTTCTATGTTACAGGGGCCCCAAGGCCGAAAATATAAAGAATATTCTTTTTTTAAATCCTTGGGTAACTGTTCTTTTCAAGATATTTATTTTCATTAGTTTGCAAGAGACAAACCAGCTGCAGAATCTAACATATAGAGACAAGACATTCCGAAGAGTGGCGTAACGTTTTTGAAAATCTTTGTGTTCAAACTTAAATCGGGATTCCTTTTTTTGTGCAGTCACATTTTCGATTTCCATACTTGAAATCCTACTGTCACCATGAATGTTTATGTTGTCTTGATAAAGAAACCCTTCCTGCGACATCCTGATCAAATTGACGAATTCCTAAATCACATTTACGAGCTTCCATGTTCAATTGATCAACGACCGATCAGCTTTTCACAGTGAAGCTACTACTCCAAAAGTGCTGGGAATATAACATCGACGTATACCAAATCTTTGTCGACTTCAAGCAGGCATACGACAGTATCGATCGAAGTGTACTGTACAACATTATGCTGAATTTTGGTATACCGGCAAAGTTAGTGCGACTCACAAGGATGACGATGACTAATACCGTCTCGCAGGTCAGAGTGCAGAATCGACTCACTGACCTATTTGAAACTCGTACTGGACTCAAGCAGGGCGACGGGCTGGCGCCGACGCTCTTCAACCTTGCTTTGGAGTATGTAATTCGAGCCATGAATATGGACAGCAGCGGAACGCTACTCATCAAGTCGACTCAATTAGTAGCGTACGCCGACGATATCAACATCATGTCTCGAAGGTTGGGTGATGCAGAAAGCCTTCTGCATAACCTCAATAACGCCGCAAAGGAAGTTGGACTACATATCAACGAAAGCAAAACAAAGGCCATGATGCAATCGAAAACAAGGGCGCCAGCAAATTCAAGCATCACAGTGGGGGACCTTAATATCGAGTATGTAGACAACTTCAACTATCTGGGTTGTAACTTATCAAAGGACGCCAACGAAACCGACGAAATTAAGCGACGGATACAACTAGCCAATAAGACATATTTCTCGGTCCTCCCTATAATTAATTCGAAACTTGCGCACAGGAACACGAAGCTCCGCGTGTACAAAACGATCATCCGACCCGTGCTATGTTATGGCTGCGAAACATGGACCCTCACCCAAACCTCCGAAATTTTGCTAGACCGATTCGAACGAAAGGTCCTTCGGCGAATTTTCGGGGCCGTTCGCGAGCGAGACCAATGGCGTATCCGGTACAACCATGAGTTGTATCAATTGTACGATGAGCTGGAAGTATCGAAAATCGTGAAGCTTCAACGTTTGCAATGGGCGGGGCATGTACAACGGATGGACGATAATCGCATGACAAAAAAAGTGATGAACGCACAACGAATTGACGGAGCGAGGTTGCGTGGACGACCGAGAGCTCGCTGGGAGAACTCCGTAGGTGAAGACGCCCACCAGCTGCTGGGCTTCCGAAACTGGAGGACGAGGTCACGTAACCGCGACAATTGGAGGTCAACGATTCAGGCGGCCAAGGCCCGACGTCGGGCTATCGTGCCACATTGATGATGATGATGTTCAATTGACGAATTTGAAAGTTGTGTTAACGAATTTCAATTACAAATTGATAAATTTCGTTTTAAATTGTTATACTTCAACATCATGTTGACGAATTTCCATGTCAACTTTTCAAATTGTCAAATCATATTGACGAACTACCAGATAAAACTGACGGATTCAAATTTCAAATTAGTCTTGATTTTTCAAGATATTTGTCAATATGGGATGGCCAACTTGTATCGGAAATTCTTTCACAATATTTTGAAATTTATCAATTTAACTTACATAGAACATCGTCACTAGGACACGAAAACTGGTCAATTTATAATAGAAATTCGTCAACATCATTTTTGAGTTTGCCAATTCGTCATGGAAATTCGTCTATTTGGAGCATGTTTGTGTTAATACTTTTAACTGAAAGCATAATTATTAAATTTACCTTAAGGCAAAAATCGTCGAAAATAGTTCGGCACTTTTGTTCCTGCAGCTTTGTGATCTTGACACTAATGAACATTTGAAACAATTCGAAACAAATATGGATTTCGGCCTTTGGGGACCTGTGCTCCAATGAACACATGGGACACCTGGCACTGGCATAATTTTGCAATAAAACTATGAAGAAAGTGTCTAAATATCAGCTTTTCTGGGCTTTGGTCAGGAAATATTGATGAGATATAAAGGGTTGACTTGTAAAAAGGAGTGTTTACTTTAAAGGCTCTTGCTTCAAATTGAGCCATTGTGATCCAGTTCGTTGAGTTCTTGAATACTGAAATATGTTCACAATGTTGTGGATCTACTTGTGGAAAGATCGTTATTTAAGTTTTTTTTTATCCAGGAGTCATAAAATCAAGAAATATATGCATGCCGCTAAACCCTTCTGTCCAGATAACGGAACAGTCGTTTCTCCTACTGGACACATTTTTCTTTGGAGGAACTCTACCATGAATCGATGAAATTCGCCATGGATACAACTCAGCCAGAGTTGTCAGAGCAGTGTGCCAGATGGCTTGATCCTCAGATTTAGGGTAAAAACTTCCAGACTAGACAAGGCGCACGTCTTGAGATGGTGTTTTTTAGTAGCTTCTATTTAGGTTAGTGATAAATATTCAAATAGGACATGTAGAACTTTACAAGTTCTCCAGTTTAATTATTCAAATTTAATTTGTTGTCTCAAATTATAAAATGTTGGAACATGTTGCTTTCACAGAAGATTGCTTTTTCTCATTTGTGGACTGCTGTAAATGCGATTTCTGTCCTGCGGCTAAAAAGTCGTATGTGGGGGGCCAATTCCAATTTTGAACACAAGAAATTCAGAAAACGTTACGCCACTGATGTTATCATTGTAGTTACAATCATTCCTAAAACAATTTTGGGAGGGGCACGGAACACCTGGATTCCTTCCTTGGGAAGCAACATAAAAAATTTTCAAGCAATCAAAATACGCTTAGTAGTAGTAAAAAATATGAAATTTTCAATTTTTCACATACGCCCGCTAGCGTTTTGCCTACATTCCCTTTGGGAGGTGACAACTGCTACCTTCAAGCTTATCTACTGGCGGAGGGCGTCAAATTCGTTTCTGCCCAAGGGCGCCATAGATGCTAAATCCGGCCCTGGGAATCCAGGCACCCAGCTTGACCTAAGCTGACCAGTGTCTCTCTTGTCTTGTAGCTCTCGGGACGTGTTTTTTTCTATTGCGTCTCCTAATTGAAATTTCGTTGTTGCTCTCCGCTACTGTATATGTTAGTAGATCATCCTATAATTAATTCATTTTTATGCAAAAAAAAACTCTTATCTGCTTAACACCCGCTAAAAACGCTGGCTAATTCTCATCCCTCCCCAGAATCCTGAAGAAAGAAAAAAATAACAGAAAGACACGACAACTGCCATTTAAAACCATTTCAATTAATTTTAATAACATAATGTCAAAAATGACCCACTTACCTACCTAAACACTTTCAAATTAAATCCATCTGGCTGGCAAAATACTAGTTTCTGGGGGATCGTTCAACCACCTCTTCGTTCCAAGTGGGTCAATTCCTTGTAAAACATTGAATAAAATGTTTCCTATTAAACAAACTCTACAATATCTATACTTTTCCTTTATATGATACGTACTAGACTAGTTCTAGTTCGTCTTCATCATTTTTCATTTTTTTTTCGCGATATCCTCCCGTCAGAATATAACACAACAAAAACCAAAAAAATTAACATTATTCGATTTCTCCGGCAAAGTTATATTATATTTTCTTTGTTCGTACGTTGACGTTTTTGTTTTTTTGTTTTGTTTTTTTGTAATTTGTATGTTTATTTCTCATCTTAAAAATGTCGTCAGTTCATTGAAAAGCCACCGGCAAATTATATGTTGTACGAGTATCTCTATTGAATAAAGATGCTAATGAATGATATATGAACACTTTAAGTTAGCATTAGCACACAGAGTCGCATCGTCCAAGTGGTTCACGTTGATAATTAAAATTAATATGTTTCATGTTATTGGTTGTGTTAAATGGATCGAACATCTATGTATATTCCGCTAGAAAACAAACTAACAACAGTGTGAATGACCCTTGAATGAAAAATGTTTGGAATTTTCTTTTTATTTTCAAAAATGTTTGTCGCAAAACAAACATATAGTTTTCGGGGGTAATTTTTGCTTTTTTGTTGTATTCGCTTTTCTGGGTTGAGATAAATATTGGAATGCTATAGGAATGTGAATTTAATGTAAACAAAATACGTTGTAGTGTAGAATTTTTGTACTAGAAAAACGTTGGTTTTGAGAGCTATTTTTAATCAGGCGGTAAGGCGATTTAGTAGAAACTGGATCAATTGATTATTATCAATAGAAAATTTTCGTTCATAAGATTTTTGCATATTGGATTTTTTTTTTGGTTCCGAAGTAGGCTCAAAGAGTAAAGAACAGGAATGATTGAGTCAATCGTTAGATTTTCCATGACTTTGATGCCTGGCGAGGTCCTTTCGCCGGTTTTGAGTTGTGTGTGTATTAAGGTGCCTTTACAGTGACACAGTGGATTCTGCCATTTCAGCGATTTTCCTTATTCGCCGTGCACGTATGGCAGGGACGTAGCAAGGGAAGGGGTCCATGGGGTCTGGATAGCATAGATAGCACAATAGGTCCATTGGCTGCAGTGTTACTTCGGGTTCACGCCCCTCTACAATGGGGTCTGGACATCTCCCGAAATGGTTTCAACAATTATATGAAATAATAAATTTTTAATTTAATCAAACTGTGTGCCTGGACATTATTACACAATCACTCATCAATGTGTATCAATTTGACGATTGTGCTAAGCGCTCTTCAGAAATTATTGCAGAACACAATGAAGAATACTTTAGCAGGTGCCCCCTGTACAAACCCCGAGGGTTGCTACAAAATTGCAGAATAAAAATTATTGCATAGTCAGAACTTCGAGGTTACTTCAATAGCGTGTAAAGAAGATCATAGTTAAATAAGAATATGCATTCGATAGGATTACCAGACTCAGCTTACCCTATTTAATTCTGTTCACCCGAAAAAATTCACATTTTAGTTTCAACTGATTAATTTGCTATTCAGTCACAATCAGAAAGAGAAATAGCCCGTCCACCGCCCTAAGATGTTTGGAAATATGGAGATGCAAGTTCGATTACCGCTGTGTCCGCAGTCTTCTTCACAAATTAACAAGTACATACATAGAAGATACCTGTGGGAGCTTTGCTGCACCCGGATTTAGTGAGCTATGAAATGATATGGTGGTATATGCCACTGCCATCTTGATAGACAGGCCGGACTGTCGAAATTTGATTTCGAAAATTTGGGTTCTTAGCGCCTGTGGTTGTTTCTATTGCTACTGTTATAATACGTGTTACTTGGGGTTCTTAGCGACAGTTTTATCAGCTGATAATCTGGCTTGTGTATCTAGATGGCGTTGTATATGCCCAAAGGACGCGCTATGCCCCTGAAGGCGTTATAATCCTCCTCAGAGATGCAAAGTACGAATTGAAGCGTACGAAGTGTTTACCAAAATGGTGAAAATGCTGCCATTTTGAGTTGAGTAGGTGGTTTAATTTTTTTTTTCAATTCTGAGCTCCACAAATTCTGGTTCTTATCACAAACATTTATTTGAGTGCCGTTTAAAATCCTTTTTCTTTTTTTGACTTCGCACCTTCGTTACCAGATAGTAGATCTAGTAAAAGATACCCAATACCGTATTTTCTCTTACAGTAGATCATCGATTTTCCGAATTAATGTCGACAGGGTTAATTAGAATAACCGAAAGTTCGCCTAATCGATTTTCCATGGAAAAATTGGAGAAATTGAAAATGTGCAAAATGACTAGAACTGAACAAAAATAAGAAATGCGAATCATTTAAATTACGCAAATGAAAGGTTTTGATTTGATTCGATGCATTTCACAAGAAAAAACTGAGTGTCGCTTCGGTTAATCGAATGTACGGATAATTGGCGTTCGAATAATCAATACTCTAGTGTATTTTGTTTTTTTTCGTTTCTTCAGAAACTTATATTTTAGAATATTACTGCTCAAACCTAAAGGAAAGACCACTATGAAATCTTTCCTTCAATCTCCTTCAGGACTTTCCAATCAGTTAGTATTTCTTAGTGGATAACTTAACTTAAAGTAACAAATGGATAATTTAAAGATCTCATTTTCTAATAAAGCGATCTCAAAAATCCCTTTCCCTCAATTATGTTCAATAAAAGCAAAATGAAATTATAAAATCAACCTTTTGCTATCACAGCAATATCTGGACCCCTCCCGAAACAAAATCCTGGCTACGTCCCTGTGTATGGTCACTAGCAATTTACCAACTACAGTGGAAACTCGATAACTCGAAACTCCTTAACTCGAAAAACGCTTTAAGTCGAAGAAAATCTGCTGCCCCAGCACATTTGAACAAAAAACAATGAAAAACCAACTCGATAACTCAAACCAAAAACTCTATTACTCGAAGAGAAATTTTTGATTTCACTGCTTGTGAAACTCTATAAGTCGAAGTGCTGATATTGGAGACTCTATAAGTCAAAATTTCAGATACTCTCCAGGACAAATTAAAATTTCTTATCGGTAAACGGGCGAGACTCTATAAGTCAAAGCTTTGCTATGCGAAACTCTATAAGTCGATTTTTTTTTATTCCTCCAATGGCGATTTTTCTGTTTAAAATTAGAATTTCATTGCTGCATATTCCGGAAACGAGAATAACGGTACTTTTCTGCGATAAAATGTTTCAGTTTGCATTTGAATATAGCGTTTATCGTAAGGTTGTTACTGTCAAAAGAATAATCGTTTCGTGCAGTTTGAGGAATTCAGCCAATTAAACATATCTGCGTCAAAAAGAACGCTACAAACCCTGACTATTCAGCAGAAGAAAGAACTTATAAAAGCGGTTGATGCAGGAGGTCGAAAAAGAGGGTATAGCAGCCGAATTCAAAATTCGGGTTAGTACGCTTTCTACGATTTTAAAGAAAAAAAAAAACATTTTGTTATCTATCGGAAAAGAGAGGAAAAAATGCATGTACTATTTTATAAGGGTATAATGTCGGAAAAATACCAAAATATTAAAACACACAAAAAGAAAAAAAAACTCTATAACTCGAATTTTCTTACAAATAAACTCGATATCTCAAAATCTCTTTACGTCGAAATTTCGATAACTCGAAAGAAAGTTTGGTTCCCTTGGGCTTCGACTTATCGAGTTTCCACTGTACTAACATAAAAATACAGGACGTACTCTACACATGGTTTGGGACGACTGTCGCTTTTTTTTTAAACTGGGTTGTTTGAATTTCGAGTTTTTCGTCCGCGCTCGTACACATTAATTGATTAATGAATTATTATTTTTCCCATTAATATATCTAGTTAACTATGCAACCTTACAGTCTGACAACCCCATGTTTAATGATGCGACCTCACTATCAACCGATCTTCTCCACGTGTCGCTTGTTCGTCCATTGTCTTGCATTGGTTCCTTGCGGATTTCGACCTAGAGCGTGTTAAGCAATATATTTTGGCCCTTTTCGGAGGGTGTGCCTATCCATTCCAGGCCTGTGACGCAAAGGGTAGTTTACCCTGTAAAATGTGCCATTGGGCTCCCTGGTAGGACTCCTTGATGCTATAAATTATTTTATCTGGAATGCCTGTCCCACGAAAAGCTCTCCCGATATATACTCACGGTCAACGCCATCTAATGCCTTCTGGAAATCAATGAACATGAGGTGCAATGGGGATCTCCTCTCGGCGGCTAAGATCAAGAAAATATTACATTGGTTGTGTTGTATGTTAGTCTCGCACAAAGGAGTAGGGTAAAAGTACGATTGAAGGGGCTCATTTGTATGAAATTATGAACATGTAATCGTTAGTTCAGTGCAAAGATTGCGTAAAAGCAATTTTGTTTTGAAGATTATATTGGTTATTTGACTGTCACGTGCTATTAAAGCGATTTAAAATATAAAAACTAATTAAAACTAAATTACACTGACTCCCAATATAATAATGTCCTGTCACCCCGGGAAAGTACATATTAGGCACTACTGTTGACCCTTGCCACATGGCAGCATAATCAGGGTTCTCACTTTACTGCATTCGCCGTAAATATACTGCGATTCAACACTGTTTAGTTGATCTATTGCACCACTGCATTTCCGTGCAAATCTACTGCGATTTGGCAACAACTAATATTTCCAATATATAATAACCAGGCCTGCTAGTGCGAATATAATACAGTATCTAACTAGGAAGCACATTCTTTTGCCAAGCTACTTGGTCGATACCCCCCCTAATACCAAGCGTAAAAAATACCGGCGTACAGAGGGCTGCGCCCGCAATACGAGGGTTTTTTAGATTTTGGATACATACATACATACACATGAATAATTTTGCACATATATTTTATAGGTAATAAATAAGAATTATGCACAATGTTATTGAAATGCTTCTCGTAAATCTATTTTTGGATTGGTCTAAATAAACGCGTCCCAGTAACACTTTTCAATTAGACCAATCCAAAAATAGATTTACTATGTATCATGGCTACACATATTAACCGGATATATTAGCTGTAACTCCATTACCATTACTCCAAACTGGAAAAAGCGACCGATATGAAATGTACCCATCGAATTCTTTGATGTGAGTACCCATACGTCCATGTCCCATAAAAACTAAAAAAGTCGGCTTTTTAAAATCTCCGAGACACCCTGTTAGCTTTATTCTACCAACGTCTTTCGTGCTAAGGACTGTTACAATTCTACACATTCCTACCAAATTTCATAACGATCAGTTAGTGAACAAATTTTTAAATCTCCGGGACACCCTGTTATCTTTACCCTACTAACTTCTAAGTATTTCGTGCCAATGACTGTTACTATTCTACACATTCCTACTAAAATACATGACGATCGGTTGAGCCGTTCGCGAGGTATTTAGTGAACAAATTTGTAAATGTCCGGGACACCCTGTTATCTATGCCATAGCAATTTTAAGGTATTTCATGCCAAAGACTGTTACCATTCTACACATTCCTACCAAATTTCATGACGATCCGTTAAGCCGTTCGCGAGTTATTTAGTGAACAAATTTTAAAATGTCCAGGACACCCTGTTATTTTTGTCCTACCAACTTTTAAGTAGAGATGTAACGGATCTTGTTTAGCGGATGAGGATGCGGATGCGGATGCAAAATAGTATAACATTGAGGATGCGGTTGCGGATGCGGATATTAATGGTGAAATTTTTGAGGATGCGGATGAGGATATGATCGAATATGTAGACAAAAATATTTAGGTTTCACACTTTTCATGAAGATGAAAAAAAGTTGAAATTCCTCTGATTAGTGTGGTTAAAAATTAAAAAGTTGCATACTTCCTTACTTCGCTTCACCTTAAAAAAAAACTCACTTCACCCGCCTCAGTTCAATTCATTTAAAACAAAACCACTCAGACACTAGTCACAAAAATGCGAACCGGAGTGCGTTCCTTAATTCACTCGTAGTCGTAGCTGTAGTCATCGCTGACTACTCAGATCATATAAATGGAACGCGCTCCTGCTGTGCTGACCGACAAACTGAAGCTCGGTTGTGTATACGAAACAGAATACAATTTGTCCCAATGCATTTCTTTATAGTTACAAAGTAGCACGTGGGTCGCATATATCCGCTAATTGTCTGCATACAAAAATGAGGATTGCGGATGAGGATGCGGATGTAAATATTTATAAGATGAGGATGAGAATGCGGATGCGGAGTTTAATTTTTATGCGGATAATCCGCGATTGCGGATGCGGATGCGGACATCCGTTACATCTCTACTTTTAAGTATTTCGTGCCAAAGACTGTTACCATTCTACACATTCCTACCAAATTTCATGACGATCGGTTAAGCCGTTCGCGAGTTATTTAGTGAACAGACGGACGGACAGACGGACGGACAAAATCGATTTCATAAGGGTTTTTTGAAAAATCTAAAAAACCCTAAAAATGCTGACTCCGAAAAATAAGTAAACACTGCGGTCTTTACATCTACTTACATAATATTTTCTAAAGTGAGAACACTGAGCATAATATGGTATTCATTTAGCATTTGAGTGAGATCGTAGTACATTACATGGATCCCGAATCCGAAAACGATTAAAAACTGAATCCGTTTAGAGCGAGATTCAAATCCGCAACCCGGCGCTTCGAAACGAGGCCGTCAACCATTACACCAGCTACAGTACAATTAATTGATATTAATGATAATTTCTTTTTATAACTCTTAAAACTAATTAGCCTTTCTGTTCTCTTTCTTCTTTTTTAGCCCAAGATGAAATTATCCGACGACAACAGGCACGTAAAACCAAACTCCTGAATGAAGTGAAGAACAAGCGTCAACAATTGGAGGAAATGAATAAAGAAATAGAAATCTTACAAACACCAATATCGTCAAATGTATGTGATCGATTGGATCGTGAAATTGAAATTTTGCGATTAGACTGCGAACGGATATGTCAAGAGATAAATAGTCGAAATGGAAACTCAGGTATGTTTGTTACATCTGTTTGTAACAGTTTCAACTCAAAATTAACTAATTCCCAGGTCAAATTAAACGAATATTTACAAATCAAACTACCAATTTTCCAGAATGAATTTTGAAATGGGATAATTGTTAATTTGACTTGGAAAATATTTTTTTTTATTCATTTTCATTAACACGTTCACTATCTATGAACCCCGTTTACGTCAATGGTGAATGTTTTTATATGTACATAGCATTTCCATATCAAATTAACGACTGGCAGATCTAATTGACATTTTTTCCAAGCGAAATTCACTTTTTTCAATTGAAATTAACAATTTCTCACTGCAAAATTACAGAAGTCTTAATTTGGTTTTAAATCTTCTTACTCTTACTTAGAAGTGGAAATGCTACTGCTTTCACGTCTGTTGCCGGCACCCCATTTTCAAAAAATCGAAGGCAGACATCGCATTACATATTATGTACTAATCGTCCAACTTTACGAAATTTCCCCAGAAATAAGGATTCCAAATTTAATGGCGTTCAGTCAGCATTGTATCACCGCTAAACATACTGTAAATTTGATCGTATCGAAATGTATCAAATTGAATAATTCTGTGTTAATTTTGTGCTCTTCGAATATCCCGAGAATGAATTTTGTGACCCTCCCTCAGAATCAACCATTCAAATTGTGGGTGCTGGCGTTACACCATGGCAATACATATATGTATACAGTAAGTTTGATCGTATCGACAGGGGTTGGAGCTAAAAATTCGTTTAAAAGGTATTGAAGGGAACATAATTATGCAAATTGTTTTATTTCGATTCGATCTTACCGATATATAGTTTTACGATGATGTAAGCACCCCCCATTTTGAATCCTTGAATCTGGGGGAGGGAAAACAGCACAAAATTCGTTTATAGCGTATGCGACGGGCTTCGTTTATAGGGTTTCCGCGGAGCACACAATGATACGATAGGTTTCAATTCGATTCGTTTGGGTGGGGTGGCATCACATAATACTAGCATAAAGTAAGTAATTGGAATAGGGATGGAACTCCATATAACATTAAAATCTACTGAAAAACATTTTACCTTTGATTGTGTGCTGTAAGTAACGTGTACATAGAAAGATATCTTCCTGTATGTACACGTTACTTAGAGCACACACTCAAAGGTAAAATGTTTTTCAGTAGATTTTAATGTTATATGGAGTTCCATCTCTATTCCAATTACTTACTTTATGATACTAGTATCTAGAATCCTCAATTCTTTGGAAAGGAGATGAGCGCACTTGTTTTTAAAGTTTCACGAAATTAGCATATAAGCACAGACGTAATAATTTTAGTCGCTTGGAATATGGGTCAGCTATAAAGAAAAACAGAAAATACTGCGAAAATTATGAATATGTATCTAATTTCTAATTTGTAATGCCTCTTTCTCTCTCTCTCTTTACAGGCGTTTCATTCGAACGTGTCATCGAAAACATGTACAACGGTCAACCGTCCACAATACGACCGCAACAACGTCCACCGCCCATACCGCCAGCTCTATCACGATTTCGTTCAGGTCCCTCACAACAATTTACCAGAAGCACATTACCAGAACAGTCCAATCCGTCAATGCAAAATTCCTATCTACGATCACAATCGTATCCTCTTCAAAGTGGCGTTGCCGCACCGAATCGGAACGCCGCCACTAACAATACCGGCCTGTACGACCAAACAGACTATACAAATGCCAACTATGTCGAAGACTATGGACCGCCATGGACTTGCAGCATGTGTACATTCCAAAATTATCCCCTTTTGAATAAGTGTGAAGGATGCGATAATGTTAGAATAATTCCGGGTACGGTACAAATTGTTCCATCCTCGTCTGCATCTTCGCTTAATTCGTTTGATAGTCGTGTGCCTGCTTTTTACCCTCATGCCGCCGCGCTTAATAGTAATATTGCCAACAGTGTTTCATCGCCGCTTATGCCGTCTGCGGTTGCAACTCACAACGCCCCGCTGTTAGCCAATTATGTGAACAATAGTAATAACAACACTAACATGAATCCGAGCAATCACCATCACCTACCCTATCGACCGGTAACGGTGATTAGTAATAATAATAGTCCGATGGGAGGTAACAATACTCCGTCGCCTAATCTGCATCAAATTGTCGCTTATCCCGCTGTGATTAATCCAAATGTTGTGTTGCCACAATAGCAGTGGTACGAGTATAACCAGGCCAAGGCCATACAATGTTTAATGATCAAAATGTTATCAACGACAGAGAGAGAGAGAGAGAGAGAGATGGTACCAAAGCCACCTTCACTAGAAGCCGGGAAGCAGCAATACATGCACACAAAATGAGCCTATGAACATGTCGTATATACGTTGCACGATGCACTAACACAAGCACAGCGCATGTAAAAAAACCGTGTCTGCTCTGATAAAAATCGCGAAAACATGTGGAAAATTCACTTTTTGTCGGGATTTTGTTCTTTCACTGCATTCTAGACACTTTAATTCACGACACATTCCACTTTTCGCGACGAAAATCGACCGGGAACCAATACTTTTCGTGTAAAGTTTGTCGCGACCCAACCCGATTTGCCTTTACCGCAATGTAAATTTTCGATCTGAACAGGCCTATGATTTGGCGCTTAAGTATATGAACGTGTTCTGCTTCCGGGCTTTGTATAAAGATGGCTTTGGATGGTACACATACATTTTATTTACATACATATTGTGATCTCCGTTACTTAAGGAATCCAACGTCCTGTATTTTCAATATCCAAACAGATACGTTTCTAGTTTAAAGTTTAGTGTATCTTTGACATTACGTTAGGATTACAGTTAGTTTTTAGTTGATTAGACTAATCTAATCTCGCTAAGATTATTTTATTTATTGTTTTCATTTTTAAAATATTTTGTCAAATTTCCTCTTTTCCTTTGTTTAGATTTTATTTATAATTAAAATTTTGTTGATTTTATTTATCCCTATGCTTCCACTTGTGTGCCTTCTATTCAATACATTCCTAGCCCAATGCCCGAGGGGTTGAAGTGTGTTGCAATCAATACTATTGGACTGTAAACGAGTATTAAGAAAAAATTGTAATCATGCGAAATTATAATTATAAAGAATTACAAGTGTATTTAGAATAGTTTGATATATCACATGCATATATACATTTTACCAGATGATTTAAAAATATATCGTTTAAATATATATATTTACAACAACTAACCAGGCATGTTTTTTTATGTGTGCAGCATTTTTCGTGCTATCTGTTGTTGTTTTTCTTTAATTCCAAGTGTGCAAAATATTAACAATCGATTGGATTTGATTTTTGGCGTGAATATAATTTAAACTTGTTTGCTCATTTTATGCAGTATTACAAGTCCGAAAAATCAATTTTAATTTTCTCTTTTCATTTTTGCTATTTTCAATTGTTCACATCGTCCACAATTCAGATCAAGTAGTAACCAGTAGAGAAGATATTCACATACATTTATCTCCGGGCGAAAATCGTAAGTACAAATTAGTCTTAAGTTTAGCCTAAGTGTGTGCCTCACAATATCACACTCACTACAGATAGATCAACGGATGATACCCGACCAATATGTTCTAACGATATTCTACGGAGCGACGTTTACGGAAGCGTGATTCGAAATTGGGGTTTGGTGAAAACAATGCGATATGACACTCGTTTTCACGACTCTAAGGTTCGAAAAAAGGTACATCGAAAACAAACGTGAATGCAACGGACCCCTTAAACACCACCATTTTAACGTCATTACTGGGAAAAGCAACCTTAAATGTCCAGTCTTGCAACATTGATGATCGTAGAACCCTCCAGGACAAGATCCTGGTTGCGCCACTGCATCTATTGTGGATTCGATTTATGGTTTGTCATCGTTCTCGTCCGTGGTCGCCAAGGACAGGAACGTAGCTGCTGCGATGGGGTCTTGCCACAGCCATTAAAGGGTCAGATCATTGGTCCAAAAATTTATGTGTCGCAGCTTTGGTCAGGACGGGTAAATGATAAATTTGTTCGTTAAGAGTATGAATAGATTGTGAGTTGTTGACTTATTCAACATTGGCAAACGCTTTCAAGAATGAATGTCTTTCATCAACAGCGTATACATCTCAAGTTTCAATTGTCAAAGTGACGAAGACGAACGAAAATTGAAAGTGTCTGGACAGGCACAATGACGCCCATCGTGAGGCGTGCCAACCAAATTTGGGTAGATGTTTTCTACGCTAAAAAGCGATTCAGACTATCGACAAGATTAACTAAATCTAACTAAAGTGGTCAGGAATAAGAATCAATCGTGTCCCCTGATGTAAGTGATATTGGAGGCACCCTGTGGCTGTGCGTAGAGCAGCATTCTGGCAAACCTTAATTTTACTCCAATCAGTGACACATAAACTATGGAAGTTAAAAAATCAGCCAATTGAGAGACTCGCCGCTCTATCACTTTTGCCGCAGGCGATTCAAGCCAGTGCTTAAAGAATTTTGTTCCTACTGCGCATCTTTTGACATATTGCAGCAGCATAATGTGCTGATGTCATTATATTCTTCAGGTGAAGCCCGAGAATTTTAGGATTAGTGGGAACAGGTTTGTTGTTAATGCATGTATTAACCGTCCACCGACAATCCTCCGACCAGGTGGTTAGAAATGTCGCAGAAAACTTGACGCTGACATGGTGACGTTTCGGTTTTGGAAGAAAGCTTGTAATTGCGTTAAATAACGATTAACAAGGTGGCGCATGTTATCCTTATCCAAGCTCGTGGTAAGTACGGTGCAGTTGCCTGCATAGGAAATCACTTCCGGTGGAAGAAGACCACACATATAGATGCTGAACAGAGTGGGAGAGAGTACCACAGCCTATGGAACTCCTAATTTGATTTGGCCAAGCTTAGAACATCTGCCTTGAAGCTCAGTTTAAGAATGCCTACCAGCTAGATTCATAGTTGGTAATCCAGCTGTTTCTTCGTCAGCCTCGTAAAAGCGACAGCTCGCGTCGGTAACAATGCGCATGGTCTTTAAATGTCCATTCAGACGGCAGTGCCCCGTGAGGAGCCCGCAAATTATCCTAACCCTGTTTCTACTCATGTTTATTAGACTTAGGGTACGTTTAGGTGAGTAGTTGGCATCGAAAAGTTTTGACTGCCGAAGACCGGGAAGAGTTTCCCAGTGTGGCTTTGGCTTTTTCCCACTCACTTATTACATTTCTGTATGTACAGAGTGGTATCCCACAGTAGGGTTCTGGGCCAATGAGAGGAATGGCGGATGCTCTCCTTGCAAGCTCATCGGCCTGCTCATTGCCTTCGACACCCGAATGCCCAGGTACCCAGAAAAGGGTAAGACTGCTACAAGAGATTTCCTGACAACCCCACACGAGCTTCAATGTGACAGTGAAGCTCGTCAGCGCTTTCATTGCCGCTTCTTTATGCAGCCCTTTCCAATGCATTTTCTTGCGCACAGCTCGATTGCGTGCACTTCTGCCTGAAACACGGTCGGTCGGCATCCTATTGGAATAGAAATACCTGGGCCGCTAATTCCTGCGCCAGAACCTGTATCTGTCTTTGAGCCGTCCGTGTAAAATTTGATTGACCGGGGTGGAGTGCTCTGAACTTGTCAGTCCAGTCCTCCCTCGCCCACGTCGCTGAGTCGAATGTGCTGTCGAAACGTAACGTTTTAACCAGATAGTCTGATGGCATATTAAGTTGGTTGTCATTACTTATCCATCCTAACTGCACCGAGCTCAGTGGGCATGCCGTATCACATGCCTTAAGCCTGATAACGATCTGTCTTGCCACTGCCTCAATGTGTATGTGTAGTGGTGGAAGGTTCAGCAGAACCTCCTAGGCGGCACGGCGGTTGGGCATACCACCGCCCCCCACGTATTCCACAATTGGTCTGACAATTTCTTATAGATCCACAAAATTATATCTGGTTTGATACCCCATGCTCTGCCCGCATGCTTTCTCTGTTACCACCCTGAGGTGCTCTTTCCAGAGTAATTTCTTGTCCAGAGTGACCCCCAGATACTTGACAGTTTCTGGCATGGTCAAGTTGAAAATATACATTGAGGGACACTTCAGAATTCTTAGCGTCCCCCTCCTACTGAATGGCATCACTGCGGATTGGCACGTAGCCCATTTGCAGAGCGTTCTGTAAAACATCCGGTAGTACCTCCTCGAATTTGTCTTTAACCGTGATGAGCAAGTCGCCCGCATACCCCTGGGTGGAGAACCTAGAATATGCGTATGTTCACAAGAAGCGTCGAATGATTGATCTTATCAAACGTATTTGATAGATCAATTGCCACTAGAATGGATCTGTGACACGGACGACGATGATTTAGCCAATCCCTTATGAGTGTTGTGCTATCCATCTTCCTGAAGCCATGTTCTCGGGTCGGTAGCATGTGCCAAGATTAGCGCTATTCCTTGGCTTGGCGCTCTCCCTTGGTTACTTACAGTGCCCTGGCATTCGTACCAATTTATTAGTTGCAGACACTGCAAATACATAATCGTGGTGGGACAGGATTTGTTTCAACACCAGCGCGTATTAAAAGAATTGAGAGCATTCGCCCCGCGATGAAATGCACCCAATAATTAAGCAACTACCCACACATAGACCGGGAAACATTGTGAACATTGTATGCAATTCTTGGCCGTTTGATAAAAACGGGTGTTATTCACCTCAAAAAGGCTAAAGTTCCCGTTATGCAATGGTTGCCAGTAGGAGCACTTATTTTTATAATCGTAGTCAGTTACCAATGAAAAGGATTTTTGTGCTGAATAATGTATATGTACATAATTGAAAATTGAAATTTATAAGACAATCTTAAGACTGTATCATTTACTTTTGTTTTCTTGCAGGTGTAACACATTCATGGATTCTCTCCTGACAATTAGACGATCATCTACAATGATACAACCGTCATGCTATCAAAATCTAGTCGTTTACTCTTTTTTGTGTCAGCCACACGCTTTTATCCTCAAAACCAACACAGATTTCGAACTGGACGCTGCTCGGGCCGATTGGATTGAGTGATACGAGGTGTATTCCATACAGTTCACAATAGGCTTTCAAATAATAATAATAAATTAGTGACGAAAAATGCTTTTTAGAAAAAAAAAATGGATGTATAAAAGAGACACAGAATAGCAAAAATGTTTTCGGTCTTTTTTTACATCTGTCTTTCATCGTGATATATTTTAATAATGAAAAAGAATATTGTAAATACTCGTACATATAAAATAAAATTTAGAAATAAAAATAAACCAAATCAATCATATTTCTTAGTGCATTTGATACATTTTATTTTATTTAAAACAAATTTAATTATTTTTTTTTATGTAATTCTTTTGGTATTTTTTTTAGAAAGATGTGAATGGAAAAGATGAATAATAATGTTGCTTGTTTATGATAAATTGTTTTATTGTGATGAGTCATTTTTTAACGAATGGAAAGTTTTATTAAAATTAAACATGTATTATTTTTAAGGATTTCACTAATGTATTCTTTTCGATATTAAGCCCTTGTAGAACATATCGCGTTGTTATTGTTGTAGTAGTGGTTCATAAGAGTTTCTCATTTGTCTTGAATCCGGAAGCATGTCTGCTCTTGGCAGGGTACCCCGGGACGCCTATATTTGCAATGCCGTGTAGAATAGAAGGCATCATTGACTTCGACTCAGCACGGGATTGTTGCCATAAATTTGCTTATAAACCCGTCTCGAATTGGAGGCCCACGTTCTCAAATTCAATGCCAGTTTGTTGAGCTTGCATTGTAGTAGTTGCATATCCTTCAACTTCACACGGATTCGTTACGCGCAATGAAGTTTTCCCGTATTACAGTACTCCCTCAGTTATCGTTCAATCACCAAAATGGGCCCTTACCAAGAAATCTTGCAGATTTTGGCATTTATTGCAAAAAAACGATAAAAGATACAGAAAAATGTTCAGAGAACAAAAGAAACTCAACAAAATTCCCTTAGCCTTTTCCTGAATTTATACCCTAGACTAAAACGTAAATTAGAGTGTTTTTTTACAGTTGTAATACACGCCATAACTTCCAAAAAAAAGTTTCAAGTTGAGCCCTGAAACTCTGCGCAAGCATTCAAATAAAGTTGTTATAAATGATTTTTCCGAAAATTGATTTGCTCTGAGCATGGACCCCCATTTATATTTTGAATATTGGCATGTTCGTAGCTCCTCCCCAAATTCCAATAGGCAGCTAAATTTTAGTTCATCGTTAAGAGAGAACTAAACTGACCCACCAATAGTTAACAAACCTATTGTTGCTAAAGAGCATCTAAAATATAATTTTAACTGTAAATGTAGAAAACGATGCTTAAATCAAATTAATAAAGGTTGAAGGATCAAGCGCGAACAAATTTGGTTTAAAAAAATGAATAGCAGGGGATTAGGGTATGATAGAACGTATTGTGGCGCACATTTCGCTAAAAGCTTCATATTCCCAGCTGTCTACGTTCAAAAGTTATAGCCGTCGAAAAACGCAACTCAATGACAAAAAATTGCAATCACAAACGGAATCACTTTTCCAATAATGTGTGACTTGTGGAAAACTTTGGATGCTCTTCAGGACAATTTTGGGAGGATTTTCGACAGATGTACGACAGACTTTTAAAATACGGGCATGTCCCAAAGGATCTGTTAGTCGCACATAATGCACGGAATGGAAGCAAAATTGTACGAGAGCTCTTCATCCCGTAACGTAACGAAAGGGTTCCGTGTAGGGGATCGGGCAGAGGGAATGGTGGCTGGCAAGGAAAACAGGAAAGATGCGTAGTAAATTATCCGCCTGTGGATACATTAAGTCGCAGTTGAGCCCGATGTTATGGCTAGGCCGTACACACACACGGTCTATCATAATCGATTGCAATCCATAGATTTCATATGGATTTGATTGGATTTAAATTTAAATCCGCCCGTGCATGGGCTCATTTGACAGAACGAAAATTTTATTTTGAATGCGAATCTATGAATTGACCATGTGTGTGCGGCCCTAGACTGTGTAGCGTGTGTGTCTAAAAGCTGCTCAAACAAAAAGATGGAGAAATGGAACATTCCGTAGTCCCGGGAAATCTTGGTGCTCCCTAAGCCAACAGCAACAAACCATCGGAAAAATAAGAACCACCGAGCCGATAAATTGTTAAACGTTTCGCATATGCTATAGACAGATCCAGAGGTGCATCCTACAGTTCTACTGTAGACCACGCCCATCCGACTATTTGACAATTATGGCTACGACTTTCGCAACCGGTTAACCATAAGCACAGTTCAATTCTGGTGTATGATACTGAAGAATAGGTACATAGCACTTTCGGGAGTTCCCCAGAAAATAGTTCTAAGTCCATGCCTAGAAGAGTGATGGCCGGCGCGCTCGGATTTGCAACCGTCATGGCTGCCACGATCATCTCTCTGGTTCCTTTTAACCACTAGTGGGGCGCGATTTGCATATAGATTTTCCCTCTGCCTCATCAGAACATCTCCATGTATTTTTGGGTGATCCCATACGACGGCTTGCGTCGGTTCCCTGAGGATTCCAATCTAGATCCTGTTTTGCTATGTTTTTTGGCTCTTTTTGAAGTGTGTGACCTATCACACACTACTACTTCCGCGTTTTGATGTCGATGCCAATCCTATTTTGGCGTGTGATTTTGAGGAGGTCGTCGTTAGATATTAATTCAGGTCAGCGAATTCGTAGGATGCGTTATAGGCACTGATTCACGCAGTTTGGTTGTAATGTCATACCTTCCACGTAGAACACCCATATAATGCTTGAAACAGATTGGATGCGTTGGATGCTGCCGAAGAAAGCTGCACAATGCATTTTAAATGGTTGTCATGGTTGCTGCTGCTGTTCAGATGCAACAGCAAAAAACATGTCAGCTTGTCAGCCATTTATAATGCATTGGGCTGCTTTCTTCGGGAGTATTGAAAGCGTCCAATCTGTTTCCAGCATAAAAGCACTGATTTTATATTGCTTTCGAAGATTCGGAGTTTGGTATTACTGGAGATGTTGTGGTTTTCCCAAAGAGGAGTCAAACTGAGCAATACTGCTCGGACTTTATTTATGCGCGACTCTACATCGGTATCAGCCCCACCATCCGCTATCAATACGCTTCCAAGGTAAGAAAAGTTCTCGACTTTTTCTATCGGTTGTACGGAGATAGAAATGGAGTGTTGCCCTCCTGATGACAAGCTCATGTATTTAGTCTTAGCGGCATTAAGGCAGCACTTCGACTTTTACGATGCAAAGAATCCGTCATTTGAGCCAGATGCTCTGGTGTGTTTGAGAAAGGGGAAATGTCGTCGGCGTAGTCCAGGTGCTGAAGGTAATCAAATAATTTCCACTTGATACCCATACTTTCTTGATTGCCTAGAGCGTCGCAGATTACGTTGTTGATGGTTAGGTAAAGGGGCCGCTGAGTGTATCCCTAGCGCACTTAGACCAGACTTGCTCCGTTGTGATACCTCTGTGGAGTGTTGATGGTAATGAGAAACATCATTGGTGATAAAATACAGCCTTGTTTAACTCCATTACTCACCTCAAAAGGACTAAACTATTCGCCCTTGTGCAAGACATGGCATTGGGCTCCGTTATAGGATTCCTTTATGATGGAAATAAGTTTCACTGGTATGTCTCTCCTACATAGGGCGGTCCAGATATAAGCCCAACCACTATCATAAAAGATCCAACTCAAGACAGAATTCAAGTATGTCAGAAAACTGTCCTGATATCAGTCTAAGACCATTTACATCCGGAGACCCATTTTATACCAATACGCGATCACAACCTTCTACTATCGAAACAGTATCTTTTCGGTTGCAATCGAAGGTTCCATTCCAGTAATCATCTCAGAGACCCAATTCCTCCCCATATTCAAAGATATAAGAGAGACCCTTCGATGCACTATGTGAGGACACGAGCTAGGTTGCAGTCACGGTAGGTGCAAAGAATCCCTTTATTTCGTAAGCTGAAAGTGAATTTAACATTTACTTAAAGAGATGGCATCCTGCATTCAACCTACAATAGACCTACAAAATGTATGTCCTGAAAGTCCTCAAGCCTCCGAATCTTTGTTGGACAGATTCAACCGAAGGTCCATCGAATTTTCGGGACATCCGTTACAACCAAGAGTTGTCTAAATTAAAAGTTAACCTAGAAGTATGAAAAAATGTGAAGCTTCGTGGATTCCAATGGGCGGGGCATGTATAACGAATGGACGACAATTGCATTGTGAAGAATGTGATGAACGCAGAACGAGTTGACGGAGCCAGATTGCGTGGACCACAGATAGTTCGCTGGGAGTACTCAATAGGTGAGGACGCCCATTAGCTACTTGGCTTCCAAAACTGGAAGGTAACGTCGCGTGACCACGACAATTGGAGGTCAACTATTTCGACTACGGCTCGGTTCGGGCTATCGTCCCAGATTGATAGTGATAATTAAGAAGGAAGTAGAAGTAGGAAAGAGGCAATTTGTAGACGTCAGATGAGTGCCTAAGCTTTACGCCCTTACCTCCCGGTCCTTCGAACGTTTTGGATCTTCAGCTTTTTATTGACAAGGTCTGATTGTTAAATAGAGATTCCTTCATCCAGTGAATGCACTCGCCTTCAGAAACCCAACCGGGGTTGCCACACCAACTGGTTGACTTGCTTAACAGCCTACAGCCACCTCGAGTCCAACTCATTGATGGACAGGGACAGTGGTACCCTGGGCATACGCATCCCCAAGATACACTATTCGCTAAAGACTTCTCTATAGCAGATGTGATCTCCCTTCGGCATCCTATTAGGTTAAGTTAGGTATAGTGGCCGCCAAGTGATAAAACACTTAGCGCACTTAGACCAAAAGTAGGTCCATTGTGATACCACCGAGTGTACCTTAAAGTTAACACCTAATCTGAAAACCAGCCCGTGCTGGCAATAAATTTGTTGAGCAATAGCGTGCTCACATCACGCAGATCATCTGTATCGTGAAAATACATTGAGCCAAGAAAACGTTTACGTTTCTCGGCCAGGGCCGGGCAGTGGTAGAGAAAATGATGAACACTTTCTTCCTCTTCTTCGTCATCGCAACTGCGACAGAAGTCGTTATAGGGAATTCTGAGCCTCCTGGCGTGCTCCCCGATAGGACAGCGTCCCGTTATGATCCCGACCACCTTGCCGATATGTTTCCTGTCTGTTGATCTGGCCACGTCAAGTCGTGGCCAAATTAATCTTGTTGTAGCACATGTAGTACCGTTAGACCACCTTGAACTAGCCCTGTGCATTACAGTTATTTCTATTGTCTGTTTACAGGAAGCGATTGGCAATTTTATATTATTGCGTTCGGCCTCAAAGGTCATAGTGACCGCGTTACGAGCGAGACGGTCCGCATTGTAGTTTCCTTCAAATCCACTATGACTTGGTATCCAGCAGAGAACGATGTTAAAATATTGACCCATCACTCTAATCGCTGAGCGACAGCTATCAACAGATTTCGATGTAATCAGCACAGATTCGAGAGATCGAATTGCAGCCTGACTGTCAGTGTATATGATGACATCCCGCATCGTGACTACATGATTTCCCAACCAGGTTATAGTTTCCATTATTGCAGAAATTTCCGCTTGAAGAACACTACAGTGGCCAGGTAGACAGTGGGCCAAGTGATGCCACTGACTAGTTTCACGTAAGCGTAGTGCCGTGTTGGCAGCCATTTTTTGGCCGAGTAGATCTAACGGCAGCAGATTGAGCAAAGTGTCAAGTCCAGCCGAAGGTGTAGAACGCAAGGCTCCAGTTATAACAATGGAAGCCATTCTTTGTACTTTCGCCAGCAGGTTATAATAAGTAGTTTTACTGAGTGCCGACCACCATACGCAAACGTTGTACAATAGAATCGGTCATACGATAGTAGTGTAGATCCAATACAGTGCCTTTGGTTGCAGGCCCCAGTTCTTTCCTACTGCTTTCCTGCGCGAATAGAGTGCTATAGTTGCTTTATTCACCCTCCTATTGGTTAAGCCTCACGTAGAACTTTCAGACGTGCATGTCCCAGGTTTGTTGGACCTGTGACTACTCGTCTGCTTAAAGCAGACTCGTAGCGCTACTTTCACATCCAGGCGGCCACTTCAGTTTATTAGTCAGCAATGCGATTCGGGCAGTGTGGTCATCAATCCACAAACTAGTTAGATATAGGCGGCTCGGCTCGGTTATGCGAAGATGCCAGCTCCGAGGCCCACACGATTGCATCATGGTGACACCTCCCCATCAAGAAACCACCGCATCGTGCTCGGCGTGTAAGACTGACTTTCCGCAAAGTAATGGGAGAAAGTCAGCCATGCCAAGCTACCCGTATCAACTATACAAGGGGCCTCCCTGCGCCGCTCGGGTACATGGTGCCGCAACTCACCAAAGTGTCCCACTACACAGAGACATTCTGTGTCACAAGGACACAGACCCCCCCGCCCCCTGCGGGAACTGAAATTGGGACAAAATGTAAACAGACATCCTTTGACTAAATGTACAAGTCAATTTTGCGAATAAACTGAAAACACGATGAGTTGAAGTTTGTCATCACTACGAGCCACAGGTTTAAGTCCATCTAGCAAAACAATGAGACATGCAAAAGAGCATGAGCTTTATATAAACGGCATTCAATAGAAGTGGATGTGAAAAACGGTACGATACGACCCATCCTTCAATTTTCGCTAGAATTGAAAATAGACAAATTTCGGTATAATTAGAAACAAGAAGTACGATTCAACACTTTTATTAATCTAAAATCAAACCTTATAATTACAATTAAATATCAAATAAAATTGATAAACTAATTCTCAGCTCCAGCACCTTATATAGCCGTACCACGTTCCAAATTCTGCTTAATCTCAGCCGTATGTTCGCCATAGTATCGCTCCAATTTCTTGTTGAATTTTGAATTTCGTTCGTTGATAAAATCAACATCGGCATCATCATTGTACGTTCGTCTCCTGGAATACTTCTTCCTCTTTTCGATCTGCGACTCCAAATCCTTCACCATGTTATTAATCGCCGCTGGCGTATCTTTATGCAGGCCATGCAAAATTGTATTCGGCCCGCCATAGAACGCTTCACCCAGCTCGGCTTTTTGCTTTTCGTACTTGGACATATCGCGCGGAGGCATATTCTTCACCAGACGATTGTACTGACGCGCCGTTTGGGATTCGTACGACGAGAAGCCCAAATCGGGATTTTTCTTTTTCTTCTTTTTCTCAATACGTTCGGCATCGATGGCGGATATTTCTAGAAGTTTTAGACGATCGTAATCTTTGCCTTCTGCTTCGGCCTCGGTGCGGGCCTTTTCATCGGCCAGGATCCAGTCTGCTTGTCGTTTACGCGATTCCCAGTTGTTGGGCAGTTTGTTACGTGCATCTTCGGCTACAACTTCCTGGTGATTGTGTGTACGCGCTTCATTTCGTAGTTTGTGCAGATTGCGTAGACGTTCTAATCGTTCTTGATGCTTTTCAGCGGCCGTCTTTTCGGAGTCCATTGTTTGTATTGAATGAATAAAGGAATTATGTGAAAATGCACGACGTAAACAATACGAGAAGACGTAACTTTATGATGGACGATGGAATTGGACTGACAGTTTACGGATGGTGATATGTCATGTGAAATGATGACGGTAATGCAGTTCTTCGTTTGGAACGACTTGAAATCGGAACAATAGTACATTTAATAAAATACCATAAACTAAAAATGCTGTCTAATTTGTACAACTTGAATATGTCCATTTTTTATAAAATTTATGAATGTTGATACAGTACATTATATTTTTAATACTTTTATCATAAAAATTCTTGTCCGTTTTAGGGCTCCATGACACAGTCATATTTATAGTCATATTTCTAGTCAAATAATTAAGCCTACTCGATTCATTCAGTTAATTTTTTACACGTACACTAAACGAAATCAAGTAGGCTTAAGGATATGATAATAGCGACGTTTTTTTCGCATCGCGGGTAAATCTGACTCGAAAAAAACGATCGCGGGTAACATCCCGGTTAAGACCAAACAGCTGACATTTGACAGTTTTTGCCCATCTTTGAATCACCTTCGTCGTCTTATTTTTTAGATGTGGTGGATTTTATCACAAAAGATGATTATTTCTTTGCAAAATCTTTTCTCGTGATGAGAAAAACTCTCACATTTGGTTTGAAAAGACAAATTCCCTCAAATTTTCCCTATGCGTCCGCCATCTACATTTGAGCTCTATCCCGTGTAGGGTAGTTGCACGGATGAACTTTACCTGGGTAAGTGTCATTTTTTTTATATGAAGTTCTACCCAAACCTGCACGGGATAAACTCAATAAAACGTACCTATAATCTATTATAATAGGGACGTTTTATTGTGTTTATCCCGTGCAGGTTTGGGTAGAACTTCATATAAAAAAAATGGCACTTACCCAGGTAAAGTTAACCCGTGCAACTACCCTACACGGGATAGAGCTCAAATGTAGATGGCGGACGCATAGGGGAAATATGAGGGAATTTGTTTTTTCAAACCAAATGTGAGAGTTTTTCTCATCACGAGAAAAGATTTTGCAAAGAAATAATCATCTTTTGAGATAAAATCCACCACATCTAAAAAATAAGCCGACAAAGGTGAGTGAAAGATGCGCAAAAACTGTCAAGTGTCAGCTGTTTGGTCTTAACCGGGATGTTACCCGCGATCGTTTTTTTGGAGTCAGATTTACACGCGATACGAAAAAAACGTCGCTAATATATATTACGAATATATGACTGTGTAATAGCGCCCTTAAAGCATTCCCATTCATCTCTATTGTGAATGCTCTCTTTTCTGGTTGAAAATTGACAGCTGTATAATATTGCTGTGAAAATTTTGTTTATACACATTTCTCGCATTTTTGTTGGATACAGGAAGAACGAGCCTACGGAACGTACGCATTTAGAAGAAGGATAAACGCTGGAGCTAGGGAAGAATGGTTGAAGAAACTGTTCAGCAAACCAAGTCTCGTGTGAAGCGTCCCAAGCCAGTTTATTTATGGACAGTTGCGGATGTTCAAAAGTGGTTTAGACGACACTGTGCGGAATACAGCAAATATGCGGAGCTGTTTTCCAAGGTAAGAAAATGTGACAATTTCATATCAAACCATTTTCTCTGTCCAGTTGAGGTGTCTGGTGTGATTTGAGGTTTTCTATTCTTTTTTAAAATTCCCTGCATTTTCGCAAATTGAACGATAATCGCAAACCGCATACTGGGGTTGAACGAAGCAAGGTCCTTGGTGGACAATCGTCGGAAACCTGTTGACTAGCATTACGCGCAGATCCTTAATCGATTTATTCATCACAACCAAATCAACTCAACGGGACAGAATATTGCAATTATTCAGTTGCTTTTTGCTTAAACTTTATAGTAGAAGCAGGCTGAATCCTAAATCGAGAATTGTGGATCAGCAAGATTAAAATCCCCCTAAATCGGAGAAATAATACAAAGCCGTGCGCAGTACGAGGCATCATTGCCTCCAACTCCGCACGGGTTTGTTGCGATAAATTTGCAAACAAACACGTGTGGAGTTGGAGGCAACTATGCCTCGTTCTTGTTGTTGTACTTATTCCCCCCAATAGGAAAAAGAGCGCTTCAGAAGGGCAAAAAGAGCGCTTCTCGGGAAGCGCTTCCCATCTCCATTCCTCTTCATGTACTTTTTAACATTGCATGTCCGCGGAGGCAAGCAGTTCCTTAAGATGCGCTCCAGAAGCGCTTCTAGAGACGTGAGTGGTAAGCAGTGTGCTATAAGCGCTCCAAAAGAATTTCACATTTCACTCATTTAAGTGAATGAAATGCACTTTTAGAGGGTTGAATGCGAAAAACGAACATGATGCATTGTATAAAAATATAACTTCATATATAAGTTAAATTTTCAAATTTATTAGCAAAATAATGCTTTTTCCAAATTATGAGTATGCTGCAAAAATCACAACACTTTAAATTTAACAAGACGAATGACGTTCACTTTTCACGTTATGAAATAATCTAGAACAACGGTGTATATTCGACGTGTGCGGCAATCGTCGCAAATAGTCGATGCTTTTCTATTACGATCTTAAAGTGCTTCCTCACCATTCGTAAATATGCTTCTGTGGAAGCGCCTCCTCCGAAGCACATTTGGAAATGGTGAGGAAGCGCTTCTACGTCGCTTCTATCGGAAGCACTTCTATTTTTCCTATTGGACCAAATGATGTACATTATTATGGCTGTATTGATACATATACTAAAGCTGTAAATAGCTGTTGCTGCCATCCATTTGAATCGCAATTCAATATAGTAGCAGAATGTACTTGATACTCTTATAGGCTGGAATTGCAAATCGTGCTCCTCCTTTTTTTATAGTTAGACGAAAACGTCGAAAGAATTCGATTTTGGAAGCGATAACTATCATGTTTGGAGTTTTGCTGTACAAAACCTGTTGATCTGAAAGTCTTGAGCAAGTGTGTGGAGATTGCCTTCAAAATACGATTAACAGGCATGCAATATTGTCTCTAAGTGTGGGCAAGGTCATAGCGGAAGGGTTATTCTTCTAAGAAATCTCAATCTAACCAAACTGGAAGATTGCAATAGTATGCAGGAATATGTCGATAAAATCATCATACTCGGCCAAAAATTTATTGGAATTGGATTTACGACATCTGACGAATGGATAGGAGCGATTCTTTTGGCTGGATTATCCTAAAAGTTTTAGCCGAATGAGCATCGAAGCGGTTGACGCTAAAATTAGCTCAGATTCAATCACTGCACGCACAGTGACAGTGACAATAAGATGGCTAGTGGAGAAGTTTTTCTGTCTGAAAAGAGATTCGCATAAAATACATTGTCCGGAAAGAAGAGATGTTATATATGTAGCTTATTGGATAATCTTAGTAACAGTTGCAGCAAGAAGAAAGACAAATTTAAGAGTGGCAAAGCTAGATGGGCATTCGGAGTTTTTGGCATAATTACGGAGAACTAGTTGTGAGATGTAAGCCTGATAGTAGAGTATATAGGCTTCATGGAAATGGAAGATCATGCATGTTGGCGAAGGAAAGATGCACTGCCTTCACTTGGCATCGACGTTTGGGCCGTATAAACTTCCAAAATGTAAAAAGTGTGCGCGATCGTGTTGTGGACAGCTTTGATTTTTGCGATGGCGATAGTGAAATTAAAACTTGTAAGACATGTTCCAAAGCGCAGCAAAGTCGTCAACCTTTAAAAATGAGTTAAACGCTTTCAACCGAAATTTTGCAGCTTATACATTCGAATGTGATGTGATGGGCCAATGGAGACAGAGTCAATGGAACATGCTCGATATGTGGTGACATTCTTAGATGACTTCTTGAAAAAAGTTTTCGTGTATTTCCTAAATTTAAAGGCTTTTATTGACAACCAAATGGAGAGAAAACTTAAAATCATCCGCGCAGTTAATGAACAGGAATACTATTCAAATGAATTCGAGCCGTAGATTGGTCGGGAAAGCAAAATGACACCTGTTTTATGCAGATCTACCGAAATGCTTCTGGACAGAAGCCATAAGTATGGCGGCATATTCAATCAATCCTAGTGTTTGCGCGTCGGATAGAAAGACACCACATGAAATTATTTTCGTGAAAAAAGTTGACATTTCGTGTCGCGAGTGATGGTACACATCCTAAAAGAAAGGCGGAAAAAATTACAAATTGTCTGATGAAATGGTGTTTGTCGGGTATGACTCTAATACAAAAGGATTTCGTTGCATAAATCGTAAGAATAATAAACTGAAAATAAGCCGCGATGTAGTATTTCATGCTAATATAGTGAAACTTAGTGTATAAATAAGTTACAATTTAATAAGCGAAAATGATACAAGTTGCGGACGATAATTCTGTCAAGGTTTGTGGTTTTGATATTGAAAATAAAATCGGGACAAATATTTTGGTAATTGATACTAATAATGGGACAAAAAGGAGCGAAAATGATGAACCAACCAACCATCAAATCCGCAGATGTGGATGAATACCTTGATTCATCTCAATCTAATACCGGCGGGGAAGAAGAAGCTTAGGCTGATAAGACGATAAGCGAACGCGATTAAACGAATTAAATTGAAGGACCCTGTAGTAGACCAATCACCAGAAGTCACGACACAAGGTAAAACTTGTTTCATCAAATCTAGGCAAAGGAGGATGTTGATTGAGTTAAATGGGAGCGGGCCATGATGGACGAGCTCGAATCACACGTGGCCAATAAAACATGGTCGTAAAAAGTAAACGAGGTCGAAAACAATATCCGATTTAAAGCCCGACTTATCGGGTCAGAATCAGGATTGATTGGGAACGAAACCTATCCGGATTATCGAAATATTCGGATTTTCGAAATGCACCTATTAAGATCTGGGTAGACGGTATTTATGCTAAAATTGTTCAAAAATTAAGTATTAACGAAAATAAATAATTATTGAGTCCGCACATTGCGATAGAAAAACATTCATAAATATCTCGAATTTTTCAAAATCAAAGAAAATTTTGGTTTTTGACCGAATCCGGATTTTTGGAGTCCGGATTATCGGGGTTCTCTTGTATGCGAATTTATCACTTGGATGCAATCACAGCAAATTTGCAAATTCAACGCCATTTTTAAAGTTGTTTTAATAAAAGTCTAACTATCAGCGCCTTAACCCTCTATCACTGCAAATGGAATTGTCACCTAAAAAAAAGAGAGGCCTTTCGTACCCCGTGAAAACGAAAGGAAAAGTCACGATCAAGTTAATCGATTCAGCAAACAATTCGTCGAACGCACACTTAAGGATCCACTCAAATGCGAAATTACTACGCTAGAGGAGTATCTTCAAGTCACCACCCATGAAGTCACTCGTGCCAGAGAGCTAAGCGTTTAATCCCGACAGTATTGTGATGATAATGCTCAAGGACCTTGATACACCGGTTTTAGAGTACTGTACTGCAACGATGAATTTGTATCTACGATTCATTATTATCCTAGATTTTTTGAAAAAAGGACGCATAATTCCGTTACTTAAACCTGTTAAAAAACCCAACCTTGGAGAATTATACCGTCCGATTACGCCTCTGACTCCTGTGGCCAAAATACTTGAACCGCTGTTACTACCGATACTAACAATGAATATCAATCTCGCGAGACACCAATATGGCTTTAGGAAAATGCACAGCACTCCCACTGCACTTAATCGGATCACCTTCAAGTTCCTAAATCAACCTAAACGCAATGCAATCTTGGTGGCTCTAGATCGGCGTTTGATACAGTGAATCGCTTCTTCTGGCAGACCTACGTAATAAATTTCTTCCGTCGTATGTATTGAAATGGGTGGCAAACTACCTTGCCGGTCGTCAGTTCTGCACATATGTAGTTTAGAGACAGGAAATGTAAACTGCGGAAAATCAAACAAAGCGTACATCAAGAAGAAGTTCCTTGTTCAACTTCCTCATGTCAGGACTTCCCACTCCAGCTTAATGGATCGACATTATCTCGCGGATGACTGCAACATAATTATATTTCCGCTAGGTTTGCCCTCATCAATGGTGGTTACCTGAAATACCTAACAGCTTTTTTGTCAGTAAGAACCTTATGGTGTCCGCGCCTAAGTCCACAGTCATCCTTTTCCTTTTTTCCTCTAAAGCTATTGGTCTTTCATTGGTGAATAATAGAGCAGCCGTCTGGGCAAACAACCTTTGTAACACGCAATGCAGACGTATCCAAACATGTCAGAATGTATTACCACCGGTTGTGTTCTTACGACATCTCAGTATCATCTTCATCAGGACAAATGATGACTGAAAAAGACACAGTGAACTACTAGCGAAACAGTACCTAGTTAGATGCTATCGTAGCGAACAACCATCTTATGGACAACACCCCACCACCATGTCATGTAAGACGTTCACTGAATGACCAGGAAAGAGAAGTCCAAAGATACAAACGTGTCTCCATTGATAACAGTAACTACAAGGCGGCATTAACTGACATACACGTTAATGAAGTTCGAAAATCTATGGCCGCGCGCAGACTAAAGGCATATTGGAGCGGAGCGTAGCGTAAAACATGTCGCTTAAATTGGACGACAGATTTTACGCAATGCTACGCTACAATACGCCTTTAGTCTGCGCTACTACTGCAAGTGCCCACGACTCTAGTCGGCGAGTCTTCATTAAGTGAACAGAATTCTGAGGCGTCAAGTGATTCGGCGATAGCTATACCCCTGGCATTGTTGTTGAGGTCCGAATGCCAGAGCTCATGGTGCGCATTAAAGTCGCCAAGGATGACCCTGTGCTCTCCGGAAAGGAGAGGACCAATATCGAAACGATAGCCAGAAGGGCAACTAGAGTGAGGTGGTACATATATATTAAAAATTTCGATATTGGTACTCCCTGATGGAACTGAGATGGCTTGAATTTCCGCCGTACCGTCAGCAACTACATCTAATACACAGTAATGTACGGACTTGTATTAGGAAGGCAAGTCCACCTCCAGGGTGAGGATCATCCGTGGCGGCGGGTCGATCTTTCCGCAGTATAACATATTCGCTATGGACGCTTAGAGACGAGTTTGCGTGAAGCAACGTCTCTTGGATGGCGGCGATGAGAATTCTGTTGGAACTCAAGAAGTGATTCAGCGATTTTTCGGTGAATGCCATTACAGTTAAACTGTAATATAGATAGTGCAGTGAAAACTGCTGGAGGGGGAGGGCCAGGCGTAAGACTGGGTCTGGCATTCCTTATCATATTATTTGGCGGTGTAGGGGGCAGTGGTGGGGAAGGTGGGCTGGGAGCAGCCCTGGGTTGCCCGGAATTTATACAACCTGGCGCAACATATGCTAAGGAGTGTTGACCTTGTCTACGTAACCCTGAACACCTAAAGTGAACCCATTCCCTGCAGCAATTACACTGCACTGATCTGGCATTCGAACCGATACGTTGGTTGCAGACACTACAAATCCATACCTCTGGGCCTGGATTTGTTTCAATACCGGCGCGAATTAGTAAAATTGAGAGCAGCCGCGCCGAGATGTAATGCTCCCAATATGACGAAAAAACACATACATCGTACCCACACATATACACAGACAAACACAACCTTCCTGCATCGAACCTTCAGGGCTCCTGCCGGGGCTCTTGCCTGGAAGGCATATTGGCAGCTTTTGGCCGTTTTGCAAAACAAAACGGGTGTGGTCCGCCCCGTAGAGGCAGTTGCCGTAAGACCACAGGTCTTGACTTGGAAGATGCCAACAACATGAATAGTGAATAAAATGTATTTCTTCTTCCTTTGCGCTCCAGTGTCGTAACTTAACGCGGTGTGAGAGCCCCTGTAGCCCCTTATTTATTATACCCTTCGCTCATAGAGTGAAAGGGTATATTAACTTTGTCATGAAGTTGGTAACGCATTAAAGGAAGCATCTCCGACCATATAAAAAGTATACATATATGATCAGCATGACTTGGGGAGTCGATTGGTCGATGTCCGTCTGTCTGTCTGTTGCAACGCGTTTTACTCGGCCAATTTAAAAGCTGTGAAGCTGAAATTTTGCGCAAATGCTTCTTTTTACAGTTTGTTTGTTTGAATCGGTAAAATCGGAAAATGAGGTCATGGGGCTGCCATACAAAGCTAACCCCCCAAATTAAGTTCTTCTAAAAAATATTTTCTATTTGTGCACCAATTTCAACCAAATTTCACACAAATTTGTTTCTATTGATGACACAAAACATATGCAAGAATGGATCAAATCGGACCATGGAGTCCATACAAACCCAACCCCCAAATTAGGTTCTTCTAAGAAACACTTTTTTATTTGTGCACAAATTTCAACCAGATTTTACACAAATGTGTTTCTATTGATAACACAAAACATATGTAAGAATGGATCAAGTCAGACCATGGAGTCATGGGGCTGCCATACAAACCCAACCCCCATTTTGGTTCTTCTAAGAAAGATTTTGTACACCAATTTCACAAAACCTTGAATTAATGTGTCATTATCAAAGCAACTGAAAAGGTCAACACAAATGCTCCCGCATCCCCCAATAACATTTTCTGAGTAAATAGTTTTATTTGCCCACTTATTCCAACCAAACCCCACACAAATATTGTTTTGTCGACGCAATGAAACTTTTGTGAAGACGGAAGGAAAATAATGGGGGGGGGGGTATTAAATACAAGTCGTAGGTACGCCCGAAAAAACTTTTTGCCCGAGAAGAGCGGGCCGCGTGCGAAATTAGCCTCTGTCTCGTTTTCATTTAAAACAACTATAAAACCTTGTTCAGCTGGTCCCCTTGGAAGTAAAGAAATTGATCAGCTTTCCTAGTGTCTAAATACCCAAAAACCCATGTTCATCTCATCCCCTAAAATATGTGAAGCTCGTGTCGGCGTTCGAATGTACATATTTGTTATATAAAATAGTTTTATGAAAACTGTTAAACCGTTTTCTATAATATTTTAACTTTTCTTTCCATAATTTGAATTTGTTGTTGTTGTTGTTAAAAATAAAATTTCCGCTTTAGGCAATGACAACCATTGGCAACGCAAATGCTTTATAAATTGTTCGTTGTTATTTGAAATTTAACAATTTTCGCAAGATTTGATTCATTGCGAATTTGGTCAATAACTAAAGCGGAAATATTATGGAAACGGTAAAAAGCTTTATTACAGTATTTAAGACAACGAATACATCCAAAAACCGACAAGAGCTTATCATAATTTATGGGACAAGTCGAACAAGCGTTTTAGTTAGTCACTAGAAGAGCTGATAAATTTCGTCAATTTCCAAAGGACGAGTTGAACAAGGTTTTATGGCTATTCCGAACGGAAAATGTACTGTAAACCCTATTCGAGCCCGTGTCCTCTGAGGGAACGAAATCGATAAGAGTTTTCGGCTGTTTAGACTCTAGAAAAGCTGATCGATATGGACGCCTGCCCGGAGACGAGCTGAACATGGTTTCTTAAATCGCCGGAATTGCAACCTATTAGGGAGCTGCTGGCTTGGTCTGGACGTTTTTTTGTGAATCACTGAACTTGGATCATGGGGTTGGCATACAAGTCTCACCTGATCAATCCTCACCAAACCACATAAAATGTGTTTCTATAGAAATCCCACCTCAAAATTGTGGATTTTTTTTGCTCATGAGCTTATAAATGCTTTCTTATCGGAGTCGAAAATATATGTTGATATTGATAAAATCGGACTATAGCGTCAGAAAGCTGCCATAGAAACTCAACCTCAAAAGGTGATCCGAGAAATTATTTGCCCGAAATGAAGTGAAGGGTATCCCGATTCCGACCACTTCCGAAATTAGTTTCGGTGTCGTTACATTTACAGTAGTTGGTGGTAAACCAGAAGATCTGAGCACCTATAAAATAACGAATCATTGGGATATTGAAGCTCAGAATTTTGTCGAGTAACAACTAATAGAAAAAAAAAATAATCCGCACAGAGTATTTATGAATGACCACCATCGTTAAGAATTGGCATTATGATTTTCTGGTAAAAAAAACAAATGCAGCACTTCCCATACGAGGGCTTAAACTGCAAAACTCACATTCTCCATTTTCTTCAAATTTGAGTTTGAAGTATTTTCCAAAAGCCTATATTGAAATACATTGTACTTCAATCTAAAAGTACTGCAAAACTTACTTAATCCAATATAAAATGAATGATGAAAAGTCCGTTGCAAATGCAAAACTCACATTCTCCACATTTCTGTCATAGCAAAACTCACATTCTCCTTCAGACAATATAACGGTTATTTTGCTCGTGCAACCGGCTAGTTTGTACTGTTTGCTCGTCAGTTTTTATGAAAAGGTCTCCTAGCGTCGTTGTTTCTTTAGGTGATTTCTCATTTTGACGAATTTGAAAGTTTAAAAAGTGTGTTTTCTGTGGTTTGTGCGTTAATTATGGATTTATCAGTATCCCCAGTCATTGGAGCCGAGAAGGCAAGAAAACAAGTTGCTAACCCCTTGACATGGAAAAGAGCTGTAGCCAAAAAGAAGCGGTAAGGATAATGACATTGGATGATTTCATTTTTATAATTTTCCTGTCGGTATTTTAGCTATTCAGCTAGTGGGTTTCCAAGCTTTCCTGCATGCAAACATTCGGAGGGATCATTTCATTGCAAAACTTTATGTGGTCAAGACATACGAAGATTCCACCAACAATTTTATGAAAATCATGACAAAATAAGCCAGGAAAATTTTATCATATTGCACATGAAGTTACAAACGATTAGAGACCAATAAATGAGACTTATAAAAAGCAGAACACAAGGGCTAAATACTTTATTAGGAACCGATCAAAAGATATGGTGCCAGTTTGCTAAAAAACGTTTTTAGACTGTCTTAAGGTCTCCCGATTTAGAGTAAATCGTCTAGCAAAGAAACTTGAATCTGGAGAAGTACCAAAAGAAAGACGAGGTGGTGACCGAACAGGCGGACGTTTCAGTCAGAAAAAGGAATCTGTAATGAGGTTCATTAATAAGCTTAAATGCAGCGAGACTCACTATTGTTCAAATAAAAGTGGCAGAAAGTATCTCCCACCAGAGTTGAACATAAGAAAGCTATGGCGAATGTATAAATCTGATAGTGAATTTCGTGAGATTCAAGTTACGCAATCATTTTTTCGAAACATATTCAATAGAAATTACAATTTGGGGTTTGGATCACCTCGCGTAGACGTTTGCTCGACATGCCTCAAATTAGCGGAAAAAATAAAAAATTTTCAAAATGAAAATGAGAAAAGTGGTTTAATGATCGAAAAAAATATTCATAAAATGAGGGCGCAATCGTTCTACAATTTGTTACAAGAACAAGACGAAGAGTTGTTAATCCTATCTTTTGACTGCCAAAAGAATCAGCCACTTCCTAAAATTCCGGATCAAGCGACCTATTATAGCAGACAAATATACCTTAATAATTTCTGCATAGTGGCTGGTCATTCTAAAGCAAAAATGGGACCCCAAAACGTTACTTCTTTTGTTTGGACAGAGAACGAATTTCGTAAAGGAGCAAACGAAATTTCTTCATGTCTTTTTTATTACTTAAATTCAGTTGATTTGTCTACCTACAAAATAATAAGATTAGTATGTGACGGTTGTGGGGGACAGAATAAAAATACGATATTAGTAAGTATGTTGTGTTACTGGCTTTCAAAGGCCCCAAGGAATATTAAAGAAGTCCAAATAGTGTTCCCTACTACAGGCCACAGTTTTATTACTCCTGATCGTGTGTTCGGCAATATTTAAAAAGAAATTAAAAGACATGAAAATATAATTTCACCAAATGAATACATAAATATAATAAAAAACTATTCAACAGTCAAAATCCTGGGAAATGATTTAAATAACATGGACTGGACAAGTTCCGTCGAAAATAACGTTAAGCCGTCAAGTCGCTGGCATTTTAGTATAAAATCCTGCAAGCGTGTTTATTTAACGAGATTAGGAGACAAAACCCTTGTACAGGGAGAAGTCACTTACAGGAATAAACTACTTGCTCCTAAGTCGGTTGCGAAGAGGGGAAAAAGGCTTAACCAACTTGACCCACCAGTTATTGACAAGGGAAATTCCGTCAAACCACAGAAAAAGAGCAATGTTGAAGATTTATTAAAAAAACACTATGGCCAAGACTGGAGATCTTTAGAGAAACTTGAATTCTTCCGACATGTTATTGATACTTCTAACGAATTCGAAGAACCAGACAATGAAGAAGAGAATGGACACAGATGCGAACGACATGAAGAAACTCCGTTTTTTGCAATTTAATCTTTTTTTCGTTTTCTTTTGTGTAAATGTTATCAAAACAATGAATTCTAGAATTAACTATTTTTTTATTTGATCTTTATAATGTCTCCACAATGGCTAATTTTTATGTGAAAATAAATTGTGTCGAATATTTTTTTAGAAAATAAATGTGACCATAAAATTCAATATTGTGTTATTATATTTTTTTGCATGTTGGATTATCAACTTCAAACAAAAATTTAAGTCAGTATTTGGATTGTGGGTTTCGCCCCGCAAGATGAAGAACAAAACTCACACTATCCATTTTTGGTTGTGTTCAAAACACACATTCTCCATTTTTCACATTCAAAACTAACATTCTCCAAACTTGAATACTGAAAAATTGTATCTTCCGCATAATATATTTGGTTTCTGCTTACAGGGTGCACTTATAACAACCTTCGTAATCGAACAATAATTTTCTTATTTATGAAATCTATTTCTATTCAATTTTATCAGTTTTTTGCGATTCGTGAAAATTTGCGAAACTGGAGAATGTAAGTTTTGCAGTTAAACCCCTCCATTTATCCTCTTATTTAATTTCGTTTTGTCACTCAAAATAATAACATTAACTTTAATATTTTCAGCACGAAATCACTGGTCGGGCACTGCTTCGTATCAACGACAATTCCTTACAACGAATGGGCATCACGGACAATCGTGATCGTGAAGCAATTTGGCGTGAGATTGTTAAACAACGTTTGAAAACGGACATTATGGAAATACGTGATCTGGAGCGGATGAACAGTATTTATTATTCCTAGATATATTCGTAGTACGTAGCGCATAGATAGAAAAAAGACGTTTTGTAAGTTTTCTTTTCCTATATTATTAAAAGAGTTTTTAAGTGATTTTATTTTTATAGAAAATTTATTCTCATAATTCATTTATGACAAATATTAAATTAATTCAAATGTATTAGATTAGAATTGTCGTAGTTAAAGATGAAATTATTTAAAATAAATACAATTCGGTAAAATGAAACACATAAATGAACTATCACATTTCATACTCAGTTCGTCATCGGGATACACGGGGGGTGAAACAAAAAAAAAGTTTAAAAAAATCGGAATGTCGCGAATAGTTTCAAAATTAACTTCTTAATTTATTTACTATATTAAAACTATGACTGTACACGTAACACGGATATTTCTTGTGTTTATACGAATTAAGCGTTGAAGGCTTAGTCTTCTTTCTCGATTTTGGGTGTGAGAAGAGGCATTGTTGGAGTGGGCGTTCTCTCGTCGGCGACAGCTGATGCTGTGGTCGGGGTTATCACTGGAGCTGGTGTGAGTATGGGCACGGCTGTTTGTGGCGCAAACAGATTTGCGATATTGGCGAGATTAGGTAAAGCTGCTAGTATACGTTCAGCAATTGATTTTTCAAAATCTAATCGTTGTCGTTCGATTTCGAGACGTTGTCGCGATACTTCCAGTTTTTGCGTTTGCACATTGATGAGTTGAGTCATCATTGATCGGAAACCTGAAAGGGGGAAAAAATTGTTGAATGTTGTGTATTTTCGTATACTAAACGGTTAATATGTATAATCAAGATGCTAAATAATTCATAAAAATAGCACACAGGAAAACTTTATGTCGATAGGAAGTTTTGAAGAAGATATAGATATTTGTTTTTTTTTATCAAAAAATTCAGCAAACAAATTAGAAAAAAGTTAAATGTGATAAAGCTCTCGAAAATGATCTAATTTAGTGATCGGTTGTGCTGAATTGCATCCGTAAGCTCTAGTATTATCAATAATATTTCCTTCAGTTAGATTTTTCCAGATACATAGAAAACTTCCTTTTGCGAAAATGCTCCATATACCAATTGACTATCATGTTTGCCCTACGATCAAGAAAATATAAGGATAGAGTCATGGTCAAGACCAAAAAAAGTTTAACCATTTACTATCTCAATCATAATGGCAGTGGCGTGCACATTTTTATATAGGCGGGTCAGTGCAATTTAGTATTTACCTGCATTTGCTGCTGCCCCGTTTGCCTTCTGATTCTTTGCATCCGATGCTCGCGATCTTGCCTCGCCAATCGTGGGAACCGTAGACGTTATACAATTTGATTTCATAGCATTCGTTGTGATTATTTTCGGCTGTGTATCTGAAACTCCGGCCACTGAACCGACACCACTTTTCGGCAATGCATTCACCAGCAGAACTTTCATACCGTTTGGCATTGTTGCGGTTGTCGCTTGTTGTCCGAGTGCTGAATTTCCCGTCAAATTCGGATTATAGATAATATGCTGGCCCGGTTGTGGACGCAATTGCATTTGTTGCTGCTGCTGTGGCTGTTTTAGCAAAATATTGGTTGGTACTAATGAGATTTTTCCTTGTTGCGACTGCTGATGGCTGGCCAATACCATGGGTTTAGGGGCAATTTTTAGAGGATGATTCGAAGCTGATGTATTGACTTCTGTGGCATTTGTTGTAGTGGATGTTCCACTAGCAATTGTTGTGATGATTTTATTACTGGAATTAGTGGCTGAAGCGGACGAGGCATTGTTGCTGGACAGTTGAAGATAGGCGGAGAGTTTGGGAAATATTTCGTTAGCTCCGTTTTCGTCTCTGCAATTAAAACAAAAATAATTTAATACATAGTTTACAAAAATTGGTTTCAAATTGAAAGTGTGTATTAAAATTGAAAGAATAATTGTCCTATAGTTCTGTTCCAAGATATTATTTTAAGGTTTAGAAGTTCTTTTTGCCTCGTTACCTCAATTGGGTGGTTAGTAAAAGTGATTAGCGCATAAAACGTCGTTTTAAAACCACAAACTCCGTGAAGGTTAACTTATATGATGAAGGTTAGGTGAGGAATTTAGGTATGTGGAGCTACCCTGAACCAGCCAGTGCTACGTAGGAAGTAAAGCAGCTGCCTATTTTCACCTCAGATGCATCCTCCTAGCTTCCGAGAAAAGCCCTGCCGCCTGCCCAGCGTGCGATTCCGGGTTCTTGTGAGACCCAAGCATTCACACAGAAAGTGAATCGAGAGTTTTTCTCTCCATTTCAGCAGTTACAGCAATGCGGATTGTAAGGGATGCCCAGCCTGGCAGCATGGTTTCCTATTGCCCAGTGCCCCAAGATAACGGCAGTAAGTTTGGCGACATCTTTACGCGGAGATTTCTCCATTTGCAATTAGCAGCCTTTATATAGTAGGACCAGATCTTCCTCCTAAGAGCTGCAAACGGGATGCACACACGCTTCAAAAGGTTGGGCACCACTGGTCTAATGCAAGTTGAAGAGGAATTTAGAGTAGGAACGCACACACAAGGGGAATCCAAAGAAAATTTATAGAAAAACAGCTGGAAAACTTGTCAGTTTTTATTATCGAATCAATGTATTCGCCGTGTGTGTCCAGCCTACCTTTAAGGGCTGAATTAAGATCGAGAGTGAAATTTTTCGCCCAGGGATTTTATCAATAAAAATGGATACTTACTGTCGTGGAATATGTCACAAACGGTGGGGAATTCCATAAGCTACAATCTGAGAATCTCCTTGGCCATTTTATGTATTATTTTTCTATTCCCCGGTCATTTGACATTTCACGATGAAATAACCGGGGAATCGGAAAAAATACATAAAATGGCCGAGAAAAATTATGGAACTGTTTTCGGATTGTAGCTTATGGAATTCCCCAGCATTCCCCACATATTCCACGACAGTAAGAATACATTCATTGAAAAAATTGCAGCGGCGTAAAATTTCACTCTCGAGGTCAGTACTAGGCTTTAGACTGAAAATAGGAGGCGTGGAAGCGGTAAAAAACACACTTGAAAATGAACATCACAAGAACATCATGTTTTGCACACATCATCTTCTTCGGACATTACTACAAAGTCATTTTTTGTTGACGCTAAAAAATCTCAACAAATAACTATAATAATCCCATTTTCTGCTTGTTCGAATGTATTTGCAATATGAAAGTCAATCAGTTTCCAAGTGTTTGCGACATATTCCGAATTTACTTTTGTCCGTGGTCAATCCAAATCCATGCCTTTAGGTACGAAAAGAGTGGTCTCAGCGCACCCAACACTACGTCTGAAGAGATTATGCTACGAAGAGAAAATAGATTGACACTAGTCCTTTTTTTACTCGGATAAACCCGATCAACTGAAAACTCTGGTAAGCCTCATAATGTGGCCTTTTTTGTTTCAATGTCCAGCCGCCCCCACTGACCTTACTACAACATAAAAAATTAATAACAGGCGCGACAATCCAACATTGGACTAAGGCCGCAAATTATATGTTAGTGACATCTAATTTCCAAAATCTCAGCTGCTTTTTTGTTGAAGTGTTGAGATTAACAGCACGCTCAGCAGTGTTATTTATCTCCATAAATGGGCACTCGTTTAACATTTTAGTTAGATAGTCCGCCGCATGGGTCGTGAGTTCGGAAAACATCAGAATCTGAATAAGTTCACGAGAAGACTCGAACCCACGACCCTGTGTGCCGAAGGTGTGCACACTAACCACAACACCAACCAGACTACAGCACAACTACAACATAGTTTTAGGATAACTTGTTCGCAGCAGCTACGAACGTGAACAGTAGGAGGCGTGATACTAATGTGTATCTGTGTGGTTTCGCCTGAGCTTAGATACACATTAGTGTCACGCCTCCTTTTGACATAAAATAGAAGTGACGGAACTCTGTAACGGTGTCTGCATTACGTCACTATAATAACGAATAGAAAAAAAGGTGAATTTTTCGACCGTCTTTTAATTTCATTTACATAACTGTTAAAAAAGGAAACAGATGGGGGAAGAAATATGCGACTGATTGATCTTTTTAACAACGGTCCCTATTGTGCTATTATCCGTTTTTCCTATATGTACGCGTCAATATCGACCTATGTTTAGCCGGCACCTTTTCAATTACTGAAGCGGTAATTCCTATCCTATCTCTATCTTGACAATCTATGTATGTCCGTTTTAGTTTTTACGAAATCGATTGGGTACTGATGAATTTTTTTCTTTGATTAGATTTTTGACGGATTTTTCATTAGGATGAATTTTGTGTCAATCACCAGTCACACCACTTGTTCATACTTACATCTCTTCATCTGTTAGTAGCTCTATATCTGAATCGAACTGGTTCCTAGTTAAACTCATTTCGTGTTCTTCTTCTTCTTCTTGTAGCGGTGTATACATTTCGTGTTCATCACTGCTGCTTATCACAGTACTATCAATGAATTTACAATCGTCATCATTCTTCCGAATTAGTTTCGGCATTTTTATCGACGGCACTGCATTTTCCAGAACATATCGTCTCGGAGCTTTTGCAGAATACGAATTAATATACTGAAAGTCCTTGTTCGTAAAGTGTTTGGAACAAACACGACTGGTGGACCAATTAAATTGACCCGTGTGGCCACATCTTTCTATCCATTGCTTGCGTAGCGTTCGATTCTTTAGCGGAAAACGGAAGAAGCTTAAGGGGCGACCGTTTCTATCACACGAACCGCTCGATGTTGAATTGCAACCAACGACTGCACAACGCACCATTTTTAGAGAGTTTAGAGTTTCACGTAACTAACACAAGGCTATCACCTTTTTTTTACATTAAAAGGTTTCCACGAAAAAAAACGGATTATTTAGAACAGGCAGATTGTTATAAATTTTTTGAAGGACTGTGCATTGAAATTAATGCTATTGAGGATGACTACTTCAGTGCGCATGTTTCAATTTGTCCCATGCCTATTGGGATGACATGACGTTGCGGTGTACTATTCAGCGCAACTCCGAATTGCTCGTGGCCATTCCTGGAAACCATGATCAACGAGTATGAAGTCCAACAGGTATGCAGTGCGCGTTAACATGGCTCAAGGAAACAGACAGAAAAAAAAAATACATAATACGAAATCCAAATTGTTTCCTTGCTGTCTTCCTTGGGGAGCATGAAGGCATATTGACATTCGTGTCCCATTGTATGAATGCTGGCTACTTTGCGTAAAGAATATCGACATCACGAGGACTCGGGCATTCAGAACCTTAGAGGTTAGAGAAGACATTCTACCTAGGAATTGCCGGAGCAAGGGTTCCAATCTTAATGTTAACATTTATGTTTCCGGTGTCTATATAAAAGTGCGCTCATAGTGGCTGCAAATCTTCTCGGAGCTCTTCGTTATTACAACCGGCAAGAGCTGTCAGAACACTCTTCGGTCAAAGAGAAAAAATCTCTTGAATCGCTACAACAACAACCAAAACACCAAGAGGACGATGTTACCATGAACTGCTGGACATATTAAAATATATGCGAGCGGATTCAGTTTATGTTTTTCATTCCCACGACCCATGTGACGGGCTATGATCTCACTCAGACTCAGAATGTGACTAGGAAGTGATGTGGATGGCATATGAATCACACGCTCAGTTTTAAGCATGACAAAAAATGTTATCTCCGGCGGGCGATAACATACTATGTCCTTCAAGAGGTTACGGTAATCACTTTCATTCAAATCTATTTCATGATTTTTCGTTGAGTTTGGAAATTAAAGGATGATTCGATTTGATTCCTGATAGCATGACCAAAACCAACAATTAACGCATCTCTTATCCTTTCACATATTCTTCACTGAATGACCACAAAATTGCATACCATTATGAGCCTTCCTTTCTTTCAAATCACCTCCTTTCTTAAACTCACCGTCTATTATCCTTCCTTTGCTTACATGTATCCTCCCCCATATCACCGTCATCAACATCAATTGGTTCCAGTTTGGGTACAAGCAATTTCTCCGGTGTGAGACTCTCCATGCACAATTCATCAACAGGTTCCTGCTTTATTTTCACATAACTCTCTTCCAACCCAACTGCCATCACTTCTCTCATTTCAGACGGCAATTCGGCAATATCACAATCCACTTCGGCTGCAAGCATTTCGTGGGCAAAAAACTCAGTATCATCGTCATCATCATCATTCCATTCGTCCGCTACTACCCTATCATTTTTATCCTTGTCGATGGACCGACGATGATTGTTATCATCGGAACTCGTGGCGCTTCCTGCAGCGGTGGCAAGTCCTTCCATCCGAAAACGAGGCGACGGTTTCGGTATCTCATCCGGACGAACACTAAATACTGGCGTTGTCATAATGCGTTCCATGGCGCGAAAATGTCTCCATGTTGGTCGCGTTACAATGCCAACTTCCATGTCCTTTTTGATACGATTGTAGAAACATTTTAAATTCTTAATGCGAGTGGATATTTCTTCGGTTGTTCGATTGTAGCCATATTCACGAAGTTGTTCGGCGAGTTGGGCTATGACCGGATACTTTTTGTGTGTCGTGATAAGAGTCTTTTGGACTTTTGGGTCACCCCATAGGGATATCAAAAGTTTTGTTTCTTGCGTGTCAAAATTTGGATTGCGTATGGTAAACTTGCCGTCATTAAGCTGGCAACTGCCGGATGTCCAACCGTGGTTTGTGCGCCTCCTGGGTCCCATTGGAAGTTTACAATATTAATTTGACCGTGTGTGTGTTTCTAGTGCGAGGTCGGTTAACATTTACATTTTGGATTCACGTGAATAACAGTGTTTTGATCCTTTTTCAGAATCTTTAGATAAAATTAATAAACACGAATAAACACTGAGCAATTTTGAAGCTTGTGTCAAGTTTTAAGACACATCGAAAACTAGAAACGGCTTCTACTGGGAATAAGTTGCCGCAGTATGACTACGCATTTTGCATTATCAAAAGAGAATTTATGGGGAAAGCTACAGTGCTTCCGTAAATTGTTCGTATACGTATACATATTTGTTAAATGTCAGGGTAGCACAGGTTACCACATAAAAAAGCAGACGATTAAAAAAAATCCAAAATGTACTTACATGCAACATCATGCTGATGATTAAGGATTTATGAAACTCATCTGTTAGAAATTTATGTATATATGAATAGCGTTTTTACCGTTAACCAAAAATGGCTGCCATATTTTTAAGTATGACATTAATTTCAATGACAAAGGGAATATTTTTGGATGGGGAAATAGAGAATAGGTCGTCCAGTCCTGAAGGGAAGGCATATCGCTGTTTCGATTTCCTTTTTTTTTTTTGAGGTTTGTGAAATCACGAATTTTTAGAAATCACGAACGTTGGAACAACTAAAGGAGGCATCCATGAACCGATCGGATTGATGTTGAGAGCAATTTCCACCCAATAAATTGCGGATGTTTTTTATTCTTGTTAAAAAAAAAACACTATTTATTTAATTGAACTTTTATGTTTTATCAAAACATTTTCAGTTTATTTGGTGTTCTTGTATTGCCTCCGGGATTCACGAAATAAAAATGCAATTTTTTATTGCAGCAACCTATATATTTCGAGCTGTGAGTCTCATCTTCAGGGTAGATCTTTCTACAAAAATTACATTTTTAAAAAATTAAAAAATTAGAAATCAAGTTTGTAATTTTTCTACAATACAATATACAAGAACATCAAATAATCTTTAGAGATTCCGGCAAAACAAAACAAGGCTGGGGATTCAGCTTGAAATACAACAGAATTTCAGTTCATTTGTGCAATGGCTCAAATAAAGGAAGTCCCATTAAAAAGATGATTTAACAGACATTCGTCTTGGATCAATTATTTTATGACTATTCCTCAATTTCATAAAGTAAATTCTATGAATTCCCTTCTAATTATTTATTCAATTCTCCACATATCCTTTATTGATACTATACTTTACCTATGCACTGTATAATTTCACATCACCTTCATTTTCATATTCCCCTGGATAGTGCCCATGCGCGTGGCATACTCATAGCTTGCCTACATGGTCGCATTTGGATTATGTTTCTATCTAGGCAAGTTAAGGCGAACCGTCAAACATATCCACATACCCCAAGCCATCCCATCTCGGTTGCCTATTATAGTTCACGCGTTCTTCCCATAACCCACACTACGCGCATCGCGCATATGTAAAATCAATAAAGGGCAAGGACGCACGCTTTCGGTTCCGCTACTTCGTATATGAATGTGCGAGTGGCCGACAAAACTTGGCGTTTCTGCGCCAGATTTGTTGTGCGCATGCCGTGTTTGGCATGCATCCGTGCATCGGCGAGTTCGCAATTTTGAGTCGTGATATTGAGGGTGGTTTGATTTAAGGGTGGTTCCATGGCACTTTTCATGTGTACGACTTCGGACATAAGTATGATGTAGTTACGAGAATTGCATTTGAGTTGAAGTTTTTTGTCAAGTATGCGTTGTTTGATTTTCATCCCGTTCGATTTATGATGTACAAAGACGCATGCGTTTTTTTCATGGAACTATGGAAATATGTATGTAAATGGAGGTTGTGTCCTAGGCTGTTCTATTCTGCGAACAATTACTACTGAGTGGAGGATATGATGATTATTATTAAGAAATAGGAAATATTCGATCGTTTGTCTCTCTTTCTGAGAACAGATTCGCAAAACAATATTATGTTGTTGGAGCCAGATACGAGGGTAGTTTGGAAGTTGACTGAAATAGTCAAGAACACGCAGTATTTATTGTCATCAAAGTCTCGTTTCTGGTCGGTTTTCCCAAGGACTACTCTCCAGAATAAGACGATTTTCGGAGAATTTGGGCGTTTCTCTCATGAGCGTAGCGTGTTAAAGATGGGGGTGAAGCAAAGTCATTTATTTAAAAATATTTTTTTTTTATTGTTTAAAAGCCATTGCTAAAAAATGAAATTTGATAAGGGTGTCTTCTAGAATCGTCGGGGGATGTGAAGAACGCTAACTAGCCCTGGGAGACGGCACCGTAATCGATGCCGCCCTAAATAGTCCTTATGCGGAGCGTGTGTATATTCTGATGATGGCTGTCAAGAGTAAAATCTATTATCTCATTACTTCAGGATTGCTTCTACGCTTACGACGGTTATCATACAGGACAGTGCCCAATTATCATCTAAGGGTATCCTTTAAAATTTGCATCGCCATAGCCATAGCCATAGCCGCTCATTTCATATAAAAACTCGTTTTTAAGGTACGTTGTGCTCGACACGACTGCATCGGCTCTAGCGACAGCGACTCGCGTATCTCATATTAAAACTCATTTTTCTCTCATTTTAAAAACGGGTTTTTATATGAAATGAGCGAGTCGCTGTCGCTAGAGCCGATGCAGTCGTGTCGAGCACAACGTACCTTTAGAATGAGAGAAAAATTAGTTTTTATATGAAATTAGCGGATCGCTGTCGCTAGAGCCGATGCAGTCGTGTCGAGCACGACGTACCTTAAAGGTACGTTGTCCTCGACGCGGCCGCACGACAGCGACTCGCTTATTCCATATAAAAACTCATGCTTTGGGTGCACTTCGTGATTTTTTTGGTCAACATAATCGACCGAATAACGGACTTCTTGTGGCCATAGAAATCGAGGATGGGGCCACTTGCCACATAGCCAACGAAACAATGTCTGTTTTGCACGAGTTATTTTGGCCGTGTTATCTCTCGTCATGGCGATGTTAATTGGCCGCCACAATCATGTGATTTGACACCGTTGGACTTCTTTCTCTGTGGATATTTAAAAGAAAAAGCGTACGTCAGTATGCCAAAAACAATTAGATAATTCTCTAAAAACTGTTCGTTTTATTAACAATTAACTTCGTGCATTCACGTTTGACCACTCTTTATGAAGAACCCTTTGATGAATAGTTTAGACTATCCTTAAGTTCTGGTAAGTTGCACCAAATGCTCCGAAGCTGCGAGTCCTTCTCGATCTGTGATTTAAAGTATAGGATGATGCAGATATAGACGAGCCAACTTCCGCAAGTAGTGGTCCTTTTTTCGCTTTGGCGGACACTTGTAGCTGGTGAGCTTCTTTTGTGATTTTATGAAAGCGGGAATGAGGCTCTAAAAGGCGAACCCAGGTGAACCAGGAGCCATTTCAGGGGGATATTTGCGTATTGTACATTTGAAATGATTTCAGATATCCTTAAGAATTGTTTCCAAATTTCCCCTCTTTTATATTCTGAATTTCACTATAAAAACGATTTAAAATGGAAATGTCAAAAAACCGAAGCTAATTTCGGACGCGTCCGAAATTTAGATACTCTTCACTTTCCTCGGGTTACAAGTTTTTTTGGACGTATACCTAAGACTTGGCGCCAATAAAACAATATTTGAGTGAGATTTGCTTGGAATTGGGCAAATAAAAAAAAATATCTTAGAAAACTCTATTGGGGTGAAGAGGGACCCATAGTAGATTTCCACTTCTTTTTATATATTTTGTTGTTTCGATAAAGACCCATTAATAAAAGGTATGGTGAAATTGGTGTAGCAAAAAATATTTCATAGAAGAACCAAAATGGAGAGAGGAGGGTTTGTGCGGCAGCGCAATGACCCCCTGGCTACTTTCCATCCATTTTTACGTATTTCTAGTTACATCAATAGACACACATTTGTGTGAGGTTTGGTTGAAATTAGTGGACAAATAAAAAAGTTTTTTCTTAGAAGAACTTAAATTGGGGGCTAGGTTTGTATGGCAGCCCCATGATCCAATTTCGGTTATTCAGACATACAAGCAGCCTGCAACAATAATAAGCACGTGTGCAAAATTTCAGCTCCGTACCTTTTATAGCGGCCGAGGAAAACGCACTGCAACACTCTATGAGCGAAGGGCATAAAAATGCCGAAAAATACCGTTATGTTGATCAAAATAATATTAGAATTAAAAAAATATTATTAATAATTTGATTTTAAATTTGAAGTTTCCCTTAAGCAAACAAAAAAATGGTTGTGTTGTGATAACCGATCGTTAAGAAAATTACTTCATTGAAATTTGTAGTGGATTAATACATACATATTTTTTTTACATCCAAGTCGAACAAAATGAAGACATGTTTACCGGTTTTTGAACCTTCACTATGCAATATTTTCAACAATTTTAAAATTTTCCAAGGTGATTTCCCCCCGTAATCCCCCCTTGGGTTGATTCCTGGGCTCTCAGATAAATTAGAATGTGCCATTAGTGACAATTAGCGATAAAAATGTAAAAAAGTAATCAAAAATTCAGTTGCTTTGTTCTGGCCTATTTTCATACACCGCACGGACCGCCAATCAGCCATCAGTTGCATCGCTAATTGCAGCAAATCCGTTTGAGTTATTTAGTCTAGTACAGACAGCTCAAAACCTAAACATCCAAAAAGAAAAGAAATTTTTGATGCCAAATTGTTGAATACACTGCCTAATATACGCGGTAAAAAGTTACACTAATTTGCGCCATGGGTTAAGGGGGGAGGGGGTGGCAAAGGGGTGAAAATTCAGTTTCTTGCAAATATCTGGAAAACTATGAGTCTGACCTTAAAATGTCCTGAGGACAAAATAAACTACATAAAATTACCTTTGTAATGATATATAACAGTCTAGAGATTTTTTCAGAAAATTATACCTTAGACCCAAAAGTATTATAGTGAATTTACATTTTTTGAGTTTTACATTTCGCACTGTAACTCTTGATAGAATATACCTACCGTCATAAGATCTTGTCCATATATTGATAACAAAATGTATTTGATTTGTACCAAAAATTGGAGTGCTCCAATCATTAACGCCCCCCTCACTCCTCCTAACATTTTTCAAAAAGGCATGCCTATAGCTTCTTTGTAAATTGAGCGAGGCAGATCAAATTTGATGGGGTGCCTATTCTAAGCTCCATTATCCTCCCCACCAAAAATTATTACCATTGGATCAAAACTAAGGGTACCCCCATACAAAGTGAAAGAAAATCCTAAGAAATTTCATGTTTTTCCACTTCTAAATTCTATGTAAAATCCAAGAAAAAGATTTATCACTTAGAACGTCATTATAACAGTTGATTGTAGTCTTGTGAATGTATATTCAAAAGGTTGTACCAAGGCGTACGCTACAAGTATCAAAAACTTGGGTTTGAAGGTCAGTGATACCAGTTCTAAGACTATTTGCGAATATTTCGAGTAACGTGTACTAGCAACCTTGAAACTCGATTTTTTGTACTTCTAAGGCACGCTCTCGTACAAACTTTCGGATATACATTCAGAAGACTACAATTAACTGTTATTAGGACGTTCTAAGAGATAAAATTTTTTTTTCCATTTAGGTTTTTAGAGTTTAGAAGTGAATAAATGTAAAATTTGTTAGAAATTTGGGTCACTTTGTATGGGGGGTACCCTTAGTTTTGATCGGATGCTAATAATTTTTAGTAAGGAGCATAATGGGGCTTAGACTAGGCACCCCACCAAATTTGATCTGCCTTGCTTAATTTGAAATGGAGCTACAGGCATGCCTTTTTGAAAAATGCTAGGAGGAGTGAGGGGGGCGTCAATGGGCGGCGCACTTCAATTTTTGGTGCAAACCAAGCAAGTTTTGTTAGCAATATATGGGCAAGATCTTATGATCCTAAATCTATTTTATCAAGAGTTACAATGCAAAATGTAAAACTAAAAAAATGTAAATTCACTATAATACTTTTGGGTCTAGGGTATAATTTTCTGAGAAAATCTATAGACTGTTATATATCATTACAAAGGTAATTTTATGTAGTTTATTTCGTCCTAAGGACATTTTAAGGTCAGACTCATAGTTTTCCAGATATTTGCAAGAAACTGAATTTTCACCCCCCCTTAACCCATGGCGCAAATTAGTGTAACTTTTTACCGCGTATATTAGGCAGTGTATTCAACAATTTGGCATCAAAAATTTCTTTTCTTTTTGGATGTTTAGGTTTGGGGCTATTTTGAACCAATTGTACTGGACTAATTGTGAAATAAGCAGAAATCTATTGACTCACACACTTTACCAAACGCTTGTCACCAAACTCGGTAGCTTCCCGTGAAAAAAAAAAATAATTCCTTTTTCCGTCAAAACAACTTCAACAACAAATTGAACCAGTTGTACCAGAAATCGTTTTTGAATTTTTTTTTTCAACTGTTTTTCTTAAGTTAAAACTTGTTTTTGATTTGTCTTATCTATAGTCTTCAGATTGCGATAATCCGCAACATTCCATAGACTTATCATTATGCCAAATGCGAAAAATGCATCATAACAGTTCAATAAACGATAAACTGCGCGTAAAATGAATGTAGGTCAATTGTTTGAATATAAAAACTCAGTCCGATCCATCCATAGGACAGTATTAGAAGATTTTTTTTCAAAGCAACTTTATCCAGAAGTTTAATTTAGTAGCCTTAATAATATGGCCACAGGTACGGTGAAACGTGAAACCTTATATGATTTCGGCAAGATGTTTTAATATTTTTTTTTACAATAATTAAGGTTTCGTTATCGGCATTCTGCTTGCACAGTTTATATTCGTCGCGTCCGAGCCGCTACCATGTGACAAGCAAAAACCCTTTAAACCAATACCAGATAATGCTAATAAGACAATCTATTACATTTGTTTTGACACGTTCGGGAAACCCACGAAAATTGATTGTCCAGATAAATATGAATTCAATATGAATACCAAGAGTTGCACACTTCCTATGTCCGTTCCCAAGATAGATGACCCATGTACTGATGATGAACAATTTGACGACCCCATCAATAATAATAATGACAAATGCGACAGCTATCTCAAGTGCACCTTAGACGCTACCACTCAAAAATGGAGTCTAAAAGAACAACAATGTACGGCATCTGTAGAAGTCTTTAATGCACTTACTCTGAAATGCGTTCCCAACGATGAATGGTACTGCGGCAAAGATGGACCCGATTGCTCAAAATATCAGGATAAACGTCTCCTGGATAAGTATGACTGCAGCGCTTACTATCAATGCTATAAAGATATTCGCGTCAAAGGAAAATGTCCCAGCGGGATGATTTTTGATCAAAAAAGTAGTCGATGTGTGGACAAGGGGTCGAAACCGTGTTCGCAGCTGAGTTCAGACGTAACGAATTCCATTGATGTAATTTGTAAAGGTCATGCAAAAGAATTTGTAGAGGATCCAAACTATTGTATGGGCTACTATTATTGTGTTGATGAGACGACGCCTTATTGGTCTTTTTGTACGGGCAATAAATATTTCAACAACGGAAAATGTACAGCGACTAGATCGGAAACGTGCAAGTGTGAAGGTATCAATTGGACGTCTCAGAAAGTATTGCAGAAGCATCCGGATAAAACCAAATTTTATGTTTGCGAAAAGGGCAAAGCGCCCGTAGTGAAATCGTGCCCAGGCGGAACACAATTCAATGATGAAGTTAAGAGTTGTATTGCAGGTTAAGATGGTGTGTATAGTTTTGAGGATATGTGAAAAATATATTAAATATTCTGTATTATAATTTAGAATTGAATCTTATTTGATTAAGTGGAGGAGAATCTTTAAAATATTCTACACTCTACTAACCGCGTCTGATTTTTATCGACTTAAAGCAGAAGTATCTATACCTCTTCACTATCGCCTGCGGTGCCAAATTTTAGTATTAATTTTCAGGAATTGATTCATTGTCCTAAATCCTTGAGAAGCACAGTGGGTGGCCGACTACCGTGTGATGCGGTTGCCAGCGACACGACTTCCTAGTCGTATTTAGGGCCGCCACACACGAATCCATTTTTCGGATTCTTTGTTTTGTCAAACTCGATATAAAAAAATACAACTTGCCCAGCTATATTTTCTTAATAAAAAACGCGACATTTGCCTTGTCGAAAACTCGGTTTCTCTACGAATGCCTATATCACAGAGAGACGACAGAGCACGGTTTTTCCGGAGTGACTAAAGCTATTGTGCATGCTACAAGCGAACCTACAGTCGGAGGCTCAATTGTGTTTGAAAGTAATTATTGTGTATAATTCTAACGCAATAACAGAGTAATTCGAGTCAAGCGTCTCAAATACCGATTATTACTCACCTCTTCAAATCTTTCTTTTCCTTCACTTTATTCACAGCATCCACATCTATCGGCTCTTGTTTCGGCACAAGCAATCCATTCTCAGCCTGTCCCTCCTCCTCATCTCGCTCATCCAATGGTTCCTTTTTAATTTCAGCATCAGCTTCATTTGATTTCACTTCCTCCACTATCCCGCCTTCCATAGCCTTCCGAACTTCGGCCGGCAATTCGGCTATATCACAATCTACTCCAGCCTCCAACATTTCTTGCGTGAATAACTCGTCATCATCGTCTCCGTATTCACCATTCCAGCCATCCATCTCTATATCATCACTACCGGCAGCATCCTGTGCACCGGACGTTGTAGTACGACGGCTCCACACTTCGCTGTTTTCGTTTGCTCCTTCCATACGAAATCGTGGCGAAGGCTTCGGCACTTCATTCGGGCGCACGCTAAATATTGGTCGTGTCATGATTTTCTCCATGGAACGAAAATATTTCCACTTTGGCTCGGCCACTAGACCTTCTTGCATATCGCGTTTGTAGCGATTATAGAAGCATTTCAGATTCTTTATACGTGTACTTATTTCTTCGATTGTTCGATTGTAGCCATAGCTGCGCAATTGCTCGACAAGCTGAGCAATTACGGGACGCTTTTTGGGCATAGTTACTAGAGCCTTTTGCACTTTCGGATCACCCCATAAGGATATTAGAAGTTTGGTTTCTTCTGTATCAAAGTTTGGATTGCGGGCGTTACCCGAACTCCTATTGCCGCCATTAAGGACACGATTGTGTGATTTCCATTTCCAATCTATTTCTCTGCGTCTTTTTGGTCGCATTTTCTTGGTAATATGTATTCAATACGATAAAAGTACAGCAGATACGGTGCAAATGTTACTAATGTGTAAAAACTTATTTTTTCGTTACAAACACAAAGGATAAAATCTTGTCACAAAACACACTACAGGCAATGCTCTTTCCGTCCGATTTAAGTGGTCGCGGTACAATAACTACCCAGTTTCTACTCCTATGAGAACTGCTTCGAAATGGATGTGCGTAGTCGAGGGTGACTTTCCCCCTCGACTGCGCATATCCATTTCGAAGCAGTGCAGAGCAGATAGGAATATGAACAGTGAAGGGATGAAGTTATCGGAAATTTATTGAATTTTGTTTTAAGGTCGATCCACACTTTTCAGTATTCAGTCACAGTCACATTAATTTTCTATACAAGTTGACAGATTGTCAGTCAATCAATTAACTATCTATCGTATTCTTTAATTAGAAAGTACAATATCAGCAAAATTATAAGTGAGTACCCCCCAACATATTAGGGTCGATTGGTAATATCGTTCTAAGCTTAACACATTAAGCATTCGACCTTAATTATTGTTGTTGTAACAGCAATTAAGATGCGCAATTCACATCGAAGAACTGGCTGCTGTAGGTATAGGAGGATTTTATAAAGACCACACATACATCCATGGTCACAGACACAGTAGGATTCGAAATCACGTTCCGGCAATTCAGAGTTAGTGTGTTGTTCTCTATTCAATGAGCTACCGAATTGCCCTTAATTGTTCTAATAAACTAACGAGGTCGAATATATCTTTCAGACTTTCTGTCAATTTCGGGAAATTTATTTCAATTCAAAAATACAACACACAAGTCACACCGTTAGGCACACGGTATACAAATACTTCCCAATCACACTGTGGCCCAACATCAAAATTATCCTTAAAATCCTTTTCTCCGTGTTGGCCAAAGAGAACAATTAATATTCTTCGTTTGCCATTCCCCACGTACGACTCATGCGCGTGGCACACTCATTGCATCCTTTGGTCGCGTTTGACTTACCTTGTTGTAAGAAACATAGGGCTATAGGGTGAAAGAAGTAACCACCATCCCCAGGCTAGTGAATTTTATTTTTGTAGACTCTATGTGCGCATTGCAGTCATATAGAGTTGATATAAAATTTGAAGGCAAGGCAAATGAACAAACCGTTTCAATTTTACGCGCATTCTCCACTTATTGTGAGGAAAATCGATTGCATACAAGTATGTACAAGGAATGGAAGGATTATGCTATATGACATACGATGTGTGCATTTTTCTAAAGGAAGTTTTACAATGCGCATGACACGCTTCAGTTGCATTCGTGCACTAGCTGGTTTGGGATTTGAGTCGAGTGGGTGGTTTAGCTGAAATTAAGCAACGATATTACGTAAAGAATTACATATGTGTGGTGGATGGTACGTGCGAGTTTTATGATTGAATACACAGACACTGCGTGAATATCGATTTTTATGGTTTGAGTATTATTATGAACAACATGAAAACTAAAACTAAGAATAGGAACTAGACAAAAAAATGATGATTCTGTGCTTACAAGAAGATCAATTTTCTTGATTATAAAGGGTTAATCAACTTTCGGATGATATGATTTTTAGTAATGGCGTTCCACGTGAATCATATTTGAAATGATGAATGAAGTGTTATACGGCTTCAGATTTCTGGTGGCCCTCCCTAGGCCAAACCGATGATGGTGGTCCCTTATTTTAGAGACAACACTTTTTCAAATTTCTTATTTTTAATTCTTGTTCATTGTTGATGAACAAATTGTCGCGGTCAACAATTACTAATTCAGTTCCCTTTATTGGAATGTGTCTTACATAGATTCAGAGCTTACTTAGGTTATGTTCCCTTGCTGCACCACAGGTAAGGAAAGTTGCCTATGTCCATTGTACTTACGTCCTTTCCTTACTTTTCCTTGGGATACCTATACAATCCCGGAAAACAAAATCCCGCCCGTTCATAATCCCGCTTTTTACAAAAATCCTGCTTTACATTATCCCGACATTACTAAATCCCACCTCATCAAAATCCTGCTCACTAAAAACCCTGCTGTTTTAATATCCCGCTAGTGGATAGTCAAAATACCGCCAAAAATTAAATTTCGTTGCTAACAGAAAATCATATCGATACCATTTTTTAGCACAAATCCGTCGGAATATTTATTTATTTCTTCGATCATGATGATTATTGAGCCCCCACAGAACAAGACTGTCACACAGGGAATACTAAGTCTCAACTACCGAAAGACCAGAACACGTATTTTTTGAATGAAATCACCTGGTCCTTAGGTATCCGAAACTTAAGCATCACCACGTGAGGAGACCTATTATTTTAACGGTAAATGTGGTGGCGTTTTTTAATATACCGTCATAGAAGGTAAGTATTCTTTCAAAAGCGCACGCGCGATTTGACAGGATTTCAGTTTAGTGGGATTTTTAACTGGCGGGATAGTGAACGTCGGAATCTTAAAAACGGAAATATGATGCGCGGGATATCATAGCCAACCCCTTTTCCTTACTTTGGTTAGGCTCCATTTAAGTTTCTTTAATTTAAAATTTAATCGAAACATGTTTCAAAACAATTCGTTAAGGCGTTGAAACGTTAAGTTTATTGTCTCATTTTACATTGCTTGCAAAACTCCTGTACGCACGGATGATGATGATATTGTACCAACGCCGTCTACACATAAGGCCGCAATGCAGAATCTTAAACGTCAAAATGAGCTACTAAATTGTGGTTACGTTCGCCACAGTTGCACTTTTTCGTTCTGGCTTTTAATGCCGTTATATGATTGTTTTTGTTGTTTGTTCGCATTCGCCAACAAATTTAGCTATGATGTCATCTTCCAGCTGAATTGCGAAAACGACCCACCGGAAATGTCTCCGTTTTAAACACGATTACTCAAAAAATAATATTGGTAAATAAAAACTGTTAGCACTACGTGGACGTTTAATAGACTTAATTTTCACATACGGTTATCTGTTAAAACTTTTTCCCTTCCAATTTCAGTTTTTGAGTTCTTGTGTTTTCAAGCACAGCGTTTGGGGTGGGTCGATTTCTTTGCTCCCAAGTGTAGATGGCGTTGATCGTACTCGTACGTTGCTAGATCGACTTCTTGGCGGACAACTCAAATCCCCATTCATGGGATATCGTTCGGTTCAAATTGTTCAAAAATATTATTGGAAAAGTAGTAGTAGTTTAGTTAAAATCATAATTTTCAGAAAAGACATTCGCAAATGGAATTTTTCACCGTTTACTTTACATTACTTCTGGTTACATCTAACTTGTCTACGATTTTATATGTACTTCTTAGACAGTAGCTGGGTTTTATATCCTTCCTTTATGGTCTTCATAATCTTCTTGAGATTCGAAAGAAATACATAGATCATCGCCTGTCATTGTTTCTTAAACGAAGTGAAAACTGAATATCTTTTTCTTCACAATAGAAAATATATAAAGGCTCAAATAAAGATTTCCGTTACTCCGTTTTATTTATTTATTGTTCTTTAAAATTGAAATCTGGGTATATTAGGGGCAGCTTGTTAGATTTATTAGCTAAAACTTGTATCTTCAAACATCTTTATTATGAGTTTAGCTTGCCAGTTTTTGCAAATCATTGGGGATTTTTATTTTGAACATTTTAAACTTATTGTTTCTATTTTATATTTTTATAAAAACAATTTAATAGTTTTTAAATGGAATTAAAAAAAGTTTATACATACTACAGAATTGAGTATAAAATTAAACAAATGGTCAATTTGTATTTAATGGATTCTTGGAATATAACAGTCCGATATGCTTTTGAGAGATCTCAAACTGATAAGAATATCTGTGACTGGTATATATCTATATACCTAGTGAGTAGGTATATATATATATATAGATTTTACTTAATTAATTAATTTTACTGTTACCGTTGTGTCTTTCTAAGGGGATTTTTGGAGTTTTGTTTAAAGTCGAGAGCTACAAGATTTTTTCATATGTATCTTTTAGTTTTGGGCTATAGAAGCTATAAATTTGACACAGACAACGTTCTCGTTTAGGATGCCGTTATAGAGATATTTCGAAAGTTCTTCCTCGAAATTTATAATTTTGGTTTTTGAGGAGACTTCTTGCTCAAAAATCTGAACGTTACCGTTAAAGGGATATTCGCGAAAATCAACATTTTTCAACGTTTGACCTCACATAGCTCCGGAGAGAGCATATTAATGCTCTCTTCCGAGCATATTAATGCATTTTACTTGGAGACCCAACAATTAACTTCTTCTGTTTAGTAAACTACCGTTACCGTTGCCTCCACACTTTCAGAGTCGTTGATTTCTTTCAGAAAAAGGTATCCGTCTAAATTTTGGTGCAGAAAAATAAAAATAAAATAAATGTCTCATATGCAATAAACCATTTATAAAAGTTCTACAAGAATATTGATTTTTTTAATTTTTTCACACACTGTTCACTGTGCACCGGGTGTATATTTCACACAGCCTCTTCGGTGTTCAGATTTCAGGACCGGGGCCAGTGTGCCGGCACTCACAGGTTCAGGTTTAGTTTTGTTCGGTACTGGTTTTCATCACCTGTTCCATACCGTTTTTTCTCTTTTTTGGTAGCACCTGTTCAGTACCGTTTTTTCGGGCTTTCTAGTACCTGTTCAGTGTCGTGTCTCAGGCCTTTTTACCACCTTTGAACAGGTGCCGGATTTCGAGATTTTTTTTTATCTGTGAATCTGTGAAGTGCCGGCTCTTCAAAACTAGGTCTCCTGAAATTTTCCCAGGTTTTTCGATACTTGTCGTTTTTTTTAGAAAATGAAGGTACCATTCTGAATTAATGACTGAAGTCTTTAAAAAGATGAATGATGATGATACCGGCATAAATAGAGAAACAAAAAATTAAAAAATAAACCGAAAAGAACCGTGCTAAAACATGGTACCAAAAAACCTGACATATTCAGTTCATTTTATGTCCAACAAGTGCTAAAACACCTGAAAAGAAAAAATTGTACTAAACAAGTGTTAAGAAGCTAAAAAAACGGTACTGAGCAGGTGCTTTAAAAAACCCAAAAAAAACTGTGTTAAAAAAAACTGTAACCGGCCCATAGTAGGAAAAACCAGGATATCGATACTTCAAAATATTAGTACCGGTGTTGATTAAACAGCGATTCAAAACCGATGTCCCTGTGCGATGTCCTCAACTGCAAATGTGGTGGTTTTAATAGGCTAGTGTAAAAACAGTTTCGTGATTAGAAGATTTGCGATTGTTCAGATTTTTTTTTCATATATTTTATAGAATAGCTAAATCAAAACAAAACCGTTGGATAATGGCAGTTTTCGTGATTTTTTAGGGAGATATATCTAATGAACTGCTTAATCCAAAAATATTTACCGTTACACCTGTCGAAATCACCTAAGTATTTCAACTGGAACTCACTATTGCAATGATACCTTTTTTGGTTCGGTACCAGCTTGGATGAATGAACCAGTATGTCAGTTAACAATAGAGCTCTTCCAAAAACGAAAGAGGTTCTGTTATCCGGAGTCTTAACTTCGGAAGAATTTTTATATTTTTTTTGCTATTTGTTTATGTAGCTCGACTCGAAAGTGACATTTTCAATCTATCATATAATTGCACTAAACATATTTTAATAGGCGATTCAGACAGACAGGATTTACTTTAGCCAGTATATTAATCCGCAGTCAAAACGCAGCTACTAGATTGAATCATAATGTGCATAGTGTGAATCCCTTATACATAGCATTAAATAAACCATCATCAAGAAAATTGTCCACTTACTTTCCACGGCCGTTCGCTTCCTCGGGCATCTGTTCATCATCATCGTCCATGACTTCGATAGGTTCCTCTTTCGGTATAATCACCTCTTCCACATCAATATCCAAATCGTTTTCGGTTAAATCGCGATTCTCAAAAACACAATTCTCCTCCTCGCCATCATCCTCATAGTTCAGTTCAGTAGCCAACAATTCGAGCGGAAAGGATTCATCATCCGAACCTTCGTCACTTTTCGAATCGCTCGCCGTCGAGTCTGGTTCCATTTTAAAACGTGGCGACGGTTTCGGCATTTCATCGGGACGTGCACTAAAAACCGGTGTCGTCATAATCTTATCCATTGACGGATAATGTTTCCATGTCGGATAGCAAATCACGCCGGCATCCAAATCCTTTTTGATACGATTGTAGAAACATTTCAAGTTCTTGATGCGTGTATTAATTTCTTCGGGTGTCCTTTGATAGCCACGCTGGGCCATTTGTTCGGCAATTTTTGCTATGACCGGATGCTTACGGTGGGTGGTAATTAGAGCTTTTTGTACTTTCGGATCGCCCCATAGCGAGATGAGCAACTTCGTTTCGGACGCTTCAAAGTTAGGATTACGATGCGGCTGACTCTTGCGACTTTTCGACAACGAGGCTGGTTTGGTTTTTGGCGAACCACCGGTAAGGAATTTATTCGTCGATATCCACATTTCGCTACGACGTCTGGTTTTGCTCATTTCATGGAAAAATGTCCGTTTGAAATAAATGAATCGTCGCCGAACACTTTCACTTATTTTCTTGGTTAAACCACTCACTCAACTAACAAGTAAAAGTAATGTCCTAAATGAATGCAGACGAAACAACACGAACGTATCTATTCACACGACTAAAATTGCGTTTAAACTTCGTAGCTGTGTAGGGTTGCTATTGACACGAATCCTTGAGTTACATTTTACCTCTCGTATGTGTATACACGCACATGTGTTCCACTGAGCATTTTAGGGGTTGAAAACATGCGCATGCGTCATGAAAGAGAATTGTTTTCTTGCACGGATGATGATGACTAACATCACCGGGCTTGGGTGACGTTTGTTGGTTATTTCTACTTTTATTTTAGCGTTGGACTAATCGATAATTAGCGAGTCTGCGCGAAAACCACGCGGAAATCATGTGCCTTAAGAGGATTCAATGCTCATGCGCTGAATTTTATCGCTAGTGAACGAGGAATGTTCTTGAATTAAGTTGGGCGACTGCGTCAATATTATATTATCGTCTCATTTGAAAAAGAGATAAGGGTGTTGGTTACGATTGTTGCAACAATACTATTAGTATTAGGTCATGGCATGGAAAATGAGGGAAAATTAACATTTTCGTTGTCTACAGCGACTGCGCCAGGATACATGAGCTTGATATCTGTGTGAGGAAATAAAAAAAGAGTTAGTACATTTTGTATTGAATATTGATTCTCTCATTCTATAGGGGGAAAACCTTGGAGATAAGCGATTGAATTGATAAAATATTAACGGTACATACTAGCATAACTATATCGGTTTGATTTTCTTGCTTATTAAAATAAAACCAGTTTTGTTGCATATATCTTTTATTTTGCTCGAAAGAGCACAAAAACAGCATGTTGTCGCAACAGCAGTAGCAGCAAAATTACGCCACACATTTAAAAAGCATTGTGCTGCTTTTGGATCTGTTCCAAGCATTAGATATAATAAGGTGGTGCGCTTCACTACACATTTATTGGGATGGTAGAACCAAGAACCGAAGCTAAATTGGAGAAAAGATTACATAAATTAGGTTCGGATTATAGGGAGTTTACTGTAAAAAGAATATCTGCATATAAAAACGAAAATCTGACGCGACGGTCCAAAATTGAACTTGGCCGCAGGTTGACGACTTTCTGTAGAGGTGTTGAGATCAACAGCACGCTCTGCCGAGCTATGCATGCATTCCAAGAAAATAATCATTTGTCATCTGAGTGGGTGCCCAGGGGACTATGGTCCTTGCCCATCAAGGTGATGGTCTTGAGGTGACTGTAGGTTGTTACCCGAGCCATCGAGCTGGTAATGCAGGCTCGGGGTTGGGTTTCTGAAGGTGAGTGCATTTACTGGATGGAGAAATCTCCATCTGACAATAAGACCTTGTCAGTAAAACGCCGAAGGTCCAAACCACCCGAAGGACCGGGAGATTAGGCCATAAAAGTTAGGTGCTCCCCTTACGGTATACCCCGTAGATGTTATCTATGTCATCTGAGTGAGATCAAAGTCCATCTCATGTATTTCATATTCGGAAACGATTAGCAACTGTATCCGTCTACAGCGGGTGTGGAACCTACTACCTGTGTTTCGAAAGCGAGTGCCCTAACCACTTTATCAACCGTAGTCTAAAAAACGCAGACATTTTGAACAAACAAATATGTACCTATTACGAAAACTCGAAAACATAAAATGCAACGTTAAAAGCTTCTTTTTATTATTTATATTAATGCTCAACGAATAACATGTAATACATAGTATCAAATTGTCTAATTCATTCTAAGCAATTAGATTGCTTATAATAAATTTATAAATATTACTTAAATAAACAAAACTAATTTAAATCACTTTGGAATCAAGCCAATATCCATTTAGCCATTATTGTTAAACCGAAAAAAATTATTGTAATTGTTTCACTGTTTGTCTGATCCAGTGTATGAATGATTCCACACGAGTATATACACCAGGACGATTCTTTTTCGCACATCCATCACCCCATGAAACAACGCCCGTTAGTACAAATCGTCCATTGACTTCGCATGCGAGCGGTCCACCCGAATCGCCACCACAAGCATCAACACCTCCTTGCAGGAAGCCTGTAATAGATAATGGAGCAATATAGTGGTTTCTTCTGATATTACGTTTTTTTTAAGGGGCGAGTCAGACGAGACCAGTTAGGGTCTATTTACACCTTACAACCGTTGTACTAACCGTCGTATGGTGTAAATGGTCCTTGACTTCAATATATCATCGGGAGCCATTCGTCAAGACGAAGCAAAAAATAGCGAACTACGCACTAGCATTGCTTTCTCTGACCTCGTGCAAATGCCATCATCGTATGTGAAAAAAGGCTCACGATGGAATATTGAATGGTGTCGACTGAACCTAGCTTAAGACTGTAAATTAACCAATAAATTAATTGGAATAAAATTCCTTTGCTATAACCTACAACAAAATTAAGTTTACCTGCACAAATCATCGAATCCAAAATCTCTTGTGTCCTGCCACCGTTAACAGAACTCATCCTGCAAAGTTCCAAGTCCAGAATTGGCACAGCCGCTGCACGTAGTGAACCAGCAATATTATTCAAATCATCGGCTAAAATAAAACAAATCAATTTTTTACATTTTTAATCAATCATATTTTCAAGAACAATATTTACGTTGATGAGCACCCCATCCCGACACAGAGCACCATGTTCCAGCCGGTGGCATATAACCTGGCTCCGGAAGACAAATTGTCCTTATGTGCGAGTTGAATGGAATACCTCCACCTGAGCGTGGTGTACGAACGCTAAGAATAGCAATATCATTGCTGTATGGTCCATCTATTCAAAACACACATGTATGAATGTTATAAATTTCCAAAAATGCATGTATTTCATTAAAACATACGCTTTCGATAGTCCGGATGCTGAATGATGGTATCAACCCGAAATCCATGCTCATACAAATCCCTTTCGTCCAGCACATGGTCACCAAATACCAAACGTAAATATTCCACTTGTGGCACTTGTAAACAATGGGCAGCTGTCAGTACGATTCCTTCGCCAATTAAAGCTCCGCCACAATGATGTTCAAACTTGCGCAAACCGTAATTGAACATTTCAATTTCCACTTGCCACGGAAAAGCACCATACGGTGCTTCCGAGCCACCGATGATTCGACCCGTACGTTGAGGGTTGTAACGAACGGAACGTGTTCCACATTCGTGGGCATTGACGTTCATATTTAGCGGACGCTCTTCCAACAGTTGAAGGTTCGATAAGTCCGACAATGGGTCGAATATTGTATATTTGGGCGAAACACCGTTACTGATAGTACGAAAAGCTCGCGACGAACGTCTGTTGTCATTGTGGCGCTGTGCTCGAGAGGAAGTGGGTGTTGTGTACAATACGAGAATGTGTGTTATAAGGACGACTAATATTTTAATTAGCATTATATCGTCTCGTGGGTGTTTTGCGGTGTGTACCTGAAAAGAATAATTTAAACATTGTGAATACGCAAGCATTTGATAATAATTGTTTTTATAAAACTATAATTGGCTTAAGATCGGATAAGCAATGTGATTTCTACAGAAAAAAAAACAGCTTTTAAACGATGCACAATTTGATGAAAATTCCAGCTGTCTCCGTTCAGGAGATACAGTTGTTAAAAGACCCAACAAAACCAAAACACAATTTTCCATATTTTCGAAATTTTTCCAAAAATAGGGCCAATTTTTCAAAAAAAAAATATTTTACCCCAATTTCTTGATCATCTACATTTTTTATTTTACTGTTCCTCTCGAAAGACAAACATTTCTGGAAAGTAATTAAATTAAATTTTTTTAGAATTTACTTTGGCCTTTCACATTATGCTGTGTATGTATAATTTTGGCCTATAAAGTATCAAAAGAATTAAAAATGCTTCCGTTTTCTTTTTAGTTTGCTTCTTAGAACAAGTCCTGTGCTTTGATGTTCATATTTGCTACGAGTATAAACCATCGTTAGTCTGAAAAAGAACATTTCGACCTGGATGAAATACCCATGAAATCAATAGAACTCTGCTTTACTTGTTATAATAGAGCCGGCTTACACTGAAGGCAATCGATTGTACAATGAAGCTCATTCGCTTAGGTTCCACTATCGACGTCGCTAAAGAAATTGAGCTCAATTGTACAATCGATTGGACAGTGTATGCCGAGTCATAGCCTTAAAAAACCATTTTCAAAAAACCAAAATCATTCATCTTATTCAGTAAGTGCATATTAGAGTCGGTGTAGATTGTCCAGTCGATTGCACAATAAAGCTTCTTTTTTTAGGTTCCACTGCTGACGTCGCTAAGGAAAATCAGCTTTCTCCACAGACAATGAGCTTTATTGTACAATCGATTGGACAGTCTATGGCGACTTTAATACTTAAAGTCTTTGTGTCTTCTGAGA